>CM076240.1:57540401-59996255 GCA_038380155.1 Pseudococcus jackbeardsleyi | reverse complement strand
TCGTAACTCGGTCGAAAATCGCTCAAATTTCAAAAACTAATACATTTTTGGAATCCTCTCGTCGAGACGAATCGAATGGTTTTTTCCGGATCCAAATTGGAGCATTAGAACAAAAGTTGAGTCGGAAGGTCGATGTATGGTCGGCGCCGCCGCGTCGCAGAGAAATGCCCGTAACTCGGTCGAAAATCGCTCAAATTTCAAAAACTAATACATTTTTGGAATCCTCTCGTCGAGACGAATCGAATGGTTTTTTCCGGATCCAAATTGGAGCATTAGAACAAAAGTTGAGTCGGAAGGTCGATGTATGGTCGGCGCCGCCGCGTCGCAGAGAAATGCCCGTAACTCGGTCGAAAATCGCTCAAATTTCAAAAACTAATACATTTTTGGAATCCTCTCGTCGCAACGAATCGAATGGTTTTTTCCGGATCCAAATTGGAGCATTAGAACAAAAGTTGAGTCGGAAGGTCGATGTATGGTCGGCGCCGCCGCGCCGCGCCGCAGAGAAATACTCGTAACTCGGTCGAAAATCGCTCAAATTTCAAAAACTAATACATTTTTGGAATCCTCTCGTCGAGACGAATCGAATGGTTTTTTCCGGATCCAAATTGGAGCATTAGAACAAAAGTTGAGTCGGAAGGTCGATGTATGGTCGGCGCCGCCGCGTCGCAGAGAAATGCCCGTAACTCGGTCGAAAATCGCTCAAATTTCAAAAACTAATACATTTTTGTAATCCTCTCGTCGAGACTAATCGAATGGTTTTTCCGGATCCAAATTGGAGCATTAGAACAAAAGTTGAGTCGGAAGGTCGATGTATGGTCGGCGCCGCCGCGCTGACGCGCAGAGAAATGCCCGTAACTCGGTCGAAAATTGCTCAAATTTCAAAAACTAATACATTTTTGGAATCCTCTCGTCGAGACGAATCGAATGGTTTTTTCCGGATCCAAATTGGAGCATTAGAACAAAAGTTGAGTCGGAAGGTCGATGTATGGTCGGCGCCGCCGCGTCGCAGAGAAATGCCCGTAACTCGGTCGAAAATCGCTCAAATTTCAAAAACTAATACATTTTTGGAATCCTCTCGTCGCAACGAATCGAATGGTTTTTTCCGGATCCAAATTGGAGCATTAGAACAAAAGTTGAGTCGGAAGGTCGATGTATGGTCGGCGCCGCCGCGTCGCAGAGAAATGCCCGTAACTCGGTCGAAAATCGCTCAAATTTCAAAAATTAATACATTTTTGGAATCCTCTCGTCGCAACGAATCGAATGGTTTTTTTCGGATCCAAATTGGAGCATTAGAACAACAGTTGAGTCGGAAGCTCGATGTATGGTCGGCGCCGCCGCGCTGCGCCGCAGAGAAATGCCCGTAACTCGGTCGAAAATCGCTCAAATTTCAAAAACTAATACATTTTTGGAATCCTCTCGTCGAGACGAATCGAATGGTTTTTTCCGGATCCAAATTGGAGCATTAGAACAAAAGTTGAGT
The DNA here is from genome assembly GCA_038380155.1 of Pseudococcus jackbeardsleyi. Classification (NCBI taxonomy): domain Eukaryota; kingdom Metazoa; phylum Arthropoda; class Insecta; order Hemiptera; family Pseudococcidae; genus Pseudococcus; species Pseudococcus jackbeardsleyi. Next base: position 59,994,775 of record CM076240.1, on the reverse strand, counting down.
CGGAAGGTCGATGTATGGTCGGCGCCGCCGCGCTGCGCCGCAGAGAAATGCCCGTAACTCGGTCGAAAATCGCTCAAATTTCAAAAACTAATATATTTTTGGAATCCTCTCGTCGAGACGAATCGAATGGTTTTTTCCGGATCCAAATTGGAGCATTAGAACAAAAGTTGAGTCGGAAGGTCGATGTATGGTCGGCGCCGCCGCGCTGCGCCGCAGAGAAATGCCCGTAACTCGGTCGAAAATCGCTCAAATTTCAAAAACTAATACATTTTTGGAATCCTCTCGTCGAGACGAATCGAATGGTTTTTCCGGATCCAAATTGGAGCATTAGAACAAAAGTTGAGTCGGAAGGTCGATGTATGGTCGGCGCCGCCACGCCGCGCCGCAGAGAAATACTCGTAACTCGGTCGAAAATCGCTCAAATTTCAAAAACTAATACATTTTTGGAATCCTCTCGTCGAGACGAATCGAATGGTTTTTTCCGGATCCAAATTGGAGCATTAGAACAAAAGTTGAGTCGGAAGGTCGATGTATGGTCGGCGCCGCCGCGCTGCGCCGCAGAGAAATGCCCGTAACTCGGTCGAAAATCGCTCAAATTTCAAAAACTAATACATTTTTGGAATCCTCTCGTCGAGACGAATCGAATGGTTTTTTCCGGATCCAAATTGGAGCATTAGAACAAAAGTTGAGTCGGAAGGTCGATGTATGGTCGGCGCCGCCACGCCGCGCCGCAGAGAAATACTCGTAACTCGGTCGAAAATCGCTCAAATTTCAAAAACTAATACATTTTTGGAATCCTCTCGTCGAGACGAATCGAATGGTTTTTTCCGGATCCAAATTGGAGCATTAGAACAAAAGTTGAGTCGGAAGGTCGATGTATGGTCGGCGCCGCCGCGCTGCGCCGCAGAGAAATGCACTAATACATTTTTGGAATCCTCTCGTCGAGACGAATCGAATGGTTTTTTCCGGATCCAAATTGGAGCATTAGAACAAAAGTTGAGTCGGAAGGTCGATGTATGGTCGGCGCCGCCGCGCTGCGCCGCAGAGAAATACTCGTAACTCGGTCGAAAATCGCTCAAATTTCAAAAACTAATACATTTTTGGAATCCTCTCGTCGAGACGAATTGAATAATTTTATGAAAAAATTTCGTGCGTTGCGAGAACACACAAAAAAATTTTTTTGCACTTCCAAAATTTTCTTTCTCAATTTTCTCCGCGAGTTTTGGGGTTCAGGATGTCGGGTGGGTCTTATTTTTCGGCTTTTTCGTCAAGGATTATGGAAAAAAAATTTCGGATCATTATCACCCATAGCATCGGAGATAAGAGAGGTGGTCGATATTGGGCACTGGTCGATAATAGGCTACCTTACCCTTACTTATTATCAACTTTACATTATACTCTATTTAATCTTTTTTACCCCCCCCCCCCCCCCTCACCCCACTATCAATAGTACAGATGCAAAAATATTATCGAAGATGGAAATTGATCGTCGATATTGATGAAATTTGTTAATCGATTTCGATATTTATAGAATTCGATCAATTTCTTTTCCATATTGAAAAAATCGATCATCGATATCAATAGAATTCGATTCTAGCTATCGATATAATTCTATTAGAGATATCAATATCAATATTGATAGAAATTGATCATGGAATCATCGATTTCGATATTCATAGAATCCGATCATTGTTATTAATTATCATACTAAAAATTCCAGGTTAATTTTTTCTCGTTTTTTATTTTCTTATCATTGTATCTTTTTTTTTTTGCAGAGTAAACGTCGCCTCCCTGCTCATGATCGTCCTAATGGGTCGGATGGAGTACGCGACCGATGTCCTGCGGTCCCTGCTGCTGCGGCTAATCGACAAATCGGTCGCTTCGAAGCACCCTCATCTAATGCTGCGACGTACCGAATCGGTCGTCGAAAAAATGTTAACCAATTGGCTGGCGTTATGCATTTACAAATATCTTAAGGATTACGCCGGCTCATCTTTGTTTTTATTGTACAAAGCCATCAAACACTAAGTGGAAAAAGGCCCTGTCGATGCGGTTACCCATGAAGCACGGTATTCACTCTCGGAGGAAAGACTGCTGCGAGAGCAAATCGAACATAATGTCGTGGTACGTTCTACATCGGTCTGTTTTTTTTTCACAATTTGTTTTAAATTTTTCATGATGTGTGGATTTTTAATAGATTTTTTTTTTGATTTTTCAGACTTTGCACGTTTTACAAGACGACGTCGACGAAAAAATCCGGTGTAAGGTGTTGGATTGTGATACGATTAGTCAAGTTGAATCTAAAATACTCGATGCTGTCTATAAAAATAGGTACTCCGTTTTCTATGAGGCCGTCCATACACGAAGCTGATCTGGGTATTTAAAATTATATTCATCTACTCGACTCGATCTAGCTGTCGAAAGAAGAATTGGAGAATTTAATTATGCAATTTTTTCGTATTTTTTTAAAAACAGAATGGCGTCATGGTCGCGCGGTGGCCATTTGACTATTCGTGACGAAGACGTGACCCGTAAAGCATCTGTGCGGATGGAGGAAATTGAACACGTTGGCGCACTACGGTATACGCGAATCGGCTGTAATGTCATTAATTGCCAGATCACGTCTAATTGTAAGCAGCCTTGTGATAATTGTAAGTATCTCGATCGATTATCTAGTTAAGCACTTATAGATACTCTTGAAATTGAATTAACTTTGTGCTAATTGAATCATTTTCGAATCAGTTTTCTACGCAGGTACCAGCGTCTATTTTAGTACCTAATTCGTTATCGCTGATCATCACGACCAGTAATGGCGGCATTGAGAACGCCAACCTCCATTATTACCATCTAGTAAAACTGCTGGACGAGCAGCAATACTTCAGCACCAAGATATCGGACAGGATGCACCATAAGGCGATACCGGAGATCTACCTGACGAGGCTGCTCTCAACCAAAGGCACCGTGCAGAAATTTGTCGACGATTTTTTCGGTACGATTTTAACAGCCAATGAGGCCCTGCCGCCGGCTGTCAAATGGCTGTTTGATTTATTCGAAGAAGCGTTCAGGAGGCATAATATCATGGATCCTGAGGTGCTTCACGCGTGGAAGTCCAACAGGTACGTTTTTTGAGGATTTAATTCGATAAAAAAATGTTTTGAAAGGAAAATTTTTCAGGAACAAGGATTGTATTTTTCCTTTGAAAAATAATTTCAAACTATGAAGTAAATTTTGGATTATTGGCATGGGCTGATGGACCCAATATTTCCCCTCCCCCCCCCAAAAAAAATGGATTTTTGGATTAATTCCTCCTCTTTTTTTCAGCTATGACTTGAAGGTGTTGAAAATTTATGATTTTTAGGTATTTTTGGACTCAACCACCTCCCTGGAAATTTTTTGGTATTTTTTGAATCGAACCCCCCTCTTTCCTTTTCTACTTTTTTCAGAAAAGGCTTATCTTTGTTAAAAATTATTAATTTATTAATGTGTCTGTTTTCATGTTTCAGTTTACCATTGAGATTTTGGGTAAATTTTATCAAAAACCCGGATTTCATATTCGATATCAATAAAACGCCGACGGTCGACTCGTGCCTGTCTGTGATCGTCAAGACGTTCATGGATTCCTGTTCGATGACCGATCATTGTCTGGACAAAGATTCGCCCTCCAATAAATTGCTCTTCGCCAAAGATATACCGCAATATACATAGAGAAAGAGATACAGTAGCTAGGTGAGTTATTGAATCTTTTCATTAAGGTCCTGTTTTCGACTTTTTAAATTTTTTTTTCGATTTTCCAAGTTTAAAACAATAAGACATTTGTCTTCATTTGCTACAAAATTTTAATTTTCAATTAGGACGTGTTTTAAAACTTTCAGAGACGCAGTTTCAAGAATTCAGATTGATATTTCGATTTTTTTATGAAATTTTGAAATTTTCGAATTGATATTTCAATTTTTGGCCAATTTTTTTAAATTTCAAAAATCTGTTTCGACATTATTTAATTTTTTTTGCGATTTTCCAAATTGATAATAAGGTATCGGTCTCCATTTACTACAAAATTTTGATTTTTGATCAGAGTATGTTCTAAAACAGTGTTGGCCAATTGTTTAAAACACTTTTGTTTAAAACGTGTTTAAAACAAAGAAAAAAAACAATTTTTATTTTAAACAAAAAATCTTTTTAAATTGTTTTTTTCTGTTTTAAACATGTTTTTTTTCATCTGCCTGGTTTTTTTTTTGAAAAATGAGGGTTTTTATATGCAAAAATGAATGAAATTTATAGTATTTTTAGCCGAGAAAAATGATTAAAAAATTCTAGCACAACTGAGAAGTGAGAACTGACTTTTTCACGATCACATTTTCCTGAGTTTTCAAAAATTTTGGCAATTTTTGATACAATGCATAACGAAAATTGAAACAACTGTAACTGTATCTTACTCGTATTTAACTTTTTAAAGGCCAAAAATATGTTTTTTTGTGTGTTTAAAACAGTTTTTTTTACGTTTAAAACAGGGTTTTTTTATTTTCAATTAGGTACAACAAGTTTTAAACAGAAAAAAACTTTTTTTAGCAAAAAAACACTGTTTTGGTTTTTTTTTTCAACACTGTTCTAAAATTCTAAGCGCCAAAATTTCAGAAATCCAAATTTATATTTATATTTTTTTTGATGAATTTTCATTATTTTCAAATTGATAATATCTTTGATATCTGTTTCAATTTTTGGCCAATTTTTTTAAATTTTAAATATCGGTTTTTGTGAAAATTCGATATTTGAAAAAAATGTCCTATCAAAATCAATTTAAATTCAGGAATATTAATCTTTTAATAGATAAATTTGTTTTTGGTTGGATAATGTTTGAAATTTTTATCAAATTTTTGGAAAAGAACGGAAAATCGCTTCAATTTTTTCGAATGTCTGATAAAATATTTCACATCAGATATTTATTCAAATTGTATTTTTTATACTCGAATGTGAATTGGTTGAATAGCGATGCAACAGCTGTCAGTGTCGCAGTTTAGACATTTCCACAAGATATCTTCTTTAAAGGAGCTTTATATTTATGTTTCCAAGTATAACGATGAGGTATGTTGGTATAGATAATTATCTTGCACTTACATACTTATACAGGGTGTTCCGTCTCAATAGTAAACCCCTTGAACCAGTAATACTACAACTCATGCTGAGTCGATGTAAGTAGGTTTGCCTACCTTTGGAATTGAAGGGGCAGAATTATGCACTTCGAAAAAAATTTTTTTTTCGATTTGGTTTCACAACTTTGACCGTGCGCTGCTCAACAACCAAGATAGGTAGGAAGTTGCGCTTTGCGGCAACGTATAGCCCAAAGTCTCTAGAATTTTTCTATGCGATTGGTAATTTTTGTGGGTGAACTTGGGTGGGTGTACCGGACCGAATATTCGAAAAAAACGTGTAAAAAAGTTGATGATTTTTTTTATTTTTGCGAATAACTTGAAAAGTTGTCCTCTTCAGCTACCATTATTAGTAGTGTTTCTAGATGAAAAAACTCCGATCTTTCCAATGGCGCAAACCCCACTCCTCTATCTTGCTCGAATCAAAAGTTAGAAGCGTTTAATTTTGAGAAAAACTCATGAAAAATTCAACTTTTTCAATTTTTCAAATTTCAAAAATTTCTATCTTTGCGACAAAAAGAGATAGAGGGATGGGGTTTGCAGCGTTGAATTAATCTAGTATAACACTACGCAAAATTCTAATAATATCTTTAAATTCTTTATTTAAAAAATTTTTTGTCAGAAAAAATTTTGAAAATTTTGTATAAAAAATTTGTATTTTTAAAATTGAAGTCCATTATTCATTACGCTGTGTAGGGCAATACTTGCTTAATTTAATGCTGCAAACCCCACCTCTCTATCTCATTTTGTCGCAAAGATAGAAATTTTTGAAATTTGAAGAATTGAAAAAGTTGAATTTTTCATGAGTTTTTCTCAAAATTAAACGCTTCTAACTTTTGATTCGAGCAAGATAGAGGAGTGGGGTTTGCGCCATTGGAAAGATCGGAGTTTTTTCATCTAGAAACACTACTAATAATGGTAGCTGAAGAGGACAACTTTTCAAGTTATTCGCAAAAATAAAAAAAATCATCAACTTTTTTACACGTTTTTTTCGAATATTCGGTCCGGTACACCCACCCAAGTTCACCCACAAAAATTACCAATCGCATAGAAAAATTCTAGAGACTTTGGGCTATACGTTGCCGCAAAGCGCAACTTCCTACCTATCTTGGTTGTTGAGCAGCGCACGGTCAAAGTTGTGAAACCAAATCGAAAAAAAAATTTTTTTCGAAGTGCATAATTCTGCCCCTTCAATTCCAAAGGTAGGCAAACCTACTTACATCGACTCAGCATGAGTTGTAGTATTACTGGTTCAAGGGGTTTACTATTGAGACGGAACACCCTGTATAATTTCTCCTTTTTTTATTGCTTTGATTTTATTTCATCTTTTTTGCCCTGGAATGAAGTGAAAAATCTGGATTTTTTCAACTTCGTACTTGGCTCTTAAAACATGATCCAGCTTGATCATATAGTTTGGACTTTGAAAAAAAATATTAATTATTTTCAATTTTTCTATCATTTACCTAAAATTTTTCCTCCGTCATAAAGTTGGGTTATTTTTATTGGAAATTTTTTTTAGAATTTTTGTGCTAAATTCAGACGTAAGATTTTTTTCGAAATTTTCAAGGAAATAATGGCAATTTTTTATGTTTGGAATTTCAAAGGACAATATTTTTTTAAATTCATTTTTGAATTGATATCTGTTTTTTTTTTCAATTTTCATGGGAGTCTGGCTGGCTACTGCAATTTATCTCTAAATTCCTACAATTTTAATAGGTCTCTAAAATATTATTTTGTTCCAAATAGGATCCTTTCCTCTCCCTTTCTCTCCATATCCTAATTTTTTCTTAGTAATATGTTCTAATATTTTATTTCCTTTATTTTTTTTTTTCGCAGATATTCGAGTCATTGGATTTGGATCCATACTGCAAAGGAACCCCCAACTGGAAAACGTCGCTTGTACGCTGGAAGGCGAAGAAACGTCGGCTTGCTGACCTATTGTCTTCGCGTTTCGCACCCATTAATACTACTTAACGATTTTCCACTGCATACGTCTTATATTAAGCCTCTTATCGTAATTTTTTTCTTGAATGCTAGAAGAGAAAAAATGTTCCAAATTTTGTTTATAGGGTTTGAGATGAATTGTAGGGTAAAATTAACCAAAAATTTGAATTCTGCGACCTTGATTTAGGTAGGAAACACCATCAGTTTATGCTAACCGAATTTTTTTGACCAAAATTTTGAAGGTTTTAAATTTTTGTGATATTTAAAACAAATGTATAAAAAATGATAATTAAGTAAGGGAAAAATCACCCAGTAAGGTGAAATTCCTCCAACTTCGATTCATCTGGCGTCAAAAAGGACGTAATTTTAATAGATTTTTTTCGGTCTTTTTCTAGTGGTTCGATTGTCGAAAGATTTTTGCGGTATATTATCGCCATAGTGTTTTTAGCGTGAATTTTTTTACTCGTGGTTTTTTTTTACTTACGATGTTTATTTATTTATTTTTTGTTTAGATGATAAGTTCTCGATGGTTGAAGGAATTTTACCGGGTGTTGTTTTTTTGGATACCATTATCGCTAAAATTTGTGTGTTAGTTTAAGGTCGAACAATATTTCGTTTGTAAATTTTAAATTGTGTAGGTTATGTATTGTGTATTTGTGTATATTTATTAGTCGATTTATCGTGGTCGTGATTTTAATGATAATTAAGCCTTCAGTTTCAGTCTAACTCATAAGCCCGGTTTATTTAATTACGATATTTTTTTCATCATGGTCAATTAAGCGAAAAATTTGTTGGGAGTTGAATCTCTCTTTCTCCAGTTGCCCCCTCCCCCTCCAGAAGTGCCATCTTTTTATGCAAAGTACCTACAACACGTTGTCTTGGCAGCAGTACTCGTAGCAAATAACATCTGTGATCGTTCACGTTGTATTTTTATACTCGTTTAATATGTTCCTCGCGTATGATTTAATTTTATTTAATTATTAATGTGATAAGGAGCCGATTTAATATTGTGTTACATCACGCAATACGTTATTTTCCAGTCGAATATGAAAGAAAACAAAGATCCGAGCCCGGTAAATTTGAATTTTATTAGATTGAAATGTAAAAAATAGACTTACCTTTTCTAATTTGTATATTGTAATTGCCATTGCAAAGATAATTTGTAAAGGAAAAATGGTGTATTTGTGTATATGGTTTTTTTCATCGATTCGAATTTTTTACGTGTTTTTGCCCCTCTTTGTTTTATATTTTTTTATTTATTTGTTAAATGGCGATTGAAATTTACATTTTGAAGTTATAATAGTGTTCACGATCGTTGGAATTTTTTTTTCTTTTTGGAATCTCATTACGTGATGTATTTCGATTTTTTTTAATGTTTTTTTTTCCTTTGCATTTATCCAACAATTATTACGAATGTAAATGATACGTAATATATTCAAATTTCAGACTCAGAAGATGGTACGTGGATGGTATTTTTCGCATATCAGGATTGAGGGTATTTTTTTTATCTTTAGGCCCCCAAATGGGAGCTGGATTAGATCCAGCTCCAACTCCTAGTCGCACGTCCAAGTCGTGGGGGCTGGGACCTCACCGTTGTCTGGTGTGCAAACGCGACAGGGGGGCGTGACTGGCACGCTGCTTTTGGATTAATCAAAAAAATAATGGTAATTTCGGCCTTGGTGGGATAAAATTGGGTAATTTTGGACTTGGGCAAAATTGTGTTAGGTGTCGCCTTATGCAGGGTCGCCCTAATACTTGGTATCGGGTTATCCTGCATAAATCGGTCCGGCGAGTGAATTATGTATCGTCATCGGTGCCCACCGCGGTGGTAGTCTGAACGCGGGGCCCATCGATGTGGGAGCCTTTGCCGGTGCATTTTTCTCTCGCTGGATCAGGATTATGTCTTATAGTTGTAGGACTTTCTTGTGACCTGCGTAATGCGCGAAATCTTGTGGCTTTGCTGAGGGTCTTTGATCCCCATATCTATCTTGGCAAATCCGGGATGGAGGGCATTACGTGGCTCGTTGGGCAATCAGGCGTCTGGTCTTTTCATCGTGACTAGCAAAATTTGAAGATGGTTCGACCCGGACGCTCTTTTTAGTATCGTAAAAAATCGAAAAAACCCTTAATTTCACTAAAAAAAAAAACAAAAAAAAACCGGATGTAAAATTGGCGATTTTTCGATTTTTTACGATACTAAAAAGAGCGTCCGGGTCGAACCATCTTCAAATTTTGCTAGTCACGATGAAAAGACCAGACGCCTGTTGCCCAACGAGCCACGTAATGCCCTCCATCCCGGATTTGCCAAGATAGATATGGGGATCAAAGACCCTCAGCAAAGCCACAAGATTTCGCGCATTACGCAGGTCACAAGAAAGTCCTACAACTATAAGACATAATCCTGATCCAGCGAGAGAAAAATGCACCGGCAAAGGCCCCCACATCGATGGGCCCCGCGTTCAGACTACCACCGCGATGGGCACCGATGACGATACATAATTCACTCGCCGGACCGATTTATGCAGGGTAACCCGATACCAAGTATTAGGGTGACCCTGCATAAGGCGACACCTAACACAATTTAGTCCAAGTCCAAAATTACCCAATTTTATCTCACCAAGGCCGAAATTACCATAATTTTTGATTAATCCAAAAGCAGCGTGCCAGTCACGCCCCCCTGTCGCGTTTGCACACCAGAAAACGGTGAGGTCCCAGCCCCCACGACTTGGACGTGCGACTAGGAGTTGGAGCTGGATCTAATCCAGCTCCCATTTAGGGGCCTTTTTATCAAAGTATTAAAAAAATAAAAAATGTTATTAAGTAAAGAAAATAATTCGATTTGATTTTGAAAAATAAATTAGTACGACTGTTCAATATTTTTGATTTAAAATAGATTATAAAAATGAGCCACCAATTCAAAATCAGATTGATCGACTTTTTTTTTTACTTTTTCGTGTAATTTTGGATTTATGTTTTATGTATCTTAAGTATTTTTTCTCTCTCTTTGAGATGTTGTTATTGGAAATTTTAAATCATTTTTGTACGTTTTTACAATAAATATTTTCATCTATTTCTCTGTAGTGCATTATTGTTTCAATTATACTAATTTTTCAAAATACATTCGAGTATGTGCTTTATTTACCGACTGTGAGTATTAGAATGGCTATTCCAATGATGAATAATTTGATTCAAACGCGAAAATAGCAACACCGGAAGATTCACCGCGCCGAATCATCCTAATTCGAATAATAAAAAAATAATTAATAAATAACTGGACAAAAACCATGCAAAAAATACGAAATTTTGATGTAAAAATATCACCAATGGATTCGTTTCATTGAGAAACCTCTCACTCGACTCAACGTACGATTAATTACAACAATATTCAATTAAAATTATGGTTTTAATATTGGTTTGAAAAAAATCGTCAAAGAATGCCTGCAAAATTACCGTATAGGCAACATAAATAACACTAAAACGTTTTCAATTTTCGACAATACACGAAATACACAAAAACCAACAAATATTGATGGGTATATCAAAATGCCTGCAAAATCACGATATAGGCAACACACATAACACCATTTCGACTTCCGTAACGGTGTTATTTGTGTTGCCTATACCGTAATTTTGCAGGCGTTTTTTGAAAAATCACAATTTTTCCCATGTAAATTTGAAATTTATGGTTTCAATTGTTCTTCATGGTAATTGATCGTACGTTGAGTCGAAGTAGAGGTTTCTCAATGCGAATAGTCCATTGATGATATTATTTTCACATATGAATCAATATTTGACCACGAAATCGCCATTTATAACCATCAATCGTCATTTTCAAAGTAGTAGATCGCCGATTGGATTAAAAAATGGTCCTCAAATTGGAGAAATGAATAAATGAACACAGACTGAATATATTTCCCGACAAAACACATTAAATAATGACGGCTAAGGCTGAAACTTTTGCATATTCTTCGCTACGCACCGCGCGGACTGTTTTTTCTTCATCATTGTAATTTATGCTGCCTATCTAGTGAAATTGAAGGCGTTTTCGTTGTATATTGTAATAATAAATTTCTTTCCACGTGTATTTATTTGTCAATTTTCTGTTATCCGACAAATTCAATTTTGACGCCATTCGAAGACTCGACAGACTTTCACTCCAATAAAACTGAATTTGAGATCGCGAATCTGAAATTCGGTACCTTTTTTAACCAATCTATCAGCAATTCGCCACAATATATACTTGAAGGCGTTAAACTTGGAAACCTATTAAAGAGCCAATTAAAAATTTCAGAATCAGCTCGAACAGTTGACAAACATTCGACATTACTAATTCAACAAACTGACATTAAAAATACGACATAAAATCAACAAAAATATTAAAATGCTGGTGGAATTGTCAGTCCATTCAAGATCGTTGCTCCAATTCTCCAAATGTACGATTCATTGACTCCTAAAATTACCAGCCGATCAGAAAGCATTGTCTGCGCTATTACAAGTCGAAACACATTCAACGGCGACAGAAAAAAGATAACAAACAATCCAAAAACCAAACTTCATATTCTTTGATATGGCGGCAAAAAAAAACGAACAAACTATTCTCTAAGCTTTAACCGATCTGGGTTAAAAAAACACTGTCGGCCGCTCGACAGCCAAAAAAACCGTGATCGGTTATCACAATCTTAATAAATTAACATACAACAGTACATTTAAACCAATTACATAAATTAATTATAAGAGCACATATTTTATACCAAAAATATATAAAAACAATTTAAAAAATAAAAAACTTAACGTAATTTTGAAAAAGAAATAACAAAACATGAAAAAATTTCAAACCGGGCCAAAAATTGTAAAAATCACTAAAAAAAAAACAAAACAAAAAATTCAATTATTTTCAGATTTATCAAACATGAAAAATCCCACAAAATTTGCATAAAATTTCGTTAAAAGTCGGCCAAATATTAAAAAACAAAGACGCTAAAAAGGGGGACAAGACAACGCCATCTCATTACAACAAAACATGGCGTTGAAAATTCACTCACACTCACCACCGGTAATTTTACACTCGTAACAAACGCCATTGTTTGTTGAAATGAAAAGCCGATCAAAATCGTAATTTTAACGTCAATCAAACACGAATATTAAATCGCAGGATGTCGCAAAGGCAGCGCCAAAAATTCCTTACCTACCAGAACGCGACATTGGGACCTCATACACAGGCTGGCCTTCTCCTTGTGGCAAGGTATTTAGCCATTCCCGTCCACAGAGATGCCGGCCTACATCCGCAAGGATAAGGCCGACACCCTCATCAGCAACCTGGACATTGCCACTAAAAAAATTAAAAATAAAGCGGTCGCAACAAAGCCAGTCGCGCTGCTGACGTCTAACAGACTCCCGGCTAGGCGGGAAGGATCGTGTGCCAAAGGTGGTGGGACCGTCATCACTAGATGGCCGGAGTGCAAACGACGAGGTAAGCAGCTTCTCGCTAATGAGGCGAAGTCCCTAACCGGTAAGCTCAAGTAACACCACCGACCGAAGCCCTGCCGGACAGAATTCTGAATTCTTTCCGAAAATGGCACCCCAGAAGAAGCTCAACGGAGTCCAACTGGGGTGTTCCTACCCTGAAAATCCTACTTTTATAAATTCGACAAAAGGCACCGGGACACTACAAGACTCGACTCTTAACTACCCCTCTCACATATACACACACATGCACTCATGGGCCCACTCGATCGCTAATCCACCAACTTTCATCTGCGATTTACTACCGTGCTTGGTGACGATTAAAATGGTACGAAATTGATCAAATCCTCGATACCCTTCGCTAGGTACGACCCTGGCATGTAGCGTTACCCGAGCTAAGAAAAAAACTGCAATATTCTCAGTGTTCTCGGTACTATCGCACCAGGCCTCGTACAAAACTCCGAGTCTCTTCCGGTGTCGTGAGGTTTCCAGGTTCACACAGATACCGACACCGGCGCGAACAAAATTTCAACCCGCAGCAGACGCTTCTTTCCATAGTACCAAGCCTACCATGGAAGAATACTCGCTGACTCTCTTGTGATCAATAAGGCAGGGCTGGCGCCTAAAGATCAAGAGACCACAGCCACCTCCGATCCATGTTTGGAGCTCTGGGCACCATCAGAATCCGAAGGTTTCACCAAGTCTTTCGACATTAGCATTCTCTGACTAATCCACCGACCCTCTACCCCCACATCTGCCGAAGTCGTTTCCTAAACCCATCCAGGACACCACACAGAGGGGGAAAATTAACCCTTAAAATGAAAAAAAAAAAAAAAAAATTGGAAATCAGAACCTAAACGTAAAATTAATACAAACTAAATGAAAACTAACACTAAAAAAGTAATTTAAAAAAATACATTAAATACATATCGCGAAATGAACGCAAAAAAAATTGGGCGACGTCGATGAAAACAGCAAATAAATTTTTTCTCGGCTTCATGAAAATACGACCTTCAATTACATTTCTGCTCAATATCAGCTATAAAAAAAAATGAAAATCAAACGATAAAATTCTGTTATAAATTCCCAAATTTAAAACATTAGCCAAAGAGTTTCTCGTATTTTCCAATCACATTGCTTATGAAATGTTTTCTGACCCCTCTCTGCTCAGAATACACAATACGACTTGTTCTTTCCCCCTCCTTAGGTAACTCTTAGGAATACTTCGCCTTTTAGCGTATCAATATTAAATTTGTCAATAATCAATTCCGAGCAGTTTCGAATAAAATCGTCTTAACATAAAATAAAAACACGAACCAGATTCAATCCGTCGTAATTTCGTCTCGAAGCAAATTCTCGGCGGCGAATTTGGTCAATAGCTTCGATGAGGATTTCCCAGCACTGCACACGATGAAATTCACTCGATTTTTTTCCATTCGTAGCACTGCAAAACAAAACAAAAAAACAAGTTATTAATGGTCAGATATGAGACATGATCAACGATACACAATAAAATAATGGATTTTCATCTCCCCTCTCTAAGCTGGACAAAGCTATATCCTAATTTTTTCCAAAATTCCTTTGAGAAAAGAATTCTCATTAAACTGACGAAAAAATATGAAAACCAAAACAAAGAAGCTGAAAGATAATGTAGGTAGAGTATCAGATGGAGAAAAAATTCAACAATTTGGATCACGAAATTGATACCTATGGTAAAATCTAACAAAACAAAGCCAAAAAAACAATTTCGTTCAACATTATGTTGAATACAACATCTCTAGCATAAAAAAATGGAACATTACGAGTAAAAAACCAAGTTTAGCTCAACATCAATCTAAACAGAGAATTTAAAAAATGAAAAATCAACAATCAAATAGGTTGTTTGAAAAATTTCAAACTCATAATTATCTGAGTGATTGCAAAAGAATTAGCATCTTCCATCGAAATTGTGAATACTAAATACATAGGAAGGTGATACGATTTCTCGATCGTGTACTTGTCAGTATACTGATTTCCGAACATTTCGTAATTAAAATCATCACCACCTGCGATTAAAACAACATACAAATTTAAAAATTCGTTAAAATTTTTACCTGCGAGTAAATTTTTTATTAATATCCCATCGAAGAATTTGTAGCCTTCTGTTACGTCGATCTTCAATGCTGGAATGAGTGTGAATAATATCTTCGCCGTCGTTTGCATCCTTTTCACAATGATTCTTCGTTACGTTGCACTGTAAAAAATCAAAAAGAAAAAACAAATTAATTACAGATATAGATAAAATTATCATAACAGTAATTTTTTCAAGTGTGATGTATTCACAACATGAAATTCGGCAGAAAATGGATTGAGGTTTCGAAAAATGGAATAATTTCAATAATATTGGCGTGTGCCATAGAAATACTATTTCGATTCACCAAAGCACGAATTACGAATGCTAAATATGAAATAACTCGTCATCACAATTGAGAGGAAAAATAATTTTCAAGTTGACGACCAATAGCACACAATGGATGGGTAAAGAAATAGAATCCTAGTATCCTAACACCGAAATTCAAAAATCACATTGAAAAAAATCAATAAGGTAATCGAACTTGACAAAGGCAACAAAAAATCAAAAATCAAAACAACTATGAATGAATTTACCTATCTACGTACCTTCTTTCTGTTTCCGCTTGAAACTTCATCGAACGTAGGGATTTTCAAGACGAAATCCAAACTGTAAACAGGAGGCACTCGCCGCCGCCGTTCGATTTGTTTCGTGGCTGGCAGTCCTCTTCATGATTATTATTTCTGTTCGGCTCTTCGCAACATTTCGCTTCGCTGTAAAAGAAAAAATAAATCAATAACATATACAGATATAATCACTAGCTGATCAGATAACGAAAAAATAAATGAAGCTTTTTTATGGAAAAATTTCAAATATTAGTAGCACGATTCATTTCACACAATTAGTATCAAAACAGAATTATAATGATCAAAATTCAATCATCAGTTCGTTAAACACATTGCAAAAAATAGATACGTAATTGTTTTAGTTTTTTTTGATATTCCAGAATGATCATATTTTCAATACGAAAACAAGTGTAACTGATTCATTTCACAAAAAGGAAATATGTACTTAGGCAAGTATTTAAAACCGAACGGAAAATGATAGGTACTCGTACATAAACATTTTTAGACACTTACCATGGCGTTCATCATTCTTCTTGGTAGAAGATTCATATCCATAATGCTTGACGCGATTTCCACTCGATTCTTCGACGTATTTTTCTACTGTGAAAAAAAAAAAAAAGAATCATATTAAATACAGATACAAAATAATCAATAAATTATTACTAGACAATAAACCAAGTAAATACAAAAAATTTCGTGAAGAATGGCGAAAAATAATTCAAAAGAAGCGTAGATGTCCACGTTTTAAGAAGAAATAATTCGATTGAGTAGAGAGGGATTGAAACTTGAAACAATGGCAGCGATGACACAATCATTTTTTTTCTAAATTTAGGCAGAAATCGGACTGCGAAGATTGCACTTTGAAAACAGAATTGGTATTTCGAACTGAAAGAAAAGGCTGTCGTTTGGATTCCTTAAATCTACCCAGACTAACACAACACCTTACGATCGCGAAATACATTAGACATCGACGTCAAAACGCAGACTGAATGATATTGAAGATTAATTAAGATACCTACACGAAACACGATACACAACGAACTCATAAGGACGGAAAAGTTGTGTCAAGAAAGATTATCTCAGAAACCGAATTCACGAAGCAAAACGAGTAAAAGACAAAGAAAGAACTTGCAGAAAACGATTTAGGCGAAAACACAATCTGTTGACTTCCAGTTTTTATTCTCAAATACGAATACTTGGCAATTCATTCCTTCCATTTTTTTCTTTCAGAAAAACGAAGGGAAGCAATACATAGCTTTTAATTTGATCGTCTTCTCGTTTCACAAACGACATGAAAATATGTACATAAGTACATACATAGTGAAGCTCATCCGATCGAGTTCATTACACAAAACAAGCATATATGTATTAGGAAACAAACGAAAGTACTTACTCTGACAAGTTCGAAAGAAAATTAATTAAACATGGCAATTAAATGATTAAAATAAAAAAATAAAATGGAGAAATAGACACGAGTCAACCAGGACGCTTTGCATTACGAGAATGTCGAGAAATAACTTCAAAATGAGTCAGACGTCAGAGAATAATGAGACAAAATGGCTACCACTGTGGTCGTTACATTCTGACGTCATAATCACAAGGTACAACGCAACAAGGTATGGCCGATGCGACTTTTTCTACCAAGTTTCTGATTGGTTCAATTCAATTTATTAATTTTTTCAATTTTTTTTTAAAACGAGCGAATTTGAAAAAACTTTGACAACAAGTGCCAATGAAATTATTGAAATTTTAAAAATTTATGAAATATGGTAATTGAAAACTTGAAACGTTGAAACTGATAAGTGATAGATACTTACTGATTTCATAGCTCAACATTATTAATAATTAATAATTATTCGATTAACTTACCTTTCAACTCAATTCTGGCATCTAATCTATAACGGAAACAAGAAACGCAATCTATTACGAATTTACGAGTCGTAGTAAAAGGAAAAACCATCAAGCTTGCATAATCTGAAAATTAAAAAATAACATAATTTTAAAAAAGAACAATACATTTGAACTTGAAACGTCCGTTTAAAAAACAACCATAGTCCAAAATCTTTATACGAGAAAAAGGACATACGTGTACCAAAAAAAAGGTAACACCGGGCACCGGGGTCCTTTTTCTCATGCACAGTTTTTGGACTATGGTTGTTTTTTAAACGGACGCTTCATTTAATAATTCAAAAAAAAGTAATGAAATAGAAAAAGAAAAAAATCAAATTCTATTTACCCATTATCCATTTATCCTGCACGATGAATTCACCCAAATTTTTTCCATCGTTCTGCGGAGCGAAAAGAACACCTGTAAAAGAAGAAAAAAGGAAACCCATCAATTTGGTAATGAAAAAGAGTCGGGCTTATTTTATTTCATTAGAAATATCGCTGATGTAGAGCGTGGTCTAATTGCGAAGATCTAAATAACATCTAAATGTCTTAGTGAATAAACAAGGTAAAAAATTATTTGAATATTGAAAGATTTGATCAAATTTGAAAACTTACCCATCTCTATTCCAAAAACAAAAACATTTCCATGTGACACCTTCCACATACCTATTGTATGAGCGTGTAAAGTGACTGTTAAAGCAGTACATATTCGAAAAAGAAATCGTATTTTACTAATTTAAGGTCGCTGAATCCGAATCCGGTGTCGTATTTTTGGCTACGAATCATTGTTTTCAAGATAGTATGTCATATTTTTACTCGAAAATACGAGATATCTCGAAAACAAAGATTAGTAACCGGAAATAGACACCGGATTCGGATTCAGCGACCTCGAATTAGTATGATACAACCTCTATTATCGAATATTTACTGCTTCAACAACGGTTAAAAATAATTTTTGATTCTCATCTGCGTTTAAAATTTAACAGCACAAGCGAAATTGAGTATACAAGAAATCGAGTTCAAATTTACATGTTGCTTCAATTGCCAAAAATCTGATTCATTTTGAAAAGCGATAATTTTCGAGGAAAAGAAATCAAAATTATGCGATGTTTCGGTTTAAAACAAGCTGATGTTCGAGCATTGCTCTTTGTAGTATCACGTAATCATAACAATAAACAGCTCTTTGTGAAAAGTCGGCGAGTCTTACTAGGAAAATTTAAAACCACGTTCGTTAAATTTTTCACTCGAACGTTTGGTCAATTTTTTTCGAAATACTGTAAGAAAAAATTTCCTAATTTTTAACTAAACTGCATGAAAGTAACAATCTTACACCTACATAATATCGATTGCATTCGTAAGTCGTTAAACGTGTGCTAAATATTTTATAGACCTGAGCCAAGTACGAAATTAAGAACAGATAGCGGGACATCATTATAAAAAAAAAAAAAATCAAAACATCATTAATTACGTCGCTATGTCGGTAACAATAAAATCTATACAAATTTAATAGGTAAGAAATGCATATCGTACGTACAAAAAATTTTGGAAGGACGAACAAAGCCATATAATGTAATATCAGTTTCCGACTGCAGCCATTTTAGTCTTCATTCCAACTTGAACTTCGTTCCAATTTGCAAGATATAAACCGTTTTCTCACGCAGATCCGCTGATTTCAACTATTGATTCAGGATTCAAACTTATTATATATACAGAACACGCCGCTACTTCGATTCCCAATCGTCTGCAATCAAATAAATTAGTTCATTAGAAACACATTCGCGTGTTGAAATGATTTCAACTCTGTAATAAGATTACTAGAATCTCAGAATGAAAATTTCCGCTCAACAGAATAATTCATCAGTTGGTGCTGGACCATTCATTTCATACATATTATCTTAAAAATTAATAACATTTAAAGACAATAAGTGAATTTAAACGTTGAAAATTTCAAACTTTCAACACCGCGAAATAAATACATTTTTCACTGCTCAAGGTTACATTTAATAAGCAGATAATATTCGGTTCTGGTACTGGAAAAAATAGCTAAATCGAGAATATTTATACTTCGATCTTTGATCATGCGATCAAGAAGAAATAGAAAATAAATTTTGCTAATCGTTAATTTTTTACAATAGAACGTAAAAAAATTCGTAATCAACAGAAACAGCCACTCATGGGTCAACCGAATACAAGGAAATGCAATCAATCAAAATTTCGAAAATTACACGCGGACAATTCTCGATGTAATATTACTTTACGAAGGAATCTTCGTATGGCTAAGAGACGAAGAGAGCACGGAGACACGGAGGGTCAAATTTCACGCCTTTTGTTATTTTAGTAGTATAGGTACAGGTAGTACTATTCAGCGCGTACTCTAACGTGCAGCTCCGCACATTTTGTGCAGCTCCAAAAAAAATTGTGCAGTTTGAAAAATTTGAATATTTCAACAATTTTTTGTTATACTCAAACGACAAAAAAAATAACAAAAATTTCGCAAAATTATGTGAAGTGACAACATAAAAATTTTAAGAAATTTTTTTTTGCTTTTTTCCTCATTTTTTGGCTCGAAATTCGTTCTGCTATTCCAAGTATGATGCTCATTTTATTTCTACCCAGAACAAGCTTTTGATAATGCCACTGATCAATGGTCTCTCCATCTTCCACTATATTGACCTCTTCAAAAATAAAGGTATTGTAGGCACTCAGGACGCACCTAAGGGAGCCCCCTCCTTACCCTCGGAAAAATTTTTCACCACAAAAATATTTAAAAAGTGCATTTTTTTGCTCTATTATATTTTCCAAAAAATTTTCGCCCTCGCTTCGCTCGGGCGGTAGTTTATTCATTTTATTTTGAATACTTATGATTTTTCACAAATATTTTTTTTAAAATCTCTCGATTTCTCAATCGGTTCCAAAATTGTCAAGAAAAAAACAATTTTGACTGAAAGATCAATATAAAATGACTGATTTGAAATTTGACCATTCCCCCATATTTTTCCTAGAATTTTGAGCCTCCCCTCCTTAATTAGGAGAGCAGTAAAACGCAAAAAAGTTTTTAATGAAACTATGACTGTGTAGCTTCAAAATTTTCTTAGAATACGCCCTGGTACTATTTCATTTTTCTCAAAATACTAAATCTCTCGAATTTTAGATTCATTCAAAAAATAATAAAACCAATTGCGAGTATCGTATCTGTACATAAACACTTAATATTACTCGAATGAACTAGCGATTTAGATTTATCCCTTTTCAATCATTCAATCAGTGTATACATTTTAATAAACTCTTTTTCATTTCATCCAGATTTCACGCGCAGCTGAACAAAAATAAAACGAGCATTAATATGGTAATTACCGTTTGTTGAAAACTTTAGTGTTTTCTGCCAACGCTTACGAGTTTCCAGTAGATCAACTTCGTAATTTTTCCAATCGAATAATCGAGCTGAGCAACAGAAAAAAAAAAATCAAAGAACGGTAAGAATACGGAAAAAAATCAAATAGTACATAATTATAAAGCACAAAAATTAAGGTGATTTGAAAAAAATTGAAAAATTCAATTGTTTACTATCCTGATACATTTACACATGTAGATCAACTATTTTGCATATTTACTTCTCATTTCATGTTGATACTCTGGAACGAAAATGATATGATACGCCAAAATAGAGAATATTCAATCAACAGGTGGTCGATTAAAAATTACTGGATTCTCTTATCTAGATCGAAAATTATGTACCTGAAACAATGAAAAATTACAAATAAAAATCAAGCAGGAATACAAGGGCTGCGTTCACTTGAGGATTTGAAATTTTGTACATATTTATACAGGCTCTCAAATCTTTACGGCACAATTGATAGGTACCTAATCTTAGTTTTAAAGGTGAAAATGTTGGAAAACTCATTAAACTTGAATTTTTTTTTAATTTGGATAGAAATTCGGTCTGTATAATATTCAATTAACAACCAATCGATTATAAATAATGTACTGTCATCCCACCTAAATTTGTACGCTTCACATTTTTGAATCATACAAGTACAAAAATAAGAAAGGAGTAAAGAAATATAGATCAGCAGAGTTTATGACTATTTTTTCTAATGTATCTATTTTTTCAATTTCATTCATTTCAATTACAAGTACTCGGAAATCAAATGAAGAATAAAATATTTCTCCTGACGATGATAATGCATAAAGATGTAAAATTATGAGCACCTCGCGGATTCGATCAATTTCGAAATTACTTTTGAACCACATTAAAAGCGTCCAAACTCGGGTTAAATAAGTAATAGTAACTTGAAATACAACGTATATCACAAGCCAACGGACGCGCCCTAAATTTTATCAACGACCGAACATAATCAAGAGTTTCCATCACCATGGTATTATCCCATATCAAATACTAAAATCAAATTAGCACATTGTAATCAAAAATAAATAATTTTAAAAAGCGAAATCATTGTGTTTTTTTTTAAACCAGAGAGATTTTTAAAACGGCGCCAAGCGGTGAATATGTGCCGAGTGTTACACGACTAATTGAACAGTTTCCTTGAATTTTGTTGGTAGCGATCAGATTGTGGAACGAGATAAAATTTCAGAACTGTGAAATGTTCACGTTAAGTGAATACATAGCAATTCATTCGGTACATACATCTACAAACAATAAAGTACCTAACTTAACGCCACTCAAAATTTAACAAAGTAGATTATTTGTAATATTGTTATCATTTTTACCTGACATAAAAATCTATGATAGGCAGAGGAGCCACAAAAAAATTCCGCTCCCTTTCCATAGACCAATAGATTCTGCGTCATCTATAGATGATAGATCACTGATATACTGAACACCTGAAAAATCAACGAAATTATGGCATAATACTAATAGTAAAAATTTGAGGGAAATAGTCACAGACATTTATAAGAAAGTGAAATATTTCCATACTTACAGGTATTCAATTATAATTGATTCATTAAAATTTCACTACTCTTATCCACTGAATTACACCAACATTCACGGACAATTCACTAGGCACTGTAATTCCATCAACTGAATAAGAGCCGCTTCAGTTCCTGCAAAAATAAAATGAAATTACTTAATGCAAAAATAAAATAAAATAAATCAGATCATAAAAATTCGTTGAAAAAAAAATGTAAGTTAACAGTAGACAATGGAGATAAATTCCTAAGAAAGCAAAATGAATTAGTGCAAAACAAAACTATTATCATTTAGAAAAGCAAATAATGAATAACATAGGTCCAGGTATACCCAGGTACAACAAGAAAGGAACGCAAGCAAAACACCAACTAATATCGAACAACGATTTCTATGCACAGAAACTCAATTGGTAGCATGAAAATCAGTTTTTAAATAGAAAAGTAGCACATTACCACGTATTCAAATCTTCAAACTCAGAAAAATCAAAAATTGCATAAAATTAAGCAGTAAAAAGAACAAAAAAAGGAGCACACTATTACACAAAAGAAAGTAAAATACAAGCATCGCATTCAAGAAAAAAAATACAGAAATGAGGATCGCATTCAAGAAAAAAAATACAGAAATGAGGAAAACTTACCATTCAGACACCAAATTTACATCCATGATTGAAAACTCCACCGATGAATGAGAAATTTTTCAGAACTGAAAAAAAAAAAGAATTCGTATCTAATATAAATAACACCAAAAAAATGCAATTAAAAACAGTAATTACTCGGAAAAATGCAAACAAAGCATCACAAAAGTTGAAAACTTACCTAGTATTGCCACCATTCAAACGGCAGTCATTAGTTCTTCTAGTCTACGAACCGAAATAATGATGAACTTTCATTTTTTTCTGGATTCTGGAAAAGAAAAATGAGTAGAAATTAGGATACAAAAATTCACAGGAAAAAATGAAAAAAAAAAAACGTAAGATAACATAAATGAAGCAAAACATCGATTGAAAATACGCTATGATAATGCTGCAATAGAAAAAATTCAAATCACACCATTCTTACAATTCCAAAATGAAAACATAATTTTCTAAAAAAAAATCGAACATGAGAGCAAAATAAATGCAAGAAAGTTAATTAAAACATTACAAAAATATAGACTGAATTCATTTTCAAATGGACCAAGAAATTCAAATTTGAAAGAGCAAATGGTTATGGACCGTTTTCCCGAAGCCTAAATCCCGAACGGACATTTTCCCGAATAGAATATTTCACGAAAAAAATTTTCACGAATCTTTTTTCCCGAATACCAAAATCCCGAATTCTTTGTTTCCCGAATAGAGAAAAACGGTAAAAATTGCTTTTTTGCTTTTCAAACAGTATTTTTTTTCTAAATTTCGCTCGGACAATATTTCAATCATTTTCTTTTAAAAATTAGGTACCTATTCTTTGAATAAATTCCCAATTTGTCTTAAAAAAAATTAATGATTTTTGACTGAAAGATCAGTGAAAAATGGCTAATTTTAAATTTGACCCCCTTCCCGTATTTTTTTTCAAATTTTTAGTCCTCTCCCTTAAATTATTTCTGGCTGCGCCTATATAACTATTGCGAACTGAAAAAGTTCACTGATCTGAATCGATATTAATTTTTGAAAATGAAAATCCACCACAATTTCGCCATCGAAAAAAAACCTGTCCAATTCAGATAAAATTTTACACCCATATCTCGCTGATTTACAACTTGGAAAATAAACTTTAAAATATTTGAAGTAGATATGTCTTTCCACATCTCAGACTAAACGACCCCATAGACTTCGACATTCAATACAGATAACTTTCCCCAATTTCTTAAACTTATCAAATCCCACGAGAAATCATGTATTTGATATTTTTGCGTTCGGGAAAAATATTATTCGGGATTTCTGCATTCGGGAAAAAGGTAATTCGAGAATTGTATTCGGGATTTTGGTATTCGGGGAAAGGGATTCGTGAAAATTTTTTTCGTGAAATGTTCTATTCGGGAAAATGTCCGTTCGGGATTCAGGCTTCGGGAAAATGACCGTGAACCAGAGCAAATAATGGAAATTAAGAATGAAAACTAAAGCATCGCTGAAGAAACAATTATAGCTTTAATTAAAAAATGTCAAAATACACATAAAATTGAAGAAAAGTAGTAAACATGGGATGTAAGAATGTAAAAAAAACAAAAAACGATTAAAACATCAAATCTTTTGAAAAACCAAAAGTGGGAGAAAAGAAATGCAAGAAAGGATTATTTAAAAAAACAAACGAAATAAGAATCTCACTTCCAAACACGCCAAAAAATGGGGATAAAATTTTAAAAAGCAAGAGAAAAATCACGTACAATTTTATAAAACATCAAATGCAGGGGTAAAGGGCAACAACAAAGTAAAAAAAAAATGAAAAAAACACACCAAAAATCAAAAATAAAATCGAATAGGACTTAAGAATGCAGGAAAATTCCATTAATAAAAACACCAGAACAATTCAAATTTTAAAAGCATATACTTAATGAAGGACAAAAATTATTTTCAAACTCCATTCACGCTACGTATTTATATTTCACTTGAAAAAAGAATACAAAAAAGCAAAGATATTTGAAAAATTAATATTCAATCAAGCATTATAATTTCATTGATTTCTAAATACATATGTTCTGTACCTAATAAATATTAAATAAAAATTTATTTAACTCATTAGAAAATGAAAAGGAAATCAAAAATAATTATTTGAAATCAAAAATAATGTAAATAAGCCACTAAAAAAGCAAATAATAAAAATGAAAAAATTCAATCAAAGCTTCATTCAAAAAATAATTAATACTGAATCAAATTGGCACTCACCAATCATGCACTATAATTTCACTGTCCTCCGAATGTGACCTGTAATAACAGAATAAAAACAAGAAAGAAAAGTAATTACTTGAAATTAAAAATTATGCGAATAAGTCACTAATTATTGAAATTAATGGAAAAGAAAACATGATTAAACATCCGAAACAAAAAAAGAATTTTGAAAAATATTCATCAAAAAATTGAAGAACTGAAATCACTACTCAACTTATTCACCTTCTCACTTCGAGAGCTAAAACTGTACTGATCATACTGTTCGAAATTTCACGGCCTCAATATGTAAATGAAAAATTTACCATTTGAAAAACATCATAAAATTGTCTTCATTTATTATCCTGTTAGATTTATAACCCCAATATAGATCAGAGAGATCCAGGCGCATATATCAGGGTCTTTGTACTTTGGGTCCTTTGTTAGGTTTATTGCCCGGAGCAGCTGTTACGAAAAATTTTACATGAATGATTCATACCCTTTGTTGTGTTGCATTTCCTTTTCTGGTTTTATTGCCCCGACAATCTGATAATATAATTCAAAAGAATACCAACTGAACGTGCTCAGACTTCCCATTGTGTTGCGCTCCCTTTCAAGGATGCCGAATGACGTCACCTACTTTGCTTAGCATTACAAAGGGAAAAAACAAGAATAGAAATTGCATTCGAAGTGTTATCAGAAATTTCGTTCACGTAGAGCAATAAAACCAACAACTTTACAATTAGAGGGAAGGTCGTAAAATTGTGGACGTGACTAGAATTTTATTATGAGGGTAGGAGAATTTCTATACTAAAGATTTTCACAATTGAATGCGTCATCATAAAATTCTTCAACTTGTCTGAAAATTCCGACTCCGAGCTTGTTGTATTCATTGCTATCCATATAAGGTAAAGGTTGTAAAAATTTCATCACATATACCTAAGCAGATGACTGTGGCCGCCTGTTTCTATGTGATGCAAATTTTACAACCTTTCCCTTATATGGATAGCAGGTGCTCGCAATAGAAAATGAGTACAAGCTCGAAGTCGGAATTTTCAGACAAGTTGAAGAATTTTATGATGACGCATTCGAGCATGAAAATCTTTGAAGTAGAAATTCCCCTACCCTTTCAATAAAATTCTAGTCACGTTCAAAATTTTACGACCTTCGCTTATTGTAACGGGAGAAAACGTTCTTAGTATGAGGCCTAAAACCTATCTTCTATTGTCCCATTGGTATCCTTTTAAATTTATAACCCTTATAAAAATAACAGAAAAGCGGAACAATGATTGATGTCTAATCTCTACCATCTATCTATAGAATCATACCGAGTATTAAACAGCCGCAATGGAGCAATAAAACCAACCTTCGTGATTTTTAGAAATTTCGAAGGACTACACTTGAATTACAAATTACACTAATGGTAATTCAATTTTTTAAATAAATGATTAATAAATAATCATGATGTAGAATAAAATCATCTATAAATAGGTAAAAGAAATGTGAAAATTACCAGAGTACAAATAATTCCAGGTATACGTAGAGAAATAATCCACTTCAAATTTCAACATTTAAGGCCAATTTACGATTTCAAGATAGGTGAACGGTTTCAGTTTTTATGCATCAACTGCAAAAAGCAATAAAACAAGAAAAATGAAAAAAAAAAAAATGAAATTGAAACAAAAGAATTCTAAGTATGTAGCTAGTGAAACAGAACATTTTCATGTAGAATGTGAAAAATTTCAAAAACTTCAAATGGATAAAAACACAATACATTGTATGTATCGATATTTTTCTCGTTGGCTATGCACTCGATCATTTAGTTTAAGAACGAAAAAAAAAATCACTTTAAACTCGGAACTAAAATTATAAATTATTTCTGGAACATTTCTTGGGAACAAATATAAATAAGCTATGACTAATGAATCGTTAGATAAGGATAATGGTAACGAAGATGAAATATAGGTACAAATAGGAAAACATCTAAACGTCGATTGGAAATAAATGAGATATACATAATTACGGAAGAGGGAGATGAAAATTGAAAAAGCTCGATAAAATTTTCCTATTCAAATTTCAAGGTCCTCTTTTCATTGATCTAGCCCGATTAAAAAATATTCAATGAAAAATAAAATTCAATTTCAATTTTTGAAGCAATGTAAGTCTTCATGTCAACATTTTCTCCCATAATTTCTATTGAAAAACAAAATTCTAAAGGGTTTTTTCGAAAATGAGCACGAGTGGTTCACGTACCACGTAGGATTAAAACATTGAAATACGAATCAACTATTATTCTACGATAATTAGTTTCCAATTTGAATCAAAAAAGGATATTTTAAAAAAACCGAGATCACCAGATAATACATTCGTATCGCACTTCTTACAGAAAAGTACAATTTTTTTCGTTTCTGTAATATTTACGGCCAATATAATCCGGGCTTTAAAACATTACTCTTCAAGAATACAAGTCGATTATAAATTTAAATGTATTCTCTTCCTGTCCATTAACAACTTATCTAATAATCTGTGACATAATACTGAAAAAAAATTATTATCGATGCAAAATAGACAAATAAATAAAATAACAATAAATATAAACATGATCTTGTAATCAATAATTAATTTGGTTATGTTTAATCAGGTGTTCTGTTGAACTAGGAGTACTAGCCATGGCTGCCGAAATCAAGTGACAGTATTAAATGATTTTTTCGTCTTGACACCACTATCTTGTGGAGATGATTGCCTGAATACACACAATTGAATGAATCCCTCATTAATTTATCTATTGGTCTCATTAGATGATAATTTTATGTGCGTAAAATTTTTAAAATACAATTACCATTCGACGTTGGGAACCGGAGTACATTCGAACTTATCGGTAAATTCTCGCCGCCAGTGAAAACTTGGAGGAGGTGTTTCTATAGAAAAAGGGCTGTACAATTTGGTTGGTGTACGACCAAGCATATGACGTATCCTACGATTCGGAGTGCAATTGTTCTGAACTTTGTTCTCACTCTGATAATTCCGAAATCCGTTTTGTAAATCCTAAAATTAAAAAATGAAGCGATAACTTTCAAAGCTGGAAATCAAAATCACTAGTTAGTTCACGAGTAAAACACACGGACTTACTGTTTTAAACGTTTGCATTTTGTTCTGTATATCTTGAAATAAATTTCTCAAACGATCCTTCTTATTTTTTTGCTGTCTGCTTCGTTTATGAATTTTGAACGATTTGTTATTTTGAAGTAGTTTTCTACTGACATGGAGTAACGTACCATTGCTTTTGGGAGTTAATGACTTCGGTGTTCTCCCACTTGGCGAAACATCTACTTCACCATTCAGTGGAGTGTACGTCGAGTCGCTTCTCAATTTTAAATTACTGAATTTTTGCGTCAAATATTTATTCATTTTGGTAGTCAAGTAGAATAACTTCTTTTACGTAATCTTATGAACTGAATACTGAATTTAACAACGAATAACAGTGTATTTCTGCTCAATGTCAAAACTTCATATTCTTGTTCGAAAAATTCGTTGACTGAAACACAACGAAATTGAAACTTTGAAAGTTGAACTTGAAATCTCCGAAGTTCAGAATTCCGCACAAATTCTTCGACGTGAGACACAGGCGCATCGAAAAAATACCGCGAATTGCCAATAATTGTTATTACATGTTGAAAATCACTTTCAGAAACTAATTAAAAACAATTTTTCAGTTATTCAGTTATTCCATTATTTAAAAGAAACACAAATTACTAATTAGTAAAACAACCACAACAGGGTTTGAAAAAATTTAACGGTTACTTTTTTGTTTATGAGCTTTTGGCACGGATTTCCCCTTGCAACTTCTTTTACTCCTCCACAGTATCATTGGCAAATGTGATTGGTTGGTAGCTTGGCCCCCATTACCTCACCAACGAAATAGGTAGGTAATATTGCCTATCATTTATGTGACACACGTTTTTACTTTTTTTATTTTGGAAAATAATTTTAAATAATTTTGCATTTGCATTGAAAGGATGATTTTAAATATTACACCTGATATTATAACATAACTTTTTAGGACTTATTTCGTTTTAAAATTTTCAATTGAAAAATTGAAAAAAGAATAAAAAGATGCGATCATGCGGATATTTCGTAATTTTTCTCCGTTGGTATTTTGTTTTTCTTAGCAATAAAAACTTCATACGAAAATGACATCATAAATTAGTTACAAAATTGAAAATTCTCACAATAATCTTGAGTCAACATCAACAGCAATAATAGCTGATTTTCGTGATGTAAAACCATGAGATGTAACAGAATTTTTTTCTATTGAAATTATATATTTGCCACCCAATTTTCTTTATTTTACTCTCATTTATCGTCATTATTCAAAATAAAACACACCTGCCAACTGATACATGAACGCTTGTTAGTCGCTTACTGGATACGTAGTATGTACCAATTATATTTAAAAACACTGCTGAAGAAAAGAAAGACAAATTTTGTGTTTTTGCAAAAGATAATACTAAGAAAATAATTTGAAAATAAATTGTTCCAGGCAACATTCATGATTTTAGTTTGAATTTTCCATAAGTACCCATAAGGTAATAACCAGTTACTTTTTTCTTGAGGCATGAGGCCTTTTCTATCAACTAAGTAGTACTTTTTTGTTCTTAATAGTTAATTTTCCAAATCGAAATGCAACGAATTTAAGAAAAATAACATTTCAAACCTTTAGTAAAGTATTCAAAGTTTATAAAGAACAACCAACCATTAAACAAATCAATTGTCGTTTTGTCACTTTAATAGAGATGAAAAAGATGAAACCAAAAACGCCGCAATTTGTCGTTTCCCAAGTTTTTTAACCCCTGGTTTCACATTCTCACAACGGTTATCGATTTTTCTCATTTATAGATAATCCAACTATACCAAGTTAAAAATGTGTCATAGTTTGGCTGCTTTTGTTAGAGGCTTAAGGTGGAAATACATCGTGTTGATATCCCTATATTTTATAATTGTAAGTAGACAAATATGATATTAAGAGGTAATGGTTACCAAACAAGAAAAGAAACCTCTTTCGAATTTCAATTGTGCAATCTTGAAACGTGGATACTTTTGAAAATAGATACATTATTTTAATAAATTCAAAAATGATAAATGAATTCAAATTTTGATTTTACAGCTATGCGGAGAAGTATTTCTACTGTATTATGAGCCCCATAATGTGATCTCCTTCGAACTTTATTTTTTTGATCCAGTGATCGAACAATTTTTATTCATCTCAAACATCGTCACCGTAGTTGGGACAATATTTGTAGCATTAATAACATATTTATGTTGGTGTATCATCCATGTGAAGCATATCAAAAGATTTCGGGTAGGTTTTTAGTACTACCGATTTTATATGCAAATTTTGAATGAAAGTAACAAATTAAATTTACCATTTTTCCAGTACATGCTCTTGGCTGCCGGACTCATTTCGATATTGGATGCATCTACGGTTTTTGTATACTCTGGGAATGACAGTGAACTAGAAAAAACAGCAAAAGATGTACTTCTACAGTGGGTTCATGATTATCACGATCGACCTAAAGTAAAAGCTATTGTTGATTATATCCAGACGGAGGTAATCTCACTTTAAATTTTTGTGTTAAGGATTTTATCGGAATTTCTTACTTCTATTCATAATTTTGAACTTTAGTTGGAATGTTGCGGTTACGAAAACTCTTACGATTGGTATTACCATGCGAATGGCATCCCTCCATCTTGCTGCATAATCAATTTCACTAGTAATGATGTTTGTCAAGAAGAGAACACCTTTTCTGCTGGTTGTTCTGAAAAAATTAAACAAATTGTGAAGGAAACACAAAATAAGCATATGTGGATCATTTTTTGGATATCACTTCTAATGGTATCAAATTTTATGTACCTGTTTTTAAAAAATAAAAATTCTATTAATTGGGTGGTTACCAAGCTCTTCATGCATGAAAATTTTACAGTCGATTATGTTGATGACTGCATCATTAGCACGAATTCGCTGCATTAACTTGAACTAGAGGACATCGAATGATGTTATATTCAAGTCTCTTGTCTTTCATCGTTTTCCGCTCAAGGATCTCACTCAATTCGAGGCGAGAACGTCTTCAAGCAACCGGTATAATACTTTAAAGTACGTAATGTATTCTTACTTCTCAGGATCTCTGTAAAATCGGAACATTCAATTAATATCAATTTTCCTTACACGGTGGAATTTTACCAGGACCTTTGCCTTTGTGTTTTCGTAGAAATGAAGAATGAAGAGAAAAGAAGAATCCATAACAAAACGGGATAATAGTAATGTGATAGAATGAATGCTTGAAACGATTTTTTTTTAAAGAAAAATTGATTCAACGGCTTGAACATAGTCTCGGTCTCGGATTTCAACGAAAGAGAAATATTTAATATTATTTAATTACGATGTACGACGTACTGTGTATATTGAGAAGTTTTACATCAAGTGTGGTAGAAATGGTAGAATAATGATAAATTTGTTATAATATTGTAATAAATTTAAAATGAGCGACTTAATATATTGCATAATCAACACTGTCAACAGTGAACTGAACACCTCATTTTGAAATATTAAGAAAAAATAATTAAAAACTCACCACTTCATGAAAGTGGTAGCACTGGATGGTAACAGTACGTAATAAAAACACTGTAAAAACGGTTATTACCATAGTTATTACGAATGGAAAAATATCAGAACGGTTCACGAATCATTTTTCAATCATTTGAATCATTTAAATTTTATCAAATCTTTTGAATCAATTGAGAACCGAAATGAACTTGGAAAACAATGAAAAAAAAAATAAGATTTTTTTAATCTAATTTTCGTAAATCTTCGGAAAAAATATTTTGATAGCAAGTCAAACGCGTTCAATTTTCTTTTTTTTTAATAATTATTGTGTTTTTTATAGTGTTGAAATACTAGTCGACAATAGTATGAATCTGTAGTACAACATGGCTAACGTATTCGGAGGGAAATCTGGCAAAAGATTCTCAATAGACGATGCGTTTGAGGAAGAAAGCGAATCAGTAACTACCGTAAATATATATGGCGCAACCACTGAAAGATCTCCTTTAAAACCAAAATCAAAACATAAAACAATGAATAACGATGCGGTAGTAGATGTCGATCAAAACGCACCTTTGGACGGATTCAATAGCAGTACTAGTAAACACAACGAAGACGTAAGTTAACACCTTATGTCACATACTGATGTAAATTTCGAATTTATGATTGATATCGTTATCAATATACGTACAAATTTTCCTATAGACTTTATCCCGAGATAGTGATTCGTTCATGCACGATGGAAGTGGAGTGTATTCGAATTTCTTTGACCGTTCACAGTGGTGCTGTTATCATCCAAAAGTTAAAGACAATTGGAAGACTGTATTGGCTGCTGTAGTATTATTAATCGTTGGCACAGGTGAATGAAATAATAAAACTTTCAACATTTAAATGTACTATTTGTAATGTGTTTTGTTATGGCGCTACATTTATGCTGCTTTCTGTTACAGGTCTATTGTTGATTGGTTTAATATTCGTAATATCGCCGGATCCGAA
Organism: Pseudococcus jackbeardsleyi; assembly: GCA_038380155.1. Lineage (NCBI taxonomy): Eukaryota > Metazoa > Arthropoda > Insecta > Hemiptera > Pseudococcidae > Pseudococcus > Pseudococcus jackbeardsleyi. The sequence goes on along the minus strand of CM076240.1, from coordinate 59,962,298 downwards.
TTTACAAGGAATCGTATTCATTATTGCTGGTCTGATATGTTTTATACCTGGTTCCTATCACGTTGTTTATATATATTTTGCTGTAATTGGAAAGGATGGCTATGATTTCTATCATTTACCTTTGTTTAATTAAAAAAAACATCATAATGCGTAATTTCGAGAAAACGTCCATCATTTGATTCGTCGCGTCAGAATTTCAAACAAACTTGACTGGGACCGTCTTCCTTGGTTAATTTTTTGAGTTGTGTCACGCGTTATACCTTCATAAAATCCCGTCTAGAAACAAAATATTGTATCGTTTATATATTTTCAAGTTATGTATCACCTAATTTGACTAATTTAATCAAAATGTTTAATTCGATACGTAATCTCAATTGTCGAAAAGACGTTTATAAGTTTATTACGTTCGATACTATTTTTCTTTAATACTTTTTGTTTATTTTACAAACGATTTAGATATATACATGTTGTATGTTTTATGTTTCGAGTTATCTCTTATCTCATCGTACTATTTTCATTTGGAAGTCATAACTTTCCATAAAATGTGATTCAAATTTTACACTCTTGTCTGCGTACGTATCTGATAGTCTTAGCTGTCTCGTATCTACCTGCACCTACCTAGTACCTAGCTACCTACTAATTGAAACCCCGAAGTGTCAATGAAACATTTCATAAACCGCGATTACCCACTATCACTCCGCTGATATAAGCGAAAATTGACGTGCTGGAATGTTAAAACTGCTATTCAATCGTCTACGTACTTATATGTAGTAAATCAATATTATTTAAATAACAAATAAGCATTCAAATATCGAATTAATAATTTTACAAAAATAATCATTTAGTTACAAATCGTTCTGAAACAGATGTTGAATACTCCCAAAATGATCACACGCATTCCGCATTTTTCAATCTTTGAAATTGTAATCATATGATGTACAAAGTTTTATCGCGATATTTTATTTATTTTTATAGACTGATTAATTTTATTCATGACTTTTTGATTGCTTGGTGCAAGTAAATATGTTAATAATTTAAGTCTTATGAATTGATTCGACTAAATAATGAAGTTAAAAAATTTAATGTACCTATTTCAGATATGTAGATAATAGGTATAACCTTTTTTTCTTGCGAGTAAATTTTAAAATTTTGAATTTCTGGATTCTGGCTATCGAACCAAAAATTTACTTCGATTCATTTTAGTCGATGACAAGTTATATTATGCAGTACATACCTTCTTATAGGTACGTACTCTTACTTTTATACTAACAATGTTTCTACTTTTCTATTTTTTATTGAAAATTGACAAATTTTTAATGTGTTTAGCTAATTTAAACTTCGTTTGAAGAGCCTACTTCGCTATATTTTTGGAGGATTCGTTCAACGAAATTACTTAAATTTTAACCTGGTATGAGTCTGCCTTATTATATTCTGAGTCATCAAAGTATTCTCTGTATAAACAGATTGGTAAATTTAAACAAATCTGGTGATTTGAAGCTTTTTGTGGGATAAAACCTGTCGCGCTAATCTTTCTGATGCAAAAATGATTGTAGGTATAAATTGATTTGCGACAAATGGCGTTTCGTATGAGTAATTGTTATCCAAAATGCTGTAAAAATAACGCTTTCGAATGTGTGCGAGGCTTACTTTCTACAAGCATACCACATATTTCAATATATTAACCGTCCAATTTTTCAAAACCAGCAACGAACAGAAGAGCTGTACAGTTTTCAACGTTATTTTTTCTGTGATTATTTCAAAAATTTAGGCTCTCTAATAACCATAACAAAACCATGGGAAAATTACTGATCACGATTAATTGTGTCGCGATCGTGAAACTCATTTTATCACGTCCAAAGATGTTTAAATAAATCATTACAAAAGCTTTATGTTTAAAGTTACATTTACATTTTTGTATTTTTAGTCATTTATCCTGTGTTACTTTTTGTTAATATTATTTTACTTGGAATCTTTACAGTTGTGATATGTGTGTATTTGATTTTTAAATTTTAATGCTATCAACTATGTTCTTACGTTAGTATTCCCCCGAGTGTATATTTGTGTGCTGGGCTACGCAATGACAAAAAATTCACTTCTCGAAAACTATTTTTGTAATAAGTACTGATAGCATATTTAAGTAATGAAAAATAAAGCAAAATGTGTAGAAATTAAATAAAAATATCCAAGATGAGTTTGAGTTTTGAAAATTCTCATTTCATTACTAAACTATCATTATAGAATCGCCGCATTGTGGTGAATTGATCCCCCCCCCCCCTGGTCATACCTAGACCTACCTACAGATTTTATGTTTTTCGGGATATATATTTTTCAATCTGACAGTAATACCTGATCATTTCGTTATTTAATCGCAACAAGTGAAAAGGCTTGACTAAATGACTATACGATTCAAGGCAATGATGAGATCTAATCTGTAGAATATAACTATAGGTGACAAAGAACACTTATTTTTCCAAAAATTTGAGGATAATTAAGAATAAAGCTTAAATTAACGTGAAAATATTCGATATTGGAATACTTACGTACTTTTTTTTCTTCTCAATAAATCATTCGTCGCTTGATAATAGGAATTGCGAAAAATTAATCATCGAAAAATAATAAATTGAGATGAATATTGACAAACGATTTTATTAATTTAGAAACGAAACCGGCACAATTGTCACTTTATCACGAATCAAATCAATATTTACCGCACTGACTACACTGCACTACTGCACCAGTTCACTATCACTCAAAGACTAAATACTAAATTGAATTGCGACGTGTGACAATGACTCACCAGATTATCACAAAAATTCTGAATGAAACGAACCCCAAACCACGAACAATGTTTAAAAAGCTTGTGATTGGTTGTCGTAGGAAAGGGGGATAAGTAATTAGGTAATAGGTATCTCAATGAATGAAATGAAGTTCAAATTTTTAATTGAAAACAGCTTTGAAACGAGCAATGAAATAACTAAACACATTTACGAAAATGATCATAGCAAGTTATGTATAAGAGTGTTCGTTTTGAAATTTTTATTTTATTTTTTTTAAATTAGGAAGGGGGTAGCTGAAAAGTTGAAGCATAATTCGTACAAACGGTATAAGTCAAAAAACTGTATATGAGAAAAGAGACTGCATTGTTTTGAAAACAAAGTTACACCTAAGTCCTTTTTCAAATATACAGTTCTTTGACTTATACCATTTGTACGAATTATGCTTCAGTTGTGTCCAGACTTCCTACTCTTCAATTATACTCTCCACACCTGATCCTGAAATATAACGGTTGAAAGAGAGGGGATTTTTTGATCTTTTCTAAAACATAAGTAAAAAATTAATTTTATTGGCTAATTTTTAAACTTTTCATCCTCCCCGCGACTCAAAAAACGTTCCTAAAATAGGGTTTTCAGCTTTTTCTTATTGTCTCTGCTTCATTCCTTACGCTGATGATACATTAAAATTGAAATTTAATTTTGAACTGCAAAAGGTACCGAAACAAATAATTATGTACTTCAAATTCCTTACTATAATTACGTGCATAATACCATTCAATAGGTACGTGACAAAATCTCATTTTTGAATAAAGCAGGTAGTACACCATGCAATGTACTTACCATAAATGAACCGTGTTAAATCAAAAGCGACCAAAAACGATAAATTTGGACGTGCTGAGATGTTACTAGTAACAGAGAAGCATCTGAACACGTAAGACAGATTAATGTTATCGGAGTAAATATTTCTTACACTTTATTTCTTCTTCAATTTTTTCAGAAGTGATCGGATAATTTCAAGTCTGCTTTCCAGTGTAATTTTTGATTTCGCATGGTCGCTTTCAACTGAATACGGTTCAAATATCGAATTCTTTTATTGTGTTCCATGAATGTTTGGTAGGTATCCAAAAATGTTCGTAATATTTTGTATTTTATTTCAATTTTTTCCAATAGGTAAGTTTTTCAAATACCTATTTAGAAAAATATAAAATAATAAGCTTTTTGATCGCGGTTGTGAAGTAATTGGCGAAAATGGCACTACAAGGATCTAAAAATAGCTTATTTCGGACAGCTGCAGATGTAAAAATCAGGGGTGGAAATCAGATTTAGAACTAACTATATATATTATAGGTCTTACAAGACCTATAATTTTGCGCTTTCCCTCATAATTGGCTCACTCTTCATTTAAAATTTTTACTACCAATCCTTTCCTTCAATCTTTTAATTATGAACGCTTTTCTTTCTTCCTTCTTCGCATCTCACTGGGTGGTGTCGCAGTTCAAAGACATAATGCTTTGCTTTCACTCTCGCTCCCATTCTTTGATAAAATTGTTCAAAACTCAAAAGTGAATTTTTTTGTCTAATTATACCTACCTACGCATCTCACATTACGTTAGGCGAAGGTTTTATAATATCGTAGTCACAAATATTACCATCACAAAATATGACAGCTGTCACATGACACAATAGGAACATGGAATATTTTTAATTACGTAGCTATGTTTAGTCGATTAAGTACCCAGGTATTGGGATTTTCTTATTAGGCAGTCAAATTCAAGAAAACCAGAACTAACCTGACATTCATACCTCAACTTGCAGATTATTGTACCAATCTTGCTACTAGAGTAACTGGGCCTTCGGTGTGAATTTTAAAACATAAAGTACATTTTGTGTATCCTATAATTTTTTTATCGAAAAATTGATATTGGTTTAGTGATTCGTGACAGAATGATGTTGAGATCTGCACAGAAGGCAACTGGTAGTATAGTTCGATACTTGGCAAACTCTGCAACTTCGACGAATAAAGCATCAGATAAAAGTGAGTCAGATCTTTAAAAAATTTTGGAACATAGTATACCAAAGCCTAAGCTACCAAACACTTGAGCATTTCTCACGAAATTTTCTAGATGAAAACGAAAAACAGTATACTTTTGATTTGAAATACGCTATAAAACAATATGATCCGAATTACGAACAAATAAACCCACTGGTGACCATAAAACACGAATCGAACACGTATAATAGACCGGTGATCATATTTCCAGGATTCGAAGGTGAAAAAAGTGATTATTAAGTAAATCTACTTCTAAGATTTTCGTAATGAAGAATATACCCCACTGGAAATTCCACTTTTTTTCAGGGCGGATTACTAGCGTAGAGCCTGTGATAGGTAATTTAAAAAGGACGGTGCACTGCATGCAATACCCCTTTGAAAAATCCAAGAGTAGTATTAGTGAAATGACGGACTCTGTTGAACAGGTAAATACTTTATATACTTATAGGTACCATAAGCCTATCTTCTTATCTTCATCTACGGGATATCTATCCGCGGTCTTTCCCAGCTTATAATACGGGCATAGATAACATAACGAAAAATAAAACTATCAATTTTAGGTATTAGAAGCTAATAATTTGTTGGATCAAGACGAAGTAAACGTGTTAGGGCACTCTTTCGGCGGCGTAATAGCTGTCGAATTTATCAGACGGCTCGAAAAGAAAGGCAAAAGGATTCGTTTATGTTTAACTGATAGTTCGCCGTATGCGATAAAAATAATGACAATTCGATCTTTCGGCGATGTTCAGCAAGGTGACGAATTCGAGAAAAAATTAATTTTCAACATAGCAAACAGCGTAAACTTTCAACATTACAAAATGGTAAGGTCGAAAGCTCGAAACACAACGCAATTTCGGCGTATGTATAATAAATTAAATCTAATTTGCAGCTGGAGGATTTACTGAAATCTCACGTCCACTGGCAGGATAAAATAGACACCTTAATTCCCTTGATTGCCAAAAAAACGAACTACGATATCGAACATTTGAAAACAATTGCCATCAGCTTACGCAAAGTGTTGCGTGCCATTTACTATTACGACGAAAGCGACGTGAGCCTCGAAGCGGAAACTACTCTCGTACGATCCTCAATTAAAGTTCTGCCATTTCCGGAAGATTTCAAACTTTCAAAGGTATGGATACGTTTGGAATAGGTATTTTTAATCATTTATACCTATTTTCTGGTATTGTAGCTTAACTGGATCATTTCACGTGAGATATTCAGCAATATTTTTCTGCATAATCGTTTGCCGTAGATTTTCAAAAAAAAAGTGAAAGAATTTCGCACTGATGGCCATCATATGAGTATGTTGAAATTTCCACGAACTGCGGACCTTATAAATGAAGCCTTCGAAAAAAAAACAGAATAAAAAAAGTGGCGGGCCCAAATAGCGAATAAATATACTATAATCAGTAAACGTAGAAATATCACCAGTAATAATTGCAGACGCCTCGAAGACTGAATTAGATACATCTTAAACATGTAGCTCGAAACGAGTCAATAAACGTGAAAAGTGTTACCTATTTCTCGGCTGCCACGCGACTCACCACAACAGGATTAGTTTGATTCATGCAGTAATCCAATACTTCCAAACACGATTGCATCGGTTGCATATAATTCCCAACTGAAATTCAACTCTTATCACCATTCTTGACGATTTAATACTTATTACGATACCAATGGAATTATGATTACCATAAGACGATTCGATATTACCATCCATCGCAGCAACAAACATGCCTACATTACCAACAGGACCCCATTCAATAGCCAACGCGGGTAATCCTTCGGTACTCCTTTGCTCACAAATTCTTTCTGCCGCTGAATTACATAAACCGTAATTAGTCTGGCCCAAATTTCCATAACCGCTCGCGATACTTGAAAATACGACAAAATAATCCAAACAGGGGCACTTTAGTCGAGATAATTTATCTAAATTATACGTGCCGAATACTTTCGGACCGGCGCTAATTCCAAAGTACTCCGCTGTTTGATTTTTGAACATTTTATCTTTCAATACCTGAAACAAATACTCCGGTTGAAAGTTTGCAATGCACTTTATGCGAATTTTTCGACAAGCACTTTTGCAATGTACATAAATTTCAACAGGATCGAAAATTTACCCCAGCAAGATTGAATATTCCTCCAACGCTGCCCAATGAGTTAGCTTCCTCGAGTAATTTCATGGTGTCTTCTTCATTTGCAATATCAGCTTTCGAAACAACGAGCTGAACTCCGAAAGATTTCCATTTTTGAATTCTTAAAGCTTGAGATCCGTAAGTAACGCCTTTACGCGAAGTAACAACTATTTGTCGAGCTCCTCGGATCACCAACCAATTCACCAACTCCATACCCATGCCACCAAGGCCTCCTAAGAAAACACACAACTTCAGCATTCATACGGAGTCGTTTTCATTAGTACATCAAAGGCTAAAAGGCTATGGTCAATTACCGCAAACGATGTACGTTTTTTTGGGATCACAAATTACTCTAGGGAGCGCATTTTTCAGTTTTATTCCAGACTTTGCTTGTTCTTCTTCGGGTTCAATTTGAATAACGCATTTTCCGAAATTTCTAGAAGACGATGCGAACCTAAATGAAAGTTATTTCATGAGATAGGATAGAAATAAGCATAAACTGACAATAAAAAAAGTTGAAAAATAGTTTTTTTGATCTTTTCCTTGAAAATTAATTAATTGGAAGGTAGGTACCTAATACCTATATACTTACTCGACAGCGGACTCGATTGCGGTATAAAAATAAGAAGTTCTAGCCAACGGTTTAATAGCTCCATTTCGAATATGTTCTTCAACTGAATTCCGTAAATCGACTTTTTTATAATTAGGCAAATTAAAAATATTTTCTATCGTAGCTGAATATACGCCAACATTCTTAGCAAGCAGTTTGTTGACTGAAAAAATTTTTAATAAGCAACATAGAAGAGCACGGGTGACATTTGAAAACATGCATGTTTTCAAATGTCACCCGTGCTCTAATAAAAAAAATGAAGACAGTACGTACAATCGAGCTGATTACTAAAATCCGAGTTTTTAACCTGCACAAGTCGTCCTTGCGGTGCCAAGCAATTGATCGAGGGTAATAATTTATCTGGGGTGAGGGAATTCAAAATTATATCTACACCTTCGCCTTCAGTTTGTTTAATAATCATTTGTTCGAATGAGATATCAGTGTAACCAATTTTCGAATCAGGTACCTGAAAAAAATTTCAAGACATCAATGTTGATACATCATCAAACTAATACGCTCAGGTATAAGTATGTACTAATTTCAACGTTAAAAGTATATAGATCAATAAATGCGTTATTAGATGATTTGAACGACTGCACTCACGTAAGGAAAATTTTCTTTAATGAATAGTTTCTCGTCAACTGAAGAAATTGTGACGAAGATATTGCAACCATAATACATGGCAATATGAATAGCAGCTTGACTAATACTACTGCTGGCTGAATGAATCAAAATAGAATCTTTATGCTTCAGTTTACAGCATGATATTAGAGCGTATATAACCTGCGAAGAATTCCATAAATTGAAATAAGCAAGAAACGTACTGTAAATAAGATAATTTGAAAATGAAAATGTGTAGGTGAAAAATAATCACGCCATACGGTATAGTAAGCTAACGGTACGGTAGCCGCATCTTCCAAGCTCCAATTTTTAGGAATTTCATTACAGAAAACATCTTTTTTACTAATTTCAATCATCGTAGATAAGCATCCGTATGGTTTCAGTCCCATAAACCTTGTCCCTTTTTTATCAATTCCTGAGAATTCCATTCCCAAAGCGTAATCCTGACAATAATATTTTCAACCGATTTTAATTAGTATTCATTATTAGGTACAAAGGTGAAAAATTACTTCAATCGAAGATCACCTGTTTTAGATAATCTTTCACTACGGATGATATTGCTAAACGATTTTTGATTATCAATACATCGCTGGAATTAATTGACGCGTAATATATTTGTAAAATATTCTTGTTTTCAATGTCCGATCTAAGAAAAAAAGTTTCAATATTTTCAGGTACCTGCTCGAAAAGAAATATGTACCTTCGCAGATGATGTACTTTTTGAAAATTTCATCGCTTACTCGCTGATATCGCCTTTGTACCATTTCAACGATAATTTCAATCCATTGATGTTTCGCTGGACAAAGGCATGGCGTACGTTTTCCGGAGCCAACTCTTCAATAGGTAATTTGACAAAACAGCCCCATTTTTCGTCTTTATACACATTGACTGCAAGATCCTTAAGAACTTGAATTTGAAAAAATTCATCGTACAAAGAAAACGGCGTAGTCTCATCCACCACACAGAAACATCTATCAAAAAAATAACGTATTTTACAAATAGGTACGTCACAAATATTCACAACGCATTTTTTGCTATCATAGCATCACTCACCTAACATTTTCTGTGTTTCTTTCCAGTCGCAAGCAGTTGTAAAATCCTAAGATTCCACTATAAGATTCCTTTTCAGAAACTAAAATTATACGCTCATAAAGTGGTAACTTCAAAGCTTCTTGCGCTTCTTCGACCCAATCAAACGAAAAACTAGACACTTTAATTACTTTTATGGAGCTTAAATCTAATTTTATATTCTGAAAAAATATACGGTTGAATGAGTTTACACTTTTACAGGAATACATTCGAAACATAATAAAATTTTTAGGAAAATTTTGAACGATTCCAGATCAAACGGTAGATTACGATATTTTATGATGAAATTATATTTACCTTTCGTAATAAAACTAGGAGTTCGTCATTACAAACAACACGACTACAAACTTGCAAATTGAATTCGTTGGCTGAAAACGAAGTTGCAGAATCTTCACGAGTAATTAAAAATCCATTATCAGTCAACGAACTGGCAACGAATTCCAATTTCTATAAAACAGATTCGACTTATTGGAAGTAGGTAGATACTTACTGCTAGCTGTTAGTTGTAAATCAGTACAAGTAGGTAAGTCTTAGTACATATAAAGAATTATAGAATTACTTTGGGATTTTGTAATGCATGAGAGCAGATTAAAACATGCACTTTTTCACCGAGGGGTAATTTACCCTCAACAATTTCACAGCCATTTCCGATTTTAGCGTTTTTAGTAATACTATTTACGTAAACGAACAATTTAGCCTGAAATGAGAAATGTTCATGTTTAAAGCGAATAACCGTGTGAAAACATCACGATAAAATTTTATATCTGTTTATGGTTTCAAATACATAATTTGCTCACTTGAAATATTGGTTGTTCATTCATGAAGTTCACAAAATAAGGAGCAATTGAACCGCAATTCGATCCGAAATCGTGATCCAAAATTTCTGCTATTTTCACATCTTTGGCTTGCTGACTCATGAAATCCATTACACACTGACCGAATAACTGAATGGCATTTTTCAGTGAACGTTTCTGAAATAGAAATAATTTGAAATTTTTAAGATAGGTACACGAGCCTGTCTTCCAGCTATCACAATTACATACTGGATTAAAATTTCGAAAACATACGAAAAGCAATTATCATACTTTATCGTTTGATTCAAACGGCGCAAATAGATATTTTTGTACAAAAGGAATTTTATTGCTGAGTCTAGCAGGAATACCCTTACAAACCATATCCTTAACTTGTACTCCTCCGGACTGCACTACATTTAAATCCGTATCAACAAACACGTCCAGTTCTGAAAAAGAAATGACAACATGACAACAAACATTTAGTAGGTACATATTATAATTCAGAAACGTTCAAGATGAAATGCTGTTTCAAGCAATACCCGATGTATTTGATTTCAATGATTGCGCGTGTTTATCCACATCGATAACAACTTTTTCTATTCTAACTGGTATCTCTAAGAAAGCACCGGCCATTATACACGAATGCACGACTCCGTCTAAATATGTGACCCAGTTACCATTCCATGCGACTGTTGACCTGGTACCTATAAACAAAATGTTCAATAAATAATGAGTAAATTGTTGAATGTAGATACTATGTACGCTTACCATCACTATTTATTCTCTTGATGCTTCTAAAAGCTCCTTTATAATTGAAATTTTTCACCAATATGTATCTGTAGAAATCTGATCCCTCCAATACTAAACCATTTTCGAAAGGCTTAACAACATCTAACGTTTCTTTACCAATATTCGAAGGTATATAAACTTGACCAGTGACAACCACTCTACCGTTGTGCAAAATTTCAAAATTTTTGTCTCCTCTTTGAACCATGATACTGAGCGTAGTGGGTTCTGCGTACATACAGATGGTATAGGTAAATGGCACACGATATTATACAAAATACACAAGTGGTGAGTACCATTTCTTCGGAGAGTTACGGCTCCATGAAGTCTGAAATTTTCAAAAACTACCGACACATCGGTGTATATTTTGCCATGAATTAATGCCAACGTTTCCCAAACCAAAACCTATCAAGAACATGAAAATTATCAAGTAATAAAAATTGAAACAAAACTGGAAATTTCAACTAATGTTCCCATAATACTTACAAGGAAACCAGTCGCTGGATAATAAATAGATGAATCAATTTCGTGCCCGGCAAGAAAAGCGTACTCTTTGTCTTCCAAACAAATGCTGACTTTGCGCTCCCCCGATAACATACGTTCTTGAAAAGAAGAAAATGCTACCGGCCATTGAACGTCGTGTTTCCATTTGATTAATGGAGCGATCATCTTGGTCGAACGACTCACTGGGAAATTCACACTGGGATATAACTTTTGAAAATGTGGATTCATGCCAGTTAAATATAACCTAATACAACGAAAGAAGCATTAGTAACCTATTATAATGAACAAGAATTCAAAATTTCAAATGGTAGGTCCATGTGGTTAGACTTAGAATTAATGTTACGTTAAATTCTCGACCGTCTACTTACTCTCCCAATGAAGTAATGAAATCACAAAAATATGAACCGTTGTTTTTCACGAGAGGAATAAAAATACTTTCTCCGATTAATTTGTTTTCTAAACTTCCGAAAGTATTCGTCGACGAAGCAAAGTCCAATATAATAGCATTTTTTGGAATATTCTGAACTGTACGTTCGATATAATCCGGATTAAACAAAATTTCCATTAGATAATCAACCAAATTTAAATTTTGATTGTTATTGCATTTTTGAAGTTTGGACGGGTCATTAACTAAATTCACCTATAAAACACAACTTCTATTAAATTATTCCAAATATAATTTATGGTCGTAAATGCAGATTGGATATTTTCAACTCGGTAAATATTTCTGCAGATGAGTTCTCTCGGTACTGTTTATTACCTATCCCTATTGGCAAGGGAACCGCTATAAAAACCGCACTGCGGCAAATTTAGACTTTCGTAGAAAAAACCGCAGTGTGGTGCGGTTTTTTTTACGAAAGTCTAAATTTGCCGCAGTGCGGTTTTTATAGCGGTTCCCTTGCCAATAGGGATATTACTCACACCTACTTTGCGTAATATTAATTGCAAATCCTTCCTTATATCTTGACTATCTGATAATGAACAATAATAGGCTATTTTTAAAGTTTCATCCAACGTTAAGAGGCCATCAATAAAAGCTCCAGTCAATCCACCATATAATTCTCCTATCACATTATCTGGTGTAAGTTGCAAACTAGCCAATACAGAGTTTAACGCTATCTGAAAATGAAGATTTCTTGGAACGTTGAAGTTGACATCACAATAATTCACGCACAACGTACCAACTTATTTACCTGAATAATGACTGAGGAAAGTCCAGTAGGTAAAGCAACATCTCCGCCGGAGCGATTTTCGAGTGCATCAATTACGTTTAAACCTAACGACTTCAACAATTCATCGCTTTTCAATATTGTCTCTTTGAACAATTCCAAATGTTTGAAAGCATTGTATACGGCGTTAACGTCATTTTCAATAACCGAACAATAGTACCATAATGGGCGAGTAGAGAATTTGAAGTTCTGCAAATTGATTGCGCACTCGTCAAAATTAACTGGACAGGTTACATAACAATACACCAGTGATCCATTATCAATTTTACTTTGATTTTTTTCTTGAAAAATGAGCCATCCTTGGAAACGGTTACGAAACCTCTGAATGGATGTAACGGAATGTCATAACTGTGGATTTCGTGCAATAAAGCAATGAATTCGGCATCAAGACTTGATTTCTCTAACTGAAATCAAATTATTTGAGTAAGTAAATAATAGGACATGTAAGTGGAGTAGCGAAAAAAATGAGATTCACTTACATAATTCAAGAATACTTCAACGGCATTTTCAGTTCGTCCCGAAATACCAACAATACGAGGAAAATTATCATTCGGAATTCCATGATTGAATTTTTCTTTCGTAAACGATTCTAAGATCGCGTGAGTATTAGCGCCACCCATGCCAAATCCACTGACACCAACAATACCACCTTTCCAAGGTGTTTTTTCTGTGATGACCTGAAATTGAAAAATTTATCAGATTACTTAGGTATTACCTACTTATTTCTTGCAAAAAAGAAAAAAAAATCAAAAAGTATAGGTACGCTGATTACCTTCATTCGACCAGAGCTAAAAGCTTCGATATCCTTTCGAACGTTAGAAATATTTATATTCGGAGGAATAAATCCAGTTTCCATTGCTATTAGAACTTTAGAAATGGATCCTACAGCAGCTGCAGCTTCAGCATGGCCCATATTCGATTTAACCGAACCAATTAACAAAGGTTGTAGTCTATTTTTGAATACTTGATCGATAGCTGTAACTTCTTGCTTGTCACCGACCTAATCATACACGAGGAAAAAATATTATTCTGCGATTAAATAAATGTTCTCATCTGATATAATAATTATTTCATAGGTAACTTACCAAAGTACCAGTAGCATGAGCCTCGATCCAAGCAACAGAATCAATATTGACCTTACTTTGTTCGTAAATCATTTCTAAAAGTTTGGCTTGCGAAGGACCGTGAGGAGAAAGAAATAATCGTTTACTTCCGTCGTGATTACTTCTTACGTTGATCACTTTAGCGTATATTCTTTTAGCATCTTTAGCCTTTTGTAAGTAGAAAACACCGATGGCTTCGGCTTTACAAAAACCACCGGCTAAACAGCTCCATTAGTGTAAAATCGAAACAAATAATTGAAAAATTCAAACAACACGTAAAGATACCGCAATATTTTCCACTAACCATTTTCATCGAATACTCTTGATTCGCCATTTGGGTTTAGCGCGCCGACTTTCAACAAATGTAACAATAATGCAGGATGTAAACAAACATGACAACCTCCTACCAGCGCAGAATCGCATTCGCCACTTCGGATGGCTTTATACGCCATTTCCAGGGCTAATAATGTTGATGAGCACGCAGAATCTACCGTGAAACTGGGACCTGAAACAATTCAACGTTTCTTCAGGTAAATTATAGGTAAAGGTACCCACTGCAAAAGTAATAAACCTTATCAGTACATATGTTTAATGACCGCAATCTATGAATAGTGCTGGTTTTCATCACTTACCATGAACTCCAAGCCAATATGAAATTCTGTTTGCATTAAATGACCTAGAAATGGCTAAAGAGGCTCCTTTCTGTACCTTCTCGTAAACAAGCATTTCAGTTTCAAGAAAATGGATACCGACAAACACTCCGCAATTCCTTCCTTTGAATGTTACAGGATTATTTCCTAAAAAAATAAACGTTGTACCTACTGAATTAATTCCGATTATTTACTTAGATACTTCACTCTGTCTAAATATGAGTAAGCAATAAGTATAATTCCGAAATTTAGGATGGACTGTATACCTATAAACAAATATTTATCGTTTCATCACTATAATTTGTTGCCACCTTCACTTAGCACTTACTAAGATTGTACGTAAATTACTTACGTTACGTTACCTACCTGAATCGATAATAGCTTCATAGGCTTTTTCTAAAATCATTCTAGCCATCGGATCCATCACTTCAACACGATGCGGTTGAAAACCGAAAAACTCAGCATCAAATTTACTCAAATCGTTCAACTTGCCAAGTTTGCATGGCATGTATGGAACATCTGAAAATATTTCAACGAATAAACACTCATCACCAATTTTCGTATATCTACACAGTCAAACCAAATGAAACGTCTTACTTACTTGACAACAAGTTTTCCTTGCTGAATAATTTTTCTGCGAAGTCTTCAACATTATCAGCTTTTGGAAAAACACCAGATACGCCGGTAATCACCACATCATTTTCGTCCAGCGGTTCCATATTAATGAATTTACGTAGTAAATCGTACTGGTTCAACAGAATTTCACCCAAAAGCTAATTTGTTCCCGGAACTGTGAAACGATCAAATCACACCTTCAGCTGTAGGCCAGCTTGAACTTTACTAATCAGTAGAATTCTTTTACTGTTTTGTAGAGAACCGTATTCGTACATTGGTCTTCGTCAGGTCGTCTTATCATTTTTATGTGCTCGCTATCTTATATAAGTGGCGAAGTACTATTTAACCTTTTCCAAAATGTTTGATAGCTACGCTGTTGACCAAAAATATACAACTAATTAGAATATTAACGTTATAAAATTGTTGAAGCGAGATTATCTCTCTTATTCGTGTACTTAATTTGATAGTTGGATAATATGATCAGTAATGAACATTTTTTTTTAAATATACCAACGTATTACTTACTTAAATCTTAAATGGTATGTCCAAATAAGACAACTTCTGAGCTTCATAAAGGAAACTACTTATTACTTCATTTGATTCAAGATAATTATTCAATGCTAAAAGACATATTTAGTTATTTCAATTAGTTCATCAAATTTTAATTTAAGACAATGAGATATCATAAAATGCAGATAACACTTGAGCACTGGTCATTGCACTCGCACGAATTATAAACACTACCTAATAGCTTCGCTACTTTGAATTCCTGTGAACATTTCAATTTCAAAATTTTCCAAAATATCTGAAAATTCAATATCCGTTTTGGATAAATCACGAGACGGAGTTATCAATAAAAATTCCAGCAAACGTATTACTTTGATTAGTAATTAGTTTATTTTTATTATCAATGCAGCAAACATCTGGTCTAAAATTATAACGACGAGCGAAAAATTACCCTTCGTTTTAGCAACGATTTTCAAATATAGCTCAAATCGAAAAATTCAATTCAACTGTTAATTCGATAAGATTGCTAGAAGAAAATAGTAATTATTATAATTTAAAATCACACGAGTATATTTATCAAATATATTATACGAGTACGACCACGACGGTCATTTTACACTTTGGCTCGTCAACTAGTGACACCCTGTGATTGATACATGGCTGATTCATCATTATTTAAACGTTTGCTCGTTCCGAGTACCATATTTTTCAAAATCATTGAAAAAAACATGAAAATAATTCGAATGCAAGACAGCCGCGACGGTTTATTCATTTATATAATACATAAAAACACAATTTTATCAGTTACACTAAATATAAAGTTCAATTTTTTTTCGTACATAATACTTACTACTACACCTTAAGGGGAGAAATTGCGTAAAATTTTTACAACACGATTGAATAAAATCAGTTAGAAAGATACAATTAAAAATTAATGAGAAAAATAAATAAATATTTACAAAAGTATATAAATAATATCACATAATCTGTAATCCGAAATTACAGTATTCGTAGGCACCTTTCTATCAATTAATTATACGTTCAAAAACCTTAAGTACACTTTGGTTATTGGCGATCAACTTCAAGTCAAATGATTCTTCTTTTTTGTCTCTAATATCTTATAGAAAATGAGAAAATAAATAATAAATTACACACGCTCGAACCTTTAATGTAAAGGTAAGTAAACGAAAATTTCTCAATGACTACACTTTTACAAGACTTACACAATACAGATAAAAAGTGGTACAAAAAGGAAAAAAACAAAAGCAAACTGGCCGATAAAATATAGTACGTTTCAAATAACAAAAAAAAAAAAAAACTAAAAAAACAACAGAAAAAACCAAAAATTCGCGTATATAAAAAATAAATACCGATTCTGAGATTTTCAATGCCAATTCGTTAATCGAATTGACATTTCATCCGAGGGGGTGGAGGTTACATAGTAGAATAACTATAATTTATCAATCATTATAGTACAATTAAAACGAGGGGACAAGAGTGGGGGGTAAAACAAACAAAATGAAAAATAGCCGATATTTTGATAATTCATACCTTTTATGTTTTGAAAAAGTAAGCATGAAAAAACTGCGGCATTATGAAGCGTAACAAGGAGACAAACAAACGGGTAAAATAATTATTCAGCTAACACGTATTTTCTACACAAAACAAGTATTTTTTCGAAAATAAACGTTGGCAAATTTCAATTCGAAAAAATGAATTCTGATCGAGAGATTTTGCTCAACGAATGTACAACAATCGACACACACACGAAAGGAACTTCGTTCGGTATAAGTTACAAGTTATAATAATAAATAATGTTGTAATTCTTAGCGATACCTTTTCGTAACACATGTTAATAAGTTAATCACAATAAACGTCACCGTTCTTAAAAATTTTATCACATACAAGCATTTAAAGAAATTCAACAACATCGTTACATCAATAATGAATAATTTATTGACTCATTCAGTCGAATCGAAGATGTAGGCTTCTGATTTGTTTTTTGAATTGCCGTTGAGATACACAGACACACTCGATGAGTTTTTGATAGTGACAAGAGTTTACATAGTTATTTTGATGCAGCAGCCGCTGTACTTACTACTACCATGCCTGGTTTTACAGTCACCAGTGGTAGTTGATGGCCGTTTATTGGTTGCAATCGACTTACGGTTTTCAGCAGTGGAGTAGGCATGACCTGAAAAACGATTTTTAAAAAATACACAGGTAAATAAATATTGAAAAATATTAAATAGAGCACACATAGCAGATAGACAACGGAAGTTTTGGCGCCTTTTGAGTTTAAACAGCTGATCCGAATCAAAAATGATCCAGAATAAAATAATGAATTAACTCCCCCCCCCAAGAATGGGATTCTCACCCAAAAAAATTTTTTTTCGTAATTGTACAACAAATATAGCAAATCAAAAACAATCTTAATAAATAAAGCCCAAAACTTATTAATTTGAGAAAAATTTCCAAGAAAATTCCGAGACCATTTTGGTCACTACTAAAAAAATTCGATGTGAGTTTCCACACTTGCCAAAAAACTGAGATAAAATGTTCACAAAAATAATTCCATATTATACTCACGTTAGTTGGTAGATGCGGCGACGCTGTGGTAAGTAACATTTGCCCAGACGAAGGTTGTGCAGTCACCACGAAGGAATGATTTACTACATTACCGACGTTCGAATGTACAGGAACCGTAGTTAATACAGTATTACTTCGTTCGCCTACAACAAAAACACAAAACAATCGATCATTCGGAGAAGCATAAAGCATAACCAAGACAACAAAATGGTAAATGGTGGTACTAAACTTACCGAAACTTGAGGTAGTAATGGTACCATTGGTAGTAACCTGAGGAAACGGAGACTTGACGGGTAAAGATAGATTTTTGTGATTAGCAGATACCGAAGGTAAACTGATACCTGAAAGAAAATGAAAATTTCGCATATTGTAAACGATTCTCGATCACATTTGGGCTACTTAATTGTTTCAACATTTAAAGAAAATGGTACTCACTTGTAGTAGTAAAATGAACGGGAGAATTAGCGACTTTGCTATTTCGTACGATGGTATTAACGCCGCCACTCCCATTGCCGGTGACGGCTCCACTCGACGTAGTAACTTTTTGAAACGAATCGCTAAATATTGTAAACGCGTTACCCGTATGCACAGCCATTTTTGGTAATGTAGCAGCTTCAGAAATTTTTTCGCCTAATGAGAAAAAAAATCGATGATTAAATCTCTCCATTGATTTTACTTTCGGTTTATCGCATCAGTCGAAAACCAACCTGGATTATGTTGTACTAAGGCAATAGGCTCGGCAGAATCTGCGATCATACGGATTGTAGAGGTCGATAAAAACTGCAATGGACTGACTACGGTGGTATTGGTTAATTTGTCCAACGGTACAGAGGCAGACTCTACAATCTGTAAATCGAAGAAAACAGAAAATTAATTCTGCGAATCAAGGGGATTCTCTCGACGAGAAATTTAGCAAAATTGATAGCATAATTGATACTACTAACGTGAATTTGAGGTGGTAAACTGTCGCTGGTGGTCGATACGACATTCGGCGAAGATATGTGTAACGGGGAAATACTACACGAACCAGTCGACGAGCTACTTCCGTAATACGTATCTCCTTTACTCTTCACTTGGCTCGAATCATCGGCATCGCTCATCAACGCGATTTTATCCGCATCTCGTTCCATTTCGTAGTCTCTTTGGTCGGCGCCGCCGCCATTCTCAATATTTACTGAAACACAAAACGACACCCAACGTTAGAATTCGATGATAATAACTGAGAATAGTTAGAGCAGCATCGGTTGCCTATTCGTCGGCACTGAAGGCAGATTTATCCAAAAACAACTCACCATTTGGTTTTGATTCGACGCTTTCTGGTAGAAGCGAATTAAAATCTATATGATCCCACTGCGCGGAAAGTTCTTTCTTCAAGGTAGTCAGTCGTTGCTGATTGATAATTTTCTCCCTGGCCAACCTTTCGAGCTCGGTTTCTAATTCTTGTTCTCGTCTTCGAAGAATCTGCAAAGTTACACAAACAAAATGTTAATTTACGTTCGATACATAAATTGAAAATTGAAAACGCTCGATAAACTCGTGCCAGCGTATGTTTATTATCGTTTCAATCGTGCGAATAAGAAGAGTTCCTGAGGTGTTTCACGGTCACCTCGCGTGAAAATAAACCCTTTCGTGTCAAGTACCGATCTACCGATATAGGTATTAGTTAGTAGGTGCTAGGTACCTATAGGTTAGATACTACATACATACATACATACACGCTAATCGTATTCCGTCGTAATGATGACGTCACTCCAGTCGTCCGTAATGAACGAAGTAAGCAAGCAAATGGAAAAATGTCGTGTATTTGGTCACGTCGGCGAAGCATCTTCGCCTATTGTTAAACGAGCATCATTATTGTTCAATTTACTACACTACAGCGGACGAAAAACAACAGAATTGAAGAAATTGCATCCATTTTTGTAATGAAAAATGACGAAATTTAGAATTTTTTCGAAAAGAAACCATTTTGCTCAAGTGCTTAAATCGGATCGATTCCGAATTCACTGTAAAAATGGCATAAACAACAATATTGCAACTGATATGTAATTGCGATCTATTTCCCTATCGATACTGCTTTGTTCCATATTTCATATGAAAATACATCAAAAAGGGTGAGAAAACGCCAGGCCTGTGGTTACATGATGAAATTATGGAGGGAGGGGAGAGATTAATTACACAACTTTCGATCAAGAGGACTAATTTACAGTTGAAAGTAATGTTCAAATTGATTATAATTTTACTTCAAAAAGCAGAATTCTAAAAAATAGTAGAATTATCAAACTTACTTCAAAAATTTCATCTTCTTCCCCTACACAATTTCAAAAATGTGGCATACAACCTTTTCGAATTTACCCTTCGATTTTTGACATCTAAGGGTGGTTTCTATACTCAGGCTTACCAAGAAAAAAAAAAGGAAACAACGAATTCAATTTTCTTTTCGATTTTTTTTCGAAAATCTTTCATATGTTGGAGCGAAGAAAAAGACAAATTCTTTTTAAAAAAAGCACGTTCAAGTTTTTTTTCAGTCAACTCAAGGAAAAATACAATGTTTGGGTTGGTAAAAAGGGAGAGGGAAATTAGAGCTGATGAAACCCTCAAGTAGCTCTAGCTACGCCACTGAATACCTCAAAACGTGCGTGTACGCAGTTGGTCGCGACGACATGATGCCAGGAAAGTGTTTTTCGCACCTCAACCTTGAACGATTTACAAGACACCTCGTCCGCTTCCTCGTCAAAGACAAGTTATTTTCACCTCTTCCGCATATCCTGTCAGTTTAAGCCAGCGCTGCATAATTTTTCTTCTCGTACAAATAGCTCGAACATTACTTTGCTTTCTTGCGTTGCCAGAATCAAGTAGGCTTTTAGGCGAAACAAATTCGCAGACTACTTCGTTTGATGATTAATTTTGTTACAAACAATTGGACACGAAACAGGCGAAAACGGCGATAGAGATTTTAAAATAAGGATATATGAAAATGCTCGTTGAAAAAAAATGCCCTCATTCATTATCAACGAGGTACCCATCGTACACTCGACATCGTCGAATAAATACCGCAGAACGTAGAAAAAGATACCGTTCGTTTTCGTACGTATCATCGCAGCTAAGTATGGTAACGTGCTAAAATACCTATTTACGATGGCGTTGATAAAAAGTGAACGGTATGAAAACATGAAAATAAAACCGATCAAGGAAGGTTACTAAATTTAGAGCTCAAACACGAATTTATCGATAAAGAATCGCTGCGAAACGGAGAGAGAGAGAAGGTAATCTAATAATTTGGAGATATCGATAGCCATCGTCAACAATTTCACAACAAAGCTTCGCGGCTCGAGCACATCAAAAAACGAAACGAAAAAGTTATCACCCCCACTCCCCTTCTCAAACAATTTAGACACCTTTATTTCTGTAGGTAAACTTTGATCCCTCGCACTCGCAGTCGCTTCTCGTCGTTCCCTATTCGTTAAATGAAAAAGGTACGCGTAACGCGCGTCTCGATTTAAATTCAATAAAAATAACATCAGCTCTAATTGTTTTCATAATAATAATCGATAACACGAGCACACGTACTGGTACTCTATATTTTCCACATTGCACACGTTGCATACACGTCAACACAACACGTATCGTTCGTCTTCACAAATTTATCGCCAAGGTCGTCGGTAATTGCTCCGAAGTTGTCTGTTTTCCTCCCTTTCACTGCCTCGCTCTCCTCAACAGTCGCGTTCTGTTCTTTCTCCCGCAGCCAAGCCACTCCGCACTCGCGTATATCGATGCATTGGCAGAAATATTTGAGAAAATACGTACGAGGGTACGAGTAACTGCGTGTAACTCGAGCGTGTAGATTATAATTGGACCCTCGAGCAGTCGAGCGTATTTTTAAATCGACGATGGTCATCGTTCGGTGAATAGAATTTCAAATTTGATTTGATACTCGACATATAGTGAAACTGGTCGACAATATAGGTTGTGGGTGACCTGTTTGAGCAGACAGGCAGTATACTGATAAATAGTTTTGAGTTTCGACAACGATGATGTGACACTGCCGAAGGACGAATCGAAATCCCATTTTTTTGAAACTGAACAGCGCATTCATTCTCCCTCTGTCTGGATCGGGAACTCGTCAACAAAAGCAATCGATTACGATTGCAAATAGGTATCTCACGTTTTTCTACATGGTGTCTACTGCACTGAGAATACGAAAATTCATGCTACTTTTATGTTTTTCATTCCCAGTAGACACCATGTTATAAAACAAATTAGGATAATTACCGTAAATTACCGTAAATATCCCAGGAATTACGGTAAATTACTACAAATATTTCAACAATTTCGGTAAATTACCGAAACTTTTTCAAAAATTACGGTAAATTACTGTAAATGTTTTGATAATTACGGAAAATAACCGTAAATATTCTAAAAATTACTGAAAAATATTGTAAATATTTCATTAATTACGGTAAATTACTGTTAACATTTCCGTAATTACAGTAAATTACTGTAAATATTCCAATAATTACGGTAAATTACCGTAAATATTTCAACAGTAACGATAAACTACCGAAAATATTCTAATTCTGACATTATTTGCCAGATCATTTTCATTTTTTATTTAAATTTTGGTAATTCTTATAATCTGAGTTGTCGTTTTTTGGCCTATTTTTATTGGCAGTTTGATTTTAATTTTTTTTTTTTTTTTAAATTCGAATTCAAATTATTGTCTAGGCCTACCCGAGAGAAACGAGGGCGAATTTTTTTATAAAAAAATAAAAGTTGAAAAATGAGTCATTCTTCAGTTTAGATTTAGAAATTGAGAGAAAATGTTTAAACTTCATGCTTTTCGTGGAAAATAATCACGTTTTCGTGTTTTTCACGATTATCATGTCCGGTAGACCTAGACACCATGTCCTACCACTCTGCCTGCTCCGAAGTCGACCAAACCGAGCAGAGTATGCAAAAAGTCGACGCATGCAATATTGCATAAATCAAGCGCCGTAAAAAGATCAGCGAACCGATCACAATCGTGATCACTGCACCGCCATCGCCAGTACCGAGTACCATCGGTAGTTCGGGGACCCACGAAGCGGAAAGGCACCGCAGCTACGGAGGAACGGAGGCAGAGAACGCGTTTCTTGTCCGCTTGGCAATGGTAATGGTAATGGCACCGAAGGAGGAAGGAGAGCCGCGGTCGCGCCGCTGGCATGGCATCGGGAAAATTCAACTATCTGCCTTTCTCGCCGTCGCATCGAGCACCGAGCGCACGTCACGCAAAAACCCATACACCGACCCAACTCCCACTCGCGACCAGCACATGGTCGTTTCGCGAAAACGAGGTCACGACAACAATTTCCAAACACGAAGCTGCGAGAAAGAGAAGAAACATACAGCTACAGCAGCCAACGTGTATTTATTATCGAACACATGACGAGATATGCCAAGTGGATCCGCGTACACAGTACACTACACACACACACACACACATTACACATACTCTCACCTCCATACACATTACACACGTACTACGTAATACCAATGCAACCTTACTCGCACACCCAGACTCAGGCTCGATATTCGATCCGTGTCGTGTTTGTGTTATCACAAAAATTTGTTCGCCTCGCTCGGCTGCGGCCAACCCGCCGATTCTTCGCTACTCAGCCAAAGCCGCAACTCCGGCTCCGGCTAAAAAGGTCTGTAAATCCGACACGTAAGCGCTTGCGCCGCAGCATTGTTTCGGCGCGGCCGTGTCGTCGTGTGAACGTTTCTCTGTAACGGGATTACTTGTCGTCGCCAAATTCAGCTGGCATTTTCTAGCCAAACTACATAATATAGAATACGTCGTACTGAAAATGAATCGGATTCTTCGATTTCATCGGATAAATAGTTCTTATTAGACCTTTGCCAATTGTTTCTGCAATGGGCAAGGATCGTCGGTGGATTTCTTGCCATTCTTCGCCATCGCCGTTCGTAATTCCATTTTCAAGGCGTGGTTCAGGTGATACGAGCTTACGAGCATACGTTTACGGAGGAATGTAGCCCACAACGTGAATACCACCGGAGACAGGCGACGACGACGAGTCGAGCAAAGTACGAAAAACAATCGCCGAATTGTAACTCGTCCGACCGCGTAAACTTTACGTAGGTATCTATCATTTACGTGCTCATCGGCACGTACGCTGTAAACTATTACGTCTTCGTCGTCGCCATTGCTGCTGCTGTTGCTGCTGCTGCTATATCTCTATACGAGTAAATAGTCCAGCGATTAGTTTTCGTTCGAGGGAAATTTAATGCTGTTGGTAAATCGAACGAGGATCCGATAGGATACGACGATCGTTCGAAGGTGTAAGGGTTTTCCTTCGCCATTCCATATTTTCCATTCATCTGCACGGATGGATGGTAATAATTTAGCTTCACCTTCGTCTCGATCTGGCAACCCTTTACCTCGTCTCTCGGCTCGACACATGGCCGGCCATCGTCGAGCTATCTCTCTCGTTTCTCGTCTTTCGTCTCCGGCGCGGCGCTGGCTGTGGCCTGTGGCCGTAGAACGTACTCGTAGAACCGCAGCAGCGCACAACAAAACAACGTTTCGCGAACGCTTGCCAACACTTCGTTTCTCTCTCGGTCTCTCGCGTCCACGTCTCGCCTTGATTGAGCAGCGAAGATGGTCGTCGCGACTCGTTCGTCATTAGCACGTGTATTCGATTACAAGCCTTGGCACGGCCGACAAACACACGTTACGTTTCAATGCAACGAGTAAGGCGAAGCGGCGAGGTGCGCTGGTGCGGGCCGGCGCGGCGTATACGATACAAGGATTATTTTATTATACCGTCTGTACACGCGGTTCGTTCTTTATCGTATGTAAATTTTTAAGTACGTACGAGTAGCTAGTGCTAGGTACTGGGTACCGGGTATTTGTTTCTTCTCGGTACTCTTTTTTTCTTTTTCTTCTTCTTCTTCATTCTTTCTCGTCGACGAACGCCAACACCATTTGGCGCTGGCAGGCAACGGGAAAGGTGAAACGGATACAGTGTGGCTTGCGACGATAACCTTAAAAATCCCGTAACACGAAAATGCACGTTTTTCGCAGTCGCGGTCAACTCGTAGCTCGACCAAAAGCGAACGGCGCGGCGTGGCGTAGGCACGTACAAGGCACGTCGGGTCGCATCTCGCCGCCTTCTCTGTTCTCTTTCCTCTTTCTCTGCCTACTGCCCCGCTGCCAACGTGTACTTCGAACGTGTTCTCTCTTTCTATCTAATCCGCAAATATCGAATGGCCAATAAGGACACAATATGTCTGCGAGTACGTGCGACGAAACAGCGCAAACACGTCGAATATTTTCGCGCAAATTCGATATAGTAAGGCCGCCAAGTACCAAGGTACTCGGTTCGATTCTATTCGAGGATTTCCAATTCTAAACAATATTTCCCTGCAAACAAATTCGAATACGGCTCAAAAAAAGGCAATCGTTCGAAAGCCACCGCCAATAATTTTCAATCGATGAAATATCAATTCGGTGCCTCGTTTCCATCAGGCAATCGTCTTTCCGGCATTCGTATTCGGCCGGTATATCGACGAGGCGAAGCTGGCGAACCATTTAGTCCGCATTTCGAAATTGGAATTTTGTCGGTGCCGAGTTCGAAAGCGTGGGCATAACTGTAAAGTACTGCCCACGACTTTCGCCGCGTGTGTAAAAGCTCCGACATTCCTGCTTCGGCATTCCTACGTACATCGGATGACGGTGGAACATTTCATTTCGTACAAAAGATGAGTAGAGCGAGGCGAATGTAAATTGATATTTCGACGTTTTTCGATTGAACGATGCGGTATGCGGCGGTGGCGGCGGCGCGCGGACGGTATACGGTGTTCGAGTCGTTCGTAAATTGGCCACGAGAAAAGTGACCGGATAGATTTCAATCCTGCGTATTTTTGCTTCGATACGTGAAATCTTCTTGCAGCTTCGTTAGATGATCACCGAATACTCCGGTGTAAACAAATGGTTAATTTTTCGTAAGAGAATTGCTGAAACAAAAAATCAGGATGTTTTGCAGCTAGGCGATATTTTGGTTCGAATCATTAGAAAGCATTTCAAATAATTGTCGGAACACAGCGACAATTTCTTTGCTCTTTTGTCCACCGTTCGAGCAATATTCAAACAAGTTTTCGGTAATTATCAGTTCCGATGCAGCATTTGCTATTCACATGTATATGTACATAAGTAGAGGGGGGAGCTTTTAAAAAATTTTCGGTTGAATACATATAGTAGGAAAAAAGTAAATTTCAAACAATGGAAAAAATGCTAGGCCAACAAATAATGAGAGATTTTGGAAATTGGATTGAATTCGCTTTAATTTTCAAGAAGTTGGCAAAATAATATTTCGAATTGAAATACTATAATATGTACAATTGTACATACAATTCAGTAGTAAAAAAAGATATCACAAAATTTTCAATGTAGAATCGCAGGATGCATTTTACAATTCAAAATATTAATTTTTCAATTTTTTGAAAATTAAAGTGAATTTAATTAAATTTTCAAAATTTTTCGATATCTGTTTGACTAAATTTTCTTCTCAATTTTTCTATCATTTAGGTAAAACCAACTGTTTCTCTACGTCTACTGGAAGTATTCAACCCAAAAATGTTGAGGACCCCCCCTCCCCCCCCCTACCTAAAATTATCTCAAATAACTGAAAAACAGTCAGAATTGCAGCAAAGTAATAAATTAACGAACGTTTTCTATTGAAACTAGGCAAGGAAAAAATTTGCTAGACAATTATTCAGATTTTCAAAAAAATTAGCAAAAATCCACTCAAAATGGAATAATTTTGCTGATTTTTCCGGTGCTGTAATTCTGACTTTTTTTTTTTTTACAATGACTTGTCAATGATTCGAAATGAGAGAATGCTTTCTCATTCTGAATCAATGAAAAGTCACCGACGAACAATCAGGAAATATCAGCGAAATTCACTAATTTTTCAAAGGTTTTCGCTGATATTTCACAGATTTTTCATCTAAATTCAAAAATTTTACTGACTTGTCAGTGAATTTTCACTGATTTCCTCCTGTGCTGCAATTTCAACTGTTTTTCAATGATTTTCGATAATGTTCACTAATTTTTAAATGAAAGTACCCTTCTTTGGAATGCTGATCACAAAATAATAATATAGTACGATGGTAGAAATACGCGAAATAATTGGTGACAATTTCGCCGATTTAAATACACTTAGCGGGTCATTTTGTCTAGGATAGTGCGTCATGTCCAAGGTTCTCTTCAAGTCTGTTTTCGACGCACTGATCGAGAAAATTATACCAATTTTTGCCTCGATGGGATATAACTTTTCGAGAAAATAAACCGGTTTTCGAAATCTTTTGTCAATTCGTGGGTATTCTCAGCGTGTTATTCGCGATCAGCACTCCAAAGAAAGCTAGTTCACCAAATTTCACCAAATTCAGAGCTATTGCAAATTCGGAACTGCATTTTTTCAGTCAGCTCGTGTTTGTCAGAAGCTGGCGGGATGCGGAGTCGCGGACACTGACATAGGCAGCAGGCATTAACGCAACGTGTACAAAGCAGGTATTGAATGGTACCGGAGACCACGCGGCATATCCGTACCAGCACGTATACTATCGTCATCGTCATCGAAACCGGTTTCACTTTTGATAAACACAAAATCCGTGTCCTTTTCTTCTTCTTCGGCGCTTTATGACCTCCGCAATCGTCACTGATCGATCAACCGATCGACGGATAGAAATGAATAATTTCATAAGCCAATTGTCGCAAAACCAACGACACTGTAACCCCTTTTGGGGGTACAAGACAAGAGGTGGAATCAGGATGCTGATCAATTTCGTATTCGCACATCTGCATACAGACGACAGAACTAAGACCTCGACACGACGTTGTCCCAATCGTGGTCGTTCACACTCGGATGTGCATCCAGATTCGATGATCAAGTCGCACCGTCGCACCGGTAGAGGAAAGGCAGAAATAAATGGCACCTACACGAAGGCAGAGATGGAAGAAATTAGCGAAGGGTGAGAGGAACCAGGACCTCTACAACAACCAGATCAGAAACAGCTCGACATGGGTTCTAGCACGGATACCGCATAATGCAAAAGAAAGACAGGCAGAGGGAATTGGGAAAGGGAAAGGTACAGGTAAAGGTAAAGGTAAAACACGGTATGCGGTTCGCGAGATTCTTCGTAATCGCGCGTCGCCCCGCCCGACCGTGGCGACGGTGGCCGCGAAAGAGACGTAAAGGAGGCAAGGTCAGCAGCCTGTCTGCATTCGGTGGTTATGCCGGTAGAAGGTCGAAAGCCCGCGGAACGCCGACCGTCGCCTCGCTCTCGCAAACCGCACACCTAATATCTCTGTTTCTGTTTATGTATCTATTTACACCGCACCGTACCGTACGTATACGTACTTGTACACGATCACGATACACGTACAACAACAGGTACACCATCACCAGCACCGTCGAGCAACACACCATTGACGACGTGTACCGGTGTACTCGATACTCGGCAGTCTGTGTCTGTACCTAACCTAAACCTATTTGCCAAAGTCATAGTGTTCGACAATGAAACCGTGCGTACGTCGATCGATCAATCGATCGATCTATCGATCTCTCCTCATACAACATCGCGGTGAGTCTGTCGAGTGGCAGCAAACTCGATCTGGTTAAATCGACCTTAGAAGTGGAAAATTTTCAACTTTTTCTCGCACGTTCCTCTTGAAACGTTCAACTTCAAATCGACCAATGACACTGAAAAAAGCAAACAAAGCCAACAAAACAACGACAACCAACAACGATGCATCAAACAATTCGAAAAGAAAAAATCTCTTCGACTTTGTCATCTTCGTCGACAATATGTTTCAAATTTTTAGAAGAAGATTACGAAAACACGAAAACAACAATCGTATGGATTCGTTTTCGTACTCGCACAAAGAAACGTCAATTGACACGTGTTCGTTATCAACCATTGGCTAAATTAATCGCAACGAATCGTCACGCAGATTCAAATGCGGCGAAAATTTCTAAACGCCACAATAAATAACAACAATACTTTCAAGTATCATTTTTTTCCTCTTCAACCAACGGCCGAGCATCGGGTTACTCTTTCGGTTCAGAAAAACAATTCCCCGCTCCTTCCCTTCGCGATCAATCACCTCCTCCACTTAGGTTCGCCCAACGTAGAAAGGAGAAAGAGAGAGACAGTGAAAGTTTCGCAACACGATTACACCCAAAAAAAAACCTCATCCAACACACGCGAGTCTTAACGCCGACGTCCATCCGACGAAAAAAGAAAGAACGCCCGCTATAAGGCGCTAATATCGAAACGCCAGCGGCGACGCCACCATCAGGTGACGTCATCGCCTCTTCTTATTCGCACACACGACACCGTATTACACAAATACAATTTACAATATACCGAGAGTGAGACGAGAGAGTTGAAAGAAACTCACTTGAACGTAACGAATGGCTGTCCGCAGAATGGTTAAATTTGACGGTTTCTTTTCGTCTTGAATGGCCGGCACTTGACTTTTTAGCAATTCGAAACATTCTTTTAAATGAGCTCGTCTATTCTTCTCTAATTTATTGTGCACCTCTCTAGTGCCGGATGCGCTGTAACAGTCCAATGCAAAACAAACGTCCGTTATAGGTCACGAGCTTTTCAACTTGACGAGGTTTTGGTGCTAGGGCAGAGCAGAGGGGTATGGACTTTGCATTGGTACCGTGACGAGGTGGCAAGTTGACCAGCGAACAGCAGATGGACGATGGAGTAATTAAGCGACGGAGTTGTTGAAATTGAGAAAAGGGTTGATGATTTGGTTTTGGAGATTTATTTCAACAGCCCTTGTCGGCTCCAGTCCAGAATTGTTCGCTATTCTGGCAAACAATTTTAGACCTCTATAGCACATGAATTTGAGGAGAGGCACCAAAACGTGCATTTTTTTCACCATTTTCTCATTTTTTGCTAAATTTAGGAAACAAGTTTCTCGAGGCTTAAATGAATTCTAAGAAAACGTTTCAAAATTTTTGGGCAATTTTTTGATAAGTTATTACGCTATTTTGAAAATTTTGAACCTTCTTCATTTTCCTTTGTGATAATGGGTCAAAAGTGCGATGGAGTTTTTTCCTTTCAAAATGAGTCCTATTTATCCCAATTTCGTAAGTATACCATCAAAGGTAGACATCAATAATTACAATTAAAAACAATCTGAAATTGTGAAATTTGGTCAAAAAAAAAGTTTGAACACTTGAAGTAAGATTTACTCTTGGTCCCGCTTTTCAGGCTCCTCATCCCCTTCCTATTTCGAGAGAATAATTACACTATACCTAAAAGGTGGGTCTATTTTGTATAAGTTGAACCATCTGGATAGGAAAAAATGCAATCGAATAGGTAATTAGAGCTTTCCATCTCTCATTTCACGTCAGAATAGAAATTAGAGGGAATCTCCTCCTCCTTCCAGCGTTACACAGTGATCCAGGAGACCCCTAAAAAGGCTCGAAATTCATTATCTAAAAAAAAATCGCTATCAAAGTTGGTAAAATGTAGTGTGGAAATAGTTTTCGGGGTCGCAGAACACGAATCTGACGACGAAATTTTTTGAGGGCAGGAGGAGGGATAGGGAAGGTGCCAGTGTAGTATATCGAAATCTAGGTTTTTGAGGTCGTGGATTACGAATTTGGTGATGAATTTTTTTTTAGAGTATTAGTAGGGGTGGGGGAGCACAAATCGAAGTTTACCCAAAACATCATGTAGCATATCGAAATCTAGGTTTACAAAGTCGTAAAATTATTAACTTTTTTTTAGGCAAGGGGAAGATGGTGAGGCGAGAGAGTTTAAAATTGGAATTTGCTGTAAATCCAACCTTACAATGTCTGAAAATGAAGTGGGGGGGGGATAAACTTGAGAAAAATATCCAAAGGTTCGAATTTTTTATTGTATTTGACCCCTCATTGCAATGCATATAACGGGGAAGGAGTACAAAATTTTCAAAAAAACGTAACTCTGCGAAAATTTTCCCAAAAATTTCCTCAAGTTCTTCTCAGCAAATCGACGTCATCTTAAAAAAAACTACGAAATTGTTTTCTGTGTTTGAAGAATTTATGAAATAAAACACACGTTTCAGCCCCTACCCCTAAAATACTT
This sequence comes from Pseudococcus jackbeardsleyi, assembly GCA_038380155.1. Lineage (NCBI taxonomy): Eukaryota > Metazoa > Arthropoda > Insecta > Hemiptera > Pseudococcidae > Pseudococcus > Pseudococcus jackbeardsleyi. The sequence continues at coordinate 59,931,087 of CM076240.1, read as the reverse complement.
GAGCGAGGGGTCCAAAATCAATATCAAAATTATTTGTCCGAATAGGAGACCTTCCTAAGGTACGAGCACTCGAAATCGGTTTCCAAGGCCAAATTCCTCCACTTGACCGAATTTTTTTCGAACTAAACGCTGAAGAGAAACTCGAGGTACTCAACGTTCCTCGAATTTATAAAGAAGCGTCTGCGCCTCTACAAACTAGACACGTGATCGTCACACGTGCCAGATACTGAAAAAATAAGTAAACAAAAAATACTTCATAAGTCGTAGCATTCTATCCGCGCAACGTTAAACGTTTCACCTTTCGAAGCGGACCGGACAGCGTAAAATGCAATGTAGCGTCGCAACGGGTTGTCCGCGTCCGCGTATCGCGTCAACCGCCGGCGGCGAAGAGAGCAAATTTTAACGGGCTCGTCCGTCGTACACGCACGTCAACCGGTACAGACGTTACGACGACCGACGAGATTTACGATTTACGTATGTAGAAAACGTATCGCATCAGCGATATCGAATTTCGATTTCATCGTTTTCCCGTTAGGATGAGGCTCGAATCTCGAGCACCGGGCTCGAGAGACGTAGGCGGGTAATCTGCATACACAGACAACAACGCAACGTTCGGAAACGGATTCCAAAGTGTTATCATTTCTCATCGCAGAAATGCAGCATCTTCGACAGTATCTTTACGAGCTGCATTTCGGCGATGAAAAAACTTTCGGAAGTTCGGAAAATTTGCATCGACGATGCAACAAAATTACCTATTCACCTTCCCCCCTTAATTCTGGGGATAATTGAAACCAAAAAACCGGTGGGTGGGGGGTGGGGGTGGACGAGGTGTATGATTATATTTTCACGTTCGCTCACCTCATTTTTCTTTTAATATCGTTGACGTTGGCAGTTCTCTCGGTATAACTTCTATGGGGTATGATGGCGATCGAGGACACGGAGTTGGGATGCTGATGCGGTTGCTGCAACACAGTCTGAGGATGTTGTAGTTGCTGCTGCTGCTGTTGTTGCTGTTGCTGTTGCTGAAGGTGTTGGTGTTGTTGCGAGTTGATTTGTTGCTGGTGTTGGACGACGCCAGCGACGTTGGTCGCGCCGGCGGAATGATGCTGAATGGTACGCGAATGAGGAAGCAGCGACGAAATCTGCGGCAGCGGTGGCGGTGGCGAAGCGTTCGTCCGCTGAATCACCAACGATGACCCGTGATGTCGAGGTAAAGACGCAGAAGGCAGTCTAGAATTGACCGACTGCGGCGGTATTTTCAATAACGCCGGCGTCTGCTGAGCGGCGGCCACCGCTACGGCTGCGCCGCCGGTCGCCGACGACGGCGTCGTGAAGGTGAACGTCAGCGTCGGCGACGGCGAGAACGAAGGTAGCGTAGAAGGGACGGTCGCCGATCCAGCGGCGCTGCCGTTCGTCAACGTCGCCAGCGACGGACCGATCGCCGATAGCGTGAAGTTGGCTGTATTCGGCGTCGCCGTCACGCCGCTACTGATGACGCCGCCGGGCACGGTGCCGGGGCCGGTGGCGATGCCGTTGTTGTGGGCGGCGGCGATTCTGGCGACCGATGGTGGCGACACATCTGCGATCGTGTACGACGCGATCGTCTGCGTGGTGACATTTTTCGGCGCGAACGTTATGGTTGGCGGAGACGGAGATGCTACCGTGTTCTGGTTCTGGACTGTCGTCAGCGAAGAGATCGATTCCGTCGAATACGAGCTTTTCTCCGAACTCGGGTATTCTTCTGTAAACAAATGAAAAAGAAAAATCCCATCTTTAGTTTTTGTTTTTGCACATCTTGCGATAGAGACATTCGGCTTAGCTTTAATGATAAAACTACTCGAGTAAGAACATATTTTCAGCCAAAAGGAGAGGGGGTGAGAAGGGGAGGGGGTGTAGTTTGAAGCATTTTTCGCAATTTTGATTCCCTGTTCGATGACTCTTCGGAGTTGTCCACCGAATAAGCCTTTATCTACGACTACTTTTTTGGGATCTGTTTGTGAAAAGGCTATCAAAAATGAAGTCGGGTCTTCCGATGGGGGAAAACTGTTTGCGTGGTCTGAAAGAGAATTGATAGGAGATTCAAAACCGATAATCACGTTTCGAAAAGCTCAAAGTTGAACTTTGGTGGTGAAAGCTCAACTTTCATGATAAGAACAAAAGATGAAAGCTGAAGTTCGAATATCAACTTATTTTCTGGAGTTGACCTTTCAGAGCCCCCTGGCACCCAATTTCGAGGAAACGTGTTGAAAAAAAAATGGAATGTCGTGTGACATATCGATTGTCACCAATTTGGGGTCGTAGAATTCGAATATCGACTTAGGTACTTTTGGATTTTACTCTTTTCCCTTAGCTCTAATCGACCCCCTCTCGAATTAATCGTACACATATCTTTCGGATCGTCCAGGCAAATTGTTGGCACAGAATTTTTTGGTCCTGTTACCCAACGATACCGAAATAGTACGAGAGAATACACCACACGCGCCGACGCAACGCATGACATCGAGCTCCCCCCCCCCGGCACGATGCTGTAAAAGCACATAAACATAATACATTATCAATTCGATCGTCGAAATTGGGCAACAGAGCTAACAGAAGCAGCCAGCTCCGCACCTTACCACATTACCAACGAATGAAAAAAAAAAAAGTAAAATAATAGAACCAGCCGCAGCCGAGCAGCCGTCTAAATATGTCATTAACCGTGAAAATAACAATCCGGAGCGGACGGTTGGGTGGCGGTGGAGGAGGAGGAAGGCAATATTCGCGTCACTGTATACACTATCTCTCTTCGCCTCGCGGTCGACTAAAATATGGGCGCAGCTTATGGTTAGTACAGGCGTGGGCGACAAGTACGTAAAGCTACAGTACTACTCGAGTAAGTACTTGCACACACAAACGCCGACACACAGCCAAGGACGAGCATCGTAAATGATATACACGCGCGTTTAATGCCGTACAACGCACGTGCGACAATTTTACCGTCCTTTATGAACCTCGCTCCTCTGCTTCTTCGCCGCTGCCTTGCGCTATAGCTCTACAAAGCTCCACTATTCGTATTTGTAGTTTTTATCGCAAACTCGATGATGGAATTTTATAAGTGAAATTTTCCCAACATTCGTAACGTGATACGGTGATATAGCCATACGCTACAGCTCGTGACAAGTTTCAACATAGGTCGGATATCGATATGATACGATGCAATAGTAGGCGATAAAGGGTACTTTCGATCATTTTTTTTTTCCAGCAGTACAGTTTGACGAAAGTCGTCTCAGCCCTCGGCCCTTACATTAGTAACGGTGTAAAAATTGTGGGCTTTATGTTCAGCGTCACCAGCAGCGTAGTGTCATCTCTCTCATCCACATTCCATCGCTTCAAACTCTAATCCGAACTGAAATTGAATGCTGAAACGTGATTGTTTTCAATGTTTTCTTTCCTCGTATTCATCGCAAACTCTCCCTTTTGAAAAAATTCCACTATTAAATCAGCATAATCGGATACAGGGATAACTTTTAGGTGGAGGGGCGATCCTCATTGAAATCATCTAAACTATGTAAGTATGTATCACATTCCGCATGCAAATAATTTTAAAAACATCGCCAAGTATTTGGGAAAATTGTCATATCCTAAAAAAAATAGTAACTCATTGAAAAATTTTAAAAAGTCAGAAAATTTCTGAATTCAAAAAAATTAAGTTCCAAAGCAAAAGCACCCATTATTAGCAAAAATTGAACAATTATTCTGCCTTAAAAAGTCAAAAAAAGAGAATTTTTGGAAAACTAGAATTTTCAAAATTCCAATTATCTGCAACTTTTCATTGAGGATTGGGAACAAGAGCAAATCAAAAAGTGGCATCAATGAGAGTTATCAATGGGGATCAAAGGTAGGAAAGTAGATAACAAGATCCAAAACAATTGATGACCAGTCTCTTTAAAATCGATTTCTGGATTCGCACCTACGATTTTCCGGCTAAAAATTTAATTCTGTGATTGGAAGGAAGCTGTACCCTCGGCACCCTGCATCGTTAGTTTCGAAACTTTCCTTTTCCATTCGTTATTTCACTCTAGTCAATTTAGGAAAAAAAAATGCACTTTCTCAAAATTGAGCCTGCTTGGAGGATCTTCCCTTCTCTTTGCGCTAAATCGCCGAAATCTTGTATTAGAAGTTTCCCGTTTAAAATAAACTACTCCTACAAATTTCATCTAAATCCGAGATATATTCTCTAATTTATAAATCAGTGAAAATATTTTAATTAATAAAATTATCGAAAATCACCGAGGAGGAAAATCAGCGAATCTAAAAAAAAACTGTCACTGAAAACAAATGATTAAAAAAAAAATCACTGGAAAATCAGCGAAAACCTTCGAAAAAATGAGTGAATTTTGTTGATTTTTTCCTGTGCTGCAATTCAGACTGTTCATCAGTGACTTTTCATTGATTCAGAATAAAAGTAGAACAACTAGACATTAGGAGGGGAGAGGGAGAAAAGTCCCCTCCGAACGATTTTTTGAAGCTGGAGCCGGAAGCACTTTTTAAGAAATCCTACCTTTTCATTTATAAAGTAGTAAGAATTAGGTATTGAAAATTACCAAGAAAAAGTCGAAATTGCAGAAAAAGAGAAAAACAATGAAAAAATTTTCACTGAAAACGAAGCAGAGAGAAAAATCACCGGAAAATTAGTGAAAATTCACTGAAAAGTCAGCGATTTATGAATTTTGCTGAAAAATTAGTATTTACTGATTTTTCGAAGATTTTCACTGATTTTTTCAGCTACATTCAAAAATTTCATTGAATTTTCCGTAAATTTTCACTGAATATTCTCGCTGATTTGTTTTCAGTGAAAAATTTTTCACTGATTTTCTTCTGTGCTGTAATTCTGACTGTTTCTCAGTGATTTTCCATAATTTTTACTGATACATATATACCTAAATGAGAGAGCAGAATGAGCGAGAAGAGCCGGGTCGGAGCCGGAGGGACTTTAATCAAAAGTCGTTGGGAGCTGGAGTCGGTATGAGGAGTAAACCTCCTCTCTGGATCCTGGTTATACCACTACCGCAAATACAATTTCTTTACTTAGAAAAGACAAAACAATAAACGAGTTCGTCTTAATTGAACTACGTCAGGAGCCACGCGGTCGCGGATATTCCGTCATTGACTTGTCGAAAAATCACATGACGCATCGTCGCCTCGCACTCACGTAGATATATTCGTTTCGCAACGAATAAAAATACCCACCCGCATACGTTACATGTAAATACCGCCAGCGAATACTCCCTGCTCCCCACACAAATTACGGGAACCTCATTTCGCGTTATCAAAACAAGAAAAAGACGTGTAGAATTTTCCACGCGAGAAATAATTTTAGTCACGAATGAAGCGCGCGCAAGTCTCCCACGTGACGACAATACGGGTCCAATTCTGCGGCGGAATTTCATTTCATGGACTATACCGAGAATCGCGATTCGCGAAACCAAGTTCAGATGATCATCGTCATTCGTCAACAACAGAATAAGAGACATGTTCCCATCATCGACGATAATTCGCGCAGCTTGCACAATGCAATGCAGTTTCTGTACTAGAGGTCACCTTCCGTGCGACGCCGACGATAGGTATTATATACACCTATATACGTCGTCTTCGTCGTTGCGGAAAGCTTAAACCGTGATAAACAAAGCGAAAGAGAGAGAAAGAGCGAGAGGAAAGAGGAAACCAGAAGAAAACAGCGAAAAAAAACCTAAAACTTCTCCCGAAAATAATCATTCTTATCCGTTTGATGAATTGTATTACTATTACCTGTACCTGACACCTATAAGGATAAGGTACCAACACCAACATGAACACTAGTACATTGTACATTACATACGTAGACGTACATATACATTAGGTACATAGACGTGCATGTCATGTCGTTTACAAGACAGAACAAAACAGAAAATTTGAAAATATGGGACGAGGGGGAGGGAGAAGAGTTGAAAAAAACACGAAAACCTTTTATCGGTGCGGCGCGGTGCGGCGCAGCGCGATAAACGGGCGTATGACGTCATACGGCACATGTGTTCGTCACAACAACGACGGCGGCTTCCAAAGGGCCAATTACACGTTACCGCGATGGGCGCGCGGAAGACGCGAGGAAACCGCGAGTCCGGCAGCGTGGTCGTGAGGGGAGAGAGCGAGAGAGAGCGACGGCGGAGGCGGAGGTGGAGGCGCAGCGCCAACGCCGACAGGGAGCGAGCGAGGAGTGGCGGCGGGCGGCGAGGCGCGGCGTGCCAATGTAACAAAACGCGCTCTGTTGTACAAAGGTTACGTGACGTCATCATTGTCAATAACGCCGCCGCTGCGTTACCGCGTCGCGCCGCGCCGCGCATCGTCTATGACTACGAGCTATATAGCGACGGCGGACGGGAAGAAGCCGCGTGGCTCGCGTCGCAAGGACATATCTGTCCCGGTCTTTTCAAATAGGTCAGGGTTAATTTTCGCCCAACTCGCGATGCTGCCGCTGCGCCCCATTGTGTGGGCGAGGAAAGGGGTCGCATCGTATAATTTCTGCGACCGCGTCGTCGGTGTGCTGTACAGCTGTAGTAAAGCTCTGCTCAAGTACGTACGTATGTGTATCTGTATGTGTACGTTGGCCCGACACCCGACCCCTCTTACCACAGCCCCGTGCGTCGCCCGTCTCATCGAAAACACCAACAAAACACGCCACACAAGAACGCAACGTACCAGCGTCAGCGAGCGGCGGGCGGAGGGCGGAGGTGAAATTCTGCGGTTACTGGCAATGGTAAATTACCAAGTACGCCGAAGGAAAGAAGGAACCGCGTAAGAACACCGACTACAGTACGAGGAGACATTGCAGACTGGCGAAAGGTCAAAATGGGGAAAGGACGAGTAGGAGTAGGATGCAAGGAAAACGAATACAAAAAAAAAAAAGAAAAAAGGCCAGCAGCAGAAGCGGAGCAAGGAAGAGTCGAGAGGAGATCAAGGATTATTCGCACACCGCGTCTCACGTCAAAGAAGGTGTTGAGTGTAGGCGCTGGCGCATCCCATTCCCTTCTTTCATCATCGTCGGCCGATCAAAACCTCTCTCCGGCGTCCCCGTCGTCGGCGCTTTACAGCCTGGTATTTTCAATCGCGTAAACAAACGTCTCCCCGACCTGCCAGCCCCCCCGCATCGCCGTCACCTCGCAAGAAAACGAAATTTTCGCACGCCAATTTTCTTGCATAGTACGAACACCTCGCTCGCAGCAACCAGAACGGCAGAACCGCGACGTCTTTTCCGTTTTTGCTCGTACTTTCTTCTTTTTCGCATAGCGTCGTCGTAGCTAGGTCGCTACCAACGTGCGCCTTCGCCCGGGAAAATCTATTTCGAGATTATAATAAAATTACCTACGCGCTCGTTTTGGCCCGATAAATAATTCTACGTACGAGGAAAACAGTTCAGCATACTACGGCGAAGAGTAGGTTCAAAAGGGCTCCGAAACCTGATAAGGAAGACTTGAAACGATCGCCTTTTGAGTGAGGCAACGAGACAACGCACAGTAACTGTGAATGTCTTGAAAAAGTCGCCAACTTTTATGGACAGTAGAGAGAATATGATTGAAAATGATTTTCCCTTTTATTCCAGCATTGCTGCAAAGTAGATCATCATTCTCATCATAAAAATAACAAAAAAATTGGCAAGAAAAATTGAAAAACTAATTTCAGAAGACACGCTGACTCAACAATTCAACATCTCCAAATTAAAATATGTAATTGAACTCGCGCATTTATAAATCAGTGAAAACCATGGAAAATCGCTGCGAATTGAGAAACAGTCAGAATTGCGGCACAAGAGAATTCAGTTGAAAACATGTAAGTGAGAAAGATGAATGAAAATTCACTAGAAAATTAGTGAAAATTCGCTGGAAAATCAGTGTTTGAAAAAATCAGTGAATTTTGCTGATATTTCCTATGCTGCAAATATGATTGTTAATCGTCAGCGACTTTTCACTGATTCAGAATGGGAAATGCATTACTTTCAACTTCACAAGTCTTAAGCTGAATCAACAAGAAATCTCTGACTATACTCTCTCATTCTAAATCAGTGAAAAGTCACTGATGAACAGTCAGAATTGCAGCACACGAAAAACTAGCAAAATTTACTGATTTTCAGCGAATTTTCACTGATTTTTCATAAAATTCCATAAATTACGGACTTTTAGTGAATTTTTACTGATTTTACAGTAATTTTTCCGACCTTGATTTGTTTCCAGTGAAAGTTTTTCATTGATTTTCTCTTGTGCTCCAATTTCGACTGCTTCTTCGTAATTTTCGATAATTTTCACGGATTTTGGATTTATAAATGAGGGAGTACGGCCATAGAGTTGCAGTAAAAAGGGGAAGCAAAACATTCATTAAAAACATCATCCATATCAACATTCGGTATGAAGTTTCACTCATTTCCCAGCAGACATTGGCGATTAGGTAATAGGAATTATGTAAATTTCACCAATTTTTCTGATCCAATTTTCTTTCAAAGAAATTTGTTATCGATTTTTTCTCTCAGCTACACTAGCACTATGACCGCACGCAGTTGTAATCTTCATTTCGCTGATTCACGAATGACAGCAGCTATTGGACTTTTTTTTTTTTTGTAAAATTCGAAAACAAGTCATTTACAACGACAACCAACCATTAAAATTCTCTTCGCAGGACGAGCAGTACAGGGCAAGGCGAGGAATACAGTACGTACGAAATTTTGTTGGATATCGCCTCGATAGTGGCATCGAGGGTTTGGCCGCTAGTCAAAATATTTATTCGGTCTCGGAGCATAACAAGCTGGCATGCCTGATGTGCGGTGCGTTCTACTCTTTCTCGAAAACAGAATACTTACAGATGCGGCAGGAGGGGAAGGCTCGAGTTGGATTCGAATGATGAATATGTTAACCTAGATCGTCGCGGCGCGGCGCGGCCGCCATTTATTTGGTACACGCGTCCGGCCCTGGCGTTGGATTACAAATAATTCTCGAGTTATTTTTATTCGAGTTTAGGAAAGGTAAGAAGAATATGGTGTCGAGTCAGCTGATCACATCTCATTTCCGGATAATCGTAATCGGCGAGGAACAATTTCAACGCAAATCGTCGAATACTACTCGTCATTTTCACCAAATTTTCCCAGTCAAACTATACTTACACGTAATTCAACTATAATATAGACTCAGATTCGAAAGGTCTGCGACTCAAACTCGGAAATACTGACGAGAAATTTTCGAAAACGTTTTAAAATTTGAAAGAAAATCAGGATCGAATTGAAAACGAGCAAAACTTTTCACAGTGTACCCTTCTTCTTTTACCCATTTCTTCGCTCAAACTGCGAAACGGAAAGAATTCTCGAGTATATACCGCGCAGAAACGTCGCGTCGCGGCGACATCGACGACAAAAAAACCCAACGCGCACACCTTAGACGTCCTTGATCCGAAGGATGTCGCGTTCTAATTTTTTGTTTACGAATTTACGTCTCCGCCGCTCGTACCGAGAAATCGTACATAATATTAGGGCGTGAATCGGTACACGGTACACGCTGATGTGCGGGTGCTGCCCAAAATTGGAAGAATAGCCCCTCTCACGTTTCTCATTCCTAAACCGTATATACAAAACCCAGCATCGGCGTATACGAAAATGGAAGTTTTCTACGTGTAAGGCCGAGCAGTCGTCGAAGCAGCCACCGATCCGTCCTGCACGAGGCGCTACAGCGCCGCATCTTTCCAACCGCACGTCTCGTCGCTGGATGCTGGAAAATGTGCCGCGGACGGAGCGCAGCAGCCGAAATGGAAAAGCGTGCACGCGGGTTAATAGCGTCGGTATTGTCGGGGAATGGTTCGAGCTGGTGGGCTTGAGAATGGCGCTCAAGGCGCTCTGAGGTGAGGCGAGGCAACGAACAACGCACGCCTGGTGTTATGTAAGCGGAAAATTCCCAGCAAACGGAGCCAAAACGTGCGGAGGCGAAAGCTGCAATTGGCAGGGTTCGACTTTCGTGGTTGGTTTTATATCTTCGTTTGTATCGTACGCAACCCTGGTGTTGGCCAGCGCACCTTTTTTCGTCTTTTTATCGACGTGACCCAAGGTGGGAAAAGGTCGGCATGCAGCAAAGAAGACGGTACCAGTTGGTGGGGAAATTTCGCACCTTTGGATAACAATCGATCAGATTTTGAATTTATCGAAAGTGTTTTTATGGATTAACGATAATGATCACCGACACGGGCACTAAAAATTTATGAAGTACAATCGTTTCAGAGAAATATCATTTGGAAAAAGTTCAAGAGTTTTTTTTTTTGTTAGGCCAACCACAACCACGCACCAATTTTTCACACATGTTCTCTTCAAAGTAGGTCAAAAAAATTGATAGCTCGATACGGACGCGCAAAACCCGGACAAAGGGTTGGGTGGTGGAGGGGTGGGTAAAACGCCGACTGTTCCAAGCTGCCCTTTCAGCCCAATTTTCCGCGATAGGAACGCGTTGTCTTGACATATCTGGCCCATACTACTTTTACACAATAATTCGGTATTTATTTTTGCAACCAAACTCGATATGAACTATGTTGGGATATCTCTTCTCTCTAAATCTGGATCAGTCCAATCTGAAGAAATTCTCCTCTTTTTGAATCGGAAAAATGAAATTCACTAAAAATCAGCGAATTGAATAAAAAAGAAAAACGTATTCTCATGCAGTGAAAATCTATTCACAAATTTTGACCGATTCATATTTAGATATTCGTCAATTCCCCCCCCCCCCCACCTCCACCACACAATTTCTAACCAATTTTTTGAAACTCTCTCAGCCTAGGTTTGCTCCTACTTTATCATTATTTGCCACCTCGACCCAAATGTTTCAATTTGATTTTGTAGTCCATCGAGTTTCATATTTTAGAGTACCTAGTTTTTCGACTCGATACGATGTTCCGAATTTGATACCTGGTTAATCGACTCTTCTCTTTTTTCGATTACGCTTCATTCACATGAAAATTGAGGCTTACTCGCGCTACAATAATTCGAACACTTTCAGCAGCCACTTCAGCTTGTTTTTTTTTTTTTTTTAATTACTCGTCAATATGCAAAAATTGCAACAACCTAAATTACACCTCATACCAGAGGCTTTTCATCGATCATCGTTTCATCAAAACAATATAACGAAGAAACAAAACCGTGCACGTATCGCGTTCCAATATTTTAATGATTACTTCGACGTCGACATCGTCTCCGCCATTCGAGGCGTCCGGAAGAAGAAAAAACACCTACATCTGCAAAAATTACGCTCGTACACCCGAACAGATCGGTTCAACAAACCACACCTCGGCCTCACGCACTCACACTCTCAAACATTTCACGAGCCGATATCGATTCGATATACGGTAATTCTTCGTCATCATTCAACAATCAACAATCAACACGGTGCGGTGTCATACGATACTTTACCTCATGTAATATAAATGTATAACGATGATACGAATTATTTATAACGATCGCTACCGTATTCCTAATTCCTACGTAATATAGCCGAGTAAACGAAATTTTCATTTCACCTATATCCCAACCTACCTCAAAAACGACAGCGTATCTTCTTCAATCGGTCAAATACGGAAAAAAGAAAACACAAAATTACGAAACATCGTCAACGTCGTCTCTATTTTGCTACCTCTCCCTCGCCATTCTCGCACAGCTGAAATGATGGCGTGCTGAAAATTTTCAAGGCAGGTCCGCGTATACGAAGCTAAAGCTACGAATACGAATATACCCTACGTCGCGTCGCGTCGCGTCGCGGCGTCAACACCAACGCACCTAGCGACCTTTTTCCTCATTCGCATCTTCTACCCTTTTTACCACGCCACCTTGCATATATATGTACCTCTACTTACTTACTCGTACACGTATAGCATAAGGAACAAGGTTAAATAAAATATTCGTGTTTGGTCAAGGTTGTCGGCGCTATCATCTATAAGAAAACAACCCTAATACCCCACCTCTGTCCAATCATCGTATTTCTTTTTTATTCGATAATCCACGAACAGACGGCGAAAAATAATAACAAAATACCTCCCAAAATTATTTAGGTACATTAACATTGAACTTCGACGATATTTTCAAATTCCAACTTTTACTTTCCTATTCTCTCATATACGAACCGGTGAACATGGTTGAAAATCGCTGAAAACCAGTCAGAAATGCAGAATTGCAGTACAGAAACGATCTAACGAATTGGTAAAAAATAACTTCACTGAACGTAAATCGATAGAAAAAATTACTGGAAAATGGATAAAATTCTTCGAAAAATCAGTAAGTAAAAATTCGCGGTGTCACCTGGGTTGTAATTGCGACTCATCAGTGACTTTTCACAGAGACTGAAAGACGAAAGCAAATCAGTGTAAAAAAAAAATCACTGGAAAATCGATAAAATTTGATGAAAAACTAGCAAAAATTTGACGATGTTTTCTAGGCTGCAATTGCGACTGTTTACCAGTGATTTTTTACTGGTCCAGATTGAAAAATCTTCGCCTCACTGGTTCTATTTTTATTTTATTTTTTTTGAAAGTCTCAGGGTAGGCGATTCACTACTTTTTTGGAAGACGACTTGCCATTTTTCGTTCTATTTTCACAACCAACCGAGAGATTTAGTATTTTTTTCATTCCACGGACATCATGTCCCAACTCATATACAAACGCAGAAGTTTAGCCATTTCGGTTCTAGGTACCTAATTGGTTCTAACAAAAATCGAATAAATTTGGCAACAATAGAAAAAACGTTGTCTTATGGCCATTGAAAAATTTACGCGACGAACGTAAGATAACGAAACGTAACTTACGTAGCACACTACCGCTAACATTGCCCTAGTCAAATCAGCATGAAATGTAGCGAAAAACAAAAAAATTTTATCAAATAAGAACGCGGCTCTAATTTTACATTTCAACTCGTCCTCGTTCGACTTAAAGTCTGAACATAGTATCTGATCGTACGTATTTCCTCGTTAAACGCCAGCGCCACTGTACCAATTCGCGATTACATCTATACTCGTACGTACATAACTAATTATTATCGGTCAGCTTATGAGCTTACCTAAATAATGGCGTATCCATTTCTTTTTCGGAGGGAATGGGGCCCAATTTTCCGATTCGTACACAACTACCACCATTTTATCGGATTGTTATCACGATCGGGGGAGTTCAACACAAATTAATTAGAACGATCCGAGATGAAATAAGACATCGCCGGTATAGGAACGAGCAACAATGGAAAAAACGATCGGATATCGAAACAAAATGTAATCACAAAAGGCTGGCGTCGATGAAAGGCCGAAATATTTTACGATTCGGTCAAAATAAAAACACGATCGAATACCGCAAACCCGCGAGATATGGTATCACTTTATCAGTTCTCGTTTCGGAGCAAGACCGAGACCCAGACGGCGACGCGAACGCGAATTACGACCTACTCAACATTATCGCCGCGAACTCGGAAATCAAACAGAAGCACACAGAAGGTAGGCACAGGTATACACACCAGATATGTAGTTCGCGGATTGAAAATAATGTGTTGGTAGAAAAAGTGACCAAAATTCGAATTCTAAAGCTGAAGTCGATACGAGTACGCGAACGTTATCACATGGATTTTCGCGCACAGAGACGGCCAATATTCGATTCAGTTCGCGAGAATGTGAATGTTAAACACTGTACGGCTGAGAACTCGCCCCGTGTAATGCGACGATAATCGCGAGGACCGCACAACATACTTGGCGAGAGGGGCGGGCGGGCGGCAACGACGGCGGCGCGTACACATCTAACAGCAACGTGGAAAAATGCGGTGGCAGGGATTACAAGTGCGACTACGACAACGACAGCGGCGATGGCATGGCGATGGCGATGCCGCCGCCGCCGCTCCGCGCCGCGCCGCCACTTTCCTCCTCCCCACTGTAAATATTTACGTGCAATTCACAACACGTTTGGGCGAGTGGCACTGGCAGCGGCGTGGCGTCGACGTGCGCGTAACACGTTGCTGTTATTCCAAGCTCAAAACAGAAAAACAAACTCGTCGTATGATAAAAATTGAAGAAAATCGCCATAAGGCAGAAACAATTACTTTCAAAAAAGATTTTTAATTAGTTCTGCAAAAAACAAAGAGGAATACCGTATCACATATTTGAACCTCTCAGATGCCCTCCTCATAAGAGAGCTTTTGAAATCAAGAAGGTCTGTCCCAGTGATGGAAGAGCCGGGAGTGAGCGGTAGCAGGAGCCTAAAAGAACTGGCATTTTGAGAGAGAGAGAGCAAAAAACAAAAAAATGAAATCTTAAAACCAATGAGAGTGGGAACGAGAGTGAGAGCCAAGACACCTAGAGTCTTCATAAAAATCAAAACTGCAAAAATGGTGAAAAATGAGAAAGAGAAACTAAACATTTTTTGAGACAAAATGAACTTATTGTTAGTTATAATGTAAAAACAGACGAAAGTGAGAATTAGTATCGATTTTCCATCACAGAAATAGAGCATTTGCTATGAGGAGCCAGGAGTGGTAACAAGACCGTCAAAAGCCAAGAAATTTTAGGAATAGGCTAGGAGCAATAGGAGCATGGAGTACGATTCATTTGAGAAAGTAAAAAAGAGAAGAGACAAAGTGCAAAAGCACTTATTAAAAAAGAAACGCCCATGCCAAAAATAGCACAACAATGTTGATGGGGTTTTTCGAAAATGCATTGTAATCCCGTTTATGACAAGGGGTGTTTATTTATTTTTTTTTGAAAAATGCATTGTAGAATTGCGGTGCTGTTTTTGGCATGGATGGCCTACATTGGGTTAAAAGAGCGAGCTCCAAGACCAATTGAGAGTCAGAGGGAGAGCAGGAGTAGGAGCACTCAGATCATGGCTCTTCCATCATTACCTAAGCAGGTCGTTGAAATGATAGACAAGCATGAATCGTAATACTAGCATTTTTCTGAGTTATAACAATAAGTACAAATATTAAGATTCACCCGGGTCTTATCATTTCAACTGCCTGCTTATTGTTTTCCACTACACCATTTATAGTAGTGTGGTAAAGATTTTTCCAATGGAACAAGTTGAATCAGCAAAACATTAGAAGGTGATTGAAGTTCCTAGCAAGTGGCAATGGCACTGTCCAAAAATGGTAAAAACCGCGAGTTCGCATGATGATTTGAACTGTGTTGAATCAAAAGCAACCAAGCGACACCGATACTTTCATCAAAAAACCAACTCAAAAGTACAATAACTTCATCAATCATTCATACATTCAGTAGCTTATTTTGTGTTGCCAGTGAAAAATAAGTCAAAATCTCAGCATTTTCAAATTTGTCCCTTTAGTTGCTTACGACTTGGAATGGTTCTTTTCCAATTCTAACTACTTTTCACATTTTTCAATTTTTGAAGTACATATACATAGATACATACTTAATTCGAGTCAAAGATTTACAGATTTCTTCCAAATATCTTTGATCCATAAATTTACCAAGACAAAACAGAAAATAGATTAGTTTGAAACTGTAGACAAAAGTTGCAGAAAACTGAGAAGGTAATTAGTCTTAGTTGAAGATGGGAGGTAAAAGAAGAATTGATGCCATTGAATTGTATGGGTCTGGTAGAAGTGGTAGAACATATACTGTGGTTCATCCTGGATTGCTCGAAAAACAAATGCTTCCATTATCAATGGACTGAACAAGCTGCTTCGGCTGAAAGATATACATATGTAAGAGGCTCATTCTGAGATACTCTGGGTAGATGCTATACAACAAGAAGAGAAGATGATCATTTGGAAAAGGACATGCTGAGTGATATATGTACATTTACGTAAGAGGCCCATTCTGGGATATTTAGAATATATAACTGGAAGGGAACATAGTAATTTGGAAAAGGACATTTTCCCTGAAAAGAAAACCGGTAAAAGAGGGTGTTGAAAATCTCCAACCAGGTGGAAGGATGCTATAAGGGTGTATGAAGAATTGTAGATGGGCTAAGTGGTGACAGTTGCAATTGAAACACAGAACTGGGGTAAATTGCGTGCTTTAAAATGGACAGCACGAAAAAAGCTAGCTGATGATTACAGAAAAAAATCGACCAAATGTAATTTCAGTACTTGAAAAAGATGCTGCATAGATGAAACATTCTAAGGAGCAAACACTACTGAAAAAACTGCAATAATTCAAAAACAAATTCATTACAGCTTACGCAGATCAGAAGTGAAGAAAAAAGGTCGAGGGAGAGACTGAAATAACGACTTTTGGTATGCATTGCTTCCGGAGCCGGTTTCTGATTTTAAAAAATTGCATGAATGATGAAAAATGCAAGATGCAAGATGAGGGAAGAAGGATAAAAAGTTATGAAGTTTTGCCCTACTGCCTCCTCATGAACAAGTCCTTGATCCAATTCTGTGATGAACATTTCATCGTCAATAGTCCCAAATTCACTAAGCTTCTTTTTTCTATGTACTAATTCTCAGATCCCATACTTTCCATAAATGAGATAAACTTGAAGACTTTCAATCTTGAACATTTCTTTTGAGTTTTGGAGGTTCCTTGAATTCTTCCATACGGTTCCATACATCCACACCGGAGAAATTAGATACATAATACGTAATAATATGGATGCTATAAGTTGACCTTCTCCCCCTAACGATATCAAAACTGAATAAGTAAATAAAAATTCAACAATTCGCAGTCTCAAAATGTATTATGTTTGTTTTTGATGCTCCTGGCGCTGAACACTCCGGGGGTTCAAAAACCATACAATTCAAAATTGGGCAGATTCCAAAAGCCGTACGAATTATAATCCTAGAATGTAATTCAGTGTTTTTCAATTCAATAGTCCAAGTTGTCTACACTAAATTACAAGAATGAAAATGCGTTCTACTTTCAGACTTGAAATTTCAAAAAAAAATTAGCAATCTATTGCTGAGATATGTCAATTTATTGAGCCAAAACTAAGCGAGGGCGAAAATTTTTCGTGTTCAAAGAAGTTTCAAACATCGGTGGAAATATGTACGAGTTTAAAAGAACTAGCAAATTAAACATGAAGCAAACCAACATTCACGGATCCTTCGCATTACTCATGGAAAAGGAATTCCAATCGTCAACGAAAACTAATTAATTCGCAATTGAAAGAGAAGTAAAACTAGAAAAAAAATCCTCGTCGCCGCAAAATTACCGTACTTGATACCGAATACTAAATACTTAGGTATAGTATATCGCGATAATTCACAATGTTCCATTCGTTATTCTCAACGATTCGACACTCGGCGGACGCGAATCCAGCAAGAAGAATCAGCAAAAAACCTATGAATTCCTCAACCATCGAGACAACTATCGTCGACAAAAAATGAACTTCAAGACGAAATTTCTCATCGCAATAGTCACGAATGGATTTTTTTTCTACGCATTATTTGCTCGGTTTAGACGTACCTAATGTTTTCGTATCACTCTGTAATCACGTTTTATTTCAACGCCGGATGAGTGACATGTAATGAAGACGCGGGTAAAGGTGATCCATAAATAAAATATGTAGTAGCTTCGACGAGAACAGGCATACGCATCAAGGTAAAGACATGGAGAAGTAGAAGACAGTGAGGAGAGGAGGTACTTCATCTTTGGGAAAATCTCAGGGTTGCAGTTGGTAGGCACAGTCGAAAACGATTTGAGTAGGTAAATCATACGGAGGATGCAGATTCAAAAATAATACTTTTTGATCAAGGCAAAGTACCGGAAAAATCCTTTTTAAATTTTTCTCAAAAGTCTATTGCATACCACACCACCCCCCCTCCCACCTCTAGTACAATACACTTTCACACATACTTAATACAGTTAGAGATAAAGCTGCGGACAACAGCTGATGACAAAAGTCTCGTCATTTCCCATTTCCCCAGTCAATATTCCAATTCACACAGAAAAATGTCCGCGTCGAGGCGTCATTGATGCATAATATGCACCTACTCAAGATACATATCTACAAGAAAGAAGTAAGAGAACATGTACAACACATGTACACACCTTTGCATAAAGAATGCGGTTTAGAGAGACTTGTTGCGGACACCAGAGTTTCTTAAAATCCACCGAATGATGGTTCATCGTAAACATTCGTCACCTACATTATACGCTTTTCGTACTCTGCAAAGAAATCTCTTCTATTGTTAACTCGATTGCTCGACGGCAGCTGTGTACTTTTTCTCTTTCTCATCAGTCAACTGTTATCAGAAAATACGTAGGTAGCTACTAGCTAGGTACATAAACTGTGCAGAAGCATTGCACCGCAAACATTAGGTACAATGCAATATGCATACACGTATCAACATATCACAATCGAGCTGAAGCGAAACGATGCGCCGCGACGTACAAAGACCAACCGCATCACACCGCACCATCCTTATCACAAATACACATCATGATTTCATGAATGATGGCATTGCAACGCAGCGTAATACTCGAACCATGCGAACAATACCAATGCAACACTTGATTTTACTCGTCGCGTCGTCGTCATTACGTGGTTGTTCTAAACTGCGGAATGCATTAAGAAAATTTTCCAGCTCATATTGAAATACGCGAAGTACCTAATCAAATATATCGTTCAAATTAATTCCAAATAAATCGACACGTTTTGCAATTGAAAAAAAAAAAATGAACAAATTACGAATCTTTTTACAGATAAAAATCATGCAAATATCACACGTTGTTTGCAACAAAAAAACAAATCGAAAAACCAGCGCATCATAGGAAAACGCGACAACCATGTCTCGATTCGAACGATGACGAAAAATAGTCGTCAATTTGTGGTTGAACGACCTCTCCTCGTCTGGCATAGTAGTCTGTATAAAAATTCAACAGGTACGAGCAAAAAAAAAAGTTGACTTCGTTTTTAGTTTTGAATACCTACGCGAGCTCGACACACCGCATGAGGCCTTTTCGCAACCAGAAGTGCCTTTTCAATAGGAATTTAAGAACGGCTTTAGCGCGTTATCAGCAGGATTTCCCCACTATAAAACGCCTCTCTTTTACAAATTCGAACCAACATTTTTGAAATTCACATCTGTCCGACGCTGATGTTAGTAATATGCCTATCTACTTGTTAACGATGAAAATTTTAGTATTTTTAGCTCTCAATTGATAACGCAACGCCAATTACGTAGGCTGCTAAATTTTTCAAAACTTTGTTCAATTGTTTAAAAGTTTGTTAAATTTCAATTCCGTCAAAAATTTTTCTTCCCTCAAAATTAGTCAATTCTCCAAAAGTTCACCAAATTTCTTAAAATTTTTTCAATTTTTTTTTACAAGATTTGTACCTAGTATTTTTTACTATTTTTTAAAAAGCGTTCAATTTTTTTAAAATTTTGTCTTTTCTACAAAATATTGTCCAATTTTTCAAAAAAATATCCTATTTTTCCAAGTTTTGCAATTTTTTCAAAAATCTGTAAATTTTACCACATCAACCCCCTTTGGGCGAAGATCTACGTATTTTCGGTCAAAATTGAATTGTAAAACAAGCATTAGATTTATCTTGACAAGACGATTCCAAAAAAAGTATTAGTTTTTGAACTTTGATAGATTTTTGACCGAGTTACAGCCTACGGGTGATTTTCTAGGCGATTCTCTGCTGCATATATAAGAGATTCATTAATTCTCCCCAGCAAAATAATTTTCTGCCATTTTTCTTTCAAAAAACGACATGAAACGACAAAAATGGGCTCCAAAATTTTCATTTTTTCCCTTGTTTTCAAGAGACGATGTGAAACATCGATTTTATTACCAATATTAGGTTACCAAATAACAATATTGTATTCACCAGATTTACCAAAGTTAAATTTGCATTAAATTCCTGTTTCCAATTTTCATCTTCCAACTTACAGGTCTTAGGTTTCGGGGTTCCGGAAGCCGGGGATTCGGCGAAAAAAAATTCCAATCGCAAAATCAAGAGCACCATTTGATTCGTCGGCGATTTCAAAACTCCATTAGTTTTTGAATTTTGATGCTTTCTAATTTCATAAATCACGAAAATTATCGAAAATCACCGAAAAAAAGTCAGAATTGCAGCACAGGAAAAAAAATCAGTGAGAAAAATCAAATCAGTGACAAATCACTGAAAAGCCAGAGAAATTCGCTGGTTTCTCCTGTACTGCGATTCCGACTGTTCATCAGTGATTTTTCACTGCTTCAGAATAAAAGAGTGGATTTTTGCCCAAGTTACAGGCGTTTTTCATATGCGATGCGATGCTCTGTCCTATGTAAAAGACCCCACAACAGTCCGTCAATTTCCCAAGAGTTGGTTAAATCAATAAAAATTTTCAAAATATTTTCCAATTTTCGCAATAGTTTGAAATACTTTTCGAAAATTCAAGACTGGTTAAAATTTTCTATTTCTGTGAAAATTTGTCAGCTTTCTTAAAATATCAAGTTTTCCAAACTATTCTCCAAAATTGGGTAAAATTTCGGAGGGTTTCAACTTTCGTAGTTAAAGGTACCTACTCAAAAACGTGAAAGTAAGAATTCCTAGAACAACCAACGTAAATCCGTATGTTAATGTGGACGACTCCATTCCCAAATTTTAGCAAATAACGTCACCTTCTCGATCATACACACACACACACACACACACACACAATACGCATAATTATTCGCCACACATAACATAAAATAGGTAGAAGACAGAAGTGCGCTTTCTCACCAAGGTCTGCAGCAGCGTTTAATGTGTAGGTCAAGTTTTACATTGAGTTAAGAAAAAACCTTGAAAAACGCTGTCTCGTTTCATTTTTCGTTATATTATTAACAATTTTCAACTTCAACTCGTTACCCTCTCCGGTAGTTCATACAGACACAGACACATGTACGGTGCGGTGTAACTACTCACTCGTACTCGTATATTATTCATTTATGTATTCTGCGATTTGCACGGTACGCGAAGACGAAGAGCAAGGACGGCGGGCAGATGGACCAGGCGCGGGCACGGTGGCAGGTACGACACAACGCGAACGTAAAAAAAAAATTACACATCGCATTACGTGCATATCGACCATTTTTCACGCTATATAGCGCGACGCCTCTAATCGAAATGGCTCGGTACGGCGGCATCGCGCAGCCCTACCTTCTCCTTCACTCTAAACTCACCCGTTATGGCATAATATTATCATTTTGTACATACCTATACGCGATAAGAATCTCAGCTACCAGGTAGGTCTAGGTAGCGAAGACCGAAGAGAAAAATTGTGGTAACGATAAACACATCATTTTCACAGATTGGAGGGTAGGTGCCGGACAGAGATAATCGCACACATCGTATTAACCACGGTAGGTGTAGGTATTCAAGCTTTTCACAATGTTTTCACCAATTCGAGTTGAGATGACCGACAAGTGACCAAAACCTTATGAGCGAGATGTTTTTCAAGAATAGACAGAGTTATTCAAAATGTAGCATAGGGGAAAAGGTCAGAGAAACATCGACAAGAGACGTGTTTTTCTTAATAATTCACTCTCACGTACCTACTCATACTATACATACATTCGCGTATACAATGCTTGGTCTATCTCTATAATATTTACATATGCCTACCAAGTAGCAATAACCTTGACAATATTTTTCTTTCTCGCTTATTAGCACGCGCTACCGTCCCGCTGCCGCCACCCCAGCCTTGTAATCTTTATACACGAAATTTACCGTTACTGATGCGATGTTTACGAAAAAGTTACACTCAAAATATCTTGGATGTGGTCAGTTCGTCATCTATGTACTATGTCGTCGTTATTTTTCATCATTGTTACGTATTATTAATAGATTTTTTTTTTGGAAATTCGTTCTCAGTCACGTGGCTCGAGTCAAAATGGCCGTTTGCTGAAGAATTCCCGCACCCTCCAGCTCATCTTCACAGTTAGATACACTCTACGTTGCGTCTTTTTCTGCTTTTTGTTGTTTTTTTTTTTTTTTAGATCAAAAACAATCAAATCACAAAGTGCGCTAGTCTTAGGTGATGAAAAGTACTCTACTCTACAACGGTGCACTTCCGTATCTACGTATATACATATGTTGAGGAACGAAAGTAAATATTAAACGTTCATAAAGAAAAGATTTATATACATGGAAATTATGATGGATAAGAGTTGAAAACTTCAAGTAAAATCGATTTTTAAACAAAAGTCAAAACTGACCCAAAGCAACTGGGCGACGAAAAATCAACACGTATCCAAATGACAGGCGTTGAAACATAGATAAATGTCAAAATAAAACCGTCGAGCTGACGTGACACGTGTAAAAGTTGAAAAAATAACGAGTGTCGTCGAAAACTGAAAGTAAGTAATGCACTTGTTATTGAAAAAGTTACACGTGTAGAACTGAAAAAAATATACAGGTCAAAATCAATACAGCGAATGATATTGAATTTAATCACATATTATAGCGATTTTTCAAAAAAAAAATACTCATTGAAAATTATAACAAGCTTTTCTTGCCTAACGAACAAAAATCAGTAGTTTTTTTCAGATGAAATATGATCCATGACCTTCCATTTACACTAAAATTTATGTTTTGAACACGAAAACGTCTCACAGGAGTAACCAATATCTAGGATAGCTTGAGAAAATCCGAAAGAGAGCTCTCAAAAATTTTGAGTTCCCTCCGTCAGCTCAACGAAAGAAATGTGTTTATTTCAGAAAGAAACCTGCTGGGAACCTTGATCAATCCTCCAGAAAGTGCGATTCAAGTTTTATACATACCTTCAACTATCTATTAATTTCGAAATTGATTCTCTTTTTTGGCCCTCTTCACTGGGATTGAAAAGTTGCAGAGCCCTAATTTGAACAATTTTGACTTTTACCAAAATTTTGATTGCTTACTGAAATACTCCAAAATTAGTCCGGTGGCAGATTGCATCTTTTTGGACATGTACGGCAAAAAATGATAATGACGTGAAATTTCATGAGGAATTTTTTGAGCCCGAGAGGCCATCGCCAGACCCCATAGGAGGCGGATGGAGGGAGGAGTACAAAGGAAGGTTCAGCCCCCAATTTTTCGAAATTGGGCCATCGGTCCAGTTTTGGTGTCGCTTCCATATATAATTGAATCCCGCTGAGTTCAAAAATGTCATCAGTTACAAAATTCGAGGCAGAGAAGTCCCTCAAATTTGAGATTTCTCAACCCTTGTTTTCGTATTTTTGCTAAAAACGGCCTAAAATCTACGTTTTTTTTCAACTATGCACAACCTGTCGACCTCCCAATCAAATTTTTATCAAGATTTTCGAACTCTATGGGTAGATTACCATACATATAATCACCTTTTACAACTTCCCATATCCCAACTCTGAGTGAGTGGGAGGACCTAAAGTTGCTAAAATTGAGCCAATTTTTCACATTTTTGGGTAAAAATCACGATTATTTTATTATGAGGTTATTTATGCGATGTCTGAGTAGTATAGGTCCCACACAATAAATACAGGTCCAGACTGTCCAGAGCCATTCCGTATACCCCTTCTGGAGGGATGGTGGGGGTCGTTTTTGACTGCCGTTTCGCCCAATTTCGACTACTTAAAAGGTTGGATCAGTTTTCCACCTCCCTAGCTCCCTTGAGGATTAGAAGAGAAATGATAGTAGTGGATTCATGAATAGACTATCATAAGGGGAACTCGTAAAAAAAATTGAGTGAAATCGAAAGACCAGACTTCATTTTTGGTCTCTTTTAGAATGGAATTGCCCCTCACCAACTTTCGTTAAAATCCAGGATAATTTTCGATTTGCTCTAAAGAGCAATGACTAATGAGCAGATGATTTTCCCATCTGTTCATCGACGATTACTTCAGCAACAAAGACGATTGGATCAAAGACTTAGAAAATGCCCAATACCAAGATAACCACGATTATTTTCAAATACTAGAATATAAATACATACACCCATCAACGAATTATTTACAGCCAATTCTGCTGGCCAGCAATGTGCATACACGGCGAGTCCACGCGATGTAGGAAAAAAAACTATCGTAGAGTACGAGCCAATAAAACGAGGTACGAAATTTGGCTAGGAAATTTTTTTCGACAATTGGCGTTGCCACTGTCGTCGACGACGCAGCGTATCGTCTATTTTTAATTTGAAATTTCCGCAATAGCCCGATTAGTAGAAATGTGTCACCGTTCGGCGCGGTGTAAATCAACTCGACGCGTCGCGTCGTTGCGATATTTCGCAAACGTATGCAAAAGCAACCAATCTTTAGCTACATATCTTGCACAGATGCAAGTAAATTTACATGGGCATGGGCCTATGCAAATGTACGTATCTACAGGAAAAGTACACTCGGGCATTAATAAAGTAAGTATTCATATCTGTAAACCTGCGTATAGGCATCACGTTGAGCATCGTGAATCAATGTACATTAACTTCCTCTATAATATGAAAAAAAGTTAGGATCCAAGTATATCCCATTCAAAAAATTTTAGTGTAATATTCTCGAACAAAAATTAGCAGAAGAAAAAATGAAAGGGACAGAATTGCCAAATTCAAACAATCACTTTCATTTATACCCCTTGTCTTCTCCATAACACTAACTATGCGTTTGTCTCAACATATCATTATCAACAAAAATAATTTCAATACGTATCGATATCTTATCAAGTACAATAGTTAGAAACAAAAAGAGGTTGGAGAGGGGAACGAATCAGGGGAATTTTTTCCTTCATCAAATACCCCGTCGCAGGCGTTAAATTAAAACGAAAAAATTTACAGGTCACGATTCTTTCCAACGATTTTTAAAACCATTACCGCAAAAAAAAAATTACCCACGATATGGATACTTCGATTACTTCATTCTTCCGCGCCCGCCCATTTAATCGCGAATCATTCTTTAAATTGATCACCTCTCATTGTATGCGAAATTACAACTAACTTGCAGCGGTGAAAAAAATTTCGCTCAATCTTTCGACTTATTTTCAACGATAAGCATGCGTATTGCGTAGGTTCAGGTACAAAAACCAACGTCATCGCCATGGAGAGCAAGAAATTTTCAACAAAAAACAGATGGGAAAACTTCTTCCTAACGACGATATCATTGCTGTCCGATGAAGTTCCCTACGTGTTTCCTATCTTTTCAAGTCGCATTTACGGCCCTCTCCCCTTTACCCTTCCCCTTCACTCGGGGGTTCCAGTGAGGCTTTTTTCCAACACAATAATGATGTTCTACGGTGGCGGTCGCCGGCGTCGAGTTCCACGTGCAAGATTAACGCTTGCGTTACGTTATTGTTATTACTACGTTCACACCACGTACGTAGTTTTAGTCGACGTAGGTAGGTAGGTAGGTAGTAGGTCTAGGTACATGTGGTGGCACCGCACCGTAAGACCGTAACGCAACGCAATTCTCCTCGTGCTTCGGATCCCATTCCCATACCACCGCGAGCCTTCAACTTTCCCCTTTATCTTCGTGCCATCTAGAAAAGCCGAAAATTTTTCCGAACGATGTTGGCTGATTGGTTGCGTTTTCCCTAGGACTTGAAAACGGTTTATAGCACGTGCCTTCGATAGGCAGCGGTGAAGCGAGGAGCGGTGAGTAGAGCAATGTCAAAATTTATAACTATCGATGCCTGTGGAAGGTTGGTACGTGGTATGGACACGAATCAGTTGAATACGCATTCGAAAAACATCGGAATGGAGATTTTTTTTGAAATAAAAAACAATTTTTAGCAAAGGGTCTTTTTGAGAAAATTTAAGGCTCGGTGAATTAGAGGTTTTCAAAGAGATGTCACATTGTTTTTTGGTACATTTTTGAGCAGTGCCACCTGCGTGATATCTTGATCACCCTTCTGAAAGTCCAATTCGATTTTATACACTCTTTGACTCGTTGGTATCGAAATTAGATACCACTCAATAGATGTTACTCGACAGGAGATTGAACGATATACTTAGTTGACAAATTTGAATAAGTCTGGGTTTCTATCAAATTCAAATTTCTTACTCAAAACATTCTGGAGGGGGGGGGGGGGGCTTTCAAAATTTTTGGGTTGAATGTATACAGTAGAAAAAAAGTCAATTTTAAGTAATGTAAAAATAAGGGGAAAATTTTTGGGCCTACAGATTTAAAGAAATTTTGGAAATTGGATTGAACTCACTAATTTTCAAAAAATCAAGAAATTGGCAAATTGAGATTTTGAATTGAAAAATTCATACAGTTCATAAGTAAGAAAAGATAATTTATGTATTATAAAATTTTGAGTTTTGTGGAAATATTTAAGAATTGTAATGAAGTAGTTTAGGAAAATAGAAGAAATGGTACTATTTTTTTCTTGGAAAAACTAGTTTTCACTCGATAATAGAAAATTCTATTTTTGAAATTACTGTACACTCAAAATCATGCCTCATTCAATTCTAAAAAATTTAAAACACAACCCACTCAATTTTCTGGATTGAAAAAAATGTTACGTTCAAAACAAATAGTTTTTCCTCGAGTTGAAAAATTTATTTTCTGCAATAAATTTTGATTCATTTTTTTTCTTGGAGAATTGAAATCTTAATTTTTGTATACTTGGAACGTTTTAAGAATTGAATTCTAATCATTTATAGATCATTGGGGTGAAAAAATATAATATGCAGTAAGTACTTAATTGTTCATTTATTAATTTTTGAAAATTTCACTTGTAAGTAATACGTAAGTATGCCTAAAAAATATCGCTTGATTACGTTTTTTTATTCGACTCATCGCGTCTCCTTTCTATCCATCACTTCATCCGCACCTCACCAATTGGTAAATTGTGAACACCCACGACACAAACTTTCTTCACAACAATGCTCTCCACTACGTAGTACGTAGCACGTACTACGTTCAAGTACTCGCAAAAATACTGGGGGAAAATGGCTAAATTCTCTCTCGAATTAACGTATACTACGTATCGATGCGACATACCGCAGCTTGGAATGAATCACCTTTGAAAAACCTTGATCAAACGTTTAAATAATTAACCTCGCTAT
Source organism: Pseudococcus jackbeardsleyi (assembly GCA_038380155.1). Taxonomy (NCBI): domain Eukaryota; kingdom Metazoa; phylum Arthropoda; class Insecta; order Hemiptera; family Pseudococcidae; genus Pseudococcus; species Pseudococcus jackbeardsleyi. The sequence goes on along the minus strand of CM076240.1, from coordinate 59,904,139 downwards.
ACTCGCGACGATTAAAAATCAACTATTGTTGTTACTTCTCTAGGGCTAATAAAGTGGATACAGCGATTCGAAAAGAAAAGAGAGAAAAAAAGAAAAAAAACGACCGTTGGCTCGAAAAAAATTCCGATTTTACTTTTAAATTAGCTTCAGCTGTGTACGTCTACGTATAAACGGAGCTGGAATATTAAACACCACAAGCTACGTATTCGTGTCAATTACCTTGTCGTAATTAACATTATAATCGTATATTATGTACCTATGTACATATGTACAGCAGCAATGTACCTGAACGATATGGTAACCCTTACTTTCCTGAGAACAAGCTGACAGATATATATTTCAAGATGACGGATTTATAAGTACAAAACAACGTAGGTAAATAAATATGGATAGGTAATGTGTATTGTGTAGTAGGTAAACAATTTGTAATATTATGCAGAATGTTGTTTTTTCTTCTACCAGAAAACATCTAATACCTCACGCTTCAACCTTCAACGTTTACTTATCACACATGGGTGCAGGACTGGTAGCTGCTCAGTGCCTTGTCTGCCTACATTGGTTTTGTTGGAACAGTTTGGCGTTGGCCATCGATATCCCACAATTTCATCAGTTTTTCTCTTTCGTACTTGTTTCAAGAATATCTTACTTGACGATTAGAAATTTTTGATCAATGAATAAAATCTAAACATTAAACATTCGCGAAAAATCAATTTTTGTACAAATCGGTGTTTCGGAACCATAAGATGTTCTCTACTCAAATGAGAGGACTTCCAATTGTTGATTTTTAGACGAAAATTTTGTAGTACAGAAATCTTAGATTCTCGAAAAAAAAAAGAAGAGAGAAGAGTGAAGAAAATGACAAAAATCTTTAAAACTCCAATAAATTCTCTAGTCAATAATATGCTTTTCACTTCCAGTAGGCCACCACTGAATGGGTGAAATCAGGATGTCTACTTCTACTGGATCTGAAAAATGGGAATTCTTGCTTGCTATTTTCTGGCTTTTCTTGCTTTATTCAAAGAATTTTTCTTGCCCCAAATTTCTCCAAAAAGTGCCTTTCTTTTACGCTTATACTCGTTTCAAAGGAAATTTAAAACACTTTTTTGGCACATACCATCTTTTGAATGCTCTTTCATTGCTAAATTCAAGCACCTCCTTCGGCAATTTCACTTTGATGAGACATTACTCATAAAGTAAAAAAGGAAACAAATTGACGAGCAAAATGAAAATATTCACGGTGTTCCATTTTTAAAAATCAACACGCAGCATTTTAGCCAGAACTTTAAAACGAATTTTGCAGATGAGGTTTTTTCCGGAGCTATGGAAAAATATATAGGTATCCCTATCATCCTCCTTTTTCTCCAGTATTTTTCCAACATTTGATAAATTTTAATCAATTTTTTATTGTCTTCTCCTCCTCCCAATCGCATCATAAGGTTGTATTCTAATTTTTCTGTGAATTTGGCCCCAACAGCGAGAACAGCCCAAAATTTTTAGAAAATACAAATTTCAAAATACTAAAAAAAAAATTATTGGAACAAATTTTATGAATTTTCCATCAATTCAGAACCTACGCCGGATGAAGAAAAAATGAATTTTCAAAAAACATAAATTCTAAACAAAAAATATCGACATTTAGAATGAACTGACATTTTTATCAATACAAATTTATTGAAATTCCAGCCGTCAGTACGAAAAATGAAATAATAATACGGTCCAGCAAAGCAAGAGCAAAATGTTCGAAAAACGAAATATAAAACGCTGCTTTTCACCCGAAAATAATCTGAAAAGGTTTTAGGTAAGCACAAAATTCATCAATTTTTAACGAAGTAGGAAGATTTGACCTCGCTCAAACTGGACAGGATAATATGGTATATGTAGTACCTAGCTACCTACTACCTACCTATGGGTGAAGTCTGCTGGTAAAGGCTAGTCAAGATTTTCATAAAGGCAACTGCATAGTACATAATTCTAAACAGAAAGATCATATTGTGAGATTTTGACTGAAAATATTCTGGTTTTCTTGCCATTAAAGTGAATTTCTTGTTATTAGTTTTTCTGGATTTTTTTTTGGTAGACAATGCATCCTGAATCAGAATGCTGACTATGGGTCTTTCTCAGGAAAGAGGGAAAAAATGAAGAATGAAAAGTGAAACATCATGACGAGACATTTTCTCACATCAAGAGGACGTAATTACTCCTTCACCTCCGCCTAATTGAAACAATCATTTGCAAAACTCCATAAGTCCATATGAGCTTGCATAAAAAAACGATCCTCGAGAGGTTGACCAAATTCCCCTCCCCCCTCTCAGGACGTTTTTTAATACAAGCCCACATGACATGGGCTTATGGGGTTTTGCAAATAACTGGTTCAATCATTGGCGAACTATCTAGGTATCATTTTAAGAGAAAAATCTAGCCACATCATGTCAAATAGTGAAATTTCCAATAAAAGCCCTACTCCTGAGCCATTTCACAAGAGAGATCAATTTTTCCTACGAAATCGCTGCTATATTAACACTGGCGCCACCTATGAATTACACAGCACAACATGAAGAGTTGGAGTCGCGCACCGACAGCGCCGCCTTGTCTTGGATTTCGGTACAATGGTACATCCTACATACTACATACTACATAGTACAGTAGCTTTGTTCGTTTTGCTACACTTTCTACACGGTGTAAAAAGTGTGCACTTTTTCTGTTCGTTTTTTTCAGTGCATGCACCGTGTACGTTTGGTGTACACTTTTCCACACTTTTTAAAAGGAGGTGTGAAAAGTGCAGTGCAGGTTCGGTTAGTTTTTCTCCTACCCTAAACCGAGTTGCCCAAGACCTACACCACTTGCACGGTGCATTTTTTGAATTAACCCAGTGTAAAAAGTGTGAGGAAAACGAACAAAGCTGATAATTCATGTTTTCTAGCGTGGAGAAAGTACGTGCGCAGTTCGCTGCTGGCGTTCGCGATTCCAACTTTTCTGGCAGTCTGGTGCTGGCAGTGGCACCGCTGGCTCGCGCAGAACATTATACGACAGCGAAAGTGTCGCAAAATATAATACGTAAATTTTCTCGAAATTCGATAAGCCGTTAACAAATTCAGTAAACGACACGAAGTTGAGCCAGCCGGAGTCGACCTCGTCTACTCGTCACCGACGGACGTAAGACGTGCGACAATGTAGAATATAGCATACATGTAATGTATCTGTACGACGCGACGTACGAGTTAACCAGTGCTCCGCGCACCCACATACCCTATCGTCAGCCTATTTAATACGCTACACACTTGCACAAGATCAAAGTTTACAAACAACTTGATAACGTTCACGTTCAGGTACGATGTGTGTAATGTATACAACTACACACACACTCGAACGTCGCATGATCGAAACAAACCACTCGATACCCGATGAATCATTCGTACTTTGAAAAACAAAACAGAGGACAAAACGCGTACATCTGTGATTTGGACGATTAGGAATTTTAGCCTCTATTATTGCTGCAATTCGGCCAATGTTTTCCAAACTCGCTGGCAAAAAGAAATAATAGAAAAAACGTTATTCACTTTGTCGACGACCTCAGAGATAGGAGATGCAGTAGCTCATACCCTATGTAATATGTATTATAGCTCGACTGCGCATTCTATAATAACATTTCACAGCTCGCAGCCCGCTATATTCGTTGGCCAAAATCTTTTTTTGCAGGGAAATACGAGTAATTCCAACTCGCAGCTGATTAACGGTGCCACGTGACGGAATAAACATGTACCACTTCCCACCCCGGTACCGAAAACGCAACCACCACCGTTTCACTCGAGACGTTCGTTGCTTCATTTTTAACCCGTATCCGTGTTGACCTCGAAATACAAGGGTTTACATTCACACCCCCGAATCATTACGACCGATTGAAGCGAATCACACAAGAAATAAGAAAGAAAGAAATCGTCGCTATGAAGCAGCTGTGACGTAAACAAGTTCGTGTAAAATTAAAGAAGCGCGACCAGCTGAAGAAAACAAATAAGAAAAAAGGAAACCATTCTATGTAGCTCGATGTTTTTGACGAATAATTACAACTACTGTTGCTTGGATGAAATAGTAGCAGCTTAAGCGATTTGCTTAGTGAAATCTTCACAAGAATCCTTCATTAGAATGCCACGAGTCAAAATCGATAGATATTTCTAATGTAATTCGAATAAACCACCAGCTATGTCATCAAAAACTGATGCAAATCTCGAAGTGGGAAAATTTTCCATTAAAATATGCGCGCCTACATTAGCTCTAAAACTCCTGTTATTACATTTATAAAATTTTTCGCAGGCCGGCAGGCTACATAACTTTCAACACTGCAATACAATAGGCATTATGCAATAATTACAATAGATCGAATAATATAACGTAATGTTGGAAAAATGGCACAAAGTTGGAAAAAAAAAGTTCGTCGCTCCCCCGACCACAAGAGTAAGAAAATTACTTTCAACCATCCAATTGGTGTGATAATTTCCAAAATTACAACATTAGAAAAAAATTGTTAACGATCCAAAAGTATGAGTAAACTACAAATTTTCAGACAGTGAGACATACGACGAATTTAATTAACCCTTAAAACGACGAAATATCACTCACTAATACGTGATAATAGAAGCCTCCAATTTTTCATTCTCAAAATTATTCATACAATTTCACAACAAAAAATGCCCGGAACGGAGATTAGTACGAATGCCGAATTCTGAGTACCTAATTTCTGATGAAACACAAGATATTTTTGAAAATTCAAACTGGTTTAGCGATTCCTTGGAAACAGATTCCCTCTCAGCAGGTACTCCGAAATCGTTTGATAACCACTGACTGTTGGAACGAATTTCAAAAAAGAACAGCTCATCAGAACCACTCTGATGAGTACAATATTAATATTCAATAACAATATACATGTTTTATTACTTTAGTTTTGCTTCTATGGAGAAACAATGTTCGCAATATTTTGGACACCACACGTGTATATAGGGATGGAATTCCAAGGTTCGATGGGGTAAACGAAATCCGTCACGATTACGTCGTAATCTTGGTCTACTTGAGTTATCGATATCAATGAAAATGTAACGAACAGACTGTATGCAAGCAGCGAACTAAATATACTTTGAAATTGGACAGACAAAATTCTACTGCGTTAAACAATACATGATCGGGTATCTTCAGGAAAACAAAATAATGTCAAAATCAACAAAAACAAAAAAATACGACCAACTTTGTACATCCTTATAAAATCCATGACAAAATACCCAATTTCAATTTTAGAAAGTCTGCGACACATCGCCTCATAGCAATAGAATACAAATGAAAGAGAGGCGATCGTTGCATCATTGTTCTTCTCAAATTAAGAATTTTACGCAAAATTACTTAAAAATATCATGCCCCAAATATTTCTTCAAAATTCGTCATTTATAGGAACAGGAACACTAATATTTCACATAGAAAGGAAGGATTTTCAAACATCGGCCAGTTCCCTAATTTCCTTTTTCTCGATTGACTCGAGTCAATTGCTCAATTCAGTTGTATTGAATCAGGTACAGGTGTTGAGAATTGTGATGTAACTTTGAAAAAGAAACTACGCTATCTAACTTCAAGAGTACGAGTTGGTTATCGATAAGTGAGCCCGAATTTTCGATCTATTAATAAGCTGAAACCATACAATCTTATCTTATTCGCTCTGAACATGTTTATCATAACACGTGCTACGGATGAAAATTTCAAAATATTTTCACATACCCATAGCGATTCGTAAATAGAAGGTAGGCATCTATTAGGAAAGATGAAATTTCAATTTCTGGTTTCGTAATACGTGTCGCTGATCCTAAGGTTAGCACGACCTTTTTGAAGAACTAATTACGTTACCAAATTCTATCTCAGATGGAAATAGATTAGAATAAAAAATGAAATAATCAAAATGTTTTGAATGAATCAAGTCACAATTCGTAGTGAATAGAAAATTCTCAACGAACAATACTAAACGCGGTCCAGATAATACGATGCTAATAAAATTAGTAAGCAATCATTTCCAATTTTATCAACATTTTACCGAGTTCGACGCGATTAAGCAAAGATAACTGAACTTGAATACCATCACATTACAGCAAATATACGTCGATATCAAAAGGAAATTTCAGTCAATTAGGTATTCAAATTTCGAACCTCCGTGTACGAGGCCTAGATAAACAATGATTAAATTTCACATAATAGTGTAGTATAAATAAAATAAAAGTACTGTACGAACGTAGACACCAAGCCTACAATGGTTTTCTAGCGTCGGATATATAATACCTATGCTCGGGCAATATCGATAACCGTTCGTAACTCTGAATATTTTCCGATTAAATGTAAAGCATAATATCGATCCTGAACGCAGACAAATTCTTCCTAAACAATTCACACAAGACAATAATTAGCAAAATATTGATCAACGTAAAATATAGATAGAATAATACCTAGGGTAGCCCAGAAACGTCTCCTTTCCGCCTGCACAATACAACGAATTGTTCGTCATCATCGAGAAAAAGCTTCGATACCAATTCAACGACCGTTAATCGTGATCGATTGATAAAAAATAACGTACACGATTGTTAAAGCACATGAAAGTTATACCTAACCGATAGCATCAGGATCACAGGATTTCCATCACAAAAACGTCGTTCTTTCTGGACAATAACCAGGACATGATACTTAATGTACGTACTAGCGCGCTAACATGATTCACTCGAATTTTCGCGATTCGCGTAATATAACAGATTTTTGAGCCGAAGACGATGGCAAAATATTCAACATACAGAGGTATCGATTTCGATTCCTAAATACGAACATAGAATAGACACGAACGATGGCTGAATCAAACTTACCGCATATTTCGATGAGTTTCTGATTTTTCTGTTCTTTTTCTTGAAGTTCCACGAATTCAGCCGCCGCTATCAACGTCTCTAAGCCGCCCCATTCCGCGTCCATTTCTCGCAACAAGGTGAGATCTGTAAAGATCTCATACGCTGAATTTTAGTGGCTACGATGGCCACGCGTATTGACACTAAAACAATAACAGCTTTCATCAACACACGCGTATTACGAGACCATGCACTGCATAAATAGTTTTGAAGTACCTGTTATGTATAACGGCGAAGAAATATATCACAGACAATGGGGATTCAATTGAAACCATAATCTACGTCATCGTTCAAAATATGTACGATACATTTCTCGAAATTATGATGAAAAGTGAAAGAGAAACTAACAAATCGCGATTAACTCGACATTTGTACGGGATTATACACTATTCTCAAAAAACTAACGTTAATATTAATTCATACAAAAATAAATAAAGGCATGAAAAAAAAAACACACACACACACACATACATACACGAAACACGTCTAGCAAGTATTACAATGCGAATGCGAAACGTTATAAGCGCATCAACCATGCTCGTGTCACGTGTCCGGGACCCACGGTTTTAACCAATAGCGAACGGCCATGTGATTCAGACGGGCGTGCTGATGCGAGGTTGCCGTATATTACCAGGGAACGTGGATGTATTTTGTATTTTATATTTTTCTCCTCCTCTGAACTTCGAAATCTGAACACCTCGTAATATTATTTGTTCATGTTGTACGACTCCTAATTCTATTTTACTTCACGATTCGCATTAACCTGATATTAACACAGTAGAATACGTCTTTATTTTTTAAATTCAGTATTTTCTCGTCTGAAATTTGTATGTTGATTCGAACACCTTTTATAACGATTCTCTCTTTTTACGAAATAATTGACCCCTTTTTATAAATCTCGACTAGGCGATGTCAATTTATGAGATACAACGAATGCCACATAATTTGGTTACTTAGTACATACTTACCAACAAGAATTAAATTATTCATATTCCATTATCGCATCGTTCGTACAAATACAAATTACCATCTGGTAATTTTTTTCACATTGATATTGAACCAGAAATTCATTCGATTACATTATACGTTTTTCGAAATTTACGAATTACATGGGTGTTTTATTTCATCATTTTCACCGCGATTCGAATCGAAATTAAGCGAAAGAGACTCTTTTTTGTTATTCAGAATCTAAATTTGATACCCCTGCATGTCATCACTAGACCATCTGGCTATGATTCTGTGGTTAGGCTCATTTTGAAAACTCTAATTTCGACCAGATTCAAAAAAATTGATAAATTATGAATAAAATTAACAGGAAATAATTTCCCAACTTGGCTGAGTAATACAGCATGATTGAAACTTTCATTCTCAACTGCTCAACTCCCTCCTTTACATCTGCATGCCAAAGACTACAGATTAGGAATACAGATTATTTGATTCAGCTGCTCGTTTTTTTTTCTGTTTTGTATAATATTTCAGTTACAACGAAATTCCAAAACGGCTACACTGAACTATTGTTTTGAGTACATAGGTACATGTGCGATCACATCACATGGCATAAAAACGTTGCCATATTTATCTTCCATAAAAACATTAATAGTAAGGAGGGGGAAAGGCGAGAAACCACTAACCAGGATTACCACGAATGAAAAGTATATATTTTTACGAACTATTTTTCAGTTGATACAAAATTGATCCTACATTATTCCCATATTCCTAATCTTGATTCAATTCATAAATTGAAATGCCAAATTTTTTCCAAATCAGTACTGATTACTATCATTACTATATGAACATAGTATTTGCATGAATCGTAGTCAGAAAAATGTCATATTACGTTGATGATGGCGAAAAATTTTAAGTTGGGCATTATGTAACATAACAAGTAGTTTGAATGAAAAAAAAAACCAAAAAAACAAAAAAAACGAGCAGCAAACATAAAATCAGCAGGCCAATATAACGAAAAAACGCTTATAAATTTTACGAAGTACAATGCCTATATTTTACCTAGCTCAGTGACTAGTACATCTAATTTTCAATTTAAAAAATCAAGATAAAATATAAGCTGTTTGGGGTTATTTCATAAACATTGTAAGTATTCATTGCTTTTTAATTTGATCACAAAAAAGGCTGAAGGTTCCACATATACATTGCCTAAGTTTTACATAAAAAAATATTTCCTACGTCTTCGATACACATAATTATGATGAAATCGTTAGGTATTCGTTAAAATTCATCATCATTTTTTATCAACAATACATAACTTTAAAGGGTAAGTAAATAAATCACATTGATAATGTTTTCAACATAAAATAATTAAGTAAATAATTTGTGTAACATTCGACATGAAGTGTCCAGAACAGGAACAATATTTCATACGTACCTAGTACCTAAACCTACCACAAATTCAGCTCACTAATCTAATTACAATAAAGTCAAAATAACTAACAATATTTTTGAACAATTAGTCTAATATTGAACACAAATAATAGATTCAACGGTAAGCTTCAAGTTCAACAATATGAAGTATGATAGCTGATGCCACTGGATTTCGTATCAATGGAATATCGCTACCTACGGATATAATAGAGAGAAACGAAAAAAGAATTTTCAATGATAAAAAATTAAACGCGGCACGACTTTTACTGCACTTGAATGAAGTAAAATTATACAACTCACGAGTCATGACGAATTAATTGGGACTAGGAAACTCAAATATTAAAACTACGATACCGGCGAAATATTACTCATGTATAAATGTCGAAGTTCTACTTTTGGCACATTTTCAAACAATGCAGCTCGATTCTGTCCTTCTCCTTTTTTAACCCAATGACCGTACACGTGAAAAGCACATGCATCTATTACCTGTAATTATTCGAAATTAAAACAGTTCTTTAAAATTTTACTTTTTCAACAGCAGGTGCTTACTTTCCGTAAAGCTTTATGTCGGTAAGGATCGGTTTTGCTCAATTCCACAGTAATCGTTTCAGGTCCATATCTTAAACGGCTTAATCTAATCACAGCTCGAATACACAATATTGCATACTTGAATCTTTTTCTCGCATCAAATGGACGAATTCTCAATGCCTATAAATTACATTACAAAAAATAGAAAATTAACAACATAGAGGCCTTAAAATCATATCAGACATATTACGTTGAAAAACCCGTCAATAAATAGGTAGTACTTAAAATAAAATAATCGGAGATTTAAAATTTTAAATACACGAGAATGATATACTTAATTTCATTGTATAGGAGATAAAAGGATTTTACAAAATTATTTTCTCAATATTGAAAATGTTTTTTTTTTTTTTTAAATTATTATTATCATTATTATTCAAAATGCCTACGCCAAATGTGATCAATTAACTTGATGCACATGTAAAAAATCCAATTTACTTTTCCAATCGTACATTTTCAAGAAAATCTGAACATTCAGTAGGTAATCTTTCAACAGATATGATATTATTCATCCATCTTTTTCGAAATTACATCAAAAATAACTTCAACTTTACTGAGATGAGACATAAATGGGCTCAGAATGCAAACTTTGAAAATTTTGGAGGAATAACTTACTAGAGCTAACTCAGCAATTACGCTGAATTTTCGTGACTTCACACTAAGGCTTTTTTTCAATGGCGTTATCTCTTGATCCCACATCTGCAATGTTCCACTTCATTATTTTTTCAGAGAAACGATATAACAACATAACTAACATAAGTAATAATTTCATATAACTAGATTGAAAATTACTAACCATAACGTGGAAAAACGGGTGATCCAAAGCTTCCACGACCGTTAGACGATCTTTCGGTTCAATTACAAGTAATTTTTTTATCAAATCTTTAGGTGAATCTGCGAAGTAAAAATGTTCACTTCTTGAAATCAGTTAATACATAAATTAAATTACTAATATCTGATTGGTTCCTTTAAAATTTACCCGATATGTCAGCCCACTTCGGTGAATCAAATGAATAATTCCCTTCCATGATATTCCTCAACATGATCATTTGTTTTCGGTGCCAAAAAGGAGGACATCCAACCAAACTGAAAAGTAAAAAATAATATTCTTTCACAATGCTCTACAAAAAAATTATTATTGCATCATTTTTTTTCTACTTACAGAGTATACATAATGACACCGCAAGCCCACCTAAAGAAAAAACAAAATCATGATATTAGAAAATGTGTATGTATGTAGTTCTGATTAAAAGTTGAATTTGATAAGAATTTGAGACTTACATGTCTACAGGATTAGAATAACCTTCTGCATCTTCGTACATACCAGCTCTTAATACTTCGGGAGCTAAATAATTCGGTGTGCCGCATAATTCTGCAATATAAAAATTATTAGTCATCAGTTGAAAAATCATAGTGTTTCACACAAATTAAATTATTACGAACCTGTAAGCATTTCGCCTTCTTTCAATATTCTGGCAAAACCAAAATCCGTTATCTTTATATTCATAGCATCGTCGAGTAGAATATTTTCAGGTTTTAAATCACGATGTACAATATTATGAGCATGAATATGAGACAAAGCTTCCAATATCTGTCGCATAATAAATCTAAAATCGATTAAAAAAAATAAATTGATAGATACGAATAATTGCGACTGATGACTACAGACGAATTATTTGTATTCACCTTGTTTTCTTCTCACTCAAAGTGACAACCGAAGTTAAATAATCGAAAAGTTCTCCATTTCTACACAACTCAAAAACCAAGAATATAAAGGTTTCCGATTCGAATACATCGTACAACTGGACTACGAAGTTCAATAACGTTTAGTGATACTACAAGTTTTCAATAAGTAACCCAAATTAGGAAACATCTTACTAATATAAGGATAACCCAAAACAACGCGTAGTATTCGAACTTCTTCCAAAGTACAATCTCGAATTTCGGGACTCGAACTCACGTCGATTATCTTAGCAGCATATTCGATACCAGTTTCTTTTTCGATGCATCTTCGTACCGTTGAGCTGATTCCTCTGCAAATAGAACACCTATTTATTACTATCTGGGAATAAATTTAGATATTTGCAATTAACGAATAATTTTACCTGCCCAAAACCTCTTTGGGTTCATATTTGGCATAGAATTCTTTGGCAGCATCTTTGTCTGGCAAGAAATCATCATCTTTATGTTCATCCTTAGTCATTAATGAAGCGTTCAACCTAAGCAATAGAAATTCAAACAGCGTTATCCCATCACAAGTTGAGTTAGTAAACCATTACAGATAATTGGAATAATGTTAGATTACTTACTCAAAGTTAAGACGTAGTTTTTCAAAATCCAAGAAACGATCAAATATCAAATCAGCAGCAGATACAGAATGTCTAATCGTATTTCACTGTAATGAATAAAGACCATACAAAGTCATGCTGATGTTTTCAATGAATATTGAATATTCACACTTCATTCCAGTATAATTAACACTTAACGGAAAAATCAAAACAGAATAATTATTTATTTGATACAAAAATTCAAAAAAGTAATTATCAATTTTTTTGATTCGACGCAATGTTGAATAACAACAGTAACAATTTCTCTTTGCCGTGGGAAAAAGTGTTACCAACGTAGATTTTCTTCCTTTTCAGTTTTCAGTTTTCTCACAATCAAATTTAAAATTAAAATTTAATTTGTATTCATGATTTACAAATAGAAAAATATTCATCTTTGTGAATAAAATGAAAAATTTGGTTCAATTTTCATAATTTTCCGTAGTATTGCAGATCCAGATTGTGTTGATTCGACAATTTTTCAAATTCAAATTTTGACTTTCCAAAAACTACATGTATGCTTGTACGGAAAAAAAAATGTTGAAAGGTCCCAATTAGGGTCCCAATAAATACTGGTGAAAATACTGAAAAAATTATAAGTAAGAGTAAAAATCTGAAATTCACACTTCACTAAAAAGTGAAAAATATCTATAATGGACTACATAGAATGGTTTTCCACTCAGAGATAGAAAAAAATAATACGTAATAAATATTTCCAGCATTCCAGCGAATGAAAAAATATTTAAGCTGGAGCTGGAATTGAAAGCTTTCCACAGAACAATAAAAATTCACGCACGAAAGAAGTTAAAAATTGCATTTTAAATATATAAAAAGAAGTATAAATGAAATAATGTTATTCTTCAATCTGTAAAAAAAATAAAATGGTAACAATACTAAGTATATGCGCAGGAGCAGAACTAAACAAATTACAAATTAATCACATAGAAAACTTATATAAAATACTTCGATGCATCTTCATAAATAAGTAAACCAAGGACGTACTCCACGTCCTTAAAGTAAACGAGGTCCCTAAATAATCATTTTTTGCGCAAAAATATTCACAGCTGAACATTGAACAGTCTATTGATTCGGATGTTTTGGTTTTACATAAAAATTGAAACTTACTTATATTTAAAAAATAGGAACACGCACTCGGCCATTCAAATGACTCAAGTTACCTTTATGTTTTAAATACTTTAAAAAATTTCCCGTAAAAAGGCAAAGTAAAAACCGGTTATAAAAAGTTTTTTAGTTTTAAAAAGCTCGACGATAAAAATTTGATAAATAAGCTCATTATATTAACGTCGTTCATGATTTTCGTGTTCGAAATGCCTGAAAATGGCTACAACGTAGGCCATGACTTGATTCCAATCGGGTCTTTCTTCTTGAATCATGTCGTTTATATTCTACAATAATTGAATACAATATCAATTTTTATTAACTGAAATAATTAGTCAAACCATAGAATTGAAAGTTAACTTAATCTACGTACCAAAGAAGTTTTGATTCCAACAGATTCCGCAGCATCAAAAGCGATTGAAAAATTGCGTTTTTTATCAGCCGGATTTAATGTTTCGTAAGGAACTTTATCCGGTAAATAGGAATGTAATAGAGCGCAAAGTGCCATTCCGTCGTTCCAAGAACTACTAAAATTAGTGATATCAATATTTGGATAACCTATCGTTTTATTTTGACACCATTTCAATAGAGCATTTCTTTTCGACCCGCCATTTTTCACCAACGCTTGGATGGGATCCTTTCGTTCGCCTACAAAGCGGAGAGGTTTAATTTTAAGCAATACAATTTTCGAAAGAGCAAAAATAATTCCTTAATGTTCTTATTGTTCTTACTCAAGTCACCAGTGCTGGATTTTCTTCCGAATTCGATTGTTTTTGAAGATAGAACTGAAGCAGTGGAAGAAAAATTATCGTCTTTTTTGGCTGCTAAATGCAGATCGTGGTTTTCTACAAATTAAGAAAGGTATAAATATTTTGAATCAATTGAATAATGTATTTAAATTATGAAACGTAGTTTTACCATAACGAGTAAGAGAAGCCACATCATTATCAGAAGCAGGAGAAGCTGACATTGACATTTGATTTGCTATGCCATTTAAACTGGATACTGAATTACTTCTGCTGGAGGTACCTGTTTACAAAATATACGAAATTATCAAAAAAAAATTGTAAATTTGAAAACAGCATAACAATGCTTACCTGTTTTGGCTTGTTTCGTAGCACTTTCGATACTTTCTATCAATGATTTCACAGATAATCTACTGTCTTGGCGGAGAATTTTCCGGGCATTATTCTGTCGGTTCATTTCATGAGTCATTACAGTTGAAAAGATGGATGAACTTTCGTTGTTCGACAATGTCCGATGCAACAACGGAGTGCGACTGTTATCAACTTCTTAAAAAATTGAATGGCTTACTTGATTAAATGATTCTTATTAGTACGTTCGACTGAAGATGACCAGAATACATACTTGATATAGTCTGCATTTTGATTTCGAGAGCTTTGATTTTATCACGCAACTGTTTATTTTCCAAAACCAGTCTTTGTAATTCGCATTGAGCCTCAGTTTTTAAATCATTTGCTACTCTGACCGTCATTAACAAATCATCTTGAAATTGTTTCCATTCCGCATTCTATAAACATAGAACATAAAATAATTCAGTGTTCAGCCTTTCTAGCAAATACATATTTAAACACTTTAAAAACTCACTTCCAGTTCTCTTTGCTTCTTTTCTTCTTCCAAACTTTGTTTGAGTTCTGAATTTTGTCTATTGGACTCAGCCAAATGTTGCTGAGTTTGCAATAAGAGATTTTTCAATTGTTGTTTATCGTCTAAATGACATTGGCATTGCACTTCAAGTTCTAAACAATTTTCACGCATTTTATGCAATTCACCGCTCAATTTAACGGCATCTTCTTTGCTTTTTTCACATTTATATTCCATGTCCTTTAATGCGGATTTAGCATTGTTGCGAGTAACCTACGAAATAAAAGAAAAATGTCAAATACACCGTGTTAACTGTAAGTAAAATAAGAAACATTTTAATTACTCTGCATTCTTCTTGAACATGAAGCAATTGTTCTTTCAATTTGGTCACTTCGCACATGCTTTTTGATAATTGTTCTTGTAACGAAGCTGACTGACTTTCTAAATGATCCTTTTCTTTACGTAGCACGTCAATCATATCGTCCAGTTTACCTTTATCGCCCTGTTTCTCTCGAGCTTCTTCCAATTCTTCGATCTAAAACAGCAAAACATTCAGAAAATTCCACAAAAATCAATTTACGATTATTTGGTTTTGACAAAAATTACTTTAGATCTGGCATTTTCCAGTAAAGTGGCTAATCTTTTAATTTCGATATTTTTGCAAGAGCTATCCTCTTTAGCAAGAATCAAATCTTGTTCGAGTTGTTTCCTTTCAGCATTAGTAGCATCAACAGTCGATTCGAGTAAATGAATGCGTTCTCGCAAAGAATTTGAATCTTGTTTTTGAAGTTCAAGTTCTCGATTGAGTTCTTCGACATCATTCATCAATTCTTTCTGTTTAACGATAAGAAACTCTCGTTCTTGTTGCCCATCCTGAATAACAGATACAATTAAAATGAATTATCTGGACGCTAAATGCTAAATGTTCCGTTTTTTAAAAACATACCTTCAGAAGAGCTACAAGTTTTTGTTCACGTTCGTAAAATGATGTTTCGGATTTGCTAGGATCTAACAACAATTCTTGTAATGTATCAACTTTACTCCTTGCGTCCTCTAATTTTTCCGTTTGACGACACAAAGATTCTAAAAGAACACCTTTTTCTTCTCCTAACCTTTCGTTATCACTTTGAAGCTCAGTTAACTGTACTTGCAAATCAGCAAGCTCTTGCAAAGTCGCTTGTAATTCTTCACTCGTACTATAATGCGTTTCTTCCATCTGCATAATTCTATCTTGCAAACAAGCAACCGATACCTCACTGAGACTGCTACTGGAATGTTTATCCCATCCCGGCGTGTTAAGCATTTCCTACAGAAAAACAATATTACTTTGCGCCGAGGTACCATAGTTCATTTCAATATTACATAATTGCATTATTTTACAGTGCTTCCTGAAGGTGGAGCAATTGAAGCAGGAGCTGAATTTGGCAGTTTTTTACATCGTCCAAAATCCGGATTTTCTACATCATTTGAAGGTGGTAAATCACCGACGTTGCCGATCCGCAATAGAATACTATTTTGAACTTCTTCTTTTTGTAACTGAAAGAAATAAAAATGTACGGTAAACGTTATCTTCACTGGTAACTTTGATTTGTTTACAGACAATCGCCTACTTTTAAAGTTTCAATTTCTTCGTTCAGTGATTCCAATTCTCCATGGCTCTTGATCAGTTCTTGTAAAGCCACCTCCAAGTTGATTTTTTCTTTCATTACAGCTTCAAATTGTAATTTCATCTTCTCAAACTCTTCATCTCGTTCCAATTGTTCCACATTAGTCATCACGTCAATACCACGTTCGGAATACTGATCGGTTTCCAATTTATTCACATTCGTGATATCTTCGTTGCTGGCAATAACTTGATTTTCAACGCTGTTACCATCTGAATTACTATTTCGGTTTGTTGCAGTATGATTGGATTTTACGTTATCACCAGCATTTTTAGAACTTGACGAACTATGTCCTTTACGAAATAACGTTTTAAACTTTATCATTTTCTAAAATTTTTGGAAATCAATATAAAATTGTTACGTTTTTCATTGAAATCAATTACACATCACTAAATTATCATAATTATTATTCACAAAATTCGTAAAAATTAAATAAAATTCTTCAAGCTGATTTTAGTGATAATGATTACATTACAATTTTTTGAATTTTTGATGAATAATTTTTCCTGAAATTCGTCGTTTTCAGTATTCGATTCAATTAATTTATTGATCATTTGATTATCAATTCGTTTCGATTTTCGATTTTTCGATTCCGATATTATTGTTTCTATTTTTACTCGCTAGTATCGCTAATGAAAATAATATCATCTTTCGTGTTTTTTTTTTTGTAAAAGCACCAGGCTAAACATTTTTATTATGCTGTTCATGAACAATTTAATGGCGGACGGCGCAATTTTTCGTTTCTAGTGAAAATTGATTTCGTTTAATTTCATCTTAGGTTTAAAGTGTGATAACAGTTGTGTTTTATGTATTATTTCGTTTTAATTTTCTAAGCTGGAACGATGTCTGGTATCGGTGTTAATTTACGTGTAACAGGTCATTGTAGCCAAGGTGGAAGAAAATATATGGAAGACACTTTCTCTGTCGCTTATCAACAAACAGAAGATCTGAAAGATTTAGAATATGCTTATTTTGGTATATTCGATGGTCACGGAGGTCCAGAAGCTGCTCTTTATGCTAAAGATCATCTCATAGATGCGATCGTATCGCAAAGTTGCTTTTGGTCAACCAACGACGATGATGTTTTACGTGCTATACGTGACGGTTATATTCAAACTCATTATACAATGTGGAGACATCACGGTGAGTTTGGTTCAAAATGGTAATCTTAACGTCGAATTGTAGACATACAACCGTTTCTAGCATCTATTCATTTTATACAAAGCTAACAATACTGTTTTCTTATCACTTCAATAATCCTAATGTTTTTGCACGATTGTGTTTTTAGAAAGTTGGCCACGCACAGCTTCTGGACTACCGAGTACGTCAGGTACAACGGCTACTGTTGCTTTCATCAAAAAAGGAAAAATTTACGTGGGACATGTTGGAGATTCTTGTATAGTGCTGGGATATCAAGAAAAAGGTAAGTAGTCCTTGAAAAATTGTTTTTGTTTTGATGTACATTTTTAATAACTCGTATTATATTAAATGTCATAGGCGAAAAAGCTTGGAAAGCTAGGCCACTAACAATTGATCATAAGCCAGAAACACGATTAGAAATAGACAGAATTATGGAATGCGGTGGTAAAGTGGTTACGAAATCAGGCGTACCTCGAGTTGTTTGGAACAGACCTAGATTAGGTCATAAAGGTCCAGTACGCAGATCCACACACATTGATGAAATACCATTTTTGGCCGTAGCTCGGGCATTGGGTTGGTAGTGGTTTTATTCTGAATAGGTATTTGTTCAGGTATTGTATTTTTAGAATTTTATTTTCAAGTCAAATCGTTCATGATTTTAGGCGATTTTTGGAGTTATAATTCGACTTCGAATAAATTTGTCGTATCGCCTGAACCTGACGTTAATGTGTATCCTGTCGATGTGGAATCATTTCGATGCTTGATTTTGGGCACCGATGGTCTATGGAATATGTTATCTCCTGCTGTAGCAGTTGCTATTGTACAGGCAACGGAAACTCATAACAAGAAACAAGACATTTATCCATCGGATCAGTTCGTGATGCAATATGTACGTGGTTTAATTAATTAATTTTTAATTTAACGCAGAAATATATTAAAGTTGCATGTTATAGAATAAAGAATGGCTCAATCCTTCAAAAATGTTAGTTGACAAAGCTGTGAAGAGATGGGGATTAGCCAAACAAAGAGCAGATAACACGAGCGTTGTTACGTTGATGTTGGACCCTCCAGGACCTCCTAAAACTCAGGTATGTTCATATGTCTACGCTATTGATGAAGATACATTCGAAATATTTCACATAATTCATTTTTGGCCAATGTTAATCTGTTCCTAATTCAGCTGCTGGTAAATCAGAAACATACTTTGATGATAAAAGAAGATGAACTTCAAACCAGCATATTTTCTGACCATAATACTTTTAGACAAGATACATCTTTTTGTTCGAGATTACACTCGTCAACTCCGACTTTAAATCCTTCTTCGGGAGTAGCTATTTTTACACGATACCCAGCGATGGAAGTTAATCAAGAATCGAGACTCATTCCACCTAACGCTTACCTCAATACTTCGAGTGTTCTGAATAATTCCGAATCACTGAGCTCTAATCTAACGTAAATATTTTGTGGTTCTGTCAAATGATAGTATCTTCGACTAATCCTAACGAGATATTTTTTTTTGTATATAGGGTTTTAATCGATAGAAGCGATAACTTCAAGATTGATGTGGGATCAGAGCATAGTGTACTTTCGCACTCGAAAAATGAAATCAACGATTCGGTTCGTGTAAACGATTCCTCGAGTTCGATTCAAGAAAGTCTAGACGTAACGATAGTGAACACCTCTCCACAAACGTCAGCTTCTCCCAATTCATCCGATAAAAGAAAACATATCCATGCCAGTTTGGTTACGGACCCTTCTAATTTTCGTCTAAAGCAAAAATTACGGTAAGTTTGTTGAATAAAATCGTCGATTTCCGCGTACTGATGAATTATTGTATTATTTGATATCAGGTTACCAGAGAAAGAAGAAGAAAGAATGAGTGATGTTGAAAATATCGAACGTTGGTCGCAGAGATGGAATGAAACGCCAGCGTCTAGTTCTCAGTCGAGTATAAAGAAGAGTAAATCGAAGCGGAGGAGATGTAGTTTTGAACAAAATAAAGACGTTAATAGTTGGAGATGCTCGAGTGCGCCCGTATCTTCTACATCATCAGGTAATCTCATCTTCCAATACACATATTTGATTCATGTTTAGCTCTTCCAAATTTGCTACAATTATTTGTGTTTTGCCACAGATAAACATCTAAACTCAAAGTCGAACAAACCACAAGAAATGACCACAAGAATTTTACGCTCAGATACGTTGGCCAACACACCAGTCAGAACTTTACGTTCTAGAAATATCGATTTAAGCGCCGTTATCAAACCAAAGAATGATGAGGCAAAACCTGTTAAGGTTCAGTCCAAACCTTATTTGCAGCGTTCAAATAGTCCTAAAATGAAATGCGTTCGTTCTTCGTCATACTCGTGTCCTTCGAACAAAAAATTAACCAAGATTTCGCCATTCGGAGCGTCGTCGATCACAACGCGTAGAAGCGCCTCCAAACGAATAATTAAATGAGTTTATGTTGACCCGTTTTTTGTTTTTGTGTGTGTGTGTGTTCTTATTTATTCTCATTTTATGTAATTAATGTTTTACATATTGGTGAATGTGAATTTCTCATTTTATTTGGTATCGTTATACAATTGTTTTTTCCATTTCATTTCTGTGTATCCCGCCGCAATCAATGTAACAAGTGACATTATTTTTTTGATCATCATTTAGCTTCGTTTAAATATTAGTTTTATTGAAACTCTAAAATCAGAGGAAAATAACTGTATTGTACACTTCGTTCATTCTACCATCGATGAAGTTAAAATTTTATTTTTGTGATATTTTGTTTGTTTAAAAACAAGAATTCTGAATATTGTCGTTTAATTGGATGTTTAAAAATACGATGGTATTGGTTGATTGCTGTGATCTATTTTTACGTTGATGTTTAATTTATTACAGTGGAATGTACGAACATGACCAATGTTGAAATGATAGCTTAACTGAGTAGAACGAAGTAATGTCAAATTAGCTTTAAAAAAAATTCATCATTTCAATTTATATTATTTATTTCACATTCTTACTACTTATGCATGCATTTGAAATGTGAATATTTGTTTTATTTTTATTCTCAAAATTTATATTACGGTGAGAAGTTTTGATTTTTAAATTTTTAGACCAGAGCTTACTTTTTTGATTAACAGTATTCGTTCTTTAGTTAAACCTATTTATTTTGTCATAGATTACTCAGTCGAGCATAATTTTATCATTTTGACGTTTAATTTTATTGTGAAAGCGCCCGTTCTCCCGTGGTTTGGATTGTTTACCCATTTTGACTTCATAATTATGCCGAGTTATAATTATAATGTAAGTATTTATTTTTATTAAGTGTCAACGCTTTGCGGTCTAAACTGTGAATGAGTTTATTTAATTGTCAATATTTGCACCTTATGTTGCAACCATTTGTAGTAAATGTAACTAATGTACATAGAATATTGAATTTTTGTCATTTTTTTAATTATCATGTAAAAAGTTGGTGAAAATGTTTTTAATTTCAAACATCGCGGTTTTATTTCGTTTTTTTGTTTTATTGTGCATTACGACGATGAATTAAATCCTTTTTAATTATCGAGTGTTTGTAATGTAATCAATTGATCACAACCAACGATGGAATTTCGCATTTTTATGGAAAACCATTAACCTCTTACTTGAAACAGGTAAGTAAGGATTTGGACTCTTGAACTAGATTTTAAAATATTTTAATTTGTAGGAAACTGTTTTATAAAATTTATAGCCCGTTTTCCAAAAAAAATTAAGTTATCTTCAATTTCTCAACACGAATGGTTTTCAAATCTGCTTTTAGAAAATTATGTGCTGACCTACTGACTATTGAGTGCTTGAAAGTTGAAACTTTGAAGCGGTCCGACGGCGACCACGGTTGTAGTTTTCAAAAGTGGTTTTATGCTTAATTTTCAAACTGAGAAACCAGTTCTGTGATTTTGTATCTCTATCTTTTTCGCAAAAAGAATTGAAAATGTGTTTCGGACAAACAGATGATGACGAGAAGAGAAAGTGAGACCTGAGAAGAGACGAAGAGAGAAGAGAGAACGGGTATCGGGTAATTTATTTGTATATACGAAATAAGCCGTGAGATTCATTTTATGATAGTGAATAATGAACGATTTTGCTCGAACGAATAAAGGATTCAATGTCGTATTTGATATGCATAAAAATCATGTTCTTGTTTTATCACAAAAATTATTTTAATCAACAAAAAATGAAAAGAATAATAATATTATTTTCTAGATATTTTTTTCTTGCAATTTTTTGTATGAAATCAGTTTAAAATATTTTTGTATTTTTTGAATGAAGTAATTTGATAAACAATTTCATTAGCGGATTCGGATTCATTATTTCTAGTTCAATAATTATCGTTCATTGAGAACCTCAATCATGCAAACTCCAGAGAGTAATCTGTACCTAAATTTCACAAAATCGATCGTTAATGGGTTTGAAGAATTTGTCACCGGTGTTGAAAAACATGGACATCTAGAAGACAACGAATTGAGACTCAAATTGAAGCTAATTGGTAAGTGTAGACGAACTTTCATTCTAACACTAGAAAACTTTCATTACTCACACCTCATTTCTTTTTTATCATCTAGGTAAGAAACTACAAACCATTTTCAATAAATGGGAAAATACTTCTGATAAAAAGTCTTCAAACCCATCTTTCGGGGAAATGACTTCTAAAGAAACAGAAAATTATGAAGTTCCTAAGAAAACTATTATGTTTGACGACTTCGATTCTATGATAGCCAGTAGTGTTGGCGACGTTGCGACGCCATCAAAAATCATTTCCAACGAAGTATCCAGGAGCTCATCTAATACATTGGATTTTTCGATTTTAGACAACGTAACGTCCAGTTTACCAGAGAAAGACCTGGAAATTTTGAAGCCTACCGCTACCGCTACCTTACAATTAACGAGAAAAGAAGCGGAAATCGTTCGTTTATTTAACGTAGAAAATGTAAGAAAAGAATGGATCGTCGGCTCTAATGGATTTTACGTCGAACAAGTTAGTCCTGGAAGTTGGAAGTGTAATCCGTGCAAACTTGAAGCTCTCTCATATGCCAATATCATTTCCCATGCCTCTGGCAAGGGGCATATTAGAAAATTAGACAACTATAATCGAGAAGCATCGTTAACTAGACAAAAAACTGATACCAGTGTTAATTTCAATCTGAGTTCTCTGTTTGATGTAGAATCTGAATTTAAGAAAAAAGAAAATGGGGCTGATATCATCGTTCCTTTCAAAGGATATTATTGTAATGTCTGTTGTGGTGCTTTGAATTCGGAAGAAGATCTCAAGCTGCATATTATTGGTGCTAAACACCGAAAAAATTGCGAATCTTGATTCTTTCTGAAAAAGTAAAATCTTGAACGTATTTCCATGATACTGTGATGTGATACACGATGGTATTCATTTTTTGAAGTTTTTGTTCCTTAACCTGCCTGAAAAATGGATCGTTTTACATTAGAGGGCAATCTGGAAATGGGGGTATTGTTCTGTTTAAAAGAAATTTTTTTTACGCAAGTTTGTTAGTTTTATATCGAAAACATACTAAGGTATCCTTATTAAGTTTTGTAACTGATGATAGATATTTCATAATTTGAAATGTATTTTTTATTTGAAAATACATTATATCGTCGAACCATTTCGTGATAATTTTTATGACTTACCGTTGTAGGTATAGTAGTACCTGTTTATTGTTTTCATTCTCCTAATGCAATAAGTGCGTAATGCACTGGTGGAGTTGAAAATTATTCAATTTTGCTAGCGCTTTCCAATGAATTTTTGAATGTATGAATTGATCAATATTTCTTTTGTTCTTGCCATGACAAAATTCATCTTTATTAAAACTTATCCGCCTGCAGTAAGTATTGCCTGCAGTGCTTATTCAACAATTTTCTTCGATCGAAGAAAAAATATCTCGATTCTTTAACAATTTTTAATAAAATTTTGAATATACATGCCCTTGTGTAAAAAAAAAACTGAATGAATAAATAAATAAATAAATAAATACAGACTGTGAAAAGTATTACAAATTAAATTATGTTATTTTATGTCACATTAAAAATATCATTTTCTTATATCGTATACGACCAGCGCGAGTTTTTTTCTTCAGTGAGAGCCCGATTCTAAAATTACAAAAAATTATATTAAATGTAGTATTATAGTAATTTAAATGAATAATTTAAAACAAATAACAATGAATCCTTCATTATCTATCAATACTGGCGGATAGATCAATTCAAATAGTTACGTTAAATGGGAAACTTCTTAAAATTAAGTCGTCTTTAATATTATACCTACTTAATTCAAATAGAAAACTATGTTGCGACAATTTGACTAAAATGATCGTTAAAAACATAACAGTGAAAACAAAAAAAAAAAAAAATATAGAAAAAACAAACAAACAAACAAACAAACAAAAATACAACTGATTAAAAAACGAATCTTTATTAACGCGTTGAGAGTGTAATTCAGCAGAGATCTGGCACAAAAGGAAGCTCTTCTGTTTTGCATTTTTGACGAAGAAAGTACAATTACTATTGGTTGATGAATTTTTGAACCCGGGTTGGCAGTTTGTGTAAATAGGGTGGAAATTTTAAAAATCAATCGGTTGGTAATTGAAGAGCCCATCAAAATAAACAATCAATTTTTCTTCGAGGTGTTCTAAACATTAATTTATTTCATTTTTTAAAGTAGGTAGTGGTCAAGTTACGAACATAGAATGAAGTTCTTTGTTGAAGTACCCATTTCGATACCGAGCTACTTTATTGATTTCGTTCCTTCTGAAAAAATAAAAAATGAAAGAAGAGATGACCTCTGCTGAGCTATGGAGTAATAATATTAACTTAAGCGGATAATTATTGCACTTATGAGTTATGATACATTTTAAAAATTTGAGTATCTTCATCACCGGGTTTCGCATAATCGAATCAACCAGTCAACATCTCGGGGCAAGAACTAATAAAATTTTCCAACATAGGTTTTTGGGGAACTTAGTCGGAGGAGGAAAAGGGAACATAAAAAGAATTATAGGTAGTAACAAATGGAAAAATTGATAAAAATGTAATGCAGTCTATTGATGCCACGTTCCTAATGTTTGAATTATCTATTAAAAACCCGCCTTTTTTAACAACTACGCGAATACGAAAAAAAAGTAGAAATTAACATATGGTCTCGCGTAAATGGCAATATTCTACATGAATATTTTTTCCCCCTTACCTACCCCAAATTTTATGGTACCTACATAAAAAGGAAACACGAGTCTGCATGTAATTGGAAACATGAGTTTTAAAATTACTTTTTTGAAATTAATTTGTGAAATTTAGGTAACAGACTCTCAAATGTAATTCAAATCGCTGATTTGTCGAAGCATTATACCTGTGTAGGTGACGGTGTAGGTACATATTTCAACGGCTATGTGCTATGTGTACTTAATATTACTATTACTTTATTTTAGTACAGCCTCATGAATTTGGAAGTGTGTAGCTCGAACTACTATCAAATGCTCAGATATTTCAGAAATTGTATGTTTCTCTCCAACAGAATTGGCGTTCAATATTTTTTCAAAGCATACAGATCAAACTACAGTGAAGAAGCTGGCAAAATAAAATGAAAAAAAAAACACGAGCGCGTAAAAAAGCAAAATTCTCAGCTATATTTATTTTTATGACTAGGAAAACTCACCACACCAAAAATAATTGCACAAGTGTCGTTAAAATTATAAATAAAAGGTGAATTGTGTGAACAAAATAAAAACAGCTAAATTAACTAAAAGTTATTGTGGTAAATTAGATAAAATATTCAAACTAAAATTTTTTTCCATAGATATATACGATAATAATGCAACAAAAAATAAAATAAATCAATAAATGTGCAAATAAGGTATTTTTTAGCTAAAAAAAAAAGAAACTAAAACTTCTGTATCAAGCCACAGAAAACTGAACTGAAATTATAAAATTGTGAAAATGGACAAAATTCGATTTTTTAAATTTTATATGCCTAACTATTTAAAAAATCAAAAGGTATTACAAATTACAGAGGGGAAGGGGGATCAAAAACCAGGAAAACATGATTAAAATTAAGGAACTTACGAATTTTAAACCTCAATCAAAAAATTCGCAGGACTAGTTCATAGGAATATGTTTCAAACTATACAAAGTATTTTACACACACATAAAGGGAAGAAAAGAAAAACAATTTTACAAATTAACAAGGTATAGTACAAAGATATTTACAGTAAAATCATCGTTCTATGATATAAATCGTTCATTTAAAAAATACGGTACATAAAAAAAGTAACGCGAGAATCGAACAGTAATAAACATTAATTTATATTTCATAAAAGTCTATCTATGGGAGGCGAAATATAACAGCAAGTTGTACTCACGATTCATACCAGTACTTTTAACAGAATTCAGGAGTAGAAATTCAAATGTTTTCATTATTTAGGTTATGTTTTATGTATGTATGTATTATTTGTATGTTTATTTTAGCACCTCAGCCACAAAAGCATGACAAAAAAATTTACGAATAAACCTATAAAATTAGATTTCTTCAAAAGAGATTTGGTATAGGTACATAGAAATAGAAATCAAAATATTTCAAGATTTACATCGAATAGTGCTTGAAACAAAAATTCAGTGAGTAGGCATTTGCATCTACATCTACCTACATTTCAAAATGTTTTCAAATGCAATTCAAAGGAAATCATCTTTATTAAAATACCTTGTTATGGAAGCAGTAATTTTTAATAATACATATAAACATTAAACAGGTAAGTAATTTCAAGCTGATTGAATGGTTGCTAAAATGGGTTATTATTTTGAGAACTGAAATGTCCTGGGCACAGTGTACAAACCAACTGATAATTTAAATTATCAATTAGAAGCAATAAAACCTTTGATGATTAATGGTTTTTGAATTTTAATTGTAGGTAAATCATAAAGTAAGATTAAAACTCAAAAACATATTAAAAATTTTCATCTCATGACATGAAAATACTAAAAAAATATATATATCCAATTCAATATGCCCAGTAGTGATGGGCAAAATTTGATTATTTAAAATAATCAACAATCGATTGGGAAAAATAATCGACACCTCAATTAATCGAAGACAAAATATTTGATTAATCGATTATAATTGCAGTAGGCAAGTTGAGTGATTTTTTCATTTTTCTAGCCCATTTTTCAAAATTTCAAAATAAATTCCCTAAAAGCTTTCATGGACCTAACAAATTACCTTGAAGTCAAAAGTTTGAGGTTTATGAAAATTTTTCAGGAATTTTTCAAAGTAGTGCTCCACATGAGTCAAAAATTTTAAAAAAAAAAACGAATCCTTCGCAAAAAATACAAATAATTCAGTGCAAAGCTCTTTTCCCCTACATTTTCTCATTGATTTTATTCAAAGCATTTTCTTCAAAATTTTGATGTCACATCCCAGTTTTCATTTTTTTTCTTCAATTTCAGCCCAAAAAATGAAAAAAAGGAAAAATAATCGATTGTGCGATTATTTTTGCTAAATAATTGATTAGTCGATGATTGATTATTCTGAAAGAAATAATCACACTTCGATTATTTTTTAGGTCAATTAATTGATTATTTCAATAATTGATTAATAATCGCCCATCACTAATGCCCAGTTCACTTGAACACTCCTGCACAGGCTGATGGGACTGAAGTGCAATTTCAACATATTATCCTGATTACACAATTTTAACTAAATTGAATGATTATCATCAAATAACTTTTGGCAGACACAAAAAAACTTAATAAATTTTAAAAAGCGTGTCAAACGCTTTCATTTCATCAATGGGTAACATGAGAAATACTAATAATCAGGCACATAAATAGCCACACATAACAAATTAGGTACGAACGACGCATAAGCTGTTCTTCGTCATTTTGGTTTTACAACATACATTACATCGAATCGTTTGAGGATGGTAAATCGTACTGATACTAAATGATCAAAATGATAGGAAAAAGTGGCAGAAGGGAAGGAAACCTCGGTAACAATATATACAGAATGAAAAGCAAAAACACATAGGTAATAATTTACATAAATAAATCCATTCCTATCACTCTAGTCATTCCAACTGCTCTAAAAAATGCGGCGTTTTGAAATTTTCTGGTACCGGATCGTCTAATCTGGAAATTACTTTGTAAATGGATTTCTTCCAAGACTGTTCTTGATCTTTGCCAGTTTGGATGGCTTTGAAAAATTCGCGAAGTGTTTGCTCCACAACATATCTGAAATTGGCTGGAACCTGAGAAAATATCAAGTATTTATATGAGAAATTCCAACAATTTTAATCAATAAGTATACGGTATGCATTAGATCGATTTATGAGTCAACTACCTCAATATGATTATTCCTATTGTAATGAAGATTCAGTACTCGGTAAATATCACAATCAACGCTGACATGCAGATCATCGGCATTCTTAATTCCTTCGCTGATCGCTTGCCTTGCATATTTTTCCATCTGAATATAGTAAAATTCTCTGTAAAAAGAAAAGGAAAAATGGTGAAATTGATAAATAAGGTACATACATATGTAGAAAAACACACAAGTGAATTTATTTGAAAAATAATGTCAATTGGCATAGTTGGCCAAATAATTAAAAATTTCTAATTAAAATCACGGGAGGAAAATTATCTTCATTTACATACCAAGAAATTGAAAACCTTATTCCAAAACTGAACTTTCGTCAAAAATTGAAAAAATTTCCAAACCTTGGACTGCGTTTCAACTCTTTCCAACTTCTCACCATCGGTGCAATAACACCACATCTCAAAAAAATTGAGCATTGTATTTTTTCCCAAAACGTGCTCATCTTTGATCAGTTTTCAAATTACATCAAAAATAAAGAAGTTCATTTTTTTTTAGATGTGGTGTTATTGCATTGATGGTGAGACTTGTAAAATTGTTCAAAACTAGAACACTTGGTTTTCCGAGAATCGAAGACTTTTCCAAACTTGGATGATTTTTCAAAATTATTAGGATGATTTTTGAAAATTGCGTATGTTGTTCAAAAATTGAACAATTTCTTTCAAAATTTGCTCGATCTTTAAAAAATTCAAAAAGTTTTTTAAAACAAGGACAATTACTTATCAAAAAAATAATGGCGGTCAATTTTCCAAAAATAAGAACCATTTTCTAAAATTTTTTAATTATTCAAAATTTGAGAAGTTTTCCAGAACTTGAATAATTTTCTAAAAATTGATCAGCTTTCCAAAAATCCTTCAATTTTTTAAAATTTCAAGAATTTTGAAAATGTTGAACATTCTCAAACTCGAGTTGAGTTAATCAAGAAATTGCCAACAGGTAGTAAGGCTATCTGTTAAGTTCCAGATCTTGTTTACCCTTTTTCTCCCCTTCCTGCGACCTTAAACATGCCCTATGCTCTGGCTATGGCTTTCGTGCCCAGTAGCCTGGTCAGCTGGACTCGTTCACCCAAAAATTCAAGATAAAACACGATAACACTTATTATTGCTACTGGAAATGCTGTCCGTGACTCACAAAATTTCCAAGATAACACGTTTTGGGGGAAAAAACCTTGTTATCTGCTCTCGCTGGCGGCGATAAAAAACTGTCAGATTTATTCATACTTTACACTGTAGCATGATCTCAAAAGCTGTGCCACAGTACTTATCAATTTGTTAGACCAGCAGCAGAAAAAGGAACCGGAAATTTGAAAATAGAACACCAGTGATATGGGAAGCACATCTCGTATAACGGACGCAATGATCGACTATAATCACCATCGCAATTTCAATCGCAGTGATTTCTCATCTCGAATGTTACAACAATATTCATACATTTTTGATTCTAGGTTAATTTCCCCGACGACCAAATTCTCGATTAGAAAAACTCCTGAAAAATATACATGTGAGTTTTGATATAGGAAACCAAACTGGTTTTGCCCTTATGAGTATATGGGTCAAAAATTGGTTTTCAAGTTGAAACTGATTTTGCGACTCTCAGAAAGGATAGCATAGGCAGGGGGGGGGCTCGACTCAAAAATTAACTTTTTATGCTCAAGGATAGCTTTCATATTCAGCTTCACATATATGTCCCAATTCTCGAATCTTATTTTCTCGAAATTCAAATTCAGCTTTTGGGATTATGACGTTCCATTTCTCAGGGGTTTCTCAGTCAATGAAGATTTTTCTCTAGATTTTTTCTGGCACCATGATGAAGGGATGAAGGGAGAGTTTAACTGAGCTGCCAACCGCAATGAATGAAAAAAATGACAAAACCCAAATTTTTTGACGATTTGAGGGAGAGGGGTTCACAGCTCCAGACATGTACTTTTCCATACTTTGGACTCTTTCCTGGAATTTTACCCTCATTGACTACTCTCTCATTAATAAAAGTAGTGAAAATTTCATCGAAAATCACTGAGAAACAGTCAGAATTACAGCACAGGAGAAAATAAGTGAAATTTTTTATATTAAAAAAAATTAGTGTAAATTTTTTTACTAAAACCGAATCAGTGAAAAAGTTTTCACTAAAAATAAATCAGTGAAAAAAACTTTATTAAAAACACATCAGTGAACAAATTTTCACTAAAAACAAATCAGTGATTATTTTTTACTGAAAACAAATACTTAAGTGACAAAAAAATTACTGAAAAATCAAGGAAAATTCTTTGAAAAGTTGGTGAAATTTATAAATTCAGCTGAAAAAAGCAGTAAAAATCGTTGAAAAATCACTAAAATCAGTGAATTTTGCTGGCTGCAATTCTGACTGTTCATCAGTGACTTTCACTGTATCGAGTGAGATAATATCAAAATCTGATTTCTCATCTAGTCAATTTTTTGAGTTATTTCGGTTTCTGATGCAAAATTGAACTGTGGAGGAGGCGAGCTGGGACCAAAATTGAAATCTTATGTATCAAAATTCCTCTAAGCATTCGCTCACAGTACCTAATTACAATTAAATGAAAATACTCTGAAGTGAAAAGTAATTTTCAATTTCCTCTTAATTAGAGAAAATAGTTTAAAGGATAGCTTTTCGGGAAAATTAATGAAAATTTATACATTGAGATCGAACCCTTCGACTACAAATGCCTATCACACATTTTCTGGGGTGAAGATTACCTATACCTGCCACGGAATCGAGAATAATGATAAGTATGTAGATGTAAGTATCTAGTTGTAGATGATAGGCGATGAAGTATACAACATATTGTCGTGTTAACAATTAATTTGCAACGTATACGACGCGGCAGCAATTGAAGTAAGTATATTGTGAAGTACTCGTGCTATGAGAGTACACATTAAAACGTAGTAGCAAGCAGCAAGCCATTTGAGCGGCAAGATATTACACAAACGTACGCATACACATAAAAACTACAGTGTAAACATCTGCGGTAATGTACATTTACCCAGCATAATTAAAAGTATACTTTCTTTGATACACATTACACACACACAGGTGTTGTGACAAAGATGTATGTGTATGATACCGACATGGTATTATCACGTTATGGGACTACTTAACTGTTGCTCGTGGGCTATAAAGTAATTAATCTAAACCTGAAAATTGTCATATTCTCTCACATTATACCACGTTCCAATACGTTCGGCGTACCTATTGTCTCACAGTATTCATTTCGCTTTCCTATTTTTTCTGTTCGTAGCTTCGTACCATAGGATTTGGGTGGATTGGTTTTTGAAACTGAGTTTCAATTTTGTCAATTTTTCAATCAAGATATTCGATTCTTTCGAGTTGAAGCCACCTCTCGTTCTCTTACACAAAAAATTGCTTCGGTTGACCTTTCAAGTTGAAAGATTAAATGGGAGTCCAATTTCGTTTCTTCGCATGATAGGCGGAAATAAGATGAGCCAGGGGGGGGGGGGCTCTCAAGCCCTTCAAATAGTTTTCTGTGTATGTTTCACCCAAAAATTTCTTAAATACTTCATTTTCAAGGAATAAACTATCAATGAGACGAAATTCCTGTTTTTTTTTTTTCGAAGAACTAAAATGGTTTCTTTAATATTTAACGAAAATAATTAGGTGCTCATAAGCAGCTTTTTGTGAAAATTTCTCAAATGAACAGCAACTTGAATTGCAAAGTAACAAAAAAATAATGAAATTGAAAACTAGACAAACACTGTGAGCTTTTCAGACCAATTCTTTTCTTTTGGCATACATCCTAACTATTCTTTTGGTGTCTGTTTTCGCCTACAAAGCATCGCTCGGGCGAAATACATATTTTCAAGAACAGAAATAAACTTTAAACTTGAAAAGCTCAACTTTTAATCTATGAATTGACTTCAAAAATTAATCAACTGAAATACTCAGTGAGCTTTAAAGCTCAAAAGTTCATCTTTCTATGCAAAAGTCTGTAATAATTTCAAGTCGATCTGT
Source organism: Pseudococcus jackbeardsleyi (assembly GCA_038380155.1). Lineage (NCBI taxonomy): Eukaryota > Metazoa > Arthropoda > Insecta > Hemiptera > Pseudococcidae > Pseudococcus > Pseudococcus jackbeardsleyi. The sequence continues at coordinate 59,872,023 of CM076240.1, read as the reverse complement.
AGGTACCTAAACCTATAATAGTTAAATGGGAGAAACTTTCATTAGAAAAATTGACTTATCACAAGCCTTCAAACTTTGAACTCAATTTCCTCGAAAACGGCGAGCATTTAAGAAAAATTCATGAGAACGAAAGTTGTAGCTTGTAGAGCGTGAAATTCCTGACTATCATTTTGGCTTATGTTTTTCTCTACGATGCGCTGTTCCCGAGATACTTTCGAAAAATCAGTTAGATTAAGAAAACACATAATCACAAGAATTGACCAATCACAGGCCTTTGAACTGAACTCAATTTTCTCAAAAACGGTGAGCTTTCAAGAAAAATTCATGAGAACCAAAGTTGTAGAGCTTGAAATTCCTGACTATTCTTTTGGCCTCCGTTTTTCTCTACGATGCACCGTTTGTGAGATATTTTCGAAAAACTGAATAAACTTTGAACTCGAAAAGCTCAACTGTCAAAGCTCGGATCGACTTCAAATTTAATCAGCTCTTTTCCTATACACCTTCCAATCACCATAAAAATTTCAAGTCGATTAGTCAACTCTAACGTGAGTTATCGCGTCAAAAAGAAATGTAGGTACTAAAAATGATCTTAAAAGTTGAAAAGCTCAGCTTTCTGTACACAGAATTGCACCAAAATCTAATCAGCTCTTCCTCTACATGATCTACACCTGCTGTAAAAATTTCAGCCCGATCTGTTCAGTTTAACGAAAGAAATCGCGTCAGAAAGAAAAGGCTTCAACAAATAAAATAAACAAAACAAACAATAAATAAAAAAAACCCTTATGATTGCAATAGCGGATTTCCGCTAGGGCGGGAAGTCCGCGCTAATTAGAAACTTAATAAAATACTGATTTAAAAAATGAAAAAATTTAGTTTTTGGAAGTTGTTTTTTTTTTTTAATTTTCGCTCTCGCTTCTCTTGAACATGATTCATTTTTATGAGTAATTATATTTTTCAAAATGATGGTAAGATACATAATTGAATATTTTACAGCGAGTTAGGGGACTTGGTGTAGATCAGTAGTAGATTTTTCAAAAAATTTTCATTTTTTGGAAGGAGAGGGAATCATTATAAAAAATATCTAGTTTTTTGTTTTTTTTGGACGAATTTAAATAGGACCACTTCTTTTTTAATAATCTTAGTCAGTGAATTTTTCACATTCACGCCTTCAGCTTTTTACCAAAGTTTCGTCTCCGAAAAAGGATTCAACAAAAATGACGAGAAAGATTTTTTGGAGTGGGGGACCTCGAAAATGAACGAGGAAAACGAAATTTTCCAATTTCAAAATATTCAAACTTTCCAGGAGAATGAAAGGTGGATGGGGGGATGCAGTGGGGAGTCATATACAATTCAATGGCAACTTTTGTTTCAAAAAATTTAAAATTTCAAAGTGGAAAAAATTAGCATAAAGAATGAACTGAGCTTTTGTCTCTCATTTTTTTCTCAGAGTAAGCAGTCCAATTCATTGAATTTGAAGAAAATCAAGAACGAAAATTTCCCCACTTTCCTCTAATTCAAATTGAAAAAAAAATGCATCCCCTTAAAATTCCTTCTTTTACACGAATTCAGTAAGCTTATCAACTTTTTTGATCGTTCTTATTATTTCGAAAAATTCTTTTCCTGTCTGCAGAAAAAGGACAAGCAGTCCGATCATCAACTTGATCGTAAAAGTACGATCCTACGATCGACGACGTGTTCATGCAAATGATTATGATTTTCTGAGGGTACACCGTAGGTAGGTATTTTGTCATCGTGTGCCACATTGTACACCTCGTACACGTTCAGAAGCGATGCGTATACACATGATGCGGGTTTTATGTGTAGAAGAACACCTGTGGAGATATGACGACGATCCGACGATGAATTAGCCTATTTTACGATCGTCTCTATGGTCAGGAACTTTCTCCTTAAAGGTATCATCGTGTCTTGCTATGATAAAAACCCCTATGTAATTTTCTAGTCTCTAGCGTCGCCTGCCAAGTCACAATAAGAATACTAGTATCGAGTGCAAAACCACCTAAGGTAGAATAGGTAGCTGCTATGTAGCTGTTACCTATGCTTCGTAGTTCAAAGTATCTGTATCTTTCGGTTTGATGACACGCTCGCTAAATGATAAATATGGCTATATCATCGCAGTCGAGTTTTCATTATTCGAATTTCTTTTATTTATTATCAGCATTCACGCAGGTACATAGAGGTAGGGGTTCGATTGATTATACTTTAGCTGCTCTCATGCAAGAGGTCGATAGAATGAAAAAGTTTCAATATTACCTATGATTTTTGAATCACAAGATATGAATGAAATAGCAAAACGATGAAAAATATCGATTTCAACATCGAAAATTATCCAAAAATCTTTGATTATGACTGAAAAGTTTCTAACAACAAAAAACGGAGGAGGAAAAAACCTTGAAAATTGAAATTTGTGAATTGAAGCTTTTTTGTACCACATAAGCCAATTTTTAATTTACGCAGAGATTTTTTTTTGAAATATAGAAGATTTTAGAAAAAAGTACAACTTTTTGAATGAATTTTATAACGAAAATATGTATTAAACTGGGTAGGTTCCTTAAAGTAAGTACTTCATATCAAAATTGAAGAACCAGAAAAATGAAAAAAAATGTTTTCACTCATTTTTCATCTATTTTTTTTTTTTTTAATGAAAAAAAAATGTTTTCACTCATTTTTCATCTATTTTTTTTTTTTTTTGAAAATTGGATCCCATTTAGAAATAATTACTTCAACAGTAGGAGTTTTTTCAAAAGACTTTCTCAACAATTTTTACAACTCGAATTTTTCACATTTTCTTTCAATTTTCCATTTTTTAGGGAACTTGTAAAGATTTTTTTTCTCATCAATCATCAAGTTGAAAGAAATTTTGAAAAACCATGAAGGAGAATTTTTTCTCAAACATTTAAAGAACACAGGTACCTACCTACCAATGAAAAAATTTCTAGAAATTTTCAATTAGATAAATTAAAATTTAAAAAAAAAAACGAGGGAATAATTTTCGAGTTGGAAAAATTCTTTTTCAATTAATTTTTTTACAACTGTAAATTCAACTCTGAATTTTCATCTTCATAAAAAAATGTTCATTCTCGCGTTTTTCATGACATTTATTGAAAATTATTTGAGAAATTTGACAACTATTGAACGTTTAAGCGATTTAGGTTTATTTTACGTTGAACAAAGTTTCGTCAGAAGTTTGAATTCGGACCAATAATTGAGAAGTTTGCTGAAATTCATAAAAACAACAAAATTGTTTTGAATTCGACGTCAGAATATAAAACATTAATTGTTTCATTTTTTTTTACTCGGTCACATTTTCTGAATGAATTACATTTTATGCAATTTTTTATTCAGGTGTGTGTGTGTGTGTGTGTGTGTGTGTGTTTGTAGTTGAAATATTACCACAGACTTCATTTTCCAAGCCACCTCTCCCCACATATATTCAAAAAAAATTCCCTTGGTAAAAATTCAACCCTTAAAATTTTTTTAGCCAATTCCTCGCTGCAAAAGAGAATAAGGTTGGAAACATACAGAAATTTTCATCTTGATAACAAGTCCACCATGAAAATGGACATGGAAAATACCAGGAGTGCACCCAAAGGGGGCTCAGAGGGCTCGAGCTCCCTCTTTAACTTGATAAAAAAAAATTTTGTAACAAAAATGTGAAAAAGTGTATTATTTTGCTTTTCAAACATAGTATTTTATTACAAAAATTTCGCCCTCGTTTCGCTCAGGCAATGTTTCAGTCATTTCATTTCAAAAATAGATACTTTTTCAGCGATTTTTTCGTCAAAAATCATCGCTTTTTTACTAAATTCTCAATTTGTCAAAAAATATCAGTGAAAATGGCAAATATAACTATTCTGCAATCCTTTTCTCTTCCATTGTACCACTCAAAATGTCGATAAGAAATTATTAAAAACCCCGATCATAAACAATTATTTCTTCCACTTTAACGTCAGCTATGCCAATCGCCTAATACGAGTACAAAACATTATATATATCTAGTTAGCAGAAAAAAAAAGAGTTTATCTTTAAATAACTTGACACTCACCTAAAATTGGAAAACCATTTGACTAGCTGAGCGGTATTATTCTTGTTGAACTTGATATCTGGGAAGTACATCTTGAGGACTGCTGAACTCGGATATCGAACCCAGAAGAACATGAGCTTGGCTTTACGCAGGTGCATCGGACTCAAAGTTGACGAGTAAATATGCATTAAGGAATAAATCGGTGTATACGATTGTACTAGAAATTATAATATTTAAAGGCGAACCAAAGCATTAAGAAGCAGCAGCAGCAGCAGCAGCAGCAGTAGGGACTCAAAAGGAAAAGCAAACGTTTAATAAAATTAAAACCGCAGCTTAATTTGTCAAGCTTCGGCGAGGAAATTTTTATAGGATCATTCGTTTTGAAAAACTTGCGAGGTGTTTGAAGGTCTTCATTTGGTAAGAATCGAAATGTATCTCGATATAATATCCAGAATTTACACGAATTAAATCTTTTATAAGGATTCGTGCAGGTAATTTGGAATACGTATGCCTTTTTTTCATTACTCACACGTACGCAAACGCGTACGAATCAAAAATCTAATCGTTATACCTATAGCTATAGGTACTTATGAAAAAAGTGAATCGAAAACGAAATAATTTCATCAAAGAAAAAATTTTGTAAGTAACAAAAAAGCAAGACTTTAGGAGCACATTTTCAAACACTTCATAATTTTTTGAGAGGGGAGGAGCCCCGAAAACAATTTCCTTTTTAGATAGGGGATACTCTCTCTGAAAACAAATCGGTGAAATTTATGAGTTTAGCTGAAAAATCAGTGAAAATTTTCAAGAAATTAGGGAAAATTCAATGAAAAATTGATGAATTTTATGAATTTAGCTAAAAAAAATCAGTAAAAATTCGATAAAAATCAGTGAATTTTGATGATTTTTCCTGTGCTGCAATTCCGACTATTCAGCTCTGTGACTTTTCACTGATTCAGAATGAGAGAGAACGTATTTTTCATCAGAAAAAAAACTTTGTCGGACAAACTTGAAAAAACCAGATAAATTTCAATTTTTTGAATGAAAAGAAGAATAAATATTCCCTTGATTTGAATCAGTCGAAATTGACTGATTTAAATCGACAGAATTGAGTCACTGTAAGAATCAGTGAAAACATTTACTGATTCAGACGTTGTATGTATTTTCATTATTGAAGCAGTAGAAGAAAATTTCATTGATTGAATCAGTAATTTTTCAATGATTAACAGGAGAGGGATTTCACTGATTATTATTAGTTAGGTACTTGATTTTCTCTATTTCATCAGTCAATTTTGGCATTTTTAATTGGTTCAAATTTAGAGAGAAAAATCAAAATTTCGTAGTTTGATTTTTTAAAAAAAGAAAAAAATCGGGAAAATTTAACATTTTTATAAAAGAGTAAAGCAAAGCAGAAATTGCAGAATTTTTAGGATATTTAGAAACCTGGAATAAAATCATGCAAAGAATAATTCTATCGTAATCTGAAATTCTTCCAAGACAAACACTCGAATGTGTAACCGTCTACACCTAAAATTTCCACTCTATCTACTCTCTAAATTTGAATCAGTTAAAATTCCCTGATTAATAAGACAAAAGTGTGCAACTGAACTAATCGGTGAAAATTTTACCGATTCAATCAGAGAATTTTCATTTTTGAATCGGTAAAAATTTCAATTTACTGATGAATCAGTAATTATTCACTGATTGAATTAGTAAATTTAAATTTTCAATTTTTTGACTGATTCAGATTTAGAGAGAATAATATCGAATGATTCTGTTCCTTGTTCGTTTTCCAATATCAAACATTGTATAATAGTCGAAAATCGTCGACAATACGCTCGTTCCACCACCTAAGACGAAAATTTCACTCGAAAACTCATGGCAAAGTTGAAACACGTAACGTCAATTTGAAAATTTATACCTTGGCGTATCCAAACACGCGCGAGAGAGAAAGAAACAGCAAGACAGAGAGAGACAGAAACGTCATTACTCGAACGCGAAGAAATAGCAGAAAAATTTTGACAATCCAATTATTTCCAAGGTGTTTTTCCGACGTCAAAAATAGAAACGTAAAATACGTTCGGCGGTGCGTTCGACACAACATCGTTCTTAATTTTCGACTATATTTTCTATTTAAAGAAAAATTACAGTTGTTACGTTCATTAGAGAATTTAGCTGGTTAAAAAGGTGTAAAAAAAATTTTTCCCAATTGAACAATGGAGAAGTACGCGCGATACCGTGTAGGATTTCGGCAGCAAGACATACGGTAGGGTCGGAGGAGAGTGTCTGTACACATTTGCAAGGTGTATTTAAGTGTCGTCACCTACATAAAAACAAGAGGTTCTTTTTTAAGACCAATTGTTAATCAGTTCGATGTTTGTACAGGTTCAATAAACATTGCCAAACAGACATTTTTTTTTTCGAGTACTCATACTCATTACTCGCGATCGCGCCGTAACCCAGCGAGTTTCCCATATTTTTTTTTTTCTTTGCCGAGTTGTCTAAATATGTCAGAGAACAAATTTTCGTTATCTCGTTGCCGGTTGCCTGCGCCCGGTGACTTGTTTGCGTCGTCGAATATTCGACGACGTATTCACCATTCACCTTACGGTCGTACGAGTACGCAACCTAATACCTGTTCATTCGTATATCTACGTATACGGTATACCTATACCTACCTATATTTCAAATACGCATTTTCGAAGCTATCCTAATTCACGAAAAATTACGTACCCTTCACTTCCTCTTCACCTAATATTCGTTCCAGTCGAAGCTTTTGTTTGCGACTGAAAAAATTTACCCACAGGTCGTCAGATTGCGACTTTAACGAAGATGATTTTTTCAATCGATATGGAATCGAAATAAGCAAACAGTACAGAATTTTTACATTTCCCATTCCAATTTCTCAAGTTCGATAGGCTAACCTTTTGTAAGAATACCTAATTATTTTGAATTTTTCCAAAACGAGGAAAATATTTTCGAAAATGAGATTTTCAACCGACTCGTATTTTATTCGATTTTTATCGATCTATTCTCAAAACCATGAGACAATTTTTTCCGAAATTTCCAAAAAATTGGTAAAAAAAAATTGTCTTCAATTTCCAATTCTCTTCGATATCGATTTCCCATCAAAATCGCAAAAGTATTCAAAATAATCTTCTTCATCGAAGATTTTCCACGTTCGAAATTTTCACCCAATCAAAACGTACCAACTTTAGGAGAAAACAAAAAAGTTCCAATCTGCGCGACTCGATTCGTCGATTATCTCTACTCCACTTGACTAAACAAAATTGCTCCGGCGGCATCGATTAATCGTCGAATACGCGATATACGTAGGAAATCGAAAGGGAGGAGTAAAGGAACTTGCGTAAAAATTGCCTCGTTAATGCTGTCAAATTTTCAAAATGAAGTTATTCTACTTGCGTTAATCGCGATCCTCTTAACGACTTTCGTTCAAATATTTAAAGACAATATATTACGGATTTATCGATAGACAATTTATCATCCAAGACAACGATTTAATCGCAGACTATTTGAACAGCTTCGACGCCAGTTCTGCTGTGGCGGGTTTTCGGTTCTTTTAATAAATTTAATTACGACGATGATTCGCGTAAAATATCGTAGATCGCATGCTAAATTGCAAACTTGTTTTTCATTTGACATTGCCGGGCCGAGTTCCGAGAGCAAAAGTGCTAAATGTCGTCGAATTTCGATTCGCGCCAGCACCTCTGTCTACGTAGGTAGCTAAATCTGCGTGTATTGTGTAAATACAGCGTTTATGATGACGATGCTGCGATTTCGATCGAAGAAATGTTGGAAAAATTTTCTACCGATTTTTTACTCTCAATTATTCGTACAACAGATATTCGAAATTCATTGCCTCTTTTTTTCTCTTCCTTTTTCCCACCTCCACCTCCCTCTTCAGCCTCGGTCATTTCTTCAATTACAAACGATTTTTAAAAGGCCCGAAGACGAAAAAATATGCTTCATTCTTCTATGAATCAATTTTTCTCAAAATGAAATCGGAATTCCCATACCAACACGTAGACTTTTCCTCTTTCAATATTAGTTTTTGATATAAAAGTTTCCAATTTTCATCGAATCAGTGCAGAATTTTTCAATCTCAATCATAGGTGGAGATGGAATGTAACTTTTTTGGGAGGGGGAGGGCTTGAGTCCCAAGTAAAAAAAACAAAACAAAGAACAAACATGTTGATTTTCTACCCTCAAAAAATTTTATGGAAGTCTTGAAAAGGTCTTCATATCATAACATCATTTTCAATATTATGATTTGTGGAAATGAATCGAGCCCGAGCAGAGTGATGGCGAAAATTTTGAAAAAAAAAAGTGATCCAAAAGATGAATTTTCACTTTATAACTTGATATTTTGTTTAGTATTGATTGAGAATTTGAGATGAAAGTGGAAATCCTCAGCCTTTTAATTTAAAATCTATTTCAATTTTGAAAAAAATCGTAAATACTCAATTTCCAAGAGATAAACTACCTATCAAGATTTGTAATGAATTTATTTTTTTTAAGCTACCAGTAAAAAAACTTTTAAAAATCGCGAAATTTCCACACCAAAATAATTCAATTTTTTCAATCAACAAACTATTTAAACACGAATTCGTTTCTTAGAGAAAACTATCAGTTTTTCAAATCTTCATACTATCATTTTGAGAATGATTTGTGGAAAAAGAATCCGAAAGATGAATTTTCCATTTTTTAAAATCAATATTTTTGAAGGTAGTACTGATTGAGATGGAGGTGAAATTCTCAACTCTTTCTTTTTAAATATACTTACTTCAATTTTCATGCAGACGGGTTATTTGAAAAAATTAAATTATTTTGGTGGTAAAATTTCGTGATTTTCGAAGAGTTTTAGAAGATAGCTTGAAAAAAAAAAAGAAAATCATAACAAATATTGATAATTTATCTCTTGAAAATTAAGTATTATCAAATTTTTTCAAATAAAATAAATACACCAAAAATGATTGGGGGGCTGATTCAAAATTTGGGGGTTTGAGCCACCTCATGCCCCTTTCATCTCCGAATATCATCTGAATAGTATAAGGTGATTTTTGGACATTTTCTCAAATAAGAAGACTAATATTCCAACTGGCTGTAAAATTTTAGACAATCAAAAATACAACCTAAAAAAAAATCCGTATCCAAAACTACAAGTGCCTAACTTCATTTTGCGAATGTTTTCAGATTTTTGAAAATATTAAATTAACCAATGAAAATTCGATCTCATAGATAACAGTAAAAATTTCAAGTTAAAAAATTAAAAATCGTAAGATTTGAAGCGAGAAAAGTGATTTTTTTCAAAGAAAATCAAAATTTATAAGTCAACAAATTAAAGCGGAAGATCCTCCTCTTCCCCTTCCTCAAAAAAATAAATTGGAAGTTCTTCACTAAAATGAACCATTTTCGTTTAAAAGAACTGAGAAGACCAAATTGTCATGTTTCAAATGTTTGCAGACCCATGAGGTGATTTTGAGTTTTTTAAATTCGTTAAAATTCGAAAAATGAAATTTACCACGCGTTAGTTTTTCTTGGGTGCAATTGTATTTTTGATGAATTTTTTGTTTCGATCTAAAATTCTCACCAAAGTTGGTTGGGATACCTTTCTCGTGAGTAAATAACAAGAAATAAAACCAATTTCCACGATACAGCTTTTTTTTTTAGACCTATCAATAATTGGAATCGAGAAGCATTTGAAACTCGGTTCATTTCGCTCTAGGAAAGTGGTTTTGGGAAAATATTACACTTTTTGCCCCTTATTTTCTCCAACTAGGTAGGCAGCTTTCGTATAATTGTGCACGAGAATAGGCGTACGTAAACAAATCGAAATATTTAAAGACGTTTACGCTCTAATCAATTCATTATTAAACTCGATGCAGGCAATAAATGGTAAGTAACTGCACGCGAAACACATAACAACGACAAAAGAAGGGTGCTCGGGTGTGGTGAACGTAATTTAGTCGTAATCGAGAACGGCGACTTTGAATTCTCAACATTTTAGAAATCGTTTCGACTCGATACCTACGTAAGTATAGCTAGTATATGTACAGCGACAAATAAAACATTGAAAAACTCTGTATATTAAGGAGGAAAAAAAGAAAGAAGGGAAGGCGTTCTTAAAGACAACTTCGCATGTCCGAAGAAGTACTTACGCGACGAGCTTTTAGGGAAGGCCGATCGAGAGGGAGGGTGAGAAGCGCGGGCAGGTTCTCGCGAAACGAATAAATAACTTACGGAGTTGGACCGACGGCGCGGCGGCCTCTTGAAAAGGGAGGAGGAGGGAGGAGGTCGAAGGAGGCGGGCAAAAATACATTTATAAAACCTTAATTTGGGAGGCAGGGTGGCGGGGATTCGAGCGTATAGGTATACCTATTACCTACTATACAGTATACGAAACGGAACATCGAGTGTTGGAAAAAGGTGAGAAGAAGACATGCGATATGTCTATGCGGATATGAAAAATGCAAAAGCGAAAGCAGTCTCGAGCATCGAGCTAGCGGTATACGGTATAGCCTTTGAGCGCAAGCGATAGTTAGGTATAGGTACATAAATTAGGTTGAATCGTAAACAAAAGGATATTGTAGGCGTCATTCCGTCGTAGGTAGCCCCGTCCATGGAGTTGCAGTCGGAGCCGCGATCCAGGCTGTCGCCGCCGCCGAGGCCGGAATTGGACCTGACGTAGTCGGGCGAATTACCCCTTTGGAGATGCTGCTGCTGCTGTTGCTGGTGCTGTTGCTGCTGCTGCTGGGCGGCGGCCAGCAGCGCGGCCGGATGGAAGAGCGACGAGTGATGCGGCAGCGGCGGCGAATCTCTGAGATGGTCAGCCATGCCGGGCGGACTGGACGACGGAATGTGATGGGCGGCCGGATGCTGGCCATAGAATGGGCTGTACGGCGAGTAGACCTGCGACTCGTGCAGGCCCGGATTCGGTATGGCCACCGAGGTGGGCAGCGAAACTGGTAACATGGGCGCCGACGGCGGCAAGTGGAACGGACGCGGCGGTGGCGAGTCGGCCGAGCCGTTGGTGGTCGGCAGCATGCCGCCGTATTTGCTGGGCGAATGCGAGTCGAGCAGATTGGCCGGCGGACAGCCCATGCCGTCTTGGGCCAGGATTCGGCTGACGGTGCGCGGCGTGATACGTGTGTCGGTCACCTTGTGGCGTTTCTTCTTCTGCGGCACCACCAGACTGAGCGCCTCGTGTTGCTCGGGCGCCGGACCGTCGCCGCCGGATGTCCGCATGTCCGGCAGACAGAATGCTCCCATGTGCGAGTTACTCAGACTGTTCATGGATGAGTAGAGGGCAGCGGCCGCTGCCGCGCTGTTCATACTTGAGCTCATTTTGGGCGGGCCAAACAGGTTCGAGTTCAGGCCAGGCGGTCGTTGCGGCAAATTCATCACATTTATGTTGTTTTCCGGATTCGAATTGGCGAAATTTTGAGCCGCCTGGTTGGCGGCGGCTGCAGCCGCGGCCGCCGCTGCCGCAATAGACGCGTTCGAGCCGGAATTTTTGGTCGGTGTGCCGCCTACGCCGCCGCCAGAGCCGAAATTGCTCGATGAGTTGACTTTGTCGGCCGATGAGACGCAGTTTCCTCGGTCGATGACTTTGGTGCGAGGAGATTTGCGATCAATGAGCTGCGATGCCATCAGCAAATCCTTGTTGAGCTGTTCGGCCGCCAACGCTGCCTCCGACGATTTACTTGACAGCTTCTTCTGCTGCAGAAATCGCGTCATAATTGTGTCTATCAGATTAGACAGTGTGGACGATATTTCCGACTTTAGAGCTTCGGCCAGGCCTTCAAAATCGAAATTATCTCGACTCGCGGCCGATTTCAGCATTTGCAGCCGGTCGACGAACTCGCTGCGGGATCGCGGCTGATGCGAAGACAAGTCCGCCGATTGATGGTGATGATGCTGCTGTTGCTGCTGCTGCGACGATTTGGGCGACGGCTCGTTTTGCTGATGATGCTGCGGTTGGTGCGAACGATTCGGCGATGACGTCTCCATCCTGGAGCTGGACTGCGAACTGAGTTGAGCGTTTTCGCCGCCGCTGCTGCCTCGCTGGTTCAACGTTTGCTGGCCATGCTGGATGTCTCGGCCGATCTGCTGCTGCTGGTGTTCAGCGGCGGCCGCAGCCAACGCTACCTTTTCGGCCATTCGAGCTTCCTGCTCCATAAACAACTTGTGACCAACGCCCAAGTACATGGCGGCCGCATTACTCAGCACTGAATGCGGATGCGGCGGATGATGGTGGTGCGGATGATGATGCGGCTGCAGGTGGTTTTGGGCATGTTGCTGGTCTTGGAACATTTGATGCTGCAAGAAGGACAGCGCGCCATTGAAATTGGCATGCATCGGGAACGGGTGCGAATTCATGTGCGGCACGTTTCCGGCAGCGTTCTGCGGTAGAAATTTCGAGCCGAGCATCTTGCTGATGGCCGGAGACATGGTCGACTGGGTGACCGGAGTGGAGACAGTGGGAAAACCAGAGCCGGACGCGGCCTGGTCTTTGGATGCAGCGGCGGCCGCAGCCGAATTACTGCCTTTACTCGGCGATGGCGGTACGCTGCTGGTGTCATCCTCATCCTCCTCCTCCTCTTCGTCATCGTCATCACCGGCATCGCGATCCGCGTCACTGGCCATCTCATCCTGCTCCAGCTCCACTTTTGGGTCCGGCTCGATGTCTTGGTCCATTGTCTCAACTGAATCCTGATCCATTCGCGTGCACAACTGCACGTATTTCTGCTGCATTTCAGCCAGCTGCTCCTGCATGGTGCGCAGCTGATTTTTCAGCGCGTTTTTCTCCACCACTTTCTGGCGTATCTCGGCCGGACTCAGGTTCTCATCCTCATCGTCGCTCAGCGCATCCGCGACGTCGTTCAAGCTGGCCGCGTACCGTTCGGCGATGCTGTTGTCGTGCTGCTGCGGATGGTACAGCTTCCTCTTCTTGCAGCCGTTCACCGGCGCCGGCAGAGGACTGGAGCGCATAGATGAGACAATATTCTCGACTCTGGCCCGTTTCAGCTCTGCTTGCTGTTCGGTTTTTGGATATGACGCGCATTCTTTCATCGATTCGTCAGCGTCTTCTTTGTTGGACGCTGAGCCCGGAGACGAAACCGAACGTTCGGAAGCGGAGCTCTCGTCGTCATTGTCAATGACTTTGGCGCGACGATGACTATGATTCTGCTGCGGCTGGTGGTGATTAAGCTTGTCTACTGCACTATCGTTCGCGTTATTTGGACCCGAGTACGGGCTTACCTCAAGGTTGGATGGTTGGATGGCTGACACGCCGCCACTGCCACCAATGTCGTCGCCGTCCACTACATCCATATCTTCGGCATCACCGTTGGTCAGCGTTGCGTTCTCATCTTTGACGGGGGTATTGCTGTTGCTCGAACGCAGATCACTACCGCACTTTTCGTCACCAATACCGACACCACCAGCACCAGTACCAGAACCGTTTGTCAAATTTATAATTTTTATGTCGTTATTATTATTATTATTATTATTATTATTAGCATTAGTACACGAAGATGAATTATTATTATTATTATTATTGTTATTTATCGCGGCGACGACGTTGGCAGAATTTTCATTACTATTGCAATCGACAACAACGGAATCAACGGCAGCACCGGAGACGAGATTATTATTATTGCTGTTGTTGTTGTTGCTGCTAATGGTATTATTATTGTTGTTGTTGTTGTTGTTACCGGAGACTCCGCGAAGCTCCTGCTCCAACGCGTATATCTCTTTCCTTTTGCCAGAGAGTATGTTACGTAGCATGTGTTGTGCCATTTCTCCAACTGGAGGACTACCAGCTCCTGCTGCTGCTGCTCCTCCGTTCAACGTGCCGGTTACTCTGCCAACAGGTGATTGGCTGTTGAGACAATCATAAGCACTACCGGAGATGGCGGACACATCATTGCCAGCTACGTCGATCGTCATCATAGCGTCGTTACCATCGGCGATCGTTTTAACGCGACGACTCAACAGATCATTTAGCATTTTGGTTGGGCCGAAGCCCTGATTAAAATACGCGGCGGCACCGGCACTGCCGCCAGACGCGAAATTATGGTGGCTTTGGGCCGCAAAAAACGCCCCGTATATTCCGCTATTCAACAGATTCGGTCGCGAACTAAAATTAGGTATCGAAGAGTAACTGTTACGAGGTTCGCCGGCATCCACGCGCTGTCTGGAACGTTTGGTTTTCTTTAGCAAACCGAAAGAGTCCACTGTAACGTCCTCTTCTGATGACATCATAAGGAAGCTGCTACGCGATTGGCCAAGGGGATTTCTTTTCACGCTCTCCCCGGCGTCTCTTTGGGTAGGAGTTACGATCCGCGGATGACGGCTGCTGTTTCTTTATCGCCGCGCCGCCACCGCCGCCGCCTCTCTATTCTAACAGCTGCAGCCGCCGATACTCTCCTCCTTTTGCGTGTCGTAGTGGTCGTGCTCCGCGAACTCGTCCCAGTTCTGGTTTGGCTGATCCCTTCCGCCGCTACCCTGTGTAACGCTGCTTCCCTGCGCGGCGCCGCCGTCCTCGCTGCCGGCTCTCTTTCCGATGCTCTCCGTGGGCGCTTTTCTAGCTCTACTTGCACTTGCACTGCCACTGCCACTGCTACAACTACCGCCGGGACCGATTCATGCTTCGTGCTCCTGTTTGGGTGAAAAACAAACAAAAAAATACACGTTAGATGGCACAATCATAATTATTATCCACCTTTAATCTACCATACCTACCTATACATATAAGAAAGAAATACCTACCTACGAAAAAACTGAACCGCGATAATGTCCGAATACCTACATGTATGCATAGAATAGATACTCGTATAAGCGTGAAGCTAACCAGGTACACAAACACCAGGTAATTTCTTGTACGTATGCCGGAGTGAAAAAAAAAAACCGCGTCTGCCTTATAGACTCGAATTACATATGACACCTACTCGTACACAGGTATTACGACAGAACTGTACCTACCATACAGTTATTTTTATTTCAATTTACGAAAAACCATTTTCGCGTAAAGATATAGATAGATACTGTACTGTATGGTAGTAAACTTGCAGCTAATAGGGTCATACCTAATGTCTCTCTGTGTGTACACAACGACATACGAAACTCTCTACTTCTCATAGGTGTACGTACATTGTACACAGACTTATACCCACGATATACCTGGCGCTGGGACCATATCCCTCCACCTTTCTTCAATACTTATTACCCGGCTACCAATGTGAAGGTGAACGTTAGCTCGTGCCGCAATTCTACGCGCACACATCGTCGAGCTTATTCGGCCCAATTCCTGCCCCCTGCTATTTCGCCAGGTATCGCGGGTACATTCTTATTCAAGTACCACGCTGATGTATGTACGCCCTTCGCGAATTAACGCGCGCCTTAAGACGCCTTCGATACCTGTTTGCTTCGGTAAATATGTATCTAGTTCTCCTCCCTCTGCCATACGCAGTCTAATGTCATACAATTGGATTTCGCTTTGGTTTTTTGTCCCGAGAGAGGCGAGAAGACGCCGAATAAAACCGAAAAAATTACGATGAAAAAAAATGTGATAAAGAATGAGATAATGAGAATCACTAAAACATTTCGTTCCACCGATTTTCATTTTCCATCGTGTCTCCTACCCATTCTCATTTTAACAGTTTTTTTTTTTCAACAGATTCAAACAGATGAAATGTTCAAATTAAGAAAAACGATATCGTATTTTTTCTGAGTGGGAGGGGGCAGGGAGGCAGGGAGAGAGGAAGGGCAGTACATTTCACAATTTTGCCAATTTCAGAATTGAATTGAATGTTTGAAGTTCCGGATATTGAGGAGTCAAAATCAGGGCCGGCGAAAGGAAATGCGGGCCCGGTACAAAGCTTTTTGCGGGCCCCCCTTTTCTTCAGTCCATTTTTTTCATTTCTCAAATAAACTTGAGCAATGATCTGAAGTGACATTTGGAAACAAGAAAAAAGAATTTTTCCATTCTTTAGATCATGTCAAAATTGAATGAAAATTTTGAAAATAGAGAATACATATATTATAGTCCAAACGAAGCGAGGGCGGAAATTTTTGGTAAAATTTTGAAAAAAACTGAAATTTTAGCTTCAGTAGGTGATTTTTTCGCTCATTTTTCACGTTATTTTAAAACAGTAATTTTTCAAGGAGCTTTCAGTCAAAATTATTGATTTTTTTGACAAATTAATAATTTTGCAATTGGTAAAAAAGATTTTCAATTGAAAAATCGGTGAAAAATTATCAATTTTCAAAATAAGGATTGAAATATTTACTGCCCGAGCGAAGCGAGGGAGAAGATTTTTCAAAATACTGCACTTTTTTTTACACTTTTGTATGGTAGTTGAACAATCTCCTTCAAAGGGCCCCTCATGCGGGTCCCTCTTAAAATGCGGGCCCCTTCTTAAATTGCGGGCCCGGTACAAATGTGCCCCCTGTACCCCCCTCTCGCCGGGCCTGGTCAAAATTTAAGAATTTTCGAATTTTTGGCACTAAACAAGACTAAATTTTTTGGGGCGAGGGTGCGGATGGCAAAATTTTCCGATTTACACACATATTTTTTTGATTATTAAGTAATTGGCTGAAAAAATTTCCACGAAGTTAGAAAATTTCAAGGAAAATTCTAATTTATAATTCGACAAAGTTTTATATTTTCAATATGAATTCGAGAGACAGCGAATGTGAAAATTTTGGAAAATCTGAATTCAAGGTGCGATAAAACAATTTTTGGATTATCTAATGGATTTGTAGGTGTAAAAAATCGGTCATTATCTTCAGGTACCTACTTATAAATTATTTAAAAAAAAAAAAAAAAAAAAAAAATACAATGAGGTCGAGCGTAACGAGACCAAAACTTTTACAAAATTTGATATTTTAAACAACGAAAACAAGTTTTATGGAGAAGAAATATGTATTGAAATTAACTATTAACTAAAATGATTTCAAGGAAACATGCAGCAAAAATCACTTTGCAGGATTTCGGTAAAACATACTCAGGTCGAGCACAGCTAGAACAAAATTTTTGAAAAATTTAGATTTGAAAGGTGATTTTAGAACAGTCTTGTGATTTCTAAAAAAGAGCGTTTTTCTTCAAATTTTTTTTTTGGTAGGTAAAATTTGCCAGTTTTTCTCTTTTAATGCGAATTGGCGAACTGAGGGTGTGAATTTTTCCCTTTTCCATTCACTACGCCGCGCCCTGGATACGTGTTCGGAAGATTGAATTAATTCTTCGTAGGTACCCTATTTTAACGATCATGTTCTAAAAACCCATGAAGTGGGACATGGTGTCCAGAAAAATTCAATCTGGACATAGTGTCTCCAAAATTTACAATTTAGACATAGGTACCTAATGTCCAAAAAATTTTACTATCCAGGCCAAAAAATATTGAACACAGTGTTTCCAACATGTATACCTCAATTAGAACACAGATCGTCCTGAGAAAAAATTGCAAATTGCACATGTGTCGAAAATCCCCCTTATTTATAAGTGATGAAGATACTAGAAAACAGTCAAAATTGCAGCGCAATAAGTAATGAATCAGTAAAAGAATCCACTCTCTTATTCTGAATCATTGAAAAGTCAGTGATGAACAGTCAAAATCGCAGCACAGGAAAACCCAGCAGAATAATTTTTCACTGATTTTTCAACGATTTTCACTGATTGTTCGGCTAAATTTATTCAGTGATTTTTCTCACTGAGTAAGGTGGGACTTTTCTCTCATTCTGAATCAGTGAAAAGTCACTAATAAACAGTCAGAAGTGTGGCTACGGAAAAATCAACAGAATTCACTGATTTTCAGTCATTTTTCATTGATTATTCAACAAATTTCATACATTTTACTGATTTTTCAGTGAATTGTCACTATAATTTGGTTTCAGTGAATTTTCACTTATTCGTTTTCCGTAAATTTTCACTGATTTTTCAAAAATTTTCACAGATTTTTCAAAAAATTTTCACTGCTTTTCCAAAAAATTTCAGAGATTTTACTAATATGTCAATGAATTCTCACTGATTTTTCGAAGATTTTTTTGCTGATTTTTCCAGAAAATATCATAAATCTCACTATGATTTGTTTTCAGTGAAACTTTTTGTCACTGATTTTTTTCTTGTGGTGCAATTCTGACTCTCAATGATTTTCGATAATTTTCACTGAAATTAGTGAAAATTCACCAAAAAGTGAATAAAACAGGTACATATTTGAAATTCGTTGAAAAATTGGCCAATTTTATTGGAAAATCAGCGAAAATCTAATGAAAATTGTATCATTTTTCTGATCTTTCTTACCCTGCAATTCCCACCTTTTTCAATGACTTTTCACTGATTCATCATGATTCGAATACTCGCCAATTTTATTTTCCAGCAATTACACTTGACCCTTCTCCTCTTCCCCCAGAATCTCATCAGAAATGAATCATTCAACTTGGATCGATGAAAAAATTCTATAAAAATAATAGCCATAAATATCCTGCGTGAAATTTGGCTGATTCATCTCACCTTAATCAAAAGGTATAATCCCTTTAAATGCACAGATGTTCAGGTGATTCGGATGTTAGTCTAAGAAGACGTGTTGTTTGCAAATGAACAGGTATGTGGCATGCCATTTCGAGAAGACCTATATCTAATTGAAATTCACATTCGATTATTACATGTACGAGATGAGAAATTTTCACATTATAGAATGCTATTATAGATATCAGAGAATGAATTATGTAGACTGTACCTACCATTTTGAAAGATTTTAACGGATTTTTCAACGATTTTCACTGCTTTTTTCAGCTAAATTAACAAATTTCACCGACTTTTCAGTGAATTTTCACTAATTTTTCAGTGATTTTTCTCACGGATTTGTTTTCAGTGAAAATTTTCCCACTGATTTTCTCTTGTGCTGCAATGCTGATTGTTTCTCAGTGATTTTCGATAATTTTCAATGATTTGTAAATAAGAGAGTATCTTCTCTAGTTTGAAGACTCCTTCAATGAGCAAAAAAATGTTGGACTTTGGTATTTGTCAAGTCATTGAATCGCGAATGAACAATTTCAATTTTATGACAATCGCTTAAATAAAAATGCAGTTTGCAACACTGCTATGAAATTTTTTGAAAAATTTCATTAAAAATTATTTTTGGACATAAAAAAATAGTTCGATTTTGAAGAGCACGAATGAGCGATTTAAATTCAATAAAAATCACCGATTCGTCAAATTTTCGATAAACATTTTGCAAAAGTTAAAGGTTCAAGACATTTCGTAGTAATTGTTTTTTTCTACAAGAAACCTCAATAGAACTGACCATTTTCCTGAGATCTAAATTATAGTTTTCGATTACGCCCTTCAAGCATCCTTCAAAAAAAACTACAACTCTGTCTTTTGTTTGACTGATGTATTTAGTAGGTTATTCATGATCGCGAGTTTTTCTTGTTTTCGTGTACTAGATGAGAAGGCAGAATAATCGATCCTTCAAAAACCGGTTCAATTTTAATAATCAATCTTCACTCAAAATGCCTAAAAAAATTTTCAATCAAAATTTTGCCTCCAATCTGCCTTTTATAACGTTCGAAACCAACAAAAAGCACACTGAAAAAAAAAAATAATAAAATTTATCCAAAAAAATAATGACGTGTCTCAATTCTCAAAATAGGTAAAATCGTATCATTTTTTTTGAAAAAAATTTATTCTTTTTGGTAAAATTTATTCATTTTTTTGACAAATTTTATCATTTTTTTCTGATAATAAATATTATTTTTTAGAACAAATTTCACCTATTTTGTGAATTGAAACACGTTATTATTTTTTTGAATACATTTTATTATTTTTTGATTAAAATTTATTATTTTGGTAAAGTTTATCAATTTTTTTGATAAAATCTATCTCTTTTCTGATGAAATTCATTATTTTTGGGGTAAAATGTATTCATTTTCGTAACTTCTGTTTTGTTCATGCACCGATTCGTGAATCGTACACGATGAATACTTATGGTAAGCTAAATACACATTAATAATAAAATATGGGATAGGTCTGGTATAGTACACAGCTACACATACAACGGATGATTATAGATCGATGTCGCGTGGTACAGAAAATACGAGTACGAATAGAAGAGAAGAACAATTTGGTGCCGAAAAGCAACCCCATTCACGAGCAAACGCGATCACGATGGAGGAAAAAATACGACGATAAAAATTTACCACATATTTAACGCGAACGACGCCTAACCTGTTGCTCGGTTTATTTTTAAAAATAGTACGCCTCTAAATGGTAATACGTAACGGAGGTCAGGGAAATAAAAGAAGAAATTGGAACGCATGCGTTAGAGCCCTTTTTAATGCCGTTGCATACACCAGCACCGACAAAGTCTCTCCCACGAAAATGATTTATTTTTCGTGCTTATACGTATACGTATACGTATGTGCAACTCAATAAAGTATCGCATCAACTTTTATTCCCACGATACGTGTCCGTACGCAAAGTATAAGAATAAGTAGGTACATGGTACATACTCGTAAGTACGTATGTATAAGGTCGTATCTATGGTGAATTCAAATATCGGACATTTTTTCATTCATATATTTTCCACGCGCAAACTATATCTACGATCACACTCTCTCTGTATTTTTTTTTTTTTTTTTTCATTTTTTAATTTTCGTAAGTCAAGTCCAAATTGGAAAGTACATTTATGTACTTATGTACGACGAAACTATGACTTTCTTATGATGAAAAAAAAACCGCTTACTCCGCATTTACGAGGAGTGCCGGAATAGCAATTAAGTTAATTTAATTATGTTTCAACTTGGCCTTGTTTACGGACAAGAAGTCTCCCACGCTTATTTGTGGAAGAGACAAACGTAAGGGGCAATGGCGAATTTTCATTCAGTCCTATAGTATTGTTAACAATATTATTAATAATTTCCTTTTGGGGAAAAAAATATTTTATTTCCTCACTGACGTTATTAGGTACATGCATGAAGAGTATAAATGTACATTGTACAGTACGGTACGACGTACCTTATGATGGCAATATAGCCTACGAGTACGTGGTACATATATAGGGTAATAAGACAATTCATATTTAACTTCCGATTGTGACAGTATTGTTTGAGGATACCTATTGAAAAGTGGCCGCGGAAGCGTAACCCTTAGGTGTGGTGTATGGCTTCCGCAAGCTACTCGTACCCACTACCCAGTGTACAGTTATACGTTTGTATTACGCTGACCGAAAACCGTCCGGTTTGACGAAAAAAAAAAAAAAAAAAAAAGGAGAAACTCGTCCTTCACCCTGCTTTCTCTACGCACAATTGTAAATGTACGAATAGGTGTTCGGTACTATGTATCAAATCAAAACTTATTTCACCACAAAACTTTTTAGTGGGCTTGAGATGGGAGCCTTCTCAAGGAAAAGTCGAAGAGGGCACAGAAGAACTCTGAGCTTATAAAGAATTTTTCTTGATTTTTCAGTAGAGTCGACTGGAAGTTGGTTTATTGAGGGACTAAAAATCGATTTTCGACATTTCGACTAAAACTGCACCAGTTTTCAATTTTTTTTTGAACCAAAGTACATTTCCTTCATTTTTTCCACGCAAAGAAAATTTAATTCGAATCAAGCAGCTCAAAAAAGATAACGATTTTTTTCTTTAAGGTACGAGTAAATAATAAAAATATGGATGCATCTGAGTGCAGAAAGGTAGAAACCAACCTTTAGTATCAAAAATAGGGGTTCAAGTGGAGATTCCTATTTTATTCACCCCTTCTGAAAAGCTCAAAATCAGTGTCAGCTCAAAAGCCAATTTTTGGCACCTATAAGGGTGGTTTCTGGCCTATTCCATAGTAAAACAGGACAAAAATGAAGTTGGGACTTCCGATTTCACTCAATTTTTGTTTGCAAATTCCCCCCTTAGTGGTCTATTCATGCACAAAACCGCAACCATTTTTTCCAAACCCTTAAGGGGGCGGAGAAGGCCCTCGAATTTTTTTAGCGAATACGATTTTTAGCAAAACTGTTTATCTTCGAAGGCTCATATCTCGAAATGGATTGTACTTGGGGGAAAATTGTTTGCAGAGTCTGAAAGAGAATTGATAGGAGATTCAAAATCGATAATAACATTTTGAAAAGTTCAAAGTTCAACTTTGGTGGTGAAAGCGCAACTTTCATGGTGAGAACCAAAAATGAAAGATACCATTTAAAAATCTGAAAAAATTACAATAAGTGGTGTTTTTTACACTTTTTTCAACCAACAACCTATTAAGATGGAATCCGCAGGCCCCCGGGAGGGGGGTACGGTACAGGGATCCACAATTAAAAATCAAAGAAGTAAAGTACATAGCACATCGATTTCTACTAATCCGGAGGCGCTGATTTCGAATATGTGCTTGGTTTTTTCATCCGACCCCTCAGAATCCCCCTAATAGACCATTGACAGGGACAACATTCGAAAAATGAAAAATAAAGCGCGACCTGTCGTTTGGTAAGTATACGTATATCTACTACCATATTTGTAAAAAGTTTTCATGGACCCCCTCCCCGTAACTCCACCTTACATACAATCAGAATTGAAGAATTAGGGAATTAGGCCGAATCGAAAACATATCGCGTAGAATTTCTCCTTCCCCCAGTACCGAAAATTAGTCCCATAAGCCCGCAACATTGGTGAACACGACGATGTGAAATTATCTCTAGTCGAGCATATGGTAATGAGTGCGACGAGTGAGGCGAACTATTAGTTCCTATTCCTACTACACCTGGATTTTTTGTTTCTTTATTAAATTTAGGGTTAAAATCACCCTAGTGGAACTTCATTTGCTTCATCTCTCTGCCGGTCGCATTCGTAGCAATACATATTGTCTATAAGGAAATCATTATCGCATCACGTATATGGACAAATAACCAGCAACAGTACGTTCCGCATTCCCCCGCATCTGCACCTACCAATATGCCCCATGCTCTTATTTTAACGCCAGCGTAGGTACCTTCTACCTTACCTTCTACCTACTAAGTATACCTATGTATACTCTCATACGAGTACGAGATGGTAAAAATGTTACGTATGTATTTGTACCGCTCTTACACTATACCGATAGATATATTGCGTGCCTGCTTATTCAAATAGGTTTCGTGTAATCAGGTGTTTCTACGTCAGACTTGGAAAACTGTTGCTTTTTTCGGTCTATGGGAAAATTTTTCGCATCTTGGGTGTCTCATTCAGGTGAACACATCGACCGTTGATGTGAAAAAGGGATGAAACACCATAATCAACTGGCGACTCGACGCGACGGTGCGAGGTAGTTCATGAGAATTCTTGTTTTTTTGATCTTAATTAGCCATATGCGTATACAAGGCTACGTGCCCGCATGTAATTTATGGACTGAAGATCTTTAGTGGCGAAAATCTGATTCTGAAGCATATTTCACATTTTTACTATCCGTGCATTTGGGTCCAGGATTTATTCCAAGAGCAAGGTGGGGCCACTTTCTCATTCTGAATCAGTGAAAACTGAAAAGTAACTGATAAACAGTCAGAATTGCAGCACAGGAAAAATCAGCAAAACTGATCTTTCTAAGATTTTCACTAATTTGTTTTCAGTGAATTTTTCTTACTGATTTTCAGTGAATTTTCACTGATTTTTTAACATTTGCTAATTTGTCGGTAAATTTTCACTAATTTTTCAAAGATTTTTCACGAATTTTTCAGAAAGTTTCGAAAATTTCACTGATTTGTTGATGAGTTTTTACCAATTTTTTTTTAGTGGCTTTTCACTAATTTGTTTTCAGTGAAAATTTTTCACTAATTTGTCAGTAAATTTTCACTCATCAGTTTTTTTTAAAAAAAATTTCCCCTATTTTTAGTGAATTTTCACTGATTTTCAGAAAATTTCAAGGATTTATCAGTGAAAGTTTACTAATTTGTTTTCAGGAAAAATTGATTTTCAGTAAAATGTTCACTCTTTTCTCAGATTTTTATTAATTTTTCAGCAAATTTCATTGATTTGTCAGTAAATTTTTACCAATTTATTATCAGTGAAAATTGTTTTTCAATGAATTTTCGCTGATTTGTTTTCAGTAAAAATTGTTTTTCAATGAATTTTCACTGATTTGTTTTCAGTGAATTTTCACTACGTAATTTGTTTTCAGTGAAAATTTTTCACTGATTTGTTGATAAACTTTCACCAATTATTTTTTCAATTTCACTGATTTTGAGCAAATTTCACTGATTTGTCAGTGAATGTTCACTAATTCGTTTTAAGTGAAAATTGATTTTCAGTAAATTTTCATTGTTTTCTAAAAAGTTTAACTGATTTTTCAGTAAACTTCACTGATTTGTGTTCAGTGACATTTTTTTTTTTTTTTTTTTTTTTTTACAGATTTTCAACTGTGCTGCAATTTTGACTGTTTGTCAGTGATTTTCGATAATTTTCGCTGATCTTTAAATAAGAGAGCAAGGAAATGATTTTCTACGCTGATTTCCACTCTTTTATTTTGAATCAGTGAAGCCAAGCGAAAAAGGTGGAAGAAGAAGGTGATCTCAATAAATTTCTTCGAATATACTATCACGAGAGAAAAGAAAATCTGCGAAAAGTTGGAATTTTCGGCATTGTAGGTAGGTACTAGGTACCTATATGGAGAAGTTGGTACTTAATAGCCTGAAACCTACGAATACCTGCAAAAAAAAAGCCTCACACACTTGGATAAATACGTCTACTAAATAGACGTAAGTAAAGCACGGTATAAAAACTCGTTTAATGAACGTGTAAGAGAACCTTGATGCGTTCATAAGAAAACGAAAACGACTCAGAATTACAATATTAACGAAAGGGGGTAGGTAAACTGGGGGCTTCGTCGACGGCGACGGTGGTTTACCGCAATAACAATAAAATTAACGCGGTTTCATGTTGCTCATCATAATGCTCATCCTGTTTTCTCATCTTTCCCATAAACTTATCGTCGCCTCTTTCCCTTTACCTCGTCTTCACGCCGTCCTTTATCTGGTCTCCTTGTTGTTCTATTGCCTTAACCTTCCATCCTTCCGGCTTCCTGATTAGCGAAACTCTTTATCGTCGTATAGCTTGTGTCCGCGTCCGCCGCGCGGTACTCTCATACTTGGTCGTACAGTCGTACGTACGTGTACGCGAATCGAAACGAAATTCACATGAGCGCCTCTAACGCGGTCGCCTTTTTAATTGTCTCATAAACGGCGAAGAGTTAATTTCACTCCGCGTCGTGTACGACATTTCATTTCGTACCGACGAATATACTTACGTACCATTACCATACATATGCATATGGTACGTACGCGTACTACGTAATACGTAGACGTAGATAGCTCTGTACGTAATACAGTACACTACAGTATGTGTACTTGTACTTATAGGTACTGCAAAACCGCCAATTGGTGTAACGCGAATTAATAGCTCTTAAATGATGGATGGAAAGCGCGAACGCGCGTTTCAAAATGCTTAACTCGTTCGAGAGGTCATAACCGCAAGTCTGGCCATATTTACCCCACATCTCGGTCGGCAGGCGCAACTAATAGGTATACATTTACATACGTACCTACATGTACGAGAAATTTTGAAAAATCACGCTGAATATCGATACCCTACCCTTCGAGTGTACCCTTTCTTTTCTGGCTCCAGTTCGACGAATCGCGAGCACGGTGTAAGCGATCGACGATGACGAAAACGATTACAATGCATCGTACGGTAGGTACTATAACCCTCGTCCTAAATTGTTGCGGAGCGGTGATTTAAAAATGATTATTTCTATTTTCAAAAGCATTAAGCATGTACTTAGATCTAAACGAATCTTTTCATCCATCTTAATGAGCTTAATTATTTCGATGGTAATTGAGTGACCGAGTTTCTTTCATTTCTTTTCTCAAAAGAGGGGAATCAACCTGAGGCACTCGTAATGATTCGTACGAACTTACGATTAATTTAATAGGTATGGTATGCCATTTCATCGAACATCCTTTTTAGTTTAAAAAAATCAGTGTTTTGATGAAACGACAAAATAATAATAATTTTTTTTCGGTTCACTAAAATATGGAGAATCAAACGCGGTTCTTTTTGGTTTAGTTTTTCACTCAGAATTGTGACATTTGAAAAAAATTACTTTTTGAAATGAATTTTCACATATGCTCAAATTGGTAATCCTTAATTTTGAAAATATAAAAATTTATGTTTTTGACTTTGGTCTCCCATAATGACGTCTTGAAAATTTTGGATCGACTTCCCAACAACCCAGAAAAAAAATTATCCATCTTAAAATTTTCACTCAAAACAAATCAGTGAAAAAAATCACTGGAAAATCAGTGACCTCAATGCTCAAAAATTCAATTTCAAACCCAAAAATATTCCATTCTGCTGGATTAGGAGAATTCATTAATTAGATACGCAATGATCGTCAACTGAAAAGCCAAAAACTTGCTCAAAATAATCTCAAGTCAAACATCGAAACATCGAAAATGTTAAAATTTCAAGAGATTTATGCGGAAAGAGATAGATGAGATATAATAAATTTTCCTTAATTTGAGAAAAAGACTTTTTTTTAAAAAAAAAAAAAAAACTTGAAATTTAGGTTGGGAAAAATTTTAACATTGCACCCATGTCACCTTGAAAAATTTTCATTTATGTTGAAAACTTTTAATTTTTCCCTTTCACTATTTTGCTTTCAAGTCGAACTCAATTCAACATATGTGACATGTGACCCTGTCCAAGTGCCGATGCCGTAAAGAAAGGACCTAGTGTAAAAAAAATCGATGTCGTCAGTTTTATGTGTTTGGTCCAGATTTGGTGTCATTTGAACCAAAAACCAGAAAAATTAGACATAGATTTTTTTTTTTTACACCAAGTCCCTCCTTTACGGCAGGGTCACATATTCAGAACTTTTTTTGATACAATCAAAATTTTATACACAATTTGAAAAATCCACGAAATCGAGAATTTTTTCCGTGAAACTTTTCAAAATTACAACTGATCAAGCTCACGATTTTCAAACAAACTACTCTCAAAAGCTGGAAAATGCTCGATTTTTACAACACTCGTGATTTCACAGAAAGCAATCGACTACGAGCAATGACGAAACGTTCAACTCGTACTTGTATGTACATGTACTACCCAGTTTCTCATTCCAAAACCGATTTCACAAGCCAGCAAAAGACAAGGCAAAAAAAAGGACTTGAAAAGTAGAATAAAACGACACAGGCTATAGAAAAGCGTAACGGACTTTCTCGAGAACCAGTACTTCGACTTACTCGTATACTATTAGATGCACATCGTATACACGTAGTGTATGTATAATGTACCTCGGTACAGTAAGAATAAGGGTGCAGAATAAATAAAAAGATCTCTTTAGAAAATCTTACGCGACTGTAAACGGCTAACCGACCCTTATATGTATTTAGGGTCGACTAGTAGGTATTGTGTTGTACCAGTTTAAGAAGTCTCGCAAGGCGGTAGCTAAAGTCTTAAGTCATACGAGATAAATAGGGTTCTATTGAAATGCACGTTCGTAAGAAGTCGCAAACGTCTTTGAAGAAAAAAAAAAGCCCAATGTCACACCTATGGTTAGGAAAGACCGTTACAAAAGTCTTTCTCAAAAGATGTGCAACGCCCCGCCGCGTGCTCCGTGTCTCATATACCTTCTTTATTTTCTCTCTTCTTACTTATAAACGTCATTCCCTCGCTCTTTTTATTTCTTTATGCCTTAACGGTATGGTTTGCTTTTATTTAAACGTCTTCTAACGGTTTTCTCTTCCTCGCACGTACCAATATAAGTATGTAAGTACCACAGCCTATAGGCAAGTATGTTTTACTCTTGGGCTAATTGAAAGATTGGACGAGAGGTACTTCTTGATTTCTGAAATGACTGAATCAACCGATTCATTTTTTTTTCCGTTTCGAACGTAAACTCGACTTATACTTGAATTGAAAATGAAACTCAACTGTTTTTCCTATTGTTTCAAAAAAACCCAACTAACTGCGGAAACATTTTCCAGCTTCATTTTACAAATTTCCCAACCTTTCAAAATTTTTTCAATTTCAAATTCAGTAAAGACCGGTTTTAACTAAGAAAAATCTTTCCAATTTACAACTTTTTTACAAAACAAATAGATTTAAGAGTAAAATGGAATTGAAGATTTTGAATTTTAAAAATTTTTGAAAAAAATGAGTAAAGAAACGTTCAATAAAGTTTGTGTAGAAAAAATTTTGAAGAAACGACTGAGCTAAACAACATTTCAGGAAAATTACCAACCAATATTATTAAAAATGGGACAAATTTGCTGACTCATTCTAATTAGAAAATGAAAATTTTCTGACCAGCCGTATTAAAAACAAAAAAAAAGAAGAAAATCCGGACTTTCTTGACTTCTAAAAAAAAAAAACTGATTTCTTCATGACCACCACTCTTTAAAAAAAGAACAATTTTTTCAAAATTCTATTCGAGATTTCCACCAAGTCCCTCGATATAGAAGAAAGAAAATTTTTTCCGTTTTAAAATAGGTATCTAATTATCTATTTATCTGGCATGGAAAGACATGATTTTGAAAAGTTGTGCAAGTTTTTCGAATCCGCGCAAAGCGAGGATGAAAATTTTTGAAGAAAACATAGCATCCAAAAAGTAAAATTTTTTCATTGGAAGTGTTTTTTCCGCTCATCTCCTTGATTTTCAAAAAAAGTTCCTGGATGAGCTCCTCTCCTTTCAAAAAGAAAAAAAGAGGAAAAAAATCGAAAAACTTATGAAAATTCCAATTAAGATTGCCACGAAGTCCTGTGATACATGAAAAGAGCAATTTTATTTCATAAAATATTCAATTTTCTTTCTGGATGAGAAGGGAAGAAGATTCATATCTTCATTTTAAAAATAAATTGACTGAACCAGGGCGAAGGGAGGAGGAAAATTTTTTGTAATATTTTTAAATTTTCCCATTTTTTCCAACTTTTCCAAATCAAAAACTTGAGAACCCCAATGTTCCCGGGACGGTCTGGGGTGTCAGTGTCAGTGGCGTCATCTCCACCCCCACCTTGTCTCTGAATATACACGGTATATGCCCAATTCATTCGCCACGAATAAAAATGGATTAAAAAAGGAAAAAGAAACCCGTACCTATAGTAATAAGTCAAGAATATTTTCCTCGCTACACGAAGAACATTTTTCATAATTTCTCTGTACCAATTCTCACATGATAAGCAACGTGGAAAAAAAAGGGGGATATAATCCGGAAATATTTACAATGTAAATGAAAAACTCTGCAAGAATCGACTCCTTTTTAATTTCGTTTTTTTCTCTTTTTTCCTTCTTTATACATCCCCGTTTCTCATTACAATCTTAAATGCATTTCTGATACGCCTTTATCTTATGCATTTTTCACTATCTTGCATTTTCGTTTGTTTTTTTCGCTTTTTACCTTCCTTTTTTTCTACTCTTTTTTTTTCTTTCATACAGCATCAGCATAATTATTCGATCAAGATAAATTTTAAATCGTCTTTTTCTACCGCGCGTAAAGGAGTTTCGTGTCGTAGATAAAACGTAATTATAATACGAAATGAATTAATTATTTTCCTTTGAACGACACACAGAGAAAGAGAGACAGAGAGGTATACATAACGAAGACGCGATTTCAATAAATGAAAAGTGGGCACGTATACTCTGAAGAGTGTACAGATACAGAAGGAGAATCTGTAAGTAATGTGGAGTTGCCGAACGAGCTTAAGCGCTCCGTCATTTATCTTTGAACAGAGTTTTTTTTTTGTTTTCCATTTTCGTCATCGACGAAGCAAAAAAAAGCCAATTATTAAAAATCACGCTACCGCATCGCGTACTTGTAAAAAAAAAATTCGCGCAGCATTCTACACACGTTTTCCTACACAAATTACCGCCACCTTGCCCACGGTCCTCGTGGTATCCTACATCGCAGCTATGCACCTAGTACGTAGTACGTACTTAGGTGGCAATTAGGCGAAAAAAAAAAAATAGAGAAAAAAATTCACCATAGAGTAACAACAAAAACACTCCCACTGTTACTTGTATCCGCCCGCCATTGTCCAATGAGCTGCATTATTCTCGGAGGCGATTCGTAAGAGACGGCAATTTCCCTAGGCTGAAATTTTCCTTTTTCCGTACGCACACACACGATCACAAGTCCGCATATAGTAGACCGGAAAACGGCGGTGCGCGGATTCAAGGACCAATGATCACACAGGTAATCTGGCCCACGTTACGAGTGTCGAGCGCGTAATCATCTACCGAGATCGACAATTGTTCTGGAATTTTTTAATCCATCCGGTCCGCTACCGTTTTCCGTTCTTTATGGGATAAACCTCTCAATCTGGGCGACGATTTCCTCTATATTTTCCGACCCGGCGCGGGGGTAACTTGCTACGCTGTCCAAGCGCTAAAAGGTCATCTACTTTAGCCCCGCGTCCTCGATTCCCCGGATGGTACGCCTACTAGACCAATGCGTATTTGCCAGCGTGTGTGAGTGTGAGTGTGAGTTCGCTTCTACATACCTATCTCGCTCTTTTATTTTTTTTTTCGAATTCTATCGTCATCGCTATACTATTTCTATATACTTGATGAGTATCGCGTTTAATGCTGCGGAAGTTGATTACGTCGTAATTTAGTGATAGACTGATATTTCCTTAGTAGGCTTGCACTCTGTACAGGTAACACCGCCCGCCTCGCCAAACCGAGATATTCCGGATATTTGAATAATCCACTGTGCTTGCACGTACGTCTATATACGCTTACGTAAACGTAGGTATGCATGTTTTTTTAATTCTCTGTCGAATAGATTTTCTAATTTAGATAGGTAACTTTTGCACGGCAATAATATAGAGAAATTCGATCAAATATAAAAACTCTAGTCTTTTACATCTTCAATTTGAAAGTCAAGAGAATAAAAGTACATAAACATGACATCTATTAATTTCTCTTTCATTTCCAGAGAAAAAAAACAAAAGTTGGATGATGAAATGAATGCCTACAATCGAGCAAAATATATGTACTTATATATTTTTTTTTTTGGAAATTTTTGATCACATCTTTTTGGTAATGAGCAATTGATTTAGAAATGGAAGGGGAAGGGGAAGGGGAAGGTAAATAGACATTATGTAATTCGATTCGTCAAAAATGGAAAAAATCATCACTTAAACCAACTTTTTCACAGCAAAAAGTATGAACCATTCAGTTTTCAAAGGTTCTACTATGGTTACTTATTGGTATTCTATACTTCCCTAGTTCCCTTCACTGACAACATGCTCGATATTTCATGGAAAGTCAGAATCCTTTGATGACGTTTCGCAACATTACGAGTGGATGCCCAGTTTGCTAGTTCCGAAGCGATATTGAAATTGAGGCGCAATTTTTTTTTTTCATGTCTGTTACTACTGAGTAAGTACTGAACTTTGAACCCAACAATTCATGAGTAAATTTTCAAAAATGCAGCAGCTAATTTTCTTCTCAATTCTCAGAATATTTCAAACTCCGAAATCGTTTTCTCAGCATATTTTATCAGTTCACCCTCTCCCCCCCCAACCGAAATTATTTTTCAACTCAAAATTTCTTTGACTGGAATAAAAAATTGTCTCACTTTTGAAATAAAGTTTAGAGCCGAAGAACAGTACGGAAGTTGAGAAAATGTTTCAGAAGAAGATTCATAGATGATAAAATTTATTGCAATAAAAACAATTTTTCAGTAATAATTAATTTGAAAATTTGAAAAAAAAAATTGAAATACAGTTGTCGTCCATGAAGACAGGAACCTTAGCATGAATAAAAACAGAATTCCGATGAAATGTATTTTAAAGTTTTAGTGAAATCAGTGACGTCGGAAGCTTTTTTTGGGGGGGAGGGTGCAAAATGAGTATAAAAACTAGGAAAACCAGAAGAATATTTTCAGGGGGGAGGGCAGAAAGGAGACTTTTTTTACACTTTTGCCTCATATAGTTCATATAGGTATTTGTGATCTTGTTCATGCACGAGCGAAGCATTGGAAAAATTGGGCTTTTTAATCCTCATTGTTTAGATGGGTTGAAAATTTTTCTCTGGTGTGATTTGGGGAAGTTCAAATGATACTTTGCATCCCTGTCAGAATTCGTGGGGGGGGGGGGGGTGCAATGCATCGCGACGCCATGAATGAAATGAACTTTTTGTAACTTCTTTTGAATTAAATTTTGAGAAAAAAATTGTATAGCGCTGAAAAAACGTTGAGAACAATTTACAGATCAGAACAGGCTTGTACATTGAAATTTTGATAGCTACAAAAATTATGCATTTTGAAAAAACATCTACAATTGAAAAATATGCATTTTTTTGGAAAAAAGAATCACAGTTGGGAAAATTTTAGACCTGAGAAAAAAATTGAAGGTTAAAGAACAAATCTGAGAAAATTTGGTATTTCAGTTAGAAAGATGTTAGAATTAAAAAATATTGAGAAAGGGAGGGGGGTGAGTTGAAAAATACGTCGAAAAACTGATTTTAAAGTTGAAAAGAATTTTAAAAATTGAGTAAAAAATTTTGTGGTCTAAAAACACATGACACATAAGTTACGAAGTTTGGTACACATTTTCTCAACTATTTCATAGGTAAGTTGATATTGCAAAGTATCCCTTTTCAATCTTTTATAAAATTTCACTCCCACCACATACCTCAACCGAGTCTTGACCTTTGATCTTTCGATTTTTCTACAAATCTTCTTACAAACTTTGGTCATTCTACAACTAGCAAAACTACGGTCAGAAGGAGAGAACAGTCGAGACCAATAAGGAAAATATTACTGGGCCTTATAACTTTCGTCATAATTCCAAAAAAATTGAAGAGCCGCATACGATTGTGATATGTAATAATTTTAAGATAACTACACCTAGTTTAATAACATATTCTCAGGATTTAACTCTCTCCTTCCATAAATTCTCTTCTTTGGTATCTCAATTGTGGCCCATGAAATAAAAAATGAAACAATCTAAATTGTCGTTTGTTATGTTTTCCATAAGAAAGAGTTAAGAAAGATCATTTCTCAAATCCTACCAATCTATGAAACCTACATCCATGTTCAAAATCAGTTATGACACAATGTCCTATACACATAAAAAACAATTCTGTTTCCTCTCCTCCCCCCCCCCAACCGAAAAATCTAAATATTCTCAACCATCTTCCTTCGACTTGGACAATGGATAATATTGGACATAGTGTCCCAAAATGAAAAATCCTCCAAGTTGCTCTTAAGGCCCTTTAGAAACCTTTAAATTTGCATACAGTGTCCTAAAAACCTTCAATTTGGAAACACGTATCCCAAAAATTCCAGTTTGGGCACAATGTCCCAACAAATTTTAATTTTGGTCATAAGATCTCAAGCGTCCATAATTTGGACATATTATTTCGAGTCAAACATGTTTATTACGTTTTTCATAATTATGTGCCTATTTATAATGTTTAAATAAGCTTTTAATAATTTAAGTAAACTGAAATGATTATTGAATGTAGCGATTCTGCAATATTTTCCGCCAACTGTTCCTCATAAGCGCGCCATCAACATAAAAACTCTCAACATCACAGAAACGAGTACCTTTTCTAATTTTAATTAACTCCACCGCCAACACCTACCTACACAATGTCCAATATCGATTCGAACCACCCATTTCACACGAACCCTACACAACACAGTGGAAGATCAATCAAGCGAGCAATTCAGAAAAAACAACAAAACCCAGAAAAAAAAAGGAAAAAGCCTTAAGCGTTCGAACACTTGGACTTTATCAACGTGAAAAATGTTGCGACACCAACCCACCAACTATAGGTACACACAGTCACACCGCATCGTTGCATATTTTTCGCATTAGAAAGAAAGACAAAAGCGACAACGTGAAAATTTTCTTCGAAAAATATCCTCATTATACGTGGTCTATCTTTTTCAATGATCCGGAAGTTAAGAACTAGGCGAACAATTTGCCTATAAAATGAATGAAGCGCGAGCCTCTTCGTCATGTATCGCGTACGAGGTATGCAGCATGTACAGCCCTCTTAGTGTGATGAAAAAGAGAAAAGAAAAAAAAACTTAAAAGACGTATAAAGCATAATACAGGAGAGAAGACTTGATATGGAGAAGATAGGACACATTGTATTTTTTTCTTCTGTTTAAAAATCATACACCTTCCTCTTCTCTATTTCGCCTTGAGGAAGTATCTATTGTGTGTTCACTACGCTGGGATATCCTCTCTTATTTATACCTGTTTTTTTCTTCTTTTTCTCTCGTCTTTTTTTTTTCCAACTCAACTTTTCAAACAACTGAATGAAATTCTCGCTGAATACCGGAAAACAGTGGAAAAAAGTAATACCAACAGAAACATTAATGTTTTCGTTGATTCTTATACTATAGATACCTACTAATTAAGATTCTTTTGAAGTAATATACACATACAACCCACATATACATACACACTGTTTTTCTATTCTTTCGCTTGAATATGACGATGGCAATGATGACAACGACGACTACTACCATGTATAAGAGTAAATAAAAACCAACTTTCTGGGATGTTCATGTATGTGGAGTATACGTAACGTACCTATACCAATTACAAAAAATATCGAATAAAATTTCTCAAACTTGGATGCCTAATACATGGCGTATACTGGATTGAGAAAATGAAAATTCATGCTACCTATTTTCATGTTTTACATGATTTTCTAGTCCGGTAGACACACTTGACCTTGACACCATGTTACAGTAAAAATTTTGATAGTTACCGTAAATATTTAAATAATTATGGTAAATTACCGTAAATTTTCTGTATTACGATAAATTATCGTAAATATTTTAATAATTATGGTAAAATACCGTAAATATTTCAGTAAATTACAGTAAGTAAATTGTTGTAATAATTGCTGTAAATTATCGCAAATATTTTAATAATTACGGTAAATATCGTAAATATTTCGGTAATTATGGTAAATTATCGTAAATATTCCAATTTTGACATTATTTGCCCGATCATTTTCATTTTGATTTGAATTTTGATCTTTTCTCATTTGAATCTGAGCCATCATCTTTTTGGTCTAATTTCTATTTGTAATAAGTGTAGTCGTCAGCTCTTAGGACTATCGTGGTATTTTCGATTAACGGATCTTGTAACGAAATTCAACAGTCATTTGTACGACTGATTTGTCGGCGTCATCATCTAATGAGTTAATATACCTATAGTCACGCGTCTATATAAATGAGCAATAAAAATTTAGCTACTCTTCGATTGGGTACCATATGGTTTCAGGTACTTCTTTCTCACACATGAAACAATTGGTATACCAACCTATACGTCGAAAGACAATCGAAAAAGTTAACGTGTGATATACCCGTTTCGAAGATAAAAGTCTCTCGGTTATCTTTTTTCTCTTTCTCTCTCCGCAATAATTTATTGTAGCGGCTGTTACATTTCTATATAGATAGGTAAGGTACTGCATTATATGCGCCATCAACGATTATAGATAATAGATATGCGTGTGCGTCTGACGCCGGTCACGCCAATTAGTTAACAACGGTCGAATAAGTGTAAATATAATACGGAAACATTTATGGAGACCTTATAATATGTCTGTATTCTCCTCGCACATCATATAGGTACCAAAGCCAAAGGTATCTCTAAAACCCGTAGGTGTTTGTATGTATTTCTACGACTTATTTGTAGGTATCAGAAATACTCGAGTTATCATACCGAGGCACACGATGAGCCACAAAACTGATAAATGAATAACACCACGAAAGGTGTTTTTGTATTGTCCCCTTTCGCATCGACAGCGACAACAATCAGCACGGCACGAGGTATAAATTTTATTCGTTGCTGTCGTTGAAAAAGACAGCAGGTCAAGAAATGGAAAGGGAAGGAGAGAAAAACGATCGAATTCTTAAATTAAGAATTTACGATAAATTTTTTGTACGTAAAATGTGTCCAGTCTACACAGTCATTAAAGGAGACAGAAAATTAAGAGAAGAGATAAATTTCAGAGAAATTGAATGAAAAAATTGAGTATTTTAATTTTGAAGTCAGAACTTCTTGATTTAAAAATGTTAGCAAATAAAAATTGAGTCACAATTTTGGAAAAAGTTCCATAAAATATCGGAATATTTCAAGAAAAAGGGGTGTATTTTGATAGGTACCTACCCATTTCCCTCAGCTTTAGCCATTATTTTTTCAAAGTGCTTGAAAAAAAAAATCAGCCAATGCAATATTTTTCAGACTCGACTCTAGATGGAGATGAGGGTGGGGGGGGGGGGGGTGGTTGGAGAGGGCATAAAATTTTTGAAGGCAAAATTTGTTTGGTATTTCTGAAAATTGCGATAAAATGTATAAATGCTGGTTACCAAATAACAAAATGACGTAATTTTTTGAAATAAATTTCAAACATTTGATCATACCTGCTATTGTACCGAAAAAAATGTCAAAAGCGCCAAAAATTCGAAAATCATGATTTGTTAAGATCCCAACTCTAAGTCTCATGGTTGATAATTCGAAAAAATCGATTGGAAGATCGTACCTACTTTGCTTCCAAGTGCCTCAAAAAGGATTCCATAATTCCAAAATTTAGAAAATTCTGAAAAAAATTATTAAACATCCAATTTTGGGGATTTTTTGGAGGGGGAGGAGGAGGAGAAGAGTGTTAAAGGCATTATAAACCCTCAAACTAAATCTTTTGAATTCCTGGTAAAATTTCCCATCAGAATTCGTTAAAAGATGGAAAAGTGTAGAGTGATCTCAAATATTTTACAAGCTCAAATGCATCTCTTGCGACCCTTCCCTTCTTGTTGGCTGTACTTTCTCAACTTCGATTTTGTTTCGCGAACAATTCCTTTTCAAACAGATAAAACAACGATTATCAAAGAATTCCTGCATCAAGACTTCACATGAAAACTATGAAGTACAAGCTTTAATTCCAAAGTAAATAGGTACATTAATGTGAATACTTGTTTACATTTCGTCCGAAATAGTGGATTAAAAAAACGACACGAAGGTAGATTTAAAGATTTAACCAAGGATTTATGCGAGACGTACAGCAGGCTACGAAGTCAAGTCGCGTGTCATGTTTGTCATAATCTCGATAGATGGAAAGAACACCGGTAGTGGTGCACAAAATAATCGGTTGTGAGCAGTACTCTACGAATACATACGACAAAAGATCTGCACATTGTACATACTACATGTAGCTAATCTGCGTACCTATACCCACTACTCAGCACTCCCAGCAGAACGACTTCGACATTTTACAAACGTTACTTTACTCACGAACTTATATGTAATTATGGAGTCATTGAAATGTAACAATTAGGGGTGGAATTGACAAAAGTTGAGAAAATTATCAACCATCTAAACAGCAGGGAGGGCAAAAAATCACCGCTTGTAACATACGGGCGAGTATTTTGCGTACCTATTTGTACCTAGGATAACTTATACAGAATATTAACCGACGATATGGGGCTGGGTACCAACTACCTACAGGCGCATCTATCAACTTCTAATTAGGTATATCCTCACTCACAAGGAGGGTATGCCAGTTCAGAGTAAAATTTTGAGCCAAAACAAAGATAAATCGAAAGGATATCATAAAAAAAAATTCCACATCCAAAATTTTAGACGCTCAAAATCATTTTTCGAATTTCGGCGAATTTTTTAAATTTTAAAATCAGTTACCTCAGCACCTCGCAAAATATGAAAATTTGATCTAATAAACGAAAAAATTAGAAATTTGGTATTAATCCTTGGAAGCAGTTTTAAGGCGTTCTGAAGCCTCCAAAAAATTTGAAATTTTCAGCACTAGAAAAATGCTCATAAAAACATCTATAACAGCAGATCATTTTAGTGACTAATTTGTTCGCATAAAGCATTAATTTTTCAAAATTTGTAACTCTGAGTTGAAATTTATACTTTTTGACAGAAAATTTTTCCCGAATAAAAATATTGATTTTATCTCAAGTTTCGAATTTTGGAAAATAGTGTTTTAATAAATCAAATTAGCAACAATGTATTGGAAACCAAATTTCAGCTTTTCCGTTGATTACTTCAGATTTTTATATTTTGGGAGATGATGAGGTTAGCTTTGAAATTTCCGAAATTCGTTAAAATTCTAGAAATAATAAACTTTACCACCTGAAATTTTACATACTTATAGCGTTATTTTATGAAGTATAGGTACTTCAGATTTATTCCCCCATCCTCCTCAACGGGATTTTGAGATATTTTGTTGGGAAAATTTGCCATTTTGATCCTAAATTTTTGTAATGCATGTATGTACATGTATTAAATGGGCATAAAGATCTCCTAAATTTACATTTTTCAATATATTTTTCATCTAGAATTATAGATTTAAATTTTCAAACTTCGAAAAGTCGGTCTCCTCACGCAACTTGCGTGAGAGTTTTTTTTAAATGATCTATTCCCCAGGGGACAATTTAATTTCTTCAAGTTGGAAAAATAGACAGTTTTGGGGTTTTATGAATTTTTTTCAACACAAAAAAGCAACAAAATTTTTGGCCTATCGAAAACATTTGAGGTCTTCTAAAATTTTCGCCCTCGCTTTGCTCGGGCAAAATTCATCTTTCTCATGTTTCCAATGAACCTACAAAATTCAGTACGTAATATTATAATTTATTGAAACTTTTTACCCTCGCTTCGTTCGGGAAAATTGAATAATTTTATACCGAAATGTTTTCAAATTAAATACGATGAAATTATTATTTATTATTCGATTTGAAAATAATTGCAAATTTGGAATAAATAATTTATGGTATATGTGACCCTGTCGGAAAGGAAGGACCTTGTGTAAAAAAAATCTGTCTCATTTTTCACGTTTTTGGTTCAAATGACACCAAATCTGGATCACACACATAAAAATAAAGACATAGATTTTTTAAATACAAGGCCCTTCTTTCCAGCAGGGTCACATATAATAAAAAATGTCTTATTGATGTAGGTATCATATAAAGTTGGGAAAATTTGAAATCTGAGTTGGGATTTTCACAAAGTTTACCCCCCCCCCCCCCCGACGATATGTCCTCGAAACGTCCCTGAAGGAACAGCTGCGCGAATTCTACGATGCGGATTTGGGCAAGTGATCGGAATATCGTATGTACTGAGTACGGCCGCACACAGGAGGTAAGGTGGATGTCGCGGAGAGGTAAAGCAAATGCGCTGCTTAAAACTTGCCAAAAACTCATCTTTATACGTATTAACAAAAGAAAAAGGGTCGTTGCACATTGTACCCCTTTTTATTTTTCAAAGTAACCCTTGATGCAATTGTTACACTCCTCGTTCCGCTCCATCTTATACGTGTATGTACTACGTACACTACATACGTATATTATATTCGTAGAGTTTTATATCGATTCTTCGCCTCTAGTCC
The DNA here is from genome assembly GCA_038380155.1 of Pseudococcus jackbeardsleyi. NCBI lineage: Eukaryota > Metazoa > Arthropoda > Insecta > Hemiptera > Pseudococcidae > Pseudococcus > Pseudococcus jackbeardsleyi. The sequence continues at coordinate 59,832,568 of CM076240.1, read as the reverse complement.
TCTCCTCCAGCATTTCATGCAAAGAAAATGAAAATAGAAAAAATCCCGCCGCGTCTACGACCCTAACTAGTTTTCCAACTTGAATGAAACATAAGTCGTTCGTTCCCTTTCGTACTTACTGTTTGCCACCGTCCCGCCTCGAGTTTTCTATACCTACATTTATACGCATAGTAGACGTACATCGAATCGGTGACGTCACGAAACTGAGCTGTCCTACTAACTTATTTTTCAATTACGCCAATTTTTCCTTACAACATAAGTCTAGATGTACTAACGTGAACTTCTCCTCCTCTTCGATAGGTGTTACCTTCTTTTTTTCTCTCTCTCCTTTTTCATTCATAAACCTGTCATTATGTCACCTGAAGCTGAATTAAAGGTAAAGGTACCGTAGTCTATCCACTCCTCAAGATACGGCCCGACGCGACGTCATGTCATCCTTACGACATCGATATACCTACCTACTCCTCCCAAAGGAGACACATTTTTTTTTCAGAACAGAGAGCAGTAATTCTCGACTGACACACCGCTCGTGTTATTATTGTAAAGACCCTTATTTTATTTTATTTTTTTTTGAAAGCTGATCAAAAACTGAACATTTGGCACTGTCGATGCGTTCTTATCGTATGGTACGAATATTTTTAATCCCTAGGACGTAGGACGTTCCACTTTTATTGGCGAGCCCTTAAAAAACACCATATTATTCGTCGAGCGAGAACTTTTTCGCCCGATTTACTTCTCTTCTATATGTGACGTCACCTATAAATGATCGATTTTCGAGATGCACGGGCAAATTCTGCAGATACGATCTTTTTTTTTCCGCCATCGTTGCTGTTCGTCACACTCATCAGCAGATGCTGTAGCACAGTTAATGAAGCGTCACGACGTCTCGTTCCATCGACAGAAATCAACTTTTGCGCCAGTCTTTGAAATTAGCGAAGAAAACGAATATATAAAGTGCCTGCACCTCGAAACCAGAGCGAAATGCTAGCCTCGGAAAAGCAGCTTTTGAAAAAGCCAAGAAATCTCTCGAGGGGTTCCTTGAAAAATCGCAGTCGCTAATTAGCGGCTCTCAAAGCGAGACAATACAATCGCCGGGTAATTATCCATCGAAAAAATATCGCCTACAAAAAGCAGCCGAAGCACAAAAGCTCGTACAAGTACAAGATGCACTCCGAATAAAGCGCAAACTAAGTGTATAAAGATAAACATTCCAGGTACCTATACAGTATCTAACCTACTACCCAGACCTACAAACACGAGTTCCCAGTAATGGCGAGGGGAAGAAACAGGGGCGGCTGTATCACGATGAACTCTGACTTCTTCGCATATACGCAAGGTACAAACTACATATACAAAGATCCGTTATAGAGAGAGACAGATTTACCTTGTGTTTGATTACTAGTCGCGGGGTCTTGCGACTTTCAATCCAGCATTTAACATCTCTTCTCAATTCAGCTGTTCAAATTTAGGGCCAGAGTTTCCAAGTGAGACTTGATCGGTCTGTCAAGTCGCGTGCTTACCACGCGTCGCATCGCGTATACCGATCTTTTTTCGATTTTTTTTCTCGCTTTTCGTCTCCTCTTTTCTTATTTCCAATATGAATGATCGTCCGGTGACTGCAGTCCTTTGTGAAATGCGGTATTCTTTTTATTAGATTGATTGGTGCGTGTACGTGTAATGCCTTGAATATCCTTTTCTTGCGTTTTTCTGCGGGATTACAAAATATTGTTCATGTTATCATGTTTACGTTTTCCAAAACAGACGAGGGGGCAGAAAATTCTCAGTTCTGTTATTTCGGCGCTTTTCTTCCGATGAATTCGAAACAATATTGAAGACTTTGACTAAAAAAAAATCGACTCTCTTCTCTTTCCAACATACAAAAAAAAAAATCAAAATTTTTTAGAGAAAAAAAAATGAAATTAGAAAAAATCTTTATTTTAAATGTAATAAATGAAAAATGAACAATTTTTGAAATTTAAAAAAATAAATTTCGTGTCTTTGGAATTTTTTCATTTTTTCACCACTTTTTTTTTCAAATGATTAAAAAGCTTTTGTTTTGAAATAAGCTTGTGTTATTTTTTTCACGAGTTGTGTATTTTCGTCCCGATTTTTCTCATGGATTTCAGGGGAGGGAGTTTGAAATCTCTCAAAAATCGAAAATATACCAATTTACTTATCGATTCTACAAACCGTACTGGGAATATCAAGTCTAAATTTCGATTTATTTTAAAAAACAATTCTTCCAGCCTCCCAAGCTTCAAATTTCGCAATAACAATGGAAAATACAATTGAAACATCTTATGCGTATTCCAAAATTCAACTTTGTGTTTAGACCCTTTCCCCTATTCACCCTAGTGAAACAAAGATTGAAATTTGGGCACCACATCCGGTGCCATGGACTCGGGAAAATTGCAACAACTGAAACAAATCTAAGTTTCCACCTCTAACGCGGATGCCTGACGTGATACCTAAACCAGTAAACCAAATCCTTCAAATTTAACCTTCGGACTCAGTTGATAATCAATAATCATTCTTCGACTCAATAACGAATCTTATTAGAGCATAAAAATGCACACATAAAAAGTCTTAATCTTGCAGGAAGAGTTTTTCCGGTCGGTGCAACCGCTCTCGGTTCCTTAATCCTGTTCAAGCAAGTACCCACGTACGTAGCTAAGTGCATTCCAAAATATAGGTGAAAAGACTACGTCATAGACTACGTCACTGTCTACGTCATTAAGGAGGTTGCCTTTGCGTTGAAAGACGGAAGACTTCTTCATTCTTAGCGCAAGTCTTTGTGTACGTCTACGTATTATGTATGTAGTGTACATGTAGGCAGCTAGGTAGTAGGTAAGGTACAGCAGTTACATAACTTTGTAGGTACCGAAGAGCAGAAGACAAAAGAAGTCATGCCACACAAACACATCGCACCGCACATCGTCGAGGGTGTGTCTGAATTATGTTTAGGTACGTTTGTATGAATTTCGGATGGTTGGCCGCTCGCTTTTAAATAAGTACAATGTACCCGTGCGTGCACCGTTTGTCTTTACATCTGAAACAACTGGTTCTTAGGGGGTCGTGTTCGTAGTTTCGTACTCTTGCAATAGAAGAACGACTTCGGTAAATACCTCCCGACTTCGACAATAAACCCTCGGAACTTGCGGATATACGTTGGACGGACGGGACGCGGTACGGAGCGGGTATTAACGGGTCCGGGTACCTAGTACCTCTACCTAGTACCATATCTTTTAATTCATGCTGCATGATTTTACGTTAGGTACGGTACTTTTTATACGACGCCGCGCCGTTTGCTTTTCATCGATGGAGTATTACGCACCCGAAGCGAAGGGAGAACGATGCAGTACCATATAGGCGATTAATAGACGACGAGATGCCCCTTCAACTCGTCTCGCTCTCGTCAAACCTTTTTTTTTCTTTTTAACGTTTCGTCCCGGTGCTCCAAGTACACGACTCCCTTATAAAATTTTCGTACAGCGTCGTAAAAACACCTTTCAATTTTTCGATACACACACGCACGTGGTCGTGGTCTTTTGCTTTTGCTCGAGCTGCTTGTTCCAGCTTCTTTTGTCATGCAGGGTGTGTGCTTATAAATTCGAGGGAGAAGCTGAATAATGCTTTTTGCGCTTAGGCACCGCGTATTATACGTATCATGGCGACTTGTTTTGTTGTTCAAATATGCACGTATGCGTACTTCTTTTGACCTGCTGATCGACTAATTATATCGGCCTTTGAAATTCAATTGCAAAACGCGTGCCCAGGTTCAGGTTTTGTTTTTTTTCCTTCTCTTTTCTTCGCATTTTGGCGGCAAAGTATCAATTCAAAATACATTCTGGAGTAGCATAATGGCGTCCAACCGGTGTACTTAGCGTCCTTTTTTTCTTACTTCCAGTATTTCCAAGTTTTTTTCGTTCGTTGTTCTGGTTTCACCGCGAATGCGAGTATATTCGCTCATCGCGAGGGCCCAGAAATTGGTATCTATTTCGAAGAAAATAAAAAATAATCGTAAATAAAGCAATATTTCTGTTACCTTACCCCCCCCCCCCCCCCCTCAATCATCCTCAACACAAATAATTCGCGAACTGTACTATCAGCATCGAAACCGTCTCAGAGTTATTTCAGTAATATCATACTGAATCTAAACCCGTAGGTAGAAACCTTTCGATAATAAAAACCGAACCCAAGGCTCTCAAAACGAGTTTGCTATACGAATGAATTACTTTTGTAAAAGGAGCGTGTACTAGAAAGGAAGCGCAACGTCCTTACAAGGCTTACCGCGAAGATATTGTACGTATAGGTATGTTAGGTCAGAAACCTTAAGAAACAGATGTTCATTTCTTCGCTATATTTATAGCAGACCTTTTGTGACGTACAAATAAGATGAATCAACCTAGACCTACCTCAAGTGTATCGTGACGTCATTAATTTCTTACGTCATTTCTTACATTCTTACGTACGAGGGAGAACATTTGTTTGTAAATAAAGTTTAATTTTAACATCATTATCAATGCGAAGACATGCAGCGGGTATTCATAAGCGTATTAACTGGTTGTAATTGGGTGTTTTTTTTTTTACTATACCAGCGTGTTTAATTGTGGTGAAAGAAAAGCACATCTGGATACATGTAGATATTTTGTCGTTTCTAAAATCGTGCTGATGAGAAGGGAATAAACGAGTAAAGAGTGAGGGGAGAGGAGGAGGAAGAGGAGGGAATGGGAATAGGTACCTACACAAAAGGAGTGCATGGAATATTTTAAATAATGCATAATGCATTTTTCAAAGACATATGTTAAACGTTACAGATGAGGCTTTTTAAAAATTTTCATCTAAAAATTAAAAAATAAATTTAATAGCTCAATCAGATTCAGATTAAATGTAGGGAGGGGGGGATACAGGAAATTTGGCTCATTTTCACGTTTATGGGAATTTTTCATGTGTTTGAAATTTCTAAAATTTTCTAAAGGGTTTAAAACATTTCATAACTGCTTCCGATCAATTTTGAAGGTCAAAAAATAACTTCAGGGTTTTTCATTGCCAATTAGATCGAATTTGAAATTTTTTAGGTATCTTGGTAATGTAATTTTGAGTGCGCTTTCGTTTTATTTTTGTTTCGGCCAACAATTTTACCACCAGTTAGGTCATCTCCTTTGTAAGAATGTCTTTCACATTTCCTCTACGCCTCAGAAAATTATTCAATTTTTACGAGATCCGGTTCGAACGATCTCTATATTCATTGTTGAGTCCAATTTGTCATCTCTTTCCAAATCTACCCTTTTTGAAAACAGAATTGAAAAACATGTCAAAAGATTCAGAGGAATAGACGATTATACTTAGATAGGTACGTAAGAAACGAGTGCAAAGGTGTCCTTCTGCGTGATGTTAAATAACGCGACATAAATCTCTGTCGTATTTTGAACGGTAATTATCAAAACAATTCGGCAAAGTAGAAATCGTCACGCCTTTACCAATACCCTAGAATCCTTTTCTCGATATCGCGCAACCTTTCCGCGAAGGAAGTAATATATTACGCATTGAAAGAAACCCTTAAAAAGGTCTCGAGACTCTTCAGTATTTGTTTGTCATTTAGACGGGCTCGCGATGCGTGATTACAGAAGCGAAAAAGAGGCGGAAATATTTACACATCCAAAATGTAACCAAATTGACAAATTTTTACAATAAAAGTCAAGATTTATATACGACCAGCACACTCGACAATGACGCACCGCGCCGTGAATAGCGGACAAATAGGCGAGTTGTTTTGAAAAAAAAAGTTGTTCATTTGATGTAGTAGCACGATTTCGATTTCTGCACTCTTTTATCAACGAACTAGTTGGTTTTTCGAACAAATACGCGTATGCCGACATCTGGTATTCGGTTTTGTAGGCGGTTTTGTATTGAAAAATCAGCGTGTGCCTTTGAATGCGCGTAATAATACCCAGCAGAGGCATATTAAGTGCCTATACGTCTCGCGTAATGTGCACGGATCTTTTACAATATCTGATATAATAAGATTTACTGCTTAAGTACTAGAAAAACCAATATCTCTATCACCTTTTGTATCGTTTACAAATCCGCACACAGACACTTTCCGAAATTATAATGAAATTAACAAAAGGGTTTTATATCCATTTTCAACTTGAAATTTGGAAAATGTGTACGTTACGTTCGTCTTAACACATGTCTTTTTTTTTGCCATCGATACCGCCCGTGAAAGTCTGCGAAAAAAAGACCGGATGTAGGAAATTTTTCAAGTGCGTTCGCTCATTTTACGAAAGATACAAGTACTTTATCGACATATAGGTAACCTGCTAGGTATACCTAAAATTTCATTTCAATAAACAGATGGATCGAGATTTTGATTGAAAAGGTATTGAACAAATTAGCGAGTTGTTTCGAACCATCAAAATTACACAATACAAAACCGTAGATATACAACAATAAAGATCTACGAATTCGCAACAAGTATACACGAGTAGATAATATTGTTGTTGATAAGTTACGAGCCAACGAAACCTTCTTAATCTTACGTTAGCATCTTTCTTCCCCTCTTATTTCAAGAACGCAGTCCGTCTTTGAAAGGCTTTCATAAAAATTACTCGAGAAATTAAACTCCTTAACTTTTTTTGCGATTGGAGGGTAGATTCGTATCGAATTTTGAAACACCGCTCATTTCATTCACAGTGCTTATCAAATTAACTGCGAGGGTACTTTAATTTCTTTTTCTGTCATCGAGATCGAAGAGCATTTCGAGCTGTCATATCGAGAATTACATGAAGTCAACGAGCAATCAAATTGTAACACCGATTCGAAACGAACTTCACTCTATCTACAATCACACTAAGATATTATAAACTTGATATTCAACGCGCATGTACCTCAACACCTGCTTCTTGTAAGTACGATTCTACTCGCACTCGTATTCAACTTGTTGCTGCTTGAAACGCTGACGGGTAGAGTGAAATTCCATAGAGAATTCATGCAATAATTATTTCTTATGAAACGCCATCGCGATATTTTTACTTACTAAGAAAATCGGCGTGCCATTTAAAGGTTAAAAACAGGAAAATCCGGCTTTCGAAATTTCTTACAGCTAAGATTCACTCGGTAGAATACTGCATATTGAAATACCGGTAGATAACGTTGATAATTACCTGAAAATAGAAGAAAAAAAACGTGATAGAATTCTCAAGTATAAATTATCTGCAACTAACTTAAGGAAATGGAAACCAGTTCGCAGGAAGTGGATACCGAAAATTTTTACACAGGAACAAAAGGTCACGCTTCGATAACTACGTAAGGGCTTGAAAAAGTAAACGAAATTAATTACGCGTGTTTTACTGCGTGTTTTCTCAGCCAATGTACCGAGTATTCTCTTTCACTTTTTCGTACATGAGACTGCAATGGAATTTTTTCAGTTTCTTGTTGTCGATGAGTGATGACTCAAACTCTAGATACACTAAATTAGAAGTAAGCATTTCAGATTAGTACTTTGAGATTGATAGACGATTGTAATTGAATCAATTTATCATCAGAAATAACTTGTATAGAAAGAAATACCTCGATTGTCCAGCTGATAATAAATGGAAGACATATTGAACCACAACCACCAGGGAAAATGATTCTTAATCGCTATTATTTTTAAACATTGACGAAGACGGCTACTCAAATTGTTATTGTTGAACGTTTCTTCAGATTTTAGGTCGTCTGCGATGAATAATATATTCACAATTTTAATTTTAAAAGCTACCGTAGATCAAAATCATTATTATTGTCAACTGTCATCTAGCGGTAAAATTTATCCGAATAATTTATCTTATCACGAAAAGATTAATCGAAAAAAATGGATAATCAAACATCAAACACCACCGGATCGATGGCATTTAAAAATAAAAAAAATGTCAAATTGTCAAATTGACAAAATGGTCCTTACGTCATTTCGGAAAATTTAAATTTTTTGCGAATTCAATTTTTTTCATTTTTTCTCGTAAATTCCCATTAATTTTAAAATTAAGTAAATTTTTCTTCTATATTAGTAAATTATGGTTGAAATATAACATTTTAATGTGATTTTGTGTCAGAATCAAACAAAAATAAAAAATTATTTAAAATTTAAAAAAAATAAAAATATTATTTTCAAGAAAACGATTACTGTAACTGGCTACACTGTTTTAATGAATTCAATTTTTTTTAAGAATTCCGTTATCCAGATTTAGATTAGAATTCAGATTCTTGTAATAAATCATCATCACTGCTCCATTTTATTTTAGTTTTTCCTCGTAAAAATGTGGAATTGTCGAATTATTATTGTTCGGAAAGTTTCAATTGTACAGTTTTCGTTTGTTTTCGGGAAAATGAGTCTCTGTAAATATTTTCGTAGTGCATTTTTTCTAAATTCAAGTTTACATGCACGTTTATTATTCATTCGTAATAAATTGTTTCGCGTAATTTGAGTGTTGTCTGTTGTGTTTGAGTGCAATGTTACGTGTTGATTTAGAAATCGTGATTCGATAGTAATTTTATAAGTGAATTGTTATTATGCCGAATCAAAAGTGCGCCGCTCTCTTTTATGGGAACTACATATCCACCATGGCTAAAGAAAGAATCAGAATCTTGGGTAAGTTTAGTTATACAATCCTATATCTATCCTACTGATTCTATTTTGTTTCATCTGCAGTTTCTCACACACCTATAAGAATCAGCAATCTTCTCTTTCGACATGTATGATAACGTATTGCGTATTGCCATCAACTTACATCTTGTACTTCGGAATTGAAGCCAGTTAATTTTGTAACAGTAGCGGGTTCATGTAGAATGCTACGTAAACATCCCGAATTCATTAGCGTCCGTAGACCACGTAAAGGAAGTCGTTTTGTATATATCTAAACAATACCTCTTGGAAAAAAACTCTACTCATCCTTAGAGTAGAAGAAAAACACATATAAGGAGCGGTACGCCATCGGAATACAATAAACCCAAATGAACAGACTTGTTTACAATAAGACACCTTTTTTACTTCGCTTAAATTGTTTCTTTTAAAGAAACACTGACAATCACACGCATCAATTAATTCGAACCATTATGCTAACAAATTACACGTGTTGATTATAGACGGTCGTCGTCGTGTAGTTGTCGTCGCGCGAGACATGAAGGAAATGAAATCAACCCCTTGTGGTAATTTTCATTTTACGCGGCCGTGTATCGTCGTAATTGAAAAAAATTTTCTACTTGGCCAGCTCTGATGTGAAATTCATTTCCGCGAGTACCTACCGTCGAAGAGTTGAACCGAATTATGTACGAAAAGGATGATATTAAAGGCTCGTGCCATTTCCTATATAATATGTAATGAAGAAAAAAAACTAAACGAAACCGGTTATTAAACGTCTAGGTCGGTGTATTTAACATGATGAGCGTGTAATTGCGTATAACTGCGTCGAAGTGTGTCAACATCATCCTGGTTATGATTTCCTGTCATGCGACCATCCCCGTAGCCTTACCTATGTAAATGATAACCGGGTCCGGGATGAAAGATTTTTCACTTGAAAATAGAGTAATTACGCATATCTAGTAGCGCACCCATAAATCCTCCTATCTGTGTGTATCCTGTCGACAATAAATACCCTACAGTCGGAGAGCACTCGACGAAATTTTATTTTTCCTGTCGTTCTCGCGAAAAAAACCTTAATTAAATGGTCAAGTAAACCGAAACATATTAAATGCACGTGCGCAGCACGTTCGCCGTCTAAATTGTAATTATATGCTCATTGATTATTTTTTGTTCGTACATTATCCTGTAATAAGTCAGCCGAATTTTGACCCCAAGAGTTGAATTCTGCTGAGAAATTGTCTGCTATCGATATGGCGTTGACTTTCAAAAAATTGAATCTATGAAGGATGGGATTTGGGTTTTTGTGTTTGAGTAACTAATTCATCGGCATCGTACTTAGATCTGGGATCTGTTACCCTTTCTATCCCGAGCTTTTTCTCGAATTTTTTGTTTAGTTGGCCCGGCCTGGATACGAATTGCCTGAAAATAATACAGCTGCATGGGTACAACTTGAATTTTTCGATTTTCATTTCCCATATAAAAATGTGTATTTTTTTTTTAAATTGTTGAATATTTTCAGTGAAACAAGACATTCTGGGTACAAATCACTTGAGTGTCATCAAACTGTGAGCAAATCAAAATTTTCCATCTGAAAATACGATTTTTTAATTTTTCTCAGTTGAATTAAATCTTTTTGGATGTATCTACCTAGTTTATTTTATTTAATGTAACCCAACAAATAAGAGAATCATTCAAGATGTCCACTTCCTTTTAAGATTGGATCCTATAATTTTTAAAATCAGTATACTTATATTATCTTTTCTGTAAATTTCCAAATTTTATGTAGGTATCGATAATTCTCCAAAAATTTGGGTAGTCGAAATTTCGATTGAGTACCATACAGGCGTTTTACTTTACTTGATACTCGTGCACAGTTGAAAAATTGTTGTCGGCACCGATGATGAACCAGTTTGTTAAATAATTGTATATTTGGAGATAATTCATTTCAGTAGGTAGTAGGTACTAGGTACATCATACATGCTTTTGCAGTTTTTTAAAATTGAGTACCTTTGTGTCACGTTCTATAAATTTGATTACTTAATACCAATTTTACTCTGACTCAAACTCAATCATTATTGATTGAATTCATACCTCAAACAAACCGATAAAAACCATAGTCGATGTTAAGTTGAAAAGTACCTCCTAGGTATACGAAGGAGGTATTTTTAAAAATGTATACCGATGCTGCTGTAGCACGTTCTTGCCTTATAATTCTATAGTATTCGATACTTTTAAAGGTACCTAGAAAACAAAAAAAACAACTCCCTAGATCGCTAAGTGAAAAACATAATGAGAGACCTATGGTCAATGATGAAAAAAAAAGGCAGATGCAAGCGTTTAACGCGACCTTAAGTTGTGTATAATTTTACGTGTACACGAAAAAGCAGATGTAGCTAAAAACTTGAAACCAGGGTCTCTCTGTATTAATACGTGCGATATGCCAAACCTTAACACCCTCCTTGCACCCAAAGGGTTTATCAAGCGGTTCGCCTTCGCCCTTTTTTTCATAATGCACACACGTTTCGCATGTCTTCCAACTCTTTCATCGCAAATAAGAAAATACGAAATTTAACTAAAAATCGCACAATAGATATGCAGTATTTTCTTTTGGCATAAGACATCTGCATCGACGAATAATTCGAACCATTTCTTTTTCCAGCACCTCGCGTTTTATTTTTGAACAGATTTCTTCACGTTTCACGGCATATCAAATCTATTGTATCTTTTTAACCCATTCGTTCGCGTATATAAGACCTTATAAATATAGAATGAAGAGATCCAAGACGTAGGTACCTACATTTGTAACAAAAAAAAGTCGATGTACGAGTTTCCTTTCACATTCGCACGGAGTAGCAGAGAAATCTATGTATATTAAATATACGTGAGAAAAAAACTCTCGGACCTGAACTTTACAACTTCAACTAATAATGCCGCTTGAACATTAATTTTACCGAGAAAAAAGCGTGTTTTTTTTGTGAATTGCAACTTTGCAGTTTTAATACTGGAAAGAAAACAACCAAGGGAAAAGTTGAAAACCTTTTTTGCTTTTACTTATCAAGCTACAATGGTCTTAAGATATACGTTTTAATTAAAAAGTTTATTCGCGCAGGAAAAAAATACCTCGTGACCATTGTGATTTTAATTACTTGCGAAATTAGGGTTCTCTATATGTACATCTGTATAGTTTGCCCAATGCTAGCGAGTATTTTCTTCAAACGTGTACCATTGGGTTGGGGAACGGTTCTAATTATACGCGACTTAAAAAAGAATTAAACTAAGACGTTTTCTTTTTTCCTTTTTTTTTCTCTTCATGACCCCGGGCTGTAAGCGAAAGATGAGACTGTACGTATAGTTTCTAATAGTTTGGACGGTTTTGAAAAAGGAGCCTGCATCAGCCGGCACTCGCCAAGTCCAGTCTCCGATTTTATTAGGGCATTGAATTTACCGCAGCCACCAGCCAGTAATCGAATCGACTATTAAAAAATCACTCTCAAAGAATACAAACATATCGAACAAATAATTCGACGAATGAAAAATAATTCTGAACAGAAATTAATACAGGTATATAAGAGAAAAGGTCGAGCAGCGAGATAAAAAGCACGTGTAAGCAAATGAGGCATGTATTCGGTTGTGATAACACAAAACCGTGCCCGAGTTCGTGCTCGTGGTTTCCATTACTGCCGTTGAAATTCGATATATTTTATATCTGAAAGAAATTAATTTGCGGTCAGTTTGAGATTATCAAAAGATACGCGGCGAAAGAATAAACAACGCTGCGGAGAGAAAGGCGCAACAATAGGTAAATGTAACGAAAATAGCGCATTAGAAAAAGGCGATTTAACGTTCAAAAGGTAACATATGGTCAGTGTGCAGTTGATTTTTTCTCCCTTTCGGTTTCAACGTTATCGAATTTTTAGTCGTATGTTATTTCGTTTCGTTTTCGAAGTACCTATTCTCATGTACTTTGGTATTTTAGAGTGTATTAAATATATGTAAATACATTATGTCTATCATTTGGCTGCACGATATTTATCAAGTTTGAATGTGAGGAAATTTTATCCACAGATATACAAATTTGCGAAAGAGTTACGTTAATACCTATGCTTGTTCAATTAGATTTTAAATATTTGGGTACTCAAGATGTTAGGGATGGAAGTTAATCTACATTCCATAATTTTATATTTTGCGGACTAACAGCGAATTGAATTGTAGGATATGCGTCTCAAAAATTATTTAGCATAATATCAGAATACCTACCTAATGTGATTTATTGAAAATGATTCGAAAAATGAATAAAATTGTGTAAAATTGAACATGTTTGAAAAGCTCATAAACATATTAAAATTACCTACGAGAAAAATTGTTAGAATTTTAATCAAATTTTGATTAAATTATACGATAAAGATGTTTAAGGAGGGGGGGGGAGCTTTTCAAAATTTTTGGATTGAGTACATCCAGTAGAAAAACAGTCAATTTTGAATAATGGAAAAATTGGAAAAAAGTCTGGGTCCACAGATTTCGAAAAATTTTGGAAATTGAATAGAATTCACTTTAATTTTCTAGAAATTGGCAAATTAATATTTTAAATTGAAAAATTCATACATGTAAGTAAGAAAAGATAATAATATTAAGAAAATTTGATATTTTTGAAAAAACACTTACATATCTAAGTATTATTACTCAGGAAAAATACCCCCGTTAGGATAATATAATTTTTCAATTTTTATGGTCAACTTTTGAAAGTTGAAAAAGTAGAAAATAGCAACTTGGAAAAATTCTTTCAAAAAGTTTCTTGTTATAAGCCTTATTGGATGAAGAAAAATTGAATTTTTCATTCGATGAAGTTTTCGTGACATTCGCGTTTGAAATTTATATCCACATTTTTTTCAAAACTTTTTTGATCTTTGAAAGCGCAAAGTACAAAAAAGTGGACGATCTGACCTTGGAATGACCATTCTCGAACTTGGGACATGAAAAAATAAATAATGAAAAAATAATTAGATATAATTAGGGATTATAAAGATTTTAAAAATTGGAATGGTTCTTTTTGGCGGTATGAAATCAGACTCTAACTTGGAAATATCCTTCTTTTCCCCCTTTGAATATCATTTATGTACTTTTGTTTGACGTTTTTGGTTATACCTACATTCAATAAAATTTTCTGTTGGAATGCATTCTCTTTCGTCACTCTCTTCCCTTCTTCATTAATAGTAAAAGTATATTATGCAACTCTCAAAATCGTCGAAAATAAGTTATTTCCCGAGTTGCATATACATATTTTTCGTTTTAGAGGGAGAAAAACGCGAATTGGAGCACCGCAAAAGAGAATGAAGTCGTGTTTTTCTCCTTCTACAACGAAAAATGATTTTCTTCTCATAATTATTGTTATTATAAGGCCGAGAAAATATTTTTATTGGAGAAGTTGTTGAAGACGACGCGACGTGAGAAGGCAGGAGGGGCTCTTCAAATTCTTTCGGTAGAATTAAAAAGTTGGAAAATGACGCGGAATTTTGGATGTTTGGATATTTCTTTCTGAATAAAATTTTTGTTTTTTTCGAGATCAGTAAATTAAATAATTTTTACTAAATACGTATGAAAGTGATATATAGTTTCATGTGATCGGCGGATACAAAAAAAATCATAGTTCTAAAATCCGCTTTTTGAAAGACTGTCTTATAGTACCTACATTCCAAATAAAATATTGATTTTTGTAAAAAATTGTAATCTTTTTTACATCCAAATTGAAAACTTTTTTAAAATTGAGATTTTTATGGATTCGGGCGATTCTTTACGACTTTACACACATACCTCTTCTCCCTTTTCTCCCTCTCCTCCCCTCCCCTTCCCTAGGTTCCAATAGAAATGATTATTACCCCTTCTTTCTATTTTTTAATTTTTTTTTTTTTGAGAAATGACACCTAGGTATTTTCGAAGATGAGTTCATATTTCCATCAGCAAAATCTTGAAAATTGAAAATATCCCATCTAGTGTTGCGGATCGTTTTAAGAAAATCAGACCAGACGAATTTTGTATTGGAAAATTCCATTCTAAAAAAGATACCTATATAATAGAATGGATAGGAGCTAAGAATTATACGTAAAGGTAGAAAGGTACGATTGACGAAGGAAAGAACGAGTCGAGGTGATTTCGTAGTAAGATTTTACGCCATTTGATTGATTTAATGTTTACAACCGAGCACACGCTAACACAAAACTTAAACGCTGTACGAGTTAACATAGTTATTTGGTCATTTCGGTGCACCTTTACCCCTGTTTCGCGTAGCGTGGCGCTTTTCAATTCACCAACACACGACATATTCGCAGAGGAAGGGCGCCGTGGCGCGCGAGGCAGCGCCAGATTGAGAGTTACAACACTGTTAATTACAAACTTCGCCTTACACTCGTTCGCTTTAATTAACTCCATCAAAAGTAATTAACTTGATTTCTCTAAGAATTTACCAAACTTATATCGAAATTGGAAGAGAATTCGTGTTTTCGTTGGAAAACACAAATAATCGCCGACCAAGCCGAATCGCGCCACTGTATCTATTTCGTTCACGAGTAGGTAACTGGCGAATTTTTTTTCAAGTTTCTGTTTTCTCTATCGATAGGAATTCTTCGCAGCAGCATAAAAACATAAGATGCTTAGGTACCTTATACCTACCTACCTACCTATTTTTAATACTTATGGGTACCAAAATAGGCTTAGCTGTTTGCATAGTATACTGTACAACGCACCTTGAAATCCGGCAAAGGTTAGGTAGGTATATAATTATAAAGAAATTCGGCGCAGACGAGACGACGAAAAAGGCACTCCCACCCCCACCCCCACCCCCGTCCCCTTTCGCCGGCGACGACGACTGCGGAATATTTAGAAATTTTAAAATACTTGAAGTTTTTTTACGTCGTGTCGACGAGGCGACGCTTTATATACTTAATACCTATGTGCGTTGGTATACGTATACAGTACGTATTACCTAAGTATATACCAAGTTGGAGCTTTCATCAAGAAGTACGAGGTTCAAAGAACTGGCAAAAGGGTTAGGTATCCACTTGTATATATTTAAAAGAACGTGTACACCGATCTTGTCGGCGAAACCACGACAGAAACGGAACGAGCTGTATAGACAAAGAGCCGGAGAAAGAGAGCAAGAGACAGGCGGACGACGCGAAAGCTTGTTCTTCGACGAAGACGATCTTTTGAAATGAACATTTACAATGTTGAACTTAGGAATTCATTAACTCTTTCATTTTAAAACATGTTGAAGATACATATTTAAGATAAGGTGGTATTCTTTTATCTTTTCAGTCGTCTTCTTCGTGAATTTTTTTCCTCATTTTTCCTTGTGCAGGTCTTTCGAGTGCTTCTTTTTTGAAAACCTTTTTTTTTTCCTTCTCTCATTCATTTTGTTTTTGCATATCCGATTTTCTCTATATTATATACGTATAGTATTCCTCTCTTCCGTCTTTCGTTCTCCCCGTGCGATGTATATTATACGCGATCCGCCAGCCTGGGGAGAGGGGGAGGAGGGGGATTTAGCCGCCTTCTTTATTTCTTCTCCCATCGGCGAAGTCCTCAAGATCTCCGCCCATCGTACTATTCTACTCGAGAGATAAATTCATACCCATAAAAGCAACTTATAAATTCTAGCAGACTTCTCAAGTATAATTTGAGAAAGATTATCTTTCAAAGTATTCTGCTTTACGCGAGATATAGTTTTCTTTTATTTCTTTTTTTCATTTTTCGTTCGCGGTAATTAGAAAATATACCATAACTACACCAGTTGTATGTATTAAACGGAGTAGGATTTCTCAATATTCTTCCCTCTTGTTTTTTTGTATTTTTATTTAGGTATTTCAATTTGATGTTGGTTCAAAAAAAAAATTCAAACTTACATCTGGTTTATATGTACGTACATGGCTACATAGTACATAGGTACTTATTGAGTGCCTAGGTTGATTCGATTGTAAATGAATAGGATTATTAATTACTTGGTTCATTTGAATTGAAATGAAATTTTCGTGCCATGTTTCCTTCACATTGCTTTTTATTTTGCCATCGTGGTCTTCAAATCGATTCCAATAAATTAAAATAGAACGCAAAAACGCTGATAATGAAAATTTCCAAAATTTTCATTCAACTGTGTGTTATGAATTTTTCAACTTGAATGAGGGATGAATCACCCCTCTCCCGATTATTTGGTGCCTGTTCCCTAAAAATCGTGAAATGGCATTCTTTGGTCGATAAAATTAGGTTTGAAATGGGGAGGCTTGCAATTTTTTTTTTTTAATAATGGACTAAGTATATCAATGAAAAACTCGAATTGTAGAAGTATTAACCTGATTGCGCTGTATGTGTAGAAAATTTTCAAGAATTTTGGGATCAATTAAATTTAAAAAAATCGATTACTTGATATTTTTAAAACCAGTCAAAAAAAAATTCTCACCTTTCCTGTAAGGATAGGTAAAGGAACATTACCTTGCCTCGCGATGTTCAATGGTACTTTTCCACCATGACTTCGCGTTTGTGCAAAGACATTTTTGGATGAAAAAACATAATAATACCTACAGTTTTCAGCGGTCGTAGCTAATTCTTACTACATATTTTCTAGGTATCAAAACATTATTGAATTTCACTAATTTGTTAAGGAAATGCGTTTTTCGCAAAAGATTAATTTTTTTTTTACGTTTTTAACTTGAATGCATCTTCTTCCTAACAACCAAAATTTTGAAAAAATATTTCAAATATAAAGTTTAGGTATTGCATTTGGATTGTTAGACGATGTACCTCTACCCTCTACCTATACTTGATAATGTTGCAAAATTTCAAATATTTTTCTCTGTTTTTTTCATTACTATATGTGTAGTGATTATTGGAAAAATTATCGATGTTTTCAAAACTTTGTCGATTTTATTAGGTACATAGGTATTCATTGATTTTCTTTATAGAATCGATGAGCTGATTGATTATGGTATACAGCGGCGGGAAGAGAAGACAGGAAGGAGGAAAGATAGAATTTTTGATAAAAATCGTCATTTTTTGCACAATTTTTTTTGAACACAATTTTCAAAGTACCATTTTTCACAACTGCCAAAATCCGGGGAAAATGTTCACAGATCTTCAATCATTTTGGACTCCTTGAGATCATAGATACTTTTTTTTGGGCCAATTTTGACAACTCCTTCTGCTGAAACGTTGAACGGTTCGCAGATTTTGCGACTATTTTCCTTTTTCCGAAAATGGCAATTCAACAAAAATCTGGCAGTAAGTACTTACTCCTTGAGGATTGAAGAAAAACTTCTAAAATTTAATGTGTTTTGATAATCTACCATCATTTTTTGACTCTAGTTAGCTTTGCCAGAAATTACTATTTTTGGGAATAGGGGGTTTTCATATCGCAAGTGAAAATGTAAAGGAAAGAAAATGTCATTTGACTTCTTCTATACCCTATACCGTCTACCCTGATGTTGAATATCGCTTCCTGTACACCATAAATTTTCTCTTCTCGACTTTTTTTCGTTATAATACTCTCTCATTTATAAATCAGTGGAAATTATCGAAAATCGCTAAGAAACCGTCAGAATTGCAGCACAGGAGGAAATCAGTGAAAAAATTTTCACTGAAAACAAATCAGTGCGAAAAATCACTGGAAAATCAAAGAAAATCCACTAAAAGTAGTTGAAAAATCAGTGAATTTCGCAAATTTTGCCTGTACTGTAATTCTGACTGTTCATCAGTTAAGAATGAGAGAGTACTCTTTTATTTATAAATCGGTGAAAATTATCGAAATCGCGAAGAAACAGTCAGAATTGCAACACAGGGGAAAATCAGTCAGAAAATGTTCACTAAAAATAAATCAATGAAAAAAAAAATCACTGAAAAATCAGTGAAATTCATGGATTTAGCTGAAAAATTGGCGAAAATCTTGGAAAAGTATAAGTGAAAATTCGCTGAAAATCAGTGAATTTCGCGGGTTTCTCATATACTAGAATTCTGATTGTTCGACAGTGACTTTTCACTGATTCAGAATGAGAGATTATGTTTTGAGGTTCGGTAGCTCTAGGTATATCATTTTTGAAAACGCTGAAATCGAATATGTCCCAATTTTTTCAACTCGATTTCCTAATTTCCTATACAAATGTGAAGGTGCTGTCGCGTCTAGGTGTTAAATGCGAATTTCATTTTTGTTTTTGTCAAATCGAACGAGTTCATTTGGCCATGTCTTTTTTTCTTTAGTTTTTTTTTCCCAATATAACGTTACCTATTCTTAATTTTTCATCTTTTTAAAAAATAGTAAGTCAAGTTTGTATCTAGTTCAAGTCACCCAACGAATGAATCTTGTCACAGCAGCATCCCTAATCACCATAATTTACCATCAATTTAGCCCTTTGAAGTATCACGTGATTTGGGGCGAAAATAGATTTGGTTTATGGTTTATTTGCAAAAGAGGTAAGCAGTCGTATCTTGTATAGAAACGATAAAAAGGGGATTCGTAAAAGACCTTGGAAATAAGTCGAACTTCATCTTGTCTTGAGGATAATTTGATTCGAATTCTAATCGAATCATCGCCTGCGTACGTTTGTAGGTATAGCGCATAGAATATCCAATATCGTAGATCCCTTCTTTAAAGATGGTATTTTTCGTGACGAAGACGCCATCATGCCATAGGTAGCTGAGACGCCGAAGCACGAGCCGAGATGAATTAAAATTTCGTCGAGTTATCCTTACTCCTTACCTACATTACGAATAAAATAACGATGGCCTCGTAAGCCATAAGTCCAATTGTATTCGCGTTGACGCAAGAAAACTTCGCCATGACCGAATTGCGATTCGACAAAATACGACCCGCGTGCTCATAAACTGTAAATCAAAACGTATACGATCCGCTGTGGCCATCATACCGCATCTTCTCTCTACCTCTTTGCGATAGAAAAAAAAACACATTAGGTTAGGTACGGCGTACCGTACATACAATCAAAGTTAACGAGTTCTTTCCGCGAACACGTTATTGGTTATCTCTGTAGCGTAAACTATACGAAAGCTTCTTTGTTATTGGTCATTTTAATTTTAATTTCGAATCCGGTTTCCTCTCCGCCTACGATGCCGACAAAAAAAGACAACCTTGTTCTTACATAGGAAGCTAGGCACAGGTAGAGACACGAGAGGTAAGTCTACGTACAGCCTAAGTACCTCTGGCCTCTACCTGTGGACTGCTGTACGCGTACACTTCTCCCAATCTCGTTCTATTCTTCGGATAATTATACAACTATGAACTATATCGTTTTGCGCTAATGAAAGAAGCATTGTCTTGAACGTAGCTGTTGGTGAAAAGCAGTCCTTACGTGCCTCTTTTATTTTACTCTCTTTCCATACGCGAAACAATGAGCGGCGTTTCCTGTTTTTATGTCGCGAATAATTACGTCTTCTTTGACAATTTCGCCAGGCAAGACGATACGGTATGACGGCGCGGCGGCGGCGTATTGTTTTATTTCGCCTTTTCTTTTCCTAAGGCTCTCTGCGGGATAGGGCCGGCCGGCGCTGACGGTGGCTGATTGCAACCCGCATATACCTAACTGGTTTGTTTTCTTATACCAACGTTACCAACTTATCACGCACCTAAACGAACGTACCTTACCTATAAGTAGATAATTTTACACATTCTCCGCGTTCGGTTACAAAGGTGAGCGGAGGCGGAGGAAGGGAGGAGGAGGGTTGAAGTAAATCATCTGGAACTTTGAAACGGGGTATATAGCCGGAGGCCACGAACGCGTGCCGAAAAATCTCTTTTTCAAGGGTAATCCAATCCCTCCACCACCCCTTCGCTTCCTGGCCGGTTTCAAACGAACGATGGGTTCGCGTTCGTGTTACCCTTTTTCTTAAACACACGTCTCTGCTTCGAACTGTTAAAATCGGCGTTATTAATTTTAATTTCGCCAAAATTGACGATTCGTCTTGAATTCGATTAAAAAAGCAATAACTGTTGGCGAAATACGTTTCTCACCCGCGCCGCGGTCCCGCGATACAGACGCCGCGCCTCGCATTTTGTACTCTTTTCTTCGAGTGTTTTCTCGTTCTCTCCTCCCTGTTCTGCTTCTTCTTCTTCTTCTTCTTTTTTTTTTTTAATGCATAAGAGCTGCTATTCGTACATCCCCCGCGACGCCGCCGACGACGTCGAGACAAAACAGAGAAAGCACGCCGCGCCGCGAACCAACAACGTACCCCAACTACGAGACGAAAGTCTAAGGACAAAAAAAGCACGTAAAAAAGCTGCGGAGAACCGACCTCTATGCAAAGACAAAAGAATAAGGAGTGTATAAGGGAAAGATTTGCTATATAGAAAAGGTTCGTTGATACGAGAACTTGGAGCAGCGAGGATTTTATGAAGTGCATTAATTCATCATCGTAATGCTTTAGTGTCGATGATTTTTTTTTTTTTCGCTGTATACCCTTTCCTCGGCTCTATCGGTGTGACACTCTGTCTCGCTCGCTTTGGATAGCGCGCTGTATACCATCGTAAATGAGGCTCGTTGCTTTCTTTTCGACGACGACGACGACGACGTACGCATATTATACGACGCGACGTTTTCCTCTTTTGCAAAGATTTTCTCGTGTTTTTCCTACACTTTTCTCTCTCTAATTTTTTTCTTTTAGAGCCCGTCGATCGTACTCCTCTTGAGAATGCGTTAAGGTAGGGTTTTCTCGAGCCAGCCTTCTCCGATTGCGCCGTTCTTGTGATACCGTCGCGTCGTCGTTAAAGAGCGTTTTCGCGATATAGGCTAATTTCAGCCCGATTTGACGAAGGTTTTAGGCTGTTCGTAGGACTCATGGGTGATGGATTCCAGTGGCGTCGGAAGCATTTTTGGGGGAGGTTGCAAAGTGACAAAGTGAGTTGGTGCCAAGACTTGAAATAGGTAGGTACGATAAGAATTTTCGGGAGAGGGGGACAAAAAGAATCACATTCTTGCTCTTGTCTCAAATAATTCATATGAATCGTGATTTAATTCATACCCGAGAGAAGCGAGGGCAAAGCTTCGAAAAAATTGATGTTTTAGTGCTCAAAAATGCTTTTTTTCCCCTTTCATTTTATGCTTTGAAAATTCTAATCTCTCTAAATTTGAATCAGTCAAAATTATTTGAAGATTGACTGATTGAAAGAGACGAATTGTGTCACTAATTGGCCATGAAATTTTCCTAATTCCACAGTTATAATCAGTGATATTTGACTGTCAATCAGTCAAAAATTACCGATTCGATTGGTAAATTTTTATTTTTGAATCCGTAATTTTTGCTCAACTACTGAAATAAATGAGTGAAAATTTCAAATTACTGGTTGAATCAGTAATTTTTACGATTGAAATTTTATTTTTAACGGATTCAAAAATGAAATTTCACTACCTATCAATGACACGATACCGTTCCTTTCAATCAGTCGATCTTCAAATTTTGACTGATTCAAGTTTAGAGAGTACAAAGGGCATTCAAGATCCAAGATTCCCTATTCATTTTCTCGGAAACGATTAATGCTATTGAGCTGTAAATTGAAGGCACCTCAGATACCGTTATTTACCCTTTGTAATGAAAATTTTACCTCGATCTGTTCAGTAGTATTGATTTTATCGCTAATTGATGATGTCGATTGTAAAATCAATCGGGTCCGATTTGCGTCAGGCGCAGCGTCTCATCAATAACTCCTTTATTTCTCATTTGATTACAAAAAAAAATTACACAATAAAGAATAGAAGTAATAGTAATGTTCGACGAAGTTACCCTCCCCCGCCCTGTTAGACGCATGTAGCCCATCTATGGCGCAAATCAAAAATTGCAGAGCGCCATCTCGCAAGTCTGACATGGCGCAACCATTCCTTGACCCATGTTTCCAATTCTTTATCATTTTCGGAGGTTAAGCCTGCTATTTTTTTTCTTTTTAGAAGCCCAAAAATCTTAACATCATGGGGTGCAGGATCCAGGGTGTACGGTGGGTGCTCCATTTTGTCCCATTTAAAACAGTCTCCACACCCATGTCGGACCCGATTGATTTTACCTTCGACATCTTCAATAAGCGATAAAATCAATACTACTAAACAGATCGAGGTAAAATTTTCACTACATAGGGTAAATAAAGGTTTCTTAGGCGCCTGAAATTTACAGCTCCATAGCATTAGTCGTTTCCGAGAAAATGAATAGGGAATCTTGGATCTTGAATGCTCTTTGTAATCGTATCAGTTGTGAATGTTGTTCAGAGATACGGCCTAAACTGAAATTAATTTCTAATTGGCTATGAAATCTTCAAAAATACTTGAATTTCAAAATATTTCGGATAAAAATGAATTGTGACCAGAGGAATTCGAACGAGATGATGGTATGACGTGATTTGACTTACTATAAACACGAATCTATTATTGGCTTGTCTTTTTTGTTATTTTTTTGAAAAAAATAAGTGATTTTGAAAAATAGATCGAGAAGTAGTAAAAAACAGATAATTTTGTTTAAGAATTTACAAAAAGTCTGATTAAGAACATGGTATGTACTGGAAATCACAATTTTTCATTTTTGGTTCATAATTAAGAATTATTTTCAAAGTTAAAATTGGTCTACGTTTTCATCTGAAACTTTTGCTAATTTTTTTCCCATTGAAATGTTTTTTGAAATTTTTAAATGGGATTCTTCGGAAAAAATAGATCTTACGATGGTACCTGAGTAAGTACGCTTCAAATCAAGCGATCAAGTGTAATAAGAGCAATTAGCTATTTATATTGAGCATTGAGTAGTATTCAGAAAAATTATGATGCCGAAACTACAATAATTGGAAATAGTTCGGTAGGTACGTAATACGTATCTATTGAAAAATACATATAGACGTCGAGTATTCATTTTAGCAATATTCGACAAAATTTTCTACATTTATGAAGCTCTGCGAAAAAAGAAAAAAAACGAAAGAAATTGAAAGAAATCGCGACGAATAAGGTTGTAGGTAATAGAAATAAAATGAAAAAAAAAAAGAAGAAAAAATGGAGAAGAAAAATATCAGAATCTGAATCTGACATGGCATTACGCTAATAGAGCGGAATTTCTTGCAAATGACGCCGCTTACCACCTCTCACACAAAATATGTACGTACACAATACATTATTGTACGTATTCCTTTTGTATGTGGTGTATTTTTTAAGTACCCAACCCAGCAGCCTTGATGGAAGAAGAAATTTTCACCAGAGTACAAGGCTGCCTCATTTCTTCATTATCGCTTACGTCTGTAAGTGTACACCTACACATTGGTAGGCTAGGTATATGTAGGCAGATTTAAGGCATCAGCAGCGCATTGCGAGCAAGACGATGGCGAAGTGGGTTTAAGGGGAAAGAAAGACGGAACGAACGAGGGAAAATACGGGTACATTTTCTTGTCGCTTTTTTTTTTAGCATACCTCGCTTCTTCCGCGCTTCCTTTGTAGGAAGCGTTTTTTTTTTCATTTTTAAAGCCTCGCTTCTTTTGTCTTGTGTTTGGTGTTCGCGAAGAAGGAAAAGCTGTGCGCGCTTGTGCGTGGCGTAAGGCGGAGAAGGCGGCGCGGCGCGACGTAGCATTTTTTTAATTCGCGTTTCTCCGCTTGTTTCGCGGCTTTTTCCACTTCTTGCACCTATAATACGTGCACTTAGAACCCTTTCGCGAAAAATGCGTTCTCTCTTTCTCCGCCTTAAGTGCATGTTAGGATGCGAGACAAACTAGGCGCAGCGTTCGGGCAGAATCGTCGAGGAAGTACCAAGTATACGTGGAGAGAAAAAGAACGAAGCCTTATTTTCAATCCCTTCTTCCAGTATATCTACGTACGTTTGCATGTAAAAAAAGAAAAAGAAAAAAAAAAGAAAAAAGGAAGAAAAACGTTCGCGTACTTATCTATTGATGGTGTGCGAGTGTGCGAAATGTGGTCGGCGGAGTGAAGTAGGTTTTTTCGTCATCGGTGCGAGGGGTTCTCATTACAAATTATCGTTCAGGGTTGAGCTGAATAACGCTGAATAACGTTTATTTTGATTCGAATCACAAATCAATCATCGAAATATTCGGATGAATCACAAATCACGATTTTTTTGTTCAAGAATACGATTTCAATCGGCTGAATCATTTTTAGACGAGTTTTCTGGTATTCTTGCACTTTCTAACGTAAATTTGATTTGTTTTTTTGAAAGAAAATGACTTTAATGCGGGGAAAAATATCGAAAATTGTAGGCTACCAAAATTAAGGATTTTTATCCTCATTAGAAATAATCAACATTTTCTACACAGGTGATCAATTTGTATTTTGTCGCTGCATCCGTATGAGTGCACAAAGTTTCAATTAAGATTAAAATTTTAGAATTTTCAAAAACAAATTGTATCACAAAACTCGAATCATTTTTCGAATCATAAAAGAAGTGATTAGAATTTTGATTGGAATCGAAAATATTTCGAGTACGCATCATCCTGCTATATTTATATACTAATATAGGTACATCTGTGTACGATATTAGGTACGTGCAATACTTATTGAGCATATAGGTGTAGTTTCGAATACCATTTTTTATCCACATACCATTCGTACGGACGATTTAATTTTAAATTCGATCGCCGGATCAGCCTATTGAACAGATTGGATGCCTTTGTGGGTCAAGTTGCTCGTCGCCAAAAAACGATAAATATTCGCGCGCAAACTGCGTCTGTTTGGTATTTGCTGCGTCGAATGGTTAAATACTCGTATGGGGTGGTTGACATGATGGTGTTGGGTGTTTGTTATAGGACCCCGGAGATGGTGTAAATTAATATTTTCCATTTGGCCGACTATTATAGCGAGAGTTATAACAGGGTGTTTTGATTTTTTGTGTGTATGTGTTTAAGTACATAGGTACATCGAATAAAAGTCGTGTGTCTCGTGGCTTTTTCAAACGATTAGGTAGTTAGGTACCAGTACCTTGCCTGTAGCTATCTATTTGAATAATGCTTCGCGTTTTATAAAAATGTTTTTCTGTGCTGAAAAAATTTTCCCACTTGAAGAAAAATCTCTATACTTAGGTGGTTAAAATTTTTAGAGACGTCTTAAATCACAATTCATTATAGATTGAGAATTGAACCTTCTTTCTTTCTGCATACTCAGGGGCGTGCAGACGGTTACAATTTTATCGTTGACCAGCACCCCCCCCCCCCCGGTCAGACTTGAGGCAATTTCATTGTGGAAGGAAAAACTGGAAAAAATTCAATATTGAAAATCACGGAAGATGGAAGAAGGAAGAGGGAAGATGGAAGATTCAAAATTGAAAATTGGAAATTCTATGTTAAAAATAGAAAACATTTATTTCGCAAAATATTTCAAGAATTTGTTTATTGAAAGTACTAGGAAACTTATTATTCTAGTTGTAAAAAACTTATTTGAGTTATCATTTGTGGTATAGTTTTTCAACATACCTACATTTAAATCAATCTCTAACGTACATCTACATCTCAATTTGAAATTTACTCATTATGATGCAATTATAGAAGGAAGATAAAAGTAAAGAAATTAATAATGCATTAGGGTATCTCGAATAATTTTTTGGCCTTTTTTTTGCGAATTTTTCAAGTTTCATTCATTTTCATCATCAGTCACCCCCAAATTTTACCGGACAGTAAGCCTATTGTTTGCATGCCACTGCCACTGTGCATACTTATTCCATCAATGAACATGAACACCTTATGTTTGCATGGAGAAGAATTCTGTTATAAACCGTTTTATTTATCACTTCTAATTCTTTCATCATTCGCGTTTAGCCTATTAAGATGATTATGATCCGAAATTGTAATATCCTCAGTTCCCTGTAGTCGTGTACTTAGAAACTTTATTTTTAAAAAAACATTTATTAAATAATCGTACGTAGTTTTGTAAATTTGATGAGACTGATGACCAAGGCCGTCGACTAAAATAAACCCGATGCTCGATTAGATTAGATTCGATGGAATTACTCGCTGATGTCACACGTCATAACGACGAGATTTAAGGGGATTAACAAGCAGGCGTAGCAACTTGGATTTTTTTTTTTATAAAAGCAGTGGCATAAAAAATTGATATTCCCTTTTCTTAAAAAAAAAAATATTTATTCAAATTACATTATTAGATATAACCTTCTCCGGTCGAATCATTTCGCGAAGAGAAATTCATAGAAGAAAATAAGATATTTTCAATTATCTATCTACTTTTTTTTGTAGGCGCAGCCAAAATTTTCTCAAAAAAAAAGCAAAACATGTTACTGTAAGTAGGCTACATTAGTGACAGTATTAAAAGATAGAAATAAAAACGCGATTCTAAGAAAAATGAAATGAAAGTTTGAGGGAAATTTTAAAATAAAATAATACAATTTTTTTGTAGCAGATATTTTCATGAGAGAAAACTTGAATGATACTGCCCGAGCCAACCAATGGCAAAAATTCTCATAAAAAATCATTTTGAAAAGCAAAATAAATTTACTTATTAATTTAATGGCACTGAGTGTTGGATGATGAATTTCATGTGCATCGTTTGTTTTTATGAATTGCTCCAACCTCCCAGGGCCTATTTTAAGGAAAATTTGGAACTACGCATGTACGCGTATTTTACCACCGCTCCCCTTCAGAACGAAACGGACCTCTGGCTTTTTTGTGGAGGGGGGAGGTGAATAGCACAAATTCGATGACCAAGCTATAATTTTAGATAATTTCCCCTCTTTTTTATTTGTTCCGAATGGTTTTGGAAGCTTTTTTGGGGAGAGAATAAAAAATGAGGGTGGTGGTGGTGCACAGTACACTTCTCGTACCCCATTTTCCGACGCCACTGTTTGTTCTCAATGAAGCGAGAACAGAAAATTTTGACACAAATTATGATCAAATTTCAAAAATACATATTGTATTTTAGGTCGAATATGAAATAAATTGAATTTAACTTTAGCGAAGCGAGGGCGAAAATTTTTGAACACCTCAAATTTAAGGTGCAATAAAATATTGTTTTGGAGTAATACTTGAAGTTGAATAAAAATTCGGCCATTTTTACTGTAAACAATTAGCCAAAGCTGTTGGAAAATTGATTTTCAAAAATAAGTTTTAAGGGAAAAAAATAACGTAAAATTGGTAATTATGTTCTATGTTCGGGATACGAAAAAAGTCACGTTTGTAGGATTGGGATATTTTTACGAAAAAAATTCCAAAAAAATTGGAACTGCGCATTTTTAATTTTGGAACTGCGTGTCAAGCTTTTGGAACTTCGCAAAATGTGCGGAACTGCGCCTTAAAATAGGCCTTGCAACCTCCTCGCAATACAAATTTCACCACCATTGCGCCATTGTGTACAGGGGCAATTATTATAACCTGGTTCTGGTATACGTTTTTTTCTTTCCCAATAACACCCCATCAACGGATACCTGACCTCGGTAAAGAAAATAAACGCGATACGTGCAAAATAAAATTCGCGTCTCCGTTGCGAAAACGCCCTGCGCCTACGTAGATTTTTTGACCGAGGATGCGAGATTTTTTTTTAGGAAACCCTGCGATAAACATTAGGGTAGTATACAATCTGTCTTTGTATACGCGATTCTTGTTTGCCCCGCTTACGGTAAAGACTGTTGGAGGTATCTCTCTGTACGTATACTTTAACTTACTGGCTTTTGCAGCTTTTTAAGAAGTGCAAACGACGCAAGGCGGGCGAATGTCGGTGAAAAATCTTAATTACTGCTGCTTTGAACTTTTCAAGCACATTCGACTGTACAGTTCCACGTATTCGCCCGTCGAGTTACGATATGCATCAAGGAGGAAGAAAAAATTCATGTACGGAGCTTTCTATACGTATAGCTGCACGTACAATGATAGAACGAAGAAGAAAAAAAGGCTCAAAAAAAAGATGTAACAAAGAAACGAAATGAGTTGATGTACCTACGCGTATATGAAGAGACGGTATTCTGAAATAAACGTTTAGGTATGTAGTCATGAATAAAAATATGATCGTTTCGTGTGCGAGTGCTATATTCGCCAAAATTACGTGTATTTATGTTGTACGTGACAAAAATTGCTTCAAAAATAGATTTTCGCAGGTGTGGAAATTTATTTTGGATTTTTTTCACGTTGATGCTACGAAACTTATGAATTCAGAAGACGAAAATTTTGGGAAATTAAATCCTAACTTTGGATATTTTGAGAGTTATTGAAACGAAAAAGTCTGTCCCATTTTTTTTTCATGATTTTAAGAATTTTCGAATTTTTGATTAATGTTTGAAATGGTGACTGTCGGTTCTAAACGAAATAATCAATATATATCGGAATTTCAAAAATTTATAAAATAATAATTATAGTTCTTCCCTATAGCTAAACTTGAGCAATTCTTCTGCATACCCCTTCAAAATATTCTGACATTCTGGCTATCGTCTTTATGATAGGTAGGTGAGGTATCTATATTATAAGTGTTTATTAATTGTACATATGTCGAATCGAGTTTTTTTTTCAGGCAAGTTCATCATAATTTTGGCATCTTTACGCAAGTTGATATGAAAATATTCTTCAAGTTTTTTTTTTTCATTAAGTCTGATTCAACACAAAAACAAAAGCTTTAAATATTAGAAAGTCAAGTCATTCATCACCCCTCCTCCCCCTAGAAATGTGAAAAACAAGTCAAACCCCCTCAATTTGCAGCTGATGTTCCATAAATATCCAATTTGGACATTTGGAATCAGTTTATGTCCTAAGAAAAACTTAATTGGTGACTTAGGACATGGCGTCTCTCCAAAAAACACTCATGCGTAGTAGCTAAAGAATTCTTCAATTTGGACGTCGGTCGTGTTTGAAATAATTTCAATCTTGAAATAATCACTTTAAAATAATTGAGACAATGGTGTCCCCAAAAAATCAATTTTGGTGATTTAGACGTAATGTCTCAGAATCGAACTTTTTTCAAAATTTTCTTATCTAACAAAATATTATACCTATCAAGGATGTCAATTTCAAAATTTTTATTAAAAAAATTGTGTCTAAATTTCTGAAATGAAGTTGAATTTGATGTAAGAAATTCAATTTTTTCAAATCCGACAAAATGTATCAATGTTTATTTTTAATTTTTTTTCAGGTTTTTTGAGTTTTTTTTTGTTTTTCAACAGAAAAAAATCCTGAAAATACCTCTTAGCCCAAAACCACATCCGCTTTTTGAAAATTATTCTTTTATATGCACCCCACCGCCTCCCAAAAAAACGAGAACAGTAGAAAATGAATGGGAAAAAGGAAGAACGAAAGTAAAAACGCAAATTTTTCCATTTTGAAATCCTTAATTATACCTATGTAATTTTTGAAACTGTTCAAAAATTCGTTCTCGCAAAAACCCAGACCCAGATTCTTATTTCGTAAATTTTTTGGTTACTTAATATACCCAAAGGTGATTAATTTTCCATTCCTGTTTCCAAGCATAGTTCATAAGTTCATACGCGAAGAATTAATCAAAAGAGAGAGATTGCTGCAAAAATATTCAAAATTCTCGTTCGACAAAAATTCCTAGGTTTCTTTTCAAGTTTTAAAACGACAAAACTTCAAAAAATTTTCCAAGGCATCGTCATTATCTTAAAGCAAATTATTCCTCCTATTTGGGTCTAAAAATGTGTTTTTTAATTTCAAGTAACATCTGTTCGCGAGTAAAACGAGAACAGAACGAGTCGTTTTTAAGCTCGAATCTAAAAAAAAAAAAAAAGAAAAGAAAGAAATCGTTTTCAATTATACGGTTGCTTTGTATGTAAAATTCTCGAATATTGTAATTACTCGACTCCTCGAAGTTCTCGGAATACCTGAGATTAAAGGCGGAGCATGTACTCGCACTTCATCCAACTCAACGCCCTACAAGTTGGAAGGTGTGTACTTGGAAAATTTCGAAGAAAAGAATGACAAAGTAACTTGCGAATACAAAATTGGTAAATTTTTCACGTTTCGAGGAAAAGTTATATTTTGCGCTGTGCCTGGTTTCACCTGAAAAATATATTGTCATCGGCGCGGAGTCACGGATCTAGGTGTACGTTTTATACGTTTATGAGTTTTATCAAATTCTCTTATCTCAGGGACAGATACTGCCGTGTCGTCGCGCCGCAGCCGTTCGGAATTGTCGCAAATAACGATATCGCAGATATAGCCACGTATTAGATACGATTACGATTGTTTAGTGGTAGTGGTAGTGGTATACAGTAAACCTGTAACCGTTATAAATCATCTAGGCGTAGGTGAATCTGCAGAGGTATTGTTTTACTAAGCGTGAAAAATTTGTTAAAAATATACTACACGGGCGTACGTGTGGGAAATTCTGCCAACGATTTCAAATTTCATTGACGTGTTGAAAAGGGAAAAAACGTTTGATTATTTCGAGTCGAGCTTTCTGGGCAATTCGACCGTAATTTGGAGGGTAAATATTCCTACGGTTAGCGAACGTCTTCTTAGTTTGAACTTTTGCCGACAAGATAACGCTATGGTACGGATGGCGCGGCGTCGAGCATTTTCTGAAAAGTCTAAATGTTTCGTAGAGAGCGGTAGCTTCTTGTGTGCGGTATAGCTAGGGGATCCTTTGAACGAAAGGATTGAATGCTACGAGCTGGATACTTGATTGTCTTGAACAACTTTTTATCAGTGTTCAACGTTCTACTGCAATTGAACTTTCGAGTCATGATCATCTACTTGGATAGGTGATTGGTTTTGATCGGTTGGCGAATGTATTATTGAGGAATTAGGTTGAAGCTGTTTCATCCGAATCAATTTATCATTTAGTTCAATAATAGCTTCGAATTCAACAGTCATTTTTCAAGTTGTGAGTCAGAGTTGAAAAAAATTTGAAAAATTTTTGATGAAAAAATTATTTTTAGAGGTGAAAGAAATGAAAATCGTTGAAAAATAATTTTTACAAATTGGAAAGATTTCAAAATAAAAAAGTGTCTGTACTGGATCTTAAAAATAAAAAATTGGCCATTTTTGGAGGGTTTTCCATTTTTATACAATTTTTCTTATTCTAAATTTGTTCAAAGACTATATTTGAAATGGGATCAAATTCTGAAGAAAAAAAAAATCAAGTTGGATGAAATATTGGGAAACCATATGTTTGGGCCACATTCATGAACGGTATCTGGAATATCAAACGAAAATGCCCAAATATCAAAATGTGATTACAAAAAGGTTCCTTTTTACATTTCCAATTTACTGAACACATTTACGAACATTTTTCATTATAAGCTTTTCTTGGTGATTTTTTTTTAGAGTAATCGGCGATTTCAGCGATTATATTGAATAATTGCCCTTTGTCTGACCTACTTCGGATCATTAGAGTTTCAAGTTAACAAAAAGTAAACGACCTAGGAAGTTCCTTAAGTTCAAAGAGTATGCAATTTATGTCACTTCCACGATATGGTGGAAGCAGATGTTAATTTCGAAGGCGTCGTAATGAATATTTTTCGTGGTTGATTTTATCATCATCATCTTACCACGGAGTGGGTTGGATTAATCAGTTCCAACTTTCAACAGTTTGAGTCGAGATTGGGTAGAAAGGATATTTTTCTCTTCGTTTTCAATCTATAATGAGGATAATTGAGACAACGATATCGGAGCAAGAACTTCTTATTTCGTTAAACACAAAAGTTACCCCTCCAATGTAATTGTATAGGCAATTCATCGTGATTTTTCCCAATTTTGAACAATCAATTGATAGCGTCGCGCGTCGTGGGCCTTTGAAAGAAATTGGTCTTTTCGCAGATTCTCGCGTCAATATTGAAAAATTCTCTTCTGGAAAAATAAACTGTCTTTTACCTTTCGTATTCGGAATAGTTTTAGCATCGCGTCGTCGAGAGGAGGACAGAAGGCGGGCTTACCAACGTCTT
The DNA here is from genome assembly GCA_038380155.1 of Pseudococcus jackbeardsleyi. Lineage (NCBI taxonomy): Eukaryota > Metazoa > Arthropoda > Insecta > Hemiptera > Pseudococcidae > Pseudococcus > Pseudococcus jackbeardsleyi. Next base: position 59,800,101 of record CM076240.1, on the reverse strand, counting down.
GCTACGCTGCTGGTGTATTTCTTACCTATGTAGAAGTGTGGTATGCGGGGTATCTTATAGAATTCTCTCTTTTATTATAGTTCAAAGACATTCGAGTAGGTGTGTACTTTCTGAAACGTGCGACGTAATGCGCGTGTTTTTTTGGCTCGTTTCTTATTTCATTTTTCTTTTGTTTTAGGTTTTCGAGATGGAACTAACGTGTCAGAAGCTGGGATTCTTCAATCTTTGGAATCGTTCGTGTAGATTGGTAAGTGTATATCTAACGATTTTTTTTTTTTCTAAAAAATCACCAGTATGGATTGGTGATTAAATTTCGTAATGCTTACGTACATTCGAGCCTGATAAAATTTTCCAAAAAAAATGATTCACATGTGGTTACTGCGACTTGAAACACGTTTACGACGCGACGTTTAGTTAGCTTCGCCTCGAATATGGAAACCGACGAGAGATGACAATATTATGAATTTATCTTAATTTCGTTCCGTTCAAGATACCAGATATCGTAATTTTGCATATCGCGCGAGATGATTTTTTAGAAATACATGCGATAAACAGCCCCGAAGAAGCGCGGAAGCTCGTTTGACGCGCGATAAAACGAAAATAAAATTCAGAAAATACGTACACTTATCAAAATACACGGTATTAGTATATTCTTTTTTATCTTCGACAAACGAGTGATTTAACTGAAATGAAGCGAAAAAATTATTCAAATTATCGCAAAGGGGATGCTTCATGTCAAACACCTTCCTTTCCCCGCTCCTGTCTTTTCGTATAATTATCTATAGGTACTTTATGTATACTGGCTGCGGAGGGTCTTTTTAGTATCGCATATCCGAAGGGAGGAGAGTGTTGATTTTATGTCGCCAGTCAATATTTTTCAGCGGTATCGTGATTCGATGATATTAGAATGATGATATTTTATTCAATTTGGAAGTCGGTATATTGGGTTGATTTTTTTTTCAAAAGTAGGGTGTTTGACGAAAAGGTCGAAACGAGAGGTTTCTTTAAATGTGACCGAGGTGTTTCAACAGTTTTTATTGAATTAGTCCATCCAAGTTGGAAGAATACGTTTTTTTTTTTTGCGCAGAAAATTGATTTCAGTTTGAAAATTTAAACATTGTATAATGTATAACCCTATCTCAGACGTATCTTTCCCGAATTAGGGAGGATTTACTTGACGAAAAAAGTGTTGTTTGGAGAAATATTCTTGTAGGAATTTGATGCTGTCTGCCAAAAGCTATTTATTTTTTACGAGAATGCTTTGTTTTTGAAATATTTGAGATCAAAGTTTGGATACGAATTTTGAAAATGTTACTCATAAATTTTAAGCAATCTGAAGCTCACAAGCTCTACCAATTTAGATAAAATTATTTATACCATACGACCTCTAAAATTTTTCTACTCCTTTTCCTGAAAATTTTAGGTTAATTTATCAAGAGTTTATGAAAAATCAATTAATTTTTTCCGTCTTACGAACATCTTTTTTTGTACTTTTGAATGTTACAAAGGGGGGAGGGGAGAGAATTTATTTTTCTGACGGATGGTCCTTTTTCTCCTCAATGCAAAACGCAACGGTCATAGATGAAATTTTTGTTAAAATCGAGAAAAAATGCTGTATGGGCTGTATATAGTTGAGGATATTATTTCAAAATTTGAGATACGAAGTAGTCGAATGTAAATTTTCTAAAATGAATTTTTAGTCCTGAATTCTGGGACTAATTTATAGTTGGTAGACGATTTTCGACTCAATAGTACTGCTTTCAGTTTCCAAAGCATGGTAAATGGTGAATTCAGACTTCAGACCATATCAGTTTTTTTCGTACTTACGTCGAATGTATCGATTATTGAAAGAAAACGAAGAAAAAAAAATGAAAAATTGGAAGAAAAACGCCGGAAAATTATTTATTCGCGTGATGATTTTCGCCTGGCATTATTTGTATGTGCATTTGAGTTATCTATTCTGTACGTAATACGTAGACACGTACACGTATTGTATACATATTATGCAAGGGTAAAAGGCTAGAGACACAGCAGAGGAGGTTGCACGGATAAAAAAAGTGAACAATGGTGGTTTACTCGTATGCACATTTGTACGTAGTTACTACGTAGACGTACACGAACACTCGCACACGTATCCGAATCGAATTCAGCGCGATGCAAGCAAGTGCAAGCGTTAATTAAAAAACCTATACGCATTTCGAAAACGTCGCCCGCGCCCTCTCGTACTCGTATATTACTTTGGCTTTCTCCTCCGCGACTCTGGCGCGGGTGAATTTTCTCTCTCTCTCTCTCTTTTTTTTTGGTTTGGCCCTTCTGCACGCTATAGTGAAGCAGTCGAGCGGAGATTTTTAAAAAAGGAGATTGTTTCGGACCGGTGGGATTAACGAGGCGATTTACTAGGTTCGAGATGACCGTGTAGCAGAGGAAACGATGTGTTGGGTGAAAGACCGCGGATATTGTGGTCTTTTTGGAATCGCAGTTGAAAAAACGAATAAATATTTTGGGTTCAGTTGTTGTTTTTTTATTTTGGTTTTTTTGCATTGTTTCTTTTTCTTAAACAACAAAAAAAAATCGAAAAACACGAAGTCTTCTGAATTGTTGGAAAAAATCGCTGAAAGTTTCTAAATTTTTTAAAAAGGATTAGAAGGATAATAAATCGCCTTAGATGGTCACTTTTTACAAATTTCAATATTTTAATTTTGATTTTTTTGTCATAATTATGTTGTATTTTTCGTAAAGAAAAAAAAGTCAAAAAATTATCCTTATTCCTTTTTTGCAAAATTCATATTTATTCGTGTTTTCCAGCTTATCTTTATCCCAAAGAGTGTACCTAAGAATCGAGTTTTCGAGTCTTTACAATCGATGTTACAAGTTCACAAGATAAAAACATGGGATGATTATTCTAAGAAGTGGAATAATTTTTATGAATTGTATCTATCGAATATTTTTGTACGTTTGCTGAGAACGACGCATATTACATTGCATATGTAACATCGTTATCACCATTGCTCATTGTTGTACATATGAGACTTGAAGATACGTTTTTATCTTTGGAAATTCATGTACTAGAATATCTCTGGGGAAGTAAGACCCTATTGATAGTTTTACTATTTTTTCTTCGGCGTATTTAGATAAGGATATTTGCTTCGAACTCAAAAGTATTTGATGCAATGGCACGTTTTACAGATTCTAAGTTGTAATTTTATGAGACTGGTGTTAGAATTTTGCATAGATAATTCTAGGGAGAAAAATTGGGAAAATTGTCGAAAATAAATTTTTCTTTCGATTTTTTTCGAAATGGTAAACGAATCCTAATAATACAATTTTATTTTTTTTCGTCCTAAATCACGGTCAAAATCAACATCCAATTAAAGACTGATTCCAAAGTCGTTAGAAAAATCTGCAATTAACCATAGAATTTCTGAAAATGATACACGAGCAGAATCTGATAATTTCTGTTTTACAATCGATATTCGCAATTAAATGTATCTAGTGGTTGATTCAAATTATTTTCGAAATTATTGAAAAAAATTAATGTGTTAATTTTTATTCATAGAAATCGACAGTTTGAAAAATTGAACAATATTATTTTTTCCGCCTTTAAATTTGAATTTTTTTATTGGGTTATCACTGTTATCAGTTCAATGATGTATTTCGATTCGCATGTTGTTTTTTTTTCAATTTGAGAAGTCGACTACATTTTTGAAAATTTTTTTATCGAAGTGAGATTTTTTCAAAAAGAAAATTTCAACGCAACAAGTATCTGAAAATTGGCAAAGGAAATTCCAAAAAAAAGAAAAGAAAATTTAAAAACTATGCAGGGGAATTTCTCTTACCTGTAACACTTCATTAGAGAATTTTCATTTGTCTTATCATCGGGTATGCAGATTTGTCAAACGGACTGGTATACAGAAACACGTGTGCTGGCGCGTGTATTGACGAGAAAAGCTGCTGATTATGCAAAATGTACATTCATTTATCACCGTTCACTTTTTCGTTTTTTTTTGCAGCCGATTTGCACGATATCGCGACAATTATAACGATCAAATAATAAAAATCAAGGTACGAGTAAAAAATCAAGGCGATAATTTCACCATAAAAAAATCCAATTGATAATTTTAGTTTAAAAATTTTCCGCGTAAAATTTTGAGATAAATTGAAAAATAAAAAATCGTTCGAGTACGTAAGAATAGAAAATAATGAAAATACGCGACGACTATTATTCGCGATAATTCGCAACAGAACCCGGTACGGCGATCGGACGCGTGTTACGTTGCATGTTCAGCCCGAACGGAGAACAACGAGAAAACTGAAAGAGATGCCGACGAAGTTTTAAAAAGAAAATAAAAAGCGGAGAAGGCCGAAAGCCGTTTATTTCGTTAAGATAAGACGACGACGACGCAGGCTCTCTGGCGTGCGTGCGGGCGCGGGAGGGCAACGCGGCCGAGTCGGGAAAATTCGGCGCTGCGAAGTGCAAAGGGAGCGTTTTTCCGGCGGCGCGGAGAGGAAAAGCGAACCGGCGCACCAGGAAAAATTGCATCTAAGGAACCGCCCTTCGTCGTTGTTTTTCAAGAAGTTCTGTGCGATGGTTGCGTCATCTGTGGGAAAATCGACTGAATCGTTGCGAGTTCGGGGTGGAAAAAGCATTGTTTTGGAGGCATGCCACCCTTAGCTGATGGGGTGCCATCTGCGGTCACCGCTTTTACCGAACTTTCTGGGTAGATGGTTAAAAGTAGGAAAGTTTTGCTGTTTCCTGCAGCTTCGAGATCGAGCGAATGGAGTTGTCGAAGAGATTTTTTCAAAGATGAAAACAATTCGAATGTAGCAACGAACAAGGATTGTTTCTTTCAAAAACGAAAGTCGAAATTGTAATTATAAGCAATGTTTCTCTTTAGATTTCAATTTCTGACGTGAATTCCGTCTATTTGTGCAGTCTTTCCGTACAATATTGTACATATTTATTGCGATTTGACACGCGTTAATAATTAATATCAAAGTACGAGACGGATGCATTTTGTATTATAATAATCTTCAACAAGGTGGTTATACCCTCTTATTCATAAAAGCTGAAAACATGTATGTGTAATGTGTAAATAAATGTATATGTGTAATTGTGTTAACCGACGGACGCGACTAACACGTGCGATGGTGGTGAAGGTGGAGTTGGCGGTGGTTGCGCTGAAACGGGTTTCTATCATTATCACGAGTGGTTGAACCGAATAGAATCGAGCCAAAGTATAATGAAAACGTTTATTGTCACATTTAACTTGCAGACTTATTTGTTACCTGATATCTGCAGTGTAGTAATGTAATTTATCAATTTCGAAGTTTGTTTACTTGTTTCCCATCCTCCTTCGTAATTCCAGTTCGTTTCAATTTCTAATCGTTAATCTGGATATACCTACTTATGCCTAAAAATTCAACTTGTGTGATGCCTAGCTACCTTCATTTGCATTCAGGAACGAGAATGAAAGTAAGATTGAATGAGAGCCGTAATTTATCGAACTAATTTAGCACGTTTAAAGATGAATATGTTGTACATATCCACCTATCAGTTATTTTCAATAAAATTTCTTCAATTTTTCTCATCATTGTCAGACAGCCAAAAAAGTTGGTGTTTTGGTACCTACTTATTTTAAAAAACATAGAAATTTGACGACCGAAAAGAGATTTTCTTAAATTTTGAAGTATCAAGCAAAAATGATTTTTCACCCTCTAGCATTAAAATCCGACTTTAGGTACCGTTTCCTTGCACTGGACACAAATGATATTGTTTTTATTGAAATTTGAAGTTTGCAAAAAATCATGGCAAAGAAAGAACTGAGAACCAAAAACGGTTGATTTTTTTTACAATTTTAGGAAGCTAAAAATGTGTTGTTCTCCTAAAAACATCTTAACCTGTTATTTTCCCCCTTTTTATTATTTTCTTGAAATTTGACTGTGTTTCATTCTACGTATTTTAACTATGAGTTTGATTTTTTTCCTCTGAGAAATTAATAATAAATGCAGAGACTCACAAAAGAGATATCTCAATTCAAAATAAAATTTTGAGATAAACCATGTAGGTAATACATTCAGGGGCTAAAGTTCGTTTTTAAAATTTTCTAGAATTTTTGAAATTTTAAAGGTAGGTATTTCATCGTCTTGTAAAATATATAAAATTTGATCGAATCAACAAAAAAAAAAAAACGAATTTTGGTACATAATAATTATCCTCTTTCTGATATCCAAATCAAAGATTTTTCGGAGCTTCCATAAAATTTGAAAATTTTTCATCACTGGAGAAAATTCGGTAAAAATGGCGGCAATGGCGCACATGACCTTTGATCGCAGATTACCCATATTGGAGACGATCGATTGAAGTAAAGTTTTCCAAAACTAGTGACTTCGAGTTGAAATTTTTATTGTTTGGCAGAAAATTTTTACGGAAAAATTTAAAAATACTTAGGTATACGCCAATAAGGTGAGAATCGAGGAAAAAAACTGAAAGTTGATAGATGGGTACCTACCTACCTACCTACCTACCTACCTACCTACTCTATTTTCTACTTTACAAATCGATTTGGGTGCAATTTCAAAACGTTTTGGAGTTTTCATAACATTTTTGGAATTCTCGGGGAGAAAATTTCAAAAAATTGGTTCATTTTATGAACTCTTACTCCCAAAATTCGAAAAGCAAATTTTAGCCAACTTTCAAGTATGACATTCTTCTACGATAAACTACCAATATAGGTGTTTTTGTTTCGGCTTAGAATTTCACTTTCATTGAGAAGTTGAGATACGCTCCTCCAGCGATGGTATTTTTAGTGAAAATAAGTGTGCACTTGGTAAAACCATTTTTGAATGAGTTTCAAGAAAATTTTCATGATTAGATGTAGTCAGAATGTGTGTGGGGATGAAATTTTTACTCAGTTCTTCTGAGATTGAGATTATATTTTATTTTTGATGTGATATGTGCAACTGTGTATTATCATAAATTTTCAAAAAAATGAAGTCCAATTGAAAAAAGTTTTGGTATACTACTTTCAAATTTATTTCAATTTCGAAGACAAAATTACTAAAAAAAATCAAAATAGTTTGAATAACTGAACTGAAAATGTAATAAAAATTACTCAGGAGCTGTAAATTAAAAGCCGAAAGTTGATAAATTCACATCTTTGGAAAAATTGCTTTTTTACTAAAATTTAGCTGCATACCTAGTACGAAAATTTAGTTCACCTAAATCCGACGTTCAAGTTCTATATTTTTTTTAGACCCATTGATTTCTTCTGAATTGCATACTCATTAATTTTAAACGTTGACAAAATCTCAATTTAACGTATTTTTCAGTGATTTATTTTTTGTGTACTTCTGATTTTAACGCAGGTAATTTCCCCACTTTAACGTTTGTGTTTTGGAAAGAAAATTGTCCCGATAGAATTTTTATGTATTTTTAAAATTCTTATGTAATGTTTCGAAAAAATACTGCCCCCTCAAATTACGAAGATATACAGCAAGGATGCGAAATGGATTCTACGTATAGGCCTATCAGTATCAATATAGGTACTATGTAGGTAGGTTTCCCTTACCACAATTAAAATTCCAATTCAGGCGATTTCCTCCGGCATGGCACCATCACTACACAAACACAACCGTAACACTTTCACTTTCAATAATTTACCATTACGATCGAACTTACAACCGACAAAATGCGATGAAACGGGGTTTCGAAAATTTTCTCAACTTTTAAAACACCAAAAAATTACACAAACGAATACGGTCACTTGAGAGATGGTTTGTTATTAAGCAAGCATTGTGCTGAACCCCTTCTGTATCTTGAAAAAAGTAGGTACTTACGAGGGTTTAATTATTTCCCCCGAAGATGCGAGGAGTTTAAGGTTCGGTGATCTCGACCGTTACTCTGGCTCTTATGCGAGTATTCTTCAGCAACGAGAAAAACTTCTTACGATATGTTACCGTCTATACTTATACCGGATGTGCTTCGTTGATTGCCTACTAGAGTGATAAGGTTCGCATTTGAAATGTGCAGTGACAGTGAGAGATAAGTGCCGGACTTGTGTTTTGTATTTAGGCCTAAAGATGATCGGCGACGTGACGTGACGGTTGATTTCGCGATTTTCCAATCATTTTCATGCGCAGAAAACGTGATAAAACCGATCCAGCGCAGCTTAGGCCTACCTTTAGAATTCTGATTCAGAGAAATTCAAACAACCGGGCCAATCTGCTGGAAGAATTTTCTGAACCTAAAGACACCGGACACCCTTTCTTTACTTTAGTTGACGTACATACTTTTCGAGTAGGTATTCGAGATTTAAGCACATCTCAGAAATTATAATTATCTGTATAAAAATCAAAGGTACTTAGATACCTTGAACGGATACGATGGACGATGTCGCATCCCTCGCGTGGATATGTAAAGATTGAAAACTCGGCCAAGCGTATCGAAGCAGACGAAGGTGGAAAAAAGACGTTAGATTTCTACAGTAGAAAGAGCAGCAGGAAAGAAGCGTGCCTGGAATAGTACATACATAAAGCTATAAGCACGCGCGTTCCACGATCGGCGCGCCAAAAGCACACGCCAAGATGAGTAATTCTCCCTTTGGTCACGCTCCGCTTCAGGTATCGTCTCAAGATGCTCGCGCGCGCGAATTTCTTCAAGAAAACGAAACGAGTGTAGCGTGAAAAATAACCGTCTTGACTCTTGGGTTGTTGTGTGTGTCTGTGTATATGGGGCTAGCGCTAGGGAGCTGGCCTTGGTCCATGTGGCTGCCATGTGGTATTCGAGAGTACGAGGCGATGCTGCGAGCTGTTATCTTTAATGCTTTGTTCGCGCAAGGATCTGGCCAAAATGAAGATAACGTTATGAAGTGTGTGATAACGCAACGTGTGAAATAGGGTGGAGTGAAAAAAATCGATGGTCTTCGATTTTGCTCATTTTTAAATATGTTGTTCCTTTTGAGTTGAAACCTTCCCAAAAAAATTTTTAGCCCCCTAGGTCACTCTGGAGGGGAGCTAAGGGGTCTCAAAGAGGGGTCATTTTCGAAAAAAACGCGGTTTTTCGCGTTTTTGACCCCGAAAACCCCCCCAAACAAAACTTGTTACGTCGGTTTCTAGGTGCGATTTGAGATTCTGCGTCGATCTGTGCAATCGGTTTTTCGATTTGAAGCCATCTTCCTTTCCCCACCCTCGCTTTTACATGTGCAGATTTGTGTTTTTTGAGTATCATAAAATCGTTTTTCGCGTTTTATGCAAAAACTAAGCATCCTACGAAAAAAGTGTAATGACCAGGAAGCGGATTTCAATGCAAATACATGTTTTTCTGTTTTGAGTAAGAATCCGCATATGTAAGCTATTTTTATGTTTCAAGTCTTTCTGAGCAAAATGAGCCATATTTGTTACCGCATATTTTGCATATTTTCCCTCTAAACGCATTATTTTGCATATTTTGGCCATTTTTAGCACATATTTTACTGTTTTAGAGCATATTTTCTCCATTTCCTCATTTTTAGTGCATATTTTGGTATAATTTCCAGTAATTTCCTTTTTGAAAATCGAAAAAATACACATTTTAAAAAATATTTTTCACACATGTGTTGAAAAAAAATGATTTTTTTTACTTCAGAGTTGAAAAAAAAATCATATTTTTTCATCCACATCTTCAACTTTCGTTCTCTGCGTCTGATTTTGCCAAAATTTTTTGATTTTTACTCGTTTAATTAAATAAATGGTTTGATCGATCGTTTTTATCCCATTTTCATCCTTTAAAGATTAGAACTAGGTTTCAGCTCTTTACGCCTTTTAAATAGACACCCATATCATTATCGCATATTTTTACGTTTTTAGGGCATATTTTGAGGTTTTTTAGCGCATATTTTGCCCATTTTAACCGCATTTTTCCCTGGTAATGACCAATTTTGTAGAGCGTGAAATTTGCCACCTAGTACATGTAATAATATTTATGTCGACTCGATATTACGAAAAAAAAGCAAAGAAAACGAAAATTTCACAGCTTATAATTGCAAAAAAAAAAAATGAGAAACAAACAATTTTTACACATGAAGGTATATAAAATACATTGGTTCGCTTTTAGATTGGAATAATTTAATACACATTACTATAAATGTTATAGTAGGTCCTAATATGTATTAAATTATTCCAATCTAAAAGCGAACCAATGTATTTTATATACCTTCATGTGTAAAAATTGTTTGTTTTTCATTTTTTTTTTTTTTTGCAATTATAAGCTGTGAAATTTTCGTTTTCTTTATTTTTTTTCGTAATATCGAGTCGACATAAATATTACTACATGTACTAGGTGGCAAATTTCACGCTCTACAAAATTGGTCATTACACTTTTTTCGTAGGAAGCTTTGTTTTTGCATAAAACGCGAAAAACGATTTTATGATACTCAAAAAACACAAATCTGCACATGTAAAAGCGAGGGTGGGGAAAGGAAGATGGCTTCAAATCGAAAAACCGATTGCACAGATCGACGCAGAATCTCAAATCGCACCTAGAAACCGACGTAACAAGTTTTGTTTGGGGGGGTTTTCGGGGTCAAAAACGCGAAAAATCGCGTATTTTTCGAAAATGACCCCTCTTTGAGACCCCCTAGCTCCCCTCCAGAGTGACCTAGGGGGCTAAAAAATTTTTTGGGAAGGTTTCAACTCAAAAGGAACAACATATTTAAAAATGAGCAAAATCGAAGACCATCGATTTTTTTCACTCCACCCTAGTGTGAAATGAAGAAGATGTTGTGGGTTTAGTTGATTATGAAATTACCATTTTATATCGTATCAGTGCAGTGTTAATGTGTTGACGCTGATGCATCTGCGGAACTATAGTAAGAATGTGGTTTGCATGATGAAAAGGGCAAGAAATTGAAAATTTCAGACTGGAAGATTTTTCGCATTTTTTTGACTCTCTAAATAACATTTTTTCAAATTCCCTGCTTCGAACAGCACTTGAAAACAGGCCTTACCATTTTCTTAATTTTTCTGACTTGAACCTGGAACCTGTTTATTTTTTTCGTCCAAAAAATAAAAATTGTTGATGGGGAGGGAAGGAAAAGGAGACTTTTTCTGCAGCTCTCGCGTTAAATTTGGGCTTTTGTTCGTATTGCAGCGGTTAAATAATCCTAATGATGATAATTTTTTTTTTACCAAAAAAAAGTGATTTTGACAGAGAATTTTAATTTTATCCAAAATTATCTTTTTCGAAAAATGATTGCGAAATCCATGGTATTGTCAAAGTTGTGAAATGTTTTAATGAACACGTTTTCAAAAATTTGCTCGAAAAAGATTCGATGACCTAGAGTGGATCAGAACTGTTAAAAATACGCACAAAAAAATACCAATGACTGTATTTCTATCTACCAAAATTACAATTTTCTTCAAAATGGTTATTTATGAGTAAGTAATAAGGGAGGTATTTCAACTTGATGTAAAATTTTGAGCAGAAACAAAAATAAATCAGAAATACATACTCGTATCTATACTATAAAAGAACTCTGTATCTGAAATTTTAGAAGCTGAAGTTCATTTCTCGAATTTTTGCGAATTTTTGAAACTTCAAAGTTACCTTATCGCCCTAGGGTTGAGAGACTTTTCGAAGTCTCCAGAAAATTTTTATGTAGAAACGATTGAAATTTTTTGAAGGCTCTGAAACGTTTTGGAATTTTTTCCAAAAATTTCCGTTTTTTACCTCGAGCTATTTTTCAAAATCTTTTCAGGAAAATTTTCTGACGAAAAATATGGATTTAAACGAAGTTAAGAATTTTGAAAAATTATGCTTTTATCGATAGAATAAGTCACTAATCTGGGTGTCTGCGAATAGGTGCTGAAGTTCATATGGACCATTTTTATAGAATTTTTTCTGGTGCTAGAAAGAGGTATAGCCGGATAAGGGGTGAATTTGGTCCCAGGTGCTTTTTGGCTCCTAAATTCCTCATGCGGGGTAAATTGACTGGAAAAAAATTTTCACATAAATTTTGGACCTCGCACCTTTTTTCTTTCGGGGTTATATGGGGATAGGGTGAAGGGAGGAAGAGCATCAGCAGAAAATGGAGATCAAAAACACAATAACCTTTTTTTTCGATAATAAAAGATTCAAGACCAATACATGTTTAAACATACTTGAATAAATAAGAGTAAAATTGCGTGAGTTGTGGCTGGAGAGGGGAGGCGGAGGAAAAGGTGATACATGAGGTACGACCTAATGAAAAAACCAATCCCATATCGTGTTCAGCAGGTCAAAATATCCCAATTAACACTCTTTTCGCGGTTTTTTTTACTCAAGGTCTCGAAATCCACCTTTTTCATTTTTTTTCGCCATGACTATTACCTACTTAATGAAAAAAGTAAATTTTGAAAATTCGAGCAAAACTATTGCAAAAAAAGCTTTAATATGATATTTTGACAGGATAAAAACGAATGTTGGATTGGTTTTTTCATTTGGCCATTTTTTTCTGTTTAAAACCCCCAACATTTGAAAAATCTGCTAAAATCACAATATTTCTGTAACCTTCTGCGCAATTTTCGGGCCCCCACTTCAAAGAAATTTCCAAAACTGAATACGCAGCGAAGTTCTACCTAAAAAACACGTTTTTAGTAATTTTTCCAGGGTGGTCGTTCTTCGCCTATAAAGGTGTTTTTTGCAATTGAAAACTTCGAATAACCGAAAAAACGTGAAGAAGTGCCAAAATTTTTTTGAAAAAAATGTCATTAATACAGCTCTATGAGATGTAATTTTGTGCCAAAAAAACAAAAAATTTCATTCCTTTCTGTTGAAATTGAAAATAATGCAATAAAATGACCTCAACTCCGAAAAGAAGGGGGTTGAGATCAAAAAATGTTTGGAAAATTTTTTCTGGTCAATTTACACCACTTGAGGGGGGCTTAAGAGCCCAAAAGCGCTAGAGGCCAAATCCACCTCTAATTTAGGCATACCTTGAAAATTTCCTGGAAACTCGGAATCACTTGCAATCGATTCAGAGATCGAAATAGGGCATTATCAAATTTTTTAAATTCGTCAAAATTCGAAAAAAGAACTTCTGAGCTGTAAGATGTGGGGTTCTATCACGATGTTTTTGTTTCTTCGAGATATTCTTTGGCCTTTACTATATAATTCACGTTGTATCGTGGTGAAATATCTCATATCACATCGCATCGAAAAATTTCGTTTTACGTCACTCGCCGAAGATAACGACGCGACGTGAAATTCGAAACCGAATTAATTTGAACGCAGCATTTTAGACAAATTCCTACCCTTGTCGACTAATTCGTACGTTCTCTTTCGATCATTCCAATAGGTACTTGCTACATGGCTTTTTTTTCTGTAATTATAGATATACATATATTTATTTTGCGTCAAATTCTGACACTTTGGAAGTCTGATAGACGCCTGTAACCCATAAAAATAACCGACACGGCGTCACATATCACTTGTCTTATGTCAACTAAAGAACCTAAAACCGTGTGCTCTAATAACTTAAATTAAAACTTTCCGAACGAGGACGATAGCTAGAAAAAGCTAACTAAACAAAGAGAACGAGAGAGATGAGACGTGAAAAAGCCCTTCATTATCGAACTACGCTACACGTATTTCGAGTCGGTCGCCTAAATGTTAAACTTGCAGCTTACAACGTAACTCGGCCGACAATTAATTAAAATCCGAAAAAAAAATAAATAAAAAAAAATAGAAGAAAATCTGTTAACCAAATGGTGTTTTCTTATTATTCGCCTTTCGTTGGAGTAAGTTATATTCGGGAATAGGGAAACGAAGACGTTTAATTAAACCAATATTACGACGAGTTGGACGATGTGCTTTGTTTTTAAGTGCGCCATAAAGGACGCTATAAATTTACTCGAAGAAAGTACCTACCACTACCAGCGTCGGTGTCGGTGTGTGTGTGTGTGTATGTAGTGTATACTGTGGAAGTGTAGGTGGACGGCGACATCGACATCGACATCGAGACACAATTGCAATACACCCTTGTTCCTTTTTTACCGAACGCAATTGAACTTTCTCAGTTTTCATGTCTAAAGGCTGTCTTCGTTAAGCTAAAAGGTTAGCGCGTCGTGTAGCATTGATAGATTTATCGCGACGAGCTGGCCAGTTGGTTTTGTCTAACTTGTTATACGCGATGTTCCTTCTTACCCTTTATGGTACTTATTGTGAAAGCGAAAGGGTAAGTGCGCGGAAAATCATTAAGCCGTATTAAACTCGATTTCTTACGAGTATATTACGAAACGCGGACAACGCAAAATGACCACATGCGACCATTTCTTTGCGTGCGGTATCCTCGTTTATCTTATATTCGACTTTCGAACAAGATTTCAATTTCCTTTATACACGAGTCTCTATTTTCTCATTTTCTCCGCCTAACCTGCCCTGCCCTACCCTGCCCTGCAGTCTCGAATATCGTGTAAGACGAATTTAATTATCTTTTACTCCGTATCTTGGGGCTTTTTCCAGGCATTTCTCACGTCCGTCCTTCGGTGACGAATATTTTTATTTATCTAAATATTTTTTTATTTTTTCCATGTGATGAGGCTGTATATCTGTTACGATTGTTTTTTCGTCGTCTAACCTCGAGCTATGTATGATATGTGTGTATTACATGTACCTACGTATACGTACTGTGTATAATCTTATCGCTGTCGCAAAAGCGCTCCGGTCTCCGGTTATCTTTTTTTTTCGAAAATCATATAACTGTCATATCCGTTGAACTGGCTCGAATTTGTAATCGTAATTCAAAAATATTTTCCCAACTTGGGTTTAATAAGTATACCGTAGATATATGTAAATACTTGGAAAAAAAATGAACAAGGTTTTGTAAAAATGTCATCAGTTCTACTAAGTACGTCATGAAATCATGGTTTCTGGGAATAGTATTTTTAAAGATTTATTTCGTAATTTGTTGAAAATCTTTTTGAAAAGTTGATCGTTTTTTCGAATTCCGAATCCATTAAGAGGAATATGAATGAACTGTAGGATGATTAAATCTTTTTTGGATGTAATTTGAGCCGGAGAGAAAATTTGAGTCTCTTAGCTGTAATGGGGTAAAATTAGAAAAATTCAAAATATAGGGTCATCTTACATAATGTCAGGGGCAGGTTGCGAAAAATGACGATTTCTTGAATTTTTCACTCAAACACCTCAAAATTGAACTGAAAAGATTTTTCAATCACTAAAAATAAATTTTGATTGAAGACAATTCTGCCAATTTGCATTGTGACTTAGTATTGAATAGAGTGAGTCGCGTTTAAAAAACCTTGGATTTTGTCAATTTTTTAAGATGTTGTATCGTTTGAGTGGGGAATCTCTTGGAAAAATTCTGAGTCCCGCGGACCCCGAAAGGGGAGCTATGGACTCTCATAGTAGGGCCATTTTCTAAAAAAAAAAGTTTTTTGCGTTTAAAAGGCCAAAATTTGTATTTTTTTTGAAGCCCCTTCACCCCGAAAAGATTCGATTTGAGATATTGAATCTATTGGGGTGTTTACTTTTTTTATACGTATTTGATTGCATATCATTCGGCCCTCAAAATATTTTTTAGAAGAGGCATACCTACGTATTATATGTATCAATGTTTTTTCAAGTAAAAAAAAAAAAGAATTTCACCGAAATGATTGCTTAAATAGTGTGAAAGAGGATAATTTGACTTGTTGGACACGAATCTGATTTCAATTTTTACTTTTTTTGGTCACTTTATTTTCTGAATTTTAATCATAAATCACGTGTAAGATATCGCGTTACGTCAGAATTGGAATTTTCAGTAGATGAGGGGTGAGGGTTAAATGAATAGAAAAACCAACATCGAAATTGTGTTCAGATTGTCAAATTGCTCTCTTTTTCTCTATTTGAATGACCATTATGGTTAAAATCTTGAAAATCACTTTTTTTGTGACTTGTAAAAAATCGAACCGAGACTTTTCTAA
Organism: Pseudococcus jackbeardsleyi; assembly: GCA_038380155.1. Lineage (NCBI taxonomy): Eukaryota > Metazoa > Arthropoda > Insecta > Hemiptera > Pseudococcidae > Pseudococcus > Pseudococcus jackbeardsleyi. The sequence goes on along the minus strand of CM076240.1, from coordinate 59,784,162 downwards.
AAAAAAAATTACACGTTTGGGTCCATTGATGTCCAAGAATAAAAAACCCAAAAATACAATTCAGATTCAGTATCTTAAATCACTGACCCCCTCCCCCCTCCCAAAAAAATCACTTCTTTCCGGTACAATGAGGTTCAAAAACAATACAGATTTCAGGCCTTTGAATGTGTTTTTTCCAAAATGGCTCGTTATTGGGGGTACAAAGCTTTTTCACATGGTTTTTAAGATTTCAAAATTTTTTAGGAGGTTTATTGTAAAAAAAAAATGAAACTGTCTTACTCCATTGATTAATTTCAATTTTAAATCGTCGATTTAATGATCTGAAAAGCGAAAAATTTTTGTTGATTATTAAAATTAATTTTAAAATTATTGTGGTAGTCGTAGTTATAGAAATTTTATATAAATTTTGTACCTTTATCATAATGTAATTGGCAGCATTATTAAACGATTTTTCAAAAAAAAATGTCAAAAAAAATTATAATTCTTCGATTTAATTTTGAAGTGTTGGAGTAATTTGAGAACTGTTTCAGGAATTCTACCAGTAGTTGAATTTTTCATGTGCAGGCGTAAATTTGACAAACATTATTTTTTCTAAAATAATCATATTTTGAGGATTCTTTATTCGCTCTACCACCTTAGGTCTAGATGCTGATGGGAAACTTACTCGTCAATTTTTGTCAAAATTTGAGGTGAAGATCTGGTGTATGTTCGTTAAAATTGAATTTTGTGGATTACTAGTTTCTCTCCGCAGAATTAATGTCGAGAGAGTTATTAATTTGTTTTGATGAAATTTCAAAGGTTTCCGGGGAAATCTACTTCCAACACTAAAGATTACAGTTTTAGGTTAGGTTCATTTTAGGAGGGAAGTTTCTGAGAATGATGACATTAAGTATTATGTAGGTAATATTGAAAATTTGCATTTTAATTCAATCAAAATATTTCAGAGTCGAAATATTTCAAATTTTATGCCTTGCATTCTATATTAATTCTAAATCTTTCTTGAAGATTTCATTCTAAACTTCAGAAATTTTCTTTCAAAAATCACATTAAAATTCTAAAATTGCGCATTTTCAATTAATTCGATAAGCACTGTTGAAATAATAATATTATCAATTTTTCCCAGTAGATACTTGGATAAGCAGCTAATCCGTTCATGTTTTTCTTTTTCCTCGTAAAAACCGTGGTTTTAATCCTCGAATCGAAAAAATTCAAAAATTTATGCCTTTTCACCCGTCCAGGCCATAATGCTCTCGAACGACAATGACTAAAACTTGCAACCCGAATCAGTCACCCGCATCTCATTATTTTTCTATCGCGTGTATTCGTATTTTTTCGTACAAATCGATACAATGTACGTCTACGTATACGTACGAGTTGTCCGCCCATGTCCGTACAGTGAACAATACTCGAAAACTGGTGGAAAATAAATTAGAACGGTGCCTTTTCATAAGCCACTCGGGAGCTATTCCTATGGCGAAGGCTCATAGGCAACCAAATTAACATACCCACCCTCGTCTATCGTCTACGTATGTGCACTGTGTACTCGTTCGGTACACCTATTTTATGGCATAGTGCTACTGCTACATGCTACCAGACTCGAGCTATACGTTTGCAGCAGACCAACAATCGACTCGATTTGATGCATGCGGGAGAAGCGAGAGCAAAATATAGCAGGGCTCCCGACGCGACGCTGAACAATTAGACGACCTGTGTTGACAAAGAGTTGGTTCATATGCATAGTATTTTTAATGTAGGAAACGTTCGTAGTACAAATGCGGGTTTTTCGATGTCGTTTGCCGGAATTCTGCCTACAAGGAAGGTTTTCTGTGACTCTATTAACACTACGAACATTTTACGTGTTGGTCAAGCTATGCATAATGCATATCTATTATATGTATGTACTAGGTACTATACTACCTACATGAAAATTGCAGTGAGAATCTTACAGGGGAAAAAAAATGCATGTTGAGAGTTGGTGACTGGGTGTCGTAGAAGTACGAATCGCATTTTGCCTCGTACGTACTTTTGGATTTCACTTGATACACCCCCAATTTTCATGCATGTTAGACGTCGTCTACAGCAGGTGAAATCTCATTCGCAATTAGTTAATTAAAAATCCTACTCCTTTCTTTTTCCTCGTTCCATGTGAAGTTTGCCTTTTCGAAAGCAACGTAACGTAAGAATGTAACGAGAGACGGAAACAGAATTTTAGGTAGATAAAATCGTACGTACGTGTGGGGGTAACGACGCGTCGCGTCGGCGGCGGCGGCGTTGATGCACAGGTGTTGGTCATTTTTTTTCGCGTTTCTTTATTTGGGACGCGACGCTGCTGTTCTGACGCTGGCGCTAACGACCGAGCACGCACACAAAGTAAGACTGGAAAAAAGTGTGACGAATTCGGGGCGTGTAATTGCACGTACTGGTAATACGTGGTATACGAGTATATGGCTAAATGAGAAATGTAGATTACATTTAGCCGTAATTAACAAGGGACAACTCGTAATATAATACTGAAGATAAGTGTCACAGATAAGTAATCTATATTATAGCGGACGAGAAAACGAAACGACAGCGAAATTAGCGACTGTGTCCCAGCAGACTGGGTGTGGTATGTCTTCAGGGTGTGGCACTTAAATATATGTATATGTGAAAAACAAAACAATTCTGGCATTTTTTTCCCCCTCTCTGTTGAAACATTGTAGGAAAACCCAACCGCGAAAAACACGTGCGTAATACGAATGAGCTGAAATAATGAAGTTTTGAATTAATACTTGTGTTTTAGATTTTGTACGAAAGTATTATACCTGTAAAAGCCTAAAATGATTGATACGAAATTGGATGAAAGCTGGTATAAATTTTGATTCTTTTGCCAGAGATTAACAACTCGAATAGGTACTTACTTGGAGATGATAATTTATCAATTAGAACGGAATCAAATACCTAAAATATCTGGAGAAACCTGGAAAAGTCAGACCAGAAAAAAATCATGAATTGGCATAGATCTTTGAAATTTTTGCTCAAAAAACAGGGTGTTTACTTTCTAGAAAACCTAGAAAAGTCAGGGAAAACACAAAGGAAATTTTGAAATGAGAAATTTCATTTGTTGGGTAAAATGATGAATTTTCAATTTTTGAAAGTCTTTTTTTTGGCAAAATTTTTTGTCCTCGCTTGGCTTGGGCTCATCGCACTAATACGAGTATAATACCTTATCAAAATAATTCATATTTGATCATTCATCGATTTTTCATTTACTGAGGTTTGGCAATAAGATTGCAAGGGTTTGCATGGAATTTATTAATTTTAAGTAAATGGGTAGGTGTGGTGTGTGTGTTTTAGGGGGAGGTGAGTATTATGAAATATAAAAAAATTGAATTTTCACCGCGAAAATATCCGAATTTTTACGTTTTGGAAGACACTTTAACAGTTTGTTTCATTTTTTAAAACTTGGTAGAATATTGCCTTGAAATAAATTTTTTTTGTTTTGTTTAATTTTCATGTTATGAATTCTAGTTCTCAAATTTTTCTGCGAGGAGAAGTGGCTGGAATCCAAAATTTTCAGATATTGAATTCAAGTCAGTTTTACAATCGAAAAAAATCCATTCCTCTGCACAATTCCATCCCAAGAAAAAACTACCTCATTCTTCATACCTTATAGATTAAATGTTCAAAAGGTCTGGAAAATTTCGAAAAATTGATCGGGAAAATCTGAATAAAATCGAGGAAAATGAGTTCTGAAATATTGCAGACATTCTGAAAACTGTGGAATTTTTGTACCGACGAACGATTGAAAAAAATCGTTTTTTTTTTTGATTTTTGAAAATCAATTATTTCTCCAATTCTAGTCCTCGCTTTGCTTGGACTTGCGATGCTTTCAAAAACTGGAAGAGAAAGGAATTAAGGATACTGCCTCTCACTCAGAACCAAAATTAGAGTTTTATGGGTTTGAAGAATTTAATATGCATTTTAGCAGCTTTTTAAGAATTTTATTGAAAGTAAAAAATACGTGGTCAAGAAATCCATCGTGAATTTCAAAGTTTAAGCAGCATCGATGATAAAATATGTAATATCTAATGTGTGTCGAAATCGTTAATTTTCGGCAGTTTTCTGTTAGTACAAGTGTGAGGTAATATACGATGTACAAAAAATGAATGCATCTCTATGTAATGTACCTGTGGATCAAATAGGTAGTTAGGTACCGAACTACCGATAAAAACGTAATAAGTATACGAAGAGTTGAAAACAATACGTTCACAAATGGTAACGATTACCTATCTAAAATGTATAAGTAGATCAGATCATGTATACATTCACTATATGAACACACCAGCATTTACCACTCTATGCCGCTATGCAATATATTCGAATATTCTTATCTAAAACCTATATACATTACATATACCTACTCTTTGGTATACTATGCGTGTGCACGCAAAATCGCCATCAAGTCGACTTTATGATGCTTTTAATGGGTCGTCACGTATCGATAAGTTATAAAAAAGCTTAAGATATTGGCAAAATGCTCGCAGTATACCATACGTATGTGTATGTACTATGTAGTATAAATTCGCCTTGTATCGCGACTATTACCTTACGTTGCGTTGGAAGGTTGGGACGATGCTAAGGTGTTAGATGGGTTGCGTCGATTTTTATATCGAATACTGCCTTAATTACTTATGTAATGTTTCCTTTCGACTGGTAATTAAGTAGATTTGAACATTTGGTATGCACGAGTATGAGAATGTGGAAACGATTAGATTCTTTGTTTCGTTTAAAGGTATTGGAAATTGGAATGTTTGCAAATATCTCCTGTTTTCAAACCTTCTTGCAGATTTCTGTACAAAATTGAAAAAAAAAAACCACAAGTTTATGCCCATAAATTACTATTTTGCAAAAATTTTGAATGGGTATTTGTGGAAGTGTGGTATTGGTGCATCCATAAACATTCATGGTTCACTGATTTTCCAGTGATTTTTTGCATTGATTTGTTTTCAATGAAAATTTTTTCACTGATTTTCTCTTGTGCTGCAATTCTGACTGTTTCCCAGTGATTTTCGATAATTTTCACTGGTTTATAAATGAGAGGATACTCTTTCATTTCGAATTAATGAAAAGTCACTGAAAAAACTCAGAAATCAGAATTGTAGCATTAGGAAAACCTGTCAAATTCTTTGATTTTCAGCGGATTTTTGCTGATTCTTCAGTAAATTTCAGAAATTTTACTGACTTTTCAGTTAATTTTCTTCGATTTTCCAGAATGTTTTTTATTTATTGGTTGCTTCCAGAGAATTTTTTCACTGATTCATTACTCTGTTGGAATTTTGACAGTTTTCCAGTAATTTTTGATAATTCTCACTGATTTAAGTAGAAATGAGAGAGTGTAATTAATTGGGGGTAATTACGCGTAAGTATTTTTTCGAGCTCTCTAAACTCCGAATTTATGGCACTACAATGCCACTAAATGTCATGTTACCTAATTGAAATGTCAAAAAATATTCATTTTTCCAAGGGTTTTCCTTCATTTTTTTTTTGGGGGGGGGGAGGCGGTATAGCATGTTTTAGGGAATTGTAGTCAGTCTCTTCTCTCTAGTGAGCCAGTTTTTGGGTTTCGCTGCTCTCAATTCATTGAAGTAATTTTTTTTTGAATGGATTCAATTATAATTTTCTACATTATTTTTCCATCTATAATTATAATGAATGACCCACTTCGTAATTTGTTGGGTATAAATTTGGTTTCGTATTTTTACTGCAGTAAAACTTTGCATGTACCTGCCTGAGCATAAATCAAGATTTTACCGTTTGAAAGAGTTCTTATCTGATTCATTTTTTTTAATTAACGAAATTTAGAAGATATGAAATGAAAAACACGTTAACATATTAGACATAGTGGCAGTGGCTGTGTGTTTGCGTATTATTGTTTACCAGCCAAAACTAATATAATCGATGTAGGTAGTAGGTTAGGTACGCGTTACGCGAACATATATCTTATATCGGATATTGATCTGTAGTAGGTAGTTTTTTTTACTGCCTGCTCTTACGAGTACGTTATTTGCAGTTTTATTGAAACAGTCGATATTAATATACGTAACGTACGACCGCTAAACGAATATTGCCTGTCGCTATACCGCTTACACATGTGGAGTGGAGGTGTAAAAGTATAAAAATGATGTAGGTACCTAGTACCTACTACTTACGAGTACATATAATGTATAGCTGACGTAGCCATCGTATAGTTGCCATAAAATTGTAATATAAACTCTGAGATGAACGTCGTACGTTCGCAACCAGAAACACGAGAGGAGAAGTGGGGAAACTGTTTCTTCGAAAATTCGATCAGATTTTGTTTGCAAAGGTCTATTCTAAGGGTGTGTCTGTGTGTGCATTTTCGCCTCGAGTTGGCCACGTATTCAACACGTCGAAGTGTACAAGTTAGAAAAGTGGTAGCTCGTGTAGCGCGGTTTGACGTACCGTCTAATAGCCTTAATAAATAACGTGCTAACATCTTGGCTGAAAACGGTTACATTTTTCTTTAAGTGGTCTGCCTTGTAACAGCACAGAGCGCACGTAGTCTACTCTGTTGGCGATTTTTCTTAAGGATTCTCGCTGTTGGATGTAAGGCAGACGTGGAATGGTCTGCGATACCCGCCGCACGCCGCACTCAGCCAGCCACCCATACATCAGCTCGCAATTCGCATCTACGTCTAACGTACGTAATCCAAAACACATTTGAACGGTTTATTGCACTCTGTGCTTGAAACGATTAACCATTAGTGGGTCTAGGTACAATGGTACATAGACATACATACAGATACAGTACATAACCTTGTACCACATATTCCCCTATGAAATACTTCTCGCGATCGCGATCCCTCCAGCCCCATCCTCCCTATGCGAGTATTTATCCGCGTGTGTAACGCAGCCATGTCCGCGTCGCGACCATAATGTGATTGAAATGTTGACGTTATGGTGTGTATGTGTGTTTGTGTCTCTGTCTGTGTATCTATTTCTCTATTACCTACTGGTCTCGTTGGTATACGTAAATGTAATGCTTTATGGTAGTGGTGGTAATGTAAAATGTACCCTTAACCTAGTGTAAATGGTATTGACACGTATACGTGTATGTGTTATTGGTTTATTTTATCGTATTTGAAGGGGTGAATGTGCTGAGGTGCTATGCTCACATTGCTCAGAGAGCCACGTAGTGATATCTAACTAGATACATGTAAACGAATGAACAGGGTGTTTCATAGCTGACGAATCTCTTTTCAACCAGTGAGTAGGCAACTCATCGAGGACCAGAGTACGTATGTTTGCCTAACTTTTGAGCTCCAGTGATTGAGTTATATTTTGGAAAAATTATCTCTTCAAGTTTTTCTGGACACCGAACCGTGCATTTTGTTATGTATAATAAGTAAATATAAGAAATTCAAATTATAGGGAATTTTTAGAAATTATTTAAATTATAATTTATCAAACGTCAGCTAAAGCAGTTGAACTTGGGGGTATAGTTGCTTTTTGACGGAGGCTTGATGAAGCGATGTGTTGGGGGGGGGGGGCTCTAATTTTCCCAAATAATTTCTAGAAAAATTTCCAACAAATTTCCCTAATTCCCCTTCCCTCCCTCCCTCCCTCCCTCCAAAAAAAACACAACTAATTTTCAAACAATTTTACAACGTCTTTTTAAAAAGTTTTCAATTTATTCAATCTTAAATTAAGTAAAGATTGTTTTTGACTGAAAAAATTGTTACAATTTCCTACGATTTGAAAAAAACAAAACAAAATTCAATTGAATGAAAAAAATTATCCTCTTTATTTATTAGGACACTTCGTGACAATCTTAAATGAAATTTTCAAAAAATTTTAATTTTTTTGGAAGAAAAGGCATAGGTGCACCCAGAAATTAATTAAGACAGAATTTTCCGCTCATAATAATGATTTTTTCTAACAAATTGGGAATTGAATTTTGAAATAAAGTAATTAAAACATTGCCGGAACGAAGCAAGGGCGAAATTTTTTTGAAAAATACACTTCAAAGAGCCAAAAAATACACCTTTTCTACTATTTTCGTATTAAAAAGTTCTTCTTTCCGAGCTTAAGAAGGGGGCTCGAGTTTCCTGAGCTACCTTGGGTGCGCCTATGAAAAGAACAGCTCATTAAGAAACGCTGTTTTTTTTTTTTGATGTCAGAAAGTAGAGTGAAAAAAGGATGAATTTTAAATTACTTGGATAATTATCTCACATTGAAAGGCATTACTTTGAGAATCAGGGTAGATTTATTGAGTCCGAGCGAAGTGAGGACGAAAATTTTTGAAAAAAACAGTATCAAAAAGCTGAAATTTTTTCATTAAAATTCTTGTTTTTTTGTGAAAAAGCGACGTTCCTTGATGAGTTCCTCTTCAGACAAAAAATTCGAAAATCTGTTTGTTTCATTCAAGATTGTCACAAAGTCTTCTGATAAATAAGAAAGATAATTTTTTTCATTCAAAAATATTCAAGTTTGAGCTAGGACAGGGCCCTGGCTAGGAGAAAGGAAGATTCATATCCATCATTTCCTGAACGAAGCGAGGGCGACATTTTTTGCAATATTCTTAGCTAACTTTCCACAATTTTTCCAAATATCCCAAATCCAAACTTGGGAAAAGTTAGAACTATGTTGGGAAAAAGTTGGGAATCCCAACTTGACCCAATCTTTTCCAACTTTTTGCAACCGCTGTTGGTGATGATGTGGAAAATACCGATGTACCTGCTGCTTGTACATATACATCGAATAAAATGGACAAATTATCACCCCCGCACTGTTATGCAACTCTTTAATAACCTGTGTTAAGTTTACAAAACCACTACCTATCCATAGGTATGTATACTTCGCTTTAAAATCTAACGCGATTTTATGTGTAGTGCGAAGTATACGTATTATTTTACATTATTTATTTATCGATAATTACCATCGCTCACGTTATGCAGCGTGCAAGAAATTAACCGAAAACTTTGTCAATTAAGATTTACGTGGCAAGCGCATGGCTCGAATTAGTTCTTGTTCGAACTTATATCGTAGGTATAATTCGATACGAAAGGAAATCGTAATCTCGAAACGATAAATCATTGTTATGGAATAGGTATCGAAAATAATTATCCGAGTAGGTAACTTCGGTTAAAAATTTCAAAACGTCTGTTTTACATATTTTAAAAATTAGACGGATACAATTGTGAAAGTTTTAACTATGGAAATTATTGTTCATGCGTTCTTGCTTGTGCTTACCCTTTCGTGGATTTGATGGAAATTTCAAATTATTCGAGGAAGTCAAGGCTGAGAAAAGAAATGATTTGAATATTGCTACAATTACAGGGGTCAAACTGGGTTACTTTTTAAGTAACTTGGTTACTTTTTTTAAGTTTGGTTACTAAAAGTTACTTTTTTCTTTCAGAGGTTACTATTAGTTACTATTTTCAAAATTTTTCCTTTAAAAGAAAAAATATTGAGCGGTTGAATGCCTTTTTTTTTTCAAAAATTTTCGCCCTCGCTTCGCTCGGGCTCAATACATTTCCACCATTTCATTTTCAAAATGATTGTACGAAACTTCTTCTTTTCCAACCTAAACAATTATTATTTTCAAGTGAGAAAAATTGTCCCTTCTCATATTTATCTAAAGAACGCGGTAATACTTTTGATTGGAATTCTCAAAAATGTTTTGATTTTTTTAGAATGAGATCGGGAAATGAGTCAATAAATAATCGTTTTTTTAGAAGTCAATACAAACCGCGAATAAAGCACAATTTTGTTTGACCTGATAATAAAATTTCAGATTCTGAGTGCCCATTTTTCAAAAATTTTCGCTTTCGCTGTGCTCGGGCTCAGTCTGAGCTCAATCAGGCCGAGAGGGAGGTACAAAGGAGAATATTTTTGTACCGGGCTCTCATTTTTTTCAATTATGAAGGAAGGAGGCAGAATTTTTTTTACTATAAAAAATGTGAAAACGTGTATTTTTTGAAAAAATTTCGTCCTCGCTTCGCTCGGGCGGTTTTTAATTACCTTTCTTTTAAGAATTGATGATTTTTCACAGATCTTTCAGTTAAATATCACTGATTTTCAATAAGAATTTTGACTGAAAGATCAGCGTAAAGTCACAGATTTGAAATAACATGAAAAATTGGCAGAAAATTCATTCATTTTTTAAAAAATTTTCGCCTTGTGTGTGGGGGGGGATTTAGAAAAGAGGTCAATATAAGTCAGTATTTTTGCTCATTATAATTATTCCAAACGTGCAAAAGCTTTCAAATCTTCAAAAATTTCCAAAAATTCAATATCTTCTAAAATTGCCGAAATGTGCGGAAAAAATCAAAATTTTGGTTTTTGCACTCCTCCTCCTCCTCCTCTCCCCCCCCCGATCCTACTGAAACTCCTAAAAATTAACGATTCTGAGGTTACTTTTTGGTTACTATTTTCATGGAAAATGGTTACTAAAGTTACTTTTTTTTTTTGAAATTTCAGTTTGAGGCCTGCAATTATTGAAAGTATACTTTGAGTAAGAATTTTTTGGCTGGCTGTAAACTTTTATCTCAAAGAATCTTGATTGATAACTCGGCATTAAACACCGTAAAAAAGCTCTTAATATTTTGGGAAACTTTTCAATATTATGCAGAGTTTTTAAGGAATAGGTAGTTTTTTTCGGTCCCTAATTTACTGAACAAAATTTCGAGTGAAACTGGGTACCATGCACTATAAAAATTGTTGAAAAAACAGGCTGCCTATTTTAAATCGAAGAACAAAATTGATTCAAGAAAGTTCAAATTTGAATATTGTTTCTCAGCTTTAAATGTACAGGTATTAGGTAATACATAGTTACTCGTATTTAGGTTCATTTTTTTAAAATTCTGTTGTCGCCTTGCTCGGCTAAAATTATTGCATCACTGAAGTAATACCTAGATGTGATTTTTCTGTTTACCATAATTATTTGTTCATCGTTGGGAAATTATTGAAGAAAATTCAACATTCCTCCTCTCCTCTCCCATCCCCTCCCATTCCCTTCCCAAAATATATGTTTATTTACATAGAGGCGATGAATCATTTAACGATGAAAAAAATCAAATTTCCTTGATTGATTTTTTGAACAACTTTTTTGGTTCCAAATTTTTATAGCCCTTCAATTTTCAAATTAGACAAAAAAATCACCATATCTGAAATTCATTTTTAGGGATGCAGCCCATTCCCATTATCAGAAATATTTTTTGTATTTGAATTTTTCTCAAGTTCGTTAACTCTTCTTCAATCCGAAATCCAGATTCCCTATATAGTAAGTCTGGATACAGAAACCACCATTCAAAAGTTGAAACTGATTTTGTGTCTTTTGGAGAAAGTATACCTAATCATGGCGAAACCTCAACCCAAATCCAGTTTTGGACACCACAGTGTGATTTCTGCATCCAGGCTGAAATGTTTTTTTTTTTTTTTTTTGCATACCTAAAATCTAAATTTATTATCCAAGTATACTGATTATGGTAACTTACCAAGAAGATTGCTCTGAAATTTTCTAGTAGACGGATGTGAAGAAACGTTGATCAGACTTCTGGATTTCTTTCGATGGCTACATTCTGTTTGAAATATGATGCTGCTCTAGTTGAAATCGATATTCGGTGATGCCAATTTCCTTAGTTTAACAACTAACAAGTGACTCGATATGCAGATACACGTAAACACACATTTTTTCGAAGCAGTCATTGTTGATACAATAGTTTACTATGGGACGAGGAGAACGCCGACGACGGTGAAAAAAAAAAGTAATATCTACATCTACATTATATCGATGTATATCTACGTATCTAATTTCCACGAAAAAAAAGACCTCTAACCCGATGGCGTAGGTATATGACACGCCGAAAAAAAATCGTCGTATACGAAGCACCCTTTCGTTGATGAGAAAACTTCCATTCCTGCTTCGCTCGTGTGTACGGACGTACGTATACGCCGTAGTGTATGTGTGTTTTAGTAATAAAAAATTAACTATATTAAGAATTAGCATGTCCGGAGCTTATTATCAGAGGATAATGTTGTGTTTTTTCCTAAATTCAACAGGATCTTATCGCAAATGAAGATCTTATATTCTTGGACATAGCAGAGTGTCCTTTCGACGAGCTTTCATAAATGTACGTTGTGCGAGTATCGAAAGGGAGCGAAGGGCGGCGAACAGCTACGATGGGGGGGTTTATTTGTGTCTGTGTGTTGATAATGGGTTACGTCCGATGATACCTGAAGCCTCACACGCGAGCTTATACTTTTCGTGCCTTACCAAAGACAAACGAATGTACGATGTACATTTAACGACGCAGCCGTACGCGAAAAAGATGTTATCTTTTTTTGGTTACTTTTTGCGTTCAATAATATTTTTTTATGACCTTAATAAAAAATGTACTCGAATAACCCGTGAACGTATATACCAAAAGCAAGCGTCCTGTTCTGTCCTCCTATTCTGCTACCTTTCCTCGTAATATAGCTATCGCTGTTTTGAGTACTTCGATGTTTATTACGGCATTTTTCTTTTATTAAATTTCAATGCTTCAGTTTCTTGTTTCAGGATTCGGATACTTGAATAGTATTTTTTGTTTCATGTTTAGTGACGAATAAGCAATTCTGTATTGCATACCTATGCGAGCGTTTTACTCAAATTTGTAGGGGTAAGGAAATTCTAGGTACTATATTCATACTTTGAAAATTTAATTTGAAGAGTCGATTTTTATATGTTCAGCATGCCGATCAGAGGGGTTGTAACATCCCTCCCCCCAGACCATCTCAAAGTTGCAAAAATTTGGGTAAGTTGGGATTCCCAACTTTTTTCCAACTTGTCTAAATTTTCTCCAAGTTTGGATTTGAGAAAGTTGAAAAAATAAAATAAATTTTCCCTTCTCCTTTATCTGGGGACTTCGTGACAATCTTAAATGGAATTTTCATAGGTTTTTCGATTTTTTGAAAGGCGAGCTTAATTTTTTTTGAACTCAAGAAGTACATAGAGCAAAAAAAGAATGAATTTCAATGAAGAAACTTTCGCTTTTAGATGCTATGTTTTTCTCAAAAAATTTCGTTCTCACTTTGCTCAGACTCGATAAAGTTACACAACTTTTCAAATTGATGTCTTTCCATTCCGGGTGATTAGATCCTTATTTTGAAACGGAAAAAATGTGTCCTTTTTCTTTATCAAGGGACTTTTGGTAGGTAGCTATTTCAATAGAATTTTCAAAAATTCAAAAATTGTTTTGTTTTTTTTTTTTTAAAGAGTGATGGTCATTAGAGAATCTTTTTTTTTTTAGTACTTAATCAAAAAAGTAGCTCAAAAGACCCTGAATTTTCGTTGTTTTTTTTTGTTTTTAATACAATTGCTCGGGAAATTTTCATTTTCGTATAAATATGAGTGAGTAAATTTCTTTTTTTTTTTTTTTTGAAAATGATATTGATTGGTGAAGTTTTTTTCATTTTCACCCCCGACCTCGAGATTTTCGACCAAGTTTCATACCTAAAGTGTTTGTTTAGCTCAGTTGTTTCTTCAAAACTTTTTCAACACAAACTGTTTTTAAAGTTTCACTACTCAATTTTTTCAACTTTTCTTTTTTAAATTTAGACTTTTCAACTCAATTTTATTCTCAAATCCTTTTGTTTTGCATTCCATAAAAAGATAATTTCCGCGCATTTGAAATTTTCATAGAAAATTATTTTTAAACAATTGAAATTTTGAAGAATTAAAAAAGAAAACGGTAAGTTGGAAAGATTGAGAGAGATAGAAAATATTAGTGAATATGCGTTTTTGTCCATTTTATGTATGGTATTAATAAAAAAGAACATCTCTGAACAAATTTTCTCCCACTAAGAATAATTCTTTCATCTCATCATTCAATCTTCTTAATTTGACAAGAAAATTGGAAAATATTGAAAACAATAATCTATTGTTTTATATATTTTTTGCCGGTTTACTTTAGTTAAACTCTTTTCAAACAGTTTTTCAATACTGATATGAGGAACTTTTTGCAAAATTAATGAATGACTACCTAATGTTTAAAATTCAAAACTTTATTTTTTTTTAAAAAAAAAGGAAGGTGATGAAAATTAAACTTTGAAAATTTTTTATTTTGAAAAAAACTTGTCTAAAAAAAAACACTTTTTGAAACAAAAAAAAAATTAACTGAGCTGTCAATTGTTGCTGTTGATGTAGACATTCCTCAATTTAATGTGTTTTTTTTTTCAAAAATTTTTGAATTAATGAGATGAAATTGTTGACCAGGATATTTTTTTGTTATCTTGGATGCACTCAGTTAATTTTATTAAATTGGTATAAAATTTTTGGGGATGGGTTTCTTACGATTTTCCTAAATAATGCTCGAGCATGAAAACATGGTCCCATTTTAACGCCCATAAAACATGGCTGACAACTATATCGAAGGTATGTTTTGAAAAAAATAATTCAGAGATTTATTTTTTACGAATACGTTCGAACCCTTAAGCGACGTACGCTTTTTCAACGTGATTAATTTCCATTTTCGACTAAAAAATTTCCATTTTTCGTTCTAAAATTAAGGAAGGCGGAGGTGCGAGGATAAAAAGAGGGGTGTGATAATGTGTAAAGGAAAGCCATATGTTGCCAGCATAAATGCGAGCAACTTTATCATTGATCGTTGTAGCATGTATGTGTGTACGTTGGACGAACTAAACTGTATTTTAGGCGGTTTTTTTTTTTTTATTCGCATTATTATTTTATTCTCGAACGCTATCGCGAATTAGGTATATAGGGAAAAATTATCGAGGACTGTGCGGCGATTAATCGAGTTCAATTTTTTTGGTGTTTGCCGCTGGAAAGAGAGAGAAAACCGTTGGTCGTCTCGGATAAAAAATACGAATAAATTAATTTCACGAATAGAGCCGCAGGAGGAAAATACACGAACATGGGAGAAGAACGAAATTCGTTACGGTATTTGAGCATCGTTATGTGCTGCGCGGATACAGAGAGCGACGCAACTGTAGCAAAAAGTGCAGAGAGAGAAAGCGCCGGGCGCGAGCGAGAGAGACGAACGCGTATATACGTTATAGGCGAAAATCGTAAATTATTTCATATTCGAAGGCACTCTCTGTTTTGTGACAGAAAAGCACACGGCGCGGCGCGGCGCTAAATGAAAAATGGCTTCGGTAATCGCGCGTCCATCGAAAGGTGTTCCATAGTACGAGACTTGCGCTGGCGCTGCAGGGTTAAAGGCTGCGAAATCGTTAAAATTGTTACCGGTATAGATGGCAAAAAAGAGGAGGCAGTGCAGGAAAAAAACCCAACTCGAAATCCGGTCTCGTATTCGTATCAGGAGCGTAGGTATATGGCAGCTTCGAAGCACAAAAACAAAAAAAAAAGATGATACGTATTGACCGAAAAGTAAATTCGTATTCGATTTGAAAAGTTTTTTGCTTTTTATTCGTTTTTTCTTTCAAATAGGTACTTGTTTTATTCGCGTTTGCGAGGGTGGAACGAGTTTAGCCCGTTGCGAGGAAATACCCGGACCCGTTAGCCGTCCAGCACCTTTTCAATCGCGCCCACCAAAGTATTAGCGATTCCGTGCATAGGCATCGAGTACTGGTTTTTTTTGGCGAATCTCTTTCTCTCTCTCTTTTTGTCTTACCATCGTCCATGTGTTTTTTTTCTTCGACCGTGTTCCGGTATACCGGCCCATTACCATGTAAAATAATATCCATTTTCATGAAATAAAGCAACCTTGTCGAGGGGGTTGAATGATGAGTCCGCGAGTCGAGAGTGTTTGCATAAAGCGCGAGTTAATTAACGAGACCGGTTTTGCATTGGCGAGCGCCGCGAATTTAACGCTCTCTCAGCTGTCTTATGCGATTTGCACCGGACAGTGATACGCGACTTAGACCCACCGGTCCGATGATAGCAGAGTAACATCGTCGTGTTGTATACTATCACCACGTACATGTTATGTATTGGATCTTTCATGTTTGAATCGAAAAGCTGATGTTGTGACGACTTTGGATCACGATTATGAAATTATTGTGCTAGGTGATAATGTGTGGTGACCAGGTGGTGACGATAAAATGTGAAATTTTTTCGCTGTACGATTTGCATGGACTTCAAATTTTAGGAGGTAAGAAAATGGTACTGGGGCTTTCAATAATGAGCTCGCATGATACTAAGTATAATGGTGTTGGGAAATAAGTAATACTGTAATTACTGTATAGATCAATTATAAAGAATAGTTTTTTAAAATGATCATAACGTAAATAGATGAGGGAGGAGGGAGGTTGAAGGGCATGATGTTGTTTTATGAGGCCAAAAATGTCTTGTCTAATATTCAAAAATGATTTAGTAGGTGCTCTCTCATTCTGAATCAGTGAAAAGTCACTGATGAACTGTCAAAAATGAAGCACAGGAAAAATCAGCGGAATGTACCTATAATTTTTAGCAAATTTTCACTGATTTTTCAGCTGAATTCATTACTGACTTTTCAGTGAATTTTCAGTGATTTTCTCCTGTGCTGCAGTTCTGACTAATGTTACACTTTTCAAAAATTAACTCCAAGGCTTAAGAAGACGAATCCAATTATCTATTTTAAAAAACTAAAAATACATACATACCTTTATTCGTTTATTTTAAACCTTAAAAAAATTATATCTGTTATTTTTCGATTTTTCAATTTTAAACATTATATGTAGGTAGTTTGATTTCTTTACATCATTTTATTGGATTCTGTTACGAAAATGTTTCATTCTTTTCTTTAAAAAAAAATCTTAGGAATGCCCTTGAAAATAATCGAAAAAACGCTGAAAGTTGAGTAGAAGCGTAAACCGTACTCTAGTCAGGCTGTTGTTTTTTTTTTTTTCAAAAATTAGCAAACAAAAAACAAAATCGTTTGTAAAATACTCGGAGAATTGAAAAAATTAAGCAGTCAACTTGAAAATCGGTGGAGTTTATTCAAGTTGCTCAAAGATACAGAAATTTTTGACATCAACCTAGGCACCTAAATTGAGTAGATTAAAAAAAAAAAACCAGTTTAATATCCAGAATTTTCCAAATGTCATCAAGTTGTTATTTTTAATTGTAAAATTTCTTTTTTACTATTCAAGCGCGAAACCGAAATCAGGGAAGAAGAATTTTCACTTCCCAAGAATTTAAAGAAACTGCCATAAAATGCTTCAAAAATTATCTGTTCTGATGATAATTTCGGTGTGTTTTGCTAAATTCTTCTAAAAACCTTCGCATTAAATGGAATGAAGTCAAAAATTCATAAAATTAGAGGGTTGTAATTTTTTATACAAACCTCTGATTTTATGAATTTTTGATTTCAACTTCGTTGTCACTTTAGTATTTTTGCGCGTTATGAAACAGTGCATTGGAGAAATATTCGATTTGACTGAAGGCTGTAGATCGACTCAAAAATGGTTTCAATCGATTCACTTTACTTTTCTGCCATATTGATTTACTTACTCTTTTTTTAAAAAATAAAATCAATATCTGAATATCCCATTTCAGATTTTTCGAAAATTTATGAATTTTTCTCCTAGAATTGTTAAAAGCATTTTTCATGATATCTGATGAGGAAAAATTCGTCTCCATTTACAAACGAACTTTTGTTTTCATAGGCTTGAATTGAAAAAGTGATCATTCAAAACTAGTTGCATCGATATGAAGAGACTGAAAAGGAGTGAGATTCTTTAGCACCTTTTTTCATTTTTTGATGTTTTCACTTTCATTATTCTTTTTGATCACTTAGCTTTCTGACCTGACATATTGTTATGTTTTCAATTCGGTCAAATTATTAGGACAGCTTTGTCTTCTTTTCTCTAGACAGTGCTTGTCATATCAAAAATTGCAAAATTGGTGATTCAAAAAAAATTTTCGGCACATTTTTCGATTCACTTTTTTTATTAAATGGGAACGAATTATTCACTATTTCGATTTCTATTTCTTCGATCAATGAAACAATCTTAATTTTAGGTACCTACAACAAAATTTAATGTTAAATTTGAATTTAAATTCTCAAATTGAATGAAAAAAAAAAACCACAAAATTTTTGACTATTGAAGCACTATTTCTTTCTTGATTTGAAACGTATATGGTACTTACTTGGAATCATGTGCAAAGTGATTCGAAATACAAATCACCATTAAGAGTGTGCGAAAATTGGACGACGATTCACGATTACATCTCACAAAATTATTTCAAATCAAGATCTTGCAATCGAAAGAAAATGATTCGATTCGTGCACATTCCTGGTCAAAATAGACGCTTTGATATGTTTCTTCTAAACATTCGAACCAGTTGAAAACGTATGTAGGTATAGGGTACCCGATTCGGCAAATTATTTCCACATCGCAAGAATAACCATCGATTTTCAAACCCACTCGGTTTCTTGTGTCGTATTTCCCCCGTATTTTTTCCCAAACTCATCTTATTAGTCGCAGTGAAATTAATCTATCGCGAAGGGATCGTTGGCCACTGGCTAATTATCGACTGCAGTGTTTCACGCGGGTGTAATTAATCTCTCGGTATATAGGAATTGAGGGACCGTTCGGACGCGAACGTCATTTTGACGAAATCTCTCCTGCTGGTATTTGCAAATTATACTATGAAAATCGTTGGGGGAAAAATACATATACACGATATTCGGCGACCAGGCAGGCATTTTTTTCCCAACCGCAGAATGTAAATCACCGCCTAACGTAAGATAAAAATAATGGAGGAAAAATTCACGCTCTCATGATTTCCGCCGCCGCGCCGCGCCGTGCCATGCCGGTGCACTGTTCAACTTCCCTTTATGAATGTTATTCGGCTATATACGTGCCGTCATAGTGTATAATCCTATATTGTAGATACATTGTAGATGGGGAAAAATCTGCAAAAAAAAAAAATGAAACAATGAAATAAAATACGTAGAACAAACGATGACGTTGTAGCACCTTCGCTCGGGTTGTATGTATAATATTGCAGATATAAATGACGTTAAATTTATTTATTTACGAAAGAGATGGCGTCAGGGTATAGTTAGCTGTAGGTTGTAGGAAAGGTAGAAAGGTACATATTTATAGGTGTTAGGTACCTATATCTGACAAACTGTATAATGTGTAGTTTTATATGTACAGGGTGGCCCATAAAATCTTTCATACCATTTCTGTTGATAACTTCGAGAGAAATACATCTCAAAAGTTGATTTTTATCACAAAATAAAGTAAAAAGATGCCCAATTGGTCTACCTTGGGAGTTGATGTACATGGACGAGATAAGGTACAAGCCTTCTGTTTTCTGATAGAGGAGGTTTTTGAAAACATGAAATTTTTTAAATTTTCATCAATTTTTTCACGACTTGGTTACAGAAAAGTGAAGTTCTGGGCCAATTAAACGCCCTACGAAAAAAAAATACGTCGACCAAAATATTGTAGAAAATTAAATTTCCTTTCTGCCTAGAGTGGTCAAAATTTTCCTAAGAAGTTCATCTTTTTGCGGTGCTCTCAAGCGAAGTTAAAAAATTGTTTGTTGAATCCTATTTTCAACTTCGCTTGAGGATACTGAGAAAAAATGAACTCCTATACTCTTTCCACGGTAAGAATAGCATGACGTCAGAGAGGTCAGACCAACCGATCTGCACAATATTGTGAATTGTGCAGAACGGTTGGTCTGACCTATCTGACGTCATGCTATTCTTACCGTGGAAAGAGTATAGGAAAATTATGACCACTCTAAGCAGAATAGAAAGGAAATTAAATTCTCTACACTTTTGTTCGATTTTTTTCATATTTTCGTATAGGGCGCTTTATTCGCGTAGAATTTCACTTTTTTGTAAGCAATTGTCATCAAATCAAAAAATTGATTGAAATTTGAAAAATTTGAAATTTTCAAAAAAAAAACATCTTTAGAAAACAGAAGGGATCTGTCTTGAATTTGAAAAATATCAAAATTTTCAAAAAAAAAAAAAAACCCACCTCATTAGAAAACAAAAGGCCTCTATCGATCTTGCCCAATTGCCCATGTGAATCAACTCCCCATGTAGACCATTTTGGTGTCCGTTTATCCTTATATCACTTTATTTTGCGATGAAAGTCAACTCTTGAGATGCATTTCTCACGCAATTATCAACAAAAAAAGGTATGAAATTGTGTTTTAAAATAATTGTAAATTCAAAAGAACGCCATCTCATAGAGAAACGAAAGGATTCTATCTGGTCACGCTCATGTGAATCAATTCCTACTTATAATGTGTTCTCTTAATCTGAATCAGTCAAATTGACTGATTTAAATCGACAAAATTGAGTCACTGTTGGAATCAATGAAAAAATTGACTGATTCAATCAGTCAATTAATTTTTACCAATTCAATAATGAAAATTCACTATTTGAATCAGTAATCTTTCACTGATTGACAGTAAAAAGTCACTGATTGATAGGAAAATCAGTGGAATTTGACTGATAGTCAGGGACTTGATTTTCTGTTTTTCATCATATCAGTCAATTTTGACATTTTTTACTGATTCGAATTTAAAGAGTAGGCCAATTTGGCATATTTTTATTTTATTTTGTGATGAAAATCAATTCTTGAGATGCATTTCTCTCGAAGTTATTACACAGCACAAGAAGTATGAAAGGTTTTTATGGGCCACCCTGTATGTAGACTGTAGACGTACCTACTACCTACTACCTAGTACCTACACCTACACCTACACCTACTCGTAGTATTGTATTGTAGAACGAAACGCGATAACATAACTGAAAATAAAATATATTCCGTTCGAGATAACATGTCAAAGTATTGGAGTCGGGTTTTTTGCCATCATTTTCGTCCGCATATTTTATACTAGGTATTTTATACGAAATGCCGACGTATTCGCGATCGCGTCTATTTACAAAACACGCGCCAATGACGGCGACGTTCGATATGTATTTAAAATTCTGCAGCAGCTCGATTATTTGAAAATCGACGTTGGTCGTCTGCGTGTGTCAGTGTGAGTACGAATGAATCTGCAGCCAACGAGTGAAAAACCAATACAAGCACAAGCGTACTTGTGCTGAAGAGCCTATCATGGCGAATTGGCGAACCGACCATTTTTCACGTATAATAATATTTTTCTTTATGCCGTCGTACGAGCTGCGCAGCCATAGCCGTCGACTTTTTGACATTTTCGACAGTTTCGTATACGTAGGTATAGTAAACGCTTATACTCGTATATGCCGCAAAGCTGGACGGTGACGGTCTTGGTCGATTCTACATATTATAATGTAGAATTTTACCCAACATCAATGATTAAATAGGGCTATACTTTTAGCGCCAGCGTACGTTTATGGGCCTGTATGGAGAGGGCCGAAATACCCACGAGATTTCGGCGGACCGGACCAGCAACCGTATAGTCGTTTGGCTATTCATAGATACATATAGGTATATACATATAGTATGTATGTCTGTATGTACCTACTACGTATAGAGTACATTAACCCACACGATCGCGTCCCCATTTTCGTTGCGATTGCGACGACGATGTCGCCGAGCGCGAACGAATTAAAGAAACCCATTTCCTCGATATATATAGGCGGATAAAATAAATGGAATATTCGACTAATACACGGTACGAGTAATTCGTCGTTTATTATTAATATAAATTTATACGTAAGCCTGTAACGTACCGCCGCGCCGCACCCCGCCATGTATGCGAGAATCTGTTAATACACGTATCGCGTATAAGGAAGCTCTCATGGGCCCATGGATACACCGCACCATTTCGATAGAAGCCCAATTCGCGGGGTACGCGGTAGAGTCGATTCGTCGTAATGGAGTTGGCGTGTTGAAAAAGGGTCTGCCGAGAGCTCAAGATATTCGTCCAAACTACGCCGAGCAAAGACGTAAACAATAGAATCAACCCTTTTTAAAAGGGAGGAGTATTGTGTACGCGGTCGAAGCTTTTTTTTTCGATTCGCAAAAGTAGAATGCTTTTCGAAAATGGGTTCCTATTCTACACTCTTTCGCCAATCGTAGATACCATAGAGAAGATTTCATTTGTAGAAAGTGGCGAACAATGATGGGGGTTATACGAGTTCGATTGTGTCTCCATTTTTATTTTATGAATTGGCGAGGGTGTACATATTTTATGAATATTGAATACCTGTAGTCCTGTATAGAAATAGATACGTATCGGTTCTGATTTTCTTATTTCGGATTTACTCTGGTACTTGATTAGTGATTACAATAAGTGTTGAGTCAAGTATCCTCTCATTTATGCATGAATCAATTGCAGCACAGGAGAAAATCAGTGAAAAAATTTTCACTGAAAACAAATCACTGAGAAAAATCACCGGAAAATCACAGGGAAAATTAACTAAAAAGTTTGTAAAATTTACGAATTCAGTGAAAATTTGCTTAAAATCGTTGAATTTTGCTGGTGTTCTTGTGCTGCGATTCTGACTATTCATCAATGATTTTTCACTGATTCAGAATGAGGGAGTATTTTTTGAGAGTGTGCTAATTCTTATTCATTCGAGTATTTCACTTTGCTCAAAATTTTGAAACTATAGTCTGTTTTTTTTTTTAACGTGAGCCCTGACTTTTCGACATTGAAAGCGCAATAATTCTGAAAGGGGTGGAATGGGGGGGGGTCAAAAATTTTTGGGGGTCTTTCTAGACCATAAGTAACATTTTGGACCAATTTTGACAAATTTTGGGTCAAAGGCCATTTTCGACTCCTCAACATAGCGAAAAAGTCAGGGCTCACGTTAAAAAAAACAGACTATAGTTTGAAATTTTTGAAATTCATTTTTTACATAAATATGTGTAACTTTTCAACTTTAAAAGGCGATTCACAACGACTTTTTGGAAAACCTTGACGGATTAAGTTGAAATTATTCGGAGGAACAAAAAGAATATGAGGTGCAATGACGAAATTTTTAGCCACGTTTGGTCGTACCTATGAATTTTGAGATTTTACGTAATAATGTTTCAACCCCCAATTTTTGAAATTTTGGTCTACCTATCGGTATTTCTTTGGTGTCATTTTCTCATGATTGAACCTCGCTGAGTTCAAAAATGTCATTACTTTCAAGATCCGAGGGAGATAAGTCCCTCTAATTTGAGTTTTTTCAACTTGTGTTTTTGCATTTCACCTCAAAAGTGCCTAAAAATCACATTTTTTTCAATTTTGCACAACCTACCGACCGCGTCCCTTCAACCAAATTTCAACTACGAATTGATACTTTTCAACTTCTCATACCTCTGTTCTGAGTGAGTAGGAGCGCGTAAAGGTGTCAATAGTGGGATGATTTTTCATATTTCTGGGTAAAAATCGCAATTATTCAATTATACATACATGAGAAAATATTCATCGATCGAAATTTTATTCTTAATACGATGTTTGAGTAGTACATGTCCAACACAATAAATACAGACCCGGAGGAATCCCGTATACCCCCACCAAAGGGGTGTGGCGGGTGGTTTTGGACTGACGTTTTGCTCAATTTCACTACATTGAAAGTAAAATGAGTTTTACATCTTTTTTACGTATCTAATCGTGGAGTAATTTAAGTAATATTTCCTCACATTCCCCGACTCATATTACTCAAAATTTTTCAATTTAACCCAAGGGAAGGGGTGACCAATTAGAGGAAGGGGTGTTATTGTGACAAAAATCAATATACGTATGGAAATCTAGGTTTTCGAAGACGCTGATTTCGAATACGTCATCGATTTTACAATTAAAGCCCAGGGGTAGGTAGGGGTGAGCCCGTCTAGGGGGCAACATTTTGACAAAAAAAAACACATACTTATCAAAATCTTGGTTTTCAAAGGCGCTAATTTCAAATCTACTCACTCAGAGCAGAGGTATGAGAAGTTGAAATGTGTCAATATAATAAATGGTAATTTACCTGCTGAGTTCGAAAATCGTAGTTAAAATTTGGTCGGAAGGTCGGCAGGCTATGCAAAATTGAAAAAATGTGATTTTTAGGCACTTTCGAGGGAAAATGCAAAAACGCAAGTTGAAAAATCTCAAATTTGGAGGGACTCGTTCCCCTCGGGTTTTGAAAGTAATGCCATTTTTTCGACTCAGCGGGGTTCAATCATATGAAAATGACACTAAGAAAAGGCCGATAGACCAATTTCAAAAATTGGGGGTTGAAACCCCCCTTGAAACCATCTTCTCTTCCCTCGTACGGGGTTCGGCGGTTGCCTTCCGGGCTTGAAAAATTCCTTATGATATCCTTGTTCATTATACCAAATTTCACACCTTTACTACCTTTCGCAGTTTACTTGCAATCTGCCACTGGACTAAGTACCGAGTATGACGGTTTAGTAATCCATTCAATATATTTTTTGTCGTTTTTACGCTACTTTTAATCCTGAAAGATTTTTTCAAAACTGCAATTTTTTAGATTCGTTGGAAATAGCAAAAAAAAAAAAAAAAAAAAAGCGTTGACACGATTTTTTACTACAAAATCAACTTCAATCAAACCAGAATGTATGTACATTGTACATCGAACTGGTATTACTTTTCAAACAACAAAGTCAAAGTAGCGAATAAATATTTCATCGCCTCGATTTTTTTTCCATCATTTTCGATCGCGTACATTAAAATTTTTCGTACACAAAGCGTATTTAACGTAGCGTGAAATTGTTTTCGTTGTTGGAAAAAAAAAATCGAATTCGTAGCTGAATCCATCTCGCGTGTCTGTCTGTTCGGCCGTTTTTTGTTTGTATTTTTTTTTTCGTTTTTTACTATTTTTTTTTTTTTTTTGTAAGCTCGTAAAATTAAATTTGCAAATGCGTTTTTGCCATTCGCGTTGTATAACGAATTGTTCCTTTTAATTTGCAGCTGTGGGCGATTCGGGCTCGGGGACGAGGTAGCCGGCGTGTTTTAAAACAATTGCCGCGGCGCGCCGTTTCTTTTCTATTGGACGATTTAATTTCGTTCTGAGTTGTCGTTTGCGATAAAAAGCCCATTTGTACAAAGGG
Organism: Pseudococcus jackbeardsleyi; assembly: GCA_038380155.1. Lineage (NCBI taxonomy): Eukaryota > Metazoa > Arthropoda > Insecta > Hemiptera > Pseudococcidae > Pseudococcus > Pseudococcus jackbeardsleyi. The sequence goes on along the minus strand of CM076240.1, from coordinate 59,759,208 downwards.
TTAAAATAACGACGGGCGTTCTCGCGCTATATATAGTGCTTGTCTCTGTCTCTGTCGCTCTCGGTATCGCGGCGCGGCCTGGCCGCTCGAAATTCCGTATAAAAAATCGTTGCTTTTAATGAATACATTTTCCCCGGTTTTTTTTCCTCCCTTTTTCGCTGGTATTTTACTTTATATATAGCTAGGTGTGGAGGCGGCGGCCATGTACACCCACAGACACACGTATATAGAAAAAGGTACCGCGTATATGTATAAGCGCGCTTATGTATAATCTGGAATCCCGGTATAATTTGCTCGTACCCGGCCAATGGAAATAAATTCGTAATATTAATCCGGCAAGCGGTTTTTTTTCTACCCCCGTTCGCGTATAGTTTGTGCGAGTGTGTTCTGTTTACGTTTTAATTTTCTATTCTGCTTTTATTGCCTAAACGACCCGCATAAACCGACTTGCCCGAAGTTACAAATTGGAAGGAACGTTTCGCCGTTTCCAACTAACCCACCTTCGTCCTCTTCCTCCTGCCTGGCCTCGCTTTGCCGGGCAACGCATTCCCGAGTAAAATGGTCATTCCATTTTTTATTTTATCAAAACGATGCGATGCTCGCATCTGTTTGCGTCTTTCTCTTTCTCATTCGCTCTCGTCCACGTTTGCTGATGCTGACCCCCGAACGTACGAGCCCTATATGTGTGTGTGTAATTGATTGCCACTCTCAGGTACACGCGCGTGTTTCGTATATACGCCGTCATTCTATTCCAATTATATGAGTTTAATGTTCAGAAAGGCGGATACAGAAGCCGATCGTAGGTACCTGCTGGGGTTTTTTTCGTACGCGTATGTGCCCTCGTGATTTGCAGGTTTTTTATGGCTGAATTTATTGAAAAAAAAAAAAAAAACGCCTCCCTACGGATCAATTTTGTTTTGAGAATTGCTAAATAATTTAGTGTTTTGGGTGGTCGTTCGGCATTGTGGATAAATGCTTACGAAAATTTGAAAAATCATTTGATCGAGTGATTACTGGCATACCTTTTTGAATGTCAGATATCACGAATGCAAGACGAATGAACTTTATTTATTCGTTTTTTTAATTTATGGCTTAGCTCATAGGTACCCTTTCGAGATGGAACTTTCAAAAAGAGGTTGGTGAGCTTTTACAACGCTCTCTTCAAATATATATAAAAATTGTTTTATTCAAATTTTGTCTTTCACCCTTTCGAATAAATTGGAAAAAAATGTTCTGGTAAAAAGTTTATTACCAAAACTCTTGGGTACTACTTTTAGAAATTGTATGTCGTTGTGATTATGCTGATACCGCTGTTGAATTGATTTTTTTTAGAGATAGGTTGGCAAAATTTGACGACTCAAATTTTGAAAAATATACTTATAGTATGTAATATGTATTAGGTAAGGGATCATTTTAATTTTTTTTAAATGAAAGTTGAAAAAAAGGTTTCTTGAAAGTTGTACAAATTTCACTCCCTTCTGTACCAATTTTTGAGAAAACGTTTAAGAAAAGAAGTACATATTTGATAAATGTGTGTGCATTTCTAAAAAAAAAAAAAAGATTTTTTCCCAAGTAACTAAAAAATACGAAAGAATTGCGATAAAAATCCCAAATACCTACAAAGAGCAAAGCATCAAACTTCAAAGTGATAGAATTTTCTTAATCAACAAACTATTTGAAAACATTTTCTCCCCCTGAAAATCATCGATTTTTCACATCTTAGTCCTCATTTCACCTGGGCGTACAAAATTTGAAGTATTAACAAGCGGTAGGGAAGGGATTGAGATTTTCTTCTCTTTTTCAATTCTAGAATATTGATTTCAAAAAAGGAACAACTTTTAACTTTCGGATGATTTGTCTTCAATAATTTTGACTTCTAAATTAAAACAATTGAATATTTTGAAGTGAACAAATTCGCTTTTCTTAGTTATTAGTGGACTTAATTAATGGCACTCTCGAAAGAAATTTTTTAAAAATTTTGACTTTTTCGCGTAGAGAAGAGGTCAATACGATTTTTTTTTTGAATGCCAAAAAAAGACATAGGTAGCACGAAAAGAGCATGAATTTCTGTTCTTAATTTCAACTCAACTGATTGATGAACTTTTTTTTTAAAATCAAGAGTCATCGAATTTCTCCTTTTCTAAGAATACCTACATAGGTATAGCAAATTTTCTATTTTCGCTCCGAAATTTTTCTCACGTTTTGTCTCTGGTTACAGTTTATGATATCGTAAACTGGTCAGTGGTCATATCTCAGCATGTGGTAAATAAAATTGATGATTCATCACGCACAATAGTCATATAATTTCGAAGGGGGGCAATAAAATTTATTGGGGTAAAAATTTGGCAAACAAAATTCTAGATGGCAGATACAAAGGTTTCGGCTCACAGCGTGTGGTAAATAGAATTGATGATTCATCACACACAATAGTCACGTGATTTCGAAGGGGGCAATAAAATTTACATCTCATCTGGCGGCTTACCCTTTATCCTTTTTTTTATGGTCGCCTCGGAACTTGAAAGGGAATAAAATTTCGAAGATGACATTTCAAAAGAGGGCAATAAAATTTACGATATCACATCGATGAAATCCGCTCCTACACCGTTTGGGCTGAAACTTTCCCAAAATGTTAGTCTCGATGTAAAACATTCCCAAAAAAAATTTTGGCTCGATCCCCCCACCCCAACCTGAGTAAAATAGCGCATACTGGGAAACTACTGAAAAAAAAAATATTTTGTGAGCTAAAATCGGTTATTTTCTTGAAATTAGTTCCTGGTGCAAAACCTCCCTTCTTGGTGTGTTATGGATGCTAGACGAACAAATACATTTTTTTAAAAAAGATTTTGCTCCTGGCGCAGAACCCATCATCTTCAATGTATCGCAGAAACCTGCTAAAAAGGTAATTCTGGGAATTGAAATAGATTTTTTCTCCATAAATATGTACAGTGTCAAAATTTTACGCCATGTAAAACAAAAATGAAAATTTCCAGTAGCTATCTCGTTTCGGAATGAATTTTGAAAATAAGGCTGGTCTGGTCAAAAATCGTGTATAGAATTTTGAACATCAAGAAGTAAATACTTATTGAAAATTGAATGACAAATATGAACAGCCTTTTTGAATCACATCATTGTTGAAATTGCATCAAATTACGATTCCTGTAATAGAAATGTCGGGAACTGCAATCTTCAAGAAATTGGCTCCTGGCGCAAACCCCTCCCCCTCTTCTCGATGTCTTATGGAAATCTACTGGAAAAAAATTCTGTGAGCTGAAATCGATTATTTTTTTTGAAATTAGTTTCTGGCGCAAAATCTCTCTTCTTGGTGTGTTTTGGAAACCTGCTATAGATAAAGAATAATAATGGAGGACAGGATGAACTTTCTTTTTAAAATTTTTCTCCTGGCGTAGAACCCTTTTTTTTTTTTTTTTGTGTGTACTGACACTTTCCTGATTTGAAATAAGAAAGTAGAAAAATATTATAGGAAACTGGAATCTGGCTTTTTAATGGTTGACTCCTATAGCCTAAAAAGTCGTTTTTGATGTAGTTTACAAAAAAACAATTTGAAATTGATTTTTTTTTTCGATAATTTGCTCTTGGCGCAAAATCCATCTTCATGGTGTACTGTATGGAATCCTTCCGGTAAAAGAGTATTAAAAACTGAACAGGGTTATTTTCTGATGAAATTTGCTCCTGGCGCAAAATCCCCTGTCTTTCTGTTACAAAAGCCCTCTGTAGCTACAAAAAAACATTGAGAACTGAAGTCTCGATTTTTTTTTAAATTTGATTCCAGCGCAGCCCTTCCTCTTCGATGTTCTATTGAAACCTGCTGAAAGTGTAATGTAGGGAATTGAAATCTCGTTTCCTTCTTGAAATTTGCTCCTGGCGCAGAACCCCCTCTTTGGTATATCACTGAAATTGCGCTGGATCAAAGATGATGAGAACTAATATCGATTCTTTATTAAAATTTGCTTCTTGCCCAACTCTCTTTCACTCTTTACAAACGTATTATGCAAAACCGGTTGGAAAATGATTATTGAAAACTGAATTCGATGCTTTTTGTAAATTTGTTTGTGTGGCAAAATCCCTCTCGTGATAGAAATACTCGTAAGAAGGGTTCTCTAAAATTATTGTGAAAATTGTACTAGGTACATTGGCGAAGAAGATTGTGGGTAATTTTTTGAAAAAAACTTGGAAACCGCGAGGAAAACTTCTGGAAAAAGGAAGGGATCCACATGAAGAATAGATCAGAAACTCTGTCCAAATATTATTTGGACATCGTGTCTCTAATCACAAGTGGTATGAATTAAATGATACTTTTGAAGGTTAAAAGTCAAAATTTTGGTACAAAATATTCGGCTTTTAGTTAGTTTTTTTCCCCCACTTCTTGCCACTTGTGAGGTTTTGTTGTGTAATTTTTGATCTTTGGCAGAGGTGCGTACTTTCTGTAATTTTGGTAAAAATTCAAAAATTAGTTCGAGATTATGTACATTGTTCGTATTATTTTCGATGAGGCTGATCTTGAATATCGATTTGAATATTTTTCTCCTTGACGTCATAATAATATCTTAAAATTTTTAGAATTCTCTAAAAATAAGAAAGTTGTGAGTATACCTATAACTTGTAAAATTTAAAAAATTTTCTGCAGTGCTGATCTCAAATCTGAGTTTGATTTATTTTTATACGGTTCCCCATTATCTATAGAACTTCGCTGAATTTTTGAATAAACAATGGAACATATCGCAAGATATTTCGGTGATAGAAAGTATATGTTGTAGGTACTTTCTTTTTCTGACCTTTGATAAAGTAGAGGTAAATTTTCATATTATTAGCGTGATTTCTTTGACATAAAATGAGAAATGGAAAAACGAATTCGTTACCATTTGAAAATTTAGGTACAATGAAACGAATTTTTCTTGCGAAAATTTCTTTGCCAAGTCGTCAGTAGGATATCTGGAAAATGTGAACATGAGTTGATTTTTTGTTTCCTTGTTTTAAATCTTTATGTACATAAGTATGTGCAATAACTTTTCAAAATTTGATTCGGATGTGCTGTTTTTTAGTTTTTAACAAACGTACCTAGTTCTCGAATTTTACACTCGCAGAAACCTTACAATCGATATGTCGCTTAATTTCTTCAAAAAGGCGCAGTCACGGTTGATTGGCGTGTTGAAAAAAAAAATGGCGGAACCTTAAACTCTGTACAGCGATAGCCTTTACTAGAAATTCATTTACATTTAAGTACGTACAGCGAGTACGAGCACAGCCGAATAAAGGGACGAGGTAAAAGGTACCGCGTCTTTATGCTGAAACATGAACACACAGACGAAGTGCCGCGCCGGGTACCAGCGGGCTTTTCTCTCATTTTCCGTGTTTTTGACAGGTACGCCTTCAAATCAAGCGTAAAGGTAATCCTGCAGTGAAGTAGTGTGCGGTGCAGCGCAGCGTAGAAGCAAAAAAGAGAACGAGCCTGGGCTGAGGGATGCCGATGCCATGGCGGTGGTGTTTCGGGGTACATGCGAAAAGCTGCACTGTAGAGTCGGCGTTGAGCTCTGCTCTCAGTTCTATTTACGTTCGCCTTCAATGCGGAGAAGAATTCATAGGGGCCAATAGTTTCGGGTTACGGAATATTGTTGAAGTTGGAAATAACGAGCGGATGTGGGTGAGATTCGCGAGAAAAGACTAGGGCAACTGTAGCTGCGGCAGGGATCGAAGAGTACGCGGCGCTGTGCTGAGCACACAGTAACTCGTAGTAAGTGCTTATTCAAAAATACGTAGACGTACCTATTCGTATGAGCTGTACGTTTCGTATACCGCTAGGCAGGGTGAATTGTAATGTACGGAAGAGAACCAGAGTAGATGTATTATTATTTACAAAATAGATGGTGGTGCGATGTTCGCTCGGATACCTCTCTTAGGGTATTCATCATTACCTAGTGCTGCTATGCTACATACCTATATATTGTAGTATCTGCATTTCTCTATATTTTTGCGTTGCCTGGTCAGCTCACCGTTTTATACCCTTTCAGCCATCCATTCTCGTAGTTGACTTGCCAGATCCAACGTAACTTAACGCCACGTATACGAGTATAAATTTTACTCGGTCTGGCGCTGGCGATGGCGATCGCGAAGCTGCAGCGCATCCGATCCGAATTGAGAGATAGTGAGATCCGCGCTTGTATTTCCTACATTTATGACGTGAAAAAGATGAATGCGAGAGTCCGGCTCCGCGGCTCTATCCTGTTATTGCACAAAAGGTCGCGCTTCTCTCGCAAAACCCCATTGCTCGCAACGGATGCCTCCGCCAGCCATCGTCCCTTTTTCGAGTTGGCGCGCCTGGCCGGTATAATCAACCCCTTGAAACGGTTATACTTCATACGAGTATAAAATATAAAATATATACGAGATATGTACCTAGTACCTAGCTCCCTACTACCTACTTGCTACTGGTGCTCGTAGCGACTACTATACGACGACGACGACGACGACGACTTGGACCAAGCCGAGAGGGGCTGCTAACGTTATAGGTGTGTAGTATGTGGGTGTGTACCGTGTAGATATATTTATATACCGACATCGAGCCACCGAACGAATATGTAGATAAATGTGGAAACTGGAAAAGAGTACACCGTCGTATGTGTGTGTGTGTGTGTGTGTGTGTGTGCGCGCTGGTATTTTCGTAATCGTAGTCGTACGTACACGGGCGCACAGCAGATGTAGATACCACACACGTACATCGCGGAGAGATGGGTTGCTTTCAAAACGAAAGCTCAACATCTCCGGGAAAAAGCCGGTCGCACGTTCGCTCGGCGTACTCTAATCCCGCCACGGGACTTTTCGGACCCTCCTATTTATTTTCTGATACGTTACTCGAACGTAAAGGGAATTACATAGATATAGAGAAACGATCGGTCCTCAAAGGGTCGACCGAGCGAGGAAGGCAGAAATTTTCGCAAAACGCCATTGGCTACTTTACGTGCGATCGTGGAGCGGCACGGCACGGCGGCGTGCTACCGCAGTAGCCGTCGCGTCGTTTCCTCTACGTATGTAGCCTGTGTATTGTACACGTACGGTGCGGTATACGTAGATGTACTCGCGTATCTACACATACCCGCACCATTTACTTATAATAAATACACATAGCGCCACGTATCGTTCCGTTTTATCCCATCTTTCTCGCTCCTACAGCATCAACGACGTCAGCAAGCACCGTACAGTTTTCTCTCTTTCTCTGTCTGTTTTCTGAACGAGTATCCGCACATCGAGGGGAATGTGGATTGGTGTACGGATCGCTGGGAGATGCGGGGCGCGTACTGTAGAGCTCGCAAAAAGCCGCGGATTTTAAAATATCGTATACCTACGCTCTTTCTCTTCACCGTACGCTGGGTACACAGGGTGTTTCGTAGCTAATCAAACTCCTTCCGACCAGCGTGTGGGCAAATCATCCCAGGTCTAAGTCTGAATGTTTGCCTGAATCTTTGAGCTGCTGGATGGGGCTTTTTTCTAGAATTTTCCAATGAAGGTGATCCTTTTCGTAGGTGTACTTGAGGTCGGTGAAGCTCGTCGAATAAACGTGTAAAAAATTTGATAATAAATTTTTTCATTTTCAAATTTCTCTGGTATCGCTTTACAGAGTTGAATTCTGAAAATTCAAAGTTCTTCTATAAAATTCAATTCTTACCCCCCCCTCCCCCATCCCCGAAGCTCAATTATGAAAATTCAATATTCTCCTTTATTCCCCTCCCCCTCCCCCCCCAGAACTAAGTTAAGAAAATTGTGAATTCATTTTGAAATGAAATCCTTATTTTTGTGATGAAATGAGATGAACAATTATGTTTTTGAACTATGATCATTGATCAAATACCTACTGCCAATGTCCCTTTCTTCTCACATTTATAAATCAGTGAAAGTATCGAAAAAAAAAACAGCAAAATTCACTGATTTTTCAAAGATTTTCACAAATTTTTCGGCTGAATTCATTAATTTCACTCACTTTTTAGTAGATTTTCCGGGCACTGGAAAATTCGCTGAAGAGTGAGTGAAATTTATAAATGTAGCCGAAAAATTAGAGAAAATCTTTGAAAAATCAGTTAAAATTGGCTGAAAATCAGTGAATTTGGCCAATTATTCCTGTACAGCAATTCTGACTGTTCATCAGTAACTTTTCACTGATTCATTAATTGTAACATAGTCTAAAAATAATCGAAAATCACGGGAAAACAGTAAAAATTGCAGTACGGTAATGAATCAGTGAATAAAAATTTCACTGGGAAGTGAAAATTTTCTTGAAAAAATCAGTGAAATTCTGTTGAAAAATCATCAAAAATCTGCTGAAAATGAGAAAATTTCACCAATTTTTCCAGTGCCACAATTGTTGACTTTTTTCATTAATTCTGAACGAAATAGTAAAAATGGCATGTTTCAGTGTTACAAATAAATACTTTTTCCTGAAATTTTTTCAAAATATTGACAAAAAAATTTTAACGAAGAACTGGGAAATATTATTTTTATTCTGTGTTATGAAATACGTGGTTAGTTCACTGTTGCAAACCTCACCTGCCTGTCTTAGTCACAAAAATTAACACTTTAATTTAAGAAATTAAAAAAGTGAGATTTTTCATACGTTTTTCTCTTGAAATTAGACATTCCATCAAACTTTTTTAGCTATTCACAAAAATAGAAAAAAATCATTCAATTTTTTACAATTTTTTTTGAGTACTCTTCGTAGTTTTCCTGAAAAATTTTATCAGTCGCATAAAAAAGTTACCGCGAAGTGAAATACAATTTTTTTTTTGAAGAACATAACTCTGCTCCTGCAGTTCAAAGGGTAGACTAATAATCATACTTGAATTTGGAATGAATTACCTACTCTTTGGTTAGCAGGAGATTGGTCAGCTATGAAACACCCTGTACAGATGTGTACGATGGTATTTCGGCGCGGCGCTTACCTTAGCCATACTTGTACACACACACACACACACACACACACACATCTGCACCTATACGTATACAAAAACGGGCACGCAAATGTACGAATACAAAAGGCTTGAACCGCGTTCGGAATTTTAAATTTTACTTGGTCGGACGCTTTCATATTTATAACCATTAATGGAAGTTTCTAGTATTAATCCTTAATGCGTAATTCTTAATCGAACGTACCGTACCGTGCAGTATGTGCGAGAGAAAGATAGAACCATCGTTTGGCCATTTTCCATTCCCCCGCTGCTGCGAAAATTTCAGAATCATAATCCCCCGAGTCGACGGTGTAAATCTGCGACTTGCGTGTGCTTGTGTTCGTTCGTACGTATGTAACTGATATGGTAATGGCTGGTACGGTGCGGACTGCGGATTGCTTTCTCTATATGTTGTTGCTGGGTACGACGAACGTAGGAGTGAAAAAATTTCAAGTAGGTATGTAGATCTATGTATCGTAATACGTATCTGCAGTTACGGGATTATGGCACCTACGTGAAGTAATCGAGCTACATTATCATTGCGATGAAAACTGTTTTAAATTACGGCTCATTATGTTGACGACGTGCAAAACTGAAATTTTTGTCTGTTTTATCAATATAATTATGTATTTAGAAAAAATGACGTATAGATTTGATTTAGCTGGAAATGAGGTGACTAAAAAGGAAAAAGAAACATTAGGTACCAATACTGTTTAAAGAAGTTTGAAATTTATTAATTTAGGTTGAATTGTAGAAGGAGAAATTGAAATCATTAAAATTCTGTTTGGAGAAGGGTATAAGAAAAGTTTCAAAATTCCAAAATTCAGCATGAAGCAAACAAAATAGATGTTTAAAATCACCAAATTTCAGCCTGTGGAGGGAGGTATAGAACAAATGTGGAAATACAGATTGAAGGGAAAATGTAGCGTGAAAGAGAAATTTAAATTCACCTGAATTCAGTTTGGAGTACGGCAAAGGAAACATTTGCAATTTGGACAAGTACTAAATTTCGGTATTCTGAAAAAGCTGCCTGGAGAAATTTAGAATGACGGAAATTCAGCCTGAAAAGAGGAGAAAACGTAGAAGTTCTAAATCACGTATTAAAATTTAACCTGGAGAGGAATGCAGTAAAATTTTTACCAAAATTCAATTTGAAGTCAGAAGGATGAAGGATGAAGGATCCTGATGAAATCTGAAATTATTAAAATTCAAGCAAAGGAGAAGTACAAGAGAAATGTAAAATTACCATAACTCAATTTGAAGAGAAGTCTACATCGATCTTTTATATAAGATCAATGGAAATGTAGTATACCAAAAAAATTTAAATCAAGCACAGAACTCTCAGCGCGAACCTAAAAAATTTTGCGTCATGAATATATCTAAACAGTCGATCAATTCTCAAAAATTCTTTCATTCTTAATGACATAATGACATTTTTTGGTATCTTACTATCTACTGATATAATTTTATCTTTTGGATAAGAATTTGACTTTTCTATTTAATCAACTTTTCTTTTAAATTTACGTAAGAAATTGTATTAAAAAAAAACTGCTGAGGAAGAATTGGAAACTTTTGATGGAAATTTTCAAATACTATCTAAATAATTTTGTCTCAGCGCGCGTTTATTGAAAAATACACCAATTTAGTACCTAAATAAATGAATAAATCTTTCCGTTTAAATATTATGGACATCCACTTCTCTGTACCTATTTATTTTAATTTCAGCAGCGTAAAAAAAATATTATTACAACAACTATTTTTTCAGCCAATATCAGGTGTATAGTATACACGCGCCTAGTTTTTGACGAAGCTGTCGTGTACATTTTGCTAAAAAAAAAAAAATCGTTTGCATATTTTGTCCGAAAGTTTTTAATTTGTTTGGAATTTTCCCATGTACATACATGAATTTTTGTGTAGTTGACCAAACTATATTTTTTTACTGCAAAATATGTACCTATCTACTACCTACGGTTCACCGTAATTGGCTTCTTTTGAAGAACCATTTTTTGCTATAATCACCAGCGTAAATAGTTTTAAATGCGTAGGTAGTCTAGGTACATACTATAAATTTTTTTTTAAAAACTGTGGTTTTACTATGCTTTCGATCTTGGATATTTTAAATACTTGGTTTTTTGAAAAATTATTCGCGGTTAGTTTTGGCTTTCCGGGAGTGATATTTAATAATGAGTACCTAATTAAAAAATGAACAATTTACATTATTTATTTGTAGGTACTGTTTAAACTCAATCTAAAAAACTTGATTCTTTTGTTTCAGCGTTCCAAAAGTAATATTTGAATGGGATAGCCTACATTACTTGCCTGAGTGCGGATACCTAGGAATTACTCGCATATCCGATTTTCGGTGAGTAACGATACCTAATCGTTTTATTTTTGTATGTAAGAATGTTTTTCAAGTGCTACCTAACTAATTGTAAGTTATGCTATAATGAGTAGGATAGAAAAATAAAAATATCTACCTAATGGTATAGATATTCTCTGACGTAATCATTATAAATACCTATCATGATTACATGCCAGAATCAAAATAAATAAACATTTTAAAATTTAAAAATTCACTCATACTTACACGAAAGTTTTCACCATCGAAAGTGGATTCAAGAATTTTTTTTTTAGAATTACTAAAATTTACGCTAAGAGAAGATGGGAGGAGAATTTTAAAATTACAGAAATTCCATCAAGATACATACATAGAGGTACCGAGAAATCTGAATGTTTAAAATTTAAGCCTTATAGGGAAATGCGAGGAAAATGTGAAATAGGTAGATGAAGTTCAAGGTACGGAAAATGTGTAGGTAGCTAGGTACCATACTCGTAATGAGGTACATGATTGAAATTTGCCTGGTTTGTAGGACAAAAAATTTCAGCATAGGGTAACGATTACCTAATGATTACTGATGTTCAGTATTTGGCGATCAGCGAGCCCTCGATTTTTCTGGTAGATGAATACTTTATAAGGTGTTTGCTTAAAGATCGACCCAAAAATGAATTTCCCATTTCCCAGCAGAACTGGTTAAAAGGAAGTGAAAACTCGATTTTTATTTGTGCAAATTTTTTTAGACAATTTTCGGAGAAATTTAAAAATTCTGGAAAAAATTGAAATTGGTTGAAGGTTCCTTGGCCGGAAAAGTCAAATTTTAGTGCGGGAGTTCTCAATATTTGAGTTTGGCGAAAGGTTTTTTTTTTTTTTTGCCAAAAATAAATAATTTATGATGAAAATAGTAATGTTTTCATTTTCAAAAATTTATCAAAATATCAATTTGACCCTCCATGATTGAGATAGCTTTGAAACGCGCTCTTTCCAAAAATTAAAAGTCGCCTATTTTAATCTAAATTGGATGCCTCCAGTGGTTCTTTTTTTAATATGTAGTAATGACTGAAACAATTTTATTGAGTTTCATTGGTATAATGTAGAATAGTTTTGTTTGTAATCGTCCATCATTTTGTTGAATTCTTGATTCCATCAATTCGTAGAATATTCGTCAGCATCTTTGATGAATTTTTAAATTTGTGAAATCGTCAATATCTTCAGTTTGATTTTTAGTAGGTACCAAAATTATAAAAATGATTGAGGTTTTAGGCGTTGTCATGTGAACAGAGCTGTTCATTATATCCATTGCCTAAGCAAAACGAATGTGGAAAGTGAAAAATAATTTAATTTTGGTCCAATTGATTTTACTAACGAAATATGAATTCTGGATTGATCATCCTGTAATTACGTATGCATCACCGAAATTGATTTATTTTGCTACGATGAGTGTAAACAGAAAATTCGTCTTCAGTTTGACGTTGGTACCATTTAAGCAGAAGCATGACGAAGAAATTTGTTGTGGGAAGAGGATTTCAAATTTTCCTTAATAATTTTTATATAAATTTTCCCGGCCATTTCTCAAAAATTTATCTAAGTATTTTTTTTCTTTAAAATTTTGCAATTTGGTACAGCAGCATGCCATGCCATCGTGATTGAAACTCAGTACCAGTTGAGTTGCAGTTACAGTTACAGTTTTTTCTCCACATCATCTAACATTCCTCTACTCATTTTTCGTCTCCTGTAAAATAAAACAATATATCTCATTGGAAAATATTTATACTGTTTTTTCGTTTTTTTTTTCACAAATTTTTTCTATACTGCAGACAGCAACTTTTCCTTGATAAAAAACCCTACTCAAGTACTCATATCTGTAGGCTATATCCCCTTGCTGTTGTAAAGACCATCTCAAGTAGAGACATTCTCGTTAATAAGCAATTAACGCATCGGCACGATCATTGTCGAGTTAATTTCGTCGATGTAGCAATGCTGCGTTCAGTATTGATGACATATTAGGGTTAGTTGTACGTGTTTACACATTCTCACCTATTCGTACACTTTGTACGTACCTACTATACCCCTTTCAATTTCATGTTCGAGGTTTACCCTGTATGTAATTCAGACCTGTAGTTTTGCATCTATTTTTTATCATCAATTATTGTACTGATGATTAAATTGAGAAGTGTGGAAAACATTCTATCGAAATTACAATTTTTTTTTTTTTTTTCTGGAAGACGAAATAAATTTCATTTATTTACGGCGTCCGTGTAGGCAACTTATTCAACACTGTACACTATTTCACTTCTACCCTCCCACTATCGTGATACATGTGAGGTCTTTATGTCATCTCATTCCAAAATATTTTATTTTGAAAAAATTCGAGTAAGAAATAGTGTGTTACAGTGTAGGAGGTGAAATAGTTCACTCTCACCTTACGAGAATGTTGATAGAATTTTTAAAAAAAGCTTCTTTAAGTGTATAAAGAAAAATATCATACAATGTAGGAGGTGAGAGTGAACTATTTCACCTCCTACACTGTAACATACTATTTCTTACTCGAATTTTTCAAAATAAAATATTTTGGAATTAGATGACATAAAAACCTCATATGTATAACGATAGGGGGAGGGTAGAAGTGAAATAGTGTACAGTGTTGAATAAGTTGCCTACACGGACGCCGTAAATAAATGAAATTTATTTCGTCTTCCATTCATTCTATTCTAATATCGATTGCTGTTTTCCAATGAATCTGAATACATACCTACCTATGTTCTTCTCTCAACTCCCTAAACGCGTACGTTTCCAAAAATTATGAGCAGTCTTAATCTCATTCATGGAAATTAAATGAAAACATGATTTCATAAAGGTTTCATTCTTTGATGAAAAGTAAACAAACGAAACATTACTCTCGTAGGAAGCTGTTAGATCGACAGCTACGCTGTGGCGCTTTGAATCATTGTTTGTGGAAACTTTTAGTGTAGTAGTGCGCTGATAGATGCCGTTTCTTGTATATTTCGTGCTCTTTAATTGAAAGGCCGACTAGGTTACATTCAATTTACAAATATGTATCATTTTCGCGTATGGAAATTTTAATTTTTTTTTTCACGTAGGAAATACCCATATTTTAATATTTAAGTTATAATTGTCGTTATAAATCGCTCTGAATAATCTACCAAGATCGTAATTTTGGAAAAAATTTACTCCATATGTACTTCAAATGACATGTCTCATTTTCGTGTAAAATTGTTTCGTTTTATGAGATCGTGCATTAATCCTCTATGGTGATGATTTACGTACGTTAAGTCACGCGAGTCATTCCCTATGAAATTGTCGTCCGATTTTCTCACGAATTAGGTCAAATGTCTAGACGATATTCACAAAGTAACTCAAATAGGAGCTTATTTAGGTACATGCATTATTTACACCGAGTAAATAGTTGAGTAATTATACCTATAGGACCACAAGGAGAAATTTGACGTTAGCCGTGTGTTTGTGCAGATCCCAAAATAGTGGCTAGGTAGTAGGTACCTGTATGTGTAATAAGTACAAAATTACGCTTGCAAAACGACACCCCAGATACTGCTTGAGATTTTTGTCAGACTCGGATGTACTCGAAGGGTTGAAACCTGAATACAGCGGTGTCGTAGGAACTCGCGGTACCCATCAGCTAGCGTACAGGTAGGTCATTTCTCTCGCGAGTTTGAAACTAGTTTTTCTGGATTTTATTTCGTAACTATGGGCATATCTACCTTATATTCGCGAGGTCTTCTCGTTCAAAATCCCTCGTAGAAACAATTTTACCGTTTTCGAGTTTGGTTCTAATCATTCCAAGTTTTGTACGAACAAATTTGCGATTTTTACTTTTCTTCAAAGTGAATATTTTAGTTTTTTTGGTTTAACAGTATGTTTGTGTTAAGATGGGACTTGAAGCAAAAAATATTATTGGTGATTAATTTGTCGATATTTTTTTTTCTGCAGGTAAGATCCGTGAGAGTGAGTAATGGACGTATTGTCGTGATGTCAGTTTTTGAAATTTGTGCTGAAATTTAGAGTAAAAAAATTTGATACCTATTTTTACTTGAGTACGATGCATAATTTTTGAATTCTTTTGCCCCAGTATGCAAGGTCGATTTTCTCGCGATTTTTCATCTCTCGAATTAGGTACTTTTTACTTTTTGCACCATGATTGCCTTGTAGCATGAAATTCAAAATTATGAATTTTTAGTGTTTAGATTTAGATTTCACAAAAAATAAAAGATATATTGATTTAAAAAATATGGCATTTTGCGGCACCTGCAGATTCCATTTTCACTGATATGCTAAATGATGGATTCTCAAAAGTAGATGAATCATATGTTCTTGAACTTCTCAATAATGGATTTTTTAAAGTCGGCTTTTTTGAAAATGCGGTGCGATCGAATTTAAAAGAAAATAAATCACGAAAGTAAATTTTGCAGTCGAGAAAAAAAAAACCAAATCTGAGTTAGAGAATCTCAAGTTTTCCGATGGAAATTAATAGAACAACTTTTTGGCCAGATTTGAAAAAAGTTGACGTCAATCAGGTGAAACCTCGGTTCTACAGAGGGCTGAGAGGGCGGTTAAAAAAGGTACAACACAACAGGAAATGGTCAAAAAATAACTCACACAGTGTGTTATGGATTCGCTACGAAAGATTGTGATGAAAAACATGATATGAGAGAAGAATAATCACAGTCAAATTTCAACGAATCCGGCAATTTTTTTAAAAAGAACTCCTGTAGGAGGGGGAGAAGGGTAAAACTTTTTAATGGAAAAATTGAGGTAAACGGTTAAATGTATACCGTTTGACTAAGAACTCGTTGTCAAAGGTTTGCCAAGTTTTAAAATTTATTTTGAAACGAGGGCCCATTAATAATGCAAGGAAAGTAGATTACACCTACTTTCAAAATCGGAGTCTGTCTTAATTAGATAAAATTCTTCATATTTGAAATGAGTAAATAATTTTCATTGATTTTTTCTCAATTTATTGATTTGTCAGAAAAAATCTATAATCATTGAAACTCCCAGATTTTCAGTTAAGAACTCGTTGTCAAAGGTTTGCCAAGTTTTAAAATTTATTTTGAAACGAGGGCCCATTAATAATGCAAGGAAAGTAGATTACACCTACTTTCAAAATCGGAGTCTGTCTTAATTAGATAAAATTCTTCATATTTGAAATGAGTAAATAATTTTCATTGATTTTTGATTTGTCAGAAAAAATCTATAATCATTGAAACTCCCAGATTTTCAGTGAAATTTATTTCACACCATTGAAAAAAATCGTAATTTTTCTTCAAAACCAAAAAGCTCAAAGGCATATTTATCATTTAACAACTTTTAAAAGAAAAGTTGATTTGAATTTTGAATGAAGAGGAAGAAGTTGGCTTGCAAAAAATTCTATTTTCACATGAATTTTCGAAATACTTACAGTATTGTTTACTTCTCATCCTGGGTTTTCTTTGATTTCATTTTTTTTCTTCCAACTTTACGCATTATTCAATTTTCACTTCGTCTTAGATGCGTACCTCACCTTGTAACGATGAGATTTACGTATGTGTTTAAGGGTGGAGATTTTTTTCTATAAAGCCCCCAAAAATGTAATGACGCTCCTATCTCTCTTAATTTGAATCAGTCAAAATTGACTGATTAAATAGACAAAATTAAGTTACTGTTGAAATCAGTGACAAATCTATCAATTTAATTTGTGAATTTTCATTTTCGAATCTGTGATTTTTTTCCTCAACTTCCGAAATTAATCGGTAAAAATTTTATTTTACTGATTTAATCAGTAATTAATTATCTAGCTACTATTTCATTCAGTGAATTGAAAGTTTTATTGATTCAAATTACTGATTCATTTCAGTAGTTCGAGAAAAAATTTCTGATTCAAAAATGAAAACTCACTAATTGAATCAGTAATTTTTCGCTGATTAGCACTTTCCCTAATTACCAATGGAATCGGTGGAATTTCACTACCAATTATTGACTCATTTCCGTCTATTTCAATCAGTCAATTTTCGGTTTTTGACTGATTCAAATCAAGAGAGTAAATTGTTCAATCTTAGGAACTGGTTCCACTGTATCTTATGTTAGCAAAAGCTGCCAAGCTTTACGATCAATTTTTCCGGTTTTGTTTTTCAAAATGACACAGAGGAATGAAAGTTTAAATGAATTAATTTACTTGAAAAATCGGCGAAAATCATTGATTTTCAGAAAAATTGTTTCGCTGTTTCAAAAAAGTAGAATTTCGCCAAATTCAACAGGAGAAAAAAATCCGAGGTGAATTGCGTACACGGACAGATTCTCTAGAAGACGAAGTGAATGGGAATATACACATAATTATGTAGTGCTCGAGTTGTGTAAAGTTGATGCAGTTGTATAATTTTGAAACAGTATTTGAAGTTTCAGTTTTACGGATCGACGAATTATAATATTGTAAGTTGAAATATGAATGGGAATGCATAAAACCATTTACGTGGAAATAATTACCAACTTGAGGTATTAAGCTGTTGTAGAGTAGATCTCTTAATTTTCATAAATTTTGCTACGTCGGTGAAGAGCAAGAGGAAAGGGGATATGAGGTTTGCTATGTGGTATAATGACGTGAGGTAGCCGCATTAAATGCAGTTCGTCGCGATAATCTACCTTCGATTATTCTCTTTAATTACGAATGGAAAATTGCGGTAATTATTCGTATATAGTCGTTTTTAGCGAGTATAAATAGTGCACGTATGAAATGTTCTCATTGCATTGGTCGATTGATGTGGATATGGGACGCGATTGACGCGAGTAGATGTAGAGGAAAAGTGCCGAGGTGAGATGCAGTGCCGCGCCGCGCCGTAAAGCTGCAGGGAAAGCGGTTCGGTATTTTTGCATTTGCATACTTCTACGGACTATGCAGTTTCCAATGAAAATTAAAATGTGTTCGCGTACAGGATACCTAACCTACCCACCTACGAATGAAAAAAATGAAAAAAAAAAAAAGGAAAAAGGAAAAAGAAAAAAAATGATGCGTCGGCGTATCCTTTGGATGATTGGAAAAAATGGAATCGGTATTTTTTTCGCTCCGCCTTCTTTTTTTTTATTTTATGAACGCCGCGTCGCGTTAGGTGGGTTTATGAAAAATACTCCGGAAACGGTGTATTTTTTCGCATTTTTATTCGTACATTTTTATGTAGGCGAAATGTATTCGGCGAAATGTTATTTTTGCGACGTCCAATGCGAGAAATTTTTTTCCGTCGATGAACACCCTGTCGTCGAAAATAATTCAAAGATGGCCGCCGCCGGATTTTTTTTCCATCCCTTCGGCTTTGTCTAAGGGTCGAATGCGCGCGCCGAACGCTTATTTCCTAGTTCGATATTTTTGCCCGGCAGTCTTTTATATCCACTCCCTCTTTTTCACGCGTATGGCCTTTTCGGTGCGGCGTGTGTCTCTGTGTGAGGCTCTTGTCATATACGAATAGAGCAAGATAGACGCTGCCGACTGAAGAACTCGTCATAGTCGTGTACGGACTACCACCGGTGCCGGGCAACGTTTGCCTTTGCGGCGCGAGAGAAATAGAACGTCTCTTTGTCAACTGCAAAAATCGAAAATTCATTGTTGTCAAAGATCCTCCCACTATGCTGCGGAGTACGGAGTACGGAAGACAAAGAGAGCCGCAGAGAGGTGAATGGAATTTCCAACGTGACTTGTACACGTACCATGGGCCACCGAGCGCTCACAAAGCCGCATTTTCGGGCGGCCGGGTATGCGAGGAGGAAAAAAAAGTGCATTCTGCGTTGTACCGCGTAGAAGAGGCGGGGGACAGGGGTGGTGTACGCTTCTTGCACTTTCCGTATTGTATACTCTCTACGTACACCGTACACTCGCTGATCGACCAAAATATACCCATTTTTTCAGCTTAATTGAGGAAATGCCTGATAGGTATGGGAAACTTGTCGCTGTACCTAAGCGAATTAACGCCGCCGCGCCTCGCCGCGTGTAACTTGCGCCCAGCGATGCGTGCTTTTTTCCTATTTATTTTCGCAAATACGCCGTAATGACTGCAATCTATCTAGTTTTATGTTTGTACGGAGGATAATTTTTTGGCAATGTTATTGTACGAGGTTTTGTGTATTTTACGATTGTATGTATTACCTTCTCGTACGCAGCATTGTTTTGGTATTTTTATATGCTAATTTTTGTCTATTTATCTCGTGATATTTTTATATCTACGTTCCTATTTTGAGGGTAAATTAATGATTAGATGAGGTATGTATGAGTATGACTATTAATGCAATGGGTGTGAAAAATCTATGATCACAAATCACAAAAACACTGAAATAGCACAAATTTTCCATGAAAATTTCAAGAAGCATACATTTAATGTTGGCTGAAATTAATTAACGAAAATTATTAAAACTTTTGGTTTGTTTGAAAAACAAGACTAAGTACATGTATCCAGTGCATGTTCAATATTTTTGAATTTTTGCAAATCATCTAAAAATCCTTGCTTACCATTTCTTGTGAAAAAATTGCATTTTTATTTTGGTTGAAAAATTTACCTACGCTTGTGTCAAGGTGCTCAGAAATATTTATTTATGAATTTTAATTTTTCGCGTTAAAATAGAAAAGTGGATTATTAAAAATTTCATGATTTTTAGTGTTTCTTCAATTTTTTGAATTTTTTCCCCCATTTTGATTAGTTATCTATCAGATCGAGAAATTCTGTAAAAGTTAATATTTTCAAAATGGGTTGAAAAGTAATGCAAAATTTGAAAATTTGAAAATTTTCCTCAGAAATTCGCCAAAAGTCAAGATGGATATTATAGAAATGAAAAGTGGAAGTGAAGTGAGAAGTATACTTCAGTATGCATAATGAACATTTAAAGAAATTTCACCCATGTTAGGTATCCACCATCTGAAATTTTTTTAAATTCTCAATTACCAAAACAGGAAAAATATGAAAATTTCAAAAAATTGCTTCCATCTGAAGATATCGCAAATTGAATTTTGAGCATCGAATGCGATAGTTCAGAAGGGGTGGGGTAGGGGGTCAAAAGTTTAGGTAGACTATTTTTACTTGGGTCAAGAGCTGATTACACTCATGCTTTTTGAGAAAAAATTGCTATTTTTACTTGTTCTTTTAGCTAGAAAAGAAAATTTTGGAAAAAATCGTTTGATACGCAAGCTCCATAAAATATCTTACTCAATCATTTCTTATGTTCACCAATAATAATTAAAACATGATTAATTTTTTTTTAAATTTTGTTTTTCAATGTTCAGTCCTCGCTTCATTCGAGAATTTGAAGCTAATATGTGCATATAATATAGTGAAAATTCAAATTATTCTCATCAAAATTTTCATCTGCAGTTTATTTTTGCAGAGAACATACATGACCCTTTTATTTTCAGTAAAATTGAATAGGTATTCCAGAGTAGAGAAATTTCAACTTTTCCTACCTCTATTCTTGCCGATTTTACGAGTATCTGGCATAAAGAAATTTGTGAAAAATTTGATGAAAATATTTTTCTTTTTTTTAAAAAAGCAACATAATTTTTCTAAAGGTATTTTTAGTGGGAAAAAGAGGGATTTGCGGATGCAATCTGCTTGGTTTGATGGAAAAATTCTGCGTGAGCTGTGTTTTTTAGAAATCGTAGATAATTTCGTTAATTATGATTACGCGAGAGATGTTTATTTCAGCAGCACAAAATTTTTTGACTTTCAAGTTCATTTACTTATGCGTGATACCGATAATACGAGATAACTAACCTGCGAATTCTTTTGCAAATAAAAATAATGACGTACGGAGATCGAAAATTAATTGGGTGCGCGGTTGTGAAACAGCCATTCGTGGAGAAAAACGCTGACAAATTATTAGTGTAAAAAATAACATTTCATAGGGTAAATGTTGTGTATCAGAGATGTAGGTATTCTCTTACGTTTCGATTTGGACAGACTCGCTAGAGAAGAAGATTCAGCGTCATCGTTATAACGTTTCTGTAAAATAATTACGCGAAGCAACTGTCCATATCGTCGCTCGCTTCAATTTACGCTTATACTAACTTTTCTTTGCGAACGATGACGAGGAAAAAATAATAATATTTTTAGGTACACATAGGTAGACACCTATATTAATGGGTCGGTAGTTGGGTACATTACACGTACGTCGTACATATACAAGATGAACCGATGAGGACGAACGTGTGGACGACGAAAAAAAGAAAAAAAATCCTATTATTATTCGCAAATGAACGTCAAATAACTTCATTATATGAAAAAAAGATGAATTAAGAGGGTGTCTGCGTATATACGGGACATATAGATGTGAAAAAAAAGGGTACGACGTTTATATGACTGAACGCACGGCCTGAGTATAGGTAGGTAGGTAATTAGGTATGAGAATGAGCCACGTACAGTACATATACGTAATATGAGATATCGAAGTGAGTTTACGTATCCTTGGTTACGGGTCTCGTTCAAGTATTTATATATTTTTAGAAAAAAATCGCGCTATTATCTTCTCTAGGTACTAAATTAAGTTTCTATATGTACTTACTTGAGTATGTACATGTAGGTAGGTCTAGGTACATCAATAAAGGTGGATGGCAATATTCCAACGCTTTGGATTGAAGTGTTGACAAATCGTGGAGAATATCTTTATAATGATGTAATATTTATTTCCAACTTATATCATTTTTAAAACATGGAATAGTGCCATTTTTGGGCATTAAATACCCAATTTTTTCAAAGCTTCCCTCTTGCTTCGCGTGGGCATGAACAAATTCACAATTCGGCGGACTATTTGAGGCAGCACCCAATGCGAAAGAATGCTTCTTTTTGGCATTTTCTCTCAAAAATACTTCTGATACAGCAAACAGCAACTTATTCGTCCCCTCTCAAAAAAAGTTCTCCACTCCATCCCAATTTTTTTAATGTTTCGTTCTTGTTTCATTCTCTTAGTGGTTTTGTTTTGCTTTTTCGTTCTTAATAAGACATTTTTTCGAAGCGTGGGTTAATGGAGGAGTGACAAATCAAAAATTTAAGCTAAAATTGTTTTTTTTTTTAAAATTGTTTTTGACTCCTCCCAATTTTGCGGTCTCAACATGGATGGTTTTCAAACAAAAAGTCATCTTCTCCGTTGAAAAAAGGTATAGCAAGTTAAAGTTGAGTGATTCGGTCTTGGAAACCGATTTCGACTGTTTTTACTCCAAAAAAAGGTCGCCTGTTTTAGCTATACTAATTTCAACTATAATTTTGAACCCCTGATTCAAGCCCTTTTTTCTTTTCTTTCTTTTTTTTTTTTTTTTGAAAGGAAAGAGGCCATAATGTGTTTTTTCTCATTTTTCCGCCAAATGAAAATGAAAAATTCGTGTTTTTTAGTTAGCTTCCGGAGGCTTGTAGGAACCCTTGATTTTTTTTTTCAAAATTGTTGGACGATTTTTTGCTGAGTTGCTTCCGATGCTAATTTTGAACGTGGTGATTTGCTCACGAATGAATGGTACTCATTTTGATGGAAACAATTCGATTGCGCTTTGGACTTTTCATTACAGGAAAAAGGGTTTTAAAATTTTCAAGAGGTTGTAATTCAACGAAAAATTAGGTACCAAAAATTTTGAAAAAAAAAAAAAAAAAATCAAATTCCTTTAAGCCTCCAGAAATTATTTTGAAAAATGCGAAATGTTCACCTATATTTGGTGAAAAATGAGAAAATTATGAAATGAAACACACATTTCGGCACCTTCTCCCCTCCCCCGAAATACTTGAGCTTGGGGTCAAAAATTGTTATTAAAATTGTTTTCTAAAAATGACGATCCTTTTAGTGTTGGAGCAATCGAAATTTATTTCCAAACCCAAATCACCTCATCTACTTCAATTTTTTTGCCTACATACAATTTTCTCATTAATATGTTTAATGAGAGATGATAAAATTGCCCCTCGTTGCCTCTTCATTAATTTGACCCCCTCTCGGATCGATTAATCAACACTTGAATTCTATAGCCATTTTAAACTATACCTACCTATTCAGCAGAATGTTGGTCCAGTTGAGGATGAAAAGAGTTAGAAGTATACTATACACATTTTATTCATCGATTATGACGTGAAAAAATTAGACAATTAACGTATTGGGAATAAAGGAAAATGGTGGTTTTTAGTCGTTTCTGGAAAAACGATCCGAATGAATACAATTGCAGTCTTGAAAAATGATTTTTTTTTTTCGTTATTCGGGTAGAAAAGATAATTGAGTTTTCGCACATCTCTGGAAAATGCTCCTTCCAGAATTTTATCCTGCACTTTAAAGCTATGTGAGGAAATAATGTGGTATACAATATACATAGTACTCCTCCTTTATTCTGAAAAGCAGGTCTATAATAGGGACCAGGTACACTATAAGAAAGGGAAAAAAAGCAGGCATCAAGATAATATATTATACCTCACGTACGCGGTACGGGTACGAGAATATCTGAATGAAACATGGTATAGCAGCGGTAAAGAATGAGCGGCGGCAGCAGCGTCCATAGCGCACGTACGTTAATTAAGGTATTTAACGTAAAACGGTTCCTCATATTAATATAAGTTGGCATTTTCACGAAGGATGGTGCCGTAATACGCTTTGCAAGATGTAAATGAAATGGTCTTGGTGGGCCGCGCTTTTCCGCGTCTCCGACTCTCCGCATCCTTTTTCAAAGCCGCCTTCTACCTCTATTTTAAAATGGCAATCTAAATTGAAAGGTGAGTACGGCACGCTGCCGCTGGCACGGCCGTAGCTGCAGTCGCTATACGAATATCCTATAGACCGCGTGTACAGCGTTTTATACTGATGGCCAAACTTGGTCCTGTTCTCTCTCTCTCGTCTCTCTCGCTCTCTCTCCGGCGCTGTATATATGTATAGGTATACTTTAACTTATACCTATCCTGGAACCTATTATCTACCTACCTACCTACCTACCTACCTACGTATAACCGTTGTACGGTGTAGCGAGCTTGCTTGAGAATACAATATTTAATTAAGTTCACGCCAAGCCAACTTTAGGTACCGCCTGGCGCCTGTGCGCCTTTCCTGGCCTGCATCTTCTCCTATTTCATCCCGAGCTTCTGTTGTACTAATTTATATACCTATACCTATTCGTATTCGTGAACGTATCTACTTTAGATTCAGATAGTCTGATGGTTGCGGTTTTCACGGTTGAGAATACTGTACGCCAGGTATCTGATGTATAAAATGAGCTGAGTTTGTTACCTGTACGGTTATGTATCGAGTGATACCTTCGTTTAAGGAATCTGAACGATAAGTTTTTCTCGCCTGCGCTGCGTACTCATTTCATTCGAAGCTTTGAAATATCGGATTTTAATCAGATTTGGCACCATACCCAGCGAAATAAAAAATGCGCATCGAAAATTTTTCTTGATTCTGGCGTTTACTTTTATGATACGATATTTCCGAAAATTTTCGTCCGAGTCTGCCGAAAAACAAATTCGTAAATAGACATTAATTGACAGTCTTCTTGTTTTTTGTTTCAGATGAGTTACGAGTAGAATTTTCAATAGAAATTGTAAGCAGATATGTGTGAAAGCGTAGGTAAGTCATTTTTCACGATCCATGGAAAAATCCTAGCTATTCTATTGATTATTTTTAACTTTGTAATTGAGGGATTTTTTTTTCGAAATCATGACTTCTTCTGAGTTTTTCAGCTCAAGTCTCTTGAATGGAATGATTTCGCTGCTGTAGCCGATTCGATATTTTTTTAAAGGGAAATCGTATAAATATTGCTCTGTTTACAAACTTTCATAAAAAAAATTATAAAGGGGAGAGAAGGGAAGAAAAATTTGAGACCATGAAAAAAAATGCTCAGTCTTTGAAAAAAAATGTTCAGTTGTGCAGTTCACTGTCTTTTTTTTGAAAACTTTGGGAATTTTCTGTACAAAATCATGAAATTGTTTATTAAAAATATAGATAACAAAGTATTGATCGATCATTTTGTTTATAAAAATCGCTCATTTAAAAATATACCTTAAGTGGTTTGTGGTTAATAGGAGAGGGACTGTGGGAGGTTGGAAATTCGTGTCCCTTCAGAACTGAAAAAATGATGAAATTTCACCATTTGATTAAACTTTCTATTTTTCTAAAGATGTTTCGGCTCATTCTCAATGAACTTCCCTATATTTTTTTTCTAACGTATGAAACAAAAATTCAATTCTCGAACAATTATTTGGATTTCCTCCCATACTTACTTATTCACATCTAGAAAATTGAATATTTTTAAGAAGTACCCCCTACCCCCTCCCACCACCACTTCTGATTTCTTCTAGAATTTTACTTCAGTTGAAAATGAAATAACGTTTCAGTACATACACAATACAAATGCTTTACGTAAATATTTTTGGACAACTTGGAAAATTGTAACAAGAAACCTGAAAAATCGAAGGAAATCATATTTGAAAAATATTGACAACCACGATTTCTAAAATACTGATTTTGAAATTGGACGATCTCATTTATCAACATTCTGTCAGAACATTATGTAAATGTTGAAATTTAAATAGTAATCCCAAGTACCTACTGTAATCAAATATTAGAGCAAAATCATTCGAGTTGATTTTCATGATTTTCCTCCTCAATTTTAAACAAATATTAGGTACCTAATTTTTCTGTTGAGCTCTGTGCCAGGAGTCCTTTCCCTTCAATTTCAATTTTCAATAAAATTGTGTGCAATGTTCCTGCTGGGATTCTGGGCCAGGAGTCTTCTGTTTAATTTTTACCGAATTGCATGAAATTTTTCTATTGAGATTCTACGCCAGGGGTCTTTTTCTCTCGTGTTTTTCAAAATTATACGTTGTTTTCCTATGGAGGTTCTGTGCCAGGAGTCTTTTCCTTAAAATTTTGACAAATTTTTACGCGATATTCTTACTGGAGTTCTGCGCCAGGAGTCGTTTTCTCTCAATTTTCTCAACATTGAACGCTGTTTTCATATTGAGGTTCTGCGCCAGGAGTCTTTTCCTCAAAATTTTGGTAAAATACGCGATATTCTTACTGGGGTTCTGCGCCAGGAGTGAATTGAACGACAGCTGAGGTACGCTGCGCAATCGTCTTATTCATCTTTTGGGAGAGAAGATTCTTTTCTTTTCTTAGCTGAGCAAATATTGATTTTTGGGTTGTAATTTTTATGAAAAATTAGAAGATGTACATTATGATTGAAAACATCTTGAGAAACGTGAAGAATGGAGTAGGTCACCTACTTTTTTCATATCAGTGATAGGCGGTGTTTTTTTGAATACCAAGCGTAAATTACCCGGACCTAATGAAAAAGAAATGAGCATCTTTGTTTGCTTTGAATCCGCACGAGACGAGTAGCAATTCCGGAAAGTATGAAAATAGGAGAAAAATTTACTACGATGGAATCGTAACACATTTTTTGAAGATCTTTTTTCGAGTTGATTGCATTTTTTTCCTCCACAATTACGCATATTATTATTAAAAATGACGAAATAAGTACGCTTTTATCTCATTTCGGATCTGCTTATCACTACCTACGCCTATAAAATTCAATTCCGTTTAACGAACGTTCAAACTTTGTTTTTCATCGATATAGAAAAACTAGCAAAAAATATATATATTTTTAGCATTTCCATTTACTCGAGGCTGACACTTAATTTTATTATGTAAATTTTATGTACGCCAGGCCAAACTTAATTAAAATCCGAAGCAAACGCTGAGAAAGATGTTCGTTTGTATTTTCTTTATTGTAAAATGCGAAGCCATCGAAGCGTACGCGTATATCGGCGAATGAAATTTGAAACGCGCGGAGAAAAGGGGGGAAATCGTGCCATTATTTTTCACCGTGCAGCATCTATAGATAAACGTGTTAAATTGACGATGAATTGATAATGGCGCTGGCGGATCGTCGGCGATTAAAAAAAGAAAAAAAAGAAAAGAAGAAATATTCGTTCCGAAGTATCCGATGGTAGTTTTTTTCGCTTCTTTTACCTGTATCGCGTAGGTATACGATTTGATGGCGCGGAAAAGCGCAAGATGAAGAGAAAAAATGGCGCGAAAATGGGAATCGGGGTCGCGGCAGAAAAAATGAATCGCTCGTATGCGAAAGTTTAGGTTGGCAGCGCGTCGAGAGTCGAGACGCAGACAGGACGAGCGGTGGCGCCGCGGGGGAAAAAGAAAAGAAGAGAAATTACGCCGAGTTGACTTTTTTAATTTCGTACGAACAAGTTTTTAATTTTTTTTCAACAAGCTAAAAACACACGTTTGCGTATTTAATTTGGTGGAGCAAGACGCGTCGCCAAATGAGAATTGTAAAAGCGTATAAAGAAGCGTGTGTAGGGTGGAATAATGTATGGAAAAAAAAAAGAAGTAGGAAAAAAAAAATGGAAAAAGAAAATGAAAAATATGTAACGCGTTAATTATGTCGTAGCGGAAAAGGCGAGGTGTACGGTGAAGAGAGCGTCGCACCGCTATGCCAGCGTGGTACATATTTATTTTACCAGCATCAGCTCAGCTGCCATCCGCCAATGCCAGTATGCTGTGTGTGCTTCGTACTACGTCTATCTCTATCTACCTACGTAGGTATCTACGAGTAAAGTTTCGTTTCGCCAACTTTAAGGAATATGCACCGCAGGCACGTAGACGTACAGTGGTACAGTGGTACAGTGGTACAGTACACCTTCGGCTAGGTGCCACCGATTCCAACACACGTATCAAGTTGATGGATTAGAAAAAGTTGATACCTCCTATTACCTATTTGCCGCAGATGAAAGGAGGCGAGGGAGCAAGGGGCAAAACAGGGGGTACGGGGCACGACACAACGACAGACAGCAAGGTAAACTGAAGCAAACGGAGTCTAGGCAAGAAGCAAGAACGTGTGCTGGTGTAGAAATACGGCGAAGAGTAGAGCCCTCGGCGCCACCGCCCTCGACGCCGCGCCGCGCCGCGCCGCGCCGCTCTCTCGAGAAAAAGGTTCAACTTGGAAATGCCATATCGCGGTTGCGGAATATCTGGCGTGTATATTAGTATATATATACGTGTGTGGCGTGCGGTGGGTGCAGTGTGCAGAGTTTGTGTGTGTGGAGCAGAGGCGAACGGCGACGTGGCGACGGCGTAGGTAGAGGTACGCGGCGAAAACTGACCGGGCACCGGAGTATAAGAAGAGCGAGCGCGAGAGGCAGCGCAGCTCGCCTTTAGGAGCTTTTCTAAGCTGTTGGGCTTGCAAACGACTTTGAGCTGTATTGATCTTCTTAGGAAAACGCGCCACCGAAAGCAAACGGCCGGAGAAGCGAAGTAGGGTTTCTCTTTGTGTTCGACTCCGCGGCTCGCAGGAAAATTACTTTTCCATGAAAACGCGCTGCGCGGCGTACCCGAATGATTCTCAAACGATTTCTTGCCTCGCGCAACGTCGTCTTTTGAAACGTAGCGTAGTTTAGGTGCACGTGTGTGCGTGGTTTCCCCCTTTTTTTAATATTTTTTTTGATGGGAGTCAGGTTGACCGTAGATGTACATAGAACGTACATGTACGTACACCAGTCTGTTTGTATCTAATCTACATATGTATCCTCCGGTGTACCTTACCTTTTTTCAAAGGATGAGTACTTGCGTGCATATTTTTTCAAAAAAATAAGTATAATGTGTCGCAAGTATAGGCCGCCTTTTTTAAGAGCCCAATTTTTGGTTTGGATATTTCTGTTGAGATTCATTATTTTGGTAGGTCGTCGTCGTTGAGCCGTGTTTCTTGTGACCAGAGATTGCAAATATTATGTAATTGTGAGCTTGAATATAGAAACCACCCTTCGATATCAGAAATAATTGCGTTTTTTGAGTTATTCAGATTTTATGGTTCTCAGAAGGAATAGAATAAGGGGAGACTTCAACTCAAAAACAAATTTTTGACACCTAAAACTCGTATTCGCAGCTAGAGATTATTATACGTAATATCAAATTTTTCAATTTTGTTGTTAGTAGATACCTACTTTATGGTTTCTTGTAGATTTTTTTTCCGGGAGAATTAGCTGGCAAATTACGAAGTAGGCTCATATGGTATTTTCAATAGTTTTTGTTAGCATTACACCTCGAAAACATGCAATTTTTCTTCACGTTCTGTCCTCATCATCCACGTTCAGGGTATTTAAGAAGTAGAGGAAGTAGTGAAAAAGTGGCGAATTTGAAGAGAAAAGGTAGTGAAAGAATTGAAAAATCCGAAAACCCCGAAATATATTTTTTTAAATAAAATGATGAATTGATGATATGAAATTTCTTTTTATCCAGCCTACGTAATTGGTATTTTCAAGTGAAAAAATTTGTCTTTTTCATTTGTCAAAGGACTCGTAACGATCTCGATTACAATATTCAACACACAGTTTCGATTTTTTCGGAAGAAAATCAGGAAATTAGTCCTTACGTTTTTTTTGAAAATCAAAACAAAACACGAAAAAAAATCGCGAATTTCACCTGATGAAAAAAATTCACATTCTGGGTGCTCCTTTTTTCAAAAAAATTCCCCCTCGCTTCGCTCGGTTTCAGTAAATTTAAATAGGTACTTTTTGTTTTCAAAATTGTAATAAAAACACTTCTCTTCTGTCTCAAACAATTGAATATTTTGACACAGAAAAATTTGTCTTTCTAAAATAGATTTTTGATTGGGGGGGAGGGGGGAGATACAATATTCATTAGTATACCTATTTAAAAAAGGTTATGCTGAACGTCATGTTTTTAAGTTTTGAGATAGATTTTCTTCCAATTTGAATTTTTTCTGTAATGAATTTGTTTTTTTCTGAAAGGCGAGTGGGTTTTTTTTTGGGGGGGGGGGGGCATGTTGAAAAATAGTAAGTAGTGAAAAAAGTGGTAAATTTTCCAATCAAAATTTCGTCAGATACCATATCGTTTTGTAGGAGTTGGTACGATAGGTGTGGTATAAGATGTTATCGGATTATATTTTTCAATTTTAAAGTAAAAATCACCTTTAACCCATCAAATCGGTTAAAAACATATTGGGGAAGAAAAAAAAACCTGTAAAATTTTGATTTTTTTTAGAAAAGAGTCTGGATGGTTGCAACCTTTAAAAGCCTCATCCCGTCATCCGTTATAGTTTCTACCAATCAACCTTTCATACAAATTTGTTACTTTTCAGTTAAAAGAAATTCTAAAAAACTGGACATTGTTGAAAGTGGCCAGCAAAATTTCATGTCTCAAGAGTCTCGAAAAAAGTGAGTGTTGAGCCGAAAAGCTGTGATTTGAAGAAGTTGTAGTATTATGATTATGTATTAATCAAAAATAAAAATTTCGTACGATGTCTTCATTTTGAATCAATTTCGAGATACCTCTCTCTTAGAAAAGCTCTACTCACAGTTTTTGAGGTCAGAAGCTGAAAGAGTCAACGAGCATCCAAGTACCGCCCACTGACTAAATTCAAAATTACTGTTTATTCTAGTCATTTTGTTTTGGATGTAGGCTGGACAACCAATTCCTTTGTTTTGGATAGGTTTTAGAGCCCTTAATGACACCTACTCCTAGTTTCTTTGGTCAACGATCAGAAGGGCCAAAACGTATACCTTGGTGACTTTCATTAAGTATACTTAGGTACCTATATTTAAAACTTCAGTTCTCTAGGTCATATTACATATTTGAGCTGTAAGCTGGGCACTGTTAATTGACGATAAGAAAAACAGGGCAAGATTTAATTTTTTACACTTGAAAGCAGCCTAAATGGATCCGAAAGAAAAGATTTTTCACTTTGGACCAATTTAGGTTAAATAAGAAATTTTACTTTGGGCACTCCAAACTTTTATGGCAGATAGGTATTTTCCACGACGCGAATCCTACTTTCGAAATTTGAATCCATTTGATCCATTGATTTAGGGACCTCAAACTTGAAAAAAGTATTCCAAGCTCGTTATCCAAAAGTAGTGCCTAACACAATAATCTTGAATTTTCCAAAAATTCGCCGTGAAAAGGTTGTTGATGGAACCTTTGTATTGATTTCATTCCATAGAGCGAATTATTTCAGACAATTGGGCCATTTGTTGACCTCAAATTTTTCATGCGAGATGTTTATCTTGTTTCGAAGTTCTATCTCCGCTCAATTTTTTGAATCCAAAAGAGCAGATACTTGGAGAAAATGGAACTTTCCTCTTCAGCACCTTTATGGCTGAGTATTGAGTACCACTGCGCTGCGTAATGAACGCAGGTAGCAGGATACGATATGCACCCGTCCATAGAACGTCGAAGAGAATAATTATAAAGACGAGTGTACATAAGTATACAGTATCGTCGATGCAGAAAACATTCCGAGGGAGTCTAATGATTATGCGACAGCAAAAACAACAACAAAACCGAAAGCAGCAGCAGCAGCAACAACTTTGGAGAAAGCTGGAAATTCGCTGCGGGACGCGCGCGGTCCGAGGCGAGGGAAAAGCAGAAAAGCACCTACGGTACACAAAGCTCGTTCGTGCGCGTATTCGCCGAATAGGAAAATGGGTGTAGGAGGGAGCGAGGCTAAAATAACGCGAAGGCATTAACAAGAAAGAAAAATAGCTTAACGGCTTCCTTTGTAATGGGTCCGTTCTTATAAAGGTCTTTCCCCGTCGACGGCGTGCACCCTTGGCCGCGGCCGGCGCGCCGCGTAGGCTGCGGTTCTGCGAAAAAAGGGTAGTTTGTTAGCGAAAAACTGGCAAGATTAACGTTTTCGGCAGCGGCGCGGCGGATGGAGGTGCAAAACACCGCGCCGCACGCCGCGCCTTCTACGTAACGTCTTTCTCGCTCGCTCGCTTGCCCATCCACTTACCGCTCGTTCATCCCTTATTGTACGGTTGACAAAACGAGTTCTCCGATCGAAACCCCTTTTTCAGAAAGAAAAAGAAATTCTTCTTTTTTTCTTGACCGCTGGCCGGCGAGGCGGCGGCGGCGGCGACGTATTCGCTCCCTCGCATCGTAATACGCACGTTTTATCAAAGGGTGGATTGCGCTGCACTTGGCTCACGCCACCATCGTGTTCGAGCCGTTTAGTTGTATAAATAAAACGACGACGCGTAAAGGGAAAAACATCTTAACGTATTTTATCCATTATCTGCGCTCCTTTTTGTATCGCGTATCTCGCTCCGTACTTTGGTTCCCCTTATTTTTCCATCGTCCATCTTCTATCTCTCTCGGTGGACCTTTTTTTTAATTTTCCGCAGGCCCTGCTTCTTAGTTAAATTGGAATAATAATAAGATGAATGCGAACGAGAACGCGAGCTCGGATGCGGCGGTGATTAACGAGCAGATATGTGCGAGAAGCGAGCTCCATCTCCATAGATACCCGAACCCTCGCGTATGCGAAATAATTCCAACATACGACTCTTCGCGTCTTATGCAGGCATCGGCTAATAGCTTTTGTTTAGTTTAATGAGAACTTTGGAAAAGTATTCGCAATTGAAAATTAGGGGAGTAGGTTGCCCCGTAATCTATGTAGTACATATTTGAAGATTTGAAAATTTTGAAGCGAAAAGAAAGCGTTCCCATTGAAAGAAATGGCTGCAACCTCAGCACTTCAAGTCAAAACAAAAGCGTATACTTGACGTATAATCTCAAGAGAGCGGAGAAAGACAGACGCAGCTAATAGGTGCGACATTAAAAAATAAAACAATAAGAAAGAATTTGAAAATGAACGGAAATTGGAAAAATAACACGAAAACGAACTAATATTGTGATGAAAATGGACCCTACTGGGAAGAAGGGACCCTGTGTAAAAAAAATTAGATGTCTTTATTTTTATGTATTTGGTCCAGATTTGGTGTCATTTCAGGGTCATGAATGTTTAGGTACACAAAATCATAATGAAACAGCAAAAACTTTCCCAACAAAATGCTTTCGATCTTATGGGAGCATTACCTACGTTCACGTTTTCTCTTTCTTGCATGATTATGCCCGTGGGACAAAATTATTTTGTAAATCCTTTTTTTTATTTATTATTTGTAGGTATTCAGAATTGGACTGAGAGGGTTGGAATTTGGTTAAAAACCACTACTTATCATCGTAATCTTTTTGACAAGTGAGTAAGGAAAAGTTCGTATTTTTTTTTTTTTTTTTTTTAAATAAATAGCGATTTTTGACCGAAAGAGCAGTGAGAAATCTTCAATTTCAATGAATACCATTTCAGTGATTCAAAAAAGCAAAATTTCTTTATAATTTATTGATTCAGATTTAGTGAATTTTTTCACTTATTTACTATAGTATACTACTACCTACTGCAATTCTAACTAATTTCCAGTGATTTTTGATAATTTTCACCGATTTCTGAATTGCTCTGCTAAATATGAAAATTTCATCTGATTAACGGGGAAAAAAAATTGAATCAATTAGAAGTGATTTCGAGACAATTTGAAACCTTCAGAAAATTTTGGAAATTTCCATCTCTAAAAAAAAACACAACATAAAAATGGTTCATTTGAATTTCAGTACTCTGAATCGCACTCTCTCATTTACAAACCAGTGAAAACTATGGATTTTCACTAAACCAGAAATCAGTGAAAAAAAAATCACAAGAAAATCATTAAAAATTAACTATAAAGTTAGTGAAAGTTACGAATTTAGCTGAAAAATCAGTGAATATCGTTGATTTCTCCTATGTTGCAATTCTGACTGTTCATCGATGACTATATTCACTGATTCAGAATGAGAGAGCAAATTACCATTACTTATTGGTGACCTATTTTATTGGTCAAAACATCATTTTCCGATATTCTAGTATATTTTTAATTTTTTACCCAGG
The DNA here is from genome assembly GCA_038380155.1 of Pseudococcus jackbeardsleyi. Lineage (NCBI taxonomy): Eukaryota > Metazoa > Arthropoda > Insecta > Hemiptera > Pseudococcidae > Pseudococcus > Pseudococcus jackbeardsleyi. The sequence continues at coordinate 59,725,184 of CM076240.1, read as the reverse complement.
AAAATTTACTACCGAAAAATATGAATTCGAATTGAATATTTTTGGAAAATTGCGCTTTAATCGATTAAATAGGCCACCAATAAACTTGATTGAAAAATTCCAAAGGCTCTGGTGTGGAAGGGAGCCATTTGGCCTCTGGTCCAACTTTGGAAAAATTCTTACGCCATTCAATTTGCCATGGTAGGAGATGATTTTAGAGCGCATAAGCGAATTTTTATCTCACCCCTAGGGAGCTGAAGGTCCAAAATACGCGATTTTCAACCCAAAAACCCATAAAAATTCTATCTCCTCGAGTTTTCAACCGATTTTTCCCAAACTTGGCGCAAAGGTAGTGGTACTAGGAGGAAATGCCCTGAAATTTTTTCAGATTTTTTTGACCACTTTAATGACCTTGAATTCGACTTTGAAAATTTCAAATCGCTCTGGGGCAGGGTTTGGGGGCTGTCTGAAATTTTTTTAAAATTTGGATTTATCGATGTACCTATTTCACATTTCTGAGAATTTTTTCAGATTTTTTCAGGTGGTGGAAAGTGATCAAATGTTCAAAAAACTGCTGTAATTCATCATTTTTATAGCTCAAAATCATTGTTTTTCTTCAATTTTTCATTTTTCATAATTTCCAGCTAAAAATATTGTTCCCCCCCTCCATCCATGCCTCATTTCGACCTTTATTTATTTATTTCTTATGACCATGTCGCCCAAATTCAACTACAAACACCTTTTGCCGCCGAAATTTTACAACCCTTCAAATTTAAAAAAGGAATAGGGCGAGAGATTGAAGGAACGAGAACTTTAGTACTTGTACGAATTCTACACGTTACTTGGGAATGGAAAACGAAAGTCATATTTGTTAGGTACCTAATATGTGCCTATCTAGATCTACAATCTCGTTTTCGACTAACTACAACAATTACAACATACCTATGTAGATATGTTGCAGCTGTACCCATGTACGCGTATGTAGCATGTATTAGGTGTAGCTAGGTACACAAAGGTGGGTCTAGATATGTAGAAAGATGAGCGGATGAGTGGACGAATAGAGCAGAATGTACTGGCATGGCGTGCGTATCCGTACGTGCTACGTATGTGTGTGCGGAGATAGGGTGGCGTTGGCGTGGTGGTAGCGCTTTTTGAAACGAGAAACAGAAATAGAGCGAGAGCGGAAGAAAGCCCGTTTAATTAGATGCTGTCCAGGGACTTGTCGGGTGGTTGCAGAAAGAAATAAGAGGGAAAGCGTCCAGAGCCGGCGCACCGCGCCCCTTCCGAGCTCGTCGAAAGAGACGCAAAATACAGGATCTCAAAAGCAATCTAATTTCCATCCCTTTTGTTTCAAACATTGTACTGGAAGCTCGTATGTGGTTATGGGTTTCTCTAGTTCTAAAGATATAGCGGCTATACTCGTATGTATGTGTAGGTCTAGGTACCTATACGTATAGTATTTGCCATTTGTATACTTGTACGTCCTACGTTGGTATTCGTATATTACGCGCCGCGCCGGCGGAATCGCGGAATCGCCGCACGCGCGAGTTTACCAAAAGTTGCCGTAGATATACGTGATGGCTCTTCGCCTCACTTCTTCTCACTGCGTCTTTTCGGTATATAGCATAGCAAATGTACCTTTAACCCTATCGTTGTACTCGCTTACAGTATCGTACCTAACTAGGTACCTAGCTACCTACTCGCCTACATCACCTGCTCAAATCTACCATTCCTTCAGCTCATAAATCTGCACCAGACTCTCTGAGATTTTCCACCGAAATGAGAAACGAGGAAAAATATGATCATGTACAATACTTCATTTTCAGTCTTGGGGACAAAAATCGAGTCGAGACGTACAATTCGAATATGGGCCGGGCCTTATTTTCGTTTTGTAATCGACTACCTCCCGAATGAATCGTACATATCTTTCGGTCACAGCAGGAGAAAAATGGTAAAATCGAAAAAAGGCGATATTCGAATTCTACGACCTCAAATTAGTGACAATCGACGTGTCACCCGCCAACTCGCCATTCTAAGTAATTTTCTAACATACTTTTCCAAAATGGGGGGGGGGGCACGAGAGTCCTAAAGGGTCAAATCCAAAAAAAAATATGCAAAAATATTTAAACTCAATGCCCTCAAATACCTAACAACGACTGGTCGCACGATATTTTTCATTTTTTGAAATTTGACCCATATTTAGGGGACTACCTAATGGGAGGGGGAGGTCAGATGAAAAAATCAAGTACATATTTGAACTCAGCGCCTTCGAATTAGTTGATATCGATGTGCTACTTCACTTTTTCTATTTTTTTGAATTTTTGGTCGAAATGTGGACTTCTATAGCCCCCAGGGGGTCTGGAAATGTCATCTTAAAAATTCATTTGTTGAAAATAGGGTAAAAACCTAACTTGGGTTACGTGCTGTAATTTTTCCAGATTTTCAAATGGTGGCTTTCATCTTTTGTTCTCATTATGAAAAATGAGCTTTCACCACCAAAATTGAACTTTGAACTTTTCAAAAAGTGATTATCGATTTTGAATCTCCTACCTACCAATTCTCTTTCAGACCCCGCAAACAGTTTTTCCTACTCCAAGTACAGTCTATCTCGAGATATGAGCCTTCAAACTTGGGCAACTTTGCTAAAAATCGTAATTATGAATAAAAATTTCGAAGCCCGTCCCCTCGCACATTGAGGATCAGAAAAATAATGATCGAGGTTTTTAGAATAGACCACCAAGGGGAGCTTGTAAAAAAATTGTTTTTTTTTTGAAAAAAAAAAGCAAGCGTCGAAAGAAGTGAAAGAAGATGATCTAAAGTCATTAGACAGTGTATTGATAGGTAGGTATGATTACAAATAAAAAATTGAAAATCAGTCAAAATTACGTATGGTACTCGAAAAAGATGAACAGAAAAAAATATCTAAATAAGATGCGAAGGTATCGCTAATACATCACGATATTTGTCTGGTAAACGATAAAAAAAATGATAAAACCAACGACGACGGCAAAAAAAAACAAGCAATTCTCGGTAAGCGTGAGAAGGAACTTTATAGAAAAAGAGTTCTTGATAATGACATAGAAAGCATTGTACCAAAAGGGTATATTTGCCGTCGCGTAGCAAAATTAACCTTACCCTCTACCTCGGCGGTATCTACCATCGAATAATCAACACGCGTTTTACCCCTTTTTTTTTCCAACGCGTGTGAAAAAAAAAGATTTTATTTTTCGTCTACAACTTTTCCTCGTATAAATACCTACGTGTGTTTTTTTTTTAAATGACGATTTTCATTTCATTTATTAATAAACGTTTTTTGATCGAGATAAAAGGTTTTAATGGGGTATCGTTTTGTAGGTGTTTTAATCTAGCTTCATCAGCATTCTAAGTTTTGATCGAGGTGTCCTCTGTCCAGCGCCATCGGTGTGAGGGTGAATGATGTACCGAATTACCGATCGCTATTAATAATGTTCCCGTTGGACTTGTTTCGAATATGTCGAGAAGTCTGTAAATTGGGGTCGAAATGAATTGTCGTTGTTGTTATTTCGAATGGAAAAAAGAGAGGTAGATAAATGTAGAATAAGTGTTGAAATTAAGTATCTAGTTTCTTTTAGATGAAGATATTGAATTTTTAAAATTAGAATCAGCTAAAAAATTCAGTCAGTCTAAATGCAGCTGGCAACATTTTCTAGGCATAAACTGTTTCGAAATTCTGTCAAAATCAATTTTAGGAATCCTAAAATATTTTTTGGTGCTTGACTGTTGTGAGGGTTCCTGTCGATGACACAACTCAAAAGCAACAAAAAACTGCGATTTTTCAAATGTGCCATTTTTTTTGAGGACCTCTCATTCTTGTCTCCCCTGGCCCCTGGCTCTCAGTTGTCTATGAAATCTTAGGTGTTTTTTTTTTATTCCAAAGAAAAATTCGAGAGAAAGTGAATTATTCGAATTAAAACGATTTTTTAAAAAGAAATTGTCCATGGGAGGCAAGTATTCTTGTATAATGTTCTTATACGAAAATTGAAGTAGAATTTGTGTGATTTGATATTGATGAGCGTATTAGGCCCTCGAAAAATTAAAAAAAGACGTAGAAAACCAAGAGAAAAAATAAAATCATATCTGAAAAATGTGGACTGCTTTGTTTCTAAGAAAGGTATAGTTTATTAAGCATTCGTTTACTTGCTTGTTTCAGATTTCATGGGCTGTGATGCATTAAAAACGCCCACCCGCGTTTGGATCGTTATCGTGAAAATAACTGCGAATAATGCTTGGAAAGTGAAGAGCGAAATATTCAACGTTGAGGAGAAATCATTTTTTATACCGAACTGAAGGCAATTTATCTCATGGAAAGATTGAAATGGTAAGATTTTGTTCATCTCAGTGCTTACATACTTAATACAATTTTGTTCGTATATAAACATCAGTTGAGAGTAAAATTACGTTCATAATTTTCTGTAAGTAATCCAATTGTTCGATTTTTTTAAAGCAAATTTTTGAAACATTTGATAATGACATTTTTTTTAAGGATTAAAAATGTACCTATTTTAGAACCTTACCTACCTAATCGATCTCTCAAAACCAGTTCTCACCGGTTCGGAGCCTCAAGTGAGATTGATTTCTTGAAGTGTTTGGAATTTTTCTTGGTGTAAAAATTTTCTTAGACAATTGAAAATTAAAATTCCATCGAGAAAATCTGCCATTACGAAGAATTTTAGCCGAGCACCCTGAGCAATAATTTTTCGACAATTGATTTTCAAATTTTGAGAAAAATACATAGAGCTTCACCTATTCATTGACTCGATCGATTTTTTCCCACCGCTATCTTCAGCAGCATTTTCATTCTTTCACTATTTTTTAAATTTCGGGGGAAAATGAAAAAAAGATTCTTATAAAATTGGGCGGGAAAGGGGGGAGAAAACGAGAAAAACATCCGCAACCCTGATCAATGCCCGGCTCCGTAAATTTCCTCCTTTTTAATTAACTGTCGTACTTTGGAGAGATGTCGGCGACAGCGTTAGCGACGCCATCGCGTACGCAAATGCTCGAAAGGACAAAAAGAAAGCTCGAAAAAGTGCGAAAATGCGAACGACGCGGCGCCACAGAGAGAAACCAAAGAAAAGGAAAAAGTCTGTATTTAGGGTAAAAAAAAAGCACGGCGCGCGTTATTAAAAGCTCGTTCGGATTTAGTTATTAACGAAGAAACATTAATTAGTGATGATGATAATAAAAGAGAGACCGACTCTCCACTATACAACGTGCGAGCGCCCGAAGAGAAAGCAGGGAGATGCAGCGTTTTCGTGTTTATGTATTATGCGAAAAGAAGTAAAAAAGGAAGGGTGGCCGAGTGAAAAAAAAAAGAAGGCCGCCGCGCCGCGTTATACTTTGTAAAACAAATAAGACATTTCCTCAAAAAAAAAAAAAAAAGAACCTAAAACTAAACTAAACTAAAAATATGGGGTGTGTTGCGCCACAACGTTTATGGCGGCTGGTCCATGTCGTCGGGGGTGGCGATGGCGATGGCGATGGCGATGGCGTTCGTAATCTTTCCACGTTATTAAGCTCCCTCGTCGGTTTGTGTATAGCGGATACACTGGCGCGGTGTTGTATTCTCAATTCTGTATAGTCATATACGCCACTGGTACAGCTTTCGTTCTACGTGTTTCCTTTTTTCCAAATGATGCGAAGCTGTGTAAGCAAAGTTTGCCGAACGCTAACGCGCCGCGTTACGTTTACCAATAATATTAAAAGCTCAGCTCGCTCGGATAGTTTTCGGAGCTTTTATCGTCTCTCGACGTCATATGGTTGCCTGAAAACTGTACATCCAAAGGGTCTATAGGTCTATGTCTATACGTACACAGATATGTCTTAGAAGCAGATTTGTCTTTCATGTAGGCTTTAGGCAGGTTGGGCATATTCGAGTGCGAAGGCGGATATGGGATATGTCGACTTTTTCATTTCTACGCGTATTTCGTGTTTTGTATTTCGGTATTTTTTTTCCTCCGTTGGTTGGCTCGAACCCAAACAGATTTCTAATTAAAAGATACCCGGGTACGGTATTTCTCGTTTATTCGCTGTTTGCGTAGAATGGAAGAAGAAAATTCGCCCTTTTCAGAAGTTGAATAATTTCGAAGATGTGTTCACTGTGTGGCGAGAGCGTGAGAGAGACCGGGAGGTGATTTATAACTGCGTAAAACCGGCTGAAATAAAAATGTTTCGTGATTTTTTTTTCCTACCGATTCAGCAACATTTTGTTTGCAAATTTGCAGAGTTACGTTTAATTACGAATAATACACGAACTTTAAATCTGAGCGAATTTCATTCAAAAAACCGCTATTGAAAATTGAAATCTTGGACGAAGAAAATCTCTTGGATATGAATCACAAGCGATACGAGTTGTTTTTGTCAAAATTTTCGGATTTATAAGTTTTTAGTTCTTACCTTACACAAATATTGATGATGATTTACCGTAATTATTAAAAATTTTACGGTAATTTACTGTAATTTTCAAAATATTTACTATAATTTACCATATAACCTTAATTACGAAAATGTTTACCAAAATGACAATGTTTACCTATTGATGATTCAATTTTTTTTGACCCATACAGCTCTAACAAATATCACAAAACTACCTTTTGTCGTATTTTTGGGCATTTTCGAAATGAAAATTGGCTGTAAGTAGGTATCTCAAAAACAAGTCTCGACAGCTCGAAATAAACTTCGTTCATCGGTTTCGTGATCACTTACCTCGAATTACAGTATCATCAATTTTTTGGAAAATCTTTTATTTTTTATGCACAATTTTTTCTACATGCACGAAGGAGTGAAGAGGGGAAGAAAAATGGAGGAAATGTGAAAAATGTTTTTCCAAAAAAAAAAACTTCAAAAAGTTTGTTTTAAAATGGAAACTTTTGAACGGTAGATACCTAGGTATGCTTTGAATCATTTTTCAAATTTTTAATACCTACTTCTTTGACATCTCTGTTAATTTTTGATGTTCTGCCAAATATCGGGAAACGTAAAATATTGAAATACGTATTTTCATGCGAATAAGAAATATTTTCGGATAACTTACCTATCTAGCGTGAAAACGAATTTTGAGATATACCTAGTGCAGCTTTGGGCTATATTGGCACATTGAGGAAATATGATAATGGGTTTCGAGGCATTGGGCATTTCATAAATAATTTGGAGTTGATTCTGAGGAATATCTCTTGTCAAGAGCCGCGGATTCATCAAAAACAGCTGCAAAATTCTGATGAAATAGGTACCTTACCTATACAATTCGGAAGAATTGTTGGTAATTTTTTTTTCCTTTAAAAACTGGTGAATTTTTGAGTTGCCTTAATGTTACCTAATCTGTTTCTCGCCAATTGCAAAATTATAGAGTAATGAGAGCGGAGATTCTCTCAATACCATCATACCCCTCTTCCTCCCCCGCTCGTAAAAAATTCTGAAATTTTTCACTCAATTTTGTTCCTAATTACGTAAAAATATTCCGTCTTTAGCTAGCAAGTATTTGCTCTCTGCGAAACGAAATGATTACCGGCGACGGGAGCTTAAAGGGTGCCAGGGGAGACGACCGGCGCGGCATGGCAGCGTTGTGCCGCAGTATGAATTTGCTGACGGAGCTGTATACACAAGTGTGCCGAACTAATAGCATTCGCAACTTGATGGTTTTAATCTGTCCTTATTAATTAGTCGCGTTACAAACAAAATGCATTTTGATTTCGTATTCAAAGAATTATGATTCGCTTATCTCGCACGAATGCCTTTCGACGGTATAATACGCCCGAGCCTTCGTTGAATGGATATATGTAATTAGTACATGGTACTGGTACCTGTGTAATATTCATCTTATTTTCTTGGTTCTTGAATTCAGTGAAATCGCTCAACTTTCTTTATCGAAGATCTAAATTTATCTTGGTTCATGGCGGATATTTCGGTGAAAAAATTATGCTCTCGAGTCCAGATTCTGGTAAAAAATTATTCAAAGACACATACCTATTATTATTTTTTTTAAAAAAATTTCAATTTTTATTTAATCTGAACTCGTAACAGGGAAATTTGATATTGAAATATACAAGTTTAACACCCCTTCATCGAATTCAAGTCACCGAATTTTTCTTAGAGCTCAAATTTTACATCCTGATGTTTGAATTTTTTTCAATATTCATTTTTGGAGTCTGAAAAATAAATTTTTGGCTGGATTTAAATTTGGCGAAAATCAATAAATTTTCATAATTTTCTACTACAACTTTTCGACTTATTTTCGAGCTATTCCATATTAAAACAGGACTGAATTCAAGTATAAATATTATTATTATTTTTTTACTTACTAATTCCCCTTTAATGATCTATTTACAAAACCACAACTTTTTTCCAACCCTCAAATGGGCAGGGGACGTGCCTCGAAATTTTTATGCAATTACGATTTTTAGCAATTTAAAAGCTCATTATCTCGAGATTGGCTGTACTTGGGGAAAACTGTTTTAGGGGGCTGAAAGTGAATTGATAGGAGACTCAAAATCGATATTCATATTTTGAAAAACTCGAAGTTGAACCTGGGTAGTGAAAGCTCAACTTTCATAATGAGAACAAAACTTGTAAGCTACCTTTTAAAAAACTGAAAAAATTATAATAAATACCTACCTCTTTTTACTTTCTTCTCTACCAAAAAATTTTCAAGATGGGACCTCTAGATCCCTTGCGGTACAGAGGTCCACAATTTTGACCAAAATTTATGAAAATCGAAAAAGTAAAGTAGCTCTTTCATTTCAAATCCACCCCTTTAAACCCCCTATGAACCCCTTCGGTAGGGGTCAAAATTCGAAAAATGAAAAACACCTATATGCGACCTATTGTTTGTTAGGTACATTAAGGGCACTGAGTTCGAATATTTGCTTATTTTCAAGATTTAACCCTTGTGTGCACCCCTAGTCTCCCAATTTTTGGGAAAGTGTATTGGAAACTTAGAATGGCGTGTGACGTATCGATTGTCACTAATTTGAGGTCGTAATACACTTCGAATATCGACTAACCTGTTGATTTTACCTCCTTCCGAGAATCTAGTGTTTGGACTTCGTGAAATTTGTCAGGCACTTGCAATGTTTTCATTTTTCTCATCAATTTGTTATATTTTTGCCTGATGAATAATATCTCCTCAGAATGAAACTGCTGCTAAAACAGTGTTTTTTTTACAAGGCATAAGTATATAAAACGGGCGTATATGAGGAGGAGTAGGCTTCTTGAGCAAATTTGGAGCAGAAATTGTGTAAAAATGGCAAGAAACCCCGGGAAATGGTAAAGATTTTCATTTTTCAGGCTCAATAGACCCCTTGTACCTATTTTTTTTTTTTTTTTTGAATTACTTGACCTCTTCTTGAATGTGTAGGCTCAGATTGTTTCCGGCGCGGGGAGGGGAGGGGAGGTTACTCAAACCAAACTCTTTCAGAGATTTTAGAAGTCAGAAAGTTTTGGAATTTCCTCTGAATTTTTTCAAAATACGAAAAATTATTCCTGCTCCTTCTGCGTTTCATAAATATTATACGAGTATTAAAAAGATCAAGAAAACTTGAAAATAAAAAAAAATGCCTATTTCTGTATGAAATTCCTTTTAAAAAATGACTTTCAAAATTGAAATGTTGGAAAACGGCGATGAAGTTTTTATCACCTTGGTACGCTCGTGCGATGTACGATAGGGCTGATGATAGGTGATTAGGTCAGAATGATGATTATACAGGGGCAAATCCAAACCGGTATCCGTGTAATGTGCATATCAAGTATTTGGTTTTCTTTTCCGGATTGGTGTTTTGTTTGGTAGCAGGTCTGAGGGTCAGACCTCTACGCGACATGTCGAACGAGCAAATGGCACGAATGAAAACACGCTGCTTGTCCCGTTTCCATATTGGTGCATTAGTTCACGACGGGACCCATATCAGCATGTGCCAGACCGGTTTTAGTTCTAGATCTAGAAAGTAGAAACGCCTTATTTTTACCTGACGAATACCTTGCCAATGAAGAGACCATTTTGGTGGAATGAAAGGAGCGAAAAGATTAGCTGGCACGTTTGTGTTTGTAAAAATTGTATTCGAATAAGACGTTGATTCTATGTTAGGCCTACCGAAGGTACCTAAGGTAATGGGCCCAAAATGAAAGGGCAAATTTTCCACGCTTCGGTTGTTGCTTAAGCGAACGTTTTAAGTTATCTATATACCATGCCATAGCTATTTCGTAATCTCGTATTTACCTACATTTACTCGTAGGTACATACTTTATGTACCGTATAGGTTGAGCGGGTTGCGATTTTTGAAATCTAAAGAAATACCTCGTGCAGGACGAAAAGAGGAATAGCTGCGGCGAGGTCGAGCAGCCAGGCAGCTACCATACACACACACGAGCTTAAAGTGTATAGTCGCTGAGGAAACAACCAGCAGTGTAAAAGGTATTTTCTGCTGTGAAATGCGAAAAGTAATTTTAGAATTCCAACTGATACTCGGAGCGTGAATTTCATTAAAGTTGTCTGTTGAAATGGTCATTCATCATGTGTACACTCTCGCGCTACACACACACACACACACACACTTATAGTCGTAGTCGTATACCTATCGCCTTTTTCTCTTTCTCCATCTCCGTCGTACGTTTTTCTGCAGTTCTTCGGTCCGGTTCTCGCCGCGAGTCGCCCATCGCCCATCGCCCATTATAAACCCTTTAGCAAACATTCTTCAATTCGTTATTCTTTATTGAGCGTTTCGTAGCACAGAGAGCAGAATATACTGAAGCCTTACGCCACCGCCGCGCCTCGTCATGTTTTTCCCATTTAATGGAAACTGGAAAGACGTTAATACGAAGCCCAGAAAAACTCGATGTGAAAAAAACCTCGTCATCTTTGAACCAATTAAACGCCGGAAATTTACCAGAAAGGTTCGTTACGAGGTTTTTTTTTTCTCATTTTCTCAACAGTTGATGGTCATTTTTGTACCCTTTCTCTTCGCCTTGCTGATGGAAAAACACGACGCGACGCTTTCGTTCATCGTTCTCGTAACGAGTCTAAATCTTGTTCCAAGAATAGATAGAATGTGTGTTTTTTTTTTCGCAAATTGAGTAACGATTATACAAGTATAATTATTATAGGTTTTCTAATTGTAATATTTCCTTTTCTAGTCGAACTTCTGTGCTGCCCTGCTGTTTATAGTTTTTCTCGTGTTAACGATTAAGAGTTTTTTAATTTTCGGCGTGATTTTTTGGCCTGAAATATCTCTTGTTTCTCGTAATTGCACGATTTTTTTTTCATTTGTGCCAAAATTAATAAATCGCCATTTAATCTTTTATGAATGAGGCATCAAATTTCTCTGGTATTTCAGTTTTCGAAAAATATCAATGATTTAAATTGTAAAATGTCAACAATTTTGCAGAATCAAAAAAATGTACAATGAAATTTTCTGAATCGAAATGTGGAACTTTGGCAAGACTTTTTCAGAATTTTCGCTCGATCTTCGCTGAAATATTTCCATCTGTATTGAAGCAATTTTGATATTTTGATGACTTGTTCAAATTTTCAAAAAAAAACTTCGCATTGGTTGCAATTTGGTTGGATTTTTTCCTGGTGGATTTCTTTCGAAATACCAATGGAGTGTCAATTTTTATATTTTTTTAATAAGATGTCAAATGGGTCCAAAAAAGCTAAAAATGAGAAAAAAATTAAAAATTTAATTTCTCTAAATCTAATTACCTACCCATCCATGAATTTCGTCTATAAATACTTTACTTATCTTTGAATAGGTGTACTTATTGAAATTTAAACCTGAACTGGTGGGACGAAACGTCGATTTGTTCTGTTTTGTTCAGAAGCAAATCATTTTTTGAATGAATGATTCGTTCCGGTGTTTTGTTCTACTGAAAATGAAATTTTTATTCCCTTTTATTTTCGTTCAAATTGATTTGTCCTTTTTTCCATCAGCCCTGATTCAAGCATTTAAAAAATAACAGTTTGTTGGGTTGAAAGTTTATTTTTTTTTTACCGAGTGTTTGCCCCAGCTCGGCTCTGGCTCAAGATATTTTTTTCTATCCTTAAAAAAAGAGGCCTAGGTACCTATTTTTCAAAATTTCATAGCGGCACTGTGAGATTTTTTTAGGAACTTGGAGAAATTTTGATGTGAGAGGAGGGTGAAAGGAATTCTGACTCATTTAGCATCCCTTTTTTGAAATTGATTGATCACATTTGAGAGGGATGGGTGGTTACTGAAATTTTTTCGCGTATGATCCTATTTATGTAAGTATGTACATTCTCTTGCATGTTACTGTTTGTCCCAAATTCATCATGAGCTCCTTAGCTTACGGTATCAAAAAATGATGGGAACATTTGAAATCCCTGTGGCTCGAGTTTCTTCGAATTTTTTTGGATCGAAAAATTTTCAGGAGAATTTTAAATCAATATCACTGAAAACATAGGAAATCATGTGTGTGCACATTTTCTAATTTTTTAAAAATTTAGGAAACTGATTCTGAAAGACTAATGAGAAGAAAATTCGAACCAAAAAAATATGGTGCCTTAAAAGAGGTTTTTAGACGAAACTTTATAGATTTAAATACTTAATAAACTAGATGAATATTTTCTGTACTTGATGTTTAATTGATCTAATTTTTGACAATGCTTCAAAATTTGGTAAGTTGGTATTTGGAATTTTGCGAAAACTTTAATGCGTCGTTCCCTTCTCCGAAGAGCAGGGCCGTGCCAAGAAAATCTGGGTCCGGGAAGGGGAAGATTTTAAGAGAAAAAAGAGGTCTCACAATAGGAGGGGAGGGTGCAAAAATTCAAAATTTTGGATTTCGATTGAAAAACTGCGCAAAAGGAGGCTGTACTATTGTACATCCTTAAAAATTGAAAAAAAAATCTATTATGATTCATTTCGATTGCGCAAGAGCCTACAATTCTTTAAAAATTGCCGAAGGTATTTTCGATTTTTTTTTGAATTCGAAGAAATTCAAAATGATCTACTGAATTTAAAATATTACCTATTCAGTAACTGTATAGACCAAAAAGCACTTTTTTTTTTTTTTGCAAAAATCTATGGTTTATAGCTTTTTTCTCTCTTTTGTTTATAGACTCCATTTAATTTGAAAAACGTTAAAAAAAGTTCTCGCGAAAAATTGTGTTTTTCGGTCTACATATTCGCTAAATAGTCTCTAAGCTCGGTTTTGAAACTTTTTTATTTTTTGAAAATATAATTGCGTTTTTGATAATTTCCAAAGAATTGAAGGATGTTTTTATGTTTTGAAGGGCCCTTATGCCCCATGCACCCTCATCTCGGGCCGGGAAAATTCCCTTTTCCCCTCTGCAAAAGCCTGGCGGAGAGGGAGGGTATCTGGTGAGAGCTCTAACCAAGTATTTCATTGGATTGGGTTGAGTGGTGATAAGGTCCAAGTACATATGAGTCTAAGCTTCAATGGAGAAGAAACTCAATAACGATAAGTATACATTTGGTGAAAATAGAAGTCGAAAATGAAAAAAAAAAAAGAATCAAAAATAAACCCCAAAAGAACTTGAGTTGCTGGTTGTAACACCAAAAGGTACATAAATTTTGTGTGTTGGTGACGACTTTTTGGCAAAACTGGTCGATTTACGATTTTTTACCTTATAAATGTATCTACCTAAAAATTTCACATTAGTTCTTGGGCACGAGAAAAGAAGACGATGCAGGAAAATTGTACACGGCGTTGACGACGAAGGGACGAGGAAGTAGAGGAAGAAAAAAACAACATGGTAAACGACATCGACGACAAAGCGCTTACTTATATTCGCGAAAGAAGAAAAAAACCCGAAAACTAATTTAAAACTGCTCGCTCACGCGCCGATAAATAAAAAAAGTGTTTTTAATTTGGCCCCGAAAGTTTTTTGAGCTCTGTTGCGCGGCACGGGGCATCGGGCGACGCGACGTGGCGCTCCGGTTGGGAAGCGAAGGCGAAATTACGAGAACCGAGCCGGGCGGGCGACCGTCCGGGCGCGAGACGCGGATCGCGGGGACTTAATAAGAGAAAAAGCGAGACATAAAGTACAAGTACGACTTTTGGTTCGAAAAAAAGGGTACGCGGGTCGAGGGGGCGAACTGTGGGCGTGCTTGGTGTGCGGTTAAAACTTTAAATTACTAACGGCGGTTCGTGTGTCGGTCCTTAAGAGAGAACGGATATGTAAGAGAAGATTAGAAGAAAAGTTGAAAACGGTTTCTATGGCGTTCGCTGGCTCTTTCTCTTTGTGTACCGCAGCGCGAGTAGGTTGCTAGGTAGGTAGGTACGTCTACGTATACCTATTTATATGTGAGATTGTGTGAGTGTGTGCCATACACCGCAAGACCGGAGAAAACGGCAGTAATCGAGAGATGCGGCGCGGCGAACGGCGAACGGCGATGTGCTGCCATCGTCGTCGTCGTCGACGCGACGTCGTCTCCGTCTCCTTGGGCTTCGACCCCCGGCCCAGCCATCCAGCCACCATATTTCTCTGTATTCGGCGTACGTATAGTACATACGTATACTTACCCTCTTATACGTATATATATAGCTTGAATAATAAATGACCCCTTGGCTGTGGCCTGGCGGTGCAACGTACCTACCCAACCACCCACCCACCCACCCAGCCAACCACCCGTCCATCCATCTGCTTCTCTTCCAACGTGCTTGCCTGGGTCTTACCCGAAAATCGCGGCTTCTCTTATGTTCGTAGAGTAGACCTCTATACCCCGGCCCCCGGTCAGTTCTCCCTTACACCTCGCGTACGCGTGTATCTTCTCTTCTCTTTATTAAGAGAACTTTAAACGATATATGTTCGCAGATATTACTACTCGTACGGCTGGTTGGTTAATGGTTACCCCTTTATCGATCTGAAATCTTCTTCTATGCGTTCGGCTTTGATAAGATATGGAGGTTCAAAGGTGTACTACGTGTATCTACCTACTACCTACGTATATATTTGTACTTCTACATACATCCTATACATCCCATATCCCATATGCATAGTAGATATGAGCTATGAGTGCTCAGTGCTGTATGAATTCTGTTCGTTCGCTAGTGAATCCACACCACCGTATACCATGGCATGGCATAGCCTTTCATTCTTAAAAAAAAGTTACGATAAAATTGATGGCTTCAAACTTGGAAGATTGTAGTTTCAAGAATCGTGATATTCACGACTTGGCAGACCTGAATCAATACAAGGAAGAAAAGGGACTATGAAGTCACGACTTTGAGAATTCTTGCGAAAATTTTGAAAATTGCTCAATTTTTTACATTGTGTAGGCAATTTAGTAGCATATTTTTTAGAAGGAAGGAGGAGGATTTCTGCCCGGCAAAGCTTCTATTGCGAAAAACTGTCGAGAGTTATCCCTTGAATAAACTCAAAATAGTTACCTCCCTCCAGACCCCTCGTAAATTCGTACCCCCCCCCCCCTCAAACAAGAGTTTCTCTTCTATATCATTTGGATTTGATTTTTTGGAAAAATAGCTCGGTACTTTTTTGGTTCAACACTCTTTAGTCTACAGACCAAAACAGGCAAAAAGTGCTCCGCGTAGAAGTTGATTTTACTGTTTTTTTTTTGTGGGCAAAAAATTTATCTACCACCCACGTAAGTATGGGTAATGTAGATACTAGTTCGGTATTCCCAAAAAAGGCGAAAAAAGTTTTAACCTTGCACATAGTTGGGTGGGGAGGAGGAGAATCAAAAAGGGATGTTTTTTAAACTACGAGTAGGTCCTGGGCCCAGGGGTCCGGGTTAAAATTCAAGTGAGGTTCGGTAGGATATGCCTTTTTTTCCTTTGCACACTTGCGCACTTGCAGTTTGAGACGCTTTGAATGCAATTTTTGGTAATTTTTGGCCTTTTTTAACCCTTTAATGACTCCATATCCTGAAATTTAACAGAGGGCAGATTTCTTTTGTCCTATTTCGTTACACTGAATATTTATGCATCCAAAATCGTAAATTTGATGGAATCAAACCTGCAATCTTTGAAGTTATCGAATTTTAAAGTTCTGTAAGTTCTGTAAATGTGAGTACTGTTCAAATTTTCAGCTTTGCGAATTTTTTTCAAAGGTAGTCGCGCGACCTATCAAAATAGGGTAAAATTTCGTGCTGGACTCGAAAATGATGATTTTTTCATCCCCCTCCCACCCCGAATTAGCCATCTGAATTTGATTTCTTTTCATTTAGATGCTTGACCTATAAAATCGGTCAAGATTTCGCGGAGAATTCAAAAATGACGATTTTTCCACCTTTCTTCACTCCGAATAAGCCCTATTGACTTTGTTTTTCTTCTCCTCTAACCTCAAATCTGCCCCTAAACATGAATTTTTTCTCATATAGCTGTGTGACTGATTTAAATGGGTTAAAATTTCGCGATGGAATTGAAAATGATGATGGTTATTTTACCAGTTTGAACAATACGGGTAGTTTCTGTATCGAAAAACTAATCAAGTGTTGAAAAATCGTTTAATTTCTTTGAAAAATATGGGATTTAAAACATTGTTCTGCTTTTGGAAAATAGGCCAATTTTTAGAAAAATTTTTGCAATTAACCAGATTTGTCAAATTGTCAAATTTTTTGCAAAATCGTCCTTACATTAGTTCGAATGTAGTTGTGTTCTGTGAAATTGACCCAGTTTTGAAGAATCCTCCATTTTAAAAGAAAATACGCAAGTCTTGAAAAATCATTGAAAGGTTAGAAAAGTGAATAATTTTTTTTTGAAAACTTTTTGAATAATTGACCAGTCTTTTGTAAAACTGTCATATTTTTGGAATTTTAGAAATAGTCCACAAGTTTGAACGATAAAGTTTCTATCGTGAAAAAACGATCAATTTTTAGAAAATCGCAATTTTGTAGGAAGTTGACCAATTTTAGATCAATTGCTCGATTTTTGACAGATGAGCCGATTTTTGAGGAAATTTTTTAAAACTTTTGCCATTTTTGTGGAGAGTTGACCAGTTTTTGGTAAATTGTTTCACAAGTTCTGAAATGATCTAATCTTTAAGATATCGCGTTAATTTTTCAAAAATTACTCGTTGTTTTGATTTTAGTTTTAAAAATTATTTTTTGAATTTTTTAAAAATTGACCTCTATGGGTTGTTAATCCTACTTCCAAGGCTCTTGAGATATCATCGTAGTCCCCCCCCTCCCCGATTTCACTTGCGTTATCCTCAGTGGCGGCGCGTCAATGTAATCGCTGTAATCGCCGATTACACTTGAAAAATTGAAAAAAAAGTTTTTAAATCTTGTTCATTATTATTAAAATTACATTGAACCAATTAGGTACTTATTTGAAATTGGAAAATGTCGATCTGTATTGTGAAAAAAAAAAATGAAAAATGAAAAATCCTCTTCTTGTAATCGCGTTTCAGAACGATTACAAGAAACTCGTTCACAACCCATGCTCGTGCATTTTCGTCTGACGTTCGGCACATTTCGTACCGCACGTTTGTAATCGCTACGGAAAACGATTACGTGTGTAGGGCTTTTGATAAAAAATAACGCGCCAGGATTTTTGTTACAATTTATTTTGACTTTTTTTTTAGGGCTATTTCAGTCCTATCATTTAAAATAAATGAATAAATTTTTTTTTTACTTAAAAATTTTGATTTTACAAATAAAAACCAAAAGAGTGATTTCATGGTTGATTGAGAGTAGTGTAATCGCTACTGTGAGCGATTATTCATGAATTCGAATCGTAGAGACGGCGTTCTAAAGCATTTTTGAGAACCATATTCTTAGGTAAATGATACTTGAATGTTCCTTGGATAAATAATGAATTTTTAGGCCAATTCTTGGAATTTTTGAACAGGAAGTTTGTAATTTTTTGATGATAAATCGATTTTTGAAAATCTCATTGTTTAATTCGAATGAAAAATTTGTATTTAAGGCTTCCCATTACTTCACTAAGAAATATGAAAAAACATCCTCTATGAATATGGCCTTAACATTTTTCACCCTAAACTCAAAAAATGAATTTTAATGATGCTTTTACTACATTTTTTTGTTGATAAGACGATTAAATTTGATCCATTCTATAGCATCAAAAAATTTCAAATTTTTTGATCTTATGGTTGAGTCTCCAACAAATTACGATTACAACCCGAAAAATTCACGCGCCGCCACTGGTTATCCTCTAAGATTCTCAAATACCCCAAATTCAGCTGTAGTAGACCTATCGTTGTCTTGATGACAAATAATGATTTTATTGATGTCTTTTAACTGTTGTAATTTTTCAAACTGAATTTGTCGCCTATTGAAATCGTTTCTATTTTCTGAAATTGAAATATTTTTCAGTTTTTGTTGTAATAATTGCAATTTTTTGATTTTTGAAGATTTCTCCAACCTTTACTTTATAAGGTGGAATGTTGAGTATCTAATTGTGGAGGAAATGACGGCTTTTTTCAAAATCAGGAATTAAATTTTAAAACGAAGTTATTGAAGTGATTTTATATTTAAACAGTTACCATACACAGACACTGTTATATTGAACAGTTGCATGGAAAATGTTTTTTATGTAGGTATCTTACCTAATTTTTGAAAACAATTTTGATTCAATTAGGTTCCTACATAATGTGCAATTGTGCATCTGCAGTATGTCAGGAAGGTTAAATGATTGGAAAGTGATAAAATGAAATGATGAGGAGAAATGGAAAATTGTGACAAAAAAAGAAAGCATTCTGGCATTGGAAAAACTTTCCAAGTTGCTTGGATCTATGAATGCATTTATTAGGGGTATATGTACACATAAAAAGTCTTGGTCAAAGATGTAATCAGTGAGGGACAGGAGCAATTTCCCCATAAAGGAAAAATTGTAGTTTTGGTTTGAGAAAAGTAGATTCCTAGCGAAAAAATTCTCAAGAGCTAGAATGAAAAAACTTTCGAAAAATGAAAATTGATTATTCATTTTTGATTAGAAAAATTGGAAAAATTTCAATCTCTGTTAAAATTTATTCGGTTTCTTCGGCTCTTCCCCTACTTTGCATTAAAATTTAAGTTACACATGTACAAAATCTACCTTCAATAGGCTATAAAAGTTGGTACAGGCATCGCGAATACGACGTATGGCGTCTTCGGTTCCGCTGTACTAATGATACTACAGTACAGCAAAACACCAGCACCATTACTCGAATGCCCTCATCCTTGTCCTAAGTCCGAACAAAGTTTTACCCGATGATGCCGGAGTTTGAACGTAACATATGTTGCAAACAGACACTATTCCCAACATTTATGTAACTCGTAAATGACGGGCGACAAATTTCAAACTTGCGTGTTTCCCCATCACTCGCCTCCCTTTTACTGGTATCCTCTACGTTTACATATACATACTCGTATAACATACTTACACGTACCTATATGTTATAAGTTATAACGCTTAGGCTAAAATTGTGTTGTATAATTAACCCAAGCAGGTAGATGTCTATGGTATTGCTTTGTACATGATGAGTTGATGACACCTTAAGAGTTCGTAGAAAAGTGTAATTTTCGAGCCGATTCGGAAAATTGTCGGATAGGTTAAAAAAATGGATATATTATCGATTTTGGCCGACATCGACCAAAATCAATGTATGTTGTATGTATGGATGGGTTGATGAAAGATTTTGATTCAATTCAAATTTCATATGTGACGCGCCATGAGAAACCGACCCTTAAGGTGAAAAATAAAATGTTGAGAAAAACGCAAAAATTGGTTAAAAAGTTGATATTTTGGCGTTTTTCGCGAAATTTCATTGTTCACCTTAAGGGTCGGTTTCTTATGGCGCGTCACATATTTTTGACTTGGAATTTCGTTCAATTGTTCATCTAAAATCGTTGAGCCAATTTCAAAAATAAAATTTCCAAAAGAGTAGGTACCTATACCTGAGAAAAATTACCTTGTTGGATTATTTTATTAAATCTCTTATTCATGTCCATCTTGATCGGAATAATATACTTTAGATACTCGATTAGAATATTATTGAAGAAATTTTGAATGAAAATTAAAAATCAATCGAATTTATTTTCATGTGCATGTTTTCAGATTAGTTCGATTTTCGGATGCAACTTGGATCTGTTCGAATCCAAAGTCCTGAGAAAGCGTCGGAAAATTGCTGTCTTTTTTTGGAAGATTCGCCTACCATCGAAGATTAACCATGGAGAGAATCAGATAAGACGACGCTATCACAACTTCATCAACCCATAGGTAAATAAAATGTTAGTTCAATAATTTACTCGACGGATTTTCAAATAAGAAGAGAGATACGTGTGGGAATCACCCAGCATCTTCCAAGTTCTCGACCCCTGTAATGAGTAGGTGAAGAGCAAATGTACCAACAGTCGAGGTATTATCTCGCAATTACCATTGAAAAAGTACATCGGGGATCCGGTTCAATACTTGTTACGCAACCTGCGTATAGAGGTATAGGCCTATATACAATAATAACCTTTTGCATCTTTTTACTTTTCCTCACCCCATCTTACCGGCGTCACGTATTTTTTTCGTCCACAATCAAAGGGGTCTGAAACTAGTTTTTCTTGTTACGATTGCGAGTCGACTAAAATATTTTTTGAGATCGCACTTTCACGTATATTCTCACGCTCTGCTTAGGAGTACCTACTTAACGGTTGCAGTATAAAACCGTGAACTTTTAAGTTCATCGCAGTCAGAAAGGTCTCGTGGTGTGGTTGTGTAAACGCAATCTTGGACGATAACACTGTTTTTTTTTATCCTTTATCGGTGGCGCGAATCTGGTTTCGACCGCGAAACACCTGCTAGTAATTCGTATCGCTGTAAAGGTGTTAGTGTGGCCAATTCGGGAAACTAGGAAGAGCACAAGTGTACGGCGCAGCGACCTAGATCCGGACGCGTGCCGCTCCTCGCATAGGTTGAAATTGAACCGGATCCCAAAATGGGACCCTTTGATCGTGTGACCCGGTACTACTTGAGCGTGTGCCTTGAGTGGTCGACAAAGGTGACGATGTAGCAGGTAATTTCAATAATTTATATGGATGTCCGAAGCGTTGGTGTTTCGGTTGGATGTGAATGTGGGCTGTTTTGACGAGTGCATGAGATGAAACTTCGTACTTTTTTGGGTGGTGTTTTTCACTTAATCGTATGATTTAGTGTACAAAGAAGGCTTCCCAACTCAAAATAAAATGTGGAGACCTTACAAAAATTATTAGAAATTCCTATATCAGAGTAAAAAAGCCATATCCAAAATTTCAGGTACCATTGTTCGTTATTCATTTTTTAGCGGACTTTTAAAATTATTTCAAAATCAACTCATCGTCCTGAAAACTATGCATATTAGATCTAATTAAAAAAATACACACCTGTAATTTGATACTGTGCTGTAATCTACTAATATGAAGAATTTCGAGTTAGCAGCGGTAAATTACTAATTCGAGGTCGCTGATTCCGAATTCGGTGTCCGTTTTCAGTTTCGAGCCTTTGTTGTCGAGTTATGGCCGATTTTCGGCTGAAAATTGCGTTTATGCGGCGGCCCGAAGGTCACCGCTGCAAATGGACGTCGGATTCGTGTTCAGCGACCTCGAATTAGTAGAAAAAGACATTTTCCGCCATTTTTTGAAAACCTTTTTGAAACGGGTCAAAAATGGCCTGGTCAAAGGCCATTTTCTCGAAAAACTAAGCGAAATGAGGCCAAACCGACCACGCCATTGGATTCGCCGTGGCCGAAAACCCCCTTCTAGACACTTTGCGCGCCAATCGGGGACAAAAAATTTTTTGGCCCAAAAAACACCAAAGGGGTTAGTTCATGCTTTTTTTCGATTTTTGATGATTTTCAAAAATTTCGAGTTAGCAACGGTAATTTACTAATTCGAGGTCGCTGATTCCGAATTCGGTGTCCGTTTTCAGTTTCGAGCCTTTGTTCTCGAGTTATGGCCAATTTTTACCCCAAAAATGCCGTTTTCGAGCCATGCAAAGGCCATCGCTGCAAACGAACGTCAAATTCGTGTTCAGCGACCTCGAATTAGTAAGTATACGCATGTTTTGCAATTTTTCAAGAACCTTTTTGAAATTGGTCAAAAATGGCCTGGTCAAAGGCCATTTTCTCGAAAACTAAGCGAAATGAGGCCAAACCGACCACGCCATTGGATTCGCCGTGGCCGAAAACCCCCTTCTAGGCACTTTGCGCGCCAATCGGGGACAAAAAATTTTTTGGCCCAAAAAACACCAAAGGGGTTAGTTCATGCTTTTTTTCGATTTTTGATGATTTTCAAAAATTTCGAGTTAGCAACGGTAATTTACTAATTCGAGGTCGCTGATTCCGAATTCGGTGTCCGTTTTCAGTTTCGAGCCTTTGTTCTCGAGTTATGGCCAATTTTTACCCCAAAAATGCCGTTTTCGAGCCATGCAAAGGCCATCGCTGCAAACGAACGTCAAATTCGTGTTCAGCGACCTCGAATTAGTAAGTATACGCATGTTTTGCAATTTTTCAAGAACCTTTTTGAAATTGGTCAAAAATGGCCTGGTCAAAGGCCATTTTCTCGAAAACTAAGCGAAATGAGGCCAAACCGACCACGCCATTGGATTCGCCGTGGCCGAACACCCCCTGCTAGACACTTTGCGCGCCAATCGGGGACAAAAAATTCTTTGGCCCAAAAAACACCAAAGGGGTTAGTTCATGCTTTTTTTCGATTTTTGATGATTTTCAAAAATTTCGAGTTAGCAACGGTAATTTACTAATTCGAGGTCGCTGATTCCGAATTCGGTGTCCGTTTTCAGTTTCGAGCCTTTGTTCTCGAGTTATGGCCAATTTTTACCCCAAAAATGCCGTTTTCGAGCCATGCAAAGGCCATCGCTGCAAACGAACGTCAAATTCGTGTTCAGCGACCTCGAATTAGTAAGTATACGCATGTTTTGCAATTTTTCAAGAACCTTTTTGAAATTGGTCAAAAATGGTCTGGTCAAAGGCCATTTTCTCGAAAACTAAGCGAAATGAGGCCAAACCGACCACGCCATTGGATTCGCCGTGGCCGAAAACCCCCTTCTAGACACTTTGCGCGCCAATCGGGGACAAAAAATTTTTTGGCCCAAAAAACACCAAAGGGGTTAGTTCAAGCTTTTTTTCGATTTTTGATGATTTTCAAAAATTTCGAGTTAGCAACGGTAATTTACTAATTCGAGGTCGCTGATTCCGAATTCGGTGTCCGTTTTCAGTTTCGAGCCTTTGTTCTCGAGTTATGGCCAATTTTTACCCCAAAAATGCCGTTTTCGAGCCATGCAAAGGCCATCGCTGCAAACGAACGTCAAATTCGTGTTCAGCGACCTCGAATTAGTAAGTATACGCATGTTTTGCAATTTTTCAAGAACCTTTTTGAAATTGGTCAAAAATGGCCTGGTCAAAGGCCATTTTCTCGAAAACTAAGCGAAATGAGGCCAAACCGACCACGCCATTGGATTCGCCGTGGCCGAAAACCCCCTTCTAGACACTTTGCGCGCCAATCGGGGACAAAAAATTTTTTGGCCCAAAAACACCAAAGGGGTTAGTTCATGCTTTTTTTCGATTTTTGATGATTTTCAAAAATTTCGAGTTAGCAACGGTAATTTACTAATTCGAGGTCGCTGATTCCGAATTCGGTGTCCGTTTTCAGTTTCGAGCCTTTGTTCTCGAGTTATGGCCACTTTTTACCCCAAAAATGCCGTTTTCGAGCCATGCAAAGGCCATCGCTGCAAACGAACGTCAAATTCGTGTTCAGCGACCTCGAATTAGTAAGTATACGCATGTTTTGCAATTTTTCAAGAACCTTTTTGAAATTGGTCAAAAATGGCCTGGTCAAAGGCCATTTTCTCGAAAACTAAGCGAAATGAGGCCAAACCGACCACGCCATTGGATTCGCCGTGGCCGAAAACCCCCTTCTAGACACTTTGCGCGCCAATCGGGGACAAAAAATTTTTTGGCCCAAAAAACACCAAAGGGGTTAGTTCATGCTTTTTTTCGATTTTTGATGATTTCCAAAAATTTCGAGTTAGCAACGGTAATTTACTAATTCGAGGTCGCTGATTCCGAATTCGGTGTCCGTTTTCAGTTTCGAGCCTTTGTTCTCGAGTTATGGCCAATTTTTACCCCAAAAATGCCGTTTTCGAGCCATGCAAAGGCCATCGCTGCAAACGAACGTCAAATTCGTGTTCAGCGACCTCGAATTAGTAAGTATACGCATGTTTTGCAATTTTTCAAGAACCTTTTTGAAATTGGTCAAAAATGGTCTGGTCAAAGGCCATTTTCTCGAAAACTAAGCGAAATGAGGCCAAACCGACCACGCCATTGGATTCGCCGTGGCCGAAAACCCCCTTCTAGACACTTTGCGCGCCAATCGGGGACAAAAAATTTTTTGGCCCAAAAAACACCAAAGGGGTTAGTTCAAGCTTTTTTTCGATTTTTGATGATTTTCAAAAATTTCGAGTTAGCAACGGTAATTTACTAATTCGAGGTCGCTGATTCCGAATTCGTTGTCCGTTTTCAGTTTCGAGCCTTTGTTCTCGAGTTATGGCCAATTTTTACCCCAAAAATGCCGTTTTCGAGCCATGCAAAGGCCATCGCTGCAAACGAACGTCAAATTCGTGTTCAGCGACCTCGAATTAGTAAGTATACGCATGTTTTGCAATTTTTCAAGAACCTTTTTGAAATTGGTCAAAAATGGCCTGGTCAAAGGCCATTTTCTCGAAAACTAAGCGAAATGAGGCCAAACCGACCACGCCATTGGATTCGCCGTGGCCGAAAACCCCCTTCTAGACACTTTGCGCGCCAATCGGGGACAAAAAATTTTTTGGCCCAAAAAACACCAAAGGGGTTAGTTCATGCTTTTTTTCGATTTTTGATGATTTTCAAAAATTTCGAGTTAGCAACGGTAATTTACTAATTCGAGGTCGCTGATTCCGAATTCGGTGTCCGTCTTCAGTTTCGAGCCTTTGTTCTCGAGTTATGGCCAATTTTTACCCCAAAAATGCCGTTTTCGAGCCATGCAAAGGCCATCGCTGCAAACGAACGTCAAATTCGTGTTCAGCGACCTCGAATTAGTAAGTATACGCATGTTTTGCAATTTTTCAAGAACCTTTTTGAAATTGGTCAAAAATGGCCTGGTCAAAGGCCATTTTCTCGAAAACTAAGCGAAATGAGGCCAAACCGACCACGCCATTGGATTCGCCGTGGCCGAAAACCCCCTTCTAGACACTTTGCGCGCCAATCGGGGACAAAAAATTCTTTGGCCCAAAAAACACCAAAGGGGTTAGTTCATGCTTTTTTTCGATTTTTGATGATTTTCAAAAATTTCGAGTTAGCAACGGTAATTTACTAATTCGAGGTCGCTGATTCCGAATTCGGTGTCCGTTTTCAGTTTCGAGCCTTTGTTCTCGAGTTATGGCCAATTTTTACCCCAAAAATGCCGTTTTCGAGCCATGCAAAGGCCATCGCTGCAAACGAACGTCAAATTCGTGTTCAGCGACCTCGAATTAGTAAGTATACGCATGTTTTGCAATTTTTCAAGAACCTTTTTGAAATTGGTCAAAAATGGTCTGGTCAAAGGCCATTTTCTCGAAAACTAAGCGAAATGAGGCCAAACCGACCACGCCATTGGATTCGCCGTGGCCGAAAACCCCCTTCTAGACACTTTGCGCGCCAATCGGGTAAAAAAAATTTTTTGGCCAAAAAAACACACATGGGGTTAGTTCATGCTTTTTTTCGATTTTTGATGATTTTCAAAAATTTCGAGTTAGCAACGGTAATTTACTAATTCGAGGTCGCTGATTCCGAATTCGGTGTCCGTTTTCAGTTTCGAGCCTTTGTTCTCGAGTTATGGCCAATTTTTACCCCAAAAATGCCGTTTTCGAGCCATGCAAAGGCCATCGCTGCAAACGAACGTCAAATTCGTGTTCAGCGACCTCGAATTAGTAAGTATACGCATGTTTTGCAATTTTTCAAGAACCTTTTTGAAATTGGTCAAAAATGGCCTGGTCAAAGGCCATTTTCTCGAAAACTAAGCGAAATGAGGCCAAACCGACCACGCCATTGGATTCGCCGTGGCCGAAAACCCCTTCTAGACACTTTGCGCGCCAATCGGGGACAAAAATTTTTGGCCCAAAAAACACCAAAGGGGTTAGTTCATGCTTTTTTTCGATTTTTGATGATTTTCAAAAATTTCGAGTTAGCAACGGTAATTTACTAATTCGAGGTCGCTGATTCCGAATTCGGTGTCCGTTTTCAGTTTCGAGCCTTTGTTCTCGAGTTATGGCCAATTTTTACCCCAAAAATGCCGTTTTCGAGCCATGCAAAGGCCATCGCTGCAAACGAACGTCAAATTCGTGTTCAGCGACCTCGAATTAGTAAGTATACGCATGTTTTGCAATTTTTCAAGAACCTTTTTGAAATTGGTCAAAAATGGCCTGGTCAAAGGCCATTTTCTCGAGAACTAAGCGAAATGAGGCCAAACCGACCACGCCATTGGATTCGCCGTGGCCGAAAACCCCCTTCTAGACACTTTGCGCGCCAATCGGGGACAAAAAATTTTTTGGCCCAAAAAACACCAAAGGGGTTAGTTCACGCTTTTTTTCGATTTTTGATGATTTTCAAAAATTTCGAGTTAGCAACGGTAATTTACTAATTCGAGGTCGCTGATTCCGAATTCGGTGTCCGTTTTCAGTTTCGAGCCTTTGTTCTCGAGTTATGGCCAATTTTTACCCCAAAAATGCCGTTTTCGAGCCATGCAAAGGCCATCGCTGCAAACGAACGTCAAATTCGTGTTCAGCGACCTCGAATTAGTAAGTATACGCATGTTTTGCAATTTTTCAAGAACCTTTTTGAAATTGGTCAAAAATGGCCTGGTCAAAGGCCATTTTCTCGAGAACTAAGCGAAATGAGGCCAAACCGACCACGCCATTGGATTCGCCGTGGCCGAAAACCCCCTTCTAGACACTTTGCGCGCCAATCGGGGACAAAAAATTTTTTGGCCCAAAAAACACCAAAGGGGTTAGTTCACGCTTTTTTTCGATTTTTGATGATTTTCAAAAATTTCGAGTTAGCAACGGTAATTTACTAATTCGAGGTCGCTGATTCCGAATTCGGTGTCCGTTTTCAGTTTCGAGCCTTTGTTCTCGAGTTATGGCCAATTTTTACCCCAAAAATGCCGTTTTCGAGCCATGCAAAGGCCATCGCTGCAAACGAACGTCAAATTCGTGTTCAGCGACCTCGAATTAGTAAGTATACGCATGTTTTGCAATTTTTCAAGAACCTTTTTGAAATTGGTCAAAAATGGCCTGGTCAAAGGCCATTTTCTCGAGAACTAAGCGAAATGAGGCCAAACCGACCACGCCATTGGATTCGCCGTGGCCGAAAACCCCCTTCTAGACACTTTGCGCGCCAATCGGGGACAAAAAATTTTTTGGCCCAAAAAACACCAAAGGGGTTAGTTCATGCTTTTTTTCGATTTTTGATGATTTCCAAAAATTTCGAGTTAGCAACGGTAATTTACTAATTCGAGGTCGCTGATTCCGAATTCGGTGTCCGTTTTCAGTTTCGAGCCTTTGTTCTCGAGTTATGGCCAATTTTTACCCCAAAAATGCCGTTTTCGAGCCATGCAAAGGCCATCGCTGCAAACGAACGTCAAATTCGTGTTCAGCGACCTCGAATTAGTAAGTATACGCATGTTTTGCAATTTTTCAAGAACCTTTTTGAAATTGGTCAAAAATGGCCTGGTCAAAGGCCATTTTCTCGAGAACTAAGCGATATGAGGCCAAACCGACCACGCCATTGGATTCGCCGTGGCCGAAAACCCCCTTCTAGACACTTTGCGCGCCAATCGGGGACAAAAAATTTTTTGGCCCAAAAAACACCAAAGGGGTTAGTTCATGCTTTTTTTCGATTTTTGATGATTTCCAAAAATTTCGAGTTAGCAACGGTAATTTACTAATTCGAGGTCGCTGATTCCGAATTCGGTGTCCGTTTTCAGTTTCGAGCCTTTGTTCTCGAGTTATGGTCAATTTTTACCCCAAAAATGCCGTTTTCGAGCCATGCAAAGGCCATCGCTGCAAACGAACGTCAAATTCGTGTTCAGCGACCTCGAATTAGTAAGTATACGCATGTTTTGCAATTTTTCAAGAACCTTTTTGAAATTGGTCAAAAATGGCCTGGTCAAAGGCCATTTTCTCGAGAACTAAGCGAAATGAGGCCAAACCGACCACGCCATTGGATTCGCCGTGGCCGAAAACCCCCTTCTAGACACTTTGCGCGCCAATCGGGGACAAAAAATTTTTTGGCCCAACAAACACCAAAGGCGTTAGTTCATGCTTTTTTTCGATTTTTGATGATTTTCAAAAATTTCGAGTTAGCAACGGTAATTTACTAATTCGAGGTCGCTGATTCCGAATTCGGTGTCCGTTTTCAGTTTCGAGCCTTTGTTCTCGAGTTATGGCCAATTTTTACCCCAAAAATGCCGTTTTCGAGCCATGCAAAGGCCATCGCTGCAAACGAACGTCAAATTCGTGTTCAGCGACCTCGAATTAGTAAGTATACGCATGTTTTGCAATTTTTCAAGAACCTTTTTGAAATTGGTCAAAAATGGCCTGGTCAAAGGCCTTTTTCTCGAGAACTAAGCGAAATGAGGCCAAACCGACCACGCCATTGGATTCGCCGTGGCCGAAAACCCCCTTCTAGACACTTTGCGCGCCAATCGGGGACAAAAAATTTTTTGGCCCAAAAAACACCAAAGGGGGTTAGTTCATGCTTTTTTTCGATTTTTGATGATTTCCAAAAATTTCGAGTTAGCAACGGTAATTTACTAATTCGAGGTCGCTGATTCCGAATTCGGTGTCCGTTTTCAGTTTCGAGCCTTTGTTCTCGAGTTATGGCCAATTTTTACCCCAAAAATGCCGTTTTCGAGCCATGCAAAGGCCATCGCTGCAAACGAACGTCAAATTCGTGTTCAGCGACCTCGAATTAGTAAGTATACGCATGTTTTGCAATTTTTCAAGAACCTTTTTGAAATTGGTCAAAAATGGCCTGGTCAAAGGCCATTTTCTCGAGAACTAAGCGAAATGAGGCCAAACCGACCACGCCATTGGATTCGCCGTGGCCGAAAACCCCCTTCTAGACACTTTGCGCGCCAATCGGGGACAAAAAATTTTTTGGCCCAAAAAACACCAAAGGGGTTAGTTCATGCTTTTTTTCGATTTTTGATGATTTTCAAAAATTTCGAGTTAGCAACAGTAATTTACTAATTCGAGGTCGCTGATTCCGAATTCGGTGTCCGTTTTCAGTTTCGAGCCTTTGTTCTCGAGTTATGGCCAATTTTTACCCCAAAAATGCCGTTTTCGAGCCATGCAAAGGCCATCGCTGCAAACGAACGTCAAATTCGTGTTCAGCGACCTCGAATTAGTAAGTATACGCATGTTTTGCAATTTTTCAAGAACCTTTTTGAAATTGGTCAAAAATGGCCTGGTCAAAGGCCATTTTCTCGAGAACTAAGCGAAATGAGGCCAAACCGACCACGCCATTGGATTCGCCGTGGCCGAAAACCCCCTTCTAGACACTTTGCGCGCCAATCGGGGACAAAAAATTTTTGGCCCAAAAAACACCAAAGGGGTTAGTTCATGCTTTTTTTCGATTTTTGATGATTTTCAAAAATTTCGAGTTAGCAACGGTAATTTACTAATTCGAGGTCGCTGATTCCGAATTCGGTGTCCGTTTTCAGTTTCGAGCCTTTGTTCTCGAATTATGGCCAATTTTTACCCCAAAAATGCCGTTTTCGAGCCATGCAAAGGCCATCGCTGCAAACGAACGTCAAATTCGTGTTCAGCGACCTCGAATTAGTAAGTATACGCATGTTTTGCAATTTTTCAAGAACCTTTTTGAAATTGGTCAAAAATGGCCTGGTCAAAGGCCTTTTTCTCGAGAACTAAGCGAAATGAGGCCAAACCGACCACGCCATTGGATTCGCCGTGGCCGAAAACCCCCTTCTAGACACTTTGCGCGCCAATCGGGGACAAAAAATTTTTTGGCCCAAAAAACACCAAAGGGGGTTAGTTCATGCTTTTTTTCGATTTTTGATGATTTCCAAAAATTTCGAGTTAGCAACGGTAATTTACTAATTCGAGGTCGCTGATTCCGAATTCGGTGTCCGTTTTCAGTTTCGAGCCTTTGTTCTCGAGTTATGGCCAATTTTTACCCCAAAAATGCCGTTTTCGAGCCATGCAAAGGCCATCGCTGCAAACGAACGTCAAATTCGTGTTCAGCGACCTCGAATTAGTAAGTATACGCATGTTTTGCAATTTTTCAAGAACCTTTTTGAAATTGGTCAAAAATGGCCTGGTCAAAGGCCATTTTCTCGAGAACTAAGCGAAATGAGGCCAAACCGACCACGCCATTGGATTCGCCGTGGCCGAAAACCCCTTCTAGACACTTTGCGCGCCAATCGGGGACAAAAAATTTTTGGCCCAAAAACACCAAAGGGGTTAGTTCACGCTTTTTTTAGATTTTTGATGATTTTCAAAAATTTCGAGTTAGCAACGGTAATTTACTAATTCGAGGTCGCTGATTCCGAATTCGGTGTCCGTTTTCAGTTTCGAGCCTTTGTTCTCGAGTTATGGCCAATTTTTACCCCAAAAATGCCGTTTTCGAGCCATGCAAAGGCCATCGCTGCAAACGAACGTCAAATTCGTGTTCAGCGACCTCGAATTAGTAAGTATACGCATGTTTTGCAATTTTTCAAGAACCTTTTTGAAATTGGTCAAAAATGGCCTGGTCAAAGGCCATTTTCTCGAGAACTAAGCGAAATGAGGCCAAACCGACCACGCCATTGGATTCGCCGTGGCCGAAAACCCCTTCTAGACACTTTGCGCGCCAATCGGGGACAAAAATTTTTTGGCCCAAAAACACCAAAGGGGTTAGTTCACGCTTTTTTCGATTTTTGATGATTTTCAAAAATTTCGAGTTAGCAACGGTAATTTACTAATTCGAGGTCGCTGATTCCGAATTCGGTGTCCGTTTTCAGTTTCGAGCCTTTGTTCTCGAGTTATGGCCAATTTTACCCCAAAAATGCCGTTTTCGAGCCATGCAAAGGCCATCGCTGCAAACGAACGTCAAATTCGTGTTCAGCGACCTCGAATTAGTAAGTATACGCATGTTTTGCAATTTTTCAAGAACCTTTTTGAAATTGGTCAAAAATGGCCTGGTCAAAGGCCATTTTCTCGAGAACTAAGCGAAATGAGGCCAAACCGACCACGCCATTGGATTCGCCGTGGCCGAAAACCCCCTTCTAGACACTTTGCGCGCCAATCGGGGACAAAAATTTTTGGGCCCAAAAAACACCAAAGGGGTTAGTTCACGCTTTTTTTCGATTTTTGATGATTTTCAAAAATTTCGAGTTAGCAACGGTAATTTACTAATTCGAGGTCGCTGATTCCGAATTCGGTGTCCGTTTTCAGTTTCGAGCCTTTGTTCTCGAGTTATGGGCAATTAATACCCCAAAAATGCCGTTTTCTAGCAATCCAAAGTCCATCGCTGCACACGAACGTCAAATTAGAGTTCAGCGACCTCGAATTAGTACGTATACGCATGTTTTGCAATTTTTCAAGAACCTGTTTGAAATTGGTCAAAAATGGCCTGGTCAAAGGCCATTTTCTCGAGAACTAAGCGAAATGAGGCCAAACCGACCACGCCATTGGATTCGCCGTGGCCGAAAACCCCCTTCTAGACACTTTGCGCGCCAATCGGGGACAAAAAATTTTTTGGCCCAAAAACACCATAGTGGTTAGTTCTTGCTTTTTTTCGATTTTTGATTATTTTCTAATATTTCTAGTTAGCAGCTGTAAATTACTACTTCGAGGTCGCTGATTCCGAATTCGGAGTCCGTTTTCAGTTACGAGCCTTTGTTCTCGAGTTAAGGCCAATTTTTACCCCGAAAATGCCGTTTTCGATCCCTGCAAAGGCCATCGCTGCAACGAACGTCAAATTCGTGTTCAGCGACCTCGAATTAGTAAGTATACGCATGTTTTGCAATTTTTCAAGAACCTTTTTGAAATTGGTCAAAAATGGCCTGGTCAAAGGCCATTTTCTAGAGAACTAAGCGAAATGAGGCCAAACCGAGCACGCCATTCGATTCGCCGGGGCCGAGAAACCCCTTCTAGACACTTTGCGCGCCAATCGGGGACAAAAACTTTGTTGGCCCAAAAACACACCAAAGGGGTTAGTTCATGCTTTTTTTCGATTTTTGATGATTTTCAAAAATTTCGAGTTAGCAACGGTAATTTACTAATTCGAGGTCGCTGATTCCGAATTCGGTGTCCGTTTTCAGTTTCGAGCCTTTGTTCTCGAGTTATGGCCAATTTTTACCCCAAAAATGCCGTTTTCGAGCCATGCAAAGGCCATCGCTGCAAACGAACGTCAAATTCGTGTTCAGCGACCTCGAATTAGTAAGTATACGCATGTTTTGCAATTTTTCAAGAACCTTTTTGAAATTGGTCAAAAATGGCCTGGTCAAAGGCCATTTTCTCGAGAACTAAGCGAAATGAGGCCAAACCGACCACGCCATTGGATTCGCCGTGGCCGAAAACCCCCTTCTAGACACTTTGCGCGCCAATCGGGGACAAAAAATTTTTTGGCCCAAAAAACACCAAAGGGGTTAGTTCATGCTTTTTTTCGATTTTTGATGATTTTCAAAAATTTCGAGTTAGCAACGGTAATTTACTAATTCGAGGTCGCTGATTCCGAATTCGGTGTCCGTTTTCAGTTTCGAGCCTTTGTTCTCGAGTTATGGCCAATTTTTACCCCAAAAATGCCGTTTTCGAGCCATGCAAAGGCCATCGCTGCAAACGAACGTCAAATTCGTGTTCAGCGACCTCGAATTAGTAAGTATACGCATGTTTTGCAATTTTTCAAGAACCTTTTTGAAATTGGTCAAAAATGGCCTGGTCAAAGGCCTTTTTCTCGAGAACTAAGCGAAATGAGGCCAAACCGACCACGCCATTGGATTCGCCGTGGCCGAAAACCCCCTTCTACACACTTTGCGCGCCAATCGGGGACAAAAATTTTTTGGCCCAAAAACACCAAAGGTTGTTAGTTCATGCTTTTTTTCGATTTTTGATGATTTCCAAAAATTTCGAGTTAGCAACGGTAATTTACTAATTCGAGGTCGCTGATTCCGAATTCGGTGTCCGTTTTCAGTTTCGAGCCTTTGTTCTCGAGTTATGGCCAATTTTTACCCCAAAAATGCCGTTTTCGAGCCATGCAAAGGCCATCGCTGCAAACGAACGTCAAATTCGTGTTCAGCGACCTCGAATTAGTAAGTATACGCATGTTTTGCAATTTTTCAAGAACCTTTTGAAATTGGTCAACAATGGCCTGGTCAAAGGCCATTTTCTCGAGAACTAAGCGAAATGAGGCCAAACCGACCACGCCATTGGATTCGCCGTGGCCGAAAACCCCCTTCTAGACACTTTGCGCGCCAATCGGGGACAAAAAATTTTTTGGCCCAAAAAACACCAAAGGGGTTAGTTCATGCTTTTTTTCGATTTTTGATGATTTTCAAAAATTTCGAGTTAGCAACAGTAATTTACTAATTCGAGGTCGCTGATTCCGAATTCGGTGTCCGTTTTCAGTTTCGAGCCTTTGTTCTCGAGTTATGGCCAATTTTTACCCCAAAAATGCCGTTTTCGAGCCATGCAAAGGCCATCGCTGCAAACGAACGTCAAATTCGTGTTCAGCGACCTCGAATTAGTAAGTATACGCATGTTTTGCAATTTTTCAAGAACCTTTTTGAAATTGGTCAAAAATGGCCTGGTCAAAGGCCATTTTCTCGAGAACTAAGCGAAATGAGGCCAAACCGACCACGCCATTGAATTCGCCGTGGCCGAAAACCCCTTCTAGACACTTTGCGCGCCAATCGGGGACAAAAAATTTTTTGGCCCAAAAACACCAAAGGGGTTAGTTCAAGCTTTTTTTCGATTTTTGATGATTTTCAAAAATTTCGAGTTAGCAACGGTAATTTACTAATTCGAGGTCGCTGATTCCGAATTCGGTGTCCGTTTTCAGTTTCGAGCCTTTGTTCTCGAGTTATGGCCAATTTGTACCCCAAAAATGCCGTTTTCGAGCCATGCAAAGGCCATCGCTGCAAACGAACGTCAAATTCGTGTTCAGCGACCTCGAATTAGTAAGTATACGCATGTTTTGCAATTTTTCAAGAACCTTTTTGAAATTGGTCAAAAATGGCCTGGTCAAAGGCCTTTTTCTCGAGAACTAAGCGAAATGAGGCCAAACCGACCACGCCATTGGATTCGCCGTGGCCGAAAACCCCCTTCTAGACACTTTGCGCGCCAATCGGGGACAAAAAATTTTTTGGCCCAAAAAACACCAAAGGGGGTTAGTTCATGCTTTTTTTCGATTTTTGATGATTTCCAAAAATTTCGAGTTAGCAACGGTAATTTACTAATTCGAGGTCGCTGATTCCGAATTCGGTGTCCGTTTTCAGTTTCGAGCCTTTGTTCTCGAGTTATGGCCAATTTTTACCCCAAAAATGCCGTTTTCGAGCCATGCAAAGGCCATCGCTGCAAACGAACGTCAAATTCGTGTTCAGCGACCTCGAATTAGTAAGTATACGCATGTTTTGCAATTTTTCAAGAACCTTTTTGAAATTGGTCAAAAATGGCCTGGTCAAAGGCCATTTTCTCGAGAACTAAGCGAAATGAGGCCAAACCGACCACGCCATTGGATTCGCCGTGGCCGAAAACCCCCTTCTAGACACTTTGCGCGCCAATCGGGGACAAAAAATTTTTTGGCCCAAAAAACACCAAAGGGGTTAGTTCATGCTTTTTTTCGATTTTTGATGATTTTCAAAAATTTCGAGTTAGCAACAGTAATTTACTAATTCGAGGTCGCTGATTCCGAATTCGGTGTCCGTTTTCAGTTTCGAGCCTTTGTTCTCGAGTTATGGCCAATTTTTACCCCAAAAATGCCGTTTTCGAGCCATGCAAAGGCCATCGCTGCAAACGAACGTCAAATTCGTGTTCAGCGACCTCGAATTAGTAAGTATACGCATGTTTTGCAATTTTTCAAGAACCTTTTTGAAATTGGTCAAAAATGGCCTGGTCAAAGGCCATTTTCTCGAGAACTAAGCGAAATGAGGCCAAACCGACCACGCCATTGGATTCGCCGTGGCCGAAAACCCCCTTCTAGACACTTTGCGCGCCAATCGGGGACAAAAAATTTTTTGGCCCAAAAAACACCAAAGGGGTTAGTTCACGCTTTTTTTCGATTTTTGATGATTTTCAAAAATTTCGAGTTAGCAACGGTAATTTACTAATTCGAGGTCGCTGATTCCGAATTCGGTGTCCGTTTTCAGTTGCGAGCCTTTGTTGACGTGTTATGGCCGATTTTCACCCGGATCCGAAGGTCACCGCTGCAAACGATCGTCAAAGTTACTTGCTCAGTTTACCGAGTAAATTCGTTTTAAAATATGAAAAATTGGGGGAAATGAGTCAAAAATCGAATAAATTGTTTTAAATGTATACCAAAATTTTTTGTGAGTTCTTTGAGCCCAATGAAAAACATTATTCATTCGAAGAAAAGCTTGAATTAGTTTCAATTTCTTGATCCTTCATAAATCATCTCTCTTCTGATATTTCTATTCGAAATTTCAAGCAATTTCGGTGACCATTTCCCTACGCGTATGCATCGAAAATACTGAAATGATCAGTGCTACGCTCTCTACGCTCAAAGTTGTTGAAATAGGGCGAACGAAAAATGTGCCAACGCGAATGAAAAAAACCATCTCGTTACGCCATCTTCATTTATTCCATTTTATTACATCATCGCGTACAGCTTGAAAGTTGCAAATATCGCCTCCTGAAAAAGGAAGAGTGTAGCAGCGATTGTTCTTCTCTTAATTTAACTCGTATGTAGTTAGTAGGTATGCAAGGTACGTATTTGCGAGCTGCGTGTATCTCTATCGACTATTTTCGAAATATGTACCTCATAAATATTACTTATACTTCAACCCTTGCTGCCAAAATTATAATAGATACTCCGTTGATATGCTAGATGCTATTATGTCTTGTTTGTACATGCCTACATACACTTTATGTGTAATACGTAAAAATAGTAAACACATCTTGCTTTGCTTTTCAGATTTTGCGTACCTAGGCTTGGCTTATTTCGGTGACCCGTTTTTGTATGATACTGAAGCTGAACCATACAAAGAAATCTTGCAACCTTGCTGGAAGAAACTTACCTGCATCGATGTTTCAATTTTAGTCAATTTTTTCCTCGTCTATTACCAGATTTCTAATATAAATAGGCCACCGTTTTTTAATCTAACGTACAGCGTATGAAATTTTGAAGTAGAGCTTTTCTAGCTTTTGTGCCGAAGCATCGTTTACAATGTTTCTTAAAATACTTGAATAGTACCTATCGTAGAAACTAGAACAATTTGTTAGGATTTAAGTGAATGACTGGGAAAATATGCCTTAGGTATGAAGTACACGAATAAATTGCGGTTAGATAATTATGCATTGCTTATGGAAGCAACAGGAACTCCTGCTCGTCAATTTTATCGATGAGCAATAATTTTTGAACTTTTTCAAAAAAGTAATTTAATTTGCCTGGTAGGTATTTAATTGTGCTTCATTGAAACTTTTAACAACTAGCTTTAAGCAACCAAATTTGACGATCTCGGTGATGGAAAAATTCAAACTGTGCCTGAAAAATATTCATATGCCGCTGAAACACCACCTCGTAAATTTTTATAAGTTCTAAAATTCATTATAAGAAGGAAAATAATTTCCTAGCGTGAAAAATATGGTATGCAACATCAAAACTAATTAAATAATTGAATTGTACGACTTCCGTAAAATAAGAACGCGCTGTACTGTCAATTTATTCATTTTACTACTTGAATAAACGTGTTTATTAATTTTATAAAACGTATTCGATAAAAATAAAAAATCATCTGCAAAAACTGTGATAATGTAACTTCAACGACGGAAAAAAAGGCGAAAAAAAAAACTAAAAGAAGAGAAAACACGAAATAAAAATTATACCTAAAAACTACGAAAAAAATAATTATATAATTTGAAAATTAGACATACACGTAGCGCCATCTCTCGGAGATACGAAAGAACTACGTAGAAAACCCGTTGCATGTAATGCGACTTTCCACCGAAAAATCAACTAGCGACGTGGGTCATGGGTGGCGATTTTTGGAACTATTTTGATTTTAGCTAGCGATCCTAGTGGATTTACAAAGAACTACTCATTTATGTTGCATCTACGTCAGAAATGAGTAGTTCTCTGTAAATCCACTAGGATCGCTAGCTAAAATCGAAATAGTTCCAAAAATCGTCACCCACGACCCTTAGCGCTAGTTAATTTTAAAATATGAAAAAATCAACAAAGTAGGTTTGGTTGCATATTTTGCAGGCAAAATTCACGTCAAATTTTTCATTTTTCTCCATTTTCGTGTTTTTTTCTATTTTATTTTTTTCTATTTTTTTTTTATCGATAAAGTTGTCTATCGTAGCTTTCCCAGGCTTTTTTTTTTCTAGATTTTCAAATTAAATTCTACATTTCATAAAACAATGAATAGAAACTCGAATATTTAATTAGGTTTAATGAAATTACTCATTAAGAAATTTTCAAAAATACACGCGTGTTTAAATGCAGTTCTAATACATTTATAAACTACAAAATAATTTTGATGCACTGAATAAATTACGTACTTATTTAATTACTTATTGTACATAGCTGAAATCAAAATTGTTCAATTAAACATCATAATCATGATTTCGTAACCCAAAATACAATAAGTAAATCGTAGTTTAAAACTGCAAAAATGTAAGTGAGCTTCATTTCAGTAATAAAAATGATCCTCAATTATATTTGTAATGAAATTTTTCCAGTGTGTATTTTCTTAGAAGCATCACATCTGTAATCTGCAACAAAATTTTCAAACAAAAGAATTACAATAGTGGCGTGATACTTCAAAATGAAATAAGAGAAAAGAGTAGAATTCATCGAGCTGTTTTCGATTAACTAAGCTACACCTTTCGTACTTACACGGTACGATGTACTTTTTCAAAAGCTCAAAATAGTTGGGCCTTTTAGCTATTAAAAAATTCATCAACGCCTATCAGTATCAGGACAGTTTAAACAATTCGAAAATTGGTTCGAACTGCTCGGGTGGCGTGGGAAATTTTTAGTTTGAGTCATGTTCATATAAATCCAATATAAATGCTTGAATGGTTTGGTCCAGTTTTAGAAAACTCTTGACTTTCCCAGGGTAATTTTATCTAATTTTGAACCGCGACAATGTGAACCGAATTTCTGACGGCAGAAACTGTCCTCAGGCAAGCAATGTTCGCAGTTTAGATCAAATTTCGCTGGTCACGATTGCTACCGGTCGATTAGAACAAGTTACTTACCCGATCGTTAAATGAAATAATGCATCATTACCCATAACTTTGACTAACTTGCCCAGTTGGATAAAATTACCCGTCGCGACGTTTAGATTAAATAACCTTCTTGGGCCACAATTATTCGTCGATTAGATCAGATAAACCATCAACCAAGAACGCAATTAATAGTTATGTTTTGCAATTTTCTTTGATGAACAATTTTCATGAATGCAAAAGCGACCTCGCATCAAAACACGCCGGAAAACTTTAATTAGACGCGAAATTTTCGTAGCTACAAATAATATAAAATGAACTTTTCTCTATTTTGCGCCGTTTTCATTTTAAATAGAAAAAACTGATTTTTTTACTTTCCTGACTTATACCGTTTGTACGAATTATGCTTCAATTTATTGAAATTCAATGAAGATCAATAATAATCAAAAATCACCAGTCTTCAATTTTTAGGTTTTTCGTGAGGCATTACAATGAAAGCGAAAAAAAAAATGATTTCGATGGGTGGCTCAAACTTCTCGATTACAGTCTCGGGGCGAAAATTGCACAAGACTATTCGTTGAAAATTTTGGAAATTTAAATACTTAGCTACACATTTTTCAATATGAATAAGTTTCACGCTGTAGGAGTGCGAGTCAGCTGAAAAATTGTTTTAGAAAAATTTTAAATTTTAATGTCAAATACGTGAATTTTTTCACATGATATTTTGTTGAAGTATCAGATATTTGGGCACATTAAATAGGTAAGCATGTCTCATAAAATATCAGAACCAATTCATAAAAATTCTAGAAGTTTTTTTAAATCCAATAAAATATCAATACTTTAGTGGTCTTATAAATTCTATCTCGATTTTAATCGATTAATCTTCAGCACTATTATATACTTAGGTATTCATGTTTTCAATTCATAAAAAGTCTGACAAAATGTTGAATTGAAAAAAAAAATCAGATAGTTAGATAAGTATCAAAGTACAGATGGTAAATTTTCAATTAAACAATCATTGTTGTAATTCAAAAACATAATCAGTAAAATATAAAAATTGCGATACACGATTTACAATTTCTACAATACAAACAATTTCGAAAATTTCCGCAGAATTTAGTCCACCATTCGTGCAGTGAAAAATACACGTCAGTGTTCGAACATCTTCGAAACAGACGCCGAAAAAAAAACACACCCCAACTTATAGATTTTCTTCACAGGTCACCGGCCATGCACTCGACAAAATACGAAAAAAAAGATGGCGTCCGACGAGATGCTGCTACAAGTAAGTACGTTAAATGGTTTTTAAGTATCGATCGCCTGAAAAAACTCAGCTTTTAAACGGCTACATTCTTCAGCGGGTCTTTTTAGTTTAAAATGGCGGGAATTATGGTGGAAAAGGGTGGGGACTTGGCGTTAACGGTGCAAAATCAACCCTCTTTCTCTTACGGCGCTTCAAGTTTTAAGCTTTTTACTGGCAGCGTTACTTGAAACAGGCGCGTTTCTACCGACGCTATTCGCCATATACGAATACAAAATCTATAATACACGGACACGTTACACAAGATATCAATTTTAACTTGAAATTTCGTTACTGTGAATTATAAAATCGAGTTAATGGAATTTCCGGTTGCATTAGTACCTCTGTTCCCATATTATCGAGAAAAAAAAAATCGAATAAAACACCGCTGGGGATAGATTAGGTGCTAGGTGGTAACAAGGTACTCAGACTTTTCGACTTGGGCTTTGTTTTACGAATTACATTACGTATTTGATACCCGGACTTGGCTTTTTTTCGTAAAAAGACGCATCTCATTTTATGTAAATTTTCGTTGTTTTTCTAGCGAATTTTTTTTTCAATTTCATCTCGATGAGACGAAGGCGCAGGCGAGGACACGATGGGAGCATTGGGAGCGTTAAAACAAAAAAAAACCTTGATTTTCGATCTCACCTTCGTCGAAAATATACTTAACAAACAGTTGGAAATTGTTTTTTTTTTCTTTTTTAATTTCAACATTTTTTGGGCCGGATTCAGGCTCTCGAAAAATAATTATAGGAGAGAGGAGGTCAAAATTAAATACTAGCTCGGTGCCTTAAAAAAAACAATAAGCCACGCCTCAATTCATATATGAATTTCGCCCAAAATTTTAATACGCTAGGGTGCCTTTTTGATGGTCAGATTTCCTTCACGAAAATCAGCACGATTGAATAATAATTAAAAAACCTATTCATACTTTTGTTTTCAGATTTTCAAGTTTTATTCCTATGCTTTGATGCATTTATGAAAATTGAGTTTTTTCTGATAAGCTAAATTTTGAACTTGCAAAAATTTTACAACCGAATCTGGATTTTTTCGATCCCATTTGGAACTGTTTAAGCCAAATTGTAAGTAAGTAGGTAGGTATCACTAATTTGAGAATTGAGATTCAAAACATGGAAATTCAGAATTTTTGAATTTTTCTAGAAAATCGCCGAAGCAAAAGCCTCAAGGAGGAACCTAGAATTGAAAGAACTGTTGTCTTCGTATACTTACCTTTTCGAGATGAGAAAACTTCGAAAAAATGTTGGGTGAAATCGGCAGACCAAAGTTCAAAAAATGATCCTCATCAACCTGGAATGATCCCATTGCATCTTTAATTTTTCTATCTTCAATTAGACAGCTGCCATGCAGAGTATCTGATAAAAATCAGCATAGGTAATACAAAAATATAACGTAAACATTGAACAGCTGAAAGAAACTCACCCCAAAATACTTTTGTTCGCTAACTTCAAGTGCAACTCAGTGATATTTGGTGCCATTGAACACAGCAACTTCATCGATGAAACATTTTCTCGCCGATCATTTAAAATCCAATTCCAAAAGACAATTTTCTGCCATCCAAAAATATACTTCGGCTACCTGGCTTCTGAAATCATAGAATAAAATCTAATTAGAAAAAAAGCACCAGAAAACTAACCCAACTCTATTTTACAACCCATACCCATTCTGCGGTCAGCTAGAAAAAATCTTAGCACGGTTTTCAATTTCGA
Organism: Pseudococcus jackbeardsleyi; assembly: GCA_038380155.1. Lineage (NCBI taxonomy): Eukaryota > Metazoa > Arthropoda > Insecta > Hemiptera > Pseudococcidae > Pseudococcus > Pseudococcus jackbeardsleyi. Next base: position 59,683,802 of record CM076240.1, on the reverse strand, counting down.
AACGCACACACTGATACATTCAGCTTTGGGTAAAAATCCCCGATTCGAGATACGCGGATAAGTTGAACGTATAAATGCAGGATTACTCGAGCCATTCCTTCCCTGAACGGAAAAGTAATCCGTAAAAATAAATTCGAATCTACTTTTATATCTCGACGAAGCGGGATATTCGGGGGACACGAAAAAAAAAAGGCAGTTTGCGAAATATAATAAAAAAAAAGCAACTCGGTATCCCTAAAAAAGATAAAAGAATTTCGTTTTTCGACGCTTCTCACGCTTCGTTGCCTCAGATTCAGCGACGTACTAAATTAGATCTCTTTTTTCCACGAACTCATTTTTTTTTTTACGTTTACGGGACCTTTTTTCTGCAGAGATAAAACCCAGGCCACTTTAAAAACTCGAATCCCCTTTTGTTTGTTTAGCTCTCTGCGCGATGTGCGCTGGCTACTCTCTCTATTTTCTCTTTTCGGTCGACGTTTTACTCCCTGTCTTTGTCTACTTCGGTGCTCTGGAAAACGTAAATTTTAAAACCAGGAAGGAAAAGCGACTTTTGTTAGTTACGGATGAGTAGGTACGACGACAGGGGTTACCAGATAAAGATTTAACGTTGCTCGACCGCAAAAAAAATTCGCATAGAAAAAACTCTACGTATACTATACGTGCAACGTAATCATTTCTAATGAATCGCCCCTGCCACCGCTACCACTGACTCAGTCACCATAAATGCTGCCAACTTTGCCATCGCATCGTCGTAAAGATACAGCGTTATTGCTGGCTGCTGGTATTTCAAATGAGATATGTATTCGTTTTCCAGGAAATAATATAGATTTTAGTTATGAGGTGAAAAAAAAACAACAAGAATCATTGAAGATTATAGCGAAACAGTGCAGGAAAAATCAGCAGAATTCATTGTGAACGCTGAAAAATTAACTGAACATCTGTGTATTTTACGATCGATATCTTCAGTATGTTTCAATATTGATTTATTATTTTTACAGAAAATTATTCGCAGATTTCTCTCTCAAAATGATTTCCGACTGAGCACATATTAATAATTTTCACTAATTCAAGAATGCGATCGCCAAAATATCATAATAGTTAAAATACGAAGATAATTAGAATAATCAACAAAGGAGCCACAGTCAAAGTAAACAAATTTGGACGATTTTCACTGATTTTTGCTTGGTCTGCAAAATTACGAAGTAAAAATTTAGACCTAGCTATTTCAATGACAAATAAATTTAGCCGAGATTAAATCAGACTACAAAAAATTTAAATTTTTTCTCATGTTTTTTACTTTAAAAAAAAGACGAAAAATTGCAGAAATATTGCAATTTTATTACGAATGTTTTTTATGCTCTTTATGTTTTTAATTCATTGAAACTCAATATTTCCTCAACACGTTTGAAAACTAAAACATTTAACGTAATAACGTAATAATTAATAAAAAAATTACATTTTACACTTTTTCGATTTGAAACAAAGCTCTCTTCTTTTGAATCATCAGAACAATCAAAAACACGCTATCAGAATTGCTGTACAAGAAAACTCGGCAAATCAACTCACTTCCAGCGAATTTTACTTATTTTTCAGTGATTTTGACGAGGATGTGTTACAGAGAGCCGAGGATCGAGCTATAAATTTTGCCACCGTGAGACAACAAATTTCGAAGATCCAATCTTCAATTCAAGACACCACTGACACATCAATCTGGATATAAAAACCAACATTAAGGAAGTCAAAAATTGGTTCTTGAGTTGACACTGATTTTGGGTGTTTCAGAAGGGGTTATTGGGGGGGGGGGGGATCTCAACTCAAAAACAATTTTTAAATTAGTCTCATTCATTTTTAAAATTCTTCGATTTTTTTCAAAACATGCCCTGTTTTTTTTCTTCAGTTTTTAAAAATTAATACTTTAACCACTTTTACGAATAAGAAAAACAACAATTTTTTTCAATTTTCAATATTCGATTTTTAATTTTTAATCTTCTACCTTCCTCCTTCCATGATTTTCAATTTTCAATACTTATTGAATTTTTAATTTTCAAATCCTTAAAAAGATTTTCTGGGAACCTCACTTCAGAAATCATAAATTCAATTCAGAAATCACTCCCCATTAACTCAAAATTCTTCAATCTACCACAATAAAATTACCTTTCAAATAGAATTTTTTTTAAAAGCTTTGGCCTTTCTGCGCTCGGCTCACCATATTTCTACTGTTGAAATAAAAATGGCAAATTTTTCACCCATTCTAAGTTTATTTAGGTACCTAAAACATTGTTTTATTGTACTTTAAATTTGAGATTTTCTGACATTTTCGTCCTCGTTTCGCTCCGGCCAATTTCATTACTCTCACATTCATGGCTCTTTCAAAAGGCACTTCCTACTATTTTGTTGGAAAACTAGAAAAAGTCGAGGATTTTATCAATCTGGAAAGGCTTCAAAATATTACAATTTTCATTTCAAGGATATGGAATTTTTTTATAGAAATAAAAATGGAAAAATTATTTGTAAAAATCGCAAATTTTTACACTCAAGATGAACTTGACTTTAAAAAGCAGAGATTAAGGGTCTTACCTCCCATTTAGGATTGAAATGTTTTAAAAAAGCTTATAGCTTTTAAATAAATTCTATTTCTCGCAAAAATTCCCATCCTCATTTAACGCTGGCTCTTGGATTTATTTTTAAAAAATATGAAATATAAAACTCAATTTTCAAACGATTGTAGGAACCTCCTCTTCTTCCCACTTATTTTCATGGAATGTTCTCTCCTTGCAGAAAAAACGTTGAACCAAACGGAGAAAGCCAGAAAGAGTTAGTGTGTCCTCTCAATAGCAGATAATTTTCACTTTTGTCAGAAAAATTGGACTGGAGTCAGTTCAAAAATTCAATTTAGGTCAGAAATTTTTCACCTTTTTGCTCTTCCAATAAGAAAACTTCAATTTGCGTCGAAAAAAAAATACCAGAAAAATTTTTAAAATTGATCTAAATATCTTTCGAAAGAAGCCAAGAAAAATCGTACCAAACCTATTTAAAATGCAGCCACTACCAGGAATGAACTCAATTCTTCATTAAACTTTGCCTATTTTCGGAGCGAATTTCACTGATTTTTTTTTGATGATTTTTCTGTTTGATTTCGACTGTATTTAGATTTACCTACATTTGCGATGATTACTGATTTATAAATAAAAGAGCAGGGGGAAATTATTTCGCCCTCTTCAGACGTCAAATTCGCAAAAAACACACCTCAAATTTATAATTCTACGTTCAGATAGACATGGATACTCATCTATAATAATTAATCTAGCGAGGAAAATGAAAAAGTCTCTTCGATATAGTTACTCACCAATTCGAAGCAAATTTGTAAACAATTGTCTGATCGCAGGTTTCTCGACCCAAACTCGACATATCCCATTGGCTAAAATCCTTTCCACGAAAATACAAGATGGCAGCCTCCTTTTCCAGCCACGTGTCATTATCCATCTTCAGAGCCTCGAAGAAGTGAGGGGAAACCCACAATGCTGCAAAACGACGAATTCAAAATCAACTCAATTAGTATGAAAATGAAATGTAATACTTAAACAGGTACCCGGAGGCCGAAACGTCGAGTGTTTTTTAATTATATTCGGCTTTGGGTGCCGAGAAGGAGGGAGAGAGAAAAAGAGAGTCGAATTTATAATAAACAAAAGTATCGTCTCGTTAAAAAGGGTGCAAATTAATTTCAGCTCAAGGCTGCAAAACATAAATCCGTCGTCGATACTCCGTATCAACAACACACGTGTGAGTGGTGGTGGGTTGGGTACGTAGTAGGTACATAATTTACAGTAGAGGCATAGCAATAGGAATCCGGGTAAGATTATTTGGGTTGGGGGTGTGGGGAGGAGAATTTCGATGGCGAGGAAGAGAAAAATGGGGTTGATGGTTATAAAGTGGACAGTTGGAAGTAAATTATTCGGTGGAGATAAATAATGGGGAAAAGAAGTCAAAAAGAAACCAGGATCATACTTACGTACCTACCTATACCTATGTAAAAATATGAAAAACTTTTCAATTTATGTAAGTTGCAGAACCGATACCACCGAATCAATTTCTTTACGAGGTCCATAGAATCGAATAAAAACCGTATTCCAGGTCAAGCAGTCAACTCGGCATTCAACCTCAAAAAAACCGACCGCGGTAGGTATAAATGTGGCAGGAAAAAAAAAGGTCATAAAAAAGATAACGTAATAGATTCGAGAAAAAGGCAGCTCCACCCAAAGTCATTCGAGACTGGAGATTATTTTTCATTTCGTTGAAATTCACGTCTTGTGTAGGAGCATTTGCTTTTTCGCAATTCCAAAAGGTGCGAGCGAGGGTGAGGTACTCGGGGAAGAGGAGTAGAGGACGAACCAACGGCGAATTTCGGTGCGGATTATGCATTAAGCCCTTTCCACTTTATACGGGCTCTTTTCCTTTTTTGCAACCTTTTTCTCTGAACCCTTTTATACCGCGCCCTTCTTTTCATGGAAACGAGCAACTTTTTTGTATATTTTTCTTTCTCATTTAAACGAGGATTTTTTTTTCGCTACACGGTTCCTCTATCTCGCCTTCGTGCGTGCTTTTTTTACATAATTAATGTTTGCCGAGGTATTTTTTTGTGTAGCTTTTCGTCGGAAGTGTAAAAAAAATGCCAAAGTTAAAAAAGTTGTTTTTAACTTTTTTTCGCGCGCTAGCGAAAATAACTTCGTTGTGTAGCGAGCGACCGACTAAAAAATTCGCCGCTTTTTCGCGTGATTTTTCTCGTTAATTTAATTTTTTAAGCTGTCTCCTTTTTTTCCTCTCGTATTTTTTTTTCTGTTTTTGGCTGCATAAGACAAAAATATGACGCAGAAATGTACGATACACGGCGACGCGGCAACAGCCTAGCGAAAATATTTCACGAATGATTCTTGACCGAGAATGCGTTCCCCGGCTTCGGAGCTCGTAAAATGTGAAAAATTATTCGACGAGATTGCCGCAGCCGCACGCTCGGTCAGCTTTTTTTCACACGCGAAATGTTTCCAAATTAACGACATAGTTTGGCGTCCGCTTACGTGCACAATTTTATAGTCAAACTATTTACGTAATTCGCGCATCAAGCGTGAAAATAAGTGAAATGTGCGATGGAGTTTTTAGGGTTCTCGACAGCCATTTAGCACCAACATCAAAGTTCAAAAGGAATAATTCTTTTGATTCCTGAAATCTACTTACAACTAATGAAGATGACCGACTATGAGTAAAATGAAAAGAATGGAGGCAATTCAGATGGGTTTGAAGGAAATTCTAGGGTCCTTGATTTTCCAAAAATTGGATTTAGGAAACTATTTTGAAAAAGAGAGTTCCTTCGACAATTTAAAAAATTTCAAATCTAATATACAAAAACACGAAAATTTATACGGGTAAACTAGAAATCTCGCTTTTTTGGCGAAAAAACTGCAGATTTTAGACTCAAAATCAGCATGTCAAGCATAGGCGGAACCAGAATTTTTTTCGCCTGGGCACAAAGGGCCAAGCGTGGGTCAGGTTTTTAAACGATTTTTTTTTGGAGGGGGGAGGTGAGAGGGTCAGTTATGAAAAGAGACCTCAAAATCAAAATGTAAAATTTCAAGTACACTTGATAAAATAAAAAAAAAAATTTCTAAAACATGTCATTTATTATTATTTTTAAATAATAGAGTTGGTAGAAATTTGGCTACAAAGGGTACCGGAAGGCAAGATAGGCGAATCTGCCCCGCAGCTGAAATTTGAAACTAACCCACGGAATTTGGTTCCCCACCTTGTAAAATTTTTGGCCCCTACCCCTCCCTTAGCCTGAATTATGGGGCAAAACGTTACTTTTTTCAGCCTTTCCATTGAAAATTTCCATCTTCCGGGGCTTGCAGCCATTTTTTTTTCAAATTTACGAGAGTTATACACCAAACTGAAGGGTATGAGTTAGTGGTTTGAAAAAAAATTGAAGGGCGGGGCGATAATTTAATATTTTTAAAATTTGGAACGTAGGACCTCTTAGTATCTTATATTCTCCGAATGAAACTGGCGATTTTTAGCGTCAAAATCTGCCAAATTCGTAATTTAAGCGGATTTCAACTCTAAAAATCACCAGTTTCATTAGGAGAATATAAGATACTAAGAGATCCTTCGTTCCAAATTTTAAAAATGATAAATTATCGCCCCGCCCTCTAATTTAGTTGCTAAGCAACCAATTGGTCCGGTCTGCCACTCCCTAAATCTCATTTTTGGGCGAATTCTGACGCTAAAAATCACCAGTTTCATTGGGAGAATATAAGATACTAAGAGGTCTTACGTTCCAAATTTGAAAAATGATAAATTATCGCCCCGCCATTCAATTTACGTTGCCAGGCAACTTATCTGCCACGCCCAAATTGTAGTTTAGGGAGTGGCCGACCTGTCCAATTGGTTGCTTAGCAACATAAATCAGAGGGCGGGGCGATAATTTATTACTTTTCAAATTTGTAACGAAGGACCTCTTAGTTTCTTATATTCTCCTAATGAAACTGGTGATTATGTGGCGTCAAAATACGAATTTGGTAGATTTCAACGCTAAAAATCACCAATTTCATTAGGAAAATATAAGATATCAAGAGGTCTTACGTTCCAAATTTGAAAAATAATAAATTATCGCCCCGCCCTCTAATTTATGTTGCTAGGCAACCCATTTGTCAGATCTGCCACTCCCTAAATCTCATTTTTGGACGAATTCGGACGCTAAATATCACCAGTTTCATTGGGAGAATATAAGATACGAAGAGGTCTTACCTTCCACATTTTAAAAATGATAAATTATCGCCCCGCCCTCTAATTTAGTTGCTAAGCAACCAATTGGTCCGGTCTGCCACTCCCTAAATCTCATTTTTGGGCGAATTCTGACGCTAAAAATCACCAGTTTCATTGGGAGAATATAAGATACTAAGAGGTCTTACGTTCCAAATTTGAAAAAAATGAATTATCGCCCCGCCCTCTAATTTATGTTGCTAGGCAACCCATTGTCAGACCTGCCACTCCCTAAATTTCATTTTTGGCCGAATTCTGACGCTAAAAATCACCAGTTTCATTGGGAGAATATAAGATACTAAGAGGTCTTACGTTCCAAATTTGAAACATGATAAATTATCGCCCCGCCCTTCAATTTACGTTGCCAGGCAACTTATCTACCACGCCCAAATTGTAGTTTAGGGAGTGGCCGACCTGTCCAATTGGTTGCTTAGCAACATAAATCAGAGGGCGGGGCGATAATTTATTACTTTTCAAATTTGTAACGAAGGACCTCTTAGTTTGTTATATTCTCCTAATGAAACTGGTGATTATGTGGCGTCAAAATACGAATTTGGTGGATTTCAACGCTAAAAATCACCAATTTCATTAGGAAAATATAAGATATCAAGAGGTCTTACGTTCCAAAATTGAAAAATAATAAATTATCGCCCCGCCCTCTAATTTATGTTGCTAGGCAACCCATTTGTCAGATCTGCCACTCCCTAAATCTCATTTTTGGACGAATTCGGACGCTAAATATCACTGGTTTCATTGGGAGAATATAAGATAGGAAGAGGTCTTACCTTCCAAATTTTAAAAATGATAAATTATCGCCCCGCCCTCTAATTTAGTTGCTAAGCAACCAATTGGTCCGGTCTGCCACTCCCTAAATCTCATTTTTGGGCGAATTCTGGCGCTAAAAATCACCAGTTACATTGGGAGAATATAAGATACTACGTGGCCTTACGTTCCAAATTTGAAAAATAATAAATTATCGCCACGTCCTCTAATTTATGTTGCTAAGCAACCAATTGGTCCGGTCTGCCACTCCTTAAATCTCATTTTTGGACGAATTCTGACGCTAAAAATCACCAGTTTCATTGGGAGAATATAAGATACTAAGTGGTCTTATGTTCCAAATTTGAAAAATAATAAATTATTGCCCCGCCCTCTAATTTATGTTGCTAAGCAACCAATTGGTCCGGTCTGCCACTCCCTAAATCTCATTTTTGGGCGAATTCTGACGCTAAAAATCACCAGTTTCATTGGGAGAATATAAGATACTAAGAGGTCTTACGTTCCAAATTTGAAAAATGATAAATTATCGCCCCGCCCTCTAATTTATGTTGCTAAGCAACCAATTGGTCCGGTCTGCCACTCCCTAAATCTCATTTTTGGGCGAATTCTGACGCTAAAAATCACCAGTTTCATTGGGAGAATATAAGATACTAAGAGGTCTTACGTTCCAAATTTGAAAAATAATAAATTATCGCCCCGCCCTCTAATTTATGTTGCTAAGCAACCAATTGGTCCGGTCTGCCACTCCCTAAATCTCATTTTTGGGCGAATTCTGACGCTAAAAATCACCAGTTTCATTGGGAGAATATAAGATACTAAGAGGTCTTACCTTCCAAATTTTAAAAATGATAAATTATCGCCCCGCCCTCTAATTTAGTTGCTAAGCAACCAATTGGTCTGGTCTGCCACTCCCTAAATTTCATTTTTGGGCGAATTCTGACGCTAAAAATCACCAGTTTCATTGGGAGAATATAAGATACTAAGAGGTCTTACGTTCCAAATTTGAAAAATGATAAATCATCGCCCCGCCTTTCAATTTACGTTGCCAGGCAACTTATCTGCCACGCCCAAATTGTAGTTTCGGGAGTGGCCGACCTGTCCAATTGGTTGCTTAGCAACATAAATCAGAGGGCGGGGCGATAATTTATTACTTTTCAAATTTGTAACGAAAGACCTCTTAGTTTCTTATATTCTCCTAATGAAACTGGTGATTATGTGGCGTCAAAATACGAATTTGGTGGATTTCAACGCTAAAAATCACCAATTTCATTAGGAAAATATAAGATACGAAGTTGTCTTACGTTCCAAATTTGAAAAATAATAAATTATCGCCCCGAATCTTCCGGTATGTTTAGCGGAATATTAAGCAAGTCTGGAGATGATAAAGTATATTGATCATTGGCGCCAACGTACACAATTGGGCGTGAGTTAATTATTTTCTTGATTTCAGCTATTACAACTTGTAGTTGTTTTTGGGAGTTGGTCCTGATGAAAGGTTCTTCTCAACACCTCTTTCACCAAAGCCATCAGCCTCTTGTAGATGCCGCCTGACCAAGGTGCAAAATCTGGTATTTGTTTCCAAGGAATTGAGAATTTATTCAGGTACTGGCTAGAGTCACCTTGTAAGAAGGTCTTTCAAGACATCAAACTGAGGGGTGTTATCACTCAAGATGAACTTCGGTACTCCTCTTCTGGAGAATATTATTCGGAATGAGCTTAGGAATTCTTCCGAGGTCATATCCTCCAATACTTCGAGGTGGACTGCTCTGGTAATTAAATATGTGACCTACAGAATCCATTTTTTCTTCAAATCCGTTTTTTTTTTGTGTTTATAAACAAACAGAGGACCCAGCACATCGATACCTAAGTAACCAAAGACATTTTCTCGTTTCAGTCTATATTCTGGTAATGGAGGTACCTACTAGTGGATATTTATAGGCAGGGCCGGAAAACACTTTACAATTTTTACATTTTTTGATAATGTTGTACACTGTCTATCTTCCACGTAATAACCAGTACTTTTTCCTAATTTCTGCTAACTTCTGTGAAACGCCAGCGTGATATAATGAGGTATGTGTTTCTATTATTATATCAATCCAGTTAGAACACTGTTACTTGGTAAGAGGATTGGAAAATCATTGATCATTTGGCCAAAGGTGTGATAATCTACCTTTAACGCGAATAATATCACCATTCTTAACAGTTAACAAGATTCAGTTGTTTCATAAGATTACTTTCCAAACCTCTCTGAAAGGCATTGAACTCTTCTTTGAAATGTAATTTTTGAAGGTATTTAATCCATAGCTTAGTCGCCACAACAAAGGTGATATCTTGATTCAATCGTTTCACAGTTTCGTGTAATAAATCATTGAAATGTGTATAATTATCAATATAAATGTCAAACGGAGTAAGTACTTGGAGAAATGACTGAGTTATCACTAGTTATGAGAGTTTGGTTCCGGACTTCTAATAAGAATTCTTCTGATCTCATCTCTTCAACTGGAATGACTAGCCATTTAGATGATTCTTCTTTGAGCCAAGTTGGACCTTACCACCAATGGTCATTTAATTTGATCAAATTACTCCTCTACTAGCAACGTCGGCTAGGTTATCTTTGGATTTTACATAATTGACAGATATTTCATTCTCACGAATTTCGTTGACTCTTTGTTACAAATGGGGTTAGATTTTTTGATGATTTAATCCAGCCAATCATACACATTGAATCAGAACACAAGAATTGCTTTAAAATTTGGAAGTTATATAAGCTATTAGCAACAAATTTCAGCTCACGGGTACCAATAGTCGCCGCTAGGAGCTCAAGCCTTAGTATTTTTAGAGGTGATAGCAACTGAGTTACTCAAGATTTAGCAAATAAGAGTTTAGTACTGATTTCTGAGCCCAGTTCCATACAAAGATATACAGCTACTCTGTAGGCATTTTTTGAAGTGTCTGCAAAAACGTGTAATTGTAAAATCGCTCCTGTTTTTGGTAGCGGAAATTTTCTTGGTACTTCCACAGCTGATATTTTACTCAACTCTTGAATAAGTTCATGCCATTTGGCTTCAAGGTCACCTGGAATTGGTTGGTCCCAAGAGTAATTATCTTGCCATAATCTATGTAAGATTAATTTGGATTTCAATGTAACAGCTGAGAAATAACCCAAGGGGTCATATATTTTCAATGAAATTTTTAGAATGCTTTGTTTTGTAGCTAAGGTTAAATCAAAATTGATAGGTTTGATGGATAAGGTATCTGACATAGTGTTCCAATTGAGACCCAGTACTGATACTACTGCTTTGTCGATCCATTCAAGGTCAGGATACTGGTCAATTATTTGTTCTTCACTGGTTTGCCATTGCCTTAATGTCATCAATGCTTCGGCAAAGATTTTCACAGCAGAGTTAATTAAGGCTACCAAATCTTCAATTGTATCCGCTCCAGCTACTAAGTTGTCAACATAGATACTCCTTAGTATTTTTTGAGCAATTGTTGGTGGGTATTTAGCGAGGTGGTGTCGAATTGTGGCTGCCAACAGGAATGGACTCGCACTAGCGCCAAATAATACTCGTAAAAAAAAATGATACACAGCAATGTTATTCTTTGTAGTTCTAAACTGTGGATTTTTTAGCAATAGGAAACGAACAGAATCACGATCTTTTAGCACTAACAAGATTTTGTAGAAACACTTTCATGATATCACCAATAATACCATGTTTATAAGATTGGAATAACAGTAGTAACATTGCCAGTAGTTAGTTCAGATTTTGCCCTTTGTAGATATAATCGTTCAAGCTTTTATCATTTTTACTCTGTTTAGCTTAACCATCAAACTCTGGTGTCAAAGGGGTACTCTTCAAAGACATTCCTATCCCCTGATGAGGTAAATAATGTACGAGGTTACTGGTTGGTTCTGTATCATTGACTAATTCAATCATACCATCGGCTAGATAGCTTTTAAAAAACATCGTAATTAGATAAAAATTCAGGGGTACCTTTCTTAACCACCATAATGTGATTTTAAATTTGGGTTCTCATCTATCCAGGGCCACTCTACAATATATCAGCGATTTTCATATTCAACTGTAGCTTCAAAGGACCACAACGCTATTTCATCATTTACCTCTGGACTAATTTTAATTCCAAAGGTATCTAATTCTCATAATTGAGATAGATCGTTACTAGCATCAACCTAGATGGTTTTAAGTAATAAGCACTTCAATTTACTGCTTAGTTGAGTACTAGTAGTGACTTTTCCAGCAAATAATAACTAACCCAGTTTACTGTTTACTTGGTATTGATGGGGGCCAAATTGGATTATTTCGGCAGTTAGGAAATCGTATAAATAATCAAGTCCTATCAGTACCTGGACATCAGTGCATGTAGATGCATCAGCTAATTGTTTGTCACGTAATATTGACTTATCTGGTAGTTCATTCGGATCGAAGGCGTCAATACCACTGATAATTTTTGGAATCTTATTGGCCTCAATGATAACAATACCCATAGGAGTATGAACTTGAAATTCTTCCATCCGTGATGAGATGGTTTGTTGTTGATTTTCGCCGACTGTATCAAGTTGTAAAGTTTCCCTTGAGATAACTGGTAGCTGAAGATAATTGGCGGTTTCAGTTGTGAAGTACGTACAATCAGAAGTACAATCTTTAATCGTATGATTTTTACACAGACAGATGAATAACTACACAGACAGATGAGACATCGTCCTTTCACCATTACTTTCCATGATTCTAACGTGACCTATTTATCACATTCATCCGACCAGTGATTTTGGGGTGAGAAGTAAATATATCATTGAGCTGGCTTTTTTGGGATACTTTTGCTTGAGCTTGCTTATACAGCTAAAGCTTCTGTAGTAGGTATACTTAGCTGGTTTCTCATAGGATAGTGTGTTGAAATTCAGTTGTTCACGTTACTGGATTATTTCCTTTATTTTAATTCAAAACGTAGCTAAATCCAACGCTTCGGCAACATTATGGTGGGCTTCGTAAACGATATCATCAGGAAATTTTTTGACCAAGGCATTGAATAAGATTGTATTATCCTTAAACAACTCACCCAACAATTCCAACATTCTTAATATGACTTCCATTTCGTCATAAGTTTCTCATAAGCTGTAAACTTTCTTATTAGCTGCTGGTAACAACATTATCTTATTATAGAGAGTTTGCTTTATTAAATTTTTATTGCCCTATTTATCATCAAGCATTTTCCACACTTTTGTATAATTCTCCTTTGTGGTTAGCAAAACTTTCAAATCTTTATCTGCCCGATTGGTCCGCGCCTTCTTTAGATAAGCTAGTTTTCTAGTATCGTCTAATTGTAAATTACTGATTATCACTTCAAAGTCTTGCTTCAATTCTTGGTAAGTTTTGACGTCTCCGTTAAACGTAACTTGGGGTAATGGAGCAAGTTTTTCGATAGGTTTAGGCTGATGTACCAAATTGTTAAGGAGTTCTTGAGTTTTGGCTTAGTCTTTAGATTTTTGATCATATTCGCAAATTGTTTCTACCTCTGCTAATGAGTCTTCACAGTCTAATCCAAGTAATTCATATTCATCGATTTCACTCTCAAAACTATCATTTATCTTCTCGTCTTTGGTGGATGCAACGGTGTTTTCAAACTCAGCTCTCAGATGAATCACTATCTCATAATGATTTTTAAGTTGTCTTAAGTTTACATCAAGAGCGATGATATCCTTAGTTTCTTTACTGAGTTGATCTTGAAGTACCTTTAGTTTGTGTTGCACACGTCTTTCCCAGTTTGAAGCTTTGTAGTTATTCTTGAGATATCTGGTTTCTCTAACATTGTTGTAGATCTGACTTTCCTGTTGCTACCATGTGACAAATTTATCGGAATTCTCCTTTTAAAATAAATTCGCGAAGTCGAAATACTTGATTAAAAGAAAAATCACATTTTTTTATTACATTTTTTGAACACGTTATTCTCAAAAATTACATCGTATCTGTTTCAAAATATAAGATACTCTAGAGATAAAAACTGAACTATTTTCTTTTTCTTAAATTAAAATTGTTTAGCAACGATAGATGGCGCTTCGCCACAATACCTCTTACTTATCTACATATTCAAAATTTTGACAAACATCACTTTGATTAGTTGACACAAAAGAGGTTTTGAAATCTAAACTTTCAATGAGATTACCAAAATGTAAAAAGTTAATTCCTTTATTTTTTATTTTTTTTCCAACTTGAAACAAAATCAAAATATGTACGAGTATTATATAATTCATTTGTCAATGGTTAGTGGGTTCAAAAAAATTCTACCAGTTCAAAGTGAAAAATCTAAAATTATCTGACCATTCCCTGTGATCCACAAAATGGCTACCATGCTCAAAAAAATAAATGAAAACGATAATCGAACAATTTAATTCAGATTTTAGCAAAATTCATATCAAGTTCAATCGTTTCAAAGTCAATTTACAACCATTTGTACTTTAGGAATAAAGTTATAAAAAAATTTTGTTATACAACGTGATTTTTTGTAAAAATTTTTGTCCTCGTTTCGGTCGGGCAATAAATAAGTATACTTCTGTATCATAGGTATTTTGGGAATTTGTAGCTTCATTTGAGCCATATTTTTTTCGTTTTTGGACAAAGTCCCCATAGTGCTTCTTCATACATGTCTTGGCTTCTTCAGAAATGATTTTTTCTAGTTTTTCAGACCTTTTATTTATGATCATTCATGAAGCAAGGAAAAAGAATAAAAGGATCAACATTGTCGGATTGTTGATTGGGTCAAAAATATCAAACCAACTTTTTTGTATTCTACACCGAATTTACTATGAAAAAAAATTACAATTTTTGCACCATAAATACATATGTTTTTTAATGAAAAAAAAAAACTTTGAATGCGTTTTTCTCATATTTATGTTTTTTCAGCTTCAAATTTCAAACTGTCATAAAACCTGCTCCTTTGCATGAAAAAAGGTCACTATAGCTTATTTGAAAGGTAATTTTATGTAATCTCAGAATAATTGTGGAAATTCATCTCGAAAATGACTTTTCTGACAATGTTGACCTTTTTCCTGTAGAACGTCACAATTATATCTACATTAAAATTGTACAGAAGACTTATTTGAAATTCATGGCGTTCAACGATTGTTTTTCAAAAAACACTATTGTTTATAAGATTTTTAGATGCTTCTTTTTCTGACCAAAAAGTTTCAAGTCAAGAAAACTATCGACTTCACCCCCTCCCCCTCCCCACATCACACACACACACAAAAAACTCGAGAACATGAATTCATCACAGGAAAGATTTCAAGTAAAAAGAAAAACATTACTTTAAAGCAAAATTATTATTTATTACGGTTTTGAAAAATGAAATCAAGTATGTCAAAGTGTTTACCAAATCATGTGAATGAAAATTTAGATTTTTTCAGGTTGAAAATAATTTTTCTCTCACGATTCACGGCTTCTCTCTTCCCTTTCAAAAAACCACACACAACAAATTTTTTTCCACACAAGTCCCTGAAATTTTATTGACTCGTCCCAGTAAGTGAAAAAGTGACGAGAAAGTAAATTTTGTTGAGATATAGTGAATAGTGATGTGTTGAGCCCGAGGGGGAGCAATGGCAAAAATTCATGACGAAAACGATCTTCAAAAGTTGAAAAATTGAAAGTTTTCCAAACCTCAACCAATAATTTCGAATTCTTTTCAATTCCCTCCCTTTTTTCCCCGCATGATTCACACGATGATGGAAGACATCGTGGCATGCCATTCATAGCGCAGTTTATTGAAAATTACATTTCCAAAAAAATTAGTCTTCAAATGAAATTTGCAGAAAGAAAGATTGCAAATTACTCCCGAGAGGGGAATTTTTTTCTGACAGATTTATACCTAAAGAAAATACCTTTTTTAGGAACTGAAAATCGTATTTTTTCAAAATTTTACTCGAGTGTGAACCAAATCACAATTACACAGTCGACCATGCGAAAAAGGCTCCCTTTTATCATTCATCTTTGAAATTCTTCTGGCATCCCAGATCTTGATACTTAATACCCACTTTTTATTCTCCCAAAAAAATATTTGCGCTATTGTCTTACGTATTTCAAATTTTTGGCTCGTATCTCAGCCCCAAAACAATCGCAAAATACAAGGTAATCGCTGAAATGCAAATCGAGACCGAAATTCAATTCAAATCACCAATAATTAGGTACCTAACTAAAAACAGAAACCAAAATTTAGAAAATACCACCAAAATCAAAATCTAAACTGAAAGCTATAGGTAATTTCGGTTTCGTTTTTTTTTTCATGTTTGTCACTGTTGGGAGTATTACGATCCATGAAATCAAATATTGCGTGACGTACACTCTTTCATTTTAAATCGGGGAAGAGTCATTGAAAAAAAGTCAGAATTGCAGCACCGAGAAAATCAGCGAAATTCTTAGAATTTCAGCAGATTTCCGCTGATATTTTAGTTATGTTTTTCAATTTTTGACCACTAACTGGAAAATTTTCAAAACTGAGGGTCAAATTTTTTGATTTGTTTGAGAGAAATAGTAGAATAACTGTTAACAATATTTCAATTTTTCAATTATCAAAGATTTGGAATGTTCGAAATTCCTAAATTGGTAAAATTTCACGATTTTCCAGTTTCTGGTTCTTTACTTCGATATAGAAAAGTAAAGAAATTGAAACCAAAATTGCTTGAAAAAAAAAATTAAACCGAAACTGTAACCGAAACCGAAATCAAAAATTTGAACCTGTAGGTAACTGTTGAACTAAAACCTGAATTGACATCTTTTCGATTTCGGTTGTATTCCTGACTAATTAATCGTAGTATTTCGACTAGCAGGACGAAAATCGACGTAGAATTTTCCGTTTAACCAACAACAAATGCATGATTAAGGCCTTTTTTCCAACAGTAGGTACCCACCTAGAAGTGCAGGATGAGGACACCACCATTTTCCACCCATTTCCTACTTCGAAATACCAGGGAAAGAAAGGTCGAAAAAACCAACTAATTATTATTCCGATCGACTGGTGGAACAGAAAAGAAAAAAATTGATCCGTCACCGCAGCCAACAGCGAATATGGCAGGTTAACGTTTACCGTCCGATGCAATGTTTACCTCGTACTCGTACTCGAACCTCGACTCCGTCGGCCTCCAAGTTGCAACGAAAATAAAAAAAATGACCATTCCTTACCCTCTGTTACCCCATCGTGGTCGGTAATCCCCAATGAAAAAATACCCTTACAGTGCCTATCCATTCACATCGATAACTTTGAACGGAGAGCGGACCCAGTGGACCGGGGCTATTTACACGATGCAGGCGGTAATTAATTCTTATTAAAGAGGGATAAGATCGAATTAACCAGCAACAGCAGCAGCAGCAGATCGTAAACGTAAACGTATACTCTGGTACGCTGCACTGCGGCGGCTGCTGCTGCTGTTACGTAGATGTTAGTTCAGGGCTCGTTCATCTCATTAAAGCTACGCGTAGGAATTCCGCTCCGTAGTCCACGCACGTTTACTTAATATATATTCGTCGTCCCGCCCGCATCGACCGCGACCCGCGACGCGGCCTTCGCTCGGTACAAATTAAACGGAGCGCTTCGCGATGCCAAACGCAGAACCCTTTTCGGGACGCGGACGCGGCGCAATAAACAACCGTGTAATTAGAAAAGCAATATACGAAATATATTCGCGAATTGTAAAAGATATAGCCAGGGTCCATGTACTCGTAGATGTCATATACCATACGAGAATATGGCGGACACGAAGAATTTTCTGAATTTCCGCCTACTCCGACCAAACGATGCTGGTCGCAACTCACAATCTTGGTCTCTCATCCATGATGTCTACTGGGTTAATGTTTTCCATGATTTTCATTCCCAGTGTAGGTACACCATGTTATATGTAGTAAAATGAAAATTACAATAATTACAAAAAAGTACCGAAATATTTCAGTAATTACAGTAAATTACCGTAAATTTTTGATAATTACGATAACAACTTATCATAAATATTTCGGTAATTACCAGAGACGTGACGACCAGGAGGGTGTGGGGGTAGTGACTATTCCCCCTCCCCCGACCAACAAAAAGTTGCAAAAATTTGGGAAAATTGGGATTCCCAACCTTTTCCCAATTGTTTCCAAGTTTGGGCTTAAAAAGTTGGAAAAATTGAAAAAACCTGAGAAGATATCAAACAAAAATTTGCCCTCGCTTTGCTCGGGCTCAATAAATTGATTTCACATAATTTATTTTCAAAATGGTAGCATAAATGCTCATCTCTTGTAACCCAAACAAATGAATATTTTCAAATGAAAACAGAGAAGCAAAGTAGAAAGAAAAAAGCACGAATTTCAATGAAGAAATTTCAGGTTTCGGAAACAATGTTTTTTCGAAAACTTTCGTTCTCGCTTCGCTCGGCTTCGATAAATTTACCAAAATTCTCAATATGATACACAAGTATGTTGATAGGGCAGAAAATTTCCATTTTTCAATTGGATTACATATATTTTTGTCTCGGGAGAGAGAGGGAGCAAGGGTAGCCGGACAGGAAAAATATTGTAAGAATTGTCAATTTTCCAGACGAGAATAATTTTCAAAGCATTAAAACAATGGAAAAAATGTGCTTCTTTTGGGCATTGAATATCCCATTTTTTCAAAATTTCGCACTTGCTTCGCTCGGGCACGGATAAACTCGCAATCCAGTACCACAATTGACTGATGAAATCGACAGAATCATATCACTATAGAAATCAGTAAATTTTCATTTTTGAATTCGTAAAAATAAAATTTCACCGATTCAATCAGTAGTTAATTACTGATTCAACTGGTAAATTAAAATTTTCACTGATTTATTTCAGTAGTTGAGCAAAAATTACGGATTTAAAAATATAAATTTACTAATTGAATCGGCAATTATTCACTGATTGACAGTCAAATTTCACTAATTCGCTGATTCACTGTGCAATCAGGGAAATTTCACTGCCAATCAGTGACATAATTCCGCCTCCTTCAGTCAATCTTCAGATTTTGACTGATTCAAGTTTAGAGAGTATATATAAACTATTTAAGGTAAAAGGGCGAAAAAATACTTCTTTTTGCCCCCCCGCCCCTCCTCTCGAAATATTTCTGGGGGTATCAAGTTTTTGTTTCATTCATTATACAACAACCCCAAAAAAAGCTCCCGATGCCACTGCTGGTTTTGGTTTTGAATTGGTTTCAAATAGGTATAAATAAGTACTAAATATGTACTTGGTCTGAAATCTAAAACAGTTTTTTTTGGTTCTGATAATTTCATTTTTCGTATACTTATTGATTCTAATCTTAAAATGGTTCTGGATTTTTTCTTACTTATATGATATTTAAAAAATTCAATTTTTTAAAAAGTTATAAATTGAATGGTTTTTTTTTTGGTTAAAACCAATGCGCATCAATCATCACTAAGAAAATTCTGACACGTTGGGAAATTTTCACGAAGAGATTGAAAAATATAATGAAAAGCGATTGTTTTTTTTGGGAAAATAGGAAAAATAGTCGGGAATTTTTTGGGAAATTGGTTGGAAAAATTTTGGGTACTACCCTCGCCCCCAGCCCAGGACACATCACTTCGTCACGCCTCTGGTAATTACGGCAAATATTTAAAAAATTGCGAAAAATTATCATAAATATTCTAATAATTATGGTAAATAATTACCGTAAATATTTCAGTAATTACGGTAAATTATTCTAAATATTTTAATAATTACGATAAATTACCGTAAATATTCTAATTTCGACATTATTTGCCAGATTATTTTCATGTTTTTCATGACTTTCATTCCCGGTAGACACTAGACACCATGTCATCGTATCGAGTTCGACTTGCACGATGAATGGGTAAAATATATCAAAGCAAATGGTATATTTTTTTCGAATCGTTTCGAAGATCGGACCGATGCGTGTGCATGACGTTTTTTGGCGACTCGGACATCGTCGCGAACCGACATTAATTTTTTATTCTGCCACATCGGAAACCCAACTCTAAACCTAAGATTAGATTACAGAACGCGCAGAGCGGACGAAAAAAATCGTTTAATTTGTCATATTGTTTGCAAGTTGCCGGGAACAGATGCGGAATTTTCGCGCCACCCCGAACCCCACCCCGCTCCGCCGCCGAATTACATTTAGCAGCCATATTTTTCAACTCGACTAATTACTTTTTCTTTCGGCGCGACTGCTGCCGCCGCCGCTGCCAAAGGGTAGATTTTTTTCCTCCTACTACGTTGCAAATCGACCAAAAAAAAAAAAAAAAAAAAAAAGGAAAAAGGAAAAAATACCGACGAGAGAGCAAGAGAACGCGAAACTTTTCGTAAAAAGCGGGAAAGCTTTTTTGCTAAAGTTAAAGTTGAAGATGAAGCAAAGCGGTGCGGAGTAACGTATTCAGTGAACTGCGATAAGAGAAATGGCGTGTTGTGTGCGCTCTGAAGGAGGGGTCTTTTGAAAAAGGTCCTCAGATTACACAAAGAGAGCGAGGAGCGGCTGGAAAAAGGTCGTAAATG
This sequence comes from Pseudococcus jackbeardsleyi, assembly GCA_038380155.1. NCBI lineage: Eukaryota > Metazoa > Arthropoda > Insecta > Hemiptera > Pseudococcidae > Pseudococcus > Pseudococcus jackbeardsleyi. Next base: position 59,663,679 of record CM076240.1, on the reverse strand, counting down.
TTAAATGGGGGGATGGTTTTTTTCCTCTACTTTGTATGTACTACGCTGTAGGTAGGTACGCTGTACGTAGGGTACGGTACACGGTGCGGACTCGGTATATGGTATCTACGTAGGTGCTCCGGGTTGTCTTTCTCTGTCTGGCGCACGCGGCGTACGGCCAAGGGTGTCTAGCTTCGGTCATATATTACGCGGCCGGCTCGCTCGTCCGCCCGACTCCCGACCCCCGACCCACACTCGCCTAGGTACCTAACCTACTACCTAGCTTACATCGCATCGCCAGCGTATACGTAACCTACCAACTATGCCGGAATGCACTAAGGATTTATAATAAGGTTTTGCTTTATTTTCATTATTATCATTCGACGCGCGAGCACCAACTATAAAGCAAGAGAAGCGGAACACCGGAACACGCGTCGCCGTCGTACCGAACCGGAAGGGCAGGAGGGCAGCGCAAGCAGAGTACTTTGGAAAAAAAAAGGTCCGCCAACGTTGGAATCCAATCTTGGCAGGTATTTTTCCTACAAATACCTGCCTTACCTTTACCCGAACCCCATCACGTTTCTCTCCTGTCCAACCTTCGGTAGAAGCCTTTGGCTTTATAGCTCGCCTAATCCCCGAGCACCTTGACGATGAATTATTACACGTGAACTAAGACCTTAGCAAGTATTTTTCTTTTTCACATTCTTTTTTTGTTCGATTTTTTTGTTTGTATATAGGTACCTGCACACGAGTCACATTTGCAGTAGAGATAACTTTGACGGGGTCCCTTTTTATCGAGAATAATGCGTACTTATACGTACCAATGAAAAAATACCGTTTTTTCATTTTTCATTTCGTTTATTTTGTAAGTAGTCGACTACTCGGGGTAAAAAAAATAAAACACAAGTTTTCGAAGCTTTGATTTTATGGCGTCTAAAATATCTGGGAAATGAAAATTCTAGCTATTTTCTGGTGTGGTTTTTTTTTGCCATTTTTGTACAGTTTTTCTAAAATTTTCACTAGTTAGTTGAAATCTTCATCCCAACTGATGACTAAAAAGTATTTTGGGGAATATTGGACCGCTGTAATTCATATTTTCTTTCAATATTTGGTAGGTATGGTTGGAAAATACAAGTTTCCACGTAAAATTCACAATTTTATCCAAAAAATCAGAATTTTGAATTTTTCGACCCTCCAAATTCGCTCAAAAAACTCCCTCTTGACGTATACCCGTCTTTAAAAAAAATTCAAGTTCTTCTACCCCCTCCCCCTCTAGATACTAGTTTTGTAGAGAATATCAGCAAGCTCTTTTTTTTTTTTAGCAATTTGAGGTATTTTATTTTTATAAAAAATTGAATTTGAAACAGCATTCAAAGGCGATCCTTTGATTGAAAAAGAAAACATGAAATATTTGAAATCCTTGATTTTCTTGGTAAAATTTATCAAGATTTTTGTTATGTTCGTCTCTTCTTCCATCTTCATTCCATTCAAGTAAAATTTTGACTTTTTTGGCGGGGAGGGGGGGTTCTTAGGTACTAATGAACAAACCGCGCGGAGTTCGCTTTAGGATTTTTCAAATACGAATTCAACCAAACATTTCATTTTTTACAATAATTTTTTCATTTCTTTACGGAAGCGGAAGCAAAAAATGAAAAGAAAACTGTCTCTGAGACATAAAATCGAAAATTGAGTTTTTTTAAATTTTTTGTTGGATTGATTTCATCTATTTCCCATTTGTACTTTCGAGCAGGTACCGAAGCGCTCATAAATAATCTGATTTCTTTCTCCCTTTTTTGAAATTCCCGAGTAGGCATATGTTTTTCATTTCTGCTAATTGTAAATTATTGGTTTACTTACTGATAAGATTATTCAAAAAAATACTGTTGGAATAAAGTGATTTCACCCCTCAAACGTCACAGTTCTTATTTTGAACGAAGTATAGATCGTACTTAATATTTTTTCCCAATTAGAATTGGCAAATTCGAACCACATTACATTATCCCTAATTATTACAGATCAGATTTTCATCAAAATAACCGCGAAGAGCTGAAGTTGACATGATTGGTAATAGGATGGGGAAAGCTGGAGAAGAAGACTAAAATTGAAAGTATTGTGTTCATGTGAGATTTTTTCGATCTTTATAGCAAAAATTTCCGAATTATCAAAAAAATCATCACTTTTCCTCATTTCAATTTTTTTCGACTATAAAAATGCTATTTCGTCATTATTGAGAACTCAATCTTTTCAAATTCTTATTTGAAAAATACGCACGTACGCAAGTAATAACCTACCTATACGATTATTTTCAATAACATATAGTATACGGTTTGGTTAATTTGATTAACAGACACGGTCGCAAAGAAAGAATGAGTTGAAATCTTCAAATACATTTTAAAAAATCAGATATTTTTCGATGTCCTAAAATCTACGAAAAATCACCTCTCAATCGACTCAACTGTTCCTCTCCCCTCGAAAAATATTTTTTTTAGGGTTATAAAAATAACGGTTGAAAAACGTCAATAGAATTAAGGAGGTCAAGCTACCCATTATTATTATAAAAAATCTTTTAAAAATAAAACATCTTGAAACATCTCAGCAAAGACCGAAATCGTAAGTAGGTATCTAATGCTCGAGAATGGATTTTTAGGTACTCAATGAAATACGTACATAAGAGTACAGTAGAATGAAATTGGAAGAACAATAAAGACAAAATACAATTTCGAAAGCTTCATAACTATTTTTTTAGAGCTCGTTCATTTTTGATATAATATTAAGGAATGGTTATTTATTTATTTAAAAAAAGGAAATTGGCTTCCCCAAAATTTTCTTCAAAGAACTGTTTCACTACCACATCTAGGTATGCACAAAAATATCGAAAATTTGAGCTTTTCGTCATAATTTTCTGTTAAATTTGTGCATTGATCGCTTTTTCCAGCCTCAAAATAATACGAAAAATAATTCAAAACATTTTAAAAGCTGGGTAATAAAGCAAAAAATGACTTTTGAAAGTATGCGAGGTGGATATTAATCATTTTATTCGGCAATTGAAATCAATTATTTTTCTTTTATCAATTTTTGTCAAAATTTATTGCTATATTTCGTTCATAATTAGGTACCTATGCTTTGCACGAAAAATGAACCTGGACTCTTCAAAAAGCAAACACCCAGCAATTGGAAATGAAGAAACTTTAAAATTTAGTATGTACAATTTTTCCTGAGATTTTTTTGGCTGATAATTTTGCCAAGAGTATCAATTTTGAAAATTTTAAAACGATATTTTTTCAGTACCTAACAGATCCGTCTGATGAATTGGTGAGAGATTCTCGATTGGCCTCAACATTTGAACCAGTTACTAGTGTATAAAACAGTAATTGCATGATCATTTAACCCAGTTTGTAAAATTGCGCATTTAGTTGAGCTCATCTTTTTCTAATTCACTCGCCTTTATAATTTTGGGCTCATTCTGATTAAAAAGTCGAAAAAAACGAATTTATCGGAAGACGGAGACGATTGAGTTTAGCTCTTTCGTGAAGTTTTAAAAACAACAATGAAAATATTTGGAACTTTATGAAAATTTTTAAATAAAGATTTGATTTAAATATTGGAATAAGCATAATTATCAGATGGGAAATTCGAAACTTCGGGAGACGACCAATTTTATGGTAATGACTCTATTTTTGGTATAAAATAAATACTGTGCAGTAAGATGGTAATACAAGTTGGAGGACATAAGGTGCCTAATTTACGACAAACGAAAAAAAAAACTGATTCAATGAGAATTAAAGTTCCAGGTATTTGCATATCCAGTGGAAAATTCTGGTACTATGAAGGGCATTTTTTCACAATTTTTAAATTTTATTGCTGCGTCTTTGCATTTCTTTTAGGTACCTATGTATACAATTATACATATGAGTGACGTTGTGGTAGAAAATCATTAATTTGATGTATTAGTTTAGCTATTTCAAATTTCAAATTAAATGCACTCATTTGTCTACCAGATGAGCGGAGAAAAATTAGGCAAATGAAAGAAATATGAATTTCAAAGAAATTAAGACGTCCAGATGACATTGATTGAATAAATAACATTAGATATCCGCAATTCACGACGAAATTACAACGCAAGCACGAAGATAAAAAAATTACAATTACAGAATTCACATAAACCAAATAAGCGCCTCTGCGGCTAGCCTAAACTTCGCGAGAAAATAAGTTATAAATTTCGAGTGAAAAATAGGAAGGTATTAGGTAGTTTTTTGTGGTAAGTGCTCACTGCTCAATGGTAGCAATTATTTATTGGTTTTTGACGAAATTTCGTGATTTTTTTGAATGCATATTGTAGTGCTCTCTTCAATAGGTAATAATATAAAAAATATTCAAGTCAGAAAGCTTTTACAAAAGACAAATTTTTCTGAGAAAAATGAAGAAAATTACTATCTTGGTCCAAAAATTTTAGTAAGTTGAAAATTTTAAATTCCATCTTCATACGTCGACCAAAGTCTTTTGTGAAAAAAAAAGACAAGAAGACAAAGTTTGATTGCGACTTTTTAATTTATGAGTATAGAACTTCATCACTTATCAAACTCTCTAATTCGTGAGTCATTTTCGAAAGTAAGTATGGCATTTTTCCAAAAAAACAAAAAAAAAAAAACAAAGAAGAAAATTAAAAACATAGAACGATTTTGTAACATCGATTTCAAATTCTTCTGGATTTCTTTCAGATAAAACTATGTACTTAGAAAAGTTTACAGAGACATAAATTGGAACCTATTCCGATAAAAAAAAAAATAGCCATAATGAGTGAAAAAAAAGGGGGACAGGTAAATCTCACGTATGAAATAGATACAAATAATGGAAAAAAAGTCTTACATGATGCTGGCTCCCTGACTGGCAACTTGACTCAAAAAGAAACTCAAATTTTCAAAGTTACTTCGAAACATTTGAGCAACTAAAACATGGACCAAACCGAACCATAAAACCAATTTTCTAGTACGAAAAAAAGGACACACCAACACCGAACTAGTAAACTCGAACGTATCAACTGGCAGAAGACACAAGTCGTTCCGACCAAACGATGAAATTAATAGTTTGCATCCGGTTCGACAAAAGTTACCGGCTTTTATCAAAGGTCCAGGTAATTCAACGAACACCCCCACGTTCGTAAGTTACCACCGTATGCTAATAGAGAGTTTCACCTCTACCTGAATCTATTCATCTCGCTATCTCATACCTATTAAATTATTCTTTCGCCGAATTTGCATTCCGGTCTGAAATGGAAACTGTTCTGCATGTGAATGGTGAATGGTGAATAGTGAATAGCGAATCTGCCTACGCGCAGGGAGAAATGTGAAAAGCAAAAAGTAAAAATTAAGTACAGCCGAATTGCAAATCGCGCAAAAATCTACGTACCAGCTGCTGCGCTGCTGCTGTGTAACGTACGCGTAGGCCTACGCTGCTGTACCAGTATGCAGATTATGGCCGAGCTTTTAGCATAATAAAGAAAGATACAGCACGCAGGTGTACGGACACGGACAAGGAGACCTTTGCAACCATCATCGCCCACGCTGCATACGCGTACCTTCTCATTCTTCGTAATTTTCATATTCGTATTTTGAATTCGTAAAGCATTCGCGTATAAATTTACACTCCTACCCTAGTAAAGCATTACGTTCGTTACACGAACGATACTAGTCTATTTTCAAGTTACAAGATTGAGTAATAAAAGAAATAAGTATACTTCAAGTGCCTAAAAAAGTAATAATTATTGAAAGATTGAATTTACCAATAAGATTTTTTTTTCAGAAAAAATAGTACGTACTTGCATCAACAAAAATTGCAATAGAAAAGTCCATTATTCGATGACATTGTTTCAAAATTATTCTCTCAGATTTCGAGCAAAAATGATCCCTAAAAAACAATCCATTTTCTTACACGCAGTGCCCTCTACAAAAGCATTTAAAAAGTCGCTGTTCCTAGAATTTGTGAAAGTAACAGACTCAATTTCGAACTTTCCCCACACGAATAAACTTTCAAACGAGAAAACGACGAATACAAATACCAAAGTCGGCAGCTAGAGTACAGCACCGTCCGAAGTTCATTTTAAAAATTGATGTTTTTAGTACCAAATCACGGTTTTTTTTTCCTCGCGATATCTACACATTCGCGAAATAACAAAAAGAATAAAAATAAAGAAGAAACCCTTTAATTTTTGAGATTTTCTTCAACAGAAGAGAAGTTCAAAAAGAAAACGAAATACCTGATTCCGGAAATCGTGGGTCAATTTTAATCATTTTCAACACATTTCTATCTACTCGTACGTAGGTAAAGGTATACTACAATTTTACGTCGATTTCTAAATCTCACAATCCATATCTAATCATTCAGACCTGCCTTTGTACCGAAATTCAATACCCACCTAATACATTCATAATTAATGTAATCAAATCAAACAACTCAACGCTTATCGTAAGGTCAATGCCGGTGTTATGGCTGGCAGACCGTAAACATAAAAAAAAATAAAATGAAATAAGAAAACAAATTGGCCCAAAAAATTTTGGAAATGATTTGCAATATTAAAATATGTGTCAGTAGGAAGAAGTACGTGATAGTAGATACCTATTATTTGTTCGTAATTTTTCACCCGGTTTTATTACTACCTACTTTGTTTTTTCGTATCTTTTAAAAAAAATCCTGTATTATTTTTAATAATTAATCGAATTCAAATGTTTTCGAAAGTATTTTGGTTAATCTTCGTATTGGTACAATTGGCATTCATTCGTTCAGAGAATGGCATCAATGGCTCTGCCCTAATACAATCGGTTTGAATTTTAAATCAACGTATAATTTGTACGTAGGTATGCATTTTTTACGTGATGCATTAACCAAATTAAATTTTCACCTCGATTAGATACAAAGTGATTTGTTTGAAAAATTATCTATGTACACACAAGTTACGTGGAATTACACTGCACCTCGTCGTCTGAACATTCACCTTTTTCCCGTACTGATAAAAATACGCCATAATTTGATACTAATAAAGCTGTTCCACGAGACCAAATTGGATTCCAAGTATTCTCAAGACAAGTAAATTTCATTTTTATTTTATAATTGGACTCCCACCTCTCCACGCCATCTTTACACACATATCCAGTACGATGGTCCGATGGATCGAAAAAATTAGGTTTCTCGATTTCGACAAATTTTTAATACGTGATTTAGGTTGAATTAAAACTCGTCAGGAAAATTTTTTAGTCCTCGTGATGCCTGAGTAATGAACCAAAGTGTCCTATAAAATGAACCATATTTTTGAAAAAATTGACGTACCTATTTTCCAATTGGTGAATTTTGGTTCATAATTATTGAAATTTTCTTAATATTTGAATTATTTAAATTTTACCGTACTAAATTTTTGTACGTTGAAAAATTTATTACTCCCTCTTTCTGAGCAGAATTTCGGTATTTGAAATTTATTCGAGCCTCTCGCAGAGAATAATCGAGTGTAAAATGTTGAAAATCAAGACTTGTTTTCAGGACGAAATCTCAAAGATTTAAAATTTCTGCCACACGTCCTTCCAAAAGAGAAAATTAAAGATTGTTGCCTCTTACCTTCCTTTTCAAACATAAATTCTGTTTTGTTTTGTTTTAATTTTGCCATGCCCATCCAAAAGAGCAGATTCACTTCAGAGCAGAATTACAATATTTTCATTCATGGATAATTTAACTGAGAATAAGTATTTTTTCAATACTCAAAATGCTCAACTCACTCACGACATGAAAAAATTGCAGATTTTTAGAAAAACCTTATGCATTAGCTCGCATACTCGATCAACTGCAAAATTCAACTACCGTCGAATTGAAATTTACAAACGCCATATTTTACGATCGAAGATACATATCTCAACGATACCTGAACGATGTAAAAACCTACTACCACAGTGAACCTTTCCAAATTTCTTTTGCTCCAGAAAATGAAAAGGAAGTGTCAACGCTTATAAACAGGTAGGATGCTTTAAAAATTGGTTTTTGAGTTGACCCTGATTTCGGGCCTTTCAAAAGGAGGTAGTAGACTCCAAAAAAAAAAAAAAAAAAATTCAACTCAAAAATCAATTTTTGACTCCTAAGGAAATAGAAACGAAAAATTCCAAGTTTTCCCTCTTACTATACCAGCCTTTGAATTTTAGTTGGACGCTTGTGAACACGAAAGGAAAGCAATCGAGGACAGAAAATTTGCAAACGAAGGGAGTAGATAGCTTACATAGTACCGTATTCAGCTTTTCCGGTTGCTGGAATAGGCCAAAAACTCCCATTACTATCGAAACCAGGCTTCGTCGTCGACGTTTTGTGCCAATGACCCAGTTTGCGAGGTAAAAATTCCAAAAAATTCCAGAAATTTCTGATTTCAATCAACTACAATATATGTAAGGATATAAAAATCCGAGGTTGGGTCCAATAAAGGAGAAGCAAAAGACAGATCCCTTTTAAACAATTTACAAAAATTAAATTTCTACAAATTGGGTTTTCAAATTTCAATAATTTTCTTCGTAAATTTTTTCCCCTAAAATTATTACATTTTTTGAAGAAATTTTTATATTCGTTGGAAAACGCTGTAAACCGAAAAAATTCAATTTTAATCGAAAATTTTCGATTGTGAGCTCTGTTGTCTGTTCCTTTCAATTAACCAACTTAGCAAATATGTTTCGTCTCTTTATTACCTAAATCTGCTTGATAATTCATTGATGACAGATTGAACTTCGATCTTTTCTACGAGGGCATTGATGTGCCAGCGTTCAGTGCCAGAGAAAAAATCGGATACTACGACGACGACGAACGAAAATACGAAGCCATCAGAGTACCTTTTAAGAACGGCGAATTCGCCATGGCCATCGTATTACCCTACTACAACTACACTTTGGAATCATTCAGAACATTTACAGTCGCCGATTATAGACTACTACTCCAACGATTGAACGAAAGTACTGAAAACATCCATTACACAATACCCAACATAAACACGACTAATACCTATTTCAATAAATGAACAAGGTATCGTCATAAATGGGGACGTTGAAGATTTGTGCGATTCGGATTTCAATTCGGAAGCTTACGATACGAATGAGATCCATTTCAAACCATTCCTCGTTAATAGACCATTCGGTATACTCATGTATCACGAAAGAACAGCGTTTGTTTTCTTCTACGCTTTAGTAAGAAATCCTACCGTGAGTCTGGGACCTCGTCCCAAGTTTCGAGTTAAAGTAGATACGTTGGGCGATGTGGGTGATTCGCAACATATGTCACCTCTTTAGCTCAACCATATCACTTTTCGGAGAAATCTTACCGAAATGATCTTAATTTAGATCAACAGTTTTTCACCATTATCTCACATTCTAGAATTTTTCAAAGTGGAAAAAAATGCGATAAGAAAGTTTTGTTTGAAAAATTTTTTAAAAATAGAAAAACGAAGGAATTTTTTGGTTAAACATTTATCATCAGAATAAATTTGAGAAAAATTTTTGACAATTTTTTTTTTTCAGAAAATTCAAACATGAAAAAATAAAAAAAAAATGATGAGGAAAAGAAAGTTGAGTTTCATGCATGAGGAAAATAGATTCTTCCAAAAGTTTCTTAAACATCACGAACTGAAAATTGAAAAATGATACGTCAAAGGTATTTTGGGGTGAAAACATCTACTTATTGACCACTAGGAATAAAAGTTTCTCAGCAATTTTATTTTTCGGAAGTTATTGCGCAATTTTCGATCAATTACGTACAAAGAAAATTTATCAACAATCTTTCCAAAGAAATATAATACAAAATTAGTAGGTTACCAAATTTATTTACCTATAGGTAATTACAATTAAAATTTTAAGAAATCAATTGTTATCGTGGGTATCTCTAAGGTCAATGTCAGAGTTGTGGTAGGCATGATGAAAATAGGTACAAGATTTTTTTATTTTCAACAACTTCTTTGAAAATAACAATTTTAATGATTCGGGATTTAGTAATTAAATAGTTCTATCGTTTTTTTTAATAGTGTACTTATCAATTTTGTTTTTCAATTAATCAAATAAAAATGTTTTTGAAAATACTTTTGTTATTTGTCGTCCTAATACCACGAATATTATTCATTCGCTCAGAGGATCACATAGAGAACACACCACACCTAGAAACGGTTAAAAATACTTTTTCTCAGGAAAATTTGTAAGTATGAATTTTTCAACAAAAATAATCAAATTAAATATCACATTCGTTAGATTCAAAGTGAGATGTTTGGGAAACTATCCACATATTTAAAAGCTTCGTGGAATAATACTGCACCCGGTCGTCAGAACGTTTATTTTGATCCTGTATCAATCAAAATAAGGAAAAACATGGTACTGATGAGACTATTTCACGAAACTGGCCTGGATATATATTTTCCTCAAGACAGGTAAAACTTAGCTACATCACTTTCCATTGTGCAAATTGAGTTGTTGGAATTTCCCGCCTCTTATAAAAAAATTAGCTCCTCGTCTCAATAATAGGGCGAAGCTACGAGTCTTCAAAGTAGTCTTTTTCGAAAAAAAAATCGGTTTTTGATGGTAAAAAAACCTTACAGAGGTGCAATTTGAAATTTCAACCTTTCTGAATCAAGACTCTTGATTTAAGAGTGACTCGATTCGATTTCGCTTTAAGGGGGGGGGGAGGAGGTCAGAGTTCGTTCAAAAATTGCAAATCGTTGAAAAATCGTTGAAAAATTCAGGTTTTTGGTTCTCGGACAAAAGAAATAACGATCTTTCGGTCACTAAAACTTGACTAAAATTTACGTAAGAATATAGAAGTAAAAAATTATTTCGATTATTGGAAAATACATATGTTTGAGATTCTAATTTCCAATTTTAAATAAAATATTTCTCATTTGTTAAATTTCTCAATTTTTCAATAGTTTTCTTACAAGTCATTATTTTCTTTCCTAAGAAAATCAAAAATCTTGATTTTTTAACGACGCGACGCGACTTCTCCACTTTCAAACGTGCAAGAGGGCCAGTTAAAAAGTTGTATTCTCGCCTTGCAACTTTTTAGCCATTTTTTCTTTCTTTTACGCTTTTTTAATTGGGATCCATTCAAAAAATATCCCACTTTGAGGACCCCCTAGTTTCGCTTTTTTTTTTGAGCTACCTACGAAACTGATTTTTTTTCCGAATTTCCAACTAAGAATGAACCATCTCTGTTTAGGTATTTAGTGAAAATCCAAAGTAATATTTTTTTTCACCTCACCTTATCAAAAAAATATTTCAAAGAATGAAAAACTTGTAGCTTTTTACAGACTGCCTATGCATTAGCACAAATACGCGACAGACTAGAAAAATCACCGAACGTTGAACTGAAATTTAAAATCGCCATATTTTACGATCCGAGATACGTAACTAAGCAATATTTGGCCGATTTGAAAAAGTATTACCACCCCGAAACGTATGCGATTTCTTTCGACCCGGATAATCAGCAACAATTGAAGTCGTTTATAGACGGGTAGGTAATTCAATGATACATGTGGTTTAGTTTTCTATCCTGAAAATTCCAAGTTATTAATACCACAACGATTTTTAAACATAGCTGGATTCTTGTCAATACGAAAGGACAGGTTTGGAAAAATATAAATTTCCGAATGATAGGTATGGACAACTATCATAGCACCATATTAAACTTTAATGGTTGCTGGAAAATGCCGAAGAATTTTATCGAGTCAATCGAAACGAACCTCCGACGTCGACGTTTTATTCCTGGAATGCCTACGTTTGCAAAGTAAATGTTGTAGATCTAGATATGTACATATTTAAGACTTCGCAATCTCGATCAATTACTGCATTCGACAAAATAAATTGCATGTGCTATGAAGATGTTTTCAATTGAAGCAATACGGTATGGTACTTATTTTAGATTGCACTTCGACATTATAAGCGAGATAATCGACGTGCAAGCGTTCAGCGCCACAGAGAGAATCGGATACTACGACAATCCCGAGAAACACTACGAAGCCATCAGGATACCGTTCAAGAACGGTGATTTCGCCATGGCCGTGGTTTTACCCTACGACAGCTATTCGGCGGAAATATTCCACACCTTCGCACAAGCAGATTATCGACAACTACTTCGACACCTGAACGATACCTACGTAAACATCAATTACACGATACCGGTCATAAATTCGACGACGTTTTTAATCAATGAAAAAGGCGCCAGTATAAATGGAGGCGATTTGTGTGAATTGAGTTTGGTGGCAGAAACTTACGACACGAATAAGATTTCTTTTAAACCGTTCCTTGTTAATAGACCGTTTGGCATATTTATCTATCACGAAAAAACATCGTTTATTTTGATGTTCGGTTTAGTTAGAAATCCAGCTTCGAACACATGGGTTTCTCCCAAGTTCCAAGTCATAATAAATATGTTTGGTGAAGAGAAAGGTGTTGATCATTTTACTTAATGTGTGAATTGTTATCGTTAGGAGTGATATGCATTAACTACACACGCAGAATCAAGGTATGATAAAACGTACGGTATCTAAAATAGATAACTTTTCATGTTAAGTAGGTAAACGAATTGAATATCTAGTTAATAGCGACTAATTTTTACGACTATGAACATATGTAGGTATTAAATTGTTCATCAATTTTATAATACGAGTATCAAAATACATTTATTTTTTTTGAGGTCGTATAAATACCTCCCTAAGTGTACTCAATCCTTCCCACCCCCGCAGGTCTCATGAAAGAAGGGTAAAGATTTTTTTTCTCACAAACCTTCGATAATGCAAAATTTAAAAATCGAGTTATTTTTAGTTCCAATTCTCTACCTCCCTCCATCTCCTCCTCCTTACCATAGGTACATCTCAATTCGTTTTTCTTCACATGAAATTCAAATAGGTATGGGTGGGAAGAGGGTGAGAGGACTATACGTAGAGAGTCGAAACTGAAAAACTGACTTGATTTTTCAAACTCAGCATCACTGAAAACATAAAAAAATAAGTCACTCGATTTTTTTGTTTTTTTTTGGGTCAAATTGGAATGTTACGCGCAGGAGAGTGGATTCATTGTAAATTTTGCAGAATTTTTAATGATACCCCTGAAGCTTTCATAATGTTTGGAAGTTGCGTTTTTCATGAAAAAACTCAACTTTTAGCTTTAAAAAATTTAACAATAATGCTTTTGAAAAAATGTCAAAGCAAATCGAAAAACCAATACGTCAAACGATTTTTAAAAAAATGGAGCCCTGGACCGAAGTGTATAGGTTTAGGTACCTTCAAAATTTTGCAAATTGGGATGGTAGAAAATAAATTTAAGTATATGTGACGGCGAATACAGAAAGGGTGTATCGACCCAAAAATCGTGTTTTTTTAAATTGTTGATTTGGATTATTTGTATACTAAATTTCTCATTAAAATCAACAATTAAAAAAACACGATTTTTGGGTCGATACACCCTTTCTGTATTCGCTGTCATAATTAATTATTCTAATATTTCAGTTCAAAGAAAATAAAAAAAAAATGGTTGATCAAAATTTTGGTCTTTGCTTCTTTTGGCCTAGATAACTTTATGTACCTTTGAACATTTTTCGAAATTTTACGTGATCACGTGATCCGAAGACCGATAATTTTTTTGTTAATATGTAGCTTCTTTCATGTAAGACTTCATCACTAATCACTGGTTTTTCTATAACACGTAAACGATTCGGTTACAAACTTGTAATCTTATTAATGAGGCGTACAAATCACTACGAAACAAAGCGAAAGCGAAAGCGTGTGATGTACCAAATATCAACAAAAGGTCAGAGGGGAAACTGAGGTAAAACTATTTTCAAGAGTCTCCAAAGTACGTTCGTTTTAAAAGTACACAAGTATTAACTTCGAAAATACCCACTTCCGGAAGCCATCGGTCAATACTTAATTATAAATTTTTAATAGTCTCGTTATAATTTCAGCGATATATATACCTGATTACCTAGGCCTCTGTCTAATATAGGTGAAGGTAATCATTTAATGAAAATAAATCGAGACGTATACCAAATGTTTCCCTTCTGAGACCATTTTCAATAATACAATGCGACGCGACGTTGTGAATGTATAAAAATTTTAAGAAAGTGACTTTACCAAAAAAATTCTTTATATAAATGATTTGCGATTTTGTAACCGAAGTTTATCTGCTTAAATACCTATCATAACTAAGCAAGTACCTTTGAAAATTTTGTATATTTTTTTCTTACACTGAATTTGATAACTTCGTTTCTCAATTGATCGAGTTCAGATGATTTCGAAACTATTTTTGGTCCTCTTCGTGTTGATACGATTGACGTTTATCAGCTCAGAGGAAGAATTTTTCCGCATGCCCAAGTTAAAAACGGTTCGTGGTTTATTTTTTCAATTAAAACCCATTACCTAACTAAATTTTCCAGGTACCTATCAAACGAATAATTAAATCATATTTTGAATAGATTCAAGATGAAATATTTGCGAAGATGGCTTCGTATACGCAAGTCCCATGGAATCAAACAGCACATGATCGTCAAAATTTTCATATTTTTCCTATACTAATTAAGATTCGTCATTATATGACACTGATGAAGTTATTTCATGGAATCAGTTACTTCTTTTCAGAAACGTAAGCCTTAATTATGTGTTTCTAGTTTGATAAATTTATATTCTGTTTTGTCTGTCGATTGTATTTTGAGCTTTCTGAAAATTGGAGGAGTACAAAAAATCTAAAATCATTTTCAACTGAAATAAAAATTTTTTCTGATTTTTCTTCAAATTAACATTGAATTTAGTCATTGCCTATGGACAGAAAACTTGCCCCTCTTCATCCCTTTCAGCAAGACTTTGCACCAGACAATTTCTAATGACTACGATATACGATATCGTGTTAAAACTTTTTTCTAGCTTTTCAAAAACAACATTATGTAATTTTGAACTCGTGAAAAAATTGTAGATTCATGGCACGACCCTATGGATTAGCCCGTATCCTCGATAAAATGCAAAACACATCGGACGTTGATCTGAAATTTCCAAGCGCCATTTTCTACGACCGAAGACAGACGTCTTGGCTATTCCTGGAGGATTTAAAAAACTATTACCACACTGAAACATACGAAATTTCTTTCGAACCGAGCAATGAGCAATCACTGACCACGATGATAAACAAGTAGGTCAATTTTAATGATAGGTATGTTCGCCGAGAAAATCATAATTCTATATCCCGCATAATTTTTAAAATTTTAGTTGGATGTACAGAGTTACGGGAGGGCGAGAACAACCAAAGAATGGAAGTTACCGACTGATATCAATGGACAACTACCAGAGCACTGTACTGAGCTTTACAGGTTGCTGGGAATCCACAAAAACTCGTGTCATTACCTACGAGACAAGTGAGCGTCGGAAACGATTTATACCGGCGATACCAGTGTTCGCAAAGTAAGCATTCAACAAAAAAATTTCGATCCAAGCATTTACACCTTATAAGTACATATGTAAATCATACAGTTTTCAAACACAAAATAATTAATCGACAACAGGTTAAAATTTGAAATAATAAAAGAAGAAATAGAAGTCCATTCGTTCAGCGCAAAAGACACAATCGGATATTATAAAGACACGAGAAAAAAATTCGAAGCCATCAGAATACCATTCAAGAACGAAGAGTTCGCCATGGTCGTCATGTTACCCTACTACAACCAGTCGTTGGAAATCTTCAACCGTTTCACAGCCGCGGATTATCGAACACTGCTCCAACGAGTCGACGAATATTACGAAATTGTCGATTACACGATCCCTGTTATAAATTCGACCAAATTTTTGATCAATGAAAACGGAGTCAGCATCAATGGTGGAGATTTATGCAATTATACCGAAGTTCGCGAACCAACCAAGAAGAAAGACTTCCATCACAGATCATTCATTGTCGACAGACCGTTTGGCATAATCATCTATCATGAACCAACATTGTTTGTTTTCATGTATGCTTTAGTGAGAAATCCATTAGACAAGTGGCCTACTCCCAAATTTAATCTTTTAATAAATACGCACGGTGAAGATGAAGATATTCAACATACTTCTTGAGAATAAAATTACGAGTATGAAAATTTTAGCCATTTTATGGGCTCAAAAATGTTTACAGCTACGATCCTCGTTAATTTTGTTCACTTACAAATTTTTGAATAAATTTTAACCAGTCACTGGAATCAAAAATCGAAGAAATTTTTATCCTTCGTGTATAATAATAAATTATTACATAGGTATACAATACACCGACAATGAAGGCGGATTGTGTAGCACTTTTTTTTTGAAAGTTTAAATTTATAATACCTAACAGACTTATGATGAAGAAATCAATGTTACTCATACAGATGTAAAAAATTGATCGAAAAATTTTAATTCAAAAACCACATAACTAAGATCTATCCTGCTGAAAATTCTAAAAAAATTCTCACAAGGAAGGTATCGTATTCAACTCGGAATGAAAGATTTTTTCTTAATAAGGGTCAAAGATGGCCCTTGACCCAAAATCGGTCAAAATTGGCACAAAATGTTTTTGGTTCACATATTTTTTCAATTAATAAAGTTTAATATTTTTGGAAAGATACAATACATGACTGTAAATTTTTTCATTCCTTCTATCAAGTGGTAATGCATCACTTGAAATATTTTTTGTACTCTAAAATTGGGTGCAACATGCTTAAAAAAAATTAAAACCAAAAAAAGCGTGATTTTTGCAAGGTATGAACAAAATTTCAGTTTTTTTCGTCGATAAGATAAAAATTTTTCAATTTCGCTGGATATGGAGTTCTTTCATGATGTACCTACATTCAATTTTATTTCTATTTCGGCTCAAAATTTCACTTTGAGTTGAGATAATTATCTCCCCTGTCAATACTACATCTTCTTCTTCTTATATGTACTTGATACAAACGCGTTTCAATAACTTTGAAAACAGGTACGTAGCTACGTACTACGTACTACAAACTTCTGTAAGCCATCGGTCCAATTTCGTAATTTCATTAACCGTAAAAATGTATTTTATCTACGCTTATTGTTACCGGCAAGCAACCGGCGCCTATGTACCTAGAATACCTAATTATCTGAGCCTATATCAAAGTATAATCCAAACAAATTGATACAAAGATTATCGTAAGGTCACGGCGTGGTAAATGGTAGGTATTAAATGTGTGGAACATTTGAGAAAATAATATTCGTTGAAAACAACTTTTGGTACCTAAATGATTCGCGGGTTTGAAACTGAAAGAATTACCTACATATGTATTTCAAATACAGGTACAAATACTTGGATATAACAATGTACAGAAATTTTTCGCGAATATTTCTTGTTTAGTTTTTGCATTTTACCGATATTTTTTTCCTATCCAGTTTTAAAGTTCAGATGGTTTCGAAAGTATTTTTATTATTTTTCGCACTGACACGATTAGAACTTATTCGCTCAGATGAAGTGAACTTTCATTGCTTCTCCAAGCTACCAATGGTTTGATTTTATTTTTGTTTTTTCATCTAGGTAGGTACCTGGTACCTCACAAATAATGATCAAATTTTAATCATCATTTTAACTAGATTCAAGATGAAATATTTGCGAGAATTGCTGCGTATACAAAACTCGCATGGAATCAAACAGCATCTAATCGTCAAAATTTTCACATTTATCCTATATTAGCAAAGATACATCATTACTTTACTCTCATACAGTTATTTTACGAAAGCAGTTATGACAGATCTTCTTATCGAGACAAGTAAGCTTCGATTATTTCTTTCTAATTACCATTTGAATAGGTAGTTCATCTCCTTCTCGCAAACCAAATAATGGTAAGTACACTATCAATAGGTACCTTAATTGAAAAAAAAAATTCAAAACCTAGTTTTCAAAAAATCAAAGAACAAAAAATTGAAAATTTTCGACAATTTTTTCCCCCGATTTTTTCGAAAAAATAATCATTTTTTCAAACTTGAATTTTTTGATAGAAAATCAGTTTTGTCATTGCTGGAGGAGCAATTTTCCTCCTCAAACTAGCTGTACAATTTAATGAATAAACGTTATACCTTTTGGAAAATTATGTTTAGCGAATAAATCGACAACCTCCCAAAATAATCAAATCCCCTCCCCCCCGGACAGATGTTTTAAAAGCAATATTCCAGTGAATTTGTTTCACCTTCATCTAAAGTTTTTTCGAAAAAATTATAGAATTCTGGAAAAACCTTACACTTTGGGTAAAATACTTGCAATTTTTCGAAATTCATCAAACGTCAGAGTAAATGTTCCAAACGCCCTATTCTACGACCGCCAGCACAAATCGTGGCGATTCCTGGAGGATTTAAAAACTTATTATCGCACAGAGACGTTTGAAATTTCTTTCGATTCGCAGAATGAGCAATCGGTGATCACGGCGATAAACAAGTAAATCTATTTTATTGGTACGTGTTCAAGGATACGAAAAACAATTTTTTATAATACCACGCCATTTTTTTACAAATCAGTTGGAACTCTAGAAACACAAGAGGAAAATACTCGAAAAAAGAATACTCCGAAGGGATCCCAATGGACTACTATTTTAGCATTTTTTTGAGCTTCAACAGTTGTTGGGATACGACAAAGAATGCAGTTACTCGTATTGAGACGAGGACTCGTCGTCGACGTTTTATACCGGCGGTGCCCAAGTTCAATACGTAAGCGTTTGAGCATAGATTTTTTAAAATTTCGGTCAAAAAATGTGCATCCCTGTACCCCACAGGGGTCAGGAAATCCCATATTGAAAATTTTTTGGTTGAAAAATGGGTGAAAAAACTACTCACTGTAATTTTTTCAGATTTTCAAATGGTATTTTTCACATTTTATTCTTATCATGAAAGTTGAGCTTTCACGTTTCACCACCAAGTTAAACTTCGAACTTTACAAAATGTGATTATTGAATTTGAATCTTCTATCAATTCTCTTTTAAACCCTGAAAACAGTTTTTCGCCAAGTAGAACCTATCTCGAGATATCAGCCTTCAAACTTGAGTAATTTCGCTAAAAATCGTAATTGCATAAAAATTTTGAGACCCGTTCCCCCGGCCCCTTAAGGGTTAGAAAAAAAAAATCGTGGTATTGTGAATACAATACACCACCAAGAAAAACTCATTAAAAAACCTTCATTTGTTGTTCCGCTTTAAACTGGAATAGCCTGAATAGCCCTAATAGATGAAATTTTTATTATTTTTTAAAATAAAAGACCAAAATTCGCGATATCTATTCAAGTACAAAAAAAAAGTCTTCGGCTACTATTCTAGATAGGTACCCGAATAATTCACTGAACATAAACACCAACTAATATGAATAATCATTCAACAACAGGTTAGACCTTGAATCTATACCACAAGAAGTTGAAATCCCATCGTTCAGTGACAAGGACACATTGGGATATTACAGCGACGCCGAAAAGAAATACGAAGCCCTCAGGATACCTTTAAATGAAGAGGAATTCGCCATGGTCGTTATGTTACCCAACCCCAACCAGACGTTGGACATCTTCAGCAATTTCAACGCCTCGGATTATCGACACCTCCTCCAACGAATCAACGAGAACTACGAACATGTCGATTACACAATCCCCGTCATAAATTCGGGAATGTTTTTGATCAATGAAAAAGGCGTCAGCATAAATGGTGGCAAATTATGCGATTATACTGTTGTTCGTGAAGTAAACAGAGAGTATTTTGAGCACAGACGTTTCCTCGTTGATAGACCGTTCGGTATAATTGTTTATCATGAAAAAACATTGCTGGTTCTTATGTACGCAATGGTGAGAGATCCTGTATCAGACTTGTGGCCTATTTCAAAGTTTCGGCTTCGAGTGGATATGAACGGTGAAGAAGAAGATATCCAATATGATGGGTGACAAAAGATCTTGTATTATGTCAATTTTCAATGTTAATGTTTCCCGTTTAAGGTATAAATTCATAATTTTTATAGCTACAAAGGAGTTTGACTGTTCTTTTACAAATTTTTTAATAAATTTTACCTACAAGTAGTTACTGTGTCAACTATGATGAATCGTAAGTGGAACAAGCGAGAAGGGACGAGGTACCTAATTGTGAAACTGAGTCCATACCATGGGAAAAATTACATTTCTTAATTCAAAAAGTATAGCCAGCTGCGATCAAAAATTTTTGAAAAATTTGCCAAAAATTGTATGAGTACCTATGTATTTTGAATTGATCAAAGGAAAAACATATCCTGCATTTTGACCAAAATTGGCGAACGATAAAAATTTATTTATTCATTCAGTAATTTGAATACTCACCCGAAAATTTTTTCGACATTAAAATAAATCAAAATTGATTTTCGAGTGAATTTTTTGAACCAATATATAGGTACCTCTACTTCTAAATTAAATTTTATGAAAAATACGTTAATCAAAATGCAGTTGGCAGTACAGTTGCAGTCATGAAATTTATTGAAAAATGTCATCAAAAATTCATTCTAGGAGACCAGAAACTTTTCAATTTTTTTGAAGGGTCGAAAAGTTGTATCACATTTTGATGTCAATTGGTTAAAATCGCATAGAAACTCAAATCACACGATTTTAATAGCGTGACCGAAATTATAACAGGTGGCAATAACAAAAATGATGAAAAAAACACGATTTCTTTTTTCCAGAGATAATCACATTTTGAGGTTTCTTGATTCAGTCTTCCTTTACGTTGGAGGGGGAGGGGGAGGAGGTCAATTTTTTTACGAAACCTTCCACCCAAAATAAACAACACGCCACAACTTTAACTAGTCTGGTACTTAGTAAGTATAAGGTACAATTTTAAAATAAGCGTAATAATTCGAAAACACCTATTTGCGAAGGTCATCAGTCGATTTTTGTAATTTTTCAACTATTTAAATGGTTATCTGCGTTAATCACTACCAACAAACTGGTATCAATTTATCGTTGATGCGTAAAAATAATAGTCTCGTTTTGATCTCCACGCCATTAACTCAACAATACCTAATATACCCAGGCCTAAACCAAAACCAATTAATAATATAATCAAATCCAAACAAATCAATGCAACCGTTATCGTAAGGTCAATTCCAACATTGCTGTAAGACCTAGTAGGTAAATAATAATTGTGTAAAGATTTTGAAAAAATGACGAGAAAAAAATTATGCTCAAATTATCAGTTGAATTACATCTGCTTACATACCAATAACAACTAAAAACGTTGAAAATTTTTCGAGACACTTTCATTCTTAATATTATTGTACTTTTTTTTTTACATTTAATTAATTTTATTAACTACTCAATCGTGTTCAGATGATTTCCAAACTATTTTTATTACTTTTCGTACTGGTACGATTGGCAGTTACTCACTCAGAAGATGGATTTTCTCGCTCGCTTCAGCTACACACGGTTTGAATTTTTTTCAACAAATAAAACTCATACTTACCTAAGTATATGTAAAGCTAAATGCACATACCTAAGTAACAAATAATTACAGAATAAATAAGTAATTGTACTCACTTTAATCAGGTCCAAAATGAAATATTTGCGAAAATATCTTCATACACGCGAGCCTCATGGAATCAAACTGAATCTAGACAACAAAATTTTCACATTTTTCCAATATTAGTAAAGATACGTCACTATGTGGCACTGGTAAAGTTATTTTACAAAACTGGTTTGGATAGATATTTTACTCAAAACAAGTAAGCCTTAATTATTTATCTCAATGTAATTTCATATCAAGTACAAAATCATGATTAGATACGTTGTGGAAATTTTCAATCGATAAAAAGAAGAAGAATATACCTAGAACTAAATTTTCTAGGGTTAGGTAGGTTTGTTTTCTGATTTCCAGGATTTAGAAATTTGAATATTGTTTAGTGAGTTAAATCGATTGGAACATATTCAAAATCATATTTTCACCTTGCCTAGGGGGAAGGGAAAATGGAGAATTTACAACACTAATTCTATGCCATTTTTACCACTCACTTAGAAAATATTTCAAAAAAGTTTTTCTTCGAAAATTTTCCAACTTTGAAGAATTATCTCTCAAATTCATCAAACCTTCAAAATTTATAAATTTTTCTCCAATTTTTGAATCTTGAAAACACATTGAAAAAAAAAATTGTTTTAATAACACTTTTATAAGGTTTAGCGACATATTGTAATTTGCTCGCATGGAAAAATCGTAGATTTTTGAGAAGACCTTACGCATTAGCTCACGCACTCGTTAAATTGCAAAATACGTCAAACGTTGAATTGCGATTTTCAAGCGCCATTTTTTACGACCGAAGATATTCATCATGGCAATTTCTGGAGGATCTAAAAACCCATTACAGCACCGAAGCATATGAAATTTCTTTCGATCCGCAGAATGAACAATCAGTGATCACGCTGATAAACAAGTGCATAATTATTATTTCAACTACTTGCGTTGATCAATAAAAACTTGGTAGATATAATTTTTCAAGAACCTACTCTATAGTCTTTGTATTTTAGTTGGACATTCAGAAGTACGCTGGGGCGACAATCGAAAACATCAGACCTCCGAGTGATAGGAATGGACAATTACTTCAGTACCATTTTAAGCTTTAAAGGTTGCTGGGATATAACAAAGACTACTCGTTTCGAGACCGGTTCCCGACCTCGAAGATTTATACCGACAATACCACTATTTGCAGCGTAAGCATGTCTCATTTCAGCAAATCTCAATCAAATCATTTCCCAATAATACAAAATAATTATTTTATACAACAGAATGAGATTAGAAGAAGAAATTGATGTACCATCGTTCAGCGCGAAAGAAACAATCGGATATTTCAACAACGCAGAAAAGAAATACGAAGCCATCAGAATAGCTTTCAATAACGAGGAATATGCCATGGCCGTCGTGCTACCTTATTACAATCATTCGCTGGAAATATTTACCAATTTCACAGTCGCAGATTATCGAAAATTACTCCAACAAGTGAACACAAATTACGAAAATGTCCATTACACTATTCCTATGATAAATTCCAGCACATTTTCGATAAATGAAAAAGGCGTCGTCATAAATAGAAACAAAGTATGCGATTATACTGTAGTTCGTGACGAAACATTTGATAACAGAGATTGCATATATCACAAACCCTTCTTCGTTGATAGACCGTACGGCATGCTCATTTATCACGAGAAGACATCGATTGTTCTGATGTACGCTTTGGTGAGAAATCCTATATCAGGTGTGTGGCCCATTTCTAAATTTCAGCTTCGATTAAATATGTTTGGTGAAGTAGAAGACGTTCAAAATATTTCTTGACAATTGATATCTTGAGGGCATTTTCGTGTTTCAAGTTTAGAGCAGCTGAAGCTACTATCAATATTTAAATGTTTATCAATATTGATTCTTTGAAATAGAAATAAAAACAATCAATCTGCTTTCATTTTAAACCAATAATTGTCACCAAAATTCGAAAAGCACTCATCCTATGATTTGAAATGGCCAAGTACGGAAAACCAACATCGAGCGCCCGAACATTACGAAAATGTCCATTAAACCGCACAAATAACAAATTATCTTCGATTTTTTACCATTGAAATTTGAAACCGATCGCACGTAATTGGCAAGGATTTTTCAATATTTACGGCAAACAGGTTATGCAATTTTATTAACACCATGTTCGACGCATTACACGGCGAAGAAGTAGGCAACTTATCTGACATAGCTACGCAACGACCCGTCCACTCGCTTACTCAAGGCCAACTTCACCACCGGAGATTGATTTTTTGAATTTCTCGTCAAAATTAAAGCACCAATCAAAATGACAGGAATTGAAGCAATAAAATAATGCTTGCAAAATTTTTCAATCTTATTCACAGGGTAAATATAATATAGATATTCAACAAACATTTTTCTTTTCGAAAGATTGAGTAGGTACTAGGTACATCTCAATTTTTTTCGTAATTCAAAAAAAGTCTCCAACGAAAATTTTGCAGCACAAAAATTGGAAAATTTCTGACATCGAACTTTATTAACGGGTTAATGATTTTCAATCAACTGTCGCCGAACTGTCCAAACCAAAATTATACCAAAAATTATTCGTTTTTTCATCGAATTTTCTAATTATTTCTCTTTTTTTCATTTCCTCGTATTTTTTTTTCAAATCATTCCGACCTTACTTATTTTATTTCTATTTATTCGTTTCTTGGGAAAATCAATTCTTGCTTCCGCAACTAGGGTTTTTTGCAGGAGGTAATTTTTCTGAAAGTTTTCAAAGAAGTGTTGTTATTTGCAGATAAAACTATTTTGAACTTGAAAATGTAGAAATAATTTTCAAATAGCTCCAGTGTTTCCATCTAAAAATTTTGAGAAATTGCGTCCAGCATCTCTCAAAAAAATGGGTCAAATTTTTTGTGATTTCGGTGACCACCGATTTTAATTGTGTGAACCTCGGGAAATCTGCGCGAATTTGCAAACGCAATTTTTCCACTAATCGATATGGAGGATAAGAATTGATAAATACTTGATTTCAAACATAGCGAGTCAAGAAGGAAAAGAAATTCTAATCGCATTTTTCGAACACGTGCATGGATGATTATAATAATGGGAGCATTAAAAATCCATAGGACGTCTAAGCCTCTTGGGATTTTCGTGTCGAAAAGTTAGATTAGCTATAATCTCATATAATTTTTTTCATAATTCAGAGTTGCCAACCCAATTTATTGCAACAAAAATCCCACGGGCTACTATTTTTTGAGCACCCGATACAATCGCGAATATTTCATTAATATTCTATAATACTACCTGGATGTAATTCTTATCGTGAATACACAATGATAGAGCAGTATAATGAAGAGAAATAGAAACGAAAAATAACCGGTTATCACAGAAAGGTCATCTAGTATACGGGTAAACAAAATTGGCAAAATTCAACTAAAGTATTAAATACATAATTTGATCATTTTTCAAACAGTGTTCATGAGTTGTTCGGGCGTGATTGTGTGATCCTCTAATACTTGTGCATTCAAAGGTGAGAAATTTTTACATATTTTTCCCCATATCTTCCTCGACTGTAACTTTTATACATACGCAGATGTCCTGGAAAATAATCTTACCATTCGCTTTATTTCAACTCGCATTCGTAATCGCACAGAACAGCACTGGTTTGACAAAACGACAACAACAGGTTTACTTTTTTTCTTGTCTCAGTGGAATGACTCAATTTGTTGTGTCTAATATTGTAATATTAAATGATTCAATCAGGTTCAAACTTCAATACTTGAGGAATTAGTTGATCAAATGAAACAATATTGGAGAACAACTCTACCGGAAAATAATATTCAGTTCAATCCTCTAGCACTATTCACATCTCAAAATGTTATGGAAATGAGAAATCATTACGAAGGACTGGCAGCTCTTTATTTTCCCAAAAATAGGTAAGACCCCCCCCCCCTCCGATATTTTACTTTTTCTAAACGTACCACTTATTTCAAGACTGGAATTTTCCTTGAGTATCGATACTATTTTCGAAACAAATTTTGAAAATCAGACTAGAGCAGAGCTCACCAAAGCCCAGTTCAGTTGAAAAAATTTCATGCCACACCAATTTCATCAGTTACCATTGGACTCTGCTCCGGAATGAATTTTGAAAAAGAAAAAAGGCTGATCTTGAATCTAAAACCAAAATATTAATTTATTCAATACTCCCCTTCAGGATGAATTTGAAATCAATCAACTTTTTTGACAATTCATTTTAATTCTCGACATTCAACTTTAAATTTTTCAAGTTCGACTTCCGTCAATCAGTATCAAGTACATTTTTCCTCAATAATTACAGCTTACTCGAAAAAGGCTACGCATTCGCAAACACAATCGACACATTACAAAAATCGTCCAGCGTAAAACTGAAACTGAACAACGCCATATTTTACGATCAACGAAATACAAACGAGCAATACCTGAACGACGTGAAAACTCGTTATCATGCTGAAGCTTACGAAGTGTCCTTCGAATCGAATAATACCGAATCAATTGTGGCATTATTTGACAAGTAAATATTCTACATGATGTACAATGTACATTCTTACTTCAAAACAGTCACGAAAAATTCTCACGAATGCTCTTTAATTTTTCGAACTTTAGATGGATGAATAATGTTACCAACGGACGTCCACCGAATACAAAAGATTTTTTATCGCCGGGAATGACCAATTTTCATACCACTGTATTAACCTTCACGGGGTGCTGGGATCGACCGAAAAGTTCCTCTGATAAGATCAAAACGTAAGAATATGCAAAAAAATGAATCCATCCAAGTATCACTTTTCATTTTCAAAATAATGATAATTATTCTCGTTCGATTGCAGATTGAAATTTAAAACGCTGAATAACGAAATCGAAGTTCCAACCATCAATGCAAAAGAAAAAATTGGATACTACGACAACGCTACTTTAAAATACGAAGCCATCAGAATACCTTACAAGAACAACGAATTCGCCATGGTGGTCGTATTGCCCTACCAGAACCACTCGTTGGAATTATTCAAAACATTCTCAGTAGCGGATTATCGACAGTTATTTGAACGTGTGAACGAAAATTACCAAAACATCGACTACGCTATCCCAACCATGAATGCCACCATGATAATGGTAAATGAAAGTGGCACCAGTATGAAAGGAGACGATAAAATTACTTGCGACTGGTCGTCTCAAAAAAATCTCGACGAAGGAAATAAAAACGATTTTGAACCATTTTATGTAGATAGACCATTCGGTATACTGATTTATGAAGAAAAAACCAAATATGTTTTGTCGAATATTTTGGTCAAAAATCCGAATCATGGTTTGAGTGGTCATCGCAGATTTAGGGGCAGTATTGCACCGCGTGTGAAAGGTAAATATCCACTAATTCCTACGTATGTAGTTTTTTACTAATAAAATGCCAATATTAAGTAGCTCCGATGAAAAATAAATTTTAAAATTGTTGATAATTTATGTGAGAAAATATTCAATATTGCGAATAATAATGAAGAAAAAATATCGTAAGGTATACATAAGATGTCATTATTATTGTCCAATAAATAATAAATTTATAATAGTTCGACATTTCCTCGATAAGAAAATTAAACATCATTGAGAAAAACAACCGCATAAATAGCACTTTCTCTGCCATTATTTTTGAAATAAACACACACTCGATGCATTTATATTTTAATGAGAAGGGGAAACAGAATGGATGTAAGCGGAGGGGGGGGGGGGAATCACGCAAACAATAATACTGCAAATCTCTGGAGGGAAGAATTATTCAAATGCATCACAACATCGACGTCAACAGTGAATAACCCTTGATTTGGAATCATATAAATTCATAGTTATACAAGCCCCATTTTATATTTCTTTCCATTTTATATCCAAACACACAGCACATGAAGGAACATTATTCGACTTTTCAGCATTAAAACAAACAATTTCATAACTCAAGCAAAAAAAACAGGACTAGAATTTTGACGAAAATTGATAAGGTGTGGAGGACCCCCCTCTGAACATTTTAAGCTCCCCAGCCCAACCCCCGAACTATTTATTGTCTTTGAAATTGGATACAGCTTTTTGTCTAGAAAAATTGCAGATTGCAAATTAAAGGGATTTTTGAATCTCGTCAAATTCAACTCGTTCACTCAAAATCTCAAAATCCAATCAATTAGTCATGTATAATAATTTTTAATGACATTTCTCAAAAAATTCTCATACATGTGCTGCTAATTTCATTTCAATTAACGAAATTTTCAGACCATTAATATGAATTAAAATTAAATTTTTTGAAAAATAATTCATTAAAAACTATTTTAAAATCCGCGATCTGCAACTTTTCAACAGCTGTATCCATTTTCTCTAATGACTCCAGTTATTTACGGCAAACTGATTATGCAATTCTATTAACACCGCGTTATAAGCAATTTTTAGGAGAAGAGTATGCAACTCATTCAACACGACGCGATGCGACGATGCACCGATCCGCCATCTTTGTCTCGCTGTAAATTTCATAACTTGAAATGATGTCTGAATTTTTTTCCTGTCGTAATTGAGCGAGCAGAATTTTTTCCCAATAAAACCAATAATGGAAGTTGTTCTTTTCCACCACCTGTTTTTCGGCTTTTCAAAAATTAAACACTCGCAGAAGAAATATTTTCGGGAGAATTTCACGCCGACGACTGCCAATACACAATACGTCTATTTTGATACTATAAATAATTTTCAGCAATTTTTCATTTTCATCTTTCTCTTTCAAAGGCTTTTTCTTTCATTTTCGAAATTCTTGAAAAAATATATGTGCGGGGAAAGTGGATCAAGTAGACAAAATATATTAATTGATTTTATGTAATTAAATCAAGTGGGTCGGTTTTAAAAATTTTCGTCAGTTTCAGGGGTTCCAAAATATCGAAATATTAAGGAAAAGAATATTTGAACACGGCCCAAAAATCACAAACTTTTACCGCAATTTTTTTTTTTAGAAACCCAACAACTCTCTCTCCTACTCGAGGGCTTGAATTTTGAAATTAATCTTAAAACATTCTTTAAGCGTAAAAAAATCGAGATCAGTAGGTATTCATTCCAAATTGTAAATAAAAATTCAGATTAGATCAAAAACATCAGACATGTACTTTGGAAAAGATTCATTGAATATAAAAAAATCCTGTCGTTTCAGAACTTCTCTACTCTTAAAAAAATGCCATTTTCGAATAACACAACGCAGCATCGTTGACATCCGAAATAATCGAAGCTAAAGAAACCACACGAGGGTAATCCGAGGTACGATATCCCTTTTCCCTCGGGTCATCTACTACACCATAAGCCAGCTTATTCCAATTCGTTAAATTAATGAAACGGGGGATTTTATTGATTACTTTAGGTGGGCAGAAGTGAAAATTAGTCGTAAAAAGAAACGCTGGCCGTTGGAAGGTGTCGGTGTCGCTGTTGTCATAGAAATAAAGCGCGTATCAGGTGCTAAAAGTTAGGGAAATTTTCGACGACAAATGGTACCAGAGCGCTACCTACGTACGCTCGATCTCCGCGTCATTAATATTAATTTTAAAACGTTGAAAATTTTCTTACATTTGGTACACATCGCTCGTCAAGTCTATCCCGATGAAAAAAAAAATACCATCGCGCCGCAGCAAAACGGTCGAAAAAATAAAACCATTTATCATTACGGGTTGGTTTTGTTGTAGACGAGTCGAGCGCGTTGGTATTTTAATTTCATTTTAAATTTACAATACAGCAAATGAGAAAAGAGCAGCGAGCTTGGAAAATTATTCATAATGGGCGCAACGTGCGCCCAGCCGGAGGAGTATTAATCCTTGGCGGTAGAAAATAATGATGGTAGGAAAAAAAAAAGGAACGAGAGTCGTTATAATTAATTCTACGAGAGGGTACCTCCGCGTACGTTTCGTTCGTGCAGCGTTTATGGCGAATCTTGAGTCCGCATCGAGATCGTTGTGTGGAAAAATTTAAAGAGTACAATAATACGAATATATCTCTCTCGCTGACGATTATCTTTTCACAGTACGAACAGCGGGGCAGTGGCCAGTCGCCCAATTTTACTCCCTCCGGCTCACCCGGCCGGTATTTTTGTAACGTCCGGTCCGCCATAAAACGTGATACATTTAAAATAGAAAACGGCCTTTTATGCTTTCATACTACGGATAGGAACAAAAAACACGTCAAAAACTTGCACGCAGTGGTCCTGCTGGGCGCGTTTGAACACGGAAAATTTCACACAGAAAGAGGGGTAATTCCCGGCTTCACCGAGCCTAATACCCTAGCCCAAAGAAAAGCCAACGAGAAATACACATTTTCGTTGAAATTTTCGCATAGCTACAGCATTTTAATTTTATTAAATGTAGAGGGTGAGTAGATTTCAGTTTTTTTTTTTTTTTTTTTTTTTTTATTGAAAAAATGCAGAATGTAGTTGGGAATGAAAAAAAAAAAATTTAAAAATGCCAAAAGAATGGGCAATAAAGAATTTAGTATTCTATGAGCCTCCCTCAAATTTACCACAAAAGTTTCAATTTCTGGCATTCAAATCTTTCTGGAAAAGTCAAACTTGACATGGAAAAAATACATTTAAAAAAATAAAGTTGAAAATATTTTGCCTTGCAACCTCAATGAGCTCATCAGAAATAATTTTATGTCTCCTATCTATGTACCTATTTCCGAAAAAATTCCTGCTTTTTTCCCCGTAGAAAACTTTTAAATTGAATGGCCTCCTTTTTTTCTCCTCAAAACTTTTCTACAATACATAATAAAAATTGTATGGGGTACAACGGGTACAAGGGGTACATTGGACCCCCAATCTTGACGAGGGTAAAAAAATTATTTGTACACCTCCTCACACACACACATCAGATAGGGATTTTGAAAGTGTTGAAATATGAAACAAATATTTTTTGGGGCATTCAAAACTCATTTTTTTTTTAAAATTACAATTACTATCTAAGTCAGAATTCATAAACTACACCTTTTGCATTTATATTTCAACTTTGAACACAAATACCTCGAAATCTGGGCTCTGCATGAAAAATTGATATAGCTTATTTCAGCAAAAAGCAAATTCCTACAGACATGGTAAAAATTTCAGTTTTCCTCTCCCTCTTCCCTCCGCCCCGTATTTTCAATGGTAAACCAGAAAACATTCGCGATTTTTTTTTTTATGAAAAGCAGTATGAGATTCGCAGGGCAACTCGAACTGCGAAAAAAAAACACAATTTTTTAATTTTTTGATCACGTCTGTATTTCAATGTTATATTTCGTACTCAATCGTCCAGCCAAAATATACCTATCTACAGAGAAATGGAGTCGGCTACAGACTTTGAGGTGGGGGAAAGAGGCAATGAAAAGAAATTTACGAGTTTCAAAAGGCTAATACCTACACGAGTGGCTGAAAAGTTTTGAAATATGAAACTGCCTTTTTACCTTGCAAAGCACGTATTAGTCAAAACTTTCGATAAAAGGTGCGTAGCTATTTTTTACATTTTTTAACCTTTCATAGATGCGAAGGGCGTTATTTTATCCACACTAAATCGAAAAAAAAGGGGTAATAATAAACAGAATTACGTTTTTTTACACGACTGTTTGTTTTTCCTGGTTCGCAATAGTAATTTTTCCATCGTTTATAGCTCAACGGTAAATAGAGTAGGCATTTATTCAACTGCTGAAAGTAAATTCGAGTCAATTAATTTTTATCAATTAATTCGCGATTGAAGATTATTTGAAAAACTAATGAGATGATGAAAATAAGAAATAGGTATATACTTTAGAAGATTTGAAATACTTATATATGTGAGAATTGAAAAACGTCCCTCCCTAATGTCCCTAACAGACTATTTACCAACTACATTTCAAAATGTTGATAGGTATACCTACACAGTATACGTATAACTACGTACGCCATGCTATTTCGGCCATTTGACATAAATTTCAACAAATAAGAAACCATGCACGTTACAGATACTACGTGCAATTTGGACGAGGCCGTTATACGTATAGGGATAATTTCGAATTAAATCACATTAACGACTCATAGGGGACACAACGGTATTCGATAAATGCCTAAAGCTCCGAATCTACGGATTCGTAGAACAACGCTGAAGAAGGAAAGTAAAAGGGGGAAAAAAGTAATTTGATATTACTCCAGATAATAAACAACGGTCAAGGCTTTTGCAAACTCCATTTCTCCATTTTTGTGCATAAAAGGTGGACGTTATTGAACAATGCAGAAGTCCTGCGAGGTAATAATTTTGCCAAAGGAGAAAAAAATTATGATTACAAGGATGATTTCTACAAGGGGAGCTTTTTTAATGGGCAATTCAATTTTGAAAAATGCGTATAAATTATAATTGCACATTACAAATATGAAGTAAAATAAGAAATATCTGATACGATATTTTGTCGGGAAAGATATTATTATAGGTATATAATTTCATAGTTTCATTCAAGTTGAACTCCCAAGTTACACCGAATGTCAATACCTCTAACAAAAATTTATTCTGTGAATTTCCTTTGAAATATTTCAACATTTTCCAAGACAGACAAAATTCCAACTTGTCTGTACTACATTTTTCTGTCCTTTGCGAATTCGATCTTTAAAAAAATAGTATTAAGAGCAATGAGCATCAATTACTTACTTAGCCAAAAAATTGTCAAGTTTTTTCAATATCTAACAAGAATTTTTCTCTCACTGGTACCTACACCTACCGTTACGCAATGAAAGTTCAAAAATTTTAATTCACCTGTTCAATACTTTTATAATTGAGGAGTTTCATTTCAAAACGCAACATCTACGAAAACCTGATTTTTGGGAAATCGCAAAAAAACTGTCATTCAAAATTGGGTGGAGGGTTTTGGCTCGGGGCGGTCTCATTGGAAAGCTTAGGACCCCAGCTACATGTTTTGGGGTCATTTCGCACTTGTACCTCAAGTAAGGTTGGAGGGGGGGGGGGGGACGAAAAAGATGTTGCGTTTTGACATGAAACAAATTTTTTGTTGCGTTTTGAAATGAAACTCCTCAATTCTTTGTTAAGTAGGTGGATTTATTACGAATTTCAATTTTAAGAGCAAGAGCATATCAGAAAAAATCTTAATTGAAAACAAACATCCAGATCTTTTTCACTTCCAATTCAGGAATTCCAACTAAGAAATGCGAACTATAATGTACCTTGTAGGTATCTAGATCTACCTACATATTTGTATTAGGTATTATTTTATCGATAACATGAACTTAGGCAAGTAGAGTACCTGCAACATATCCATCCATTTTTCAAAAGAGAAGTGAAAATGAAATTTCATTTTTTTCAAGTCAATAATAAAGTTCTGATATTTTTTTTTTGTCATTCTGACTTTCTGATATCAAGTCAATTTCCAGCTTCTGACTTCCTGATATTATAGAGTAGAGGGGGGCAAGATGATTTTTGTTTTTTCCCCGCAGATAAATGGTTTTTTGACCTCACTGATTTTTTGTTATCGATCGGAAATGTAAAAAGATTCGCGCATACGAAATTTCATCCAGTTTTGTGAAGAAGTCTACGAGTTATCTATTGCGAAAAGAAAAAAATTGGATTTCACCTCCAGAAAATAAGTTTTTTTCCTGTGTTAATTAATTTGAAACAATGAAAGATTTAATTACGACTGGTATTAATAATATTGAGAAATGAATAATATGACAAAATGCATGGATTCCAAATTGTGAGGTAAGATGATAAGGTACTCTTTTAACTGCAACTAATTTGATTAGATAACGAATCATCTTGCCCCGAAATATGACGGCTATGTATTTAGTCATATAATTCATTCCCTAATTATTAATATTTAACTGTTTGTAATTAAATGAAATTTGTTGTGAATGGTTATTCTTGATTTTTAAAAATGAATTCATATTGTTTTGCTTAAAAACTCATTTGAATCATCTTGCCCCACGAAAAAAATCATCCTATACCTCACCATTGGGGCAAGATGATTTTTTTTTTGAAGCTTCATATCTTCGTCATTTATGGTTCAAAATTGATAATTATTGGATAAATCTGTTCAAAAAATATGAAATTTTATGAGAAACATAAAATTTTGTTATATGGTCTCATAGAAAAATTGTCAGAAGCGCTCAAAGTGAAACCGGATCATCTTGCCCTCCTCTACATAGGTTGATTTTAAAAATATGAAAACTTCTAAGTTTTTGACTTTAGGTGACGCAAACTAGCATCACGAAAAATAGGGTGTTAAAAATTTTGGAACGACATCCCTTCCCCCCCCCCCCCCACCACCAAGAAGAAAAAACATATCTAATGTTTTGTACATATCTTGAGTAGGTATAATAGATAAATAAATAAATCAGTCAATAGATGTAACAATTCAGTTCAAACGAAGCAAGGGTAACAGTTTTGAAAAATTGATGATAACAAGCAAAAAAACACTTTTCTATAATTTATTCTTATTTTTAGATTTTAAAAAAAAATCCAAGAAAATTCTCTCATAATTCCCTGACTTTTCTAGATTTTCCAGAAAGTGGACATTTTGGAATTCTAAGATTTTAAGATTTTCCCTCGAAAGAGAAAACTTACATATGTAATTTTTAGTTTCTGTTCAGTTCCATTTGAAAATGCCCAGATCCCAAGATTTTTCAGGACCACGTCTGATTATTCTTAAAGAAGTATTGCAGACGATTAGAACAGATTTTTTCCAAAATCGATTACTTATATAGATTTGAAATACATACATGAATAATTATTTCAAATTTTTAAATACACACGAGAAAACCAAAAATTGAAGCGAAAAATTGTCACTTCATCAAATTCCTGTATTTTTGAAGTCGGAATTTCGAGGAAAAAATCCAAAAAGCAATTGAAACAGTTTTGAAATTTTCTCGCATGGAATCAAAATTTCTTGATATTTTGTCGAATTTTCAAAAGGAAAATGTTACCACCTTTTTAACCCTTTCACTACGGGTCTGAAGCCAAAAATACTCGACAAAGAAATCAGTGGATCTTATTATAGAACAGAAAAAACTTTTGAGAAAAGGACATGCTCAGCTCGATGTTGATATTACATACCTCCACATATTACGCTGGTATTGTTTTTCATCGTGTCATCGGAGCTTTTTGCCCTTTAGATACACGACGAGACCACGCAAGCTCAACGTATAAACCCTATCATAAATAAAGTAGGTAGTAGGAAGGTATTGCACAGTAGGTACTAGGTATATGTCTCCATAAAGGTGACAAAATTCACGCCTTTACACGATTCCTGTAAGTATATGACATCGGCATCAGCGTCGGCATCGATATGGCACATGGAGAATGGAGATGGAAAACTTGGCGACTGCGACTGCGAGAAACGATTTTCAGGCTGGACGCGGGAGTATGGCGGAAAGTGCGGAATGGCGGGCGCGGAGAAACAGAACGTAAAATAATTGGGAAAACGATAACGCCAAGAGGGATGCGAATTGCGAAAAGTACCTAAAAGGGTGTCGAATCGAAGGATACGGCGAGCAGCATCGCAGCATCCAGCGTCGCGGAGACGAGAGCTACGCCGAGCAAAGATAATGTCGCGCGTCGTCATGGAAACGAATAAAATTAAAAGCCCGTAATTTAACCGTTGATTTATTCGCCGGACGGAGGTTTACTCCGTTCGCTTCCTGCCGCCGCGCCGCGCGCGTTGCCGCCTTTCGCGCGTACACGCCGCACAAAAATACATAAAATACATTTCAAAGTGGCCGCGATTTCCCCACCTCGAGCCTCCGCGCCGCCAAAAAGGAGAACCCTGTTTCCGAGCTAATGAGAAATAGGCGGACCCGCTTCCTGCACACGACTTGTTTTTATTCGAAAAGGGTTAAAGGGACGGACTTGGACATAAATATATAAGTTGGCAATTTTTTAAGGTTAAGCGCATTCCGCCATTTTGAGCTTTTTAACAACCCGAACCGAACGCAACCCAACAAACACCAAGCTCTGTACTCCACGTCTACGTACATCTACATACCTACTACATACATAGGTATATTCTACGTTTATGGCCAGCTCGTGAGTGACTATCTTTGCCTCTACCCCACTTCTCCGCCGCCCTCGTACTTCGTCTCGCCTTTGAAAAATACCTATTAAACAAATAAATATATGTACACACACAGTACGACAATCCTCCATCCTTTTAGGTCGCGAAGGCACCGCGAACACCTCCCACGACTCGTCTCGTCGTCGCCTTTCCTTTTTCTCTGCCTCGGTCTCGTGCACGGTGCACCCCTTTACCAGTATCCTTCTTCTCCGTCCACGTTTTCCTCTTTCCATCATTCTGATGGCGCTTCAGCGCTTCGCCTCTTCCATTCTTCCACAAATACATTATCCCGCCATAAACCACCGGCCTCGGCCAAATAAACATGCAGCATCGCGATCCGCCGCGCCGCCATATACCTAGACCTACCTACCTATCTATACGCCTATATTAAACGATGAAAAATAAACAAGTCTTCGGGCTTTATTATTTTTATATTTTCGCGTCTCGTTGCCCCGTACCCCCGTACCCCGGCTCGCCGGCTGGCTACCCTTCTGTTCGCGTATCCGTGGCGCCAACACCCTCTCAAACCGCCATAAAACTTGCGATATTTACATAAAAACCTTTTTCCAACTTATCGGCCAGCTTGATTATAACGGCCCCTCCGATTTATATTTGTCTTGACAAACTCGTACTCGAAATTATTAATCGGCAAAATACCGACCGTTGTTTATTTTATTTCGTGGATATAGTTTTAAAATGGTCAAGTTTTCTATTTTTTTTTTCCCCATACGTATTCCATTTCATCGTGCTCACTTTCCGGGTTTAATTTATTAAAATACTCTTCTGTCTGGAACGTGGAACGTAATCTGCACTTGAGTAAATAAGAATGGGAAGGGCAGGCGGGTGAAGGATTATCAGGAACGACGACTGGCTGTGCTGTATGCCTCGTCAAGTTTGCAGAGTTTTTAGATTTGATGCGAACCTTAAAATTTCTGGATAATTTTAAAGCATGTTTGACATTTTTTAATTGATGGGACTCGAAAATAAACAACTGAGAGCTTTTATTATCGATCACGCTCGAATATTTATATAATAGCCCATTTGTTGGGAAGGGGGCAACCATTTCTTCTGAAGAATGAGAAATTGAGAAAACCGAAAAATTCTGTAGGAATATCAGCTACATATGACGTGAGCCTGAATATAGAAACCATCCTCAGGGGTCAAAAATTGTTTTTGAGTTGGCATTGCACTAATTTTGGGTTTTTCAGAAGAAGTCGAATCAAAAGGGAACCTTTCTCTCCGGGGTATCTTTTTCGTTATTCCATTGAGAATGAATGTATGGAAAATTGAGTTTTTTTGAGAAGGAAACACTTTGAAGTGACGATTGCGTTCAGTGATCTCCGGTTAAAATAAAAAAGTACCTAAGTAAGTACCTAAGTAGATATGTAGTTAGCATCTGCATGATACTGAAACCATTTCTGAATATGTAGGATTTCAATTTTTCGCCACAATACCAGTGTTTCATCGAATTTAAATTTCCTATAAAATTTTTTTTGACTTTTGAAGTAGGCAGATTTTTATAAACGCAAGAAGAGTGCCAAGAACAAATTAATTCCGATCATGAAAATTTATCCGACTTTCATTCGATTATCCGACCTTCAAGTCCAAAAATCGGAAAAAACTGCATAATAGGTACTGTTTATGGATCTAATTTTTCATTTTTAAGAATTTTGATGTGATTTTTTTCTAAAAAATTTCATTTTGAAATTGTTTTTCTCTTAATCCAGGAATTTATGTCCTTTTTTTGGAAATATACCTATGCATGCCAATTTTTTTCAATTCCCAAGTATTTACTCGTGTATTACATTTTTACTGTAAAAACTGAACTTTCGGATTATCCGACTTTTTTGCATATCCGATGTTTCCCCGCCCCCAATTGAATCGGATAATCGAGGTTCTACTGTAATTGTAAAACGTAAATTTTTTTCTGTAGACTCTAATCAAGTTCTTTCTAGAAATAGATTTCCAGATATTTTCAGTAAAAGATGAAAACTGAACTTTGAACTTTCGACTAAAATGTCTCGAAAAGTAAACTGCATAAGAAAAAACTTACTTGAACACCATAAAAATTAAAATTTACTCTTTATAATTTATGTTCTACCTCTTCTTCCAGGTATTTTTGTAGAGCACTTCTTTTGCCCAGAAAAGCCACTTCGACTGTCAAAACTCATCAAAAGTGTAAAACTAATCGTCAACAAAATTTTTAAATAAAATTATGAAAAATTCTGACACGTTGGAATCTTTTATGATTCTCTTGTATGATTGGTTATTGGTTACGAAAAATCCTACAAAAATCACCCACTAAACTTCAGGCAGTATTTTCATTTTCTACGGTGACCATGAATTATTGTTTCATAAGTATTCAATTAAATTGTGTGCATGTACTACCTAGATCCTTAATAATAAGTTTACATACCTGCACCTACATCATAAATTTTTCCATTAGCTACTTATAATTCTTTACATAGGCACGGGTACACAACATATTTTAAATTGAAAATATATTCGACAGGAAAAGCAAACAAATTTTATAAGAATAAGTCAAATTGAAAAAAAAAAAAAACTATTCGATTGAAATTTTACAGTCACAAACGTCATTTTCAACTCCAAAGGAAGAAGATGCATACTCTTTAATCTTCTTTTTTCACTTCAGGTACCTTTTATTAATTCCAGGTTCAGCAGAGTAGCCAGAAAGGTAGGACGCAACAAAAATCAAAGAATATGGTTTGAAAAGTTTTTGAATTTACGTTATTTGGTAGAGAAGCATCGGTGAGAAGTTTTGTAAAAAAAAAAAAAAAACAAAAAACAAAACATAATAACTTTAGCAATGATTTTTAGCGGACTTCTCTAGTTTTCCAATTTCATCAATTAAAATTTAAAAATCAAATCTTCCATGTCAAATTTTTTTGAAATCATTGAATGTTTAATTTCCAAGAAAACTGAATTGGTCATTCTTCTGTTAAGGAGTTCGCGAGCCATCTCTCAATTGTAATTTGAGAATTTTCTGAAAAATATTGAACTGCAAAAATTGTCTTTGGGTATAATTTTTAGTAGATTTCGGATCAAATTGATTTTTTGAGTGGGCTTATGAATCTCCAAGTTGAAAATATAGATTTGAATTGACTCTTTGACATGAATCATGCATTGAAGTCCTGCGATTTTTTTCACAAATTCTTTAACGAGTTTGATGAGATCGTTCTAATGATTTGAGAAAGATTTTATGGCTATACTAGTCGATCGTGAAGGCAAGCTGAGGACAGTTTTTACCATTAAATACACAAATATTGCAGTTTCAACTCAAAGAATTCATATTAAGATGGAAAATATGCAAAATTGATGGTTTTTTAAAATGAAAATTCAGAAAATATTGATAATTCTTTATTTTGGGTCAAAAAAATCATGAGAAAAATCGAGTTCAAGTTGAAAAAAAAAATTGGAAATATTTTCATGAAAGGGAATTTTTTTAGTTTGAGATTCCAATTTCAAGCGACTTCCGTTTTGGTTTTTTTTTTGGGGGGGGGGGAGGAGGCAGACTGCAAAATCAAATTTTCTGTCTCATCTGTGGCATGCCTCAAGTGTGCTCAAAAGGAATCTGAATCTCAAAATTTTTGTTTTCATTGACTAAAATCTACAGATCTTTGAAAATTGATCCTTTTTGAGGCATTTATGCAAATGTAAAATGATGAATTTATTTCAGTTGTGATTACTGGATCATGAACACAAAAAATCGAGTTTTCTTTCAAATTTTTCACAGTTTATTACGTACCCTTCACCCTTCACAAAATGCACGTTTCAACTTGATAAATTACATGCAGACTTCTTCAATTTTTCCAATGTACTTTGAAAAAATTTTAAGGCATTAAAGTACAAGTACATAACTTTTAAGCGTAAAAAAGGCAATTTTTTTTTGAAAAATTTAGAATGTAAGCATAAATTGAAAGTTTTTTCGAGAGAATGGTGTGCTTGAGATTTTTACTTTTCTCAAAAAAAAAAAAACAAAAACAAAAACAAAACATTTTGTGGAACTTGAGGTGAAAAAAGTAAGACTGGTCTTTAAAAAGGGTGAAAATTTTTCAAAAAAAGGCCAATAAAAGCTGAAATTTACCAATTTTTTTCAATACTTCCGAGGCCATGGGAAGATCTAGACATTGAACTTTCTCCTTGAAATTTGCTTCTTGCAAGACCCTTTTTCAGCGTTTTCATCACTGGCATTAGCTGATAGAATGATTTTTAAAAAATGAGTGTATAGAAGTATACATCTTTTATTAAAAAAAAAAAAAATTGATTCGTTACTATCAAGAGCAAAATCACCATACATCTTTCCAAACGATTTTGAAAAAAAAAAACTGCATTTCCCCACACTTCACCAGAAAAATTCTAAAATTTCAATACCCATAAAATCAATTTCAATTTTCTAAACCAAATTTCGCTTCCTTTCAGCAAAAAAAACCCCTTTCATCAAATTTGATAACTTGAATAAAACGACACGACAGAAAAAATAACAAAAAATCAATTAACCCGACGCTGAGAGAAAGCTACGAGTACACCACGCTATAAAAAGTACTCTAACGTATAAATAGACCATATATGGCCGGTACACAAATGAAAAAGTACACAGCGCCGGATAAAAAAAATCTACCAACGCTAATATCGAATTCAGATTGACTTTAAAAATCGAACCTATTGAAATTTCACGTTCAAGTAGACTTTAATTAAAACACAGCTCGCATTTAAAATCACCTCTCCGTACACACAATGCCGGTCATATCGTGCATCGTATAGTTCAGTACACAAGGTGAAAAAAAAATACACGCTGAAATAGAGGAAAAAAATCAACAAAACGTCGATTAAGGCAAAATAGAGAGACAAGATTGCGCCTCTCGAATGTATACCAATATAACTTCGCAGTGCACTCTATCCTCCGAATGATTGGATACATTTTTTTTCTTTTTTTTGTCATACAATGGAGCGATATTTATTCAACTTTGGGTAGGTAGTAGGTAGCTAGGTACACGTACCTAATGCTAAACGAATGCACATATGTAGGTATACCATACCGATACCGTAGAGACGATCGATGAGAGTTGAATTTTTTATACGGCGATGACCGAGTCCAGGCGGAACGGCGAATAAACGCGACGAAGCGACGAGGAGAAAACTCGATGAAAAAATTATCGTACGAATACGAACACATGGTAAGTTTGAATAAAACGCAAACACGCGCACGTTTTACGTAGAAATAATACACGAACGGCAAACGTCACCGGTAAATGGAGTTTATAAATGAAGTTGCCTTGTCATTTTCATTCCTTACATAATTGCCAAATGGATATACATATACGAGGCCGATGACAAATTTTCACTTAAGCCAGACAGTTGGAAATCGAACCGAGTAAACTACGTACTACGTAGTCGTAAATACAGAATACAGATAAAGGCCTATCTACGATACGTAGACCATGTCGCTCGTCCCAAC
Organism: Pseudococcus jackbeardsleyi; assembly: GCA_038380155.1. Lineage (NCBI taxonomy): Eukaryota > Metazoa > Arthropoda > Insecta > Hemiptera > Pseudococcidae > Pseudococcus > Pseudococcus jackbeardsleyi. The sequence continues at coordinate 59,622,650 of CM076240.1, read as the reverse complement.
ACGAACACACACCCAAACGTAACAATGTTTAGATACTTTTTAAACATCAGATATAGTTATAGATGTGTACATGTACGAATATACCATCTAACAATTTTTCATCGGAATACCTATCGGGGAAAGGTACGAAGAAAAGAAGTTACCTACTAAAATATGCGATGGGAAAGAAACCAAACGCAATTTCGTACACTGTGAACTTTCAAATTGAGGATATGCTAATAAACGTAAGAATCAAGAATATCTTGCATATAGCGTGGGTGATTATGCGGAAAAATTTGCATGAAGGTCGAGTATTCTTTCACCGGTTCTCCACTCCCAACACCACGAGTCAAAAGGAATGCCTTTTGCAAACGAGATTTTTCAAAAGGCAGAAACCGGTATGCTTAGTATCTGAAAGGGGTAGATGGTTATGTATGCAATCTTGCGGTAGCTGGTGCATCAGGAAGTGCGTAGTTCGACGAACATGCTGGGAAAAAGTGCTAATTTACATAAAGCTATTCGCACCTACATACACCTAGCTGCCTTGCTGGTCAGTGGTCAAGAATAAGAAAAGAGAAACGAGTTGAGAAATTTCGGTAACGATCTATTTGCAGAGGTAGTTAATACATTTTTTTACATAGAATAGATCTGTATTCATGTGAAAGCATCGGTCAGAGAAAGGGGTGGAAGGGAAAAGAAGAGAATGGAAGGATTCTGCTGCAAGTTCTAGCAAAAATAACGTTTCGTACGAGGGTGGATCGAAACAAATTACGTTAATTAAATCACGAATATGTTTTTAAGATTATTTTTCATCAAGATGTAAAAGTAAATATTTCCAAAAAAATTCTCAAGTTTTGCTCTAGAGCGAAAGCTTTCAAATCGTGAATAAATTTCTTTAATTTAGTACTTGATTTTGGGACTTTTTTGAACAAAGGAACAGGACTGAACTGAAGGAATTGAGGCTGAAATCTGCACCCTTCATACCTCGACACATCGATACTCGGAAACTGAGAACTCTACATATAGAAATAACTAACTAACCTACTGAAAACTGAAAACTAAGAACAAAACACTAGAACGATTCACTCACATTGAAAAGACTTGGTTTTGGAAAGAACAGAACAAATAATCGATGTTTTATTCTACCGAATTCGTAGAAAAGAGTGAGATCATTGTATGAAATACAGTTATTTTGAACTTTCAAATTGTTTTTTTGAGTTATCACTGTATCATTTGTATTTTCCAAGTTTTTAGGTAGGTATCATAACCAGATAGTAGCTAATCAAAAAAATTTTATACTTAGGTAATTACAAATTTTTATTTAAAATTGATCACCCAGAGTGTTTTTTGGTGAAATTTTTTAAAAAAATTTCATGCATGAATGAAAAATCACAAAAAATTACATTAAATCTATTCTAACAAAACCAGAAAAAAGTTTCACTTCTCAAACTTCAAATAGGCAAGTGATCTTTACAAAAAATTTCAAAACGCGATCAGCAGCTTCATGAAAAATATCATCAAAAATTATAAGAGACCAAAAAAATTTTGACTCGATTTTAAGGTCTTGGGAAGAGGAATTGAATGTGTTAGAAGAATTTAATCCTCATACGTAAGGATTAAAAATAGTATTGAATTTCGCAGCCAAAAATTCAGGAAAGCGCAGAAATTTCAGAAGGGACCACTAATCGAGTACCGAAAATTAGCAAAAAACCTTGTTTTTTTCGAAAATGATCCCAGCCACTTTGAGGCCTCCTAGCTTTGCTCCACTTTGAGCTAGGGAGCTCAACATTTTTTTAGTTTTTCCCCACTCGAACTAAATAACCTCGCCAAATTTTCGTTAAAATCTATGATGCTATTTTTCAATCCACCCTAATCTGCAAACGCGCGAATATATTTTCATTAATTTTTAAAACAGCACCGGGCTCACTTATCTAATACCTACGAGCGAGGGCAACGGGCATTAAACTTTAAATATTTCTCCACATGACCGTATAAGCTTCTCGTTCCGTAATTGCCTGCTTTAATTCGGCTATTAAATGGTGCGCATGGAGAGGAGAAAGATAAAAGGCACGAGGAGCGAGGCACGTTGAATGGCGAAAAAGCTAAAATCTACATACCTATACGTATCATTCGCCTCAGCTTCCCTATCGAAGTTGGACTTTTGCCCATTCGTGGTTGCGGGAAAAAAGGGGTAAAATTTGGTAACGATGCAGGCGTGCATCGCATCGGGGTCCCGTGTGGCATAAATTCTTACATGAGAGTATATAGAAATGCGAGCAGAGTTGAACGTTTATCAAACGAATACGAATGCTCCCCTCGACGTTTTTGGTAGGAAATTTAAAACTATACACGGAGTCGTATATTTTAAACTCGTATTGCGTACACTTATCCTATGTGTAAACGACGTAACTCTCTGCCTCTCACTGCTTTTCTCTCTCTCTCTTTACGTGCATTTATGGAATTATGTGGTCAACGTAAAACGGCCGGTACACTTTATACTTATGTACACTTATATTGTATACACATACAGCCTACATACACCACCGTACAGTTATGTATACGAAATTACTAATACACAGACATCAAGTTCGCACATATTCGCGGGTACAATGGCGGTCTGGCGGTCTTTAAAATCGCTTTAATGTTGCGAATTTTCACGCTCTCTCGTTCTCTTCTATACTGTAATCCTTTTCGGGCCAAGCGCCAGGACGGTTGGGACGCCTCCGCGCCACGCCATCGCCACCGTTTATACTCGAACCTCGAACGACTAAAAAGGCCCGAAATTTATATCTGCTCGAAGGAAACAAAACATCGCCCTAATAAATTACGTACGAAACGCCAGCGAATGCCTTCGTTAAATTCGCGAAATTATCTACTTCGTGCGAGCGATAAATTAAACCGCTGCGCGCTGTGGGGATCCGTTATTCGAATAAATGTACAGGTAGCGACTAGCGAGGTAGATGTACTGTAGGTACTAGGTACTAGGTACATTTATACACGTATTCCAACTCATATACAACCATAGAAGCGTTTCCTTATTCAATGGTCATTTCTCATATTAGGTACACGCGGTGCAGAAAAGTAATCAAAATCCAAATGAAACGAATTTGTAATTCGAGCAAAATGCAAAATTAGGTATAATAGTGCACTTCATTATTAGTTCTATCGGTATTCGGTACCTGCAGATTTTTAGAAAAAAGTGAAACAATTTCAGGAATATCTTCGCTTCTAAATTGAATAAATTTTGAAGATTCGATAGATTTGTACCTACTGGTAGTGATGGCACTGAGAATATTCTCACTGCGCATATTCTCCGGGTCAAATTTGGAAAATGCGCGAAAATTCCCATTTCAAAAAAGTTGAGTGATACCTCTAAATACTCGTCTTGCAACACTGATTAATATGGCAGCTAGAGTGATGGCAAAATATGCGAATAATCTTTTTGGTTGCGCAAATAATCTTTTTGGTTGCTCGCACGTGAGAATATTCTCGCATATGCGCGCATATTCTCAAGCAATCAGAAAATTTTGACTGAAAAAACATTATTTTTGATTTATTTGTAAAAATAAATTGATTTTTGGAAACTTCAATTATTGTAGTTCGTCACAGGGCACAAAACAGGTCTTCAAAACAATTTTTTGTTATATTTTTACTTGTTGTTTAGCATCAGACTCCATTGGAGTAAAACTCATTTTATTTTATTTTAAAATGCAGGAAAATAGAATATGCTCACGTTTTTATGAATAATTGGACCCCCAGAGCATTTTCCAGATGTTTTATTTTGCTTGCGCGAGAATATGCGCGCATATGCGAGAATATTCTCACGTGCGCGCAACCAAAAAGATTATGCGCGCATTTTGCCATTACTACCTACTGGTGACTGATGAGTATAAGCAGAGACTTCAGGCACTAATGCAATAATTTTTCAGGGCCTTTTCTCAACATCTTACTCTCCTTCAAAAACTTTTTAGTACGACACTGAGTCCTACTTTTTTTGGAAATCGACAGCATTTCACTGAAGAAAAAGATGGACCTGGTTTCTGTGGCTTTCTCATGGCTCTAATGAAAAAACAGACATGGAAAAATTTTTAAAAAGTCGAAAGAAATTTCGAAAAACGCTAGAAAAAGTTTCATAAATTTTCTATCCCCAAAAAAATCGCAATTATCAGAAATGTAGAAATTGAGAAACTAAACTCATTTTCAAAAAATTTCCATGATCATGGTATCCAACGGATTTTTTTTTTTTTTGAAGATTCACTACCTTTTCACTACTTTTATCCTTACCTTTTTTCATCGATTTTTTTCAATTCAGACCCCCCCCCCCTCACCTAAAAATTCTTGCATACTTGTGGCCATGCAGGATCTCTGAAAGAATATGTGACGCCGCATACGAAAAGGTGACCCCGGGTCAACTATACCGTTTTTGAGTTTTTCCACTATTTGTATGTAAAATTGGCCGTAGAATCCGATAAAACCATTGCCAGGTCGCGATCTCGACGTTTAAGCGGTGAAAAATGGCTGTAAAGTGAGACACCTCCTACAAAAAAGTGTAAAAAAAAAACGTAAAAATTTTTTTTTCTTTTTTTTCCACGAAAATTGGAAGAATTCGTTGAGTTTTGAAAAAATTGAAAAAAACACTTCGAAAACTTAAAACGCGTTTTTCTCTAAACTTACTAGTTGGCTCGGGGTAACCTTTTCGTATGCGGCGTCACATATCATTTGAAGAGAATAAATCGCATAACACAAGTGAAAAAAAAATGTTGCTCTATGTTTCAGTTCTAATGCCGAAATTCTAAAAAAGTTACAACTCATTCTTTCCCAAATTCTGTAAAAAATTATCAAAAATTGCTGGAAAAAGGGGAAATTGCAGCACCATAATAAATCTGTGAAAAACATTACTGAAAGCAAACGGTGCAAAAAATTGCTGGAAAATCAGTACCTAAAATTTTTGATCGAAAAATCAGTGAAAATTCGTTGAAATTCAAAGAATTTCGTTGATTTTTCCTAGGCTGCAATTCTGTCATTTTTCAATGAATTATCACTGAGAACTCAACTTTCAACTTGAAAATTTTTTTGAAAGTTTTTAAATTCATTTTTAAAACACTTTATTTCGAACTGCAAAGATTTTGGTTTGCCAATGCGAAAAATCACAAACACTTTTTGTAGGTAGGTAACTACAATTAGGTATCGACTCTCCGAGTAGAACAAAATAAATTTTTAATCAGTAATTGCGTGTTTTGAATGAGTTGATTTTAATTTTTTCTTTCACTAAATAACACCACCGAGATGTCTGCAACAACTATAGACATCGTAAATTATGAAAACTCAAAATCAAGTCCCACTAATTATGCAGATATTATTTTTGCAATGACGAAACAAGACAGCTATTTTTTTTCCGCACACACGTATTTTTATCAATTTATTTCTAAGATTCGTCGAAGGTTAAACAAGATTCTCCCCTCCTCTTCGACATCCAGATTCAGCAGTATTTTTTCGATCATAAAACAAAAATTTATGTACACGTAAATCATCGCCGCTAAACACGTATTTGAATATTGTTGAAAACATACGTCACTACCTTCTTCGTCTTCTAATAGTAGTCCAATAACCTGTTTTTACATTCACAGTTAGAGAAGTATAATTATACGGATACATATTAAATGGTCCATCTTCATAATCTTATACGCCAAGTGCAGAATATTTTGTGATTTCGGAGTGGTTAGTTTTCGCCAAAAACATGTAGTAGCGTCCAAGTAGAACAATTTTTTTATTTATTTTAACTATCACCGCTGTTATCGTTTCGATTTCTCAAGTTTAAATTCATTCGCGATCATTCAATTCACTCGACAACTATCAAGTACTAACGTTGTTTAAAATGTATTTCAATCGAATCTTAGTGACCGGTTTCGTGTTGGTGTTTTTATCAAATTCTATATTCGCAGCGAAAACTGTCACTAGTAAACCGACTACCCCTGCAAATAAACCGATTACCCCTGCGAATAAACCAAACGCTACGAAAAATACTGCACCTAAAGAAGGAATTTCTCTAAGATTCGATCAATCTGCTCCAAATGCTACACGTAAAGGTGCCAATACTGGTAAAATAGTCACCACACGTTTCGGTTCAAGCGGAATTGTGGAGGAGCAATGCCAATGCATATTATTTTATCTCTGCGAACAATCATCCATCGTGGAAGGATCTGGGTAAGGATTAAATTTTCTGATATTTGTAAAACCAACGTGTAATCTACGATTTTTTTTTTTTGGGGGGGGGGGGGGGAACACGGCCAAAAGCTGTCTTCATTTATTCAATCAATGATTCAGAATTGAAAGGAAGGCGACATTCTCAGTCCCTATCTTTGGTTTGTATAGTGAGGACCAAGATTTGAAAAATTTAAAACGTATTTTTTCGACCATCACCATGTCCTAAACTTATGACAGGCACTGTAAAACTAACAGTATTTCATTTTAAAAAAAAAAAAACAATTCAAGACCGCGTTCATGAAATACCTAAACATACATAGCAATATAAGGGTCATTAACAATACGATAACTCAATTATACATTAGTTGAAAAACCCCGATATCGATAAAAATACATATTTACGTTTTATCGAGAAAATATGCATACCTACGTAGTAACAATAAAGCCAAAGATAGGACGAGATAAGATTGGGATTTACCAGGTCAAAATGTCAATAGGTAGATATATGAACTTATAATTTTTCACGGCGTAAATTGGTTTTATTTTTCTCATTTTACTTAAAATAGGTACAACTAATGTACCTGCTATCAGGTATGATAGGAGACCATTCCATGTTAGTCTCACTTTTTCTTGGAATAATACCTAGAAAATAATTCAATTTTACACAATTCCGACCTTTGAAAAAAAAATTGTATTTCCATCTTTGGAATTTATTAAATCGACAATACGGAAAAACGTCAGCTCGATTTTTCAATAAGTATGTGAATCAGCATGTAAAGTTGTACTTTGGCGATTTTTTTCAAATTTTTAGAATGCTCCCTGATAGAAAAATAGCATTTTTGAACTTGTACAGTTATTTTTTGGAAATAAAAAAGTGGCAACACTGATTTTCAAAAAATCGTCAAAAAGCTCCTCAAAGGTTTTACACATTTAAAAAAATTCAATTTTCTACCTATTATAGTTTTCGAGTTATCCAGGCTCAAAATTCATCATATTCAACTTTACCTCAAAACTTCAAGTGTTCGTGGCTGCCCTTCAAAAAGACTTTAGGAGCAGCAGTTTGCGGCATTCGTCATTATTCATCGAGGCCTATCCACATTTTTTAAAAAATCAGAAAAATCTCCTCCCCCGCCACTTTGGGTACGAACATGACCCGAGATACTTACTGTCCAACTTATGTAGTATCAGAGAAACGTTACTTAAAAATAGTCAGAATTACAGCTCAGAAAAAAATCAGCGAAATTCTCTGATTTCCAACGGATTTCCGCTAATTATTCCAAGTATTCTGAGTATTTCATTGATTTTTTGAAGAATTTCATTCATTTTCCCAAAAAAATTCAAAAATTTGACCGACTTTTCAAAAAAAATTTACCATTTCCGACAATTTTCCTTCATTGTTTGCCTTCAATTAAACTTTTTTTCTGATTTATAAATGAGAAAGTAGATGAAAATAATATCGTTAACAAAAATGATGATTTCGTTTTTTCCCCCTCAGAATCGAATGCTCAAGCACAGACAGCAATTTGGTCTGTTGCAAAATTCCAACCGTCATCGTAGATTTACCACCAATAACTCAAGATCTCAATGTACCATACCCGCCCATCGATCTTTCTCAACAACAGTGCATTTGCGTTCCATTTTATGAATGCTCAGAATACGCATCATCGCAACCAACAGACGGAACAGGAATTATAAATTTCAAGTTGGAAATTAATTCAATTTGATCACAGAATGGAATTGATTCATATTTAAAAATATCACGAATTCCAGCTCTCCGTGTAAGCCGCCGGATTTTTGTTGCTCGCCCGATAAAATAACAAAAAATCCTCTACAAATTCCTGGAACAACTGCTCCAAAACAACCAACTAGTGGGTCTGAATCGACCTGTGTTTGCGTTCCATCAAATCAGTGTATTGAAGAAAGTCCGAATTACGGAGATGGGCAAATCGATTTAAAGTTCGAAACGAACTCAGTTTGAACATACGATTAACTTGGCGCGTGCGTAGGTATACAGATGTTTAAAATGTCTCATATTCCAGATTCCCATGCGAAAAGCCGGATGTTTGTTGCCCGCATGACAAAGTAACCACTGGAGGTGGAAAAAATCCCATAAAAATTCCTGAAACTACTCCAAAACTGCCTACTTCTCAATCGGATTGTGTCTGCGTTCCATCGTATAAGTGTAAAAAAACACCGACATACGGAGATGGACTCATAAATTTCAAGTTCGAATTAAAATCAATTTGATCAGTGGCGGCCATATTCACAAAGATATCGTGCGATTAAAGCCCCATAGGTGGTCTTAGGAAATTAAGAATCGGAAAATTTTAATAAGATTAAATTACATGAAAGACAAATCAAAAGAAAAGATTTTGGAAATCATTTTAACAAAGATTTGGGACTGCTCTACTTATAAGTTCTGCAACACAATTTCTCAAATCTATTGTCGCCACTGAATTTGAACACAAGATAAAATTTACTCGCGCACATATTTAATGTGTCCTACATTCCAGATTCCCGTGCGAAAATCCGGATGTTTGTTGTCTACGTGAAAACATAATTCCTGGCATAGATGGAGGAATACCTCCACCACCTCCTGGACCAAATCCACAACCGCCACCAAATGCGGAAGAATGCGGTATCAGAAAAGCAACGCAGAATAAAATTTCAGCACCGGAACGTGGGTGTTTTACGCGATAATTGATAATTTTGTCTTGAAAGTCTCGAATGATTGTGCACACCGGTAATTTATTCATTATGTAGATTTGGCTCAGACATCTTTCGGCGAGTTCCCTTGGATGGCGTTAATTTTAGCCACGGAAATCGCTCCTGATGGTACCAGAAATGAAAACGTTTTCATTTGCGGAGCTTCTTTGCTATCTCCTTCGATTGTTTTGACCGCTGCTCATTGTGTCGCGTACGTATCCTCCAAGATATACTTAGATATGATGCTCATTTTGAATCAGTGAAAATTCACCGGTGAATAGTTGGAAAAATTCTTTGATTTTCATTAAATTTTCAAAAAAATTTCCTGTTTTTTCAGCAAATTTTCCATATTTTATTGACTTTTGAATTTCCACTGGATTTTCCTTGCAATTCTGACTGTTTTCCGATAATTTTCGATAAGTTTTACCGGTTTATAAATAAGAGTACGATCTGGGTCATTTGTCACGTTAATAATACGATTCGATATTCTCGTAGTCATTTGGATCACAGTTTATTGCGAGTCAGGGTTGGAGAATACAACACTCGCGAAGGACCCACCGAACCGTTGATTCATCAAGATCGTCCAGTCAGCAGGATCGTAGTACATAATAAATTCAACAACAAGAACGCAATTAACGATTTGGCTCTGATTAAAGTAACCGAAGATTTTCATTTTGCGACCCACGTTTCACCAATTTGTACCGGATTCACGAACTCGATATATGCCGATCCGAATTTGTATAATCCTTCTGAATGTTTAGCCACCGGATGGGGAAAAAATGCTTTCAGTGAGTAATTTACTTTTCTATTGCAGTATTGCAGGCGCAGTAAGTACCTATTTTTACCTATTTTTAAACATGATTATGTACTTTTCGGCAGACGAAGGTGAATTCCAAACAACTTTGAAAAGAGTTGACTTGACCCTCATACCGAACAACGAATGTCAGAGTAAATTGAGACAGACAAAATTAGGTCAAACTTTCGTTCTGCACGAAAGCTTCATTTGCGCTGGAGGACAACCCGGCTTCGATACCTGCCAGGTACGTATTACTTAATCGAGGATTATCTTATATCTCAGTACCTATAATGATACGTATTTCATTTTGGCAATAATCTGCTCATCGATGGCATTCAAATTGCAGGGTGATGGTGGTGGTCCGTTGGTTTGCGTTACGCGCGATAATCCAGATAAATATATTCAAGTTGGTGTCGTTTCGTGGGGTATAGGATGTGCCACCGATATTCCAGGAGTTTATGCATCTTTGAAAGCCAACCAAGATTGGTTACTTGCTGAATTCAATACTATGAGCCTGTTCAGACTTGGGCATTCATAATCACTTTATATAGTATTTTTTTTTTTTTAATTTGAAACGTTTAAAATCTATTTTCATTTTTTACCCATCTGCCATTACATTATTGCTTCGTCATTAAAATTTTGAGAAAAAATTGTCGTTTCCACAAAATACGTTTTACACGAGTAAAAAATAATAATTTTGCAGATAAAAAATTGCAAGAGTAGGTATACGTAGATAACTACTTACTAGAGGGGTTTGTATCACAAATTTTTCGATTTTTAATGAACAATACAGCAAAAAATTACAACAAATGAGGTCAAAAATACGTGAAAAAATTTGAACTTGCTTGGTGAATGTTACCTTCCTCCCTTCTCCGGCAAAAATTTCAATTATTATTAAGTATTATTATTATGAAAGATAATGAAACGTAAAACTGGTAGGTACATATTTCCCCAATTTTTGGGACGTTTATGCGATTTTTGTTTAGATAGGTAAGTATGACCAAAAAATCATTTTTGAGAATAATTTGCGAAGTCTTTGAATAAAAACAAAAGATAAGAAAAAAAAAGAATAGAAAACATGAGAATTGATTGATATTAAAGAGCCAAATTCAACTCTTAAATAAACACAATATCAATTAAATGTCGTTTCAATTTTTTCATCCAATTCCGAGACATCTGAAATACTAATTTTTTGAAACATCGAAACAAGTATGTAAATCACACTTCCCTTCTCCGAAAAAGTTTGAAAAAATCTGTATTTCCATTGAATATCAAAGAAAGGCAAAATCCCCAATTCACAATTTTTTGGACTGGTCCTCAATTATAATTAAATTTGATAGTTTTAGGCAACAAAGGACCATCGATCGTAATTCGAAATTCTGCAACGGCTTGCCACTATCGAACCAGCCTAATTCAAATACTTACTAAATAGGTTCTCAGTCTACCTCTACACACTTCATACGAGAGTATCGAAAAAAAAAATGAAAAATATGCTTGGTGGCTCTCTCTAACAATCATCCAATAAACAAGTCCAACACCACGAAGCACGAATGTGAATAAGTTATGTATAGAAAAGAATTTTCAAATGTAAGGTACCGTTCGCTCCCTCTTTTTTTCATCCCTCGAAAAACAACCCTAAAAAAACCACGAATTTCAAGCTACTGGGTTTCTATCTTCAAAGTTAGATGGCGTAACGTTATATCGAAAAGTATCAAGTATCAAGCGGAAGCTAGCGAAATATTTAAAAAATAATGAAACAATTTTCGGTTATTGAAATCATTCACGATTATTAATTTCAATTGGTTTAATTTGTTCTTTCAAATGATATAGGTACCTAGCTAAATAAGTCAAGAACTACATTACAGCTTCACATTTCAAGTAAATTTCATAATCCGCTGTTGAGACCAAAGATAAATTTGAAAAATTTGTAAAAATTAAGAAAAAAACGAAGAAAATCATCCTTCTAATGAATAAAGAAAGTTCGAAATACCTATAGGTATAAAAATTGAAATTTATTCGTTTTTAGATCAATTTTTTTTATATATATGTGCTTTGAAATGAGTACATATTTAATTTCTTTGTTGTATAAAATGACTTTTTAATGTGTACACAATATAAGAAAATTTCCGAATCGAAATGCAAAACTGATTCAGAGTTTTTGGAAAACATCTGCGGTGAAATATTTCCACCCTCTTACCTTGAAAAAATTCATCATTTCAATCATCATTTGTCTATGTTCAAAATTTTATTGAAACTTTGAAACCAATACTGAAAAAATATTGAATCAAACGAAAGACTTTTCAGGCACGTTTTACATTTTTAGAATAACACCACTGTTAATATTATTGAATCCATCATTCGCTTTCACCCTTTGCAATACCTGTTATTGATAGACACCGAATAGACACCTTGCTTTTCCCCTCGAAAAAACTTTATTCAATTGTATTTCACCGAGACTTAAATTGAATTCATGATGTGCTGATTATTCAGCTATACAAATTCACAAAGGTGGACACTGTCTTCGGTTAGACTTTTTCTTGCTCCTGAAATACGCGTAGATATCGAGTCCAGCGGAATTTGATAATGAAATTAGCTACCATTGTATGTATGCGATCGCCAAAATGAACGCAGTCTGCTGTACGAGCGCGTCGTATTATGCAAATTTTCTCTCCAATCGCTAACTAAAACGTGTGGTTTCGGATACGTGAAGAAAAAAGAAAGGGGCAAAGACTGCACTATCATTAAACGAGTTTTTTGTGTGGGTATTTTCCCATCGCACTCATAGATTTGATTTGCTTTGAGTAGATATAGCTTATGCAAAAAAGTATCAGGTGGATCTAAAATTCTACATAGGTAAAGGATAACCATTTGAACAGGCATTGCAGGATTATACTCTTTCAAACCATTTATTTTTGAATTAAAATGATTCGAATTTCCTAGCAGAGATTATTTTTAGGGTTGTACATGGATAGGAATGTCTTGCAACATGGAACGAAAAAACGCAAACTGACTCAATAATGGGAATCAAATATAGATCTAAAGGGGTCTCAGTATTTTTTACTCAAAATCTTCATCGGGATATGTTTCAAAGCCAGTAAAACTGAAGTATTTTTTTTTTGTAGACTTGAGGAGTTTCGTTTCAAAACGCAACATCTCCAAAGACCTGACTTTTGGGAAATTGCAAAAAAAACTGTCATTCAAAATTGGGTGGGGGGTTTTGGCTCGGGGCGGTCTCATTGGAAAGCTTAGGACCCCAGCTACATGTTTTGGGGTCATTTCGCACTTGTACCTCAAGGAGGGTTGAAGGGGAGGGGGGCAAAAAAAAGATGTTGCGTTTTGATTCGAAATAAATTTTTTGTTATGCGTTTTGAAACGAAACTCCTCACTTCTCCTTTTCTGGAAAATCTAGGTACTAAATTGTTCATCATGGTTTGGTAAATAGTTTGTACTGAGTTTTTAAAAGGAACCGATATAATTTTTTCAGTGATTAATGATTGCTCAATTTTAAAGAAGAAAAAAAGGAATTTACTAGGAAAATGTCGACCTTTTCGGGGAAATTTTCGTTTCAAGTTGAAAAAAATGGGAAAATCGACAACCATCAGAAAAAATCCACTCCATGCAGACGAAGATTTTCAATTTTTTTTCCTTCCTCCCTCTAACAAACTAAAAAACACAATACCTACTTCCACATTCAGTTTTTTGTTTTGAATTTGAAATTTCGAGAATGTGGGTAAGTAATTTTAATGGTCTTTAAATAATATGTACTTGAAAAATGAAGTTTTGGAAAATTACTTTTTTCCAATTATTTTTTATTGTTTTGATTGGTTTTTATTTTATATTTGGAGCCAGATAGAGTGGAAGAAGGACAGATGAGATAGCTCACCTTCCATTAACGACAAAATTAAATTATCAGACAAAAAAATCAAATCTGAATCTGAAATATTTTTTGCCATATTGATTGCTCTTTCAAAAAGACGTTTTCAGATGGCCCATGCCATAAGAGTAGGTACTATTTTTTTTTTTTTGACGAAAATAAAAGAAATTTTGAAAAATTTGAGTATGGAATTTTTGAAAAATATTGATTGATGATTTAAAAAAATGAAGTTTTTAAAATGTTGCTCAATTTTTTTAGCGATTTCGATAGGTTTTTAGAGCTAGATCGTACAGACGGCCTGGTTGGAGGGGGAAACATGGCTCACTTCAATGTTGGAAATATTGCATTTCAAGTTAAAAAATTTCGTCAATTTCCATTTTTTTAGATTCCGAGTTTTTGTTTAGTAAATTTCATTCAATACAAATTCGTCGAAATTTCAAGTAGATTTTTCCAATAAATCTTTGAATCTCGATTTTATTCACTCTCAAACGCATCTGGAAATGATTGACTTTTTTCAAAACCACATCCAACGCGTTATATTATATCAGACTAATTTAAATGAAACAAGAGGTACTAAAATATCCAACTTGGGTTTAGAAATCTCATCAAATAATCCAACTGTAGATATAGGTACCCAAACTGGAAAATAGGCACTGCACCGGAATACAGAGTATAGAGACAGAGACCCATCGGCATACGTATCCGAAACCTATTTCATATTTATGGGGTACAAGATCAAACACTTGAAACACTCTACCACTACGATACCACCCACAAGACATAGACAGTAAATAATTCGAAATACGCGAGTACGTATCGCAAAAGGTGAACCCTACACAGATAATCCTGCCATAAATGAATATGGATTACATTTCCTCTTCTAGCTTTTACATAGATTATATGGTACCGTGTACAAATACATCTACAACATTACCCAAAACATATTTAATACCGATTTCGGCTCGTACCTTCGTTTAACGTGCAACACCGCCAACGTAGGTTAGGTACCGTACACTTAACGTAGACTAGATTAGAAATAATACTCGAATCGTGGATTATCATCAACTTCATTTTAATTTACAGTACAGAACAGAACCAATGAAAAATAAAAATTGACGTTAAAAAAAAGCATCATTGTTTTACTGGAATTCGTTCTCAAGAATTTTCAAAGTCAATCCAGCTTCAAGTAAAAAAATCAAAAAACACATCGTTCAAAAATTTCAGATTGACCCCTTCCAAACCGCACCCTCAGTGCAATAACAACACATCTCAAAAAAAGTAAAAACAACACATCTCAAAAAAATTGAAAATTTCTTGGTTCTTTAAACGTTGAAGACAAATTTATATTTAATTTTTTTGTGAAGATCCATTGTAATTTTTCACGCTCTTTCCAATGACGGCGACAGATTTTTACAATACCTGTTATTTTTGGTAGTTTTTTGAGATGTGTTGTTTTTGATTTCACGATTTTTAATTTTGAGATGTGTTGTTATTGCACTGGAGGTGCGAAACGATGAGATGGCAAGCATAAACGACACAAACGTGCTTTACCTTGGTTCACGTGAGAGCCTCAAACCCTACACATAATTATCTTTCACATCGAAAAACCTAAAATTCCGATTTAAAAAATCCTCTTCACATAGGTACACCATTTTCAACTCTCGACATCAATATTTTGAACACCCCCAGACGAGATAAAAGCTCAAGAAAACCGATGAAACAAAAAAATCGCCCCACGTTACATTTTCTCCACTACTCAAACGATAGAAAATCCAACCGCGAAAGATAAAATAGGGGTTGAAGTGTCTGGTGAAAAACCTTGAATTTCAACTATTTCTAGCAAACATTCAAAGTGCATTTACAAATCGCTCCGAATTTAAGTAAATCGAAGTTTGAAAATACTCTCATCGACTTTTGAAATACCTATCTGTGGGTTTTCTCTCACTCGACCTCAGTTTCGTACCGAAGATTACACGCATCGCAGCGTTTCCAACACACAACCGGGCTTAAAAGCATTTTAAAATAATGATTGCGTGAATTTCTGGATTTATCGTAGTCCCGCGTATAAAACAAGGGGAATCGGTTGTTAGCGTAGGGATATTTCTGGGCGAAAAAAAGAGTTTCTCACAAAAGGACCAGACCGATAATGTAATTACTCAATTATACGCCGTTTTTTGCCGACACTGCCGACGAATGCATAGAATTATAGTTCTTTTTCGTGTACAAAAAGAAAAAAAATACCAAATACGTTTCGGGTTTTGTCGCTATGATGTAGATTTAAAGCGAAAAAAAAAGAACATAGGAAAATAGGGAGAGGAAAAAAGAAAAGATGTCACGAAAATTTGGAATTTCAAAATTATTTCAGTGTTTTGACTGATTTGGATTAGAAAAATTTAAAAAAATTGATCATTACATAAAATATGAATGTTAATGCGAAAAAGATGAGTGTTTTAATAGTCATTTCTTTCAAAGTTTTAATTCTAGCAAATCTTTCTATGTCACGTCAACCCCCCCCCCTTCCCCCCCCCCCCACCACCCCAAGAAGGATTAATATGGATCCATTGTAAGCCACTTCGAAACATGATACAACTTTCCAACAGATATTTTTCAGATTGAACTAAAACTGAAATTGAAATCGTAAAATTTTAGAGCTTGGAGCCTGACTTTGGTTTACCTGTATTAAACGACTCTGAGCTCACTATTTCAAATTTCAAGAAAAATTTTTCATCTGAAAGGGCAATGAAATATTTTTAAAAAAATTGGGGTTGTTTTTGGGACATAATATGGAGACAAAATTTGGCCTTCGAACTTTTTTTTTTTTAGTAGGTATTTAGCCGATTTTTAATAAGAATACATAAATGGAAATGATTTTACCCAGTTTAACATCCCTTTCTTAAAACCACATCATGAATGTATTTTTGAAAAGAAAAATTCGAGATCCCGTGACTGAGCATATAGCCATATTTTCTAAAGCTCCAAGCTGGACTTTGATTTTCTTCAAAATTTTCAAGTTCCTCCACCACATGAGAAAACCAATATGAAGGGTTAAAAATCGAATTCTTCGCTTCCTTTCAAATCAATTTTTTGCGTTTTTCTAGTAGGCACTTCGGATTATGTTTTTTTGATCAACTTTCAATTCACAATTTATTGTAGGTAAATAATCTGGTTCAAAATCTCATCTTACGATGCAACGTGCATATTTCATGATCAAAATTTTACCCCAAAAAATCGAAATTATTCCCCAGCATTAGAAGAATAGTATGTATTTCGGACAAAGCACCTTTAACGTTGCAGACCACGGTGAAAAGAGAAAGGATAGAAAGAGAGAGAGCAAAAAAGACCGAAATACAGAAGACGCCATTATGTCGCTCGGTCAAGTCCCGGGAAAATTTTCTAACCCTTAGCTAACGTTCTACAACGTAAAATCGTTAACCGACCTCTTGAAAGGGGTTCACCGAATAGCGGGAGGACAGAAAAGGGCGAAAAAGAAGCAGTCAGCGTGTATTCCGAGAAAGAACAATCGTTATCTCTCGCCCCGAAGGCGTCGCACCGCCAAATATTTCATTTAGCTCCGTATCTGGAACCTGACAAACGAGCAACACGAGTAAATTCGCCTTATCAGCTGACCACCCCCCCTCCGCAATTGCCAAACGAATCCGCGAGAATATCGCCGTTTTAAGGCACCTAACAAGTAATCAACTTGTGTACGCATATAACTTGCTTAATACAGTAAAATTTATCCACACGATCGAGTGGTTTCGTCATTCAACCAAATCCTCCCTTTTTTCCATTTCAAAAACACGCTCTTGGCGAAAACTTTAAACGCGATCCGCCATTTGTCGGATTACAGCAATAGCGGGCGATTAACGAAAAGCGAATTCCGACGGAAAAACTTTAGATTAATTAGGTGGACGCCTCTTGCCTGGAATTAATCTTTGTTAGGAAAACTGTGTTTAATCTCTCGGATACATGTAAGAACTGCGCCAGGCGGTACAGTCCCTGCTAAAAAATAACATTTTAAAAACTTTTTCTTTTCTCGCAGCAGCAACAAAGTGCAAAAAAAACTAACCCGAAAAATACTGAAAAAAGTAGCTAGTTTTTTTCTTTCCCCGATGTTTTAATATGGTAGCGTATCCGCGCACTTTGCGTTTCCCCGTTTACATGGCCAGAAAAACGCTCACTGACACACGCACGCCGCTTCTAATTACTGCATACTGCTGGACGAACGTTTGCGACGTTATAAGGATCGCTCGTACATCTACCTAAATGATAAAATGCCTGGTTAAAAGATGTCAGCGTGTGCACCCTGCTCAAAATTTTTTTCCCTCGATATTTATTTTTGAGTTTGCAAGTTTTTCACAAACGTACGTATGTAGTATGTACCTAACCTACCAACCATGTCCGAGAACGAGGTTTTTTTCTTCAGAAATAAAATGAGTGCCTGGTTCGAAAAGGGCGAGCTGAGAGATTTCAAAATGGGGTTATTTTTGAAAAAAATTATCTATCAAATCACAAGGATAAAATGCGGATTTGCGAATTTTTTCCAAACTGGAAATTTTAGTATTTTTAGTCACTAGTATTTTCAGAATTATTTCTTACCTATCATCCATCCATGGTGTCTACTAGATTGAGAAAATGAAAATTCATGCTATTTTCACGTTTTTCATGATTTTCACGCCCCGGTAGACACCATGTTGTAGTAAAAATTTTGATAATTACGGTAAATTACCGTAAATGTTTCAGTAATTATGGTAAATGATCGTAAATATTCTGATAATTACGATAAATTACCGTAAATATTGTAATAATTACAGTAAATTACCGTAAATGTTTCAGTAATGTCAAAAATTCATGTTTTTTTGTGAAATATGATCAAAATGCATACTATTTTCATATTTGCATGCCACTATACTGACATTCAATTCATGCTACATATTTTCATGTTTTTCATAATTTTCATGCCCCATACACACAATGCCATCACAAAAAACACATACTTGAAATATAAATCCCATGCAATCTTTTGTCATTATTTCAACTTGTCTCGCTTAATAGAAAATTAGGGAGGTAGTGAAGCCAAAAAAAAAATTACAACATTTTTAAAAATATCAATATTTTTGCTAAAAATGAAACATGTTTTTTTGCAGAGCTCCAGACAAAAGGTGGACTAAAAATTTCGCGAAGAAAAACAATCAAAAGATGAACTTGCATAATTTTTCCACCATTTCAGTCGTTAGGGAAACAGATTTCTGACCTGATATAATTCCAACTTCCATAAAGAAATATTTAATTACCTAAGTCAAGAAAACTGAGCGATGAAATTTGAATTTCGGAGGATTTTCAGACTTTTCAAACTCAATAGAGGTCTTTAAAACGCGTTTTCGCCAATTTCGAGCAACGCCCCTTACTGGGAACCTCAGCCATCTCTAAAAATGAATAAATAGAAAAAGTAATGCAGTTTGAATTTCCACAACTATTTAAGCCATTGTACTCAAAATTTGGTACATACCTACCATTTTTTACCTTGGGTTGAAAATCTGCAGAATGTAGATACCTAAGTTCAAAGATTACTTAATTTCAACAAAATATGTAATGCAAATTATTTACTCAAAACACTTCCAGAATCGATTCAAATTTTTTCAATACTTATACAATCAGAAAAAAATCTTTTAAAAACAATTCCGCCAGTGGTGTCGAAAAAGTGGAGTAGAGGGGGGTGCAAAGTATCATTTGCACAAATTTGATTTTTTCAAAGCTTTGCCCTTGCTTTATTCGGACATGAATAAGCTCACAAATACATGAATTATTTAAGACAACAGTGCAAAATAAAATTCCCTTTCACCCTCTACCCCTCGCTTTTATAATCCTTTTGGTATTTCACGTGTCTATATCTCCCCCCCCCCCCCCAAAAAAAAAAAATTGAAAACCATCGCAATTGGTTAAAGTTAATTTTAATAAATACATATAGAAAAAATTAAAAAATCTTCAAATTTAGAACCTGCAATTTTTCAATTCCCTTATAGAGGGCAAAAAGTGAAATAAAATTGGTAAATGGTTCAGGTAGCTGAGGTTTCCAGCAATTGACAAACCCCAAAAGTAACGAAACCGAATTTTTTCGAAAATGGTTAAACTTTAATATCCTCCAGCTCCGTTCTTTTTTTAGCTGAAGGACACTTTTTTTTTGGGGGGGGGGGGATTGGACACTTTGACTTGGAAAAAAAACATAGATTAAGTACTTCAAATTCTTTCAAAGGCAATAAAAAATAAATATTCGTAACCACCAAATCGAACCTGCCCGAAATTATTTTCAACGAGTTCAAAAAGCTGGAAAAGACGAAAATACGTAACTACTCAAGCCTTCAAAAAAGAGATCCGAACCTAATTCGATTAAAATACGTTCCACAGGTGAAGAATCATTCGAAAAATAACTTTTTACTCGCCAAACAGAGCGAAATTCTTTCAACGACTATACCTACCTACGTACAAATTTTTTCTCAACTTAATTTGATTTAGGACGCTTTGAAGTTCACACCCCAAAAGGTTTTTGGTAAAAGACTCGATGGAACTTTTCCTCGCTGAAAAAATTGGCATTGGTGCGATAGAATCGGTCGTAAATTAAAAACTTTCAAACCTCGTACAATTAAGTAGATTAAAGAACGTATTTTATTCTACGCACACAAAATGTTTTTAAAGAGCGAACGCGTGGAACGGTTGGTATACGAAGTACGAGTATTGTAGAGCTAGAAAAGAGACCGGGTTTCCGTACTTAACAGCCTAAAAATAATCAAAACGAATGTGCAACTTTTAGCTTTAAAACTGCTGCTTGAACCCTTTGGCGCGACGAGGTATACACAGTAAATTTACGAGTCGAGTTTTAAAAGAGAGTCCTTTTATCGGTATAAAAACCTATTCGATCCCTGGCCGGACCGGAAAAAAAATATTGGATTTTGAGGTTTTTGCACGGACGAGATGGCGGCGCTTATACTCCGTACTCGAAACGAAATTGTAAATTCGAAAACCCCCGACCGACGTTACCGATTAGGAGAATTTCCTAATCTATTTCTTGCGCCTCTCCTCTTCATTACGCTTCATTCACCTCGGATGGTTTTTTTTTCGCGTATACTTTATCGTTGTCGTCGTCACCATCGTCGTCGTCGTCGTCGTCGTTGGAAGCAGATACGAATAAAAAAAACACTCGCACGCACACATACAAATACAACTTTTCGTATCCTTTTGGAAATAGTAGCGTATAAAGAGGACGAGGTTAAGTACGATTTTTATTTTTTTTTTTCCTAAACACTCCTCAACCCATACGCCGATTCGTCGTTTCTCTCTTTTTATAACCCATGACCGCTCTACCGTGTATACTTTTTTACAAGCGGAGACAACCTCTTGATATATAGAATTTCCAATTCAGCTCAGCCAAAGTATACATATACACACACTGGGAGCAGCGGAGCAGCGTCGGTGGCGACTTCATCAGCAGCAGCCGTAACTCGAAAGCATAAAATACTCGTAAGTTACTCTTTTTGACCCAAACGCGCTCTTTTTTCTCTGGAGGAAGGGCAGAGTCGACGTTTAAACGAGTCCTCCCTTTTTTTCTCGCCTCCTCCGCCAAGCTCGGTGCTCGAATCGGAGAAAATTTTTCAAATGCACAATCGAGTCCCGAATTGTACCTTTTTTTTTTACCGACTTTGTGAAAAGCGTCGCTAATGTTAATAATTTTCCAAGTTTCTTTTTCGTGTGCCAAAAATTTCGATTTAATGAAATGCCCGATCGCGCTGCCGTCCTATGGTGCGGTTAATTTGTTGGCGAATGATAAGGTTTTTATGGCGTTTTGAGGAGTACTTTTGTCGCATTTTCTGGCCAGCTCGAAGGCGAATGTACCTACAATGGTATCAACCCAGCCGAGTGTCTCGTAAGCACTTCCATACTTATATAGGATTATAGATTAGGGACACGAAAAGTTGGAAAATTAGTAGATATCTACTACGGTTCTGCGTATTCGAATCACTTTTGATAATTTCATGATTCGAAAAATGATTCCGGATTCGTCATTTTTGTTCAGATCATTTCTGAGATTCGTGATTTGTATACCTACGTTTCGAATCATTTATCGACTCTGTTCCTTTCATTTTTTTAGTTTTTCTGGGCTGCATTCAGCTTCAGTTATGGATACCTAAATTTGAAGTCATTTTGGCCATTTGATTCATCATGAAAATAGTATATAGTATACCTATAATTTTAGTATAGGATTGAAAAATTATTAATCTAAATTTGCCAAGGACGAAAAAATCTGTTTGGCTGACCTTATTAGTTCGTACTTATAAAATGACGTCAAATTAAATTTTGAGGTAGCCAACAAATTTCCAAACATGAGGAAAATATTAAGTAATAATATTGTAGGCTAACAAAATAAGTCTGTTCACCCAAAAAGCAAATATGTGACCACCAATAATTTTTCAAAAGATGATAATTTTGTCTTCCTTAATTTAAATCAAAGTTTGAAATTTTTTAAATTGAATTTCTTTTGAAAAATTGTAAAATTTCAGTCTTGAAAATTGGAACCTTGGCGCTCGTATAAGACCAAAGACAAATCGCCACCTTCTGAGAAATTCTAGATTATCATTATTCAGTTTTTATGGGGATAATAGGCCCTATTTTGAGTACAACTTCCAATATTTTCCCCACACCTAAAATTCGATGGCTAGATACCTCAAAATTTGGTGATTTTTTTTAAATTTAAATATGTCAAAAACGATGAACAAAAGAATGTTGGAAAAATAAAAAAAAAAAAAGATTTTTTAAAATTTTCAAAAATTTCGAGTCGACGATTCGTGATTTGAATTAAAAAATGAACAATATTCGGTACAGTACACATCATATGAACATATGGAAAAGAAAAGACAGATTTTATATTAACCCCTTCTCTACTCGGACCACACGGAACCTGTCTACCAGACTCGCAATATAATCGCAACTGTTCACCCTCTACCTATTCTAATACCCACATCTATGCCTACACCTAGATTACTATAAGTACGTTATTCGACATAAGAAGGGTTTATTCGCAAATGAGATAAAACGGCATCGTTGGCGATTGTTACACACCTTGGGAACGAAATGTTGCCAATCTTGAAAACGAGCGAGGGCAGATGAAACACGTAAATAGAAATACCTGCCAAGTCCCACGCAAATCGCCCTTACGTTAGTGTCGCCGGACCCGGTAAACAAAACTGCAAAGGCCAGTTTATCAGGTTTTGGACGTTTAATTTGCACGCACCCTAATCGTTTCCCCTGCTTGGACCAGGTCGTTCTTTTGCATTAAAGTACAGATCGGTGGGAGTTTTTTACGAGATGATTCCGGAGACAATGATAAAATTACGTCAGGTAGGTATCGACGATCTGTTTTTTTTTTTTTGTTGGTCTCGAAAACGGGGTTGGATCAGAAGATAAGAAGAGTTGGGAATTTAGTATACTATTTGATAGTTTGTAGAAGTGAAGTTTGTAAATTGTGTGCTGATCTTGACTATAAAAAGTGTAAAGTGAATAATTATGTATTTTATTTGATATTTTTCAAAATTTCCGAGTAAGTTGAATATCATTTTTTGTACTATTATAATCAAAGTTATTAAAATTGATGCTAAAAAAATCATATTATTTCTTGACATTTCATATCAATCATTGATCCTAGACTTTTCAGATGAAATAACTTTATTAGGTAGGTGAATTCTGAGCCAAATCCTACCCAGGGAGAATAGGGAACAATATTTATCTCGTAATAGCAAAATTTAATCTTTATCAAAAAATGTTGAGAAGTGATGCCTTTTGATTTAAATTGGAAATAATTGAAAATATAATTTTCATTCCATCAGTCGGAATTTCTCCAATAACTCAAATTTCATAATACACCAAATTAGTTTTATACGTATATTTTTGCTTCCTCACTCTTCCCTCCTTTGATATAAAAATTAATAATGGCTCAATTTTTTCAAAAATGATTTTTCTCAAGCAACTTTTGCAAATTTTCTACGAGTAAAATTGACAATTTTTTAAGAGGTCAGAGTCAGACTTCTTAGTGACATCTTTGCGAGAATTTATGAAAATAAAAAATGAATCACTCACCACTTAAATCGAACTATTGATCGCCGAGCTGAATCCATTGCATAGTGACTTTATGCTCAATATACCTATGTATACTCCCGTAGCTAAAACACAGTAAAATATACAATAAAAATATGAAAAATATAAATTTTTGGTAAAACAAAATTATTATCACTTAGGTACACTTATTATACGATTTAACCCATATGAACTGATTTTTCTAAACCTATATGGATGCACTCGTATTTTCATAATTTCTGACCTATCGAAAAATCAGTGAAAGGTCAGGTCCTTAGATCTAACCATTATATTGAGACAAGAATTTTAATGGTCGTTTCTCCCTTTTTCCTCCTCCTCAACATTATTATGCCGATTATTGAGAGCAAAGCAGATTTTTCTCCGAAAAAAGCTTGAAAACTAAAATTGAAATTTGTAGAAACAGGGTCAGATTTTGCAAGTTGAAAATTATTTTGTAGGTAATTTACATATTTGCAGTCGAACAAAACTAAATTTTTATATGTAGAATTTCAATTTCATTTCTTCAAACTAATTCGTGTCAAAAGATGTCGAAAAAAAAATTCAAATAAAATCTGTCATCGAAATACCTACGTAAAAAATTATGGTAATTGAAACCTGGATTTTTTTTCATTTTTCACAAAACAATCAAAGAAGTGCATTTTTACTGGGGAGACTAATTTTTGACTGATAATTATAGAGGATTTTCGCCGGAGTTGATTCCAATTTCACTTGCTTCAAATTTTTTAATATTTTTTCCAATTTCAAAAACCTTTTCCAGTAAATAGAGTCTAATTTTCACCAAAACCGATGAGAACGAGATTTGATCACAATGCAAAAAAATTGGGAGCTCTCTTCTAAAAAGTTTGAAACGAAATTTTCAACACTCCTCACTTCTCCCTTTTCGTTTGAAACATCACAAATTCTATCGAAATTTTTATTGATTTTAATATCACCAATGATAAAGAAATATCGCTCGAATGAAGAGAGAAAAAAATATAGGAATAGGTATCCAATGCAGAATTATTGAATTCAAGAATAGAAATTTTATTAAATTTTATTGTTCTCAAATTGTTTTAAAAATTTTTTTCACGTCATTTTTAAAATCTAATCGAATTGATGGAATATTTGGTGTTAGCTAGGGTACATTTGAAATAACAAATTAACATTCCCAAGGGAGTCTTTATGTTTTTCAATCCCTATACAAGCCTCTGGTTGATTTTTCAAAAAATTCAGAGCTCGTATAAACATCTTCACCTTTTTCCTCCTCTCCATGGTCTTATTCATCACAGTGCCAGTAACTCGAATATAGGTACGTAACATTAATTATCAAAAGAATCTGAAAAAATTTCATTCTCAATAATCATCTATCTCAGAAAATGTGAATTCATCCCATGAATCATACCTATTCACTGATTTATAAATGAGAGGGTAGCTTCCAACAGTTTTTGAATTCACTCGCAAATTAAATTTGAACAAGAGTTTTGTTCTCATTGTGCAGAATCGAAAATTCATTCAATTAAAATTTTATTCAAAAAATGAAAAATCCAGAGACTTTACTTGAGAAAGCTCTCAACCAAAAGGTGAAAAATACTCCAAGTCCAGTTCCATCGATTTACTCGCGTTGCATGAAAATAACAATTTCGTTCAAAGCTTCAGTGTTTGCCCAACTCAAATACAACATTCTGTTCCATGGAAGATTTTGTGGCCTTTTGAAAAAAATTGTATAGTTTTTTTCCTTTCGTCAACTGATCTTTCCAAAAAGTAATTCAATTAAATTTGCTCTCGGTTTCAAGAAGTAAAAACTTTGTACTCGTAATACCTTTACTTACATCAATTTTTTTGCAAAAAATTTGTCAAAAACTATGACTTTTTTGAAGCTTACATTTGTGAAACTCGAGTTCATATTTCAATTCAGGAGGAGGCATAGGCTTATAAATTTTATATTTTCTCTGTTTTCATAATTTTTTCCTCTCGTCACATTTTAATTTAGAGTTCGCACAACACCGACGAAATTACACCATACCAATATCATCCGTCAAAAAAGCCTAATAATCTCAAAATGAAGATCTCTCTGATACCAAATTAAATTCATATCTTAAGCCATTATCATAATTAAAAATGATGGAAAATCCTCGAAACTCGACGCCAGCGCCATATCGTTTCAGAAATTCTTAGATCATTTCATTAACTTAATGAAAACGACGTTTCCACCATGGTGATATTCAAAATACCCGACTACAGATTCGGGATGTGCTTGCTTCAACGCCATAATACGTAGAAAAGCAGCAACTTTTCTCTTCCTGTCTCTTCCTTCAACGTATAGTGATTCATTAACACGCTATACGCGATATTAATTAAAAGTTTGAAATAATTAAAATCAGAGGAGGAAAACTTCTGTCACTATAATATGGAAGACATTGGACGAGTCGAGGTGCCTCATCTTTTTGCAACGAGAATGACTGCCGCTCTCCTCGTACGGAGTTGAATTTCGCTGGACGCTAGGCCACGTAAAAAGTAGATAGTCGGGAGGAGAGTACGGAGCAGAGAAAACTTCATTAACTACACTCTCTCGCTGGCGTCGTATTCCGTACGCGGTAGCGCCATGCCATACCATTCCATCCCTTACGCAGGCTGTAAAACGTACCTCGACATACGAACGTGCAGCGCCGGCAGCAGCAAGCAGAGCAGCAGAAATACCCCTTGGAGAAGGGTCGATGTTAGTTGTATTTCTCGGCCAATGGCGACGGTCTTTCTACCCAAGGAACACTTTCTTTTCCCGGTCCTTTCACGCGCACCACGACCCCGATCTTCGCCTCCACCCTCGCCACGCCAAAGAACGTATTTCGTCGTACCGCCGGCGCCGCGCCGCGCACCCCTTTACGCTAGCTTCGCCTTTAATTCATTGGGGTAAGTTTCGCAGCAGCTACGCCATATTGTAACCCTTTTCGTACCGCTCGCTTCCGCTTCCACCCTCGCCACCGCCGCTTCGTCCAACGTACGCTCTCATTTTGCCATTTTCATTAATGTGTGAAGAATCACGTAAGGTAGCTTGAATGCCCAGATCGGGCTTTCATCTTACTGCGGCGAAAAACTTTTTTTTTCTCCTACGTGCGAGAATAATTAGAAATGGGAATTCTCTTTTATTTTGAAGCGCGACCGCGTCGCCGTTACTGTAAAAATCGTCACTCGCCGCTACGGTCAGGAATTTCTCCTTTTTTTTTTCAATGGCTCTCAAATGGAATACTTTTTGCCGTTAAATTACACCTGGAAAAAATTCTCTCTCGTGTGCGCGAATACCTATACGTATTTGGACGCGGTCGTTGTACGCGGGCATTTTCGAATATTCTCTCGCTTCGTGACCATCCCTAGGAACGAAATTTTTTCCTGCAGTCGTCGAGCATTTATCAAAATTATCTCGCAGGTTTCAACTTTTTTAATTAATTGCCTCGAAAAGGTGCGAAATTGTGAAAATTTAAAATACCTAATTATGTAAATACGTACGCCGCGCCAGGCCTGCAAATAGGTATATTCATATAATTTAAAAGAATGGAAGGGTTGAGAGGATGATTTTTGTAAAAAGAACGACATAGAGGGGATCCAAAATTGAGTAAACCAAAAAATTGAATTTCTAATTTGCACATCCAAGTCTTCAATCGATAATGCGCTCATTTTTCGGAACGGTTTTTAGCAATAAACCGGAAAGTTTTATTATACTTAATCAGAAATGGATAGGTATACGAAAGTTTTTGAGGAAAAATACTCGCGATCTTGCCAACAGCAGCATAGTCAGAATTTTTTTGTAGAAAATAGGTTGTGAAACAAGTTGAAAAATTGAACAAGCTATTGATTGAAGGTAGATACAGGGTGCACATGAAAGGAAAAATCATATTGATCGAAATAAAAATGGTATCCAGCATGATTTTGGAAAGATTTGGTGTTTTGACGACAAGATCAATTTATGGAGAACAAAAATGATTGCTAACTGCTGTTTTTTTCAAATCTAAAAATTCTTCGAAGTCTAGGTATACTTTGCGGATATCGAGTTTTCCTCACAAAAATTACATTTTCAATACGAAAATTCACACCAATTTTGTGATGAATTTCATTTTTTTTTTTCAAACCTGCAAAGTTGGAGTAACGGTGTAGACTTCAAAAAGGCCCGATAAAAATTTAACCAAAATTTTGCTGATTTTTCCTAATGCTGCAATTCTGACCTTTTCCAATGACTTTTCACTGATTCGAAATGAAAGGAGTAAATAGCATTTGAATTCTGATTTTTGACATTCAATTTTCAATTTTAAATTATTATCATTCAATTTTTGATTTTAGCTTTTTTGAATTCACATTTCATCTTTGACATTCAATTTTTGATTTTAAAACACTAAGAACTACTGTAATTTTTTCCAGGTACAAGGTTTCAAGATTATTTCATATTAGATAGTATAATCGATTTTGAAAAGGCTATTGGGTATCAAAGGTGAGAGTTGAATTTCGAGGGTGAAATTTTCACAATTTCTTTTTGAGGCACAACTTCTCTTTTTTTCATTTTCGAAAAAAAAGTCTGAAATACTTAATTTACCTTATTGCTTACACGAAACATATTATTATTTTAAAATTTCAGTACATTAAACTGATTGAAAAATGTCGTTTCCCAAGTTTTCAAAGATTGGTGGAGATCTATAGGGGGCATGGCGAAAGGGTCTTGGGTCACCCCCTTCCCCCCATGTTGAATTAGCTGTCCCAAATAATTTTCTGCGTCGGTATTTGTTTCACTTTGAAAAATTCGCAAATATGAACTCAATTTTCAAAAGATAAACTATCAATATTTATATCGAATTTTCTTTTTTCAAGCTTCTAAAAAGCGTCAAAAATCACGAAATCTCTATTTCAAATAAATGAAATTTTTTCAAACAACAAATTACGTAAGTATTAAAAAACGAAATTTGATAAAAATTCATCTTTCCGATCCTTTTTCAAAAATGTTCGCTCTCGCTTCGGTTATTCTTAAAATAATGGTCGACATGACCCCAATTTCTTTCTATCAGTTCTTAATATTTATAAAAGTTAAAGTTAAAGGTAGAAAAAATTCTTGAGGATCAAAATTCAATATTTTTGTTCCACGAAGCTTTCAATGATCAACAACACGCTCTCCTTTCTCACATTTACATATTAGTAAGGAAAAATCATTAATACACATTCAAATTTACTTCACTGAAAGGAAATCGGTCGGAAAAATTATTGAATCAATTAGATTGATTTTCAAGGCAATTTCAATAATTTTCTTTGTGCTTCAACTGCCCATACCCTACTAAAACGATTTCTTACAAATTCCGAAATATTGAGAGGGTGAAAAATTTTTCGAGTTTCCAAGTGAAAATGTTCAAGCACATTCACTGCATTATTTTTCACTTTTCCTCTCTCTTAAAAACTGCTGTTTTGCAGCAATGTACTTCATTTTTGAGATCCAGATATCCATTTGAGAGCTGAGGACTTGAAACTGACATATAATATGCCATCGATAAAGATCTCGAGAAGATAATTTTTCCGAAATACTTTAAGAATGTTTTTCAGCTCTCTACCAAATGAAAATGAATGCTTTAGCGAAAGAAGAGTGGAAAATTTTTGAAAAATTGTATCGAAAAAGGAAGACAGGTCTTTCTTGGACACGCTAGATAAAACCTTTTCAATTTCAAGAGATTATCGCGACCCTATGAATCTAAAATCACTGCAACGAAATGAAAAAAAGGAGAATGGAAATAGTTTTCAATCTATACGAGAAATATGATGAGATCTTACTCACAATGACTGGTCGAAAAAAGCAAAAACAAAGAATTTAATTTAATTTATACGATACATACAAACGTCGAGGAGACACAGCTCCCATTTCGAAATCAGATTCGCATGCCTACCGAATGATTATAAAGTGAAACGAGAAAATACAAAGAGGGAAAAACTTTTACGGAATATGAAAACAAGAAAACATGGTGCAAATACATTTCAGCTGAAACGTTTAATGCAAATGTATAATGTACCTACTACCTACACCAACGTTACACCTAGCCACCTATCTACAAATATACGTAGTCACTGCAAAGGTAGGTAGTAGGTAGTGTAGGTAGCTAGGTACATTACACACATACTACGCATTAGATATACTGCAAAGGTACGTCGTGCTTGTATGTATTATTTTTTTTTCCCCAACGAAAATTCATCAAGTTGCGGCGGCACTTGATACGAGTACAAAGGTAGATACAGCGACGTTTTCTCGTAAGTTTTAACCATGGCAACGTGGCTTCGTTACACCAGAAGTAACATTTCTGTTTACCGTTATTTATGTGCGGCGAAAAAATAGAACAAATAAAAGAACAAAACAAAAACTGTAATTAGCCAGGATTTGCGGCAGTTTTTTCTAATGAGTTGGTTTTTTTTTGTGAATTGCTACAGCACGGGGAATAAAACAAAAGAGAGAGCTATCCGCGAATGTACATACCATTCAGAGAACGTTTGTTAAAAAGAAACTTTTATCGTTTGAAAAACAAGTGGAAGTACGAGGCGGCTTTCATTTGGCAAAAAAAAAAAACACCCTCTTGCCGTACCTAGTATATTTTTTTTACTCTCTAATGTAACTTTCTCTACGTATCTTCTTTTTTATTTTCCATCTTTTTTCGATGCGCCACCGTTCTAATGTTGTTGTGTTGGCATATAGGAAGGTAGGTAGCCTGCCTGTATACATAATGACGTTGGTGTTGGTATACAGACTGCGGACTGCGGACTACGGGTCTCTGCCATGCAAAAAGAAAACCATTTTCGCCCTCAACGATAGGATGTGTTTCAGTTTTTGTCATGACGATCCATCACTCGCGTATTTGGCCTTTCTCTTGCTCTGTCTCTCTCGCCATGTCTGTTTTTGTGCTTTGCGTTAAATCGTCGGTGTCCGATGCTGATGCTGACCACCAAAACGGCCACTCCCAAATGTTACCAACATGCTTCAGTTTACCAGCCAAAAAAAAAGACTTTTCCTCGCACAAATGCGAATACCTATACGCAACGTCTCGAGAGGATTTAAAGCTTCTACGTCCACAATGTTGCAGAGTAGATACATAGTGGAAAAATAGATTCTGAATTTGTAAAAATGTTGGCCAGGTTTCATGATGCTGTTTAACGAATTTTCTTCTCAAAAATTACTATTTTGTACAAAATTTTTAGACATCTTATCAAATTCAATTCTAAAAAAAAAAAAAAAAAATGAAAACTTGAATTCATTCGAATAAGAGAGAAAATGTAAGCCCACTGGGGCGAGTATTTTAATTTTTTCTATTAAGCTTTATAGCATATTTTCTTCAATAAATTTATTAACCATTCTGTGTCACATTCAGAAAGATTCTGTAATCATGATTTTCTTATGACTCTGAACTCCTCTCTCTCTTACCTTGAATCAGTCAAAATCTGAAAACTGACTCGATTGAAAAAGACAGACTCATGTCAATGATTGGCAGTGAAATTTCACTGATTCCACTGTTAATCAGTGAAAAATTACTGATTCGAAAATGAAAATTCACCGACTGAATCGATAAATTTTTCACCGCTTTCTACAGTGACTTGATTCTGTCGATTGCATCAGTCAGTTTTGACTGATTCAGATTAAGACAGCAGGATATTTGCAGAGAGAGAGCCTCAATGCAAAAGCGTTGCTTTTCAACATTTAAGGATCATTTGTTGACCATTACTTCCCAAAAAAAACCAGCTGAACTTTGTTTTTCAAATTTTCAAGTTGATGAGAAAAAATCTAACGAGAAAAAATGTTCGAACAGACTGTATAGGGGAGGGGGGCAATTATGATTTATGGATGAAAAAAATTGCAACGTAACAAAAAATGTGATAAGCACTTTTTACTTATTTTTAAAAATTGAAAGGACTAATACACTTTCAAATATTTCCATGCTGAAAACCCCCACAGTTTGAAGGTGATCAAACATGTAAGAACGTCATATTTTTGGTGGTGATTTTTTTCTACAAAGTTCACTCAAAAAGACAGTTTGAACAATTTTCTTACTGGAATATTTTTTTCACCGGTACCTCGAATTAACCAATTTCTGATAAATTGTTATAAAATGTACCAGAAAACTTTTAAAATGTGCAACCCGGACCAAAAACACGTTTTCTAATCGTTATCAGTCAACCATAACCATAGAGCAAGTTCATTGGATTAAGGAAATTTTTTTTTATTGATTTACAAAGGCATTCGTTAATTTTACTAAGAAGTAGATAAGGTTTAAAAAAATGAAAATTACACTCGAACATTAAAAAATGAAACAAAAAATTTTATTCGAGTACCAAAATACATTCCTTCGCTCGATCCTGGCTTCCAAAAATTGCTTGTGGGGAGGAACGTCAATAAAATCTGATTTTTCGAGAGCAACAAGCACGAGCATTAGAAAATCTTGTACAAAATTTCACGACTAATCGAATGAAATTCTGTGAAAACATCTCATTGTTTGAGCCTTGCCCACGAAAAAGTGAAATTTCTGAGAAAACAAAGCGTTCTAAAGCCAATAACCACGACAAAAGTTGTATAGAGAATCAGTTTCCTATCGGAAAGAACCGATTTTTTTGGGAGGCATATTTTTTAAGATATTTTCGAGTAAAGTTGAATATTAGGTACGGTAATGAAGTTTCTTCACCAATGTTCAACTTTACTCGAAAATATCTTGAAAACTATGCTTCCCAGAAAAATTCCACTGGATCTACCCGATAGAAAATTTAATTCTCTATACCTATTGTCATGGTGATAATGAGTTTAAAACACTTGGTTTTTTCAAAAATTTCACTTTTTCGCAAGCAAGGCACAAAAAAATGAGTTTTTTTCACAGAATTTAAAAAAGAAGGAGCTGTAACTTTTTCTCTGAGAGATACGAAGTCTACGATTTGCGCCATTCGATTCGTGCTGAAATTTTCTAAAAGATTAGATATACAAGAAAAAAAAGTATTAATTTTCCCATGCTCGTGCTTATGTTTTTTTCTCGAAAAATATTATTCTTCAACCCTCCACCAACAAAAGCAAACTTCGGTCGAAAAAAATCTTCAAAAGCAGACAAAAAATTAACGAATAATTTAGTTTAATGATGAAGTATCAGTTTTTTAAATAAAAATACTCGTACAATGAGACATTTTACTTACGTCGATTGATGAATACTTACACAAAATCAATGAAGAAGTCCATTTCACAAGGAATGAATACCAAGATACATATACCTACGTTCATCAAATATTGCATCATTTTAAATGTTTTTCGAAGATCTTCTCGTGAAATTGATCCGGTTGAAATTTCACAAATACCTTTACCCATTTACTCAATATTTACCATATTTTTCAACGAAATTCATTCTTTGATAATTATATAGAAGCGTATTTTTAAAATATAACACATTTTTGATTATGAAAAAAATTTATTCGAAAATTTAATAGGACAAATAAAAAAAAGAAACTATAAACAAAATGCACCGGTAGTTGAAAAAATTTATACTTAATAATTATTATCACCGGAAACTACGAAAATATTCACTAAAATATTTAAATCTAATAACACGTTTCAAACTGGTGACGAAAACGTAAAAAATACCTATCATAATCGATATTCTCGTATTAGCACCGGAAATTATACTAAAATATTCACTAAAATACTTAAATCTTAAATCACGTTTCAAAATAATGACTAAAAAGATCATTTCAATATCTCGATAAGCAACTCGAACTCGAACGAACAAAAACTTCACGAACATAAATTATCTAAATTACGCAAAAGGGCGATATTACTTGCCAAGATCGACTTCTTGGATTTAACATTGTCGTAGAACCGTTTAATTATAGCACATTGAGGTTGGTAGTCTTCTGATCGCATATAACTCTCGACGTCGCATTGAATTTGCTCAAATTTGTTACAAATATATTCCAATAAATCTTCGTACAACTCGATTTCTTCGTAACTGACGGCATTGACGGGTTCCATTCTTGCGACGGTATTTATCAGGCAAATCTGCTTCTTTATTTCGATTTCCTGCGATACGACGGTGCACCTCTGGTACGTAAGCCTCGATTGACTGAAGGAATTCATATATTTCGCACAAACGGATTTCAAATGACGTAAATTTTCTTCAGAACGACGATATTCCTCCATTCTCGATTCTCTGTTGATTTCGCTCGATAATTTTTCGACGGCTCTTTTATTCGCACGAAGCAGTTCATCAAATTTACATAAGACACTATAAGATAATTCGGCCGCTTCTTCGGAATCGGTATGCTGAGGTTTTAACGAAAGGATGTGATCGCTTAAACATTTCTGTTTTTTCAATAATTTCGCCAGCAAAGACATCGTGTACGATAAATTATCACGAAATCGACCGATATAAAAATCGAAACTGAACGTAGTTGATATTCGACGAATCGAAAAATTCACAACGATCGAACTGGTAAAAATTAACAGCAGAACAATCGAGTAAACGCAAAAATCGAACGTAGAAATAATTCACAACACAAAATCAAAATAGAAACGAAACTCAACTTGGAAGCAATATCCACGAGAAAATAACAGCAAGATGTTCGCGAGCTGAAGACAAAATCATATATGAACCGAGTGAAATTCTGCAGTATCCAAGTAAACAGGTTGCACGTGGGTACTCGACGGCCACCAATCCCATTAGTCGAAAAGTACCGTTAGTCGAGTCCGAGAACATCCTGCGGCCATTGTAATCGGGATACCTGTACGTCTACGTATCCTTCCAAGAACCTAATGACTTTTGTTCCTCGGGTATACTAATGATGGGTGCCAGGTAAATAGATGTGTCGCCATTTATGAAAACAAAACCTACTACGTATAGACTTTGGACGAGGATATGGCGAGTCCTATTGTTATTTTTTCCAAAAACTTTCGACTCTTCATGTGTCAATACAAAGACAAACATCTGTCTTCCAGGCAAAATTCCAGAGAACGAAAATAGAACTACGTCGATGCATAGTAAATCACCTATTATTTTCATAAGACGAAGAAGAATGTTATTTCAATAAGGGATGTGGAAGAACTGGAATTGAAAAGTTGAACGAGAAATTAAATATACCTGCCATCAACTTTTTAATCTGCAGTTGAAAATTATGGTCACGAAAAAATCTACAATCGAGTGTACCTATATTCTTTTTTCATCATCATCTAATTCAGAAATTTCTCGATATTTATACTCATAAATTTATCCAACTCGTGGAAATTTCTCGAATATTATCCATCAAAATCAAACCCCGGAAACAATCGCCCTCCATACAATTTCTTTTTCACACATTTACCCGGTATTTGCAATATTCGTCGCAATGCTTATAAGTAAGGAATATCGACTCCCCGGCACACGTAATACTTGTAAGGTCGAGAGGGGCGGAAGAACCCCGACCAAATACGTTTCCATACGAAACGAATACTAAACGAGTAGGCACATAAGGGATATACGGGGGGAGAAACACGCCGAACAAAAAATCCTAAACAGAAAAAATCCCAAGAGTTTTTTTTGAATAGAGTACTAATTGACGTTTTAATCGAAATACGATTTCAATTTTAAAACAAGAGGACATTTCATTAAAATTGGAAGCGCGTAAATTTGAAACGGGTCAAACCGTAAATTAGACTTTTGTTTGTAAAAGTTGACTCGGAAAATTCAAAATCGAAGAAAGGGGTTCTTTTTATTTAAATAAAAAAAAGGCGCGAGTTTCACGCGTAGCATGTACAATATACTAGGACACGTTTAAAAGTCTATAGCCGGCGCGGCGCGACTACGACCGCCGCATTATAATCTATATAAACTTTTTTCATCAACTTTACGTAGTATACTTTATACACGTACGTATAAGTATGGGAGTATAATTCGTTATTATTAATTTTAATTGAAAATCTATCCCTCGACAAGCGTAGGGAAAGCGCTTAATTATATGGGTAGTTGGGTAGTGAACACCTTGGGGGAATTATTTTTCCTTGGTAGCGACAGGTATTGAAATATCTAAGTATAATGCGCCTGTTTAAATTGAATTTTTTTTTTTAGAAAATCATCGACATTCGCCTCTTGATCAACGTTTGAAAAAAAAAAGTGGATAGGGTACTTGGTAAAGTAAGAAGGGATCGAAATATCCATAAATTGAGTCGTATGTATTATTTGAATAATGTCATATGTACCATAACAAAAAACTGGATTGTTTTTTCGTCAAGTACGCCATTATTTTGGAAATAAATTCACTTTCGATGTTTGTCCAGCTTTAAAATTGATAAAGCGAAAGGTAGGTAGTCGTTCCTTATACCTAGCAAAATCAAGAGCTGAAAATTGTTCTGAAAATTGTGAAATCATTTGAAAAAAAAATCTGTAAAACGGTATAATTGTATTTTTGAGTCGAAAAAATAAAAAAAAATCCTATCTTGGCCAGATATTTCTGACTTTTTGATTCTTTTCTTAAATTATGAGCCACCTCGGTTCGTCTTTGATACGAATAAGCTTCGAACGTATTATCAATTAGAAAAATTAATAGCTATAGATATGTACCTATTAAGAATGAGGAGTACTTTGAAACTGTAAGCAAATTTTATGGTAAGTAACAATTTTTGTTCAAAATCAAAATTGATAATAGGATAACAAAGGAAGTATAAAAGATGTCCACCTATCAGTATACGAGAAGTGGGATTATTGAGAAGAGCTGAAATACGCCAGCGATTCTTTTATGTCTCTCCGGAAAATTTCTGGGTGTGCGAATGCCAATCAATTTAATTAAATTGTTTGCTAACCATTTATTATTTCTCAAATAAATTCTTATTTTCGTACAGCTTGCATTTAAAAAATATTTTTCGATAAAAAAAAAAGTAACATTTGTATGATCCTCCGAAAATTCTACAGGTCGAATCTGTCGAATCGTTCACAAACGATGTCTCAATTTTTCAAGTTGAGAGACCATAATAGTTCTCATTGGATTTAGGTAACTTGAAACGTACCCACTCATTTTATTTAAATCACTCTCGATCAAGTTGAATAACAATTTTCCAAATTGAATCAGAATTATTTGAACAAATCGTTCCCATAACTAAAAAGTTTATTTTGAACAG
This sequence comes from Pseudococcus jackbeardsleyi, assembly GCA_038380155.1. Lineage (NCBI taxonomy): Eukaryota > Metazoa > Arthropoda > Insecta > Hemiptera > Pseudococcidae > Pseudococcus > Pseudococcus jackbeardsleyi. The sequence continues at coordinate 59,585,849 of CM076240.1, read as the reverse complement.
CGTTGAAATTTCAATATAGATAAGAGTCGCGGAGAGTAAAATTCGGCTTGATTTGGCTCTTTGTGACTCTAACCTATTCTCCTAGCTAAAAAAAATCTTCGAGAGGACGCCATTTTACGAAAAATTTTGCCATTTCCCCTTGAAAGGCCAAAATCAACAAGTTTTCAAAAAAAAAAAGTTTCAAATGGACAAACAAGCGCTAAGACGAAACCAATGGTTGATTTTGATAGAAAAAACTCCATTTTACACGATTCTGCTCTCATTTTAGCCCTAAACAATAAAGCCTTTTTCAAAAAAATCAGTTTAAGTAGTTGTTTTTGAAGGCTCCTCATAGATGAAAGATGCCTAATTTTTATCAATATCGAATTGAGAAAAACTTGTTCAAAAGTTCAGTTTTGTTTAAAAAATTTGATTTTTACAGTTCATAAAAATTCGCCACATTGGAAAATTATTTGATTTTGAAGGTTTTGGAACATATTCATAGATTCATCGGAGATGTTTTGAAAAATTCTCTAGAAAATTATCTTCAAAAATCCTGAATTTTTGCGAATCATTTTTCCTTAAAAATATTCCCAAGCCTTTTCGATTTTTTAGTTGAGCAAAAAATTGTCACGAAAATTCATTCAAAATATGTTTTGATTCGATTTTTTTTTCAAAATATGTCTCTTCAATTTTTAAGATACATAGTTCAAATCTTTGCATCATACATCATTTTTTGGTATTTCTAGACATTCAAAATCGACAAAAAACTTCATGCTCAGTCTATTCATTTTTTAGAATAAGAAACTTCATACCTGCAATAGCAACATGACCCTATACATTTATATCTACACTAAATTATGCATACAAACGACTCCGGAGCACGACGAAAATTTATATTTGTAAAACAAACATTTACATTATTTGGGCGAAACGAAAATTCGGGTTACAAGTATATTAAGATAAAAACGGAAGTCCTCTATTGTGTGAATAAGCGCGTGGAAAGATGGAAAGAGAGTGCAAGCAGCGGCAGCGCAAACAGTCGCGTCAGCGTCCTCCGCATGCTTAAAGAGGGAAATCAACTTCACCAGTATGGATTTTTATGCCAAGAGCAGCTTTTACGACCAAACTTTAAGTTAGTTTCGGGGCAGGAGTTCGTAACATGTCGTACGAGGCTGGTACGAAAATTTTACAACTTCCCTATTTTTTTTTCGCAGGTACGTGCCTGGGCCTAGGAAGAAAAAGAAACGAGCATTTCGCTTCGTTAACTTTTTCGGCGTATTTGAAGCTTCGTGGCGGGCAAAATCGAAAACTCGTCGACGTCGTGTCGCCCAAAAAAAGAAGGAAAAAAACCAGACTCGCATATTGAGAAACCATATTGAAGGAGACCCTCTCGAAGTGCTGGGCGAATACGTGGGTGGTGTGTTTTTATTATGTAGAACGAATAGGAGTATGCGTACGTGCGTGTATGTGTGGTAGCATCCGGAGAGGAAGAGGCGAGCGCGCGGAGATTTGTGGGGAAAAGCAGCAAGCAGCACACCTCTAGGCCTCGCTATACCCAAGTAACCTAACACAAAGATTCATTATAACAAAATGCTGACTTTTTGCTTAACAGCGGTAAAACTACAGCGCGAGTGGTAGGTAGGTAGATAGATATACATACGCGAGCTTTTTTCAAAAGAGCGAACCTGTATGAAAAGTTTTATAAATTTCTTCTTTCGTTTCGCTTTCGGACTCTTTACAAATGACTGCTTTGATCATCAGTTTGCGCTTGTGGAATGATTCCAAAACGTTTTACGCCTCCCCGCTTGTGGCTCTTTAGCCAAACGTCGCAACGGAGGCGAGGTTTCTTTCAAAAGCTCGCTCTTGTTTTTTTTTTCGTTTTCGTTTGCAAAAAAAAAAAAGAACCTGCATAAAATACACGAAGAATTATCTAGATTTTTTTTTTGCAAATTAACGTTTTTCCCGAGTTACCGAAAAAAATAAACGCCATGCCAGATCTTTCTTTTTGGTCTCACGTAGGTGGGTCTGGGAGGATGTAGGTAGTAGGTACCTACCAGTTGATTCGAGATAAAACGTAAAAAATTATACGGTTTAGATGATAAATACCTAACATTTCCCAAAATTTCGCTAAACCAAGGGGTTATTTTTGCAAAACAGACTGCAATTTCTTAAAAAGAGGGGATTCTTAAATATAGGTGGTGGAATTTTTCACTGGTACAGATTTTCGCAAATTCTCGCAGTAAGTATATTACCTAAAATGGCGAAAAAGCGACGGAAACAGGATGACTTCGCATCGGAGGACGAAAAAAAATCAAATATGTAAATTAAGTCATAAATATGTAAATTAACGCGGTCACAAAACCTCATTTAAATATAGTCTTCGAAATTTTTTGAGTTGCACGACGATGGTTGCGAAAAAAAAGTACACGTAAAAAAGGAAAAGCCGCCGCAAAAGTATTCAACTTAGCAGAAATAGCTTAAAGGCTATTTGTTCAATTTACATTTTTCCCTATTACGTTGTGCGCGCATACGAGTACGTATGTAGAGGTGTAGTTAATACGTATAACTTACTGATGTCGTTTCGTGTAGCGTGCGATTTTTTTTTCAAGCGAATAACTTGCCAAATAAGTCAGTGAAACGAGATGCAATTTTTTTTCGACAAGGGTCGAAATTTTGGCGAAATTATGGTGTAGAAAATAAAATAACGAAAATTTTATTGTTCTGGAGATTTTTTCTTTGAAATTCTCGTCACCATTATTTAACTGAAACCAAACACTTGAATTTTTTGTTTTTGTGGAAAAATTTACTTCACACCTGCATAAGGCCTTACTGCATAATGACTTAAGAAGCATAATTTTAATTTATTCAATCATCAAACTATCTGTAGCTAAGTAATGAATTTTAAATCAATTCTTCAAATTTTTCAATAATTTTTTTTGAAGGATCCAATTATTCGATCCGAATAAAATATCTTTGTGCAAACCATTACTAAAAAAAAAGCTTCAAAATTCATTAATTTAGCCAAGAAAAAATATCTATTTGAGTATTGCTCATGATTCTGAATGTAAGAAAATTCGAAAACAATATTCATTCAGTTCAACACGATTTTTTGCAGGTACAAAAAATCATTCAACAAAAAAAAAGATGACTTTGAATTGACATATTGATAGGAAGAAGAGGGACAAAAAATCAAAATTTTCTTACCAAAAACAAAAATTTTCCACTAGAAATTTCACAAGTTTTGTTTAGAGTAATGGTTTTTACATTATGGATATGTTTCAACTTTTAATGATGATTTTGCTAAAAAAAAATTGCAAGATTTAAAAATTTTTCAGTTCCGATCACTGTTTGTTAAATTTGTTTTAGACGTTTCAACCTTTACCCCTGACTTTCAGAATTACGATGATCAAAACTGACAATTTCATGATTTTTTACTTTTTGTTGAACCTGAGTTGTTAATTTCAAATCAGAAAAAAATTTCATCATGTCAGCGATCGCCAAAATTTTGTCTTTCATTTTTTACAGCTTGACCCACAGCACTACGACATATGCATGTTGAAAAAGCAAAACCAATTCTTCTGATTAGAAATGCAATTTAGTCAGTATTGAAGGTGAGCTGCCTCTCTGTCCTGCTCCCTTTTTGTTCTCTACATCTCACTCATTCATCTACCCAATCCAGAATTCGAAAATACATAAAACAAATAAACGATAGCTGTCAACAGTTTTGAAAACACTCAATTCATATACCATAAAATTGATTCAAAATCAGATGGAAGGGGACATTTTTGATATGCTCTCTTGAATAAGGACCTTCGACCTAAAAGTTCTTATACAAGAAACAACAAATTTTGCGTTACAAAAACTTAAAATTCATTCTTGCTGATTTCAGCCTTTATTGGAGTCAGAAGGAGAAAAAGAAGGTACTTAGTTTTAATATTTTTTCCTTGATTAATTTGTATATGTAGTACGTAAAATAATGAAAAAATTCAAAAAAAAACCTATTCAATTTGAAGAAATGTCATCAATAAAATTTTCTCATTTTCAGGAATGAAACAAAGTGAAGGTACGAGGTGATTCACATCCTCCGCTGGATTTGGCCACTACGCAAGTAGGTAAGGATATTTAAACTGCGAAGATATTCGACTTCGATTGTTCAAATTTTCTATTCCGAAGGATAAAAATTTCATTGAATTCGATTTTTAAAAATCTTGTAGGCATTTTGTTCATATTTTTGAGGGTAAAAAACCACGAAAAATTGGTCGAAATTCGAAAATGTACCTAATTTTTCAAGTTTTGAATTTGATTCATCCAATCCAAATTAATTTTTGTATATTGATAAATTTTTCAGGACACAGATAATGTATCCTAACTCATTTCCAACTTTTTCAAATCGAATAAGGACAAAAATTCATGAAATTCGTTTTGAACAGTTTTTTCATGCTTAAAATTTCGATCTTTCACAATTTTATTCAAATTTTTACCCTATTGTCTTCATTTTAAACTGTTTGATAGAAAAAAAAACAACAACGATGGTAATTGTACACCAATTTTTTAAAGAGGTACCATACGTAAAATGATGAATCCATTCCTCAATTTTTTTTCACAAAAATTTTCAATTCAGATATATTAGAACTTGATCACAGGTCTCAATTTTCGTCCCTCCAAAAAAATAGGAAAACTTTCTGTTTCGTATACCAGCTCATTTTAACTTCGCTTGTTATTCAAAGCTACACGTACGTATATTTTTATAAAATAGACTGTGGTCGTTCGAAAAAATCTTGGAATTCAACTTCTCAGAAATGAAAGCCATTGCAACAACGCAACCCTGTTGAAAAAATAACGAGAAACGAAGTGTCCATCAAAATTAATTAGTATACCTACTCGCACCTATTGAACGACTCCAAACCGTCTGCAGCCCACACAACTGCAAACAAAGTAAAACATCGTTTCTGATTCCAGGTACCAGAGACAATGGCTTCGTAGCCTATTTAGGTGGGACTTTTTCTTGTGGTTTACATATCATTATTCTTTTCTAATTCGTGTCTCAATATTTTCACTTGGCGACAAAAGAAAAGTCGATGAAGCGAGTAGGCGAAGATAAATAATTAGACGAGACATTTGAAAAAGTAACCGTTAACTCTGTCGCTGCAGCTGTCTGAAATATTGTATGGAATGAGCTCAAGCAGTTAATTTGTTTTCTTTACAGAAGTCTAAGCATCGAACAACATTCACTAATTGATACAATAGCCCCGACATCATGGCACTGTATTGGAATCATTTTGAAAAAGTTGGCGAAATATGAGTTTCGTTCCATACTGAAATCGGCATAAGCCACAATAAATCAGCTTACCCACGTGTTGTCAAAATTTAAATTCAATAATTTGACGAGAATTTTCGAATGAATATTGTATTACAATTATTTGTGTAGTAAAATATACGAAAATCGTCGACATCAACGCATAAACGTGACTTTTTTCTCGCAACTGGCATAATGGTGGAAAAAAACTTGCACACTCTGTCAGAGGCCACACCCTCAGAAAACACTGATTTCGGTAATTTATTCTTCATCGTGAATCTCACATACGAAAATACCGATCGCCCGCACCCTCAGAAAACACTGATTTCGGTAATTTATTCTTCATCGTGAATCTCACATACGAAAATACCGATCGCCCGAAGCAGAGAATCGAATTTCTGATGTCTTATTAAAATGGCTAAATGCAAATATCGTTTAACGCGCGTCAATTCCGTTGGCGAAATTAATCGCCCATGTTGCTTTGTAATCGAGATATTGACGCAGTTTCCCTTAAAACATCCCCATTATTTTTTTAATGATGTTGTTTAACCCGCCTATTTTTAAATTTGATGTCGTTTGCGATTACTTTTACGTTAGGGAATTCGTTATTTACGGGTAGAATAACGTTGGAAAGTATTTCGTACCCTGATCTAAGGTATGCAACTTATAGGGCTGGGTGGCACGACAAGCAGAATCAGCTCACTTCGCAGTATTTTAAATGTGAAAATTTTTGGCATTCTCAAAATGCAATATAATATTGATTGGTAAAAAGAAAATAATACCTAATAAGTAATGCAGGTATAATATTCAATATGGTAATAGAGACATCTATTCTTATGGCCATGAATCCAATTATAACTTTTCATTATCGAGTCGCTTTGAAACCTTTCTTCAAGCAAACGTAACAGAATCCCTCAATAAAATGGCCAGATTAGAGCATCCATAATATTTTAGAAATGATTTTTCTTGACTTTTCTAGGTTTATCAGGTCAGTTTTTCATGTTTTTCCACCATTAACAAATGAATTATCCATTACCTATATAAGTATAGAGGAGAGGGTAATTTTTTCACATAATGTCTAACATTTTTTTTTCTTTCAAAAATTAATAAATTATTTATTTTGACGATATTTTTTAGATGTCATTTTTTTCATCCAATTCTAAAAATTTCCAACCTCTCTCCTTTCCACGAAAATTTGAAAACTTACATTTATAATAGAAAAAATTTCAAATTGAAGGAGGTCTCTATTTCGGAACGAAATCACAAAATTTTGAAAAATAAAATCATGCGAATGAAAATTCAGATTTATATTGACTGAAAATTTAAAAATGTCTTCACAATTCATTGCTACTCTCAATACCCACCAAAAAAAACATGTGTTTCGAATTGATAAATTTTCACGCTAGCCTTTGCTGTCTTTTGAGATGGTTCCAGTAAATAAAAAATAAACGAAAGGATAACATATTAATTGTTTTATCGAAATACTTATACCAGTGCGTTGAATCTGAGTGAAGAGGATTTTTTGAAGTTTTTTGATTTTATAAGCGGACATCTTACGACTACAGAAAAAAAATCAATGAGCAATTAAAATCAAGAATTATCTAATTCGTGGTAAAACTTCTCGAAAACTCTTATTAGGCTCCATCGACCACATTCCTTAAACAAAAAGATAACCTAATCACGACTGTCAACGCGTGGCCCCAAAATTAACCTTCTCTGTACGTGTAGGGCTTATAGGATAAGGTTGATATTTATTTGTAAGTGCCTAATACCTTATGCAAATGTACACAATATAGGTATAAATCGTCAAGTGCATCGTCTATACATGAAAAGAAAAAGGGGCCCATTTAAACCCGTTCCGCGACCTAAAAGATGAATATTTTTAAATTGCCACGCCGCGAATCAAGTTTTTTTTTATGAACCTGTTTTCCGAGCGCGAGGGTATCTGCGATAAAAAGGTCGAGTGTTGATTTTACCGTCGTTTCACTTGTTCGATATTCGAAAGTATTCAATATCACATTTCATAAGGGTACTAGCCCCATGCCCATCCATCATCAGAAACATCAGAGAAATACCATGTTCACTCATTTCACGAAACGAGGGGGAGGGAATGGTAGAACTCGATGTAAAATTATGAATGAAATACTCGATAAATTCACAGTTGAAAAATAAACGCAACAATAAGCAAAAAGCAATTTAAAAATTCGAACACCCGCAATTTTCTTCATTAATAAAGTGGCTCGAAAAATTATAATTCTTTGTCCTATTGATCGAGAATTGAGATACTTAAATTTTCACTAATTTTCGGAGATTATTTTCTCCCACTTTCTCAGATCTTCCCAGACCTTTTACTAATGACACTTTAGAGAGATTGGTAATTTTTTAGGTAACGTGCAAGTCGAGATGGTGCAGAGGAATGGTTTGAAATGGTACCTATATCATCCTTGTGTGGTCAATATTAGTTTGATAATTCGGACAAAATTTTGAAACATTCACTTTTTTCTACGAAATATCAACACAAAATTGTTTTCTTTCCACAATTTCGTTCTTTTTCAAAGTGCGTAGCAAATTTCAAACCCAACATAAAAATAACTGCTATAGGCGTATTTAATCGCCTTCATCATTACATTTACATCACTATATTCCCTTCCCTTATCACGGCTTCAAAATTGTCTCCTTCTTACTACAAATTCTAGTATTTGAAGTGTCCACTAATTCGATGAAATTTTGTAATCTATTGATAAGTTTTTTTATGAGATCGTAACATTTTTTTTTCACTTTGAAAAATGAATAGAATTTTTGAAACGTGACCGTAAATTAAATCACATCAATTTATAAGCGATGCAATAATTTAACCCGAAAGAGGGAGGGTGATTTTTTTTGAAAAATTCACAATAAAATGTATAAAGAAACATTTTATAGATGAGATAATTTATGCTCCTTTAAGATTTTTAAAAATTCAAAATAATTACCAGCCATTTCCAGATTTTTAAAATTTCTCAACCCTTCGGCCCTGAATCACTAAGAATTGAAGTAAAATGAAATAAAAGTTCGGGTTCACCACCTGATTGAAGTAATTTAACATTTTTTACATACCTTTACCTATATATCTAACATTAATTTAATATTTTCAATTTTTAAAACATCAATGACTGAAATTTTCAAGATTTTTTCATTCTCTTCTGCCTATCAGTCAGTAATCAAATTTTTTTTTAAAAAAATTATGCTTAATAAAAAGAAATTATTAAATCCATTTGAAACTTCAACATTCGTGATTTATGAAAATTTCAAGTATCTCACCAACGTATGGAAACTTCGGATTACCATCATGCCACACCAGTCGCTCGTTCTATAAATTCGGTATCTACATTTAATTTTGATTTCGAGACTGGTAATGCAATCTGTCCTATTTTAAAAGAAATTAAACTTCGAGTTTAATAAAGGAGCGTTCGCGGCAACTATTACAGTTCGGCGAGCATCCGCGATGTCCATTCGAAAGGGTTAAATTTAAACTCGGGACGCTCTCTATAAGTTTCCATTAAGAGTTATACTCCGAATAAGTTAAATGCAGAGCTATAACAATCAGCAAGTATAGGTAATGATTTTTTAAGAAGATAATCAATAGAAAATGGTATAAATCTCTAAATATCTTCATCGTAAATCCCTGCAATTTTTTCAGTGATAATAGTCGATAACAAGCGTTCTTAATCAATAACCATTCTTTGATTCTTTAAAATCATCGACGTTCTTTAAATAGAAGTATTCCGGGACAAATACTCAAAGGTTACATAAAATTTGAAAGTTTAAGTACCTAATACTTATAGGCACCTGCTTAAAAACCTAATTAATACTCCGCCACCGAAAAAAATTCAAAACATTTTCACATACCTTGAATACGTTGATGTTTTACTTCTATACGAAGAAATTTCTCATTTCCAAGCAGATAATGACATAGATGTCGTTGCAAGTTATAAAGATGTCGGAATGAAATCAAAACGTCGTAAAATCCTGAAAAAGAAATATCGAATTATAAAATAAAACAAAAACAAATACTCTAGGTACTGATTATAAAATTATTTATACACATCAAAACAAGTAAGTACCCACTACCCAGTCATTTCAAATCTTGCAATATTAAAAATTTGTGACCCATTCCGTACCTATGTATAGGTTAGGTACAGGCGGGCAAAACGATTCTAAAATTTTTTTCAATCTTCATCATTCATCATAGAAAAAATTTGAAATCAGTTCAGTAGCAAGAAAGTTTGTTTTTTATTTTGACAACATAGGTAGGTAGGTATGCTTAAAAAACGATTTCATGACACAAAGTCCCTTAATTCATATTCAATGAAAAAAAATGACTATTTTTAATTATGTAAAACTTGTGTCAATTTCAAAACTTTTTAATACTTTCCTACTTTTATCTCGTGACTTTTGAACATTCAACATTACACATTACTATAGTGATTAAGTTTGTAATTTCATTAGGTAACCTCTTCATTTTCAGCTATAAGATGGTTTTTCACGACAAATAAGTAGTATTTTTTAAATTGCAGGGGCTAATCATGTAAAAGTTTCAACGTCGCGTCGGCGTCGTTTATTTCACCGAACTACCTATGCGTAAAAATTGTAGTTGGGTGAATCTATGGTACATATTTAGTAATATTACATAAAATAAGAAAAACCATTGTTATCTTCAATTTTTTAAAAAAGGGTAAGAATGGAGAGGAAATAATGTGCTTCAGTAATAAAATCGATTTTGAACGGTCAATTTTAGTCAAAAACACAATTCGGACCAGTAGGCATGATTTTCAATGCTCTTCAATATTTCAAATAGGTGAAATAATTCTGAACGTAGTTTTTAGTAAGTACCTATGTAGTCCTTAAGTAAACTGAAGTACAAAAAAATAAATATTCAAGTCAATTTTTTCTTTTTGAAAAATCGTTTCTTGGTGCTCAAATTACACTAGACTGATCATGATTGCAAAAAAATTGTAGGTAATATTTTGACCCAAATTGATCATATAAAGTTTACTTCACGACTGAAATATATTTTAATGGCCATTTCTCCCCTCGCTTTAGATTTAGTGAGAACAATAGTTTATCTTGCTCATTGAAGTCATGCTATCCAAGTACCTAATACACCAATTTATTGAATTGGCAATTTTTATTTACATAATATTGTGAAATAAAAGAACTGAAAAATTGTACACCACGAAGGGCGACCTCCACACGGTATTATCAATTTCTAAGGGTGATTTTTTTACTTATTCGATACCGGAAAAAAAATTAACTAAGCAAAGTTGTGTAGAACTGTCAGAAATTATACAAAAAAATCAAATTATACGAATTAATCGTATCAGCTGTATCAGAAAATAAAAATTCAGTTTTCACAAATCGCCAAAATGAAATAAAAAATTAGTCATTTTAAAAAAATTAAAAACAAATCATGGAATTGGATTCTACCACAGACTGATCTCCCTAATCGTAAGTAGCGTGACTACCTACATATGTACTTTTTCAAATCAATCAAATCTACATAATTCGAACATTTTTAACATTTGTTAAGATGCCCAAACAATTCTATTAATTCAAGAATGTCTCAAGACGTAGGTAAAGTACAGGTATATGTTTATGTTTAGATACATAAACATCAAAGGGTAAATATAAATATAAACGGTCGCGTACGAATAGGCCACAGGCCAGGCGGTCGTAGCGTAGGTATAAAAAACGAAGGGAATATCACCTAGACAAAATGCGTCGGTACCTAACGAGTAGAATGCGACAAATAAAAAGGCACCGCCATATGGAAAATGTTTATCGCATATGAGGAAAAGTTGTAAAAACTAAGAGAGGCGAGGGAGCCTAAAAACATTCGCACTACGAATACCATTGTCAGGGTCAGTTTATGTGAACCTTTTTACCTTTTCTGTCCCTTTTTAAATAATGTCCGTCAAAATAAAGCTGAATCATTTCAGTGGCAGAAAAATATCCGGAAAATGCTGTTAAATAATCTCGCGTTATTACCCGCGTTCCGTATGCTATACTATACACACATAGTCGCAAACGTATGTATGTATAATACCTATTACCTACCTACCTACTCTGTAACAGGCCTCCATCGTCATAGGTAAGTACTTATAGCTTACGTTTAGCTAAATGCTACGTTTCGGCAAGATGAATTTTGAATTTTACGCCTATATGGGTACCTAAGTTTTGTAAATTATTATTTTTTTGTCAAAACGTACAGCAGAGAATTTCGCTTCGAATTTTTTGATCGGAAATATAGGAGAAAAAAAAATCAAAAAAAATTCTAATGTGTGGTACTTCACGGGTTTGCAAAGTTCGATTGAAAAATCTCTAATTTAGCAAAAGGTCGATTTTGACGAATATTTGGTCTTATAATAAAAGAATCCCATATCTAAAATATTTTAGATGTTGAAACTTGAATCTAGAATTTCGATCAATTTTTGAAACTTCAAAATTTATTTCTATGTAAGCAGAAATGAACTGGATACTTTATGAAAAAACTAACATTTTTTCATTGGCTGATAGTCGTACCTAATTGAAAAATTTTGGGCAAAAAATTTGATACAAAAAAAAAACCTTTTCATTAAAAAATGTGAAAAAAGGGGTTTTTAAAATGAACAGTTCAAAAATTATCATCATACAGGGACCTGATACCTTTTACTGATGCTAAGATTTTCATCAAATCCTATACTTTTTTACAAATCAACAAAAGAATTAAAGGTTTTTTTTTTCTAACGCCGATGATACAATTTTTTCTCAATTTTAAAAATTCAAACTAGTCACAGTTTTTTGTTAATCTTGCAAAATTAAATTTACGTAACACCCAAGAAAATTTTGAAAAAAAATCTACGAATTCTGAACTGATACAAGTTGAAAAAAATCCACTTTTCGCTCTAACTCGTACCAATTACTTCGCAGATAAGTTCGCCACAAGTTTGGAAAACGCCGACCATAGTGGACGTTACAGCGTTATACCTACTCTCGAACGAAGAACATTACAACGCTTTCACACGAATTAATCCACTTTATTTTGTAGCCGCCGATGTTGGCAATTTGAGTTTCATTAATTTTCAAGTGTATGAAAACGTTTTATACGGATTTCCAAACTTTAAATGACAATTTAGAACGTGCAATTTTCATCCAATTTTAGTGCAACTGCTCAACTATTTTCTAGATAGGTGGTCTACAACTCGCAAAATGCCTAAAATACCTAAGTACCTATTACATGTACCTACTAAAATTCGTACCACATGAAATAGTCAACGAATTCATTGGTAGATGATCGTCAATTGTGGGACGTATGTTTTACACTTCGGGTAGAAAGATAGACATTTTCTTTGTCGATAACTTGGGTTTTCAAATCAATTTCGTGGAGCTAATTTATTCCCAAATGAATCGTACACACGTTCTAAACGGTAGCGATGGAATAATCAGCGAACGAAACAAGATTTCGACAATATTTATACGCGACTACGTCAACCAATATTTTCAATAATTCATTCGGAAATGAAATTCGAACAGTACAAAACCACTCGACGATGCGACATGCCAATGTAAAATTACAAGTACATGCACATAGGATATTGGCCAACAAAAAGTGATCTCATTAATAAACCAAGGATCAACTATCAAATTGCAGAATCATGACAAAATATGTACTTTACTTACAGCAACCTGGTTATTCAATAAGGCGAAAAATTCGTAGCTTTTAAAACATGAAAAATTATCAAATCGAAACAAAGGGGCTTTTTTGGATTTTATAATTATACTTCGTATTAGTCATATTCACGAACAATTTTTTACGTGCATAGTATGTAGAATTGTAGATGTACCTACTACCTACTATACAAACGTTCATAGTTTCTTAAATTTTAAATCCGTCGATAATTCGCTAATTTTTTGATTTTTTTTTTTAAACAGTAATAAATAGGTAGTATATGAGTCTAGATGCCAAAACCATTCTGAGGGGTAAAAAATTATTTTTTGAGTCAATGATGGTAATAATACTAAAAATATCAACAAGGGAGGTATCCCAACTCCAAGTAAAATTTGTAGCCCGAACAAAAAAATTGAAAGTACACCATTAAAGCATCCCATGCCATATTCAAAATTTTGACTGCTGAAGTGCATTTCTCGAATTTTGGCGAATTTTTTGAAATTTCAAATTACTGTATAGCTTGCAAAATATCATGATATAATGAACGGAAAACGTTGAAATTTGGTATATACCTTATTTTTGACTTGCCAAATCGATTGGAAGCGGTTTCAAAACGTTTTGAAGCCACCAGAAAATTTTGGAATTTTTCAATTCTGAAGACAACCCACCTTTATAAAATTCGTCAATATTCAAGAAATGCGCTTCAGCATTTGAAATTTTGGATTCAATTTTATTTTTGTTTGAGCTGAAAATTTTACTTCGAGTTGGGATACCTTCCTCTTATAAGAACTGAAAAAATTTATGAAAATGAATTTCATCTCAAACATAATCCTACGTTCGGAAAAATCATGGCATGATTCGCAAAAATGATTTTCAGCTCTCTCAACTTCAAAAAATCAAAAAAAGCGCGGAACTAATGATTTCTTTTTTTTTTTTTTTTTAAAAAAATGAGTTTCATCTCATTTAACCACTAACATCCTTTTCAAGTCTGAGATTCTTCTTTAGGCCTAAGACTTATCCTTTTTTCAGAGAAAAAAGTTGAAGCATTCGTTAAATAATTTTGGCAATTTTTTTGAGCATCATCCACCTCAAAAATTCAAATCTATATGTAAACATAGGTACATTTTGAAAATTTAGGTAGGTAATCGAATGTACAAGGTATAGATATTAGATAATAAGTAAACCAACCCGGGACCAATCATAAAATTTCGGACTGGAATCACATCATAAAATAATCCAATACCTGAAATTTCAAATAAGTAAGTACAGAAAGTTCTTTTTTCGAATTTTGACGAATTTTTAGAAAATCAATATTTCAATACTTCACGTTCCTATAAAATCTAAAAATACGATCAAGCCACTAAAAAAGCTAAAATTTGGTGCTAACCCTATTTTTGGTCTCCAGAATCGATTAGAGGTGTTTCGAAATATATTAAAACCGCTAAAAAAAATTAAAATTATTCAATCTTGAATAAATCCCATGAACTTGAAAACATCTTTTTTCAAAGGTTAAAAATTCTAAACAATTTTGAAGGTTTCAAAAAGGTTCGAAACCTTCATCACTTTTCAAATTTTGCTGAGTCATGGAGTAATTTTGAATTTCCAAAAATGTTTGGATTATTGTTACATATAACAAAGTCAGCTAAACTATTTGCAAAATTTTTTCATTCACACCCGTAAATAATATTTTAAATTTGCGAATATGAGCATAGACCACCAACGCTCTTCAAATAATTCAAAAAAATTGGAAAAAGGTAAACAGATGAAGAAAAAAAAAATAGGTGCAAATTCTAGATAGCTAATCGTATGAAACAGCAACGAAACAAAATCATCATCGTCATTCGCCATTATACAAACGAACGTAAAATTCGTCGGTCGGTTGTGTATAAATGTAAAATAACGAAAACGCCGAATACTCGCAGCTAATGGTACAAATGCGACTTGAGCTTGTAGATGGTTGCGGTACCTCGGAGTTTCGGGTCACGTCGGAGAGTAAAGCTCGATCAATACTTATCGTCTTCGCTTATAAGAAACGGAATTTTTCTTAGAAAGCTGTAACCAAGGAGGATAGTGGTGGGGTTTCCATTTAAGGGAACTTTCTGCGGTTTCCATAGCAACTTAAGATGGCCGAGTGCTCGAAGGGCTTTAAACATCGGACGTTTTGTTGATTTATTTGAGTATACGGTACCCTTTAACCGTTGACGATATTAATGAAAGTTTCGTACAAATCAATGACGCCAGTGTCCAAATACGAGTACAAATAACTACCTCATTAAAACGCCGCGCCAGACTACTCTATAATAACATCGCATTCCGCAATAAGAAGAAATAAATTTTCTTTCATTTAATTACACCGCACTGCGCCATATTCAGACACCAGTGTTAATTAAATCTCATTTTTTTATTTCATTTTATTATTTTGTTTTTATTGAGAAATTAAAGACGAGCTAAAAAATATACGCGAATTTCATCTAAAGGGTGTTCCCTTGGATCTTTTCATCGAATAAAAAGTAAAAATCAACGCGTATCCGGATTAATTAGAAAGATACGAAAAAAAAAACACCGCCTCGCCGACAGTACCGCAAAAGCGCAACAATTCTCAGTCGCATACTGAAACAAGTTCAAAAGATGAATAGAAAAAAGGATTAGGTTATTAAAAAGAATGAAAAAAAAAGGTCATCGAAATCAGGTGAGATTCACCTGGGAATTCTCATCATGAAAAAGATGCTGTTATGGACCAGTCGTCCCGTAAGCGAACGAATTAAATGCCAACAGGTTAACACCGTATCAGGTTTAGGTACCACATCAAATGACCACTCCAGTCACCCTATTTGGGGATGAAAAAAAATTAAATCGTAAATCATCGACGCGGTAATTGTCCCGTTTCGAGAAACCGGATTTCACGGCGGGTAAAGGTGTAGGTATTTGTATTATACTCGCATATACCTAGGCACTTTATTTTATTTTAACACTCTGAAAAATTAAAGTTTATCGTTCGGTACATCGCACCGCTGAGAGTACAGTTCTAACCTTAACAAGTGCTTTCAAATGATATTTCTGTGCCTAAAGTTTTAAAAAAAAGGACTATGTGGATATTTTTTTCAATGTGATTAGTGTTTTTGGTCTAATATGTGTATTCCTAGTACAAAAAGTGACGCTAATTTTTCATTATACCTACACAGGAATTTCGAAACCGATGTGGCTGATTACTAAAGTGAGTCTAAATTCGGTCTAAATTAGTAGATATAGGTACATATAAATTTAGTGATGTCCTGAAAATATGTATGCAGGAGGCGAAGATAATAGTAAAAATCTCGACTCAAATTTTGAATATTTCCAATTATGAACTATTGAAAAAAAACCTGCCTAGTCGACGAGAGGAGAGAGGGGTTCACAATTCAAAAAAAAAAAAATGAAAACACAAAAAAAGTATGTCATGGTACTCAAACAAATTTCAAAAGAAGTAATTTTTAGGCAGAAAAAACTAGAGCCTCAAGTTTTAGAGTTACAAACTGAAAATTCGAGTGCGAAAGTTTCAAAAAAATGTTCAAGAACTAAAAATTATCCATTTTTTAAAAATTGGTTGTCAATGATGGCTGAAAGATTAATGTAAAAAAAAAAATGAGAAAGATATTAGGAAGGTGAATTAGGACCAAGATTTTTACAAATAAGTATATTATGGATTACAAAAAAAAAATTGAGAAAATGAGTAAAACAACAAAACAACAACAAAAAAAGTCAAATCTCAGCAATTCAATCCGGCCATGGCAATGTTACTTCGTGCTCATTTTCAATTATCTTAATTATTAAAATTTTTGGAAATCAATTCATTTTGTTCCAATTTTCAAATTTAAAATTTGTAAGGAAAATTTTTATACCTAAAAGTACAACTTTTCAAACTTCTCAACTTTTGAAAAGAAATTACAAATTTTTTCTATTGAACAGTAAAAAAAAATGGCGTATCTAGTGGAAGTATTACGTAATTTCTAATATTGGGTAGTTGAAATTTTGTTCATATTTTATGTAATGTATTTCGATTAAATTTTTGATAATTTCAATAATTCTCGACCCTCAGTATAACAATAATACGAGCAGAACAGAATAGAATTGAATTTTCTTCGTTCGAATACGATACAATCAATCTATAAAATAGCTGATTAAATTTTTTACACCAATTCATGTACCTAGGTGCAACCTTGACGTAATAAAATTTTATTCCACCTAATGAAAAAACTTGAAAAAAGATGGAAACCAAATTTTGATCTTTCTTTCACTTTCTGATAATTCGTTAGGAATTTTAAAACTTGTAATAAATTTTTGTCAACCTTTTATAAAATTAAAACAATTTTTTCTATTAAAGTTGCTTAGCAGTATTTTGAAAATGATGAAAAAGAAAAAAAATAGGTAGTTCAAACACTCAATCTTTTTATCAACTGAAAACAATTTGAATACCTAAGCAATTATCAGCTAACATATTACTAAAAATTCATCTTTATTTTCTAAAAATTTCGTCCAAAGTCTAATGTAAAATTTGAATATAATTTTTCAATTTATTGGAATTATCAGCAATATTGAAAACGGACAAAAATCATTCTCAAACCATGATTAAAAAGTTTTGCTGTGAAACAAAACCTGCTTCCATTCTTGATTTAGAAGAGTATATCTAACCATCTTAAAAACGAAAAATTTCCGTCTTCATCGAAAATGTAATTTTTTCAAAGAGTTACAGGAAATCAATATTTTTAAAGAAGTATTTTTTTTTGGATTCAATATCAGTAAAAATTAGAAAACTTGAAGCTTGAAATTTTTTCTTTTCAAAAATTTTATCCTCAAATCCCTCGAGTACATAATATGTGACGCTGTCGAAAAGAAGGGACCTAGAGTAAAAATCGATGTCTCATTTTTCACGTTTTTGGTCCAAATGACACCAAATCTGGACCAAAAACATAAAAATGAAGACATCGATTTTTTTTTACACAAGATCCCTTTTTTCCGACAGGGTCGCATATGTACCATTATTGCCACGAAAATTATTCAATTTTTACACAATTTTGGCCAGCAAATATTCCATTTTTTGTCAATTCAAGTCAGCGAATTTCTCATTTCTACACAGCCTACCCAAGATTGTGAGCTCGATTTCATTTTTAAAAGAAATTCACGCACACAAACTCTAATTAGTAACGCAGAAAAAGTTCATCGCGCGAACAAATTCGAATTTTATCAAAAAATTCACGAGTTACACATCACTTTGACAAGTGCCATAAGTACGCATCCATCGATTTTTTTAATGAGGTGCAAAAGAAAACTCGGACGAGTGTAATTTCACACTGTTTTACCTCAGATAACAAAGATGTAACCAAATAAGAAATTTTAGGGGAGGGGAGGTTTGTAAAAAAGGTTTATTTTTTTGACAACATAAGGAAATTTCAGTAAAAAAGGCATTCAAAAATCAAAATTTCATATTTTTTTCCTAAAATTTTGTCATTGAGAAAGGACAAGCAGAGCAATTGCAGAAATTTTCTGAAACAAGATGTTGAAAAAAGCGAAAATTACTTTTTTCGAAACCTACAACCGCAAATATTTCTTTAAAAAAAAAAAAAAAAAAAAAAACTCGTCTCCAATAAATACTAAAATTAATGAAAAAGTAGAAAAGGGTGCGCAACACTCTCTACAATCCCCTACGGACATTCATGACAAGTGCTATAAAACGCGATACTTTTTCACCACCTTCAATGAGCGAAAAAGGAAAAATAAAAGAAAAAATGACGATAAATTAAGTTCGAGTATTCCCGCAACCAAGATCATATTACTGTTTACGAAGTTAAATAGCTGGACGAAAGAATTTCAGCATGTAATAGAATAACCCTAAGTATAAGTTTATTCAAAGAAAAAAGAAAGAACTCGTACGTTCGGTACCCTTTCAAAAAAGAGTACCCATACGTATTACGTACTCGTAAATGTATAGCGTAGGAAGGTATCCCACGTCGAGTAAAATTTTAAAAGGACAGCAGCCGTACAAACGGTAGTTTTTTCGGAATAAGCTATTTTCAAGAGGTATTCAAGCAAAAGGAAACGGATTTAATAATATTAGAGAAAATGAATAAAAAAGGAAATACGAAATTTCAGCAGGATTTACTTAGGAAATTGAGTTTGCTACATTCGAAGGCGAAACGAATAGAAAAGCAGTTTACTGAAAAACAGGAACAGATAATACAATCACCTAGAGTTCTACAGCGCTCAATTAAGTCCCATTCTATGCGAATGTTTGTTGCTGATTAATTTTCCAAAACTGAAAACGCCCTGAAAAGCAGACTTTTAATATAATCGCGTGTTTTTCTTTGAATGAGAAACCTTTTTCGACGAGGTAGTTCTTTTAAATGTATTCTTAGCTGATGATATTGCGGCTACGTACTCTACCCGTTCTATACATACATGTAGATGTACCTAATACCTAATTACCTATGTACTCAAATACCTACCTAGTTTGTTGGCTGCGAGCAGCCTTTTTACCTACATACGGAGGTAGAAGTACCTAGTACCTACGTATAGACGTTAGACACGTATTTTGGACGAATTAAGTTAATTAAATTTATCGACGCGATGCGATGTATCTCTAGGTACCGATGAGACTATTCGAGATGAGTTAAAGGAAAGTTGGAAGGGGAAGCGAGAGATGAACGAGGCACGGAGACGAAGAGAAAAACTACCTTAAATGTTTACCAAACACAATAGATGAATCGGTTATCCTATCCTATATAGTTCATCACAATTGGCGTCAAACGCACGAAAGCCATAACTGATATGCTGAATTGCTGATATGGGTTTGCTGATGGTTATTCTCGTATAGCTCGTAGCCTCGTAGCTCGTACGTCTACGTAGACGTACCATCTACCATACCAATACCATAAGTACATAAACATATGTATAGAGTATAGAGTGTAGACATAGACATACATAGATGGACTATATGGTAGGTTTATGTACGTGTACGCCACACACACATACATAATAATATCTACATTATACATTATATGTGTATGAGTATGATATAGGTATTGTATGTGTGTGTATATAGTATATGTATGTAATAAGTATAATAGTCTACGGCGGTAGGTCTAGGTAGTAGGTACCTAACTACCTATACATATTACATACGTCGGTCGTGTATCTACGATACAAGTTCAGCCATTTCTTACGTTATAGTTTCACGCATTCGACGTGATAATATTCATTAATTGTGGAATAGTGTAGTCGTACATAATTAATCATCAGTGAAACTGTAAGCTTATACCTAATTCTGTAAAATAGAACACTAATATAGTAAGCAATGTTTGTATAGGGTATACGTGGAACGGACGGATAACATTTTAAGGGCGTTATTCGCTGCTAAATGAAACAAGAAAAATACCCTCGCTTGCATGTGTCCACGAGGGTTTTGTTTTAAATTATGTGTTATTGAAGCCAGAAATTAGCGGTTATTAAAAGCGGTCGCGGTGGCACGGCCGCCATGTGTTTCCATTTTTATCTGTTTATGGTATTTCTTGCAAAAAGTTCGAGCTTTGTTTTCTTTTAGATTATCTATACCTAGTACCGAGTTTCTGCAGAAAAATAGTTTAATAAACTTGCGAGTAGACGGCGACTCGAAGGTGTATTGCTCAAGTTCAGAAAAAATTGCATCAATTTTTAGAATTCAATTTATAAATTTCGAAATGATGCGAAATAAATTGAATTCAAAAGCTTAAAAAAATAATGAAAAAAAAAAAAAAAAGACAAGAACAGACCTAAAATTAATTTCATCCAAGACGAAAAATTAAAAAGCTCGAAAACAATTTGTAAAAAACGAAAAAAGAAGAGAATGAGATCTCTATTCTTCTGAATTTAATTCAAAAATTCAAAATTTTGAAAATAGATAATTAATCCATGAATAGAAAATAAGCGTTCTTGTTTAGGTAAAAATCTTAAATTCTAGTTCAAAAATGAATGTGGTTGTATCCACCGAAATTTACAACGTTTTCACAGCTTTTGTGGGGGGGGGGGGGTATACACATAACATCGAGTTGAAAACTGCCACATTTTCACATTTTTTCCTCACGTTGAATTGGAGAGTAGCACAAAAATTGGGTCTCAAAAAATCCTAACAAAAATTTCACTAATCTAATTCTAACCACCTCTTTCCTCAATGGTATTTAAAATCTAATTTGCAAAAAATTGTAAAAAAGAGAGGTTTTCAATTTAGATATTTTCATCAAGAAATATCTCGGTAATAGTAATAATTTTTAACTGGATTTTCTCTTCTCGTTTAATTTTACTCAATTTCTTATAGGTAGGTAGGTATTCCCAGCTATAAGTTACCTATACTTGAATTTTTTTTTCAATTTTCTAGAAATTATTTTAGAAAGAACTCTGCATAAAGTGACTAATGATTTTCGAAAAAGAAAAAATAATTTGATGAGGCAATTTTTGGACGTGTTTATTTGTACCAGTTTTAAAATAAAGGGCTAAGAGAGGAGTGGCAGTAATATGTTATAGGAAAATGGGTAACAATGTCCACATTTAGATCTTGAATTGGTGATGATAAGTTGACCAAGGTGATAGAATGCGTATTTTGGCCCCCACTGTAAGTCGTGGGCAGGTTGGTGAGGTGATAGGCTCTCGCAGAATGAGGTGATCAAAGGGATTCTGGGTTTGCCTGTAAGTCCAGCTACCGTGGGCTTGGAGTTAAACGATCACTTCACCGAATATTATCAACCAACTCAATAGATTGTACTTTACGAAACGCGAAGTAATAAGTTGGTCACTCAGAGTGCACAACTTATTACAAAGAAAGAATCTTGCACGGCGAAACGTCAATTGAATTTATTAGCACAACCGAGATTACGAATATATATATCACACATTACAAAAAGTATCAAATAAAGAACGCGATAACTCGCTCGATGTACACGGGGTACCTAGTATTTACATAAACGTAACGTATGAAATATAACGATCGAATGAGCTCTCGCTCTCAGCTACTTCTAGTCGTCAGCTTCTGTGGAAGCATCTAGAAGTAGCAATCGAGAAGGGAAAGGGTAAACCTACGTAACTGCCGGTTTGGTTTCATCATCTAGTCAGCTACTAGAAGAATCTAGTAGCGACTAGATGAGAGTAGAAAGATCGAAAGCTGCTGTATTCGGTACGTAGTATTACGTAAGCCAAGTACAAAGTCTTATCTAAAAGATAAGAGCTTTGTACTCGCCGAATACAGCACAGGCTAATTTCGCCTGTAATTTCGTCAGAAAGGTGATCGCATGCTTGTATAGGTAGGTAAACCTATCTATCCAAGCATTTCGCGACCCCCAAAGGCGCAATTTCAGGGAGGTATTTCACCTACCGGTTCATTGCCCCACCGAATACATGTTGAAGACAGGTAATCGGGAAGAAACGTGCCGGTAGTAATTGCGCCCTTGGGTCGTGCAGTTACCCAGGCCACCCCTGCCCCTCCCGAGTACATGGAATTCGACGTTGACTAAAAGATAAGCACAGAACTTATAACTAATGGTAACTATGAAACAACATCGAAACTGTACAAAACAAGAGAGAGCAAGAGTCATGAAAACAAACTGAAAAAATTTCCCTAAAATACCTAGCCCTTGAAACGAATTTTGAAATCAAAATCTATGCCCACCTGCACGCAGCAGGTTCAAAAATTTAGAGCCAAGAATTAGAGTATTTGGAAATTTTGAAAATGGAAAAATTTCGAACACGTTTCCATAAGTGCCTGAACCCTTCCAACGAATTTTGAGACAAAATCTATGACCATCTACATGCAGTAGATTCAAAAGCCTAGACCCCCCAAAAACAGGTATTTATTTATGGAAATGTGAGAAAAAAAAACAATCCAAAGTCGGAAACAGAATTTTGTACTTTCCATGAAACCTCGCCCTTCAAGCGATTTTGAACTCAAAATCTATGACCACTCTGCATGCAGCAGGTTCAAAAGTCTTAAAACCCAGACGTAGGTAGATTTTCATGGAAATAAAAATTCAAAGAAAAATTTAGCCTAACCGAAATTTAAAATTTTGGTAAAATTTTGAAGTCTTATCCCTTAAAAACGATTTTCGTATGACCGCACTGCACTCAGCAGGCTCAAAGTCACTTTCCCCACCATGCCAGAAAAAACGAAAGATTTTCCAAAAGTTGAAAATTTCGAAAATGAAAATATCAAAAAGACACTACTAGAGAAAATTGAAAATCAAACCCCAGAATTTTGACCAGGCAATCGCATAAAAATGCAAAAAGAAAAAATAGAATGCATACATGATATCAACAGAAACATATCAATAAGTATATTACAAAGTACTGGTAAAACCAGTCAAACAAACTGAATATACTAAAAATTAAAAATGCATTCGAAAATAACATTAACATTGTACATGGCAATGCAAAAAATAATTTCATAATGTACAAAAATAACAAAATTACATCATGAAAATATACGAAATGTAAATGCATTTCGAAAAAAATTATGGAAAACGCTTCATTTGAAGCATGCAATTTTACAAAGTAAAAAAAATTTTCGTACTGAAATTATTCAGACGAATACGGAAAGTCACGTTCACGGATAAAATAAAAGAAAATTCTCACATGAGAATATGCATATTTACATGAAAATTTCTCTCACGCACGAAGTTGAGAGGAAACAGAATAAGAATTAAAAATTTCATACATAGAAAGGCATGAAAAATAAATATACATGAGAAAATACCATGCACGAAGCATGTCGAAATAGAACGGACATAAAAAAATGAAAATTGCATAAAATTTACAAAAGAAAATATACTCGTGCATGAAGCAACGATCGAAAAATTTGTTTCACATACAAACTAGGCAAAATACATGAAAACAAATACCTATAAAAATAAACTTTCTAAAAATACCCGGAATACATTTTTTTGGTGTGAAATTAATCACGAAAATTTTTCATCGGCATTTTTTTTTTTTTTTTTTTTTTTTTTTATAGGATTTTCAAAAAACAAATTATTTTCAAAATAACTTAAATCGCATCACCCCTACTACCTGCTAGGGAATGAAACGTAAGTACAAAACCTCACAATTGAGTCAAACGAAAATAATTTAGCCAATTAGGCCTCGGCACGAAACTAAACAAATTAGGCCGGAAAACTTAACCATTAAAAACAACAAGGAAAATTTTCAGGTACTCGACCTGCGAAAATTTAAAAACTTACAAAATAGGTTAAAACTGCAATTTATGCATCGAAAATAAAATAAAAATTGCACAGTGGCAAGAAAAACGTATAAAACGTATCAAAAACGTACTGAGACGTATAGAAAAACATATTTACAAATTTAAAACTGCAGAAATCGAAAAACGAAAATTTTCTACAGAATTGACAGACCTAACTGAACTTTGAAAGCAAAATTAGGTAAAACCTATCAATTTTTCCTATCTCATTGGATAGTCGAAATAAAAATAAGAAAAGTAGACGAAATCGTGACTATTTACAAGTCTAGGTAGGTATAGGCAATGCTTTCCACTACTAGGTAGGTACTAACATGCAAAAATGACGAATCCGGTAGGTAAAGTTTTTTAAACTGAATTACAATTTTAATAAGAACTAGCCTAAGCTATCAAGACGAAAAATAAATTTTCTAGACCGAAAAAATTTGTCAAAAGACATAAAATTTTGGAGAATTTTCCAAAGAAAATTTCCTCAGGTAGCGAATAAAAATTTTGTGACTATGATTTTGAAGAAAGGAGAAAGAAAAAAAATGTAGAAATTTCAGAAAAGCAGACTGTGATATTTTCCTAATTTTTAAGAAACCAAAGAGAAACCTAGTCAATTTAGTTTTAAGCCTAGTTTTAAGTTATTTTTAAGGAAACTTACAAATCAAGAATTTTATAAATTTTGACAAACACAGTGGCCGAAATTTCACATTACGTTACTCGTTTTTGATGTGTTTTCTGAGAATTGCCAAGAATTTACGGATTTCTAATAAACATTTTGACCAAAATCGGTGAGTACTGATTAAACAGCAGAATTTGAAAATTGAATTGCAAGCTCGAGCTTGACAATTACGCGAGTACAATTGACATAATTTTTAGAGAAAAACTTCCGAATTTTATACCATTAATCGAAATACAATTACGGAGAATCACCGACAACCTGAATATCATCATCATCCGAATCTACATCGATGATGTTGTTGCGAAAAATGGCTTCTCGAAGCACATTTTCTCGATTTGCTCTTCTTCTTTCTTCGGTCGCGGCTCTATCATTCCCAAGTACTCGGTTTCGGAACGTTCGAAGATCTCGTGATAATACTCGAGAGACAGTAGCAATTGTCGAGGGATGGATAATCCCCTTCGATACCTGATCCGCTATTCTGTTCTCCCGTGCGATGCGAGATCGCACGAGAGTCAGGTTTCTAGCTTGCTCAACCACCCTCGCCTCAATGTCCATAAGGCGCTTTTTTAACATTAACCTTTTAATGTTAAGCTCAACTAAAGCCACCCTGGATTTCGCGTCAATTTCCCTCCCCTCTTCGGCCTGGTAGCAGTTGAAAGGAATGAGATCTTGAAGAGGCATCGCTGCCCTACAGATGGGACAGTTCCGATTTCGAGCCAACCACCTAGATATGCAGCCGTGGTGGAAAACGTGGTTGCATACCGTGGAGATTCTCGTTTCAGTCGTTCCATTCTGAGGCGATGCTGTAAAGACGTTGTTAAAACAAATGTCACATCCCACACAGGTCCGAAGAGGTGAGAGGGAAATTGCTGACGATATCTGCAGGGTGGGCTGTGAGGAATTAGAATTTGAGGGTGGAATTGAGCCGGAGAGTGACATATTGCTAATCTAACCGGATGTTCCAATCGACGAGTCCGTTTTCTACTAAATTCGATAACTCACGTTCTAAAACCGCCGTCCCAATACCATTCGAACTTGCAGTATTATTTCGTCGACGATTTTGTGATGGTTGCTGGTAATTTCGTCTATTATTTCTGGATAAATGAAAACGTGTGATATCGACGACGAACCAGGCAGCAGACACCAACAATATAACAGCAGCTGTCCTCCAATTGAAACTAGCAACCAAAACCAACAAAAGCTCGAATTTGGAACACGGGCAGGAGTTCCTATCCACCCATACCATTATAAGATCCCGCTGTAAGAAGTGCGTTAGTATACAATTGGTGGCAGAAAATAAACGGTCGACCTTAAAATACTTACAAGTTTCCTTTATAAGAATAGAATATGGCACAGACACGAATCGCAAACCCAACAGTGACTATTTTGGCCCTGCCGTTAATTGTAAACGATTCAATCGAAACCTCGAATATCTTGGATTCAAATTTAAAACAAAAGTTCATGTCCTACAATTGCAATGTAAATAGGTATTACCTATCAAAAGTCAAGAATTCAAAAGTAAATGTAGAAATAGACTCACGTGTTGACGAAAATTCGGATGAATAATGACTAGAAAACACACGTGGCACACATTTTGACTTGATTAAAACAGCATAAAATGGATAAAATTCGGATAAAATTCGGTTAAAACAGGGTTAAAACTCGATTAAAAACATCATGAGATCTGATACAAACTGTAAAAATCAGATCGATGTCAAAATTAGTCAAAATTGTATCAGAAAATATGTCGACCATGTGGTCAGACCAAACAAAGAAAAATCAAATTCTTGCAGTACTCACATGGTAAAAAAAATAAAATTCGGTTCGTCATAAAGACGTCAGGAACATTACACCGTAAATGAAATAGTCATTTGACTAGAAAAAATTCAAAAATTTGAAAAATTTGAACAAAATAAAACGCATGTGAAAATTACATAGAATTTCACTGCAACCAAAAGCATTCAGATAACACAGAGCAAAATTAAAACAGACCTTGCTGCTAGGAAAAATAATGACGACTCATAGTCGTGGAGAAAATCAAGTCACAAATCGGTCCAACTTTACCATCCGTTGAAAATGGTCCGGGTAGGGAGAACAAAGGATGACGCGTAGGCAGAGGAGATCGCAACGAAGTGCAGTTACCCCGCTACGCGTCGCCTACCCGGTAACCAACCTACCTACTCGTTCGGTCCGCTGATAAGGTTCGAAACCGAACACCACAAGCGTTCATATTAAAACATCTCGTGGTTACGTGAAAAATAGTGCCCGAGCACTATTTTATTCACGAGTGGTGCTTTATTTAGCACAATATAATTCAAATTCAAAGGTTTTTTGGGACGACCTCGCTTTTTTCGGGACGCCAGGTAAGCTTTTGCTTCTTCCTTTAATTTTGCAATCGTTTCAGAATCGAAATTTGCCAAAAGAGCTTTTTCTAAAAGTTCACCTTCTTGAGGTGAAATATTTTTTTTTCTAAACCGTTTTGAAACCTCGTTGAATTTGGTCAGACATTTATCAGTGCCATCTGATTCGTCAGATGAGCTGTCTGAATGCTCAGATTTCTTATTTGAACCTTGCTTTTTTGAAACAATCGATTTTCTGAGCTTTTTAACTGGTGGTTTTTCAACACGCAGCTTTGGAACAAAATCGTGGTCAGAATCTTTTTTCCAAATTTCCAACTCACGAATTAAATTTTCGTCATTGATTTCCTCTAAATCAGTGCTCGAATCCAAAATTTCAGAATTTTTATTCTTTTTAGCTTCCCTAAGCTTAGCCCTCGTATTTCTGCTTGATTTCGAATTTTTTAAATTTTCTAAATCTTGGCCAAATTTAGAATCAATTTTCAATTTTTTCATAACTTTGGAATTTTTTGCATTTTCCAAAATACTAACATTTTCTGCATTATTTACAGAATTATCGATCAAGACAGAAGAGCTTTGAAGATTTTCGGATTCAGACTCAGAAGATGTGAACGAAGTATCAATTCCAGAATCCTTATCAAGAATTCGCGGATCAATTAAAGTAACCTGATCATCATTTTTACTAGACCTCGAATCAATTTGCATTGATGTCGATTGATTAATATTTAAATTACGATTTTCAGGTACATTTTTGAAAATTTCACTCAGACCTGGATTCTCACTCAAGTCTTGCCCCAGTTCCTGAGGAGAGGAAATGTTTTCGAGCTCATCCTCAAGATTCTCGTCAACCTCGTCGATCGATCTCTCAAGCATGTTATTATCCGGAGACAAATTATTACTCACACATTTTTTCTCACTCTCTGGAGTTCTAGCCGTTATTTTTATGCCTTTTCTCTCATTTTTACGCAGGTAATCATTGATACGTTGCTCGATTGATCTTTTATCAATTAAAGAGTGACACCTCACTTCCTCTTCTATCTCATCAAGCTGTTCCTTAGACAAGAATAGAATAATTTGGCGAACGTTGACGAGTTTATCGTCTGTGATTCCTGCATAATCTGAAACCATATAGCAATTTGCTTTATGTTCATATTTTACAATATAAGGCCCATAACGTTTTTCCAGAAGCTTTTCCGAAACTAGACTAAAAGAATCAGATTTTCCATGAGCAGTGATGAGAACTAAATCACCCGGTTTGTAAGGAATTACGTCACCATGTAATTTATTGAAATTTTGCTCTTCGAAAATTCGAATTTGCTTTCTTTTCTCTCGGATAAAATTTTCCATAGCTTGCTCCTCAGTCATGCTGTCGATTTTTTCGGCAGCCACTTCATACGTGTAGACTGATTGTCTAGCAAGCTGATCAGCCAGGATATTCATATACTCGTACCTACGTGCGAATACATGTTTAATCTCACACCTCTCATACTCCCTCCTCAATCTCAAAATTTCCTGGAAAATTTCTTTGTGATAGACATCCTTTTTGGCATAATTTTTCCAATTCCTAGCTTTCCACCTTATAGCCCCCTCGTTAATAGCATACACAGTATATTTTGAGTCAGTTAAAATTTTTATTCTTTTAACCCCCTTTGCAATACCGAATTCAAGTGCTTTCTTAACAGCTATAATTTCTGCTAGATTATTGGTATTTTTGTATTTCTCATGACTAATGCGTTCTGACACATTATATTTTGAATCAGGTCCGAAACATATACCGATTCCAGCTATAGCTTCCTCAGAGCCATTTGCAGCGCAAGCACCGTCCACAACTACTCGGAGGTAACCGTCATCGTCGAAAATAACTTGTTCCTTATCCCAGATCATTTTCATGAGTTCCTTAGATGTCGTTGAGGGAAGTAGATTTTTTTCCAAAAGTTCCCTAAGACGTTTCAATTCATACTTAAAGTTCCTTTTGTTTCTTTTTACAGGTAATCCAACCGTGAGGTGTTCCTCAATGCCCCAGCACTCGTTCGGAGAAATTCCAAGGACATTAGGCTGATCATTCATTTGTTTTTCGACATCCTCGACGTGTTCATCCCACCCTTCATGAGTGTAGGTACTGTCGTGGACTTTATCATTAATTTTCACTCTCATCTTTTCGCCCACACAGCGAAAAGCTCTCTCGATTGAGTTTCCTTGAGGTGAAAATGAGCTAGAGAAAATATGTTTTGCCCCTGTCGACTGGATAAATTCCTTCCATTTGCGCGACTCAAATTGCCTACCATGGTCAGACATGATTTTCTTTGGCGAGACCCCATAATTTTTCAGGATATCCATCAAAATTTTCATCTTCTCGACTACTGTCTCAGCCTCACTGTCTGTCATTGTGAAAAGCCACAATTTCGAGGTGAAAACATCCTTTACCGCGTAAATATATTTTACCTCCCCCCTAATCGCTGCAATAGGTCCGCAAATATCGACTGACAAAATATCTCCCTTGTGGTAAGCCTCAACTTGAGCATACCTTATTCGTTTCCTTTGGCCGTAACATTTATTTACCTTGCAAACGACACACATATTCGTGTTCATTTTTATAAATTTCAGAGCGTTTGGGTGAAAATAAAGTTGTCTGAAAATAATTTCCAATTTATTCCCCCCTACATGGCCATAAATTTCGTGCAAATAATACACAACGTCTCTGAATAATTTTTTAGGTAGAACTGGAACTTTCGTGCCATCAGTATATTTACGCCAAAGTAACTTTTTACCATCATCGTTTGTGATTTCATATTTCTTAGAAACCCTACTACGAGTGGCTTTCTGTTTTTCAGTCAAAAATTCAGACATTGGCTCTAATTCATCAAAAATCTTCTCGCAAAAATCGTCATCTTTTTGCCAATTTGGAAGATCACTCAAAAGCTCGAGCAAATTTTCTCTAAAATGCTGAATATGGTTCAATTCAAGAGGTTCGAGCCCAGTCGACATATCAATGTCGCGAACTTTGAATGAATTCACTGTCAAACTTGGATCCTGAGACTGTTTCAAAATTTTCAGCTCAGTTTTGGTTGGTTTCATATCGAAAATCAAATCATAACTGTTTAGAGCAGTTATCCAATGCGCTGCTTTTCTATGTGTCTGGGCTAAAGCAGTGTATTTCGAAATTAATGTCCCAACATCTTGCCTAACATGGATTTTCCGACCATGTAGCCACATTTCCAAGCGCTTCAATGAGTAGGTTAGTGCCAACATGTCTAAATCGGTGGGTGTGTATCTTTTTTGGTAATCTTGCAGATTTTTATCCAAATACATGACGATTCGATTCACACCTTCAACCTTTTGATATAAAATGCCAGAGATTGAATTTTCGAGACATTCAGTGTATAGGTAATAATCTAAGTTGTCAATAGGAGCATAAAGTTCAAAGTCTTTGCAATACTCATACTTCAATCTCTCAAACGCTTTTTCCTGTTCCTCCCCCCACTCAAATTTGACATTTTTATGGGTGAGTTTCATCATAGGAGCAATAATCTCATTATACTCAGGAATAAAACGTCTGTATAAATTAGTCAGTCCAACTAGAGCCAAAATTTCATTTTCGGTCTTCAAAACGAATTTACCATTTTTCTTGGAGTGCTTGGCCTCGAATTCTAAAAATTTCTCAATTTTCTTGTTTTGTTTTCCAATTTTTCCAGGAGACAAAACGTAACCCAAGTGCTTAGTCTTGGCCTTGAACAATTCTGTCTTTTCAGCATTGAGCTTAATTCCATATTCTCTGCAAGCTTTTAGAACTTCAATAATATCCAAAACGTGTTCTTTGAAGCCTTTATTCCTAACCAAAACGTCATCAACGTAGGCAGTGATAGATTCTCTATCAGGAATAATTCTGTTTACCATTTTAATAAACTCAGCAGATGAAATTTTCAACCCATATGGCAGCCTCTCAAATTGATAGACCCGCCCCTCAATCTGAAAACCACAAAATTTTTTAGAATATTCGTCTAGACGGAGTTGCCAAAATCCGCTGACGAAATCAAAACTTGAGAAAAATTCGGCATCCCCATTTTTGGTTATAATTCGATCTAAAGTTGCTGACTCATTATAGTTATTACCTAGCTTTGGATTCAACCAAGTAGGATTCAAACAAATGCGCAGACTGCCATTTGCTTTCACTTTCACAACTATATTATTGATATATCGAGTGTCAGATGGAGTAATTGTACCTTCTCTCAACATCTTTTTAATCTCTCGATCTATTGCAGGCATCAATTTATTTGATGGCCTGTGATTCGCACCCCTCCATTCCTCCTCATCGGCCATGTCGAAATGAACGGGTGGACCTGTGTAGCAGCCTGGAGATTTTGAAAACACATCGGAAAATTCACTGAGCAGGTCGTAAGCCCACTTTTTCCGCTTTTCACAAATTTTTCCTTGTTCAACGTATGATTTTAGGCCCTCATAGAGTTTTTTCAAAAATACCTCTGATGAGTCATCATATTCTGGAATATCGGCCAACCTATCATTCTTAGCATAGGTATGCTTTCTCATACGATTAGGAATTTCATTGCCATACCTACCGGCAGGTCTTACATTATTTATTTTCAAAACTCCAGTGTACTCTTCCTCTGACATGTAGGGAAGATAGACCTTCTCTGTTTCCCTCTTGGGCTTACAGTAGGCACATTTTTTACGAATTTTAGGTTCGATGCCCAATTCTAACATCGAAACCCTCCCCATAATGAATATCTGATTACATTGGGGGATGAGATAGAAAGGTACGTTTATCTCATGTTTGCCAAAATTCATTCTGACATTCAGCAAATTGTGCATTGTGCCTACAATTTGCTTGTCAGCTAATTCGATCTCAATCAAATGATCTAGTTTCTTGAATTTGACATTTTCGGGAAACTTATCTAGTAGGTACCTAGCAGTTTCCAGAGCCATTACATTCGGTTCAGCACCAGTATCTAGCTGGGTAGGAATTACGACACCTTGAATTTCGGTAGGCACTACACAGGTTATCCCTTCTTGGTACCCAAATCTCTGAACGCTATCTCCCTCATCTTTCATAGGTGGATCCTTCTGGGCTCCTATAGAATTCAAAGTTTGAGTCTCAATTTGCTGGGGTCCTATCGCAGGCTTCACGACAGTATCCCTCCCTTCCAACTGGTTACCTATACTTTCCAAATTCGACTCTATTTTTCGGAAAAGCTCCTCAGGAGACCTCTTTTCCTCACGCATCCGTTTGATATCGTCTCTAATAAACTCAGGAATGACTGAGTCATCCTTTAATTTTGATTCTGAACACCTAATCTGACGATCGATCCTACCAACGACGTTGCCCTGCTCATCTACAACGTTTTCAGAAGAAGAGTTTTCAAAAACTCGAGTCACTCGCTCAGGCTCACCTTGAGGAGGACTACTCAGAGTTACTGAGTTAGAAAACTTGTCAGAATGACAAGAGGAAACCTCATGAGGCCCAGTCACTCGCTCAGCCACAGCTTGAGGAGGACACCTCGACTCAATCGAGGGAGAAAAATTACCTATTTGGCAAGAAGGCACTTCATGAGGGGTATCCCCACCCCCGACCTTAGCGTGGGAGGGACCTCTCGGCGCTACCGAGGACAAAAATTCATTAACTGAATTTAAAAGTTCTGAATATACACGTTGTACAGGGAACCAGCGCTTGAAATATTTATTATAAAAGTATTTCGACTTGATAGGTTTAATAAAATGATTCCTATCTTTAATATAAGCTGATCGACCTGTCTTTTTTGATATTTGTGTTTCAGCAAAAATGAGAGAAGGCGTGACAGCGACGTGCACGTTGCCTAGTTTCTCTAGACGATAGAAAGCACGACGGAAAGACCATAATCGGCTAACGGACACAGCAAAATTTTTCCGAGGAGGGAGGACCGGAGGGAAAACCATCACGATCTCTTCAGC
This sequence comes from Pseudococcus jackbeardsleyi, assembly GCA_038380155.1. NCBI lineage: Eukaryota > Metazoa > Arthropoda > Insecta > Hemiptera > Pseudococcidae > Pseudococcus > Pseudococcus jackbeardsleyi. The sequence goes on along the minus strand of CM076240.1, from coordinate 59,552,675 downwards.
TCCTTTTGCAAGCAACATACGAACGATTTCTTGCATTTTATCGGAAACATATGAATTAGGGAAGTTGGGACTGTTTAATTCCCTTTTTCCACAAGACAAAATTACTTTTGTAGATTTTAATTTTTCAGGTGCGAGTTTGTCATACAGCATATTTAGCGAGATATTTTCCTTCAAGTATGGGACCTCACGGAGATTTTCCATGTTCGTATTTGGACTATTCCTGGCCAAATAATAATTAATCGAGTCACCTATTACCTGATATCCGCCTACTGTATAAAAATGATTGTCATTATCTATTGACTCGACACACTCGCACCTGCCTCCTCGTTTTTTGAAACGGACAAGCTATTAATTTGCTTAGAGACAGATTTGTCTTGATTTTTACCTTGACTAGGATTTTGCTGATTATTATTTACCGGATAAGCTATAGATTTGCGATTATAGTACTCATCTTTTCCAGAATTTTGATTCGAATTGTCATTATAGTTCCTATTCCTATAATTTTTCCTAAAACCTTCTGATTTCCTAGTATTACGATTTTCCTGATTATTTTGGCCATTATTATCTCGCCTATCGTCATTCTGCTTGTTATTACCCGAATTGTTATTTTTATTGCGATTATTCCTGAATCTATTCGAATTTTGGGAATTCTGGTTGTTACCATTATTTCCATTATTCGAATTGCTTCCGGAATTACCATTAACAACACTGGTTTTGTTCAACGATTTCGATTTTTTACCATAAATATCAGAAAATCTAGGATCATCCTCAAAAGTATTCATTAATTCCTCAAGTTTCCCTAAGAAACCCTCAGACGTGGTAAAATCTTCCCACTTTAATTTATTCGACCACCATTCAGGTACTTTCCTACTTAAAGCAACGATTATTTCCGGTTCAGTCTTTTTATCCATCGATTTGATGGTACCTAGCCAAATGTCAAGTTCATTAATCAGTTCTTTACCAGTAGTTACCTTTTCAGAAAAATCTAACTCATTAAAATACATCCATACCTCCTTCTTTGCCTTTTTTGACCAGAATTCTTTCTTGAATTCTTCCCTAAATAGATCCCAACTCGCATACTCAAAAGAAGAATTTTTCCATCTCAACGCAGCCTCATACTTGATACACTGCCTACATAAGTTTATATAATCTTGCTCACCAGCATCCTCTTGATTATCCATAAATCTCTCAAACAGGTCCAAAAATCTCATGACATGGTGGTGATTTTCTTTATTGAATTCAATGCCATTATCTCTCAGAGTTTTAGCATTTAAATCATTCAACCTAACAGCAATTTTGTTTGTAGAGTTTATGGCTTTATTCTCACACTGTGACAATCGTTCCTCTAAACTAGAAATTTTTTCTGTCAATTTCTCAATTTTAGACCTAGAATTGCATACTTCGTTCCAATCGATTTCTTTGTCTGTACCTATATCTTTTAAAATTGTTTGTAAATTTCTTAATGTACTCTCAAGCACTTTATTTCTCTCAAATAAATTCCTTATGTCAGATTCGAAACTTTTGTTAGTATTTTCCAAACCTTCATTAATTAATTTGAGTTCTTGATATTTTTCAGCCAAAGTATCGACCTTCAAAATCAATCTAGAATCACTTTCTTGTAACCTATCTGTTTTTCCGTTGAAGGTATCCTTAAACGCAGATAGCTTATTACTAAGGTCACGATCTAAAGTCACAATACTCAAATTTAAATTTTCAGTCACTTTAGTCTGATCCTTTAAATTTTCATCAAGCCTTTCAATTTCTTTGCCATTCATGTGAATAGCTTTCATATGGCCTTTTATTTCATTACCAGTGAGTTCTGCAAGTTTATTTATTCTTATTAACGAATCCTTAAATTTCGTTTCATCTTGTTCAATTGCCCTAATGTCAATTAAATCTTTTGAAAAAATTTCTTTTTTGTATGCCTTATATTGAGCAATTTGCTCCTCAGTGTATTGGTTTTCCAATTCCTGAATCAAAGGAGTAGGTTGTTTGTCATTACCCATTATGGTGAATATTTCGAATAGGTACCTAACTAGTAAATCTGATAATAACGAATAATCTGATTCGATTTCGTTTCGACACCTAATTTTCGCACACTTTTTCGTCTCTAAAAATTTTCAGGGTCACTACAATCGATTCGCTTCTGTTTTACAAAACCTACGCACCCTATCACTTAAAATAGGCTTAAAATTACGCGAGGTAGTAAATAGATAGGTAAAACACACGAATTCAAACCCTAAAACGCACTTCAAACGCGAGATAGACGAAAACGAAAATTACAAAATACATAAAACGGATAACAATACCCAAATTTTACACAGTGTCGACGACTCAAACGCTGACTGACCACCTCCAGAGTTCTGTAGAGTTGATTCGACGATTTCTCTGGAAATTTCGAAGCACAGCTTGAATAAGCTCTCGGGCGCCAATGAATTGGTGATGATACGTAGACCAGGTGATAGAATGCGTATTTGGCCCCCACTGTAAGTCGTGGGCAGGTTGGTGAGGTGATAGGCTCTCGCAGAATGAGGTGATCGAAGGGATTCTGGGTTTGCCTGTAAGTCCAGCTACCGTGGGCTTGGAGTTAAACGATCACTTCACCGAATATTATCAACCAACTCAATAGATTGTACTCTACGAATCGCGAAGTAATAAGTTGGTCACTCAGAGTGCACAACTTATTACAAAGAAAGAATCTTGCACGGCGAAACGTCAATTGAATTTATTAGCACAACCGAGATTACGAAAATATATATCACACATTACACAAAGTATCAAATAAAGAACGCGATAACTCGCTCGATGTACACGGAGTACTTAGTATTTACATAAACGTAACGTATGAAATATAATGATCGAATGAGCTCTCGCTCTCAGCTACTTCTAGTCGTCAGCTTCTGTGGAAGCATCTAGAAGTAGCAATCGAGAAGGGAAAGGGTAAACCTACGTAACTGCCGGTTTGGTTTCATCATCTAGTCAGCTACTAGAAGAATCTAGTAGCGACTAGATGAGAGTAGAAAGATCGAAAGCTGCTGTATTCGGTACGTAGTATTACGTAAGCCAAGTACAAAGTCTTATCTAAAAGATAAGAGCTTTGTACTCGCCGAATACAGCACAGGCTAATTTCGCCTGTAATTTCGTCAGAAAGGTGATCGCATGCTTGTATAGGTAGGTAAACCTATCTATCCAAGCATTTCGCGACCCCCAAAGGCGCAATTTCAGGGAGGTATTTCACCTACCGGTTCAATCTCTTTAAGAAAAAAATTCTAACAAACAATTTCGAAAATAGTCAAACAAAAATGATTTTTTTAAATGACTAAAAAAATGGGGAAAATACGAAGATACGGTGCGAAAAAGGTGGTACAAAATAAACATTTTTTTTGAATTGGTGTTTTTTTTTTTTCGAAAAACCTGTTAAAGGCTCGAGGAGAACTCAAAAAAAATTAGGAATTTCTTGAAAATTTACTGAATTTTAGAAGTAGTTTTTAATTTCTAGCCAACCTCAAAAGAGTCCATCAATTCAATACCTACAAAAAAACATTAATAAATATCTGACAAAATAAATTAAATTTCAAAAAAAGTTTGGCAAACTCCTAAAAATATCAGCAAATTGTCTAAAAAAAATCGACAATTTTCTTCAGAAACTTTTTTTTTTTCGAAAAAAGCAGTCAGATATCAATTGAAATTATGATAACTTTCCGACACTTCGAGTAAGTACTTTGTTCAACGTTAAAATAAAAAATTTATGTTAGTGCTTTCTAAATCTGAATCAGTCAAAAAACAGAAAATTCACTGATTAAACAGCGAAAAGTGTGCAACTGTTAATCAGTGAAATTTGACTGTCAATCAGTGAAAAATTACTGATTCAATTAGTGAATTTTCATTTTTGAATCAGTAATTTTTTTTTAACTACTCAAATGAATCAGTAAATTAAAATTTTTACCGATTCTAAAATGAAAATTCACTGATTAAATCAAATCGGTAAAATTTTCACTGATTTCTTCAGTTGCACACTTTTGTCTCATTAATCTGTGAATTTCAACTGATTCAAATTTAGAGAGTGCCATCTGATTTGAAAAAATATTATTCTGAGAACCATGATGTTTACTGGATTGAAAAAATTCATGTTATTTTCATGTTTTTTATGATTTTTATGCCCAGTAGGCAGTTAGGCACCTTGAGAACGTGAAATATATACTTGGTAAAATCATTACTATGGATACCTAATTACCTACTCCTCTCTGAATTTGAATCAGTTAAAATTCACCGATTAGGACAAAGTGTGCAACTAAAGAAATCAGTGAATTTTCATTTTAGAATAGGTAAACATTTTAATTTACTGATTGAATCAGTAATTAATCGCTGATTGAATTAGTAATTTTAAATTTTTACTGATTCATTTCAGTTGTTAAAAAAATTAACGATTCAAAAATGAAAATTCACTAATTGAATCAGTAATTTTTCACTGATTGACAGTCAAATTTCACTGATTAACAGTTGCACACTTTTCGCTGTTTAATCAGTGAATTTTCTGTTTTTTGATTGATTCAGATTTAGAGAGTACTTTTTTTTTTTGAAAAATGGGAGAGAGGGTATGGGAAAGCGTTTAGAGCCATTTTCCACGAAAGCAGAATATGTAGAAGAAGTTTAATATTGAAAAAAATATCATATTTTTTTCTAAAAAGTTATGCAGGTGATGATCTGATTTGGGTCGAATAAAAAGGAACGAATGCATCTCATTTTTTTACTTCTTCTCCTCCAAAAAAGTGGAGAAACTATGAAATCATCTACTGTAGTTATCTCATCCAAAAATCGAAACAATTGAAGGTTTTAAAAAAAAATAATAAATAAACTTACCAATATTTTCTACCGATGAAGTGAATTTTTATCTGTTCCTCGACGAGCAATACGAGTTTTCTAATTCATTATTTCACTTTGCCCATTTCTATTGGAAATTTTCCGAATAATATTTAGATGCCGATTTCTGAAAGAAAAAAAAAACACAAAATCAAATATGCATTACTCATTTTAAAAAATAGCATGAAATTGCACAAAAATTAATTTGAAATAAGTATATTTAAAATGGAAAATTTTTCAAACACATGTTATTATTACACACGTTGTCAGGCAACGAAACGACGAAGTAGGCAGGTATACGTGAATTTGGTTTTCCATAAATCTAGCCGGTTATCCTGCGGTTCGTTGCGTAAATACCAATAGGCTTTTGGAAAATGCGAAGCAGAAGGTAAAGTTTCGCGGTATATAGTTTAGATATAAGTAATTCACAAAGACAGTCTATATCAGAAAGGGATTTCGTATTCACTTCGGTGAAATTTAAGAGGATGAAAGGCCGAAGAAGGGGGTTTCAATTTTGAGTTTGTGGTAAGTACTAAGAAGCTAGAGGAGGTTTCCGGTTTTGCTTGTGAAACTGATAAATTAGATTTTCGACAAAGGCTCTGAGAAAAGAGCTTTTGTTTCGGGAATAGGTTCTATATATACCTATTGTGCGATAGGAGCAAAGGTCTATTTTCGTACCCAAAAGGTTCTTTCGCTGTTTCTAATTTCAGCCTTTATATACTTACAAATTCGGAGGTATTTGTCAGTACAGGATATCCGACTTATGTACAATATATATTTGCAAATAATGAACTGTATTACTTTGTTTTTGCTCGAATATCTCCTCTCTATATACCGTATATAATACCTAATACGCTGCTGTAGTCGACCAGCTATAGGTATTCAACAGTAAAAAGGTATAGAATTTGAATTTAAGTAAATTAAACCAAGTCGTCGCGCCATCATTTTTAACGTACGTTCGATTAATTTCTACATAGAATAGGTAGGCAGCTAGGTAGTGTAGGTACCTCCTATACACAGGAATTGGGTATTGTTTCGAATAATTGGTTTATAGATACCGACTATCTCTAATATACCTATTTGTTGTTAATTTTTCTTCTACGATTAAAAATTAAAAAGAGCTTCATTGCTGAATTATCCTCGTTGAAAATCTTGAAAAAATAAATTAAATATTACGTTCACGATCCTTGTGCATCTGTGCAACGAGAAATTTCTTCATTTCTGGCACAAAAAAAATGAGCCTACTCGATAGTGCCCCATCTTCGTACAGTACGGTGCCACTTGAACCATTACGACGAGACCGTTTTCACCACCAAAACCATATTTCGCGGTTAATCGCCGAAAAACGTTTTATTTTCGCAACAGCAAGCAGCAGCGAAGGAATTACGGTGATTACGACGCCTTTTTATGCGAATTTCATTAAATTTTCGGCGATGACGACCATACGTCCATAAAGTTAAATGACTTGAAGACTATGAAAATGGCGAGGTACGTCATTAAAGAAATGTTTAAAGCGACGTGTTTGAACACAGTTATGTTTTAAGAATAATAATAGACTTCTCGTTGCGCTGATATTCGAGTTCAACTATGCACCGGACAATGTACTTCATTAAAACAATGGTACTCAAAGTTGTGCTGCAAAATCGAAGGGGAGAAAAATCAGATGGCCCGACTTGAAAATACGAATGGAACAAGTTTTGTAGGCTGCAGCCTCAATATATCGATAAATTCGACAATCAAGCTGATGAGATGTTTTTTTGAAATCTTAGTTTAAAAAAGAAAAAAGAAAAAAAAAGAAAATTGGCGTTTCTGATTTTGTCACCGTCTTGGGGGGAAAACGCTGAATCAAAATAAAAACACATTTTTGATTAAGAATTCAACCAATGGATTCCCATTTAATAAATTGCAAAGTTGACTGAAAGAAACGAAACGAGATTCTTATAACAATAATCATGTCGCCCTTGCTTTATTCATATTTAACTTTACGGAGCCCTGTATTCACGAAGCTGTTTTGCAACGCATATTAAACTTTCAGCTTTTTCAGTCGTTACATTTCAGTGGTAATTGCGAGCTTTTACTGTTAGGTAGAATTCATTACGATATAATGTTTTTAATAAACTCGAAGACATGATTTCGTTTCGCGTCGTTGAATAATTTTCTAAATTAAAGAACTCGTGGCTAGCTTAATTTTTCAGATTACACAAGATTTTATCGCCTTCGAATGAGATTTTAATTTTCTAAAAACGAGATGCCTTCGCTGAAAAAAAATGTACCATTTGTTCTTTAACGGTTACTGACTCTTGGCGGATTCTGCGGTGTTATGATTTATCACGAAGCTCTTAAAGTACCCTATTTTTTACGTTTTATTGGAGCAAACAGCTAGATCTAATTTTCGTCAAGGAACTATACATATGTAGGTAAACAACAACTGCACAATTTCCAATTAAAATTGCATGTTCTCCAATTGTTTCTTGAAAAATGATGAAAAAAGAAAATTTTAGGGCCCATCAAAGTTGTCGTTTTCTGTCGTTTCTTAAAAAAAAACGACAAAAAGTTATTTCAGGATCCTTAGGGAAAAATCCCCCTTCCGTTGAAAAAACCAAAACTCTAGAATTATTGACATTGACCGAAAATTAATCATGAATATAAATTCAATGTATACTTGGTAAAATGTTCGATTCATTTTCCCCATTCAATTTTTATCCTGACTCAACATTCGTCTTCAAAATTTGATTTTATTCAACAAATTTTAAAAACTGAAAAAATTAGGAAAATTTTGGCTCATAGATCGGTGTTAATACACTATCGAAGTTTTTTATTTAAAAATACTTAGATACCATTAATACCTATAGTTTTTATTATTATATTATTTTCCAGAACATTTTATTAGGTACTTTTTTTTTGAATTTTTTATATTAGAAAACTCAAAAAATCATTTTTGAAATTTTTTGAGTGGTCCTTAACATGGATAATACCTATTTTCTTCTCAAAAAATCATCAAAAACAATTTCAAAGAGTACCTATTAGCAGGACATTTGTGAAAAATTTCACAATTTTTTTGATGGGAGGAGGGTATATGACAAAAACATTCTTTTACGCCATTTTTTCAATCGAATAAAAAAAAAATCAACTGAAAAATATCAAGCCAAAGTAGGTGGTATCCAAAATTCTGAACAAAAAGAGAATGGATTAAAAATTTTCAACCGTAAGAAAAAGAGAAACATTATCTTCAAGTACACAAACAAACAGGAATAAAGCAAAATTGGATTTTCTAATCATTACTCTACTCTATCCTCTCATTTTGGCTACTTCTCAAAAATTAAGAAAAATTTATTTCTCAGGTACGTATAATTATAATTTTTTCCCGCAAGTACAGCGAATTGTGAAAAATCTAAGTCAACAATTCTACCACGTAAAAGTGGGTATTGATATTAAGGTGACTAAAAAAAAAATTACGATATGAATTTTTTTGTTTTTCAACGGAAAATTTGAAAAAAAATTGATTTTTATCCAAAAAATTTTTTAGTATAGGCAAAGATATCCGAGGATTGAGCTAATATGGGTGATATATTTTTTATCAGGGTTTTTCGAGTTCCAAAAAAATATGTACACCTTTCCTTCGTTCGATAAATTTAGAATGGTATCAAATCGAATTTTTTCATGGATCAAAAAAAATGAAAAATTCACCTTCCATTACTCATCTTTTATCTTTTTCACTTTCAAGTCGGTTCTCAAAAGCACAACGATACCATCGTCGTTTTATGTATTTCAACTTTCAACACAGAAAAATAATACCTATAGCTGAAGGCTTCAAAACAGAAAATTCACTTAATTACAACAGAAAAAGCTTTTAAAAACGATTCAACGAAGTTATCAACTCTCATAACGCTAATCCGATCTAACAAGCTTTGGAAGTGGAGACTTGGAAACCAAATCGAAAAAAGTAGGTAACCGTATTATGATCCGTATCACTAGAAAACTAAACCTTGGTGGTTTCAAAGTGAGCCCCCTTATTAATTCATTACGTACGTAATGGAAAAAAATTAAACGTATATCGCCTAATACGATTATTTGCATAAAAACTAACGAAAAACGTCACAGAAAAAACACGAGCTTCATCAAATTCAATTTTTCGTTCAATCAATACGTGGTATCTAGATCTACTACCTACAACATTAAAAAAAGAACCAACTCAATTGTCAATCTACTGTACCCAAGTTCAACAAAAAATAGTGGAAAAGTCAGTAAAACCTAGTTGAGAAAAAAGTTCGTTTCAAATTTGCTTTTAGAAAAACCTATTTTTTATTCATCGATTAAAAAATTCAAGGAAGAGTATAAAATAACTAATTTCTGATTTTTTTTTCTTTTTTTTTTGCAACAATGGGCATTTTAAATAATAGATAAACCGCATCCATCCACCAAAGTATTTAGCAGGATACTTAATAGGTATGTAATGTACCTGTGTACGAAAGCAATACAATGCTTAATAATTGAAAATCGCATTCGGATGGATATACATCGCAGCACCGAAGCAAAAATCATCTTTAACGGTTGCGCGTTTTACGATATTTTATAGAGAATGTAATAAATAACACCGTGCCGGAGTTTCTAAATTTTATGATTAAATGGCCGATGAATAGCACCGCATAAAGTTGGCAGAAGTTTGTATATTAAACTAACTCTAACATGAATTTCGAAAACATGGAACGACGAAGTGTTCCAGAGGGTAAAGAAGGAGATTATAGTTTGAAAAGTTAGTATTAGAATTTCTATGGTTATAAGTTTCGTCAATTTCAGATTACAGCAGCACTTAAAACTACTCCGAATCAAGCAAGTTTCCACCGCCATCAGAAAAACTTTCTTCGTTTCCACCAGAGTTTCCCAAAGTACTGTAAATACAAGCCGTTTAAGAACGCAAACAAAGGAGTCGCTTTGTTTCGTTTAATCAATGGAAAATTCGCATACCTACAAATACGTATGTACTATGTAGTATGTACCTCCAACTGTACGTAAGTTAGAGTGTAGGTATGGTATATCTACCCGACGTTACCTATCCCGAATTATATTTTCTCGTAGTTGACGGTCTGATAAATAAAACATTGAAACTCGAACAAAAACCACGATCAGTGACGACGAGAAGTGGTGCAAAACCAGTCCAGATATACTTACACCAGTCCTCCATTTTTTAAAAAAAAAATTTTCAAACCCCATGAAATTTGGCCGGGACCAAATTTTGAAAGCCCATATGGAAAAATATATGAGAAAAAGACAAAAATAAGCAACATTAATTTAAAAAATTACCTGGTCATATGAAAGGATGGGTAATTGGGTACTAAGTAAGTTTTTAAAAAATGATGATTTTTTCCAAATTTCATCAATTTTACGTAGATATGTCAACATTTGAGCTTTCAATTTTTGAGAAAGAGAGCAATTTTCCAAAGTAAAATTATATTAGGAGAGCGCCTCTTAAATTTTTCTGGAAAACATGAATAGGTAACCAAAATTTTTTTTAAAAATTGAGTCAAATTTTCCTTTAAGAGAAGAATTGCCATCAAAAAATAGCCAATAACATCAAACCCCATTAAAAATTACTAAAAATTATCAAACAATCCTCCAAACACCACCAAAAATTATCAAAAACGATCAAAAAACCAATCAAAATCATAGGTGTACTCGTATTTTGAAACAAATCTTCGATAAAATTTCTAAATGTTTACATGTCTGAAAATTGTGGACTTTTTCTTCACTTTTGGCCTGAAAAATTACTGAGTTTTTTTTTTTTTAGATTTTTTCAAGCTTTCTCTAGACTTTTATTCTATCAGGTATTGTACATCTGTTTATCTTTTGACATTTGATTTTTAAAAATCTACCGAAACCAGACCTACTTCTTCAGTGATACTCAATCGAATTCCAAAAAAATGAAAATTCAATACATCACACGCAGACGAACCTAAGGGAGATGTTGAAAAGAGCCCCAGAAAATGAAAATTATTCACTCACCATACGAAACCTGACTAGTGACTACCTACAGGAACGTCTTCGATGAATGAAATTCGTAATTTACACCAATTCAATTGCTAACAACATAACCGAGCTATTTATATGTACATCGAAGAAAAAAACAGAAAATTTATCTACTCCAAAATTTAAAATTGTTTCAGAGAAAATGGCGTTGAAAACTGACGTAGACGTAGACCGTAGATCTACATAAGTCTATCTATTGACTAATTTATTTACTAGTGAATTGAGTACATTTCGTTAGTATTTTGGTAACCAATACGACGCGACGCGTAGAAATTTTGGCGTGCAAGTTTGATAATGGCCATAGAAAGTTAGTACCCTGTGTGTATCTTTAACGGCGAAGATAATAGTATCTACATGTGCATATACGATATACGCATGGTACGAGTATGTGTGTAACTGTGTATATGCTATATTATGTATGACTGAAAACCCGCGGGATATATTTAGGGTTGTTATCTTTAACAGTAAGATTGGGCTGAAGCTAAAACCGCCTCCGCTCTTATTTCTGATAGTATCCCTTCCAAGGATAAGACGGAGTACAGGGAGTTGTATAAGGGATCCTTGTACATTGTAAGAGACTTTACTACATTCCTTTTACCAAATTACAATTGAAAACCCTCGAGAATTGACCCGAATAATACGTATACAGATACACTCGTACACCAGAATCTAGTTCGCTTTTCCAAGATACATATTATTACGTATTGTATACGCGTATGTGTACTCGTTCGTTATATACATTCGCGAATACGAGAGTGCCTAGACCTATACCTACTTAGACCTACGTAGCCTTAAAAACGTACATCTACATCTATACGTATGATGGTAACGGTATAGGCTATTGGCTTTGCTCATATTTAACATCCATATCTATTTCTATACGGGTTCAATTTACACAAAAAACCTAGCGGTGTATTCCAAATATTTTACGTAGGTACGAAAATCGCTTATCAACAGCTATACAAAATAGGTACAGGTAGGTAGTAGGTACTTCCACTTCTATTCAAATCTTAAAATTGGTTATGAGTACAGGATGGGGGAATCGGGATATATTGAATATGTTTTTCACATTATCCGATTCTATCAAATGGGTGGGGGGGAGAGAGTCGAAAGCAATAAGTGCGGGTATAAGAGAAAATACTGAGACATTTTTTTTACCCTAATCATCTTACTTATAGAAAATTTTACGGCAAATCGAATGGAACAAATCGCAGACCTTTATCTCATTTTGAAAAAAAAAAAAATTACAGCTGATTCTATCCAAAATTCAACCCACGGAAAAGTGAAATTTCTGAGAAAATTAAGCCATAATGACCACGACAAAAAAAAGTTGTGGAAAATTTAGTTTCCTATCGGATAGAACCAATGAGATTTTTCTGGAAGGCACAGCATTTAAGATATTTTCGAGTAAAGTGGAACATTCGTGCAGGAAATTTAAAAAATGAAAAGAAATTCTCGTTTTATTTCTTAATTTCCTACATCAGTGTTTAAACATTACTTATACTAAAATTGGAAATACTTACATGATGAAAAAATGGAGAAGAGATATTTATTGATAATACCCAACCTTCACACATTGTGAATTTTTCAAAGATAAAGGACCGCTGTCCAGATTTTATAGTTTTTCAGATAATTTCAGATAAAATTCTTCCAAGACAGAAAAAAAAAATCAAGAAATTTGAATCTCGATTCATTCAAAATCAAATTCAAAGCATTTTATGTTCTCTAAAAGATGTCAGTTGCTTCATGAATTCAGATCCAAATTTGAATTCGACAAAAATATTGGTATGCATTTTACAACAACTTTAAATTTTGACAAAAAAAATTCAAATTTCATCAAATGAAAAAACTACAAGGACTTCATTTTAAAAAATCTGTGAAAAATACAGTACATAAATTTCACTTTCGTCATCCATTTTAAATCGATGATTTAAATTCTTGATTCCTTCAGTTCTGAGGAGGGGGCGGTTAAGAGCCCGGCAATTTTTACCAAAATTAAAAAAAACTATAAATGATGAATGGCATATCATTTGTTTGTTTTTTGATACTTACTAATACTATAAATTTAAATGGCAATCAATTGGGGGGAAGGGGTGATAATTTCGTTCATTTCGAAATTTGAATACGAGAAAGTAGATAAGCAATTAGGAATTTGATTTGTGGTCAATTTGATTGATAATGGATGTCCCCTTCCCCTTCAAAAAATTGGAAATGGATTTTACATCTCCATTTTTCAATGACTGTCTCAAATGTCTAATTGAAATTATGGAAATAAAATCGAAGGAATTCAAATGGCAGAATTGTGGACCTGAAATCGTAATTTTTATGGCTCTCTGTTGTCGTAATTAGACCGGTATAATTCGTTCATCTATCTACTAATTTTGAGTTACGAACGAGTCTAGAAAATTACCCGTACTTCGCCATTTTCAAACATCCATAACCGATCGCACATCAGAAATTTAACTTCGATAACGTTATAGGAAGATACGTAAAATAATAAGGAAGGCGTTGCGCGCGTCTACCCGTATAAAGTTCATTAAAGACGCGTTCGAAATGATTAATTTGAAATATTTCGCTTAATTCGATCTACGTTCGAGAATAAATTTAAAGTCCGTCTTTTAATGAAAATTTAAATTACGGTACATTCCGGCAGCGGCGGCGCGGCGGTTTGACATGAAAGGGAAAATGCACCAGAGGGCGCAACTCTATATTATCGTCTTGTCGCCCAGTTTCAGTTACATGTGCGGTTTTCCGCAAAGGCTCCATCAAATTAATCAAAGTATTCTGGTCGCTTTTTCAAAACTATACATCCGATCGAGTTTTAATTAGGTGAAACGTTGCTGCAACGGCGAGCACGACGACGAGAACGGTAGAGGTGTACGGTTTCTCTCGTCTATAACGATCTTACTTGAAATTAGACGCTGCTCAAATTCCACGAACGCTTTCCACCGTTTCGCCCAGATAATGAAGCGAATGAGAAAATTTATCGACGAAAAGGACCCGAGCGACGCTAAATTTTCCTATATTCGCAACCTTCTACGACTAATACGTATTTGTATAGCTTTAGACGATAAACAAGTATACTCCACAGTCCATACTCAATTCAATAGACGCAGATATCGACGCAATACTTCAACTATAGATAGGTGGACCACTGAACCTTGCCTACACTTTACTAATCACACGAATATGGACGGGTCTCTCCGGGCCGGCGCGGCGTTTCCTTTATGGCAAATGTTGCGAACGCTGCACATGAAGAAATTAATGTGTGGCAATGCAATACCCAAGAAAAAGGTAATTTTTGAATTCGTTTTTCAAGAGCTATACAATATTATTGTCAACTGCCTTCTGATATTACGATTTACATATGCATCAATATTTCATTAGTTCCTTTTCTTCAAGTAATATAAATACAATATACATACATATGTACGTCTCTCGAAAAAAATCAGAAATTCTCGATCGAAATAGAATTTTTTCCAATTTTATTGACCCAAGGCACAATTTTTTTCATTTTTTTTTTACCTCATTACGAAAATTAAGGTTATTATTATCGAAAAATTTCAATAATGACCCTATGCTAATTTTTGACCTTGAATGCAATTTTTCCATCACTGAAGGAAATCAAGTTGCTCGCTTTGTCACCCTTTATGTACATAAAATCTACAGGTCTCTGTAAGGGGGGAAGGGTAAGGGATTTCTCGGGACCGGGACACATAAGGGTCCGCGAAGGCCCTTCAGAACTTGAAAATATTCTTCAGTTTTTTAAAACTGATCTAAAATGCAATATTTTCAAAAATTCAAGCTATTATAACGAAGTATAGAGACTATTTTAGGTAACGAAGGGGTAGACCGAAAAACACAATTTTTCAAGAGAATTGCCATTTTATAACGTTTTTTAATTTAGATGAAGTCTAGTGTAACAGGAAAAAATAAAAAAGCTATAAAATATTGATTTTTGCAAAAAAAAAGTGCTTTTTGATCTGTACAGTTAGGTACTGAATAATATTTAAAATTTAGTTCATCATTTTGAATTTTCTTAGAATTCAAAAAAAAACTCACTGCCTGAATTTTTGCCTACTTTTATTGAAGAATTGAAGGCTCTTGCGCAATCGAAAGATCACAAAAGATTTTAATTTTTTTCATTTTTTAGGACGCACAGCCTAGCCACTTTCTTTGCGAAGTTTTTCAGCTTGAAAATCAAAATTTTGAATTTTTGACCCCTCCCCCCCACCATTGTGACATTGTGAGACCTCTTTTTGCTCTTCAACTGTATCCCTCAGGCCCTGATAATCTGTCTTTCAACCCCTCAAACAAAACGTTAAAAAATGGAGCGAAAGATTTTCATCATCAATCAACTTTTTTCAAAATTTATATCCAAATTTTCCAAGGGCGAATAATTGAAAATTTCCAAATGAAATGAAATTGTTCCAACTTAAGAGTATGATTTTTTTCAATTCTTATAGACTAGAAACGAAAATTATCTAAAAATGTCCCCTCTTCTGAAAAATACTTAATATCAACTCATCAGATTCATTTTTTTTGCAATTGGTGCAAACTACCCTCTCTGCTCTTATTCCACTCAAGTCAGCTTTAAATGTTTTGTAAAAAATCAATAAACCTCCTAAAAATGATAAGAAAAAGTGAAATTTTCAAAGCATTTTGAATAAACTCATATCACTTTTTTTGGTCAATGTTTTCAATACTAAAACTAAAATTTTCCACAAAAAATTGTCAATTTCGAAAAATTCAAATTCAGTTCGAGCTGTTTCGACTAAATATGTAAATTTTCCTAGATAAGGAGAATTGACCCTTCCCCTCTTTGGAAACTTCATTTTTCATCATCCATATTAAGTACATATGTTGCATCTAAATTTCACATCAAAATGATTGAAAACTTCTTCAATTAAGTATTTTGCACTCTTCAAAATCCAGACAGAAGAAAAAGCTATTTGGAACGAACCAAAATTAACATGGGGGGATGGAAATTGAAAATTTTTGATTGAAAAAAACTTTTTTCTGATTTTTTTCTATTCAAAGAAGATTTTTTTAAATTAATCATCTTTCCGTTTTCGAGCACGCATCAAAATCAAAGTATGACCGTCCACAAAAGAAGAGACCTTGGGGGTAAAAAAAAGGTTTTTTGAAATGAACGAACTTTTTTTCAATAAAACTTGAAGTTCTTCAAGTTCTTGTACAAAATGTCGATTTAATCTCAGGTGGGTTTTAATTTGGTTTTCAGGGTTTTGAGGTTTCAAATCCGGAAAAAAGTAACTCTCAGTAAAATGTCCCTTAAGGCCCCTTTTTTCGTGGACGGTCAAAACTGATGTCGATATTGTAGAATTGGTGGATATTAATGCATTTCAAGAAATTAAATTTATGAACAATCATTTCCTTCACTTCTTCATGCCAATTACATACTTAAATGAAATACTCATTTGCTGAAATGAAGTATATTTTTTAAAAATGTGACCCTGTCAGAAAGAAAGGACCATATGTGTATATGCATTTTGCATACACACATGGTCCCATCTTTCCGGCAGGGTCACAAATGTTGAAAAACGAAAGTTATACCTAACGCATGAGGGGGAGAGAGTAGCAGGTGAATTACACTGTTTCTATTTTTATTTTTATTTATTTTGAATGCCATACATGAGAAAAATTTACTTCGTCGGCTCTTACATTACGTGGCTGCCATGCCATATGAATAAGTTGGAATTCCAACCATCAAAATTACATACTTGAACCGATACACCGCTCTAAGTCGTAAATAACGACTAACAACCGAGCAAAACACGCCCTACGCTTAATAATCGAACAATATATGTCCCTAGACCTGTATTTTCGACAAGTTTGCGAATTCTATGGTTTATTTCTTCTTCAGATTCTCATAAGGCGATAAAAGCGCCGCGGTCGCTTTAACGAAGCTTGTTACTGCGAAGGATACCAAACATACGCCAACCTATCGAGCTAAAGCCAAATCTGGTCCGCTGCTTTTCACCTATTTTTATGCCTATCTACTCGAAGATACGAGCACCTAGCTACCTATCTAGGTAGAAAATATCGCAACATTATTTCTCCGACAGATAGACCGAATGCGGTTGATACGTCACGTTTATATTTGAATACTAATACCTGCGATTACTTCACGCGATAATTGGAAAATAAAATAGGCGACCAAATTGGCGACCGCGAGTAAACGAGTGAAAAAAAATACTGCTGCGTGGTATTCGATTAGATACACGCAAAGGGTCGAGGGCGGGGGGCGGGGCGAAGGAGAAAAACGAGCCATCTTTTGAAATAATGGCTATTTACACTGCGGCTATTTTCCCTTCGCTTTTCTTACACGTTCGTAAGAATAGGTACACCATAACAGCACACGAACGCGATAAAACGAAGAGAATTATAAGATATAGCGTCCAATTTGCTGTGTTTATTTTGTATAGAGCCAAAAACCATGACTATGCTATACGAAGCAGCATTACGAGCGAGCGGACGGGCGGCGCGGCACGGCGCGGACGCAAACTGCACGATAAAGTTTAAAATTTCGGACCCGTTTTAGTTAACAGCAGGTTCCAGCAATATAAACTCTGTTTTCTGGACGTGGAAAAGCATTCTAAAAGTTTATTAACAATATCCTCGGAGCATATACCTTCGTCCACCGTTAACTTCCTAACTTACACGCTCTCGTTTTCTTATACGCGTCTATTGTACAGCCATAGCCTACATACATAAACTGTATAGTGTACTTATAGTGTGTACCGAGACCGACCGCAGCCGGCAACGCAGCTTTTTCCAATTCATTGCAAGTTCGACACATAGTATTTCAAAAGTGTTGGCGGTTCGAGTTTTCTAATCGAGATTCGAAAAACATATAATTTACTGCTAGTACCTATGCATAAAGAAAAAATAACCTCCTTCAGAAATACGGCTGTGGCGCTGTGGGTAAATTTTATGCTCGACGTCGAAAATGCCTATACTTTTCTCCCCAATAGCTCTCTACAGCGTCAAAAATCAACATCGAATGAAATATCAGCGTTGTTAGAACCTTCAATTGGATATTTTATGGTCTGTTTTTACTCCCACATTATTAAATAACCACCGTTCAATAAGCCAATTTTCAAAATTTGACCCAGCGAATTTTACAAGCAATATGCATTATTAGTCACGAAAATATAAATTTTTTCCACTTCAATGAAACTTTTTCTCGGCTCCAAAATTTTTTCTCCAACTCTAAAATTTCTTTCTCACAATTCTTTTCACGTCCCAAGATTTTTTTTCAATGTTTTATCATTACTTACTAAAATTTTTTCAGTTCAAAAATTTTTACATTTCTACTGTTTGATATTGAAATTTTATTTTTACACAAAATGAGAGCCGAAAAAAACAAAATAGGTAAGTACCAAGTTGAAGAAAATTTTATTACAATAGAAATTTAAATTCGAAAAAAATTTCAAAAAAAAGTTTTTAGGAGTAAAAAAATTTTGGGTGAAATTTTACAGCAGAAAAAAAATCAAAAAAAAATTCATTAGGCATATTTAAATCACAGACTCGAAACAACAAAGCTATCTTTTTGTGGTTTTTGGTCTTCACTTCCGGTGTTTTTTTTAATTTCCTTGTTTCTTTAGAAAAAAAAAAAACATCAATGTTTTAACCCAAAATGAAAAAATTTTCGCAGTGATAAACTCATACTTCGAAAATATGGATTTCAATTGCAGAAAAAATCATTTCTTAACGCTTGGCAGCAGAAATTAATCGATTACGAAGGCATCATATAAAATCACCAACCAATCAAGTAATTTTATTGTCTCAACGCCCAACTCAAAAAGCACCCCACAAGAGGAAGAGGGGGTCGTATACCGGAATAAATTAATTATTTTCTGAAGCTATCGAGAGAGAAGCTGATGGGTATCGTTTCCTACGTTTCTTGATTTTTCGAGTACGTATACGCTTATAAAATTAAAGCTACCTACATCTAAAAGAAAAGAAGATTTGACTTAGAATTATGAAAAAATTTCAACCGTTGAGAACCAAAATCGAGTTGAAATACCCGCAAAATTGGATGTGAGAAGATTCGCGTAAAATAATTACAAGACTTGAAAAAATTATGTTCATCAAGCATTTGGTAAATAATTGAATTTTTTAGGCGCTAGTAAAAAAAAAAAGAGCAAAAATTTTGACAAAAAGAGAAGCCCAGACAGAAAGACCATCATTTCTCTTAACATCTCCGAAGGGGATATGCTTCACATTGACACATCAAGGACGTATTTTTGGGTAGGTATAATACATAGATAATTGTAAAATATTTTATAGTCCGGTGAAACTTACCCAAATACTTGATTTAATGAAAATTCTCGACATATCCATCTCCAAAGAAACGAGTTGATATTAATTTCCAGTCGATATTTCATAGAGACATAATTTCATCGTTCTACAGATCGCTGATTCTTTATTCAGTTCTTTTTGATGTTTTCCTGCAAAAAAGAAATTTTAAACGTGACATTAGTGACCTATTTATGTAACAAAGGATGCAGGAGAGTCGCTTCTTTCTAACAATACAATTTTTTTTATAAGTACTGAAAAGCAAGGCTGGGACATTTTTTCCTTCTCTGGTAAAATTTGGAATCAATTCAAGTGAAGGTTCTTCAGAAAAGCGATCCTCAATTCTTCGCAAGTGAGTAAATAGGTATGTCTGATGCCTGAAATAAACATGGGTAATGGCGAAGGTACCGCACAGTACTCGAAAAAGACCAAAGTAAACAAACAAATTTTTCTACCATCCTCGACTCCTCGTACAGCAGCAGCATAAATTCAGAATTTCAAGAAAGATCGTAAATCGAGAGATACTTGCTGTAGATAGCGGAGCAGTTTGAAAAGTGTGAACCACCATTGATAAACACATAATAATATAAAAATTCCATAGTAATAGCCGAAGCTCGTGAGAATCGATCGAGCTTCGTATTAGCTTGGCAAAAAATTACGAATATATAAAAGTCAAATGGCGTATCACTATGTCATGTTGTCGTTTTAAAAAAGATTCTAACCCGAGTACATACAAAGACAGAGCCAGAGAAAACTTCGAAAAGAAGTGGAAACTGACACTAAAAGACACAGCCAAGCTGAGCGATTTCGAAATAATCAGAACAATAGGCGTAGGCGCTTTTGGCCGAGTACTTTGCGTAAGAAATGTAAAAAACAAGAAATTCTACGCCCTGAAAGTGCTGCGAAAAGAGAAAATCGTCCGTTTAGAGCAAACGCAACGCGTACATCACGAAAAACGTATCCTACAATCGGTGGTCAGTCCATTCTTGGTGGACCTGAGATTCGTATTCAAAACGAATTCGCACTTGTTTCTGGTGATGCCGATGATCAGGGGCGGAGAAATATACAGCTACTTGAAAACGCTACGTCATTTCTCCGAGCACCAGACGAGATTCTACACAGGTCAAATTATTTTAGCTTTCCAGTATCTGCACGGGTTGAATATCGTGTACCGAGATTTGAAACCTGAAAACGTTTTGCTCGAGTGCGACGGCTACATCAAGATAATCGATTACGGATTCGCCAAACGTCTCGAAGGCAATACGACCACATCTTTCGTCGGCACACCCGAGTACATGGCTCCCGAAATGCTGATACGATCTAGACGAATCCAAGGCTACGGATGTAGCGTCGATTGGTGGACTTTGGGTATATTCTTGTACGAATGCCTTCAAGGAGAGACGCCATTTTCTGGATCCAGTTTGTTACAATTGTTCGACAGCATTGTGAAAAAGAAATACAATTCGAACGGGCATCTTACAGAAAACGCCTCGAATTTGATAGATAATTTGCTACAGATAGAGCCCAACAATAGGCTGGGATGTAAAGGTAACGGCGGCGAGGAGCTGAAAACTCACGCTTTTTACGATAAACTCGACTGGCAAGCTCTGTACGATAAAAAAGTACCGCCTGACTTTACGCCCAGTTGCCAAGGCGAGGATTTCACTAGAAATTATGAGAAATTCCAGGAACTTCCACTCGATGAAAATGACGTCGAAGAATTCGTCGAAGAATTTAAAGATTTTTAAATAAATTTTGTTTTGTTGTGTACACATTGCTGCCTATATATCTATCATTAATTATTTCAAGTACCTACACACAAAAGGCGGCATGAAAATTATTTTAAAAAGTATTCGTCCTCAAATTGATGGCTGACTTCGGAATCGTGTCAAGATTTAGTCATTTCTCAAACCTTAACATAAAGAGGCGCCGGAAGCTCTTTTTTTGAGTGGGGGCAAGACTTGGCAGTGCAAAAGAATTTTGAAGGGAAGTGGAAAAAAATTAGCCTTTTTAAAAATTCAACGCATACCATTTTCCCTCTGCTCTAACCGAAAGATAGGTAAAATTAATTCCAAAGGGAGTCGATTAGAGTGCGATGAAGGAGGTAAAATCAAAAAATAAATCTATATTCGATTTCTACGTAGACTAACAGTCGATATTTCACGTCATTTCAATTTACTTTTTCAATTTTTTTGAATTTTGGTCAAAATTGTGAACTCCTGTAACACCCCTCCCCCCGAGTCTGGAGTCCGACCCTGAAAATTTGTTGGCTGAAAAGAGGGAAATAGGGATTGCTTATACTGTAATCCTTTCAAATTTTTAAATAGCGGCTTTCATCTCTCATTCTCAACAAGAAAGTTGAACTTTCACCACCAAGTTCAACTTTGAGCTTTTCAGAGTGTAATTATCGATCTTCAACCTCCTATCAATTATTCTCTTTCAGAACCACCCAACAGTTTTCCCTCGATAAAGTAGAACCTATCTCGAGATATGAGCTTTCAAAGTTGGGTAAGTTTGCTAAAAATCGTAATTAATTGCATAAAAATTTCAAGGCCCACTCCCTCGGCTCCCGGAGGGTTAGAAAAAAATGATCGCGGCTTTGTAAGAAAATTTTTAGCGAAATCGGAAAACTTAACTTCATTTTTGTCCCGTTTCAGTATAGTACAATAAAAATTTATGAAAATGTTATCCTTTAATTACACTTCTCCCTCCCCCAATTAAAAGAAATCGGATTTTTACGAGACAAATCAGCCATAGAAGTTTGAATTTTTCATTCAAATTATCCAACAATGAAAGGAATCATGTGATTTGTCAAATTACCTATTAAGAACAGGGGATAAAGTTTTTTAAAAAGGCGGTTTTTTTTTGACAAAGTACATACTTGGGTGCTTAAGATTGTTAATACAATTTTTCAAGAATAAATTTTTACAAAAAATAAAATCAGAAATGGCCAAAAATGGTTATGTTATTTTGCAATCTGCAATTTTTCAACTCCTGGTAAAGTGCAAAAATTGGGGCTCAGTGGTTCAGAAAAGTATAAAAACTTAGTGTACATTTTCATGGGTGACCAAAGTTTTATTTGTCACCATCCAAAAATGATAAAAATTGTATTTTTTTTTTTTGTTGCAAAAATTGACTTTTTTTTAGAACCCCTCACCTCGTAACCCCCTTAAAGCTGGGATTTTGGGTTTCTCTGAGATTCCCTGGTCAATGTGAACGACAAAACTAATTTCTGGCCAGATTCGAGGCATGTTTTTCTTATCTACTCTGATGTATATTTGTAGGTACCGAAAAATTAAACAAATAAGGAAATAGATTTTGTACCTCGTTGTAAACAATTCATTTCAATAACTCAAGTACATAACAATGAAGGCAATTACGTTTACGTACGTAAGCAAATCGGTTGTTCGTACAACGTTCGTCAAATTTCGCGCAAAATATTGCATTTTCCTTTGTGGAGAGGGGGAAAAGGGGCAGAGGGAGCCGTATGCCCGTGTGGGTCTGATTTATTATAGCGAGTGAAATTCTCGCAAAACCGCAACACGTTTGGTGTGTTGATGAGAAAAGCAGCAAACGAATCCACTAGGTGGAACGTGGTAGGTAGTAAGGATACTAGGTACCTCTACCTATACTTACTTAGTTTGTACGACGTCGGAGAAAGAACGTACGAGTGTACACATCCGAAGTGCGAGAGATTTTTGCGGTTTCACATGATTACGTCAGAATCCCTTCATCTTCGGCTTCCATATTTAATTTTCTTCAGTCGCCAGCAAGTTAAAGGCGTACATTATTCATACACGTTCAGCGTTCACCCTTCCACGACGATGCGGCGACGACAGCGGTATGGCCAGCTCACTCTACCCATTCGATCGTCGACATGACGCAGAATATACCTACCAAAAACAGGAGATGTGGCGGATGTAGGTATTAAGTAAGCACAAAGCTAGGTATACTAAGAACATACTACTAAAAAATTTCGTACTTGTTCCTTTACGCTGCTGTACGTTGCATAATTCTCTCGAATGGGACTTCTTTGTTGCCGAGAGAAAGTTTTCTTTTTTGGAAAAGCGCTACCGCTACCGCTGCGCCACTTGAAGCGTTAATTTATTTCGCGGTGGCCGACCGGACACCGCCAGCGTAGCCGGGCCGAGTTTGCCAACTTTTCTAATTAACTTGAGATGTACGCTTTTGGTGAAATGTTAACGAAGAAAATTTCGCGGCTAACTTTTGAAAAACGCTGTTAAGAAAAGTTTTGGCGTTCTTGATAAAAAAAAAACTGCAACTAATCTCCGGTTACTTTGTGTATACATTTGCCGCTTCGTTTCAGAAATTTTTACGGTGGCTTTTGGTTCGCGAAAGCCGACGACCAGCTGAAACAAAAATACGAATATACTTAATATACTTAGTTTTCCACTTGAAATATGAACATTTGAAAACTTCCGCAATAAAAAGATGGCAGAATGGAGGGAAAATAAGAGGCCTACTTTCAAGCAGAGTGAAAATTCAATGATCTTTCTTCCGTTGGCATTTTGTAACGAAAAAACGAACTAAGTATTCTATGGCTAATGGGCAGGGTGTCTGGAAAATGTAACTTTTTGCTATTTTCTGGTTATTCTTACCATTTTTATACAATTTTTTCTTGCTCCAAATTTGCCCAAAAACCTCATCTTCCTCACATATACTCACTTCAAAAGAAACTTCGACCATCCCCCCACCCCTCTTTGCGCTCTCTAAATTTGAATCAGTTAAAATTCACTGATTAATAAGATAAAAGTGTGCAACTGAAGAAATCAGTGAAAATTTTACCGATTTAATCAGTGAATTTTCAGTTTTTTGACTGATTCAGATTTTGAGAATGCATACTCATTTTATTATTAAATTGAGCACTTGAAGGAAAATTTCATTCAGATGCGACATTATGTATTTATCAGATAAAAAATAATGCAAAATCAAAACAATCAAGGTTTCTAACAAAATCTCTCAAAATCAACAGGCAGAATTCTAACAAAACCTCTCAAATGAATTTTGCAGAACTTTTCCCCTGATGAGCTTTAAAAAAACATATCCTCTCTTTCCTCCTTTGTAATATTTTTCCAATTGATAAATTTTATTCTCCCTTAAAAGGTTCTTTTTCAATTTGTCTATGAATTTAGCCCAAGTGAAAACAGTACAAAAATTAGAAATACAGGCATCCCAGCCAAAATTTGAAAAAAAAATTAACTTTAGGAACTTTTGATGGTCGAAAACGTCACCAAAAGGCAATCTTTTTTCTAAATTTTAATTCATTATTTAGCCTAAAAAATTCCAAAAATTCAATTAAAATTATTTTATTTTCGGAACAAACAAAACAAAGAAATAATAATTGTGATTATTTTTGGCATTTTTTTTTTTTAGCCGCCTTGACAATCTCATCCACTATTAAAATCAACTTTTTTTGAATCGTGTCCTTTTTCACAACTAATTCAGTTTCCTCGTGAGCCGTAGCGATATCATCTCGTAGCTTTCTTCAATTTTTTGTTACCTAAATTAAAGATGTCATCAATGTCATCATACGTTTTTTGGCAATAGCTTTCATAAAAATTTTTCAGGGATTGCTTCAATTTTTCGACTTTTCCTTTTTTTCTTCCAACTTTTGTTTCCATACTGCCTCTACCATAGACCCATCTAGAAATCAATTGAGGGACTGAAAATTTGAAGAAAAATAGAGGGAAAGGTCGAATTTCAAATCAGTGATTTTTCATCGATTTTTCAGAAAAAAATGATTGATTGTTTTTACGAATTAGTAATTGATTGGAGAGTTTCCGATTTCTGACTAAACAATCAGAGGAAAATAATTAATTCTTAAAATAAAAATTTTCAAAAAATACTGCTTCAAGAGCAAAAAAATGCAATTTTTTCAGATTTCTGTTATAAAAAAATTCTTTCCGAGCTTATGGAGGAGGCTCGAACTCCTTGAGCCTCCTTGTCTCTACCTTCTGCAATTTTTTCCAAACCCAGGAGGGTTCGTAATAATAAAATACTACTGGTAACGAGATCATTTTCAACCTCATTTTTATTTTTCTATTTTTTTTAAACCAAAAACTAGTTGAAATTTGTATAAAAAGTAACGACGGAAATACCAAAAAAAAAAAAAAAAAATGGAATGAATTTCATAAATTTTCAAGAAAGAAAATCGTTTAATCTCAATGAGAAGTTGAAATTTTTAAAAAAGAAATTTAAGATACAAAATATAAACATTTAGGATTAATTTAATTAATGGTATTCTCATCCAACATGAATTCATCAAATTTTCAAATGTCAGAAAGAAAAATAATTTATCCCGAGCGAAGTCGAAGCTAAAATCTCTTAAAATTGAAATATGAAATACATACAAAAAAAGTTCAGCACAGTGGCTTCGAAAATTATGGGTTACAAAGGGCACATTGTACTTCCCAAATCGACGACTGGGGAACAAATCATCAAATGCATCCCCTCCCCCCCCTCACCTCCCAAAATTACAACAGATAGGGATTTTAAAAGCATCATAAAAAAATGTTTTTTTTGGACTCGGAAAATTCAATTTTTTCAAAGCTTTGGCCTCGTTTTGTTTAGGCATGAACCATGAACAAAATTACAATCCTACGATCTATTTGAGACGAAAATGCGAAAACAGGCTCTCTTTTCCTCTCCCTAATTTAAAATCCTTCCAATATTTCAGGTATTCATACCCTGTTTTTGCCCTCCTCTCGAAAAATCGCCTGTCTCCTCTCTGGCTTGCAATGAATATTATTTTTTCATCAGCAGGCGAACAGAAAATTTATGAATCCTCAACGAAGTTGAAAAATTTGACCTCGCCCAATCATCTACAAGTGAAGGGAAATCAGAAGGCCTGCCCGAGGGAAGCGAAAGGGGAATTTTTTAAGAAAAAGTAAAGCTAAAAAATTATTCAAAGACAATCTTTCGATTGAAAAAGGTCCAGTGCATGTAAAATGTTGAAAATTTTCTCTATTTTGCCACTAAAGCGAAATTCTGACCAATTTCTAGGGTTTCTTTCCAATAGATATCCTGGTGAGAATGAAGTTGGTAGGAACCTCCCAAGTAAGTACGTTTCCTACGAATTATCGTGGCAAAGTCCAACAATATAGCGAATCGATTCGAGTTTTGAAAATTGAATAAATAGCTGCTCTCTTCGAGCAGCTTACTTTCTCCGCATATTAAACTGAAATCTCGATAAAACATGCAAAGCGAAGCAAGGGCCGACACCACGAAGAGATATGCACGAGAGCCGAGGAAAATGTTGACCTCTGACGGCGCGCCGCGCCGTGCCGCGCGCCACGCCAGCCACGAGCTATACGTAGGTACTGTAGGTACCCAATACCCATATACCTGTAAAACAAAGGTAAAACCCATTGTCGAATGCGAAAATCATAAATCCAAAAATACTACACGCCCAAGCCCCGAACAAAACGGCCTTTAAATCACCTTAATTTAAACGCGGTTCGCCGCATTGTTTTTCGAATAAGAAGATTTACTTAAAGTTGAACGAGCGAAGAAGAGGCGAAGAGCAAAAAGAAGCAGAAAAGCGAGCGGAGCGAGCGAAAGAGAAATCTATAGCGATGCGGAGATGGCAACCAAGGCGAAAGTGTAGGCGAGCCGAAGAAAGCGGGGGTCGAAAATACGCTACAGTGCGCGCAAAAAAAAAGTCGCCGCACACACGCACACGCAGAGACGCTGCTGTGTAAAGGATTTGAACGGATCAAACGGAATTTCTCGTGAAGTTTCAAAAACGCGGTTCGGATAAGGGTTGTAGGTTATTAAAAGAGGGTTGCTGAAAGGTGGTTCTTATTGGCGTCTTTGTGTTACTTCGATACTGGGTAGGGTGCGAGAATCCAAGATGGCCGACCCAGATTTCAGCTTGTTTCGTACTATCGCATCGTCGTCGTCTTTTCTGCGATCGATGACAAAGACCGCAAAGGGAGAGAGCTTTAAGTAAGAAGCCGATGTAAGGCACGTTTTTCCTATATACGCAGATACAACGTTAGACCGTTACCACTGTGCTGCCGCCGCGCCGAGGCTACCGGCGCCTCCGCCATCGCCTCCGCCACCGCCGCCAACGAGGGTCCGGGTCCGGCGCGGCGGTGGTTCGTACGAATGTGCGCGTGGCCGCGCCTTTTTCTTTAATGCTTTTTTCTTCGGCCTTTCTTTTCTTCGCTACATCGCATCGCGCTTACACCCGCACATGCACACGTACGCTACGTTTACGTACGTTGGCAAATATCAACGCGGTCCGCTTTCCTTTTTTAGTTTTTTTTCCTCTCCTTAATGTGAAATTTTATCGCGTATGGGTTGAGGGTTACCGGCGTAAGGAGAAGAAAAGCTAAAAGGGAGCTTTTGCAAAGGGGTTGTTTGCAGTATATTGTGCTTACGTCTTTCGAGCATGTAAGAAATGTACGGCCCATTCGAATGAATATTTCGGTAAATTGAGTTTTTCTTCACGTTTAGGATCAAGCTGGAACACTAAATGAGTATTGATCGACTCTTCCATCTGAAAAAAAAAAAAAAAACAAATGAAAACAAACTTTAATATTTGGCATCCATTTTTCCTTTAGAAGGTAGCTAGGTAGTAGGAAGTAGGAACATAGGTATTCAATTAGTCAATTCAAGTTTTATGAATATTTTTGAACCTCATCAGAAAGTTTCAAAAAAAAATTTCTATCACTTCAAAAATACACTAATAAGTTAAACGAGTAAGTATTTAGATTTGATTGTATGGCAATTCTGGAGGTAGTACTCAAGCTTTTTTTCAAAATTATATACTTATGGGGAAATTTTTACAGTTATTTTTTCCTCGGCACCATGAATTTTAATTCTACAAAATCGATAATTCCAACCGAAATGTAAAAAAATTGAAATAAAAGCTTATTTGAAACATTTTTGTTGTGAGCAGAGCACATTGAGCTTGCGAAAATTGTTGCTTTTGCACGAGTGCGGTGAGAAATCTCTTTTTTTTTAAATATACTAAAAAAGGAAGAGGGTCATTCAAAAAATGTAAGCCAAAAAAAACAATAAAAAACATCAACTAAGTAGGTAGGTAGAGCTAGAGGTACCTAACAGAATTATACTTTATTAGCCATGTAAAAACTTGGAAAAAGTTTCTTTATAATGTCCATTAAAAACAATCAAATCTTCATAACAAAAAAGTCTCATAAAAATTTTCAAACCAAATGCAGGACTCCTGAAAATTTTTGAAAAACCATGCACTGAGATATTTTCACCTCTCCTTTCATAATTTAAATATTGAAAAAAAAAACTAATAATTTGAGATTTCCTATATGTACTTTATAATGAAAATTTCAAATCGAAAAAAATCGTAATTAAATCTGACTATCACTTAGTGGAATTAGATACCTCCACAACTGAGTTCCATAATTAACTTTTTCATTATATTCTTCTCTTCTTCTATCTCCCGTATAAATATTTAGATACAGCCATTTTCATGCGAGAATCAAAATAATTCCAATGTCGTCTTATTTGCGTCATTTTGAATAATCGAGGGAATTAGAAAACACATTATATGACTACGGCATATACTTTATATCGAAGCCAACTTTTCAACTTTTTCCTTTCTTCAACCGTAGGGAAATAACATCAATTTTTAGTTTCAGAACGACTATTTTGAAATGGTAAACCCCAGACAATCATTCGAATTGAAAATATCTACTTAATAATAATTCTATCACTGAAAACACGAATACATTTTTGTTTTCGTAAAATTTACCGCCAAATTCACACTTTTTCAGTTAAAGAAAAAGTTTTAGAATAATAAGTACCTTAACGCTCGAATGAATTTATAAGTTGAATAACATAACACACCTGAAAAAAGGAATAAATTAAATTTGGAAAAAATTATTCATTCAAACATGATCACAAACGTTTATAAGGAGAGAGGAAGAGAAGATCGAAGCCTTCTTGATTTCTGAAATTCTGGAGAAAAAATTGGACAAGTTTTACTTTATCTGAAGCAGCAGTTTTTAAATTACGGATATTTTACTTAAAGATGATTTTTTATAACTAAATTAAACCATAAAATTTTCACTGGATTACAATTTCATACAAAATTGTTGTAAAAAATTAAATCACGCATCAAATTTCCCACGATGTTCTCGTGGGAAGTACGGCGTTCTCGGGCCAATATTTTTTGCATTTTCGCTACCTACCAAAAATCGACGATCAAAAAAAAATATCTCACTTCATACCTCAAAACCAATGACAAATTCGGATTCGGAAGACTCGGATTATATTAAAAAGTCGGGTTTCAAACCAGAGTTGATTAACATTATAGTCAATACTCATCTCCAGATGAAAAAAATCTTAATTTCGTGTCATATTTAGCAAGAATTGGGCGTTTTTCGAGAATTCTCCACTTCTAATTTGGAAACTAATTGAAAATTCGTGAGAAGGTTCAAATTACGTATATATAAAAATGGTTTCATACCAGGATTGATTTGAGGTATGAGTTGAGAAAACGAGAAATTACGGATTCGAAGTAATAATTTTAGTGATCGAAAATCTGCTGTTTTTTGCTATACCATAAATCGGTAATTAAATAAGTATTTGACTCCCAATCTAGAAACCAACATCAAATTTGAATTCAGAAAGGTCGAATTGTATTAAAAACTGGTTTCAAACCTTTCTTGATTAATATTATTTGTCTCGAGATGAAAAAAATCACAATTTTACCTCTTTTTTCTCAAAAATTGGCCATTGCTCGCGATACAAAGCGCACGATTGGGCGAATTCTACGATTTGGGTCGGAAAACGAATCACAAATTCGAGTTCAGGAGAGTCGAATTATATGAAAATGGCACCAAAACTTCGATTCTTTTATGTGGAAAAATGGGGGTAAAACACAGCTAACTCCCCTCCTAAGAAAAATTTTTGATGTTTTTCACCTATTTTTCACCTTAAAACTGTAATTTTCCATCAAAAACCTTTTTCTCCAGATATGTATTTCAAATTACACATTTACGTAGGTACGCATTTTCATTTTTTTTTTTGTAGATTTTCAAAACTGCTCAGCGATATAAACAGCAATTTTATAAGTTGAAAAATGATGAAAAAACTGAATTTGACATTTTTCTGTAACATTTTATCAAACTTTGGAAAAAAATTAATTCCGAAATTGCTAAGCGATTTCAAAAAACCGGAAAGTGTCAGCGATCGTCTAAACTGTTTCCCATGCAGTTGTGTTTTTTTTTGTATTTTAAAAATATAACACGATGTCATTTTGTCAACGGAGGTTAAAATTTAGTGAAGAAAATTTGATCGTCCGCTCAATAGATTGACCCCCAGCACCATACAATACCCATCGAAATTTTTTTCACCCCTTCCTCCATCCACTTTATTCGAGCCTAAATAATTTGGTCTGTTCTTTCATCAAAGTATACATGGATTTTTTCAAAATTTTATATTATGACTTTTTTTCATTATGTCTACATGAATCTAAAAAATAAATGCCATTTTTTGTATTTTTCTCGCCGTTTTCATGAATTTTTCTTACTTCAGATTTGCACACAGAGGAGTACCTCTTTATTATTTTATTGAAAAATTCAAAAAAAAAAGAGAAAAATGTGGAAAATTCTTGCTTCTTGAAGCACAATAATTAAAAATTTTGGTATTTTCTGTTTTTTTCTAGTTTTCCCAGCCAGTACACCATATTTCATTCCGTTATTTTTTCCCATAAATTTCTTCGGCAAACAAAGTTGAGAAAACTCAGCAGGATGCCCAAATTCCTTCTCATTTCGAGACAGGCTCTTAGTAAAAAGTTTGGTAATATGTATATTGTATATCGACCACCCTAAGCCAAACCGTATTTTTAAAATAGGTCAACCAAAAGGGTTACACGTCCATCTAACGACACGTTTAAAGGTCAACGTTAATGACCGTCGAATATTTTCGCTCGACAAAAAAATGATAAAAGTAAAAAGAAAGAAAAAACCGTTTTACGAATGGACACTCATAGGTGAAATACAGCCCAGGACGGTCGACGGCGCGTTACGTCGACACCATCAACAATCCAGACGACTGCGAGGGTTAGATTGTGAAAAAAAAACACGTTTGTATGAGAAGGATAAAAGAAAGAAATTAAAAGTAAGGTGAATACACTGACGACGTATAAGTCGCAGCATCCTTTTTACAAAACGGGACAACGAAGGTGGACAGTCCGGTTGAATTTTCATCCGATGGGAAGATCGGTGATGATTCGCATATGTGCGTAAGATAAACTTCTCACGACCTTAGATGAACTTTCATTAAACATCTCAGTCCTAGATGGTCCAGCGAACGATACTTGATTAAAAGAAAGAAAGGACGAGGAAAAAAAAGGGTTAGATATGGACAATGACGATAACGGGATGGGAGACTATAGATGAATCTGGACCATGGTACTTTATATTTTCTATTCATAGATATGTATTAGGCCAATATGTTGAATATAATTCGCATTCGATATTATACGAATATTTCATCTCACTTTAGATTGAGAAATACCGTTGTGGATTATGGATTAATGCAAAGTTTGGTCAGCAGAAGCAACTACGTCAACGCCAAGTTGAAAATTTTTTTTTCCTATATTGATAGCGTATAGATATCGGTATCGGTTACGTAGGTATACCGATTCCTTATGCACGTAGTAGGCGGAAATTACATATTAAATTTCCCTCGACATTTACACTTCAATTTATTTACCTACGTATAAGCACATGAGATTGGGACATTCGCAAATAATATAGTCAATTTAGATTTAGATTGCTACTTGAAACTCAATACACAGGTGTAAGTAAGTCCATCTAACGTACCTATAAGCACAAAATTCATACACGACGAGAAAATCCATCGATTCGGATGAAATCGAATCAAAATTATAATCTGGCTAAAAAGCCTCGTCCCATCTTGAGACCGAAAAGCAAAAATAAACAATTTTCCAGGGAAAAAAAGGGGGAGCAAAATCCATCCTCGATAACCTTCTTAAAGTTTAGCAAACTAAGCGAAGCGATACAACTACAAGAGTATTCTCTCCGCGCTAATAATCCGACGAAATATGCTTAAACGAAAGAATACGGTGGTGGCCGGACTATATTTCATAACCAATCAATCATTCGACTTCGAGCTTCGGGGCGATTAAAAAAATCAAATTTCCATTCGCTAAAATTCAACCGAAGGCGAAAACTTTCGCCTAGCGCAGATAAAGGGTAACGTTTTACTTGTATATGATTGATGCGTGCTGTGAATTTCAGCAGTACATGAAGGCACTAGGTAGGTATTCTTCATACGTGTTAGGAATTTTCCTATATATTAAACAATTACTTTAAGCTGCGACCGACGACGACGTCGACGACGATGAACGTATAATTTTCTCTGGTAAGGCTATACATAGGTGATAGGTACTTTGTATAAGGCGGATCGGAAATTTGGCGTTGGGCTGGCGACGTGACGAGTATTTTCAACCCTTTCAACGCAAATGGTCCCAGAGAGCAGCACGTACAAAGCAGCTCGACGAGTATTATGAAGGACTGAATTATTAAGGGTGTATTTTCACGACATTGTAGCGATATCTAGGAATTAACGACGGAATCTTTGAAAGTAAGGGCTGTTTGAATGAACGGAGGACGAATTTCTCGTAGACGATTTCGACCAAAATTAATATTATTCAAATTAGATAGGTACACTGGTTTTAGTTGAGAGTGCAGTAATAGGTACACAGTTCGTGAGGAGAGAAAAAAGTACAATTCGATGACTGAACAAATCGTAAAGAAGTACCTACTTTCTCTCACGACTGTTGCAAAAAATTCGTCCAAGCTCGTCTTCTGAAGACTTTGCCCAATTTTCTTGCAAAACCCGCGTACTATGGAAAATTGACCGAAAAAAAAATACAAAAATGACGTGAGGTGGTCAAAACAAGACGAACAATTTAGTATTTAATTTTTCACATTCCAGTATTTTAGAAAAATATTGATTTAAAAAAAAAAGTGAAAAAACTTTTCCGAAAATTGAATGAAAAATGGACAAATTGAAAAAAAAAAAAACAACTGATAATAACTAGAAAGAAGTGCTATTTTCTAACTTTTGATCGTTCTTTTCAAAAACTCGTCATTTTTGCATCGAATAATTCAAAAAATTGCAAAGACACTCTTGAAAAATTATTCGAAGGATGAATGGAATAGGTATTAGGTACAAAGATGATTTTTTTCAAAAAATACTGAAAATTTGGCACTTTTTCAGAATTTTGTAAGTATATTTGAAAATCATTTATTTTCAAATAGGTTCTAAAAATTTCGTAGAAATATTCAAAATCGCTGGGATACATTTTAAAAAATCGTCTGGAAAATGGTTGAGATAGAGTTTAGTGCCTGAAAAATTTATGTTCTCATAACATTCTCAATGCCAAAGTTCCAAAAATTATTTTGGAAATATTTGGATAAATTCGGGATACCTATAAATTTGGGGGTAGGGAGAATTGGCACCTTTCCTATTCGTAATTTACTGTATTGAGTAAATTGCAAAAATTAAAATTCATGTTCTACACGCGTTACCAATATCCCACTCCTCGGTCATTTTTTCCCAGCTTTTTTCGCTTTAGCATTACATGCCATGGAAACAAAATTATTTCTGTAGAAAACAGTTTGTGGATTTTCAATTTTCCTTTGGAATACCTACTAAATTTAAGCCAAATTTTTTCATTCGGGGCATTCAAACTTCAAAGTGTGGTGAGGTGAAGAGGGGGATTATTAAGATAGACATAAAATTTACTTTTGAAAAATGATCATGATTTTGAATCCTTTTCATACAGTGGTGTGCAACCAAGAGGCTTTACCAGAGAAATATCCCGTAAAATTTGGGAGTAGGTAGGTGGGTGGGTGGTGGTTTTGGGAGTGACTTATTTATGGTGAAAAAAAAAACTTTTTTCTATGTATTTAGTAACTACTAGCAATAATAAAGTAGTATTGGATTTTCAATTTTGAATCTTCCATCTTCCTCCTTCAATCTTCCTCAATTTTCAATATTGAATTTTTAACTTTCAAAAATATTTTTTGGGAACCTCATAATTCAACTCTGAAATTACTCCCCAAAATCACAACTCTTCAATTCACTGCTAAATTACCTCTCAAATAGAAATTTATCAAGAACAATGGCCTCGCTGCGCTCAACTTTATTGTATTTTTCTTTCCATAATTTTAAAATAATTCAAATCCTATAAAATTGATTTTTTTTTTGTATTTTTCGTCAAAATTATTTCAATCACTTTAATTAGAAAAATTCCTTTTCGATGTTTGAATATCAGATTTTTCAAAATCTTTGGCATCGCTGCGCTCGGCTCACCACATTTCTATACTGTTGAAATTAAAATGGTTCATTTTTCATCCAAGTTTATTTAGGTATCTGTTTTATTGCATCTTAAATTTGAGTTTTTCCGAAGTTTTCGTCCTCGCTTCACTCTTTCATATTCATTTCATATCGAAACTGTGTACAAAATATTTTCCAAATTAAATTTTGACTTTTCTTGAAATTTCTTACTCTCGCTTCGCTCGGGAGAAATACATATAAATAAACTTCCTTAGGTTTATTCATCTACAAAGAAATTGCTTAGGGAAAAAAATTGGGGCTTGAGCAAGTTTGACACTTTAAAATTGTAACTGCTCAAATCAACATATTGCGTTAAATTCAACCCCTGCAAAAAAAAATCCAGTAGGTAGGTATTTATTTCGATTCCTATGTTGCTTTTTTTTGCTTTGCGGCGAGAGATGAACGGCTCAAAATTCCAAAAAAATGTCTGGTAAAGTTGTAACCGTCTGCATGTCTCTGTTCATAAAATTATTCGCGACATATGTGAAGAGATCCAGGATAAAAAATTTTGAATTCAAATCCGAGTAGGTGCCTAATTCAAAATTAAGCTAAAATTTTCAGAAAACAATACTCAAAATCCACACCTTTACTTCTTTGCTCAAATAAATAAGCAACTGGAAACAAAAAATTTTCGTTAAGTCCTGGAATCCAAAAATTGAACGAAATACTCTTATTTTTTAAAAAATGAATAAGTTCAAATGAACGAAATAAAATTTCAACTAAAACAAAAACTATAAGATCATTTTTTATAAACAACCCCAAACAGAAATTTTATAAGATTCATCGAAAGTACAACAACGTTACATGATTTAATTCTCTTGCTCAAAAGACATTCAGCTTTTGATAAATTTTAAAAGGTGAATTATAACTTTCCCACCTAAACATAAAAATTTTATAATTAGCTAGGGAGAACTGCGTACTGTCTCATTCTTTACTTGGTCCAGCTCTGCCTTGGCTTGAAAAAATTTTGCGAAAACACGTGCCTAATGTCTCCATGAATATTATATGAGACATGAAATGATAAAAATGAAAAATGGAACATTTTATTTTCAAAAAAATTATGAATATATCCCCGGAGCTCAGTTCAAATCAAAAAATTGATTGCCTTAAGCTTTGAAAATTTTCAACTCAGACAAAATTTTTTCAAATATTTCTAACTCAAATTGAAAAATTTCTCATGAAAAAAAAACCACACAAAAATGCAATTTTGTAAAAATAC
Organism: Pseudococcus jackbeardsleyi; assembly: GCA_038380155.1. Lineage (NCBI taxonomy): Eukaryota > Metazoa > Arthropoda > Insecta > Hemiptera > Pseudococcidae > Pseudococcus > Pseudococcus jackbeardsleyi. The sequence goes on along the minus strand of CM076240.1, from coordinate 59,516,869 downwards.
AGGGAAAGGGGTAAACTGTCTCAAACCACAGTGAGGGAGAAAGAAGCAGAAAAACCAAAACAATGGAAACTAAATTGAAAAAAAAAGGACCAGTAATTACATAAGGTGTTCGACTATACATACGATCGATGACCAAAGTTTTAATAATTCCACAAAAAGTAGCGATTCCACTCTTCCAAATTGCCCAATTAGAAACAAGACGAACCAAAGAACTCCACGCTCGCTCTACATTGAAATTATACACACGACATCATTTTTTCAATACATCCATCAAAACACGCATCCAGCGAAAATTTCAACTCTCATTTATAATTATACGGAGAGAAAATCGCGCCAAAATCCGTAGCATACTCATCTCGGTCCATATGAAATTGGTGAATTAAATAATAGCACCATATGCGTACGTTCCAGCAAACAATATAAAAATATCGCAGGCCAGATGCTTGTTATCTTGTCGTACTAGTTTTTAAATGATTAATTTCGTCGCAGCATCCCTTGACCAGATTTTCACCTTAACGGATGCGATGTTGTTACGCGACGACGACCTTTACAATATTTTTTGTTCCATTTACTCCTCTCTATCGGCAGCACAGAACTGGTACTGTGGTAAGGGGTTGCAAGAAGAGAAGTTTTTTCAAACTTGAATTTTTAACAATCCTGTTTATAAAACTTGGCTCGGTGTAAAGGTAAAGGCTACTTCAGACCAGTTCGTACTACAATCTCGGTTTGATGTGTCTTGGACGAATTTTACCAGCACGTACAGTCTCTTCATTTACACACGTAAGTTTTTTCAAAAAAAAATTTCACAATTACTTTTTCACTCGAATATTAATATAGCCCATACTTACTTACATATTAGATAGTTACAAATGTACAAGCACGATGTCGAGAAAATCTCTTAAATTTGTAGTAGCTAAGTAATAGGTGCACATAGCCTAATACTTTGCCAACTATATAAACAAGAAAATTATATTAGACGTTTGGTAAACGTGTAGATCTAGATATACGCCTAGGTACTTTAAAATGATATCAATAAGAGTCCCTATATTGCTTCGGAGCGAAACTTTGCTAAATTCGACCCTAATTATGTATTTTAATTAATTGTACAATAACGGCCACGCTAATTGCTACAAGTTGAACATACCCTCGTATTAAGAATATTTTCCACATCGCAGAGAGTACACTTCTTCTTGTCCGTAAATTTATTCGCCTTTGCTCTTTCATTTTTACTTCGTCAATTAAATAATTTTTTAATAATTAATATACAGATATTTCACCAATCATTTTTTCGACGGAACAATTTTTTTCAAAACACCGATAGAATTTTCAAATTGTTAAAATGTAAAATACCTAACTACATGACTTTTTGGTAATTGTATTCCTGAGTTGCCTATAATAATTTTTTTTACCTGCATTTTCGAAACGTTTTAAGGATTCATAGGTATTGAAACTGAAAAAAAAAAATCAACTATTTACGCACATATTTCAGGACTATTCCGAATCGAATAATTTCTCAATGACCAGGGACAATTTCATAAAATTAAACTTTTCTCGAATATTCACACTCGGTACAAATCCTACTTGCAGGATTCCAATTGGCATTTTTTTTTTTCAATTTCACTTTCGTTATTCGTCTATTTTTTCAAAATTTGAAGTTTTCGAATAGGTATTTAAATTTTATTTGAATTTATAGAAGCTTCAAAACCACGAGAAAGAATATATTTCATAAATTAATTCAAAATTAGCAACGATGACCGAAAATAGAAATTTTCGACGAATTTTCCTACTTAAAATATTCATCAATTTGAAACGCTTTCTTTTAATTCTTTGCTGTTTTTTTTTTGTACTAAAACCCCCGAAAACAGGACCAAGTTATTTAAAACATTGCTTAATATTCAAAAAACTTGCTCAAACCTACGTAATTCTAAAAATATATTTATTCAATTAATTTACAAAAAATCCAAAAGTCTATTTTATAATTGTTTTTCAACACAAAAATAACTAAAAAATTACTTTTTTTTTTATAAATATCCCTCAAAAACTTCCAATCCCTCCAAATTTTTTTTGAAACCATGGAATGTTTATTTTTCAGAAGAAATTAATTTTTTCTAGAAAAAAAAAGTTATTTGTAAATGTAAAATGATACGTTTATTTCTATGACGTCTACCAAATAATGTACATCGAAATTCCAACTTCCTCCAGACTAAAATTTTACATACCTATTTCTCCAAATTCTTTATTCTCCCCCCTCCCCAAAAAAATAAAGTTGCAAAACGCGTGCTGAAGTTTGATAAATTAATGTCAAGCAAGCTCCTTCATTTTTCCCAAATTGCTTTACCAAAATGGAAAATCAATGAACAGGTTTTTAAAAAGAAAAAAAAACTATATCTAAATACAGTATGACACAAAAGTCTTGTCCACGAAAAACACTTCATGATATCTCGAAACTGAAAAGAGATATCGGGATGATTCAAACGGCAATATGTTCCTGGAGACAAGGACATTGAGGATTGATGGTCAAATTTTCAGTTCTACCTACAGGGTGTCCACAAATTGAGAAACCAGTTTTGGTTAAAAAATGGGGGTCTGGGTTTTTTATGGATTTAAAATCTACACACTGAGACGATTAAAATGTGATAATTTTTGTTCAAAACCGGTTCGAAAATTTTCAACCGGTTGTCAAAAATACTCCAAAAATCGAGATTAGAAAAAATTTTCCAAATGAAATTTTTAGAACTTTGTAAGCCAAACATTGTCAGTGAACTCATTTTTTGAAATTTCAACAACAAAAAAAGATATGAAATTTTTTTAGATTTTTAACGGTGCGGTGTCAACATTCATTTGAAAAAAAATTTCATATCTTTTCTTGTTTTTGAAATTGTCAAGCTGCCGAGAGTGAACCGATTCAAAAATTGAGTTCACTGACCATGTTTGGCTTACAAAGCTCTACAAATTTCATTTGGAAAATTTTTTCTAACCTCGATTTTTGAGGTATTTTTGACAACCGGTTGCAAATTATCGAACCGGTTTCGAAAAAAAATTATCACATTTTAATCGTCTCAGTGTGTAGATTTCAAATCCATAAAAAACCCAGACCCCTATTTTTTAACCAAAACCGGTTTCTCAATTTGTGGACACCCTGTAGGTAGAACTGAAAATTTGACTTTCAATCCTCAACGTCCTTGTCTCCAGGAACATATTGCCGTTTGAATCATCCCGATATCTCTTTTCAGTTTCGAGATATCATGAAGTGTTTTTCGTGGACAAGACTTTTGTGTCATACTGTATGTATGTATTCATAATTTTGGTTAGACCGAGCGAAGATAGGACAGAAATTTCAGCAAAAAAAAACACCGAAACTGAATTTTTTTTTTTCTCAAATGTTTACCTGTTCCAAGTGCTGCAGAGTGATTTCTGATTTTTGATAATTTTTTTTGGAAAGATTCGTGAATGATTTCTTTTATGAAATTCTCTTCTTCCCTTTTTTTTCAAATATCTTACTGTTGGGCATTTTTTCCCACAACAACCTGATAAAATGTAAGCTTCCAAAAATGAATTACTTTCAAAAAAATTCGGTATTAAATAAAAGCACAAAGGCGGTGTTTTTTGAAAATATAATGAATGAGTATTTTTTTCCCAACAAATGACGTATTTGAGATTTCCGGTTTTCTCCAAAAAAATAACCTCTTGAAAAACTTGAAGCAAAAACACGACTTTGGTAATTTTTTGATGCAACTGGTAACAAAAAGTAATCTCTCGCCAATTTCTGCAGATAGATATAGGTACCTACACTAAAATCTTAGTAGAATATTTAATGATCATGAGATGAAACGTCAGACTTTTATAAAGGATAGATTAAGGTACCTACTTGTGAAACGAAAAAGGTTGCTCTTATACATATAAATAAAATTCATCTTGAAAATTAGAAGTGCCAGGGGTTCGTAAAATTTTTCAATTTAAAAGTTCAAATAAAAGCTCAACTTTTTAAAATTGGTAGATGAACAGGCGAATGTATATTTTCGAAACTACATAGGTATTAGGAGATTGAATTACGATAAGAAATCAGAATAGGTACTTTATCAAGTGCCTTACTATAGGTATCAATTTTTAGACAAAAATGTATTGGAGAACTGGAGAAGATCTAATTTTTTCCAAATCTGAATGGATAATCATTAAATTTTCATTTCAATGGAAAATTGTCGAATGTAGAAAAATGAAACATTTTACAAAAATATTCAGTTCCTTGTTAATTCGTTTATGAATTTCTATAACTATAAACCTTCATAATTCATAAACAATGAAACTTAGAATAATGCATCCGAGAAAACGAACAAATCCCTTAACCAGCTCGATTAATTATGCAAATTAACAAAGAAATGGAAATTCTCAGGAATTAAGACGATTCTGAAAGACGTGCTTGTCAAGGTCTGCATACAATTCACTTTGATCACAACGGTAGAAAATTCTCGATATAAGATTGGCGTACCAATTCAATGCTCGCTCGCACATACAATAAGAGAAAGTCTACCCTAAAATGTTCGAGTAGGAAAATTTCGTCCAATGAAGATGATGAAAGTTATATGTTATATCAAGGTACGAGTGGTAAAATTTACGAATCACTGATACTTGAACACTGACTTATACTCAAGTAAGCTTAATAACAAGATTATATTAATATAATGTCAGGGAAAACTTGTATTCAGTTTTACTTTGAGCTTTGAGCGTAAAGAGCTAATTAAATCTTTCAAGATACCGGATAAAGTGTAGTAGGCTTCTTTTTTTCCAACGAAATACTACTCGAGTTCAGCACGTCTACTTGCATTATGCGACTACAGCTTTTAGAATATTTCTAAGAGTTGAGCCCTTTTTTTTCCCAACTACATATTATTATTCTCATTTTGAATGTTCGTAACACGTATTAGGAATAGGATTTCGAGACTCCGCCATCTTTCCTTTGTTTATATCGCGTAAGCAATATCATTAGAAGTAGCCAAATACCTACAAGTAGGTACTTGGGAATATTTTTCTTGTTATTTTTTTCTCGAAAATTTCGAGACTTTTTTTATGAATAATGAGTCGATTTAACTTCATCACCAACACCTAAATTTTGAATCTCGAATATGACGAGTAGAAAGGCACACACGCAGCGAGAGCAGTAAATGCATTGTTCTTTCGCGAGTACCCTTCCGGTATCCGTGAGGGGTGATTATAAATGTCGATGCCGTTTCTTATACACCACGAATGTTAGTTTTTTTTTCTCATCTTAGCTCTACCCCTCTTTGAAGTTACAACATGGCTGCTGCGCTTTCATTTCTTTTATTGATTCGAACGCATAGATTGTGGCAGCCTAATAACAACCGTTCGACTACGATATCGCTCATTCTAATACGATAACAAAATTGAATAACGAATGGCGTCGAGGGTTATTCTTTCATTTTTCATAAGTAATATATTCCGTACTAAAAGGAAAATGGAAATATGGGGTAGGCAAATTGTGGATTTCTTGGTAAATTTTAGGATTTGATACCTAATCTTAAACGTATTTACCTCGATATTTGAAGATTTTAGGTATCAACCCGTTTGAAAACCAAATTTTGGAGACCACTGATATGAATGATATTTTAATTGAGTCGGAAAACCCAAAAAATTACTGACGAATCATTATAATAGATAACATTATTTGATAAAATAGGTATCAAAAACTAGTAGAAATTTCAAATTCTATACCAATAAATAATTTAAAATGTAAACGAATTTGAAAAATTACCCTTTTTTTTTCAAATTTTCAAAGTCTCATCCTTACTCCCAAATTTTGATTCATCTACGTATATGGAAAACTTGAAAAATTGAGCCGAAAAAAAACGTAATTTAAAGAACTGGCGCTTCAAAGTTGAAAACGTACTTATCTAAAGAGTTTTTCTTCACCATCTCAAAATGACTTAAAATTATTGAAAGGAAGTAAATAAAACTCTGGAGACGAATGGGGCATGGGATCCTCCCAAAAAATGAGTTCTTCAGAAAGGTAAAAAATGCTGAACATTTTTAAAAACAATATGAAGAGACAAAGACCTCATATTTTTACCTGAAATGGTCAAAAACCTAAAAATTACCACCCGCAACTTTTATTTGGACTTTTAAAAAATTATCATACCTACATTAATTCTGAAAATTTGAAAAAATACAATTTTGCAAAAAAGGGGATTTTAGAAAGTCCAAGTTTTTAAAAATGATTTTCCCCAATTTTTTGAAATTTCGAATACCCAAAAAATCGATTACTGTATCGAGCATTTCTTTTCCTTTTCTTTCTAGGTTTCAAAATTTCCTCAGGGAAAATTATACAAAAAAGTCGATTTCACAAGATGTCTCCTGATTTTTAAAAATCAAAATTCGCGACTTTTTTCGCAACATTTTCTAGACTTTCAAACCATGCTCCCAATTTGCTCGAACACCCTCTTCCTCATCGAAAATATGTACCTAAAATTTTCAAAAAAAATCTAAATTGCAAGGACAAATTTTTTCGTTTTAGAATCAATTGTGTGGAATAGAAATGGAATGGGTCCATTCTATCAATTTGAGAATTATTTTTGTAAAATATATCAGAGCCCGAACCAACGAGGGCCAACATTTTTGAAGAAAAATGCATCCAAAAACTGAAATCCAGTTCCCAAAAAGAGTCACATGAAGACAGCTGCAGTGGTAATTCCAGCAGAAAAATAAAAATTGTGAGATTTTGTTTGATAACCCTCGAATACTAATATTTTGAAGTGAAAAAAAATGAACATAAAAAAATTCAAATTGAAAAATCTTCTAAAGGCAATCCTTTGAATGGAAAAGTCTCGAGGAAAATGAAATAATTCGAAACAAATTCGCGACTATTGATGAATGTTGGGTCAATTTCGTGACTTTTTCGCTACTTTCGCGATCAGTAGACATCCTGGTGATTTAATGCATTTCGAAAAGAGACACAGGCAGTCGGAGAGTGAGAATAAAGATGACTTTCCGCATGATGATTTCCGCTACGAAAAACATATTTTACAAAATTTTGAAAACAAACTACTATTTTGTAAAAAAAAAAAATGAATAAATTTTCAAAGATTTTTTTCGTACCAATTTTTTATGTTTTTTTTCAACCTCTCGAATTGTTTAGGAAATTTGCACCCTTGAACTTTCAATTCCCCCCCCCCCCCCTACAGTTGAGTCAAAGACTGTAGATTTTCTGTAAGTAATTCATATAAGAAACAATTGCCTGCTATTTGAAAATTGTTAAATGAGAAACAAAAATAAAAAAGACTGGGAAAAGTTAAATTTATAATGCAAAGGTTGAAAAAATACTTTTTTCAAGAAATAGAATTCAAAAATATTTAGATTAAGAACTTATTCAAAAAAAAAATTCTCGATTGGAGTAAAAATAAATCCTAAAATTTTTGGGAATTTTCTACAACAACAAAATTTTCAAATTATCGCATATTATATGTATTAATTTATTACTTCAAAATAAGATAAATTAACGCTGGAAATTTTTAAAAAATATATTAGAAAGTTCCTTCCTCAATAATATTGATATTTATTTCAATCTGTGGAAAAATTTCATTTTTTATTTTGAGGAAAACTGCCAACTTTTTTTTATGTAACAGGAAACATGGTTTATTTTATGACTTATGAGAAAAACATTCAAAACATTTTCAAGCCAGGATATTTTTAAAAAATCAAACCAAACACAAACATTTTTTTGAAAAAAAAAAAGGATCATTTTTCGTTAGAAAATTCAAGCGTATTAAAAAAAAATCCACAAAAAATTCAAAACGAAACTTCCATTTTTACCAGCCTATCGTTTCGCAGTCAAAAGTCCAATTCTTAATTCTGCCGGTTCAGTTCCGGTTCATTTGGTAATTTACCTATTCTAATTACGAGGGGAGCCGCAGCCGGGCATAAAAAGATCGGGCTAATGAAACGAAAATAAATCCCAAATTATTCTATTCGGTGCGGGAAACACGACGAGAGGGAAAATTAATTAAAAATCATCGCGTATAGTCGCGTTGTAAAGGCGTTAATGAATGATACTTGTTGATCGTAAAATTAAAGGCGGACAAGGAGCGGACAGCGAATGCTCTGTTGCGTCACAAACTCACAACGGACACGCGGCCGAGATTTTAATACCTACCTACGTAGTATGTAGGTATACGGAGAGATGGTAAAATATTAATTTCGACCGAGTATTTTTTTTCCTTGTTTTTTTTTTCACCGCTTAGATACGCTCGAGTCGAGGGACAATTATATAGCGAGTTAAACTTACATTTTTATGGGTTTTTTGGTGAACGTAAGATGGGCGAATTCGCGATGGCATGGCATGGCACTGTAAGCGAACCCGAACCGCGGGAGCGCCTTTTTAATCCACGCAACGTAATCATCGAGCCGTGTACGGCAAATAAGACGAAACGATGGCAAGGATTGTCGACGGGGCTCCTAATAAATTAAGGAATTCGCTTTTCGGATAATCGTATTCGGTTACCGTGCTTGCATCTACTACATATATAGTACGATAAAACTCGTACGTAGTACGTCGTACTACGTAGGCCTACGCTAACCAAAGCATATAAGGAGGCTAAGGAGAAGAGATTTACGCGAAGAAAGGAGCCCGCCTGGGCAAGGGGAGACTCAAGTCGAAAACGCGGTTCACCGTTCACGAAAATGTTCGCCGTATTCGCGCCGTAACCCTCTCTTGGTCGGCTGAATAAAATTTTCGGCGTAATAGAATCGCGAGGCTTATTCATATCTGAAATATCTTCAGTTATTCACTTTGACAACCCTAAACGTAGGAAAGTTTACGATTTGCAAGTCTACCAAGATAACTTTTACAACGTAGCCCCTTAGCAGATAACACAAAGACGCGAATCATTCCTGCACCTCGGCCCGGCCTCTTTTGCCGAAGTCTTAATTTCCCCGCTCGCGTCGCCCGTTCGCGTTCTAAAGGAGCGAGAAAGCAACATTTTCAAAAGCTTGGAAACGCGACGGCGGCCGCCGCCGCCACGCGTTTAACTTTCCTTGAAAATCTTCTCTATTATGAAATTACTTAGCTTCACCTGCAAAACGCGCGCCCTTTAAACTCCTCACCCCGTTGGCTATTTTCCCAAAGGGACATTCTCCGCTCGGTTCTTCTCTGTTTTCGGGACTCTCTATAGTCTTTCACTCCGGCAGCGCTGTTCGCCGCCTCGCCCTCGTCTCCGTCTCGGTTTGCGTGTGCCTGCCTGCCTGTGTCCTATGTACCTACCTACCTACCTATATCTAAGTATATAACCATACCATATCGTATGAGAAAACTTTTAGCATTAATATTCCAAACTACCAACTCACAAAGGTCGCCTTAATTATTAATACTCGCCGCCGAGTAACAAATAACGTTTTCAATGCGCTCGCCGATGGCCACCAACACCAACGTAGACTCGTCGAATACCGCAGTAATACCATATGCCGCCACCTTGTCATATGATTTTGATAAAATACACACTTACTCGCTGTATGCTGGCCGAGTAGAGGTATCTGCTATTCTGGTACATATGTATTTGGCTATCTGCATACGCGATCGTAATAAATTCATCAAGATTAACGCCAACGCCAACAGTTAAGCTCTTTGTGGGTCGCCAAAGTTTTCATTTTTACCTGCGCAATTGAAAATTATCAGTAAAACATTGTTCAAAATATCCTTCAAACAAAAACAAAAAAAAAACAAAAATAATAAGACACACAGGAGAAAAAAATACATTTCATGAGTTACGACTACTGCAGGCTGTCTACAATATTGGTCTCAGAAATAATTTCCCCGATTTTTCCAGATTTTCTAGACTAATTGCATTTTTCAAACTTTCTCGGATCTCTTGCATAATATTTTTGAAGTGTGAATCAGAGGGTAATCAGGGTGTCCACTAGATCTCAGAAATGATTTTCACCGACTTTCCAGATGAATTTTCAATTATGATATTCCTAATTCCTGAAGAACGAAGGAGGGAGAAGGGGTGGTTTTTTGGCTCGATAAAATTGTACAGAAGAATAATTTAAAATGCATTATTGCCCAACAATTTTTTTTTCAGAAATCATTACCTACTTCTTACTGTTAGATTTTTAAGCGTTCCTTTTTCCGGTCACAAAAACAACTTAAATTTAATTCTGAAAATTTTTGACGCCAACTTCCACTTCCCTCACAGCTCACAACTCGATACAAAAATTTGGAGCCTTGAATTTAGAACAGAAACAATTTCAACTAAAAAGGAAAAAACGTTAGTGTCGACGAAATAAAGAGACTAAAACTTTGGATATTTCCAGTCTGAGAATTAAAAAAATGTTTTCACATATTCAATACCTTCCACTTCTCCTCCCTCTCCACCCAAAAAACACACGTAAAAATTTCCCAGAAAATGACCAGAAAATACGTTCCGTTTCCTTTCCTTTTTTCTAAAAAATTCGTGATCAGAATTATCATGGTACTCCCTTCTCGTTACATTGCATTAGAAAGTAGGTAGTGCCAAAAAAAATTTCTAAGAAAAGAAAAGAATGTAAATTGTTCCCCAGTGTAGCGAGAGAATTCTTTTTGACAAAAAAATGTTGTGTTTAAATATAAATATCAATGTGGCCCGAGCGGAACGAGGGAAATTTTTTTGAAAAATTTATAATAAATAAAGATTTATTGACGTGTGTCTTCGCATAATTTGATTAACGACAATAAAAATTTATTAATTACACGCAATTAAACAAATAATATGATGTCGAAACGTCCTTTTAATTGTAAAAAATTCTTTTATTATTCGTTTAATTGCAAGCAATTAATAAATTTACTGTCGTTAATCAAAAAATTTATAATAAAATAAGTGCAGAACCTTTGAATAATTCATTTTTTTTCTGAATTTTTACAACATCCCAGCGGAAATTTCGAACATTTTTTTTAAAAATTCCTTGACTTTTCCTCGTTTTCCAGAGAATGGACAATTGGACACCCGGGTAATTTTTTTACGTGCTGACTTTACAATTCGAAATTATGTAGAAGAACGATTTGAAATGCACCGTATCTGATAATTTTTCTTCTTCAAAAAATCGCTACTTTTTACGAGTATAGGTATTAGATGCCTCCTTTTTTGACCACAAAAATAACTCTAACTGGATTCTGAAAATTGCCGAATCTTCTTCTCTGCGCAAAACATTGAAAACTTGAATTTATCACGAAAAAAATGTCAAACAAGAAATTAAAACTATTCTAAAGTAAAATTAAGAATAAAATTTTGAAAAAGTTTAATTCAAAAAATGAGGAATATTTTTAGAGAAATTTTAAGAAATATGAATTAATTATTTTAGTAGCTATTTATTAAAAATGTTTCCAACTTAGATTTCTACGATTTTTTCAAACATGATCCAACTCAAAAATGATTGAAGTTTTTTTTAAAAAAAAGTTCTCAATTTCATGTTTTAAAAACTTCTTTACATTTAGTAATTTTTAAAAAATTCAAAAATACAATATATATAATAAATACAAGAGACGAAAACCTATTCGATTTTTTTTGTTAAATTCAGAAAGATTTTAAAAATTCTCAAGTTTCTTTTAACTTTCTGACTACCTCAAATTTTCTGTTCCAAAATCGCCACTGTAACCTCATCTCCAATTCTTCTGTTTTAGTATTGATTATCAAAAATAATTGTTTTATCGAGCATTCTACATAGGTAAAGGTACTACGTTGTTATCAAGTAAATATTTCACTATTGCAGAGAAATGTCGAATATTTTTACTTGAGACGAAATAAATTGAGAAAATATTTCAGAAACTCATTCAAGATTTGGAAAATTGGCTTTCTCCTCCTCCTCCCCCCCCCCCCTCAGTTCATCATGAAGTCAAAATCTGTGTTTTTTTCTGAACAATTTTTCAACCCTTCGAGTAATTGAATTGGAAGATATGCATTTTTCTAAAAACGTTTCTGGATTTTTTAAGCGATTTGATACGTGCATTTTGGTACTCTAATAGGTACTGTATTCTAAGTTCTTTGATTGATTTTTGTAAACGTGAAATGTCTCTCAAAACTGAAAATGTCCTCAGAATGGGTGAAATTTTCTCATCATCCCGTGAAAATATAGGAACCAACATTTCTGATTTAAAAATGATTATTTAAAAAAATGGGCCAGGCTCGAGGAGGAAGAAAGAAAAACAAAATCGAGACGAATAACATGCAAACTTTCAATAATTGTAAATTATTACAAAGAAAATGTTTTTTGATTTAGAAACAGGTAAAAAATATAAGACTACAACCGAATCTTTAAGGAAATTAGAATTCAGGAACACTATCGGGGAATTTTGACCAATACCTTTATTGAATGAGGTATTTATGAAGTTAGTAAATTGGTTCAAATCTGTTTCGAAAAAAATTTTTGAATAGTAAGATAATAATTCTTCTCGAAAATAAACGATTCAATTATTCTTATTTCTTAAAAAAAAAACTAGTTTCTGTATTCAAATTTCTCTTACACAGAATCTTGGAAACCCCAACGATTTTTTTCGCATAGAACCGCACGTTGAACCCGAAAAATCCCTCAAAAGACCTAGCACCTTAGCCAAAGTACACCGACATGAAAATGGAACGGTTTAGCCGTGGGCGGAAGGGGGTGGTCTGACAGCCACTACAAACAACAAATTGAATTGGTTAAAGGCTGTGTTATGAAATGCGGTCTACAAGAAAACTCGAACCAAGATGAAAGTTTCCGTGAAAACCGCACACATCAGTTTTCTTTGCGAGAGCTTGAAAAGCTTTAAACGCCGCCGCAATAACAATAACATACCTCATTCATAACCCGAAGTAATAATATAACATTATTTTCGACGATAATTAGAACCTATGAACCGGCTGCACTTATAAGGACCTTTTCCTTTCGCCTTTCCCGGATGAAAGTTTATAACACGCGAAAAGCCGGAGCTATTTTCTTGAACATCATTTTAACGGGTTCATGTGGTTTTGCTTTTGAAATGAGAACGGCGAGAGTCGACAAGTGCGATATTTCCAACTTTCACGAGGTCGATACGAATTTCTTTATTTAGTCGCCTTCGGCTTCGGCTTCACCGAATAAGTAATTATCGATATGACTAAATTCGAATTTATAGTAAGGACTTGTCAGCAGCATAACTTTAGCGTGGGTAAAGTTAGGTTACCAAGAAAAAGGGGACGAATTTCGTACAATCTATGGGAGAAAAATTGATCAATTTTCAAGTTTTTTAATTTAAAAAAATTGTTTGCTTGAAATTCAATTTTTTGGTTTTTTGAAATTGGGAGGTTCAAGAACCTTGTTTCGATTTTATCTTTCAATTTTTGGAAATCAAAAATTTTTTCAAGCTTTGGATTTGGAATAGAAATTGTCCAAATGTATCAAAAAACAAAAAAAATATAGAACTAGATACTAACTCGACTTATGAAGAATTCTTGAAAAACTGTTCAATTTTTAAAACACTATCCAAGTTCTAAAAATAATCCACTCAATTCTTTAAGAATTATAAATATTTTGAAAAGTATTTGACTTTTTGAGAACTGTACAATTATTACAATATCATGCTCGTGTTGATTTAAAATATTTTCAATACTTAATTCTGGAAATTTTATTCAGTTTTCAAGTTTTGGAAAGTTCCTCGATTTTTGGAAAACTGTCCAAATCGCCTCATTAAAAAAAAAACTATCAGTATCCGGATCGTTCAGAAACATTTCGGATTTCAGTCAGCGAGCATTTGACTCTTTTTTACTTAGGTACGTCTTATTAGTATCTGAAAGAGGGAAACTGCAAAGTGATGATATAAACAGTTTCGGATTTTGTTGTCTTTGGTATTCTAAATGATCGAATTTGTACAAATTATTGAATAATATTCGATAATTTGTACGTCTATAAATTCAGTTATTTAGAATACCAAAGACGACAAAATCTGAAACTGTTTATTTAATCATTCTCCAGTTTTCCTCTTTCAGATAATGATAAGACGTAAGAGAGTCTAATGCTCGTAGAACGAAATGACCTGAACGGTCCGGATTGAAAAATTTGACAAATTTTCAAAAAATTGTTTAAGTAAGTTATGAAAAATTTTTCAATTTTGAAAACTTATCCCGATTTTTGAAAAAATATTCACGTTTTAAAAAAAAACCTTCCGTAAAAATCGTACAATTTTTAAATTAGTTAAGTATCTTAGTTTTGGAAAGTTTTGCCTTTTTTTTGGAATACTGTTCAATATTTAGGAAAATCGCGGAATTTGTATAAGAGCATAAAATTTTCAAAAAATTGTTCCAGTTGTGGAAAATTTATAAACATTTAAATTTGTTGTTGGCCAAGTTTAAAAAAAAAAAATAAGCACGGCTGTTCAAATCTTTAGGATCCGACAATGTTTATTCTCTTTTAGGAAAAATAGAAACTCTAATAAATTTTTAAAATATGTTTTCGTCAAACCAACACCTTCTGTACAAACTACTTGTCAAGTTCAAAATTCGGATTCCTAATTTGTTGAAACTTCAAACACGCTTTTTAAAATGTTTTCACCTTTTTTTACTTTCTACAAAACGCATACTTGGTATACATTCTAAATTAAGCAATTGCCGCAATTAGAAAGTGAAAAGATTTACATAGGTACATACACCGACCTACCTACCTACCATCAAATGAAGGTATAAATATGATAGTACGTCTCCAACGGCAAATAATTCCGCAGATATTTTTTCGATCCGCTCCAATAAATTCGCTATCGAAACAACTAAAACGATAAAAACAAACAAGACGAACGAATCTATTAATCATTCAAGCTTAAGTACAAACATGGCAGAAAATCAGTATTCGAAGACAAAAATACGTATAAGTAGATATTTACAGCGTTCAAGTAACTCGCTAGTACCTACCTACGGTTAAATTATGGCGCAAACTTGAGACGTGAAATAGCATCAGAATAGTAATACAGTTGCAACTTGAAATCCATAAAGGAGCAAGGAAAAGAGAAGGAAGTCGACGTTTAATAATACAGTTTGTGAAAAGTTGCTTTCTGAAAATAACAATAAAGAAGATTTACTATTGTAATATTCGCTGACTGATTTATCGTAGTTATGTTATTAGTATACGTATGTTGTACTATGCCTTATGAAAGAGCGAGCTTGAAGAAAAGCGAGAGGGGGTAGTTGAACGAAAATACTTCTGAAAGAGTTTCCCAGAAACGGGTAAATTTTCAAAGTTTGAAGAGCGCTCGTATATACATACTAAAGGATACATTGTATGCGAAGTACACGAAGGATCGCTCGTCCTGTTTCTGTTTCTCTTCTTAAAGCCTGAGCTACCTTCAGAAGTTTGCCAATTAATTTTAACCGGCGAGAGGAAGCGAGTCGCAACTCATAAAACAGATCCTCTCGCTTCGTCTCGCGTTTCAAATATAAAAGCATCAAAAAAGCCATTGCGCCATGTACGTATAGCGTATACACGTATACGAAGCCCAGGTAGCCTGCACGAGTAGGTAAGTACTGACGAATGTGAACCAATGCGCGAGATTTTACCGATTTATTGTTCGCCACGTCAGCTCGAGAGCTTTTTTACCAACTTGAACATCTCGTGTTCGTATCGTAATATATTACATACCTAGCTACTCCTACGGTCTCCATATACTTACCGCCAAGTTAACCTTGTTATTTAAATTATCGTGATCTCGTGTCCAGCTTGAATGAATCTCGTTGAAATTATAACGATTCCGATGTGGGTATTGTCCGCGCGAGTTCGTATGTCTACAAGCCTGGATTTTACATAAAGCGAAATAACGTATACCGTTGTTTTTTCTCTTTCCTGCAAACATATGGCAAGTAAAATGTGTACGTACGCTTAAGTACAAATTAAACATCCGAGCTCCCAACGTGGTCCATATCTTATTCATTGCGTTTCGAAACATACTTGTACGTACATGACGTTTTTGTTTATTTTCGCCAACAACGCCAAAACCAGTTTGATTTATTTTATCGTAACAAAAGACTCGGTACCGGTCCAGTTTGCCGGAACGGGTGCTTCAAACTGGAATACAAATTTGCTCGTTGGTTTTTTTTTCGATGGTCAATGCACGGTATCCATTGCATCTAAAGTGCTGCACGAGATAGTTTCATCACCTTGATGAACAATTACAAGAATACGCATGCAAAACGAGAGATGTTTACCTGTACATCTATATACCTATAGATACGTTTGTTCTTCACTTCATTCGATAAGTGATCTGAAAAAAAATAAGTAAAAATATGTAATGAAGTTGATACGAATTTGAAACTATTCATTTCTAAAACAAAGTTTCGCAAAGATGAATGTATAACTATTCTTTTTCCAGCTCCTCGTACGATGGTAAGAAACGAAGGAGTCATTATTATATCCTTTTTTTTCTTTCTTCCTTTTCACTTCACATATTTATACTTATATCTATACTTAGAACACAGCATACCTAATATCGATTCAACTTTCTCAAAGGTCCTTTCTAGAAAAATAAGTATACTCCTCCCTATAGTGTTTTAAAATACTTTCGCTTCAATCTAAAAAAACACCCTTATATAAGTTATAACGAAAAATTCTGACTATAGAAGTAGTCATCATTTCCAGACATGGCTGAAAAACACCCTAAATCTGTCTTATATAAGATTCACAGGCGAGAAACAGATGTACTCCACCTCTTACTTACTCTAGCTATCGTCACCATGCATCCAAATAATCTAATTGTAATATCACCGGCAGTAGCGTAACTTGACATTCCCTCTGGGGGGGGACAGAAGTCGAAGGGTGAAAATTTTTTTCTTAGGTATATACTAAATGGGCATAAAGATCTGGGATAATGGGGGGGGGGGGGGTTTACAGAACCTTGGTATCAGACTTTTCGAACGGCGTTTGCAATTTAAATAGTGACTATTTTATGCCCGAGCGAAGCGAGGGCAGAGCTTTGAAAAAATTGATTTTTAAGACCCGAAAAATTCATTTTTGAGGGTTTTGAGGGAGGTATTTACGCCACAGGCTTACATATTGAACATTTGAACTAGCCAAAATTAATAAGAATGTTGTTTACTTACGCCCGAGCGAAGCGAGGGCGAAACTTTGGAAAAATTTGATTTTTGATGTCCAAAAAATTCATTTTTGAAGGGTGTCTGGGGGGGGGTTTTGTACCCAAAACCCCCCCCGTATTTACGCCACTGATCACCGGTGTTCGGTACAGCTTACTAAATGTATTGTTTCTATCTGTTTTCAGAAATAGTTTTCTAGAAGATGGAAGAAAATTAGACAAAATCTTGCCACTGCTGGAGCCTACAACAGAAAAAATAGAAATACGATAATGTTACCAAATCTACGATAATAATAAAGAATAGATTGATTGTATGAGGAAACAATTCTGTATCTGTATTAAAAAACTTGATAACCGACGATTGTAATAAAAGCTACGATATATTGACTATTTTTTCATTTGTTTTCGCATTTCGCTTTACAATCCTCTAAGAATCGAATTAAAAAAACAAACCAGCATTTCCTACGAAGAATGAATGAGAAAATTACATCTAAAATGCGTCTACGCCTCGCTGGCGGATTGCTTTAATACGCATTTTTCTTACATCAAATTTAACGGTAACGACTTCGACCTCTTCCTGCCAGGCCCATTCCTCTTGCCGGTGCAGCTCCACTTTGATGTAATAAAGTCGACGATTTTTCGGGAATTTTAACTTTTTACGGCATTTTTTGGAAAACGAACGCGTCGCTGCATTACTCGAATTGGGAAAAACAACAGACCGACTGCGAAATATTTTTTACAAGAGATCGTAAAATTACAATAATGGTCGTTAAAATTCTAATTTCGTTACATTTTTCATCACTATGATATGAATAGAAACGAAAGCGATGTAAGATTAGTATGAAGTTTTAGGATAAAATGAAGGCAATAATAATAAGTATCTATCTACACTCGGGTGAAACGTTACTGTCGATAAACAGATGAAGAATTGAACAAGCTGTATGAAAATTGCGTAAGTTAAGCATTGGCTTACCATTTTGTGAACTATCATCGCAGAAATCATTGGTGAATCATCATGTGAGAATCTGCCGTGCCAGAGTGGATTAACCGAAATCATGGTCGTGGAATGCGGATTCAATCTCGATCGTGAAAAAGCCCCCGAGAAGAACTGGAACCTTCTGTATACTGCCAATTCGTATCCATATACACATTCAATTACACGGCTGTTCAAAAATTAAACATGACACGAGGATATTACTACTTCTTAACTAATTATCGGCTTTCATTGAGTCACAGGTGTCATCATCGCCCAATTTGCATATGAACACACTGTGATTCGGTAAAATACCCTCTTATGAATAAATTATCTACTTACTCTACGATTAAACTGGACACTGGACACGCATTATAAATGAATAAATCAATACTAATCAATAAACTTGAAATAATAATTAAATAATTAATATCTCAGCGCCCTGTTCGTTCATTGAAATTTGGAAAATGAAAATACAGACAAGTAACGCTCTCTATGCGACGTATGCGCAACTGCAGTGCGCATTTCGACTTCGATTTCACAAAACGGTTAAAATTCGAAAATTAAGCAAGATTTTGTTTAAAAATTACACTTAGTTATTTACTGATTAATTCCCTTACAAATTTATTTTGAAGTTTGAAAGGATTGAAAAGTACACAAATCAAAATTGAAAGAAATGAATGCGTTTGTTACTTTGTTATAAAAATAAGAGTGCATTCATTGCCAATATTCATCGAGTCTGATGAACAACCCAATACAGATGCTGATTTCGATTTCGAATCAGATTAATTACCTATCTGCATTCTGGAATAATATTACCATTATTGCTTTCTGACGCTGTAAATTTTTATTTGAAAATTGGTTTGTCTTTTTGTAGATATTGTCTAATCTCGACCATTTTTTCTTAAAGATTTATTGCCGCCAGTTCGGTCGTACGTACGAGTCCAAGAGAAAACCTTTCTCATCATCTAGCTGATCTAGCCTAACGAATTCCACCGGTCAAAATTCATAAGACTGCTTTCAAAATTGTTGGAAATAATAATTTTACAAAAATGTCTTAATTTCTTTTTTAATTTTACCAATTTCGTATTACACCTTCTATCAATACTCAATACTTCAGTGTTTCAGAAGATCTTTTTCGTTTCAAGTTTTTTTTATGTATTTACTTAACGATTAATTTTTTGTAAGATAGGTACTTAATCATTCATAAAGTAAGTAATGTAATTCTATTTAGTCGAAAATCTTTATAAATTCATGTTGAAATTTCCATATTCAAGTTTTATTTATGATTTTTCGATTTTGCGGGTGTTAAGGTTGAATTTTCAATTTGATTTACCAATTTAGATTTGCAAGTTTCAAAACTGTCTCAATAGTCTTTCGTTTCAAATTTCGGGCGTCGAATTGCCATTTGATTGAAATTTCGTGAAGCTTTGGCCCTTGGATAATTATATTATTTTACACTTTTTAAAACATTTAATAAAATTAAAATTTCGAGTAATACTAACAGCTTCTGTACAAATAAGTCAACAGTAAAACAAATAGAAAATAACACAATCATCTTTATTAAACAAAATTACTTACAGTAAAATGAAATCCTTTGATCATTTGATAGACTGTGCTTAATTTATAGATCAACTTGAGTCGAAGAAACATAGGAACGTCTTATACTTCGAATTCTACAGATAAACCATATTGAAGTTGGTTTTCCAGGATATCTAAAATTTTACATGAGGTATTTTCAACTAAAAAATGAACTGATGAACATTGTCAAAAATACAAAACTTGAAGCATTCATTCGTGCAATAAATTAATTTAAGTAAGTACATACATACATCACGGAACGGACATCAGACATCAACCTAAAAAAAAAACACAGAACTGCAAAAACGCTATAAAACTGAATGTTCAGGAAATTACAAGTTAATATCGCAATTACAAAATGGAAAAACAATATTCAACGGTACGATGATACGTTAGTAAATAAGTAAAATAATAATGTAAGAAATCACTTAAAACTATGAATGACTGCTGTATTTCTTCAAGCCATCAATAAGGTAATTCCAATAGGGTGCTCGCATCTTATCATGTTCTTCAGCAAGATCGCGATAATACTATAAAAAAACACGAATGAAATAGCAGATAATCAATTTTGCAATATTGTACTCAAATTAAACACAAATATTCCTTACTTTTATAGAAATTTCGATATTTTTTTGTCTATCAATATCTTTTTCAACAAGCTCGACAGCTCGATCGCCTAAAAAAGCTAATAAATGAGGCGAACGTGAATCCTCTTTGTATAATTGTTCACAAAATGCTATCACATTAGGATGGTTTAAACCTTCTTCATGAAATAATAATATCCTAACATCGAAAAAAACATAACCATAATAAGAACGAAGATTAGTTAGTAAACAATAATCAGATGAATTTAAATATTTCTTTACCCTCTGAGATAATTCCAAGCACTTTCATTATTCGTTGCTTTTTCGATAGCTTTCGCAACGTATTTAATTTCTTGACATAATACATCCGGAAGAAAGCCCTGTTTTCCGGCGTTTATAACAAAATAACGATGATTCCACGCAGAATTATTACGAACATCGTGCTTGAGTAATTCATCAACGTAGTCCAATTCTTCATCGAATAGCCTTCAACAGAAAATGTTCGCAGGTCCAAAATAATGAAACGAAACAAGCACGTATGGTACGCATAAATATGAATCATACTTGTATTTGGTCAAAACCCATTGCCTATGCTGCCAGGCGTGATAATTTTTCTCATCTTGGTTCAATAATTTTTTAGTAAACGCCAACTCCGTACTTCCATCTTCTAGCCATTCAACTATAACTCGTCTGTGATGCCTACGATAAAAACGTATTCTTAAAATTTGAAATTCTACTGCAAAAAATTGATAACTAAAATAAATAATTGAATGATATCGCAGAAATCGAAATACATACCACACTTGATAGTTCTTGGGATTTCGTTCGATTACATCGCCGATAAATTGTAATTCTTTTCTTAGATCATAATCGAGTGACTTCAATACAGCTCGTCTGTAACCAATATAAAATTCAAACCATACTCTTAACTCAATGCGAATCGCTGATGGAACTTCAATTACCTATACTGCCATACGGTGTAATTGGCCGGATTTAAAGTTAAAGCATCGGTGCATAGTTCCAATGCTCTCTCAGATTTTTCTCCTACAACGAACACTCCTCGGAAATAATCATAGACATCTTTATCTGGAAAAGAAAACACATTGAAGAAGAAACGAAAATGCAGTGAATAAGATGCAATTGCAATACTAGATCAACTTACATTTTTCTGGATACGCAATTGAAACGACTGGGTGAGGACCATCATTCTGAGGAATTGGTTTGATATCGCTCCAATCTGGTCTATCTCGGTATAAAATCCATTCTTCAGAACATTCGTCGGAACTGCTGTCACTCATTTTGTTTAAAAAAGAATAGGGCTAGAACGAAAGTGAGATGGAAACGATACTTTGCATGAATTGAAAACGATTTGGAATACTTTTACCCAATTCAATAAATATCTGAAGTAAATTTCTAACAAAAAGAAATGGAAAACGATGGAAAAAATTTTCTATGTATGATTTTTATAAAACATAATTTTTAAAAAAGTAAAAAAAATTGATAAGTGATAACATAATCATCGCAATTTTCAACGCATGCGCAGTAAACGACGTTCAATGAACGAGGATTCGATGATTCGAGTTCAATTTTCAATAGTAATTCAGGTATTTACCAAAAATTACCGACAAAAGTAAAAATATCAAAATTTATTTGTAATTGTAATTTTTTTAAAAATTTTTTTTGAAATTGAGAAAACGAGAAAAAAAATGAAGAAATGAACTAAATAATAAAAGTACATATAAATACATTTTTGATTTTGAAATGAGACACGAGGAAACCACGCCCGATTTTTTGGGAGTTTCAGATTTCAGAAATTCAAAATCAATTGTCAATTCAAGTGAGAAAAGAGAATTGAAAATATTCTGGCCTTGGGGGAGAAATTTTAAATATTTAAATAATTAGAGATCTGAAATTTTCATTTCCTTTGTTTGTAGTGGGCAAAAAAACTTGATAAACTTCTTTCACAACTAGGGAGAAAAATATGCCTAACTTAGTCGATAGTCGAGGTTATTTTTAATAAAGAGAATCAGAGAGGTATCTATAGAAACTCAAATGTCAAATCACATTTCGTATTTGAGAAATGACCATGATTCCCAGCATCCCAGAAGATGGCAAAGCTCAAACTGGCAAACATTGCATATTTTCAAAAATGATCCATTTTTGAGAATCCTAGCCCTTGATCCGTTCCCTTTTGGACTGGGAGATTGAAACTGTTTGAGGGATCTCTCACTAAAAAAAAATCATCTTACCAACTTTCGTTAAAATGTAGGATAACTTTTTTTCGATCTAGGTTGCTGAACATTGAATTTTTTGATTTTCTCTGGCCGTAAGAAATACATTGTTAAACAATTGGCAAGATTGTAGGTAACAAAAAATTAAATAAAAAATCAATTCAAATAATAATAATATTTACTTATACATTACAAATAACCAGTTCGCGATTAAGTTTATCTACTGCAATACTACCTACTTATCGATTAATATTTTTTCGTTGATATGCCATTAAATTATTAATTTTGGCGATACGATATTACGAACCGCACAGTTTTTCACATTCTCTTTCTTTATAAATTGGAAATTTCTCTCGTACTTTTTCATATTTTCTCTGCAACATAATCAAATAAAATTATACAGATGACATACAAAAGGTCGAACAATCGTATTCCAAAATAGGTATGAGAGGTACTTATATAGACGTATGAATCACGTAAGTATTCCAAAAAAATAAATTAAGATACACGTTGAATATTCAGAGTGGATTTCAGAACAAAGTTTTTCTTCTATTTCCAAAACGACTGAAATTCATAAAATCTTTATCGATAACTATTAACCACCTACCTAGACCTCCCTAAAATAATTTTGAAAATAGGTACACATAGGACAATAAATCGAAAAGAAAAAATTATGCTAATGAAATCGATTTTTTCGACAAATTCTTATTGATTTTTCACTTACATTGATATATTTGCGGAATATCTTGAAATTGATAACTTCCTGTTTAGAAAATCCAATTCTTATTTCAAAAGTTATACCGGCAGCCGTAGCTTTGCAACGTCGTTCTTCAATAGGAGTTATTTTACATTTCTTGTACCGTTTGCAAAATGGAATAAAACATTTGGCATTCTGCGTATAAGAAAAAAAATCATTAAATTTCAAAATGCCCACTTTTACATTTTCGATGCATTTAGTCAAGTTGAATTTCAATGTTAAGAAAATCAACAGTTAAATATGTAAGAAGGAAAGTAGATCTCCATACTTGACAATTTTCCAGGTGAATGGCGCAAAGTGGTAAAACTTGTCGACAAAGATGACATTTATAAGAATTTTCTGGTTTAATTAGTGCGCAAGATTTCGCATGCGTAGCAACTTGCATTAATTGCACGCAACATTTGCGTTGGCAGCTCAAATTTTCACATTGACCAGCATGAGCGAATGATTCCATCAAGTGAATGTCCATGTGAGCCGCAGCTGCAGCCTAAAATATTTAAAAAATTAATCAATTTGGAGTTGAAAATTTGTAATTAAAAGCTAATAGACTGTTTGATTTCACACCGATAATAGCGAAAAAAATCAACCTTTCGATACATTAAAGACATTGAAGCACCAACAAAAACTTGTAAATAACAGTTACCCTTATTTTAATTTCTCAGAAAAAATTTTTAATCCATGTCGAATCCTTTATTAGATATCCGAAATTCAATAAGCATACACACAAAAGTCACATGTCAATTTCGATTCTCGTATCAAACTTGGAAAATTTCCAGACAATATTTTCTTCCAAATATCCAAACGTAGCTAACATTATACCGAATTAAATCCTAGAATATGAAAATTTAAAAATATTACTCACCTCCAATCTTTCCGGTGTCATATTTTCTTATTCCACAATCGTAAGTTGAACACGATACGCGAAATATTTTAACGCACCTACCAACTTGCTCACATGGAAAAGCACCCTTAAAAACCTTCTAAACAAAGAACAAAAGGGTGGTTGAGCTTTCGTCAGAAAGTTCTTTGTTTCCGTCAATGCTGCCAGTTAATAAATAATAAAAACACCGCTAGAAGGGTGTAAAAGTTCAGATGTTTTGTCAACACCCACACGTCTATTTCGGATTTTACATTTGAAATTTTCTTCTCTTTCGCACTTGGTGCTTTTATTAAAATGGACGCGCATGACAAAAGTATCATTTATTCGTATTATTTGTAGAATTTGTTGCAATATAAATCGGCACCACTTCGAATACGAATATAACGAGGCTTACCCTTTTATTGATTGATTGCGAAGCTTATGCTTATGTGCGGGAAAGTAGCACGGAAACACTTTTGAAACTGGGTAATTATGTGCACATTCAACGTGTACCTCACCAAAATCAATCGAAATATGGTCGATGTCGGTGTCACACTATTTTTATTATTGGGTATCTGCATGGTTTAATGAAGTATATAAGAGTTCGAATTTTAAAATAGGCAGGTACTCTTCCTTATTCAGTGTGAGTAAGTGAAACTTTCTTATTTTCTAAATATCTGAGCGATAAAAAAATTGAAAAAAAAATCGATGGAATATAAATTTTTTCGTAATACATATATGAATGGGAATAGAGAGGAGAAAATAGCAGAAAAGTGAAATTTTGTGAAAATTTTTCAAAACTTGAATAATCTTTCAATGAAAATTTCTTCCAAAAATTGAACAATTTTTTCTAAAACATCGAAAAAATTTCAAAAATTGGGGACTTTTTCAAAAAATTAAACGATTTTCTTCTGTAGCTCAAACAGTTGAAGAATTATCCAAACTTGGAAATGGTTTACCAACATTTAAACAATTTTCCAAAAATTAGACACGATTACAAAACTTGGCCAATTTTTTCATAAGTAAAAACCTTAGGGGTGAAGAAAGGGGCAGGGCAGGGAGGGCCGGACCCATTTCTAAATAAAGCTTATTCTGATCAGTCAATTTCAATTAGTTTTTTTTTTCTAAAACAAGAAAAAATGAAATAATAATATAAATTAAATTTGAAAAAAAATGAAAATTTTTTAATATATTATCTAGTTGAAAAAATTTAGAGGAATCGAAGATTGAAAATTTATACTACAAATCGAATTTCTTTCAATTTTTCCCATTATATTATGTACTTGGCATTTCATAAATTTGAAATTTTTTTCAATTTTTCAATTTTTTTCTGAACATTTTCTAAAAATTCTGGCTCGAAAATTTTTTCAATAATTTAAAAAGTATACTCTTACTTGTACTTTATTAAAATTTTTCAGAAATGTGTCTTTACCTCGTGTGTTTTTTTTTTTATTTATTAAAAATCATATTTATGCGAATGGTAATTTTCCAATCAGGCGTGTTGGTTTAAAATCTTAGTTAGCTGAATCTTTTGACTCACTTGACTCACTCCCCAGTGGCAGCCATAAATTGCCCTTCCCCCCTCTCACAAAAATAAATTAAATGATCGGCCTTTCTCTACCCGTTCAAAACTGCTCACTAGGCGGGCTAATTTGCTGTTTTTTCTAAAAAAAAAATAACGAAGATTTTCAAAAAAATTATCTGTTTTTGAATTATATTTGTAACTTGAATATTTTTTAAAAAATTGGATAGAATTTCAAGGTGAAATTTCTACCAGGACATGATTTCTTGACGAAATTAATACCGCTTCCATTTTGAAGACTCGTACTGACTATTTCAAGATAGTCAAAGAAAATGATTTTTTTGTGGCGAATAAACTAAAATTCAAAATGAAAATAAAATCGAAATAAATACTCAGTAGTTCGTAACCTCATTTCATCGAAGAATATCCATAAAATCAAGATATATGAGATGATCCAATTCCATGCTACTTTCTCCAACGTTCGCCATCGCCACACAAGAGATTTCTCATTATCGCACCTCGAGCGAACTCGACCCACATAAAATAAAAACGCGTCATCACTAAATAACAACTTATATTTTTAAATATTACCAAAATTCATTATACAATATATATGCTTAAATTTTGTAAAACAAACTTTGTACAAAATAGAAATAATTGATTTAACATTCATGTCAGTAGACAATTTTGAACGACTAATTGGTCAGGCCATCGATATTTACAAAACTTAAATAATCTCATTAATGAACCGTTGATGGATAGTTCACACGACGTTTTCTCGTTTTAATAAAAGAAAAAAAAAAGAAGGAAAAAACAAAATTGACAAAGCTCTCATTTTATGTACATTTCGATTAAAAAATAACAATTATTAAAATTACAAATTCTACAACTACATAAAGAAATGATAATGGAGAGAGAAAAAAAAAGAAGAGAAACGTATAAACACGTTACACAGTATATAAACTGGAACCAAGTAATCCAAATTCTCGAAGGTATGTTAAAAAAAATAAAAATCATTCGATAAAATTTTTTACATCCATTAAACACGTTACCATTTCGTATAGCCTATATATATATGCGTGTATATATTTTTCATACTTGGTAAAGATATTAATTTTAAAAATATGACTAAAACTGATCACAAAAATTATGCAATAACGTTCGACGCAACAGGGGCATGTTTTTGTCGCTAATCAATTACGTTCCGAATCGTTCATCGTAATTCAGCAACAATAAATAAATAGTTAGGTATCTAAATCTTAAACTTTTTCATCATCTCGTAATAACCCCAACAAAAATAAAAACAAATTCAAAGAAACAAATAATCCAGTTATTAACGCCACATAATCTTACGAAGAAGAGAAAAAAAAAAAGAAAAAGAAGAAATTAAAAAAAGAAATAAAAAATAACAATAAAAGTTGAACTAAACTGTACACAAACAACAGTATAAAAAATAACGCTCATGCGAATCTATACAATTTCAAAATAAGAGAAAAACACGTAAAACGAGAAGAGTTTCAAAAAAAAAGAAAAAAAAAATTAAAACGAATAAATAAATCCTCACATAAACATACATACACGTGGCTCACACATACTATATGCGGCGTTAATAACAAGTACTTAGAATCGCGCTATTAAAAAAATAAAAAACATAGAATCTTAAATCAAAACGAAACGAAGGACAGGAGGGAGCAGGGGAATTCAAAACAATCGTACTAAACAATTTTCCACTTAGATATAGTGCAAAGTAGATTAAAAAAATGAAAAATTTCTTATTGTACACTATTTTTTTAAATCTTTATTAATGTAATACGTATATCCATAGGCGTATTATTATAAAACCTAAATTTGAAAGAAAAAAAACCAAACAAAACGAACTCGTCCTGTACATAGTAAATTAATTACTTTGAATAGGCTACCAATATACTCATAATACCATGCATAGATTTCAAACAAAATACTCATGAATCAATTATTTGGATAATAACCGTAAAAAATTCTCTTTTTTCTCTTCAAATAAATATGTACTTTGACAAAATGTACAACAAACAGAAAATATACAACGACATATTAATAAATAACGGCAGGCTTACAACATTTACAACACGAAAAATATAAACAATTTCGCTAATTAGAAAAAAAAGGAAGGAAGAAAAAATTACTATACACCGAAAAATACATCGTTATTTTAAAATAGGTAATAGAAAAAGAAAAACAAAAATTAACAGGCGTTAAGCTTTTTTAAGTATACATTCATCACGATCTGAACAAAAAAAAAAAAAAGAAAACACATAGAAAACATCTGTGATATGTTCTGATGAATTTCTTTCGGTAGGGAGGTTAATAATACCATAATGTCTACAAAAATGCATAATTTCCACGCCGATAGAAAATTTGAAAGTTATACCTATCTACAAAACGAAAGAACGAACGAAGGGGAAGATTAAACATCATAATTTGAAATCGAAAAAAAAAAGGCAAATTAAATGAAGAATCACACAAACACCTACACACATACACACACCGTACTAATACAACTCTGGATAATAATTAAAAAAAGATACAAGTGAACGAAGTCCGTTGGTGCGGCCGCGAAATCGATGTCTAGAAAGAATTATTCATAGTGTACAAAAAGAAAAAAAACTCGTCCAGTACAAGAAATCTAAAACAAACGAAAACAACGAAGAGAAAAGATGGAAACAAAGTACATAAAATATAGTCCGCAGGTGGAAAGTTCACAAACTTGGTGGAAATAATTTGGTATTTGGTAACAAAACTATCATATGTACGATGCTTATTCATGCCTACAGAGTAAGTGCTCTAATTTACAGACATCTTCAAGGAACTTTTTTTCTCGTTATCTCTTTTGAGTTGAGAAAATCCAAACATATCAAAAATTTACGTCGTCTAAAAACGAAAATAAATTAAAATTCTCGACGACTTGTTTCGAAAACTAAAAAAAAAAAACAAAATAAAAACGAATTAGTAGAAATTTTCAAACTTTATAAAGCACATCCTGGATAAAAAAAAGGATCAAATATTTTAGCCTCTCGAGTTCATTTAGATGGTCAAGAGATTCTAAGTAAGGTGTTTTTGAAACTAAAAAATAATTAGCTCTGATTGATGAACACAAAAGATACAAATTGCAAACAGAGCACTTACTCTACGTACCTATTTACTGCATTACATACGACTACTACACACGACGTCCAAAAAATACGAGAAAAATCGAAGAAAAAATCATACGAGAAATTTAAAACACGATGGAAAGTTACGCCAAAAAAGAAGGGACAGGATCGGAAAAACAAGGCGAATTAATTTCGTGTGAGAAAAATGGCGAATTTTTTCTTCACATTGTGCTAAACATATAATATCACAACGACATCATACAACACTGTCCGTACATACAAATACATAGTAAGTATATTACAAAATTTAAAAAAAAAAACTCAAATTACCAAAACAGATAGGAAAGAAAAATAAATAGAATAACATATTGCTTCTTGACACAGGAAAATTTTAAACCGAAACCTTCGTTAAGCGGAGAATTCGCTCGTAATTTCTCACAATCGTAGGCCAAAAAAAAAAAACCAACTCGATTACTCGCGTCAACAAATTACCACCGTTGACGACTGTTACGAATAATTCTCATTCGACTGAAATGCACAGGAAAGACGACAGCGATAGCAGCAGCAGCGCACAGGAACGTTGTAAACTCGGAATCGGTATCGTATGGTCGCGCTGTAATTAAGCTCGTTAATAGGCGCGTACTTTTCATACACTGTTTCGCGATCTACACGTTGAACAATCGATGACGAATCTGCGTGGCAAAGCTGGTCAGGGCGAAAAAAAGATTCGGAGCAACGCGCAAGTTCGATAGAATTGTAAAAAGTCAGGTATACGTCATGATTGAATCGCGAACTAGGCGCGTTCGCGATCGCAGAAGGGAATTAAGCAAGAAAGGGTAAAGAAAGAACATTAGGTAAAGGTAACAATGCCCAAATTCACAAAGATACTCGATTACGCCCGGCCCGGACGTAGGCGAGTCGGTGCGGCCGGGGTCGGCGATGGTCGCGGAATCGGCAGCAGCGACGACAACGGCCGCCAGCGCCCTCGGGTAAAATCCAAACGAAGACCGAAAGCTCCGGTGACGGTAGACGCTTCACGACGGTCACTGCTGCTGCTGAACCGATAATCCGGCGTTGCCGAGATTACCGGGGCCCAGCATTCCTTGCGGCGACGGGAACGGCGGCGGCGCCGGTTTCATGTCGTTGGGATTTTGCGGCTGTTGCTGTTGCTGTTGCGACTGCGATTGCTGCTGCGCGTGCAGCAGCTGCTGGTACTGGTTGGGGTCGACGTTGGCCGAGAATCCGGTCTGGTTGCCGTACGGCCTATTCACGACGGACGGCATACGTTGCTGGGGCGGAGGCTGCGGCGCGTTGTAGTTGTTGGCGCCGCCGAAGCCTTGCTGCTGCATGGCGACCATCGTATTATGCTGGTACCAGCTGGGCTGACCTTGCTGCACGTTCGGTCCGCCCATATGCTGCTGCATGCTTTGCTGCTGGTTCACGACGCCCATCTGCTGCGGCTGGTGCTGTTGCACGCCCGGCGGGCCCACCATCTGTTGCTGCTGTTGTTGCGGCGTTTGCGGCTGCTGCTGCGACGACGGCCCGCCTTGCGACTGTTGCTGGTTCTGCTGCTGCTGCTGCTGTTGTTGTTGTTGCTGCTGGACGTGCTGCTGTTGATGCTGCTGCTGCTGCTGTTGCCTTTGCTTGATGAACGCCGCCATCAGTTGCGGATTGGTTTTCAGAATTTGCAGTATTTGGTCCTGCTGCTGCGGAGAGCTCGGCAATCGTAACGTTTGCAGCAGCTGCTGCAAGGCTTGGCGATGATGCGGCAGCCGGCTCGGACTGTTGCCCGGAGTCGCCAACTGCATGCCCATGTTGGGTGGCGCCTGTTGAGGAGCTACGGTGTTCTGATTCATCAGTCCGCCGCCGACCGGTCCGCCTGGGACCATTTGCTGCTGCGGTGGCGGTGGCCCTTGAGGACCGGGTGGGCCGCCTTGCTGTTGGTTCAGCATCGGAGATGCGCTCGGAGGCGCTGGCGGCGGTTGCAGCATGTTTTGTTGACGTAAGGCGGCGACAGCAGCTGCCGTGTTCTGTGGCATCATCACCGAAGGTTGCGGGTATCTAAAGCGAAACAGATAATTCATAGGTGAATATTTACAGCCCGTCAGAACTGGATTTATGCTCGATATCCAACAAAACCATTTAGTCCAAAATTTTAAATTTACAGCCGTTCGTTTCACGTCAAGTCAATAGTTGTTCAACTTCGGTGCTTCGAATTTGCTAATAATTGTTTTCACGAGGATTTTTCATTCAAAAGGTTACAAAATCATACAATGAAAAATAAAAAAGCTAGCGTCATTTTTCGATTCGTCTACCACCCACCAACTTCCGAATATCTTTAGGGTCACTGATTTCGAATATAGACTCTCTTTTTTCGGTCCGTTCTATTCAGACCCTGTCTTCATTTAAAATTGGTTAGCATTATTTTCAAGTTTCTGGTATAAGAGGAAATGGATTTCAAGGAGGTCGTATCAAAAAATGAGCCCACATTCAAATTCAATATAATATGTTCTAAAGTAAATAATTTAATTAAGGGAGGGGGGCGTCAAGATTTTTGGGTTGAATATTCACAGTAGTACAAACGTCAATTTTAAATAATGGAAAAATGAGAAAATTTTTTTTAGGTCATCAGATTTTTAGAAATTTTGGAAATTGGATTGGGTTTACTTCAATTTTCGAGAAATTGGCAAATCAATATTTTAGAAAAAATAAGGGCTTTGACCTAAACAATGTGTATTTTTTGCCACTTTTACATAATTTTTTTTAGAAATCACTTGCAAAATTTCTAAAATGTGATGTTGCCTACAAAATTCCTCAAAATTTTTCACAAATATCAAAATTTCTCACATTTAAAATAATTTGAGATTTGTAAAAAATTTCTAAAAATACCTATGAAAAATCAGTGAAAGAAATATAGCAAGATCAGGTCAGAAACCCTATTTTTCCTAAATTTTTACGCTGTGTCCTTTTTTTTTCACATTTTTGTCCTACCTTGACCCCAAAACGGAAAAATTCTCTGAGTTGAAAAATTCATTCAGTTCATAATTTTTTTTAATTTTTCCATTATTCAAAATTGACTTTTTTTTTCTACTGCATGTATTCAATTCAAAAATTTTGAACCTCCCCACCCCCTCCGACTAATTGGAGGAGAGGGAGGTGAAGGCCTGGCAAAAGGTCATAACAAAAAAAAAATGAGTTGGGTTATGAGCTCAGCACTATCTAAAACACAACAATCAACCTGCCACTCAGGTTTTTTCATTTTTATAAGCCAAATTTTGGCTCTCGCAGCGGAGTTTAAAAGTGTAAAATCGAAAAACTTTTAATGATATTCGAACTCGGCGCCTCAAAAAGTGTAAACAACGAAATGCCACATCATGTAAATGTTAATTTTTTGAGGTTTTTTTTTCAAAATTTCAGGGCGGAGTTAAGATCCAATCACGAAAATTGCAACATTCGAAATTTTTGATTATTATTAAGAAAACCTAATTGTAGAATTTTGTCGATTTTTGAATTTCAACCCTGAATTTGGACATATCACTACAAATTAAGCTTTTCGTTGAAAATCTCCAACTTTGAATTTCGAAAATTTTCTATCAACGATCCTCACCTCAGTCTCCTTCTGATCTTGTTCCCTTCAGAATTTCCAAGGGAGATGAAACCAAAACAACCAAGATTTTTTCCAAATTTTAGGAAAAGAAAACTTGGTAAAAAATTTTCAAGAAAAATTTAAATGCCCCGGTACAAATTGAATTAAATGGTCCAATGTTTCCGCATTAAGTTTCCCATAAAAATCGCAATAAACCAGCATTAAAAACTTTTCCAAAATATTGGGAAATTTCATGGCTCGCTTACTTTGTGCCCTCCCTAAAACCGAAAAAAATAGCAAATTATTCCAAATTACCTAGCTTTCCACTGTTCGTTGGGAATATTGGCCGAAGGATGAGCGACATTCGGTATATTCTGGCCCGGTATTTGAACCATATTTCTCTGCGGAGACGGCATAGTCTGCTGCATGACGTTCGGATATCCCATACCGGTATGACCATGGGGCTGTTGTTGGCGAGCGGCTTCCTCTTGCACCTATTCGAAACACGCCGATGTTAATTTCGCATCCTTGTAAAGGTTGTCCTCGATCGACATGCTTTTTTTAATAAACAAACCTGCTTCAGTACTTGTAAAACGCTAGGAGGCGGTTGTAATACTCCGGGCTTGACTCCCATTCCGGGCGCGTGCGGAGAATGCTGTTGCGGCAGGTGATGCGATGACGACGGCGTCGACGACGACGAATTCTGCACAGAGCTGCCCGGAGATAAGGCTCCTGAACTGGACGGTACACCGGATCCGGTACTGCTCGAGACGCGCGAATTCATGACGGCCATACGACGACGTAGCAATTGGGCTTGTTGTACTCGTTGCAGCTGTTGTTGTTGTTTCATCTTTTGCTTTATACTCGAGCATATAGGCACAGCACATTTTGCATCCTGTAAATAGACGGTTGCCGTATCGATTATTTTGGTCCAACATTGGAATTTTTGGAAATTTTTTTACAACGCTCCTCATCGTAGAATACTCACTTGACAATACTTGGCGTGATAGAAACACAAAGCGATCAATTGCTTGCAAATCGGGCAATTTCCGTTCACCTTCAACTTGCAAGCTTTGGTATGTTGTACAACTCGCTTCATGCGTTGGCAACTTGGTAATCGGCAGTTCGCGTCTCGGCACTGGCAAGCGTGCACCAATGATTGAATGCATCTCTGTATCGACAACTTTCTCGCTTCCTGCAGACAAAACAGACCATAGGAGATGGATTAATTGTCTGCATCAAGGTAAGAAACAGCATCGAAAACGTAGCCATACGTACTTGAGGATTGGCCTGTTTTTCGGTCGGTGATACGGTGCCGTCGTCCAAATCCAAACCCAGCTTGTCCATTTTGTGAGGATGGCCGTCTTTAGTGTAGCAAGATATACACAGATCGAAATCCTGCGGAGGTGAAAAAAAATTACAATTAAAATTACGAAAGAACAAGCTTCATATTACAAATCGATCGAAATTCGCTACGAAAAATTGACTACGACAGAGAAAGAGAAAGAGAGATTTATCTGGTGACTTCTGATTCCGAATCACACATCGACATCACACAAAAAATAAACAGTAGGTACACTACACAGACACAGACACACTGTACAGAATAGCTCGACAACTTCGTGTTTGCAACTCACAACGGAAACGTAAATGTTTAGGCGCACTCGCGGCTTCTCACCACCTGCGCATCAGTTTTCCTTATCTTTGAAACCATTTCATTTTAATACCATCGACGCAGCATTCTTTTAAATTTGAACTCGAACGACAGCAAACGCGAGTTATACGCATTAACATAACACCATCGTTAGTTGCTGTGGTCGCCATTTGGCCTTCGTTTGTAATGAATTGATTCATCGCGAGCCACAGAGCCAGGACTAATCTGTCCTTCGAGGTACAGTGGCTTTCTTATCCTGGCTGGTGGAAGGGAAGGGGTGAAATACGGATGTGCAGTATTTTTGTGAACTGATTTCTGAGAAATATTGTTCGGATATCCAACAATTTGACAAAATTTGTTAGATTTTTTCTGAGTTTTTTCTTCACATTATATTAGCTGTACTTATTTGAATTTGATTTTGAACATTAAAATGATTTATAAAGAAAAATTATGAAATTTCAAATCAGAGATGCGATGATCCGCCTAAATCTATGAATAGTGATCTCTCTTCGCATAAAAATTCATGCGCATATTTTTTCAAAATTACGCGAATTTATATTTGGGTGGGCGTTCTAATTTTGAGAAAGTAGAGGTAGAGGGGAAGATTTTACTCTTAAAAGCAATCATTTGCCGTAGATTCGTTCGCTCAAAATATAAAAAGCAATTTGACGACTAATGTTCCATCTGGAACGTACGTTAGAAAAAAAAGCTTAGGTATGGTTCTTTCAAATAAGGTTGCCATCTTCTTGCCAATCGATGTTTCAAAAAATCACTGATTTGACCAAAAAAACGCATCACTCAAAATCACTGCGGCCAATTCTTATTAAAAATCACCGAATGAAAATAAAACGCTCAAAAATTATTAAAATCGTTAATTTTTTTTCAGACGTCGTTCAAAAATCACTCAACAATCACTTCCTAAATTTAAGATTAAAAAATGTCAAAATTGCCAAAAATGACTGTTTTTCAATTTTTGTTCTGTTTTTCAATCAAACATCAGAAAAATGGTTAATTGGAAAGAAAACTCGTAAAAAGGGCAAAAAAATCACTGAAATCATTATTTTTTTGATAAACCGAAAAACCACTGAGGTTGGCAACCTCGCTTTCAAACCCCTTCTAGGAACTGGCATGGGTGGACACTTAGACAGAAAGCAGGGAACCAAATTCAATGAGTGAAATACTTCGAACTTGCCAGAAATTCTTTCAAAGGAGGCGATAAATAATATGTTGCTTAGTTTGTCTTTGTATATTGTGAAGGTCAATCGAAGTAGCTGTCATTTTGTAAAAGGGCTAGTTTTTTTCCCCTGAGGACAATTGCTCCACATAACAATTTTTTCAATAATCAAAAATAAAGAGAAATGTCGCTAAAATTTTTTTGCAGAATCAATAGAAAGGGAAATAGCACCTCGGTGTAATTTTTTCCTAAATAGATACATTTTAAATTAAAAATCATCTTCAATTGTCAAGACTACATTTCGTGTAAAAAAAAAGCAATATAGTAGACAGCGATTGAATTTTTTAACTGCACTGAAAAAATTTCTGTACTACCAAGGAAAACAATGAAACCGGTTTATGTAGAAAAAATTTGAAAGAAATGAAAATGACGTTTTCAAAGAATGAAATAGGAAACATCAAAACTGTAGTATAAATCAAAAAGCAATTTTCAAAACATAAAATCAATCATTCACATTCAACTGACTTCCAATTTTTTGTTTCAAAATGACAAAATGAGAGGGGTAAACGCCAATAAAAAATACTACAAAGCTCAAAACGAGTTTTTCTTCGACTTGAAATTTTTTTATCCCATCACAAGAGATGACCAATGGTTTGAAAATGTTAATGAATTTGCCCAAAATTACTTAAATTGCAGTTTTTTAGTAACTGGAGTATTCACTGAATCTGTTCGTGAAACTGAAAACTTTCATAATTTTCTTGTTTTTCAATTCATTTTTCAAACTTCAAATTTGCCCAATAAAAATTCCTCCAATTTCTTTATAAATAAAATCTAAAACTGGTTTGAAATGAGTGAACTAGTTTCGAAAATTATGTCCTCGTTATTCACCGCGGTATCAGTTTTCATGCTTGTTTTCGTACATGATTTTGATGGGTAAGAGATTTATTTTTCGAGCTTTCTTTATTTCGTGATTTTTGAAGAAATTTTTGGAAAATGCTACGAATTTTTGAACCGTTTAAAATTTTCTATCATGAAAGCTTTCACCTGAACCGGTAATTCGAAACATGAAACTGAAAAACACGAAAATAGCGAAAGTCTTGAATTGATTTCAAACAAATGTTTTCCTAAACAAGCTCTGATATCAGCTATTTACACACCCCTCCCCCTCAAAAAAATTCTCAAAATTTTTTCCGCCTCGCTTTGCAAAGAAGAATAATAATTATACTGAACTAGTTATTCGTGTGAATAAATTTTTTGTTATATATCACCCCCTCCAAACCTTGAACGAGGAATTTCTTTTCACGAATATACCTTCACATCACCGCATCTCTGTTCAGAAATATGCTTCGAATAATTTTGAATTATAAACTTTCTGTTTAACACATCATTGCGCATTAACGTTACATATCCAGCTCTGGAGTACCAAACCAACTAATTTCTGGTTCAAAACACATGCATGGCACGTGTGAATGTGAAGCTTCTGGTCTATTCGTACTGATAAGAGATGAGATAATATAATATTCTTTGTATTTCAAGGCAACAGCCTTTATGAATTACTATTCGTCATATACTATATATGAGAAAAACAGTTCACGGAATGCACACTCATACTCTATAATCGTCACAACTTCCGATGAATTTTACAACGATAAAAAAAATCTTCAAACATGACTTTCCAAAGTTGAACATTCGTTTCAACTATTTCAACTTTCTTTTTCCACTAATTTCGCTCTTTGGTAGAATAAAAAAATAAAAACGAATACGAAGTGAATACTTACGTCACACTGGGTACAATGGTATCTAGTTTCGACGTTATTTTTACAATTATTACAAGTGTAGACGAATTTATCTTGACTTTGGGTATGTAATTCGTAGAGCATGGCCATCGACGAGAACTTCGTTCGACGAAACGAGGAAAATTCGTAATGTCTTTCTCGAGCCATCGTTAAGAACGCATCTCTGCCATCCATGAGGTCGCAAGCGATAAACGGATCAGGATCTTGGATAGGCTGCGCAGAAACCAAACATCGTCGAATGAATATAAATCCGATACACTGGACCGGTTTTATTAACGAGGTTAACTTACCGCTAAACTGGCTGCTGACTGAGCCGAATGCAGTCGGATAACAAAGAAAACTTCTTTGTGTTTTTCCATGGTGGCGTAAATTTTCGCCGATAGATCATTTCCCAGCTGGGGCGTATTGAATTTATTCTTCGTGTTACTTTTACGATGGCTGGATTTTGATTTATTCGTCTTTTTGACTTTTTTATTGCTTTTCTTCTTGCCGTCAACGTCGGTTTCGCCTTCGCCGTCGATATTATAAACTTGCTGCAATATAAATACGAGATTACGTTAAATCGGGTCGTAAAAATGTGAAATGACGAATGGCGATGGAAAACGTACGTTGTTGGCTGCAGCCGAGGCGGCTTCCGCAGCTTCGGCTTGTCGCCTTTTTTCTTCTTCTTCTTGGTCCAATTCTTTAATACTTTCTTCTAAAACATTAGGCCAGAAATCGCCTTCGAAATAGGGCAGTTCAGCGGCAGATTGTAATTTATCTTCCATCGCTTGTTTTAAAATATCCTAGAGATAGAAAAAAAACCACAGAATATCGTTACGTTGAGGATTTTTAGACTCGATGGCGAGTACTCTACAGACCGAAATGCAGGACTTACTTTGTAATCGAGCACTATTCTTTCGATGATACCTTTATCTAGCATTTTTTTGTACCAATCTTGCAGTCGTTTAGGTTTCGGAATTTTTTGGTCGTCCGGATGGCAATGAAAAATATAGTCGTCTCCTTCTGAAGGAGGACAAGCCCAAATATGAGCCATGGTGTACCTGCGCGAAAAGAGAAAAAATATTAAATTCACATTCGCTCGATTTCGCTACGCACACGAAATTCGTAAACTCACCCTAACTGTTTAACGTAATCCAAATAGCCTAGTAAAATTTCGTGATAAACGGCAGTACGAAACTGTTTGGGTTGAAAAAAATGTACAGAGTCTA
The DNA here is from genome assembly GCA_038380155.1 of Pseudococcus jackbeardsleyi. NCBI lineage: Eukaryota > Metazoa > Arthropoda > Insecta > Hemiptera > Pseudococcidae > Pseudococcus > Pseudococcus jackbeardsleyi. Next base: position 59,478,751 of record CM076240.1, on the reverse strand, counting down.
AATACGCGATATAGACGCGCCTCTGATTCGGTTGCGGACACTCGGATCCGTATTCTTGGACGTGCATACCGAAAATACACACGTCGACGCCGTCGATTTCTTCAAAAGCGAATAGAGCTTTCGCTTTGTATGGGAACTGTTCGGGTAATTCTCCGTGATCGACGAATCTGCAAAATACGCACAGATATTACAGATCATCAATCGATACTCAATCAAGAATCAATGCATTATTGGGCTGAAACGCAGCATAAATACTAACCGACTCTTCATGCCGGGTTTAACTTCGACCAGTTTTTCAGAACTGGATACTACGCGAACAGTCACTTCGCCAGCTCCGGCTTCTTTCTTCTTGAGGAAATTATTAACTCTGGTTTCGATATAGGTGCCTAATTTAGTAGTCGGTAACCTTTTGGCGTTGTATTTGTTCTCTTTTCTTTTGGCGTTTTTCTTTTTCAAACAATTATCACAAACGAATCTGAAAAACAAAATCACATTCCGTCAGCAATTCTTTGTTGAAGGAAAAAACATCATTATGATTTGAATGGGCGTTCAAATATTTAAACATGAAGAAATTTTATTCCAGTTTTATCGAAAAGTAAGGAAATAACATAATATTTAAAATTATTCGATTTATTGGTTGAGAAAAAAATTAATTTTTCTTTTATTTGAATTCTGTAACAGATTTGCATCTTTTTTTTTTTCAAGTCGGGAGAGAATTTCCAAATGATAGAGCACGAACAATTTTTCAAGTAAAATGGTGCATGGAAATAAGTCTTTCAAATTTTGTGGAAAATGTTGAAAATAGTGATTTTGGCAAAAATTAAGTAAGTTTTCTTTCAAGAATGAGATTTTAATTAATGATGGATATAATTCTGAAGAACACTTCAATTTTGTTTCTGAATTTTTACATACTTGAAAATGACTGATATTTTTGCCTAAAAAATTATCGATTTTTTTTTTCAGACTTTTCTTAGATTTCATTTTTTCAAGACACAACAAAAAGAATTACGAAAAAACTTGAAAATTTTCCAAAGGAAAAAAAATAAAAACTGCTTCAACAAAGTTCTCTGAAATTTCTAAACTTCTTTCTTGAAGGCATTTTCACTTAAAACCCGAAGTTGGTCTTATGGATGATGGAAGAGCGACCAAAATTGAAATTTTTTAACATTATCGAATGAGGTATCAAAATCCAAGGTTTTCCAACCCCTCCTTCCGAAATAATTAACTGGATTTTTTTCGATCTCAAACCTAAAAGTTGATCTTGTGGGGAGAAAGGAAGGATTTAACGCAGAAAACTATTCGGCAAAAAATTCGCCCCAATTTTCAAGCCTCAATTTCTAGTGATCATTGCGACCTTCATGAGGCCTACAACGAAAAACTGAGGTCAAATTCAGAATTTGAAGTCAGCATTCATAATGATTTTCAATTTTTACATGTTAGGGCCCGTTACACTCCACTCAGCAGGTCCTGGATGATTTAAAACGAAAAACTACGAAAAAATTCGGAATCAAAAGCCTGAAATACAAAAAATAGAGGAAAAGTAAATTGTAACGTATTTCATTCGATATTTACCCTTTTCGCCAAATCTGATCCATGTGCAAAACGCACATTTGGTGTAATTTTCTGCCGCAGTCTAGACACTCGACAAAATGTTCCATTTCGAGGTAATCGTTCTTCATTTCCACGAACTGATCCTTTTTTATCACACTGCAAAAGAATACGAAAACTTGGTAACGCGAGATCCGATGGATTAATTTCAAGAATTAAATTTGTGACCACTTACGTCTGAGGTTGAGAAGGATCTTCGCCTAAAGTTACTGTATCTCCGGGAATATCGAGGAAACATTTCACGCAGAATGTATACCTAGAAGAAGAAAAAATATCATTACAGTGATTTTGAATCTAAACACCTCGACAGAAAAACAAACGACAACGTACTTGTTTTGGTAATTAAAATATTTCGCATCCCTTGGTATCGTGCACAGCTGTTTACCGTAACAACACAGCGTTTGTGGACTAAACGTGTACTTGCGACCGCAGCAGTATCCCAACGATTGCATAACCGGGTCGATTTCTTGTTCGAAAATTTCCGCTAGCTGTAAAACAACAAGAAAAATTACATCGTGATCTTCATGTTTTCACAGAGGCATCGCTCAACAGAACCGAACTTACCTTAGTACAACATTTGTAAACCCTAGACGATTTTTTATTGTATAGCCAAGCGTTATCGAACATGAGCCATACATCGTCGACGAAATTCCACGGATCGGCGTATTGGCCGACGTCCAATTTCCCTTTAATGGTAGACAAGTCCATTGGCTGTTTGATAATATCCAGGTAATCGGGAATGCCCAACTGTAACGGATCAACCGGTTCTCGGAAAGGCACCGATTCCTCTTGTTGGTATAATTTTTGTAGCACTGGTAGAAAACTTCTTTGGAGATCTTCTGGTTTGAAAACTAACGAGAAGAAAAATGCATTAGAAATGATAAAATTTGCATATGGATTTGGGCACAATGTAACGGTTGAACTTACTTTTCTTTTCGGACGATGATGTGCTTTGAACTGGTTGCGGCGTACTGGCCGGTTTTATATCGAGACTATCTTTCAAATCTGCTGACGACGAGGTATTTTCGTCTTGCGATTCTTTAGGCTCGCCTAGAAATAATCGAAAACCAGCCAGTTAAATATTTTATCAATAAATTCCGAGTTTTTGTTTTGGTAATCAAGATAAATTTTCGACAACGTACTTTTGATTTCTTCGGATTTAATGTTTTTGCCTTTGCCACCCATTTCGTTATTTTGTTCAAGACTGTCGGTAGCGTTGTTTATAGATTTCTCGCCGTCCATATGGCTAGCCTCCATTGGTTCTTCTTTAATAATTGTCGGAGGCTCAGTTTTAATTATATCCAGTTTACCTTTCTTTTCAGGTGGACCACCCATTTCGTCATCGTCGTCATTTTCAGCCTCCTGCGAGAAAAAGAATTCGACCATTAAAGGAAATAAATCAATTTTACCGCGTTGATACGTCTTAAAAGCTCAGCTAGGAGTCAATAAATTTCTCTTAGTCGGAGACGGTGAAGTGATTTTCATTTCATAATCATTCTTTCGATATTTCGTTACAAATTTTTAGTTATTGGCATAGGCAACCACAAAATTTTCTCGTGTAGTATTAAAATAAATCTTTAGACGAGCGTAATTTCAACACTAATTCACCCCAAAAGCGATTTCTCGATGCTGAAGGAAAATCAGTGATGCAAAACTGGAAGAACTGAAAAAAAAATTGAATTGGAAAAGGAACTAAAATGACGAGAACTGAAAACTGGAACTAAAACTAAAATGAATTTCAGTTTTATACCATTTCCAGCATTTCTTTTTTGTAAATAGCATTTTTTTAAAAAATGTTTACTCAATTAAAATCATTTTCTCTTTGTTCTTCTCTTAATACATTATAAACAAAATTTTATTCAAAAAAATTCAAGGTTTTGTCAAGAAATTTACAAATGGGATAAAGAACAGAAAAAATATTTACGTAGAAAAGTGTATAAAGAAAAAGGTGTGTAGTAAATTTGAAAATTTCATTCAGTTGATCCAGTTATCAGCATCTTCTAATACATCATTTACAATTTCAAATTTTTTATTGAAAATTTCAGGATTCGGAAAGTCAGGTGTCACAAATTTTTGAAAGAAAAGATGCTTCCCAATTTTTCCCAAAAACTTTCTGCGTTGAGCTCGAATAATATGAAAAATGAAAAATTCGTCACTTGAAAAGAAAGAAAAGAAAAAAAAAAAGTTCAATTTTTGCAGAAAACTTTGGATTTTTCTACCCCTCAAAATTTAAAAAATTGGAATTTATTTGGAACTGGTATTTTTCGTTTTCCATCACTGGGGAAAATTGTTGCAAAAAGAGTCACATAATCACTTTCAACATTTCAATCGCCGGAGAAGAGTGAAAAGAGCAAAGGCGAAAATTTGTTGAGTAAAGAAGATGTATGTAAAAGGCAAAAATTGGCTATTTTCGGAATTTCGGAATATTTGATGAGGTTTTTTCCAGAAAAGAAATCGAAGGTCATGAAGGCCTAAACGATTGGAACGAGTTCCGATTGTTTGATGAAATTACTTCGTCATCTTCGCCTACTTTCAATCTCTAGTCATCCACACTTGGAAACCCCGAATTTTTTCATTACTACTTACTCTTTTGATAGTAGTCGAAACAGTAGCCACTTGTCCCGAACTATTGGGCGTGTTAACTTTGGAAATATAATTCGACGTCGAATTCATAGACAACACCGACGCCGGTTGCTGATGATGTGCGGCAGCGGCAGCCGAATTAGGCGAACTAGACGTCGGAGTACCGACGATAGTCGGACTAGCCGCTGGCAACGGTACGCTATTATGCATCGCCTCGATGGACGGAGGTTGCGAAATAATCGGCGACGTCTGATCCAGGTGATTACTGCTCACCGAGCTGACGCGCGGAGATTGTTGAAAATTATTCAGGTGTTGCTGACTGGGTGTCAGAGGCTGCTGGTGCTGCGATTGTTGAGACTGCTGTACGCCCGCCTGAGGTCCGGCGTTCGACTGCTGTTGCTGATGAACTTGGTTTGGTGACGGGAACTGCGGTACGGCGAACACGGGAGACGTCTGAGATAGTACTCCTGGTAGTCTGGTTTGTTGTTGTTGCTGCTGTTGCGAAAACTGCAAAAAAAAAATATATATATATATGGATTAAATAAATCAATCGAACGAGTGATTGGTATCGCGAGTGTCTCGAAAATTGAAACTTACCTGCTGTTGGTTATTAGGGATAAACTGACTAGTCGTGCCGGTACTACTAATACTGAAAGCCGTATGGGTAGTGGACATAGGGGCAGTGGTACAAATATTATTTGGACTGGGTCGCGGCAGCGGCGTTAACGACTGCTGTAGCTGCGACGGTGGTTGTTGCTGCGCGTTGCTGTTGGCATTATTGAAAGCCATTCTGCTGCCTGGTCCGCTATTCGCTACTCCGGCCATTTGATTATTTGGAACGGAGCCTAGAAAATGAAACGAGGAAAAACGATGGCGATATTAGCAAAAGAAACCTCGCATCTGCTTACTTCCTTTGTGTTGTCCGATTACTTACCAGGTATCGAAGGATGCGGGCCAAATAGCGGATGATTACTTAATCCTCTGATTGGTGCGGACATGGCGCTTATCGGTCTCATGGCCGCTTGTTGCGACTGCTGCTGAGCCAGCTGAGCACCGGATTGAGGAGTTTGAGGAGGCTGTTGTTGCGATTGCTGCTGTTGAGCTTGTTGCTGTTGCTGCTGCTGCAATTGTTGCTCTTTGCGTTTTTGGCGTCTTTCGTCTGTTCAAAAAAACAAAAAAACAAAAAAAAACACACATTTCGTTAAAAATCCGCAAATATTTATATTTGCCATTCTATGATGATTTCAATTCGAGTTTTCCCGCTTACCTAGTTCTTTATGGATTTTATAATACTTTTCGGCTAACAAATGGTAGTATTCGGACTGCAAAAATTGAACAAAACATTGATATTAGCTTAATCGAGAGAATCGTACACTAGACTACAATTTGAAACTTACTTTGGAATTGGCTGCTTCGTATATATCACACTCAACTTTCCTGGCATACGATTCCAAATTCTGCATTATACGATCGTCGATCTGGATGCCGGACGATCTGCGAGTGAAATCGTTGTTAGGAAAGTTGCGTGATTCGCCGGGGGCGCCACCGCCTCCGCCAGCGCCACCTGGTCCTCCTACTGCCCCTTGGTTGCCGCTGGTAGGAAAAATCGCTTGAACTCTGTACAACCAGAAGTTGGTAAAATCATCAATACTATACGCATTTGTTGTTTGCATTATTCTACTGTCCGTCGCGACTGCCCTTTAAAAGTTTATAAACTTACAATTTCTTGACGAGGTGTTCCCTGAGTTCGTTGTTGATCAGCTTGTGCCATTCTTTGGTGACGTTTTGCTGGGCATTGCCGGCGACCGCGTTGTTGCCAGGGCCTGATCCGCCGACGACGTTACCAGCTCCGGGAATCGCGTTTAGAAGTCTGTTGTCTGATAGTTGTAGCTGTGACAGAGAAATGAGAGGGTGTTATAATTCGATTATCTCGGGGTGAAAAATTTCAAAGATTAAACAAACGAGTCGAGATTGAGGTGAACGATATTCGATTCGATTAACGTGACTTTTGAGGGAAAGTTTAGAACCAGTTTGAAATATCCAGATGCTAAAACATGGTGTCTAATGGATTGAGAAAATTAAGATTAGCTAATGCTATTTTCATGTTTTTCGTGATTTTCATGCTCGGTAGACAGTTTAGACACAATGTAAAAATCATCGAATTTTCATGTTTTCAAAATTGTTTCGCTTTTCACTGATCTTTATTAAATCATTTCTCATCAAGTTTTTGAGGATTCGGCAGAAAGTCACTCTTTTCTTACAAGAAAACTTCTATAAACCATTTAGGCCGGTCGAATCGAAAATTTGGCCCATTTAAGCAGTATGTCATCCGCAATTCAGAATTAAATTTTAGATGATTTTTCAATTCAGGACGAATTTTTAAAAAATGGCAGAAAAGACCGGCGGATTTTTCAGATTTTTCAGAATAATTTTTCACGTTTTTATCAACCCCTTCTACGTATTATACTCATAAAGCATGATAGAAGGAGGTAATTTCATCTTGATTTTTTGAAAATTTCACAAAAATCGAAGAATCGACTTTTTCTACTCAAAAATCTGTTTCTGAAGTAGGTATAGGTGATATAAGCTCTTTTATTAAGCTAAATTTTGGTCAAATCGGTTCGAACTGGTAGTGAATAATTCCGTACTAGCAACCGGTTCAAACAGATCAACTTAGCGTAGGATGAATTCAAATAGAACACTCACATTCGAGTTGATATCGGAATTAGAAGTCGCATTGTGAGAAGCTTGAGGGACGAACGAAGAAGCAGTCGAGGTCAACACCGTACTTGCGGCCGTAACAATGCTTTGGTGAATGGCATTTACATTGGCCGACGACTGATTCTGCAAATTCTGATTACTAGCACCGATAACGGAATTGGTATTCGGGTCGAGGGCGACATTAGGCGCAACGACCCCTTGCTGATTCATGCCACCACCTAACGTCGGTCCGCCGACGCTCACATTGATTCCTGCAATCAAACCGCACGAATTAATTTCAATTCCAACCGGATCCGGCTGCTGTTTGGTGAAATACTCACTTTGTTGCTGATTCAGCGGTAAACTATTGACGACTTGCGACTGCTGTTGTTGTTGGGAGGCGACATGCGACACAGACGAAGGTCTAACAGGGCCACCTACCACCGGATTCGAACTACTGCTGACCAGTTGCACAGTAGGGCCGCCATTCGGACCGGCCAAAGAGTTTGGCCCGGGACCGGGCCCATCCGGTGGTACCGCTATCCCCAGGCCGGCGTAAGCTCTTCTCATATCGTTGGCCGTCGGCTGATTGCTTTGCTGCGACGGCTGCGGCACCGCTTGCGAGAGCTGCTGCTGCGACTGCGGTGGCGGTCCACCCACCACCGGAGCGCCGCCGGCTTGTGGCGGTTGCGGCTGCTGAGACGATTGCTGAGGTGGAGGCGCACCCAAAGGATTTGGCGACTGACCTGTTAAGAACGCATCTGGATCGAAGAAAAACAAAACAGCGAATGAAAAATCTAATTTGATCGATAGCGAACTGCATATCGATGTCGCCATCTCGTATATTGTACTTACTGTTATTTCGCGTTTTGTCGACTTGCTTCAAGGGAAGACAAACTGGGCAATCAGAACGCGCGCAATGTTTCCAATGCGAAATAATCTGCTTGGAAGATGAGCAGTGGGCAATTGTGCAAGATTTACCGGCCTGACAACTGGCCATGTGTTTTAATATGTTTTTCATCGTTTTGCAATGTGGTAACGCGCACTGTAACAGAATAATAGAACGCGTTCATTGGTTGAGAAAATTTCAAAAATTTCGTGTTTTTTTTTTTTCACCGTAAGTTTCTTAAAGAATCAATGTGTAGTCATAGTCTTTTCAAAAAGAATTGAACAAAAAGTAATTCGCAATTTTTTTCTTTGATCCAAAATAAGTTTGCCGCAAATGGGATTTCGACGAACCAAATGAAAATTTGAAATTGGAAAAATTCTAGGAAATTTTCAATTGAAATGATTTTGGAATTGAATAAAAAAATTAAAAATTGTTGAAGGGGAAAGCAATTTTTAAAATATAAAGTAGGCAAAAAATTGAAGAAAGCAAAGATAGAAAAATTGTTGTTTTTTTTTTTCATTAAAAATATTTTATGATTTATTCTCAAAAATTTTCCAACTTTGACTTTTTCAACTTCATATTTTAGGAAGTTTCTTCTAACCCTAAAACTTTTTCCAACTCAATGATGGAAAAAAAATCTGTAGGTTTGAAATAATTGAAACAAAGTTGAACTGAGAAAATTTTCACCTTAGAAATTTTAAAAATTAAAAAAAATGAATAATTGAAGAAATTTTAATGATGGAAAAATTTTAAACTTGGATACAGCTTCGGAAAAAACATATGAATAAAGAAGTTGAAAAAAAAATTGCAAGTAAAATGAATTTGGACTATGAAGGTTAAAAACCCATACGCATCAAAATTATGTAGGCGCCTGTTAAGTTTTTCAATACCTAAGACACTTATTTAGACCTCGATAAAAAGTTTTCTAAAAAGTAACTTTAGTAACCTGCCTGTACCATTAAAAAAAGAGGAACCTATTCAAAATAGCAACCAAAACTTTAAAAATTTATCAACAATAATGACTATATATAAGCTCAGCTCTCTTTTTCAATTTTTCCAACTTATTCGTTGATTCGGTGATCAGTGTTCAATAAAATTCAAACTTTTTTGTTTTTCGAAATTATTTGTAAAAAGACCATACTAGGTTCTTTCCTCTAGGCAAAAAAAGAAAAATTTTTGGGTACCTATATCATTCAAGTAGTTTGACAATGACACGAAGTGTCAAATTTACAAAAATCACCATGTCATACTTACAATTGATTTTCTTTGGGAAAAATAATTATCTACAGTGTATTTTGTACTTCATCTCTCATTTCAAAACTGTTGCAATCGAAATTCAAGAGAATAGAAAATTTAGACAAAATTTACTATGTTTTCATTACTTTTATCATTTGGAATTACTTTGGAATTACTTGAAAATGTAAAAAAAAGTCGTATATTCGAGCAAAATGAGAATAAAACAGATTGATTGAATTCTCTAAAATTTAGTCAAGTTAAAATTTTTCAATTTTTGGCTTGAAAACACTTCGAGCTGTCCTGTTTTCTCATTTATGAATTAAAAAATCATAAATATACAGACAAAAATAGGGCACAAACAAGAAGAAATAAATAAAAACAAAAAACGAGGAAAAATGAAAAAATCATTGAAATTTTCTGAAATAAGTCCTTTTTTTAATGATTTTTTTTTTTTATGTTGCAACTCTGAATGTTAGTAGAAGTGAAGTATATTTACTATTTCAGAATGGAAGAATCAATAATTAGAAATGGAATTTTTATTCTGTAAAGAAGAAAACTTGCTCATAATCTGCGATGAATTAATCAAGAAAATCAAATATTCAACGGCACAAAAAATATTATCAAAATTTTCAACAATTCATAATTTGCTGAAATCAGCAATTTTTCAAGATGATCTGTCACTTCAAAAACATTACATACCTCATCGATGATCATCAAGATCATTGTCGCGTGATTTGAACACATTTTGTCGATAGAAAAAGTTGTACCTTACCTACTACTACCTATGTCCTAACAAATTTTTCAGGTGCAATTTGAATTTTAAAAGTTGAAATTTCGTCAAAATAGGAAAAAAGGTGACTTCGATGCTGAAATCTTGTAAAACTTGTGATTTGGAAAGATGCAAAAAAGTTAAACTTGACATAAAATCGCAAAAAACATTCTGAAATAGTGACAAGTATTGCATCATTTTAAATTTAAAAAAAAAAATCACCAAAGTTTATTCCTGAAAATTTTCTAGCATAGATTTGGATAGGTAATTCCTTAAAATCACTTAAATTCTGCTGAGGCTGCAGACATAACTTCACCAATTACCAAAGATGAGCTTAAAATTCAAAGACGGGGAGAAGGAGTGGGTTCGAAAAAATTTTAATTTTTTAAAATGTATTTCAAAAACGTAGCTTTGCAAAAATCAAAAAACGCCAGCATTGCAGAATTTACAGTTCAGAAAGATTGCAGATAGAAATCACATTTTCATTTTTTAAAAAAAGGATGACGAAATGTCTAAGAAATATTGCATCATTTTCAATTTTACGTGAAAATTCTAAATTGCACCAAAAATTCGTCAATTACAAAAACGTTTGATGAAGTCTACTTCGCACTAAAATTCGCCGATCATCGAAAAAAGAACAATTTTAGTTTTGCATGAGCATATGAGCCAAACTTCATCATCGTTAGTTAGGGAGGAACCGAGCTATCGACGACCGAGTACCAAGAAGATTTCCCACGTACAACGAATCAACCGAACGCAACACTAGCGATCACTGACGACGTTAGAAAGTAAAATGGTTCCACATTCTAGGCTCGAATGAATTGTAGGATGTAGGTGTTCGTTGTTTGGTCTGATGTTCGCGAGATTTAAGATGCGATGTACCGAAGAAGGGGTAGCACGATCCCCACCCTTAAAAAACTCTCCAAATGATCGGTTGCTGACGTCGTCAAATAAGAAAATTCTTATTAGGCTAACACGCTAACAAACTTATTGCAGCTCAAAAGTATGAGCATAGGAGAATAAAATTTGTGGTTTGTACCATTTCTATATATTTTTTAATTCGTATTAAAAAGCAAAGAAAAGTAGAAATGTTACACAAATTTTGAAAACTCGCAGTCATTGATTGTTTTAAAAAACAGTAAAAAAAAGTCTTTAATAAAAATTGGTTAAAAAATAATATTCAATATTTCTGTTCTGACGAATATTTCATTCATTTTGAGCCGTACTTTTTTCAATATTTTTCCTTCTCTTTTTTTACATTTCCCCGGCATTGACTTTAGAGATGGTTCAGTAAATTTTGTACATCTTCAACCTTTAGCTATTTTGGGAAATACCACTTTTTTAAACATGTCGTCAGTCAAGCACCGTCTATACTCAAAAAAATCTTCATTTTCACAGGTTTCATCTACCAGACTAGGTTTTTGGATGAGATCACTCAAGTCGGGAGAAATATCATCGAAAACGTTAACTATCCGATCTCCAGCAAAAAAACAAAAAAAAAACCTCAGATTTCGATTTTTAGCAGAATAAAATTGGAACTTAGGCTTCAAGTATTCTGAAGTTGAGGACATTATAAATTTCAAAATGGCCAAATCACAAAACCTAAAGCTCGATTCGTGTTCAATAAATCAAAATTAGATAATTACTTAGACACTTTTTGCTTGATCATTTCACTCGAAATCTCAAAATTCACCATGTTTTGCTCGAAATATTTCCAGCAAATATGAAATTAAGAGAATTTGAGAAAAATGATGGCAAAAAGAGTATTTTCCAAGCATTTTGACTAGCTGAACATCAATTCTATGCTATGTATTTTTTTTCATCTTCGGGCATTTTCTTCTGGATTGAAAAATCCCAATGAAAAGTTGAAATAAAGTGGTTTAGAGCTAATTTTACCTGCTGAATGCTGGTCTGATGTTGTTTATTAATTCGGTCATTTTTTGTCCGAAAATTCGTCTGTTTATAGTGTGAATTAAGCTTCAGTACGAACGAAGGAGTAATATGAAACAAAAATTGATGCCATTTTGTGTTTCAAGACATATACTCAGCCCAATATTTACTACAATATATTATTTCAGTTTATAAATTTTTCAATCGAATTTTGCAGATACCCACCCATGAGGTACTCTAATTCAAACGATCGCAGAGCACTTTTACACTTGGATCAGAAATCATGTTCTAAGTTTCGAAGATGGCAAGAATTTTCTTCACCCACAATACGTGCGAAGATTTTGAAAATTCCGAATAATTGGTCGCGTTCAATTTGTGAAGTAAATTTAATCAAAAACCCAAATGAATGTATAAAGATGTCTTAGAAAAATTAGGAATTAGACATGAATGTCTTTCAGTAGGGATGCACCGAAGTCATTGAAAAATCATTACAATCAGTGATAGAGGCATTTTAAAATTCGAAACCTAAATGAGAAATAAGCTATATTTACTGGAACCAAAAGGCGGATTATTTTTAATCGATCTTCATTTCTGATCGTCAAAAAGCCCATTTTTCATGACTTTTTAAAAATCAAACACATTTTTAGAAACTAGAAAAGTTTGATTTTCAAAAAATGTGTTTTATTTTTCCATTTCCACTCTGCTTGATATAAAAAAACATAAATTTGAATAAAATTCAAATCTTGGCAATCTTTTGCACTGCAATGCGATTGATCAATTAATTTTGCAGTAAGCCCAATAAAATGATATCGAAGCCGATGATTTTTTTCTATTGGTTGTCAGAATTCAATATAATTATATCACAAATTTCCTCACCTCACCACCCTCCCCTCCCCTCCCCCCACACACACAAGTATATTAATTCATATAAATTTGGCACGATTAGAGCCATGGTGCTGTACATAGTTTTTCGGACTGGAAAATGAACTATGAGTTAATCTTAATGAATATGTATGTGGCTTTATGACAAAAAAGTTCAATAATTCTACAATTTCTGAATTTTTCGCGTAATATTTCACAAATTTTACGATTGTACATCATTCAGATACTCGTTACAAATAATTTTATCACTTGAATTTCATCAGAATTTGATTCTATTTTTTGGAATTCTGTTGATTTGAATACGTTAGAGTAATTTTTCCAACACGATACCACTAGGTGTAGAAAAATTTATGACGCATAATTCAGAGAATGAGAGAAAATTTTCATGAAGAATCGTAGCTTTTTCATCCATTTCAGGCTCTGCATTTCATCTGCTGAAAAATTTCTCAAATTGTCGGCGATTCTTGTTAAAATTCGAATTCAGCTTTTACAAAAGGGACGGATTTAAGTGGCAAATCATTTAACATTTGTGATCTTCGTAGAAGGATACGAGTTGACGTGAATCATTATCGAGTCAAGAATCAGCTAAGCACTTAGTACAACAGTGAAGTTTCACCAAAAAAATTTGAAGAATTGAAAAGTTGACATATCTAATCTATCTACCCCTCCCCCCACCTTGAATATTGTAAAACATTAGAATAAATCAGCCAAAAAGACTAAATACCGACCTGTTTCCCTTCTTCGCCAGCTTGACTCTCTCTCTTTTGGCATTGGTGGGCGTGTAGCAGTAGCACCAGCTGTTGCTGTATGAGCCTTCTCTTCTCCGGATCCGGCGCGGTGGCCGGTCTCGGCACAGAAGACTGAGGCGGTAGAACGTTCGAAGTCGGCATGGCGGTGGCTTGCTGAGGCGGCACCGTGGGAAGAACGGATTGGTTGGTTTGTGCCGGAGCGGTCGCCACCGTCGGTAGAGACAACGATTGAAGCTGCGGCGAAGACGCATTTTGTACTTGCGTGGCTCCGCCAAGTGGTCCATTTTCACCGACCATGTTGATATTTCCTGATAACAAAGAAAAGTATATTACAAATTGGACAAGGAAATACAAAATGGACGCCGAGCGGTGCTCAAGAATAAACCCTTCCAAGATACAAAAGATAATGGGTAATTCTACTCACTTAAAGTACCGGTGACCGTGGTGGTCGATGTTGAAAATCTGGATGCTTGAAGCGCAGCCATGTTGGGAACGTTACGCTGCTGTAGCACGACGTTGACTTGAGACGTGCCCAAGGTATTTTGCGAAGAAGACTGGTACGAGTAGCAGCCCACGTTACCGCTGTTGGTGCCACCGTTCGCTAGCAGGCTCGTTGTTTGGCTCATATTATTTACAGTAGGTAAGCCAGGTACGGTCTGAAACAAAAGTTTCAAAGGGTCAGCTGAGCTTCTATATCTAGACAATTATTTCAATATTGGTAAAGCCGAGATTTGGGTTCGAGATTTAAAGTTTACCATTTATAGATTTCAAGATTTTTATATATCTCTGCATATTTGTTCAAGTTTGAGAAAAGAATTACAATTTTTGAAATTTATTCATCTTCTAGCTTCCATTCCAGTTTTTTTTAAAACCTCGTTCAAATCGTTTTCCATTCATCAAATAACATCAAGCACGAAATCGTCACAAATATATTTCTTCTAGTTACCCAACAAAAGAGCAACGTATAATTCCTTCTCCCAGAACCCAGAATACATAATCATGTCTGTGGAATTTCCCAACTCTTTCTTTCAACATTCTCATTATTATTTTTTTTACATTTTAGCTTTAGACGAATATCATTTTTTAGTACAAACGACACCGTTGAAATCTCATCACTTTTTTAATCTTTCACTCCTGAAGGGCCTAAAAAAAGAGAAAACCCCAACTGAAAACTTGACGATTCCCAGAAACAGACCAATGGTACATATTAAAAATATAACATAATAATAAAAATAGATACAAAAAACTGGTTAGGTGTCAGTAGGACTTTGAATTTGGCCTACTCGAATTGTCTACTTACTTGCAAACGAGATCCTTGATTTTGGCCGACGTTCACTGGATGTCCCACTACGTGAGATGACTGACCGCCGGTTGGTACCAAATGACTATTGTGCTGTTGTCGCATTGCTGCCACGGCTTGAGCCGTCATTATGGACTCGTTTGGTAAATTCGACGGCACGCCGTGATGTCCGTGCATAGCTGCGAAAATACACACAGAATTAGAGGATCAACAACAAACAACAGATTGTGGAAAACGATCAAGACTAAGGAAGCGGAATTGTTACTGCAGTAACGGAGATCGCTATCAAGACAGATGGATTCCGCAGATGGAGTCATTTCAGAACTAGGAACAATTTTGCAACGACAAATTTGAAATTTTCTGTTTCAGCGACCAAAAGTTTTCACAGTTATCGATATTTTTCCAAACATTTTACCTAAAATTTACTATAGAGCATAATTGATTTTTTCCTTACAACTGTGATAACACCGGGAACTTGAAAGTTGGGGGATAATTAATCTCTTTTCTCTTCTATTGATTGATCAATATGAGATTCTTTCAGGACCACCTGTTCTGCAGCTGTGTTGTATTTTTCAAATGAGTGTCAGTAGTGCTCGTCACGGACTGTTGGACGTGAGTTATTGACTCAAAATTCACTTCTTTAGCGGGTTCTTTTCATTTGGGGAAGAAAAGTTACGCAAAGCCGAATTCGGAAAATTAAGATCCTTTTGCTCCAAACACATCACAGTTGGAGAAATAAAGATTGAAGATCCTAAAATGGGCTATCGATAGAGAAAAGGTGACAAGGACTAATCCCCTTTCGCAACTGCAAAGTTTCAATGTTACCATCCGTACAGGGAAAAATTCAGTTTTACTATTTCATGGCAGCTGGACTTTGTACTTGAGTTTTAGAAAAGGCTGCAGGTAAGCTTCTCCGATCGATTCCTTGGTCCAAATCACTTCCAAAACACTTCAACTTACCAGATTGATTGAGAACATTGTTAGTCATTACGGTGCTAGTGATAGGTAAATTGCTGTTTGCCATTCCGCTCATTGAGATCGGTAATCCTTGGTTAGGTAACGGAAAATTTGGAATATTACCAACATTTACGACTACGTCGTTGTTACCGGGGGTGGCTTTTTTAGTTATCATAACGCCGCCGCCGCCAGCCGCTAATATCTGGTTCAATCCTTTGGCCTAAAACAGATACATGAAATATTACATTGTTATAGTTGGACGGACTAACTGAGACCGAATATCCACAAATAATGGCGCATTCGCCAACAAATCGATTTTCAAACGAATCACTTTCAACCACAACAGCTTGACAGATAAATAATGAAACCTGTTACCATCACGTTTCGCATAAATTATTTAAACTGAGACGAGGGATATGAATTCAAAAGCTATCTCGCAACAAGTCTTTGAGTTTTCGTTCACGAATTTTTTTTTCTTCATTCGATCCGAAATAAGTTCGCGAGCATGGTAACCGCTTCGAAAATTTGTTTTCCAGCTTGACACAAAATCAAAGAAATTAAAATTTATCACCATTTTGAACGGAATTAATTTCTCAAGCTAGCCCATTTTATTCCATATCTTTTCATCGTTAATACTTATTCTGAGAACAAAAACTGTAACAAAATAAGAACATTGGCTCGAGTGAAGCAAAGGTGTAATCTCTCAGGAAATAGAAATTTAATCTCTGCAATTTTTTAAAACTCTGAATAAAGATCAATAATTTTGGACAAAAATTCAATCAAATTATAACTTGTAAGTCGAGGCCTTGAAACCCCTTCAATGAATCGAGCAAGCTATAGTACAAAAAACATCAATAAAAAAACATAATTAGGAAAAATCATAGTAAAGCTGTTCGGAAAGTCTAGTCAACGACCTTGAACCTACCAGATTACTAATTCGATACAAGCAACACAGATTCCAAAATTTTAGGATCTTGCATCCCCTTTCTTTTTAGAGGTCATTTCACGTATAAAGCTCCAAAATTTTCGAGCAAATGCAATTTCTTTTCAAATTTTTTCGGATGAAAGGAAGGAGAGGAAGAGGGGAACAAATTAGATACACAGAGATATGATATGAGTTGAAAGCTTCGTACAGCAAAAAAAAAAATGTCGTAATTTAAATTTAATAGATGTTATGTTTTTCGCAGATACTTTACAGTATGTGGTAACGAAATATCACTGCCTGACGAGTTCCTTTTCAAATAGTGATTTCTCGGACCTCGTCTCCAATATGTTGTCATGGTTGATAAAACGGAGCATCAGAATTTTCAAAATAAGAAAAATGTACTACGAGCTAAAAAATTCTTCGAGTTCTGGGTGAATAAAAATGTGGATAAACATAGAACCCATTGAGAGTTTTACAACGAGTGAGAAATTGAAGCACCACCTGTGGAGGAACGCAGTGAAGCAGTTGTGCACAGAGTTGATTGAAGAAAATCGATGGAATATTCATGACAAAGTAAATATGATTTTCTAAAACTGATTTTTTTGTCATAACTACATAATATACTGTACAATCAACATCGAAGTATTTTTTTAATACATAATTTTTAGTGGATGAAATTCCAAGTTTTTACACTCGAAGAAGGAATGTTTTGATCATTGAGTACAAAACGAAAACTGCCAAGTAATTTTTCAAAATTTCTCGAGAATGCCTATAGTTTTGCTCTTATGGAAAACAAAAAAATTGAACTCAAATTCAGCACCACAAAACTGAACATTAAATCTTGATTTAACAAAAATACTCAAATCTAAAAACAATAATATTGAAACATAGATCCATGGATGTTTGATTTCAATTAAATTTCAAGAAGTGAAGAAATGATAAAATAATTGTCACGTTTAAAAAATACAAAATACATGTAAATAAATAAGTTTTCGATTTTTCGTTTTTTTTGTTTTTTTTTTTTAATCTTTAAAGAAAACTAATAGAATACTTTCGAATATCATGACTAATTTGCTCAATACAGAAAAAAACGACGGATTTTTTTTTTAAAGTGAACTTTCAACAAGAAAAAAAATTTAAACGGAATACACGAATACTGAGTGTTTAGCTTCGCAAAATTGCAATAAAATGATTCTTTCACACGATCAACAAAAAATACATAATTTGGAGAAATAATTTTCGCTTAGTGACATCCCGAACAAAAATAAACGAAAATGTAATGTACTCACTTGATGCATTAATGGATGAGATACGTGTCGGTGCAAAGCAGCATTCGAATTTGTATCCTGTGCGCCAATTAGTGGTCCTCCAGGTCCTGGACCAGACCCGGGCCCTGGGCCGGTGCCAGGGGTTTCATTGGTATGTATATTACTACTATCCGTAGTCGTTGTCCATGATGATGAAGCCATCAATTCATCAGGTAAATCGTTTTCCAAGTCAAACATTTCATCCATCTCGAAAAATCGATTATGTCTGTAAAAATAAATCGGTTTGATTAAACATGATTCTCGCAATAAAATTAAATTAAGTTAAATTTTTTTCATCGCACAGACGACAGCGTTGAATTTTTTACATTTAGCGTTGTTACTATGTTAATGGGTCGCAGATATCCAGTATTAAAAATTGGAATAATAACACAAAACAGTATTTTTGAGAAACTGAAAAAAAAGGCTTGTAAATAAAGTATACCTAAACGATTGAAATAAGAATATAAATTAAAATAATACCTTTTCACCGACAAATAAAAATTCATCAACTAATAAAAATCGAATAATCCAAAAATATCATTTTTTTCGCAGAAAAATATTTTAATATGAAAAAATAAGCAAAATAATAATACATTTTAACTTCGGAATTTAACTTGAGCAACAAATATTTTAGAATCACTCGAAAGTGTCACAAAATGGAAAATTAATTAAAACGGGTCGATTTTGGAAACGCGACCGAAACGGAGAATGAAAACAAAAACACATCGCGAAACACCACATGAATGAATTCAACATAGAAAAGTCTTCTAAAAAAAACTTATACATACATTTTGGCAACAAAATAAATCAAAATTTATTGTAATAAGGAAGAAATTTTCAACCACATCACTGTGTAGTACTAAATAACACATGAAACGGAGACCGCCGTATTCCAGATTATTATCAAAGTACAGAAAATAACCAAATTTGTGGGAAAAGTTGACAAATTTTGGAATAATATCACTCAAAATGTTCATTGCAAAAAATATTGGAATAGAAAACAATCGGTTGAAGAATACTATTTCATAAAAAATCAAAATGGGATTTTCACCGAAGTGATGCAGAATTGCGAGTTGAGAAAAACGGCTTGTGGAAGCGTAAATATGGGTTTTGGGGTTGAAATGAAAAATCTTCGAGCACTATTGATGGAATTATTTTCAAAAACGTGTGAAAATTAATTATTAAATCGATTTGACGGAATAGGCCTAATAAACCTTAAATAATTAATTTATTATAAATAGCGCCAACTTACCTTGATAATATACGCGATGAAACGATTAATGAGTCGTTTTCGACGAAAATTTGAATTTTTTTACATATTTCTCAACAATGATCATAATTTGAGTAGAATTTACATCGGAAATTAAAAAAATTTAAAAACTATAAACTACGGAATTCTGTACTAAAACCCGACTTTCTTCCATTATACTTGGACGAAACGGGCATCGAACTGTACACTTTTATCACAAAACATTTAGTATATACCAAATCACATATTTTGTTCACATTAAAAAACATAATAAAAATATTTGTATCAAATGATTAAAATTCTCAATTTAAAATGCAAACAACGATAATTTCTTAGTAAGTTACTTTAACAAAATAAATAAAACGGAAAACCTCGCACCTAACCTAACTATAATTGTTTATACTTACACAGTGGACTTTTTCTGATGTTACTGAACAAGGCCTAGTTTACCGCATAGAAAAATAATATAAGAATCGGGGATTTTCGGACACTTTCGCCATCTACATGCGAAAAACAATCAGTTTTTCAAATGTTTTTCTGTGGAATTAATTTTCACCGACCTATTTGAAAATTTCTTTTATTTAGTATTTTTTCATTGTTTTGAAGCTCAATTAAAAAATTAGTAATTATATTTGAATAAAAAACATGATATTTGTGTTATATTATTATAACAACTCAAAAAATGGAAGATAAATATTTTTTTTCTTCAATTATTATTTTTTCCTATCTAAGTTTGATTTCTGATAATTTTCAAAACCAGAGAGCGTCGCTAAACGAAAAATTTATAACTCCTAATTTTTTATGGACGAATTCGTAATTTTGATGAATTTCGAATTAAATTCGACAATTTATGGAATTTTCGTCAAAATAAATAAATGAACCGAAAATTCTTACCAAATAAATGAGAAAAATACAAATATATGTACCTCATATCCCAATTTATTGAGATTTAGCACCAACTTTCCATATCAGCATTACTGATAAAATGGCCGAAATTTCGATTATTTTCAGAATTTCCTGTTTAAACACTATTAAATGGACTCGTATGATTCATATTCATCTTTCCCCAGCTGGAATATGCACTACTCTTATCATGGGTCATATTTTATACACCTTTAATCCGTTGTACCAGCGTAATTTCATCGAAATAGATCAGAAAAAGTTGAATTATGGCTTCGCCAAAATGTTGAATTATTGATATAAATGACGGAATTAGTACATTAGGGTAATGAATCCGAGTATTCAACACCTTATGGAATCGATTTCATTATGCTGAATGTTACAACTTTGCGTCGAAATGTCTTTTTCACGTCGGCTGATATGCTACAACTTAGGCCAATTTCTTATCAAAATTTTGTTAAAATGATTTATAACGTAGAAGTTACCCAATCTAATTGTAAAATCGATTATTATACACGATTCTTGTGTACTATAGCTTCATCATATAAAAAATCTTTCCCAAATTTTCCAATATGTACGCAATATTTACGTTTTCATGTACCTATGTAACGTTTAATGGAATACCTACTTCTTCGGTGCAATAATGAGGTTCTGAAGACCTTTTCAATTGAAAAGGTTGAATGTAAATGATTTTATTTCGAAGATAAAACAACAAAAAAACTTCTTCGAGTTTTGCTCTCATTGTTTACCAGAATCAAAATCCATGGTACCTATTTACATTTTCTTGCAAATACGCCATTGTTTTTAACTATAATGTTGTACTTTTCGATTGTAATGTTATGAAAAGTAATCTTTATAGCTGTCGAAGTCTTTATACAAGTTTTCTACATCTGATGGCAGTTGAAAAAATTCTACTCAGCTCGACTCACTGGAGTCATTTTTTTACTCTCATCGTTTACGGCGAATCCCAAGGGATACGGCTACTTGCCGGCCTATCGCCAATGAAAAGTTGAAATACTAAAAACATGGAATAAATATTTATTGCACAAATTATAAATTCAATGAAACGTTTAATTTACAATGATAGAACACATTAAAATGAAATAATGAAACACTTCAGGAAATGGAAGAAAATTCTTTCAGAACGGTTTGTAAATCGAGATTAATATAGTCGATATTTTGTTTTGTGTCAATAACTACATTACGAACCTGAAAACATTTAATTCAGTTATTACAGAAACAAATATTGCCTATTTTTCAATCATACTTGAGAGAAAGTAATAAAACGAACCAGGGACGTAAAAAATGACGTATGATATGGTTTTTCTGCGTATCTTTCATATTGATCCAAACTATCGAGAAGTTTCAAAGTCAACGAATCGTAATTTTTGCGTAAAATTTCCAATATCTGCATCGAAATAGAAAATCATTACACATCACCATAAACAGATAATAGGAATCAATTCAACATTCACATCACAAGAGAAAATTTCACCTCATCTTCGGTAGGAGTGGAATAAGAATGTTCTCCCATCCATTTTTCAATCTTCGGGGAAAAATGATTTATTATTGCTCTGAAAATTAGATACCATATTTAGGGTCTGTCACAATATTCTTAATACAGATAACTAGGTTCTTTACCTCACGTTTATCAAGCTACTGATTAATTTGGTAATGCTATCTTTCAAATCGCCGTCGATAGATGAATACTTGAAAGCTGTAATATAACGAAACTGAATTAAATTAAATGGCAACCTTGATGATCCGTTGGTAGTTAAAAAAAAAAACAACCTAAAGTGTATAAATTTTCGAAAACCATGTGCATTCTGATAATTTCGTAATACAGCAAATCATAGCTTCTTGGAGACGCCAGGAATGTGTCACCATACGTAATGAATAAATTGAAGATATTAATAACCTGAATAAAAATTGGAATTAGATGATAAGTACACAATATCCAATCAAACGGAAATGTACATAGTGTAAGTTTTAAGGCGCATTTATACTGGCACTGAAAAAACCAAATTTGTGTTTTCTTTTCTTACAGAACCGTTTACGATAGGCACTGAAAGATCCCCTATGTTTTCACTGACAATTTCAGTACCAGTATCACTGGCCCTTTGAAAGCATTAAAAAACTTCATAATTTTAGATAGCACGAAGATATTTGGGAAAGTAGTGGAAATGTAACCGATACTCTTCAGTACTCGTAAGACAACTAATCCCACTAAAAGTATTCAAAAATATAATTTACCTGCAAAGCTAAATTGAAAATGTTAATTTTTTTGGACAAATGATTTTCGTTCGTTAGCAGAAACTTTAAAACCATGATCAATGCTTCCCATAATTCTTTCCAATTATAATTAATTCTTATGGTACATTTCTTTTGGTAACATATTAAACGATGTACAATGCCAACACATTGTAAATATAATTCGAGGGGAAGTCTTTTCATCATATGACTCATCATAAATTCTGTCAATAAATCTGCAATCAAAACACACGATTTATTGTAATTCTGCCTCATTGAGCGGTGTTCCTTATACGAATTCAATTTTCTGTACCTAACAACGTAGCGGCTAAAGGTTGCGACGATTTTTCTTGAGTAACTTGGCGATGTCTCATTGGCATCCGGAAAAGTTGAACTTTGTATAATAAATGTAAATCATGCATTAACGAATTTGCATATTGATCTTCAGTAATGCATGTTAATATAATAAAACACAGTTTCACGTTATTATTGCTTTCTTCCGATTTTGTGTCTTGCATCACAATAGAACTGAAATCAAAAAGCGCACAAATGTAAGATTTATTACTACCCGAGCGAAGTTTTTTTTTTTCATTTTTCTATTTATCCGTACTCCCTTTGAGTTTTGACAAATCAAAACCTACCAATATTGAAAGACTGTAATTAATAAATTGAGAGGTTCCGAAGTGGATGATTCAGGCGAAACAACTGTAGTGTCAGCAGATGATAGACTAGTTTCAGGTTTTTCAATTAATGCGGATTCGGCTCCAATGTCGTTCTGCGTATGAGCAAGTATTGTAACGAAGTTTCGATTTAAATGAACTATTTCATACAGTGCCAGAAGTATACCAGTATTGGCTCTGGAAAATACAACGATTCACTTTAAATCGTAATAATGAACAATTATAAATTCACCAGTCTTGGAGTATTCAACACACCTGATCTGTTGTGATCGAATATTATCATCTTCGGAAACAAAAATATTGCCAACGATAGTCGTCAATGATGTGAACCATTTCACAGATTGAGGTTCATGTTGATGGAGAGCAAATTGTTGGCAAAAGTTTGCCAGAGAATGGGTAATTACCTAAAACAACAAATATGCGACAGTCATACAAAGTTCCCAAGTTTTTAGGTAAACATTACACGTCAAAAGTAATACATACCAAGCCATATCCATTCAAAGCTAACTCATTATCTAAAATAGACAGTTTTACTACATAGGGGTTGGCAGATTCGTATTTTCTATAATTTACCAGTAATGTCAGCAACATTATTACATCATATCCAAATTTCAACCGAGTGTTTGTATTACAAAGCAGCTAGAAGGGGTAAAATGCTATGAATGAATTTAACATAACAATTAGGTAAGATTTGGAGGGATTTATAAGTACCTTCATCAGTGTATCCAATATACTATCCATCATTAAATATTCAAGAAGCGTATTCTGACTAACATTATCAGTTCCAGTGACAATGATCAACAACAGCTTAAGACAGATGGACTTTAAACTGTTTGGCCAATCCCCTACACAAGAAATTCATGTATTGCATATGATTAAAGTTCTCATGGCACAATGCAAGATCTTACTTACCAACAAGAAAATCGTTACAATGATTGAGAAGCTGATGCATACGTTTTTCAGCGATATCGAATCCCATCAGTATATTTATTATATCAAAACCACAATCCCCATAGCTCTTCTTATACATGCTAGAGGTCAACGCCGATAATGTCTGTTTTAATAGCCACACAATTACTTCAACAGAAAAACATTAAAAAGAGCTTGAATAATTGGTACCTGTAAAGCGTATAATATTCTGATATGATGTTCATGACTCAGTGTTTTTATACATTCAGCAAAAAATCTATTGATATGCGGTTTCAGTAGTAAAATCTGTTCGCCATTCAGTTTTTGCACTTCGGCTTCGAGGTGAGATATCTGTAATAATTATGAAGAATTTATTCATCTATCTGTAAAGCTGAACACGATATCTCAAAAAAGCTTACGTTGGGTTTGAGAAGAAATAGTTCGTCCCAGAAATTGGGATTATCTTGTAACACATCTTCACCCTGAAATGTAAGAAATTTCATGTAAATATTGAAGATTCATTTATGGGATTTACACAGTCGTAATTTAGAACCTCTTACCTGGAAGAATCGCTCGTAAATTTGAACAACTTTTTCTTTCAATATTCTCTTGGAGCTGCCGTCACTTTTCTTTCGGAGAGCCATTATGTCTTTTTTAAAATTTATATTATTTCGTTATGTTTACCGTTTATCCATATTTTTCATCTTTTATCGGAAAAATTTCTTGATAACAAAAATTTTTATGTACCGTCGACGTTAAGCTTGCGGTGAGTAGAGGGGAATGAGAAAAACGAGAAAGAGGAAAAGGAAAAGTAAGGAAAAGGACACAAAATAAAATTTCAGTTTCGCATGAAAATTTTTCATTTTTTTCAATTTTCAGTTTTTAAAACGAATATATATTATATTCTGATTTATGCTACCTAATTTTAATGGTATTTTTGTTCAATTTTTAAAAAAATTACAGCCATTATCTTTTTAAATTTTAAAATTTTAAATTATAAAATTAAAAACAAGCGAGGTCCAGAGGACCTGGCAAGAGGGTTCCCGCTATCCCGCATAAGAAACTAAGAAAGACAGTTGACCGGGTTAATGCTAGTAATAATTGCTATGTTTCATTTTTCATCTTTTTTGCTTTTATTTCAAAT
The DNA here is from genome assembly GCA_038380155.1 of Pseudococcus jackbeardsleyi. Classification (NCBI taxonomy): domain Eukaryota; kingdom Metazoa; phylum Arthropoda; class Insecta; order Hemiptera; family Pseudococcidae; genus Pseudococcus; species Pseudococcus jackbeardsleyi. The sequence goes on along the minus strand of CM076240.1, from coordinate 59,453,824 downwards.
GAAATGTAGACTTGTAGACTGAGAAAATTTACTAAGCATAGGTTCTGAAAAAAAAATTACGTCGCATCGGATCCTTTTTCTCCTACTTTTGTGTTTCCTGCTACTGATTTTTTATTCGGCTAAAAAAAACTTGATAAACATAAAACAATAAATTATTGAAGTATGCTTCAATCTTCAATCAGTCTTAAAGCTTGAAACATTTTTTTGTTAAAAAAATCATAATTAGCTGTTATCTTATATTATTTGAAAATTTTGAGAAAAGAAATTTTATTTTTATAACTAGAATCATTCATCAGGAAAAAAATAAATAAAATAATAAATTGGATCGTTTTTGACTTCTGAGTGGTACACATACAATCATATTCTATTTTCATTCATCATTTTACAATTATTCTATTGGTTAATTAACAGGATGCAGCTTGACGTCATCGAAACTAAGCCAATAACGATCTAGAAAAAAATATCCGAATTATCCGAATTATCCGAAGACGGAAATGAAGAACAAGCCAATCAGCTGTTCGCTGATTGCAAAAGGGTTTTTGCCTTTTTTAAAATTTTTTCTATCTTTGCTTCATTTTTTATTATTTTTTTTCGATATAGCTAAATGAAAACAACAACAAGATTAGAAAGCTGGAAACCGGAAAGCTCAAGTTTTTTTTCGCTTACACTTCCAACTACATGCAGCATATAACAATAATTTGAATAATTGTCGTTTAATATCATTGTAAACGGAATATGAAAATTATGATAAAATTCAAAATATTCACGATAATTAAACTTGATTGACATAAAAACGAATATCGTTAATCGCTTAACACATTTCACATTTCAAACCCCCAACACTAAACGCCAAAACCAAAAAAAATCCATGGTTTCTTCCAAAATCTCACATTTAGGTATTCGAAATACGGCTAGCTAATTGGCCGCTTCAGAATACTGGACGCTGATTGGCTACAAATTGAAGAATCTGACAAAACAAATAAAATGGGAAAATTTGTTCGCAATAGGGTTTTTCGCGCACGGCGCAAAAACCCTAAAAAGTGATTTTAATAGGGTTCCACGGCCTCCGGAGGCCGGGAACCCTAAAAAATATATATAAATAAATTTGGTACTGGCTGAATCTACTATACGCAATGGAAAACCTTAAACTTTGTTCATCCGACCGTCCAACTTTTGATCTGTGCCCTCCCCGCTCACGTCACCAAATTGCAGCTGTTTTTTATCAATTATTTTAAAATACAAACCTTAACTCCTGAATTTTTTCTGTATTATTTCACTTGATATTTTTTCAAATTTTCAGTTTTTCACTAAATTTTTTCTTTATTTGAATCAGAAGACTGGTCAGTTTCATCCTAAAATGTCTTCTAAATATTGTCTGAAAGTGAGCTCGATAAATCGATCCCGCTTCGACGTTGTACTTGTATTCGCCACATTGAAAACTTCGCAGATTCCTCTGATAATTTGGCCAAGAAGAACGGATTCGGTACAACTTTATTCAAAAGATTGATGAATTGCCAAGAAATTCTGAAAAGAATGCAATTCAAATTTCAGAATGTAATTTTACAGATTGGTAAGTTTTCGCTGCCCAGTGCCCTCTACCTCCCATGTTTTATTATCCGTTATCGGGGTTTTGAACGTTTGCTTTTAGGATTTTACCGAGTTACACCTTCTTCATAAAGAATGGAAATCCAGCCTTTACCACATTCAAATCAGAACTTCCGCAAATTAATCAGATAAGATAATTTGAATTCGGAGTTGACTCAATCAAAACTGAAGATTCGCGTAAAGTGTTTGAAGATGACTGAAAACGCCTTCATGAATTCGATTTAAAATTTCATAATGCTATTCGATAGTGTGGTAAGTTACGGCTAATCTACTTACTACCTACTTTGTATTTTGTTGAACTTCTTTTGTGTTTTTGACCGTTAACTTCTGAATGTTTTTTCAGAGTTTTCAACGTAATGTAGGTATTGAATCAGAACTTCCAATTTCATTTTTTGAAGAGATGAGTTGAAAAAATTGTAGAATTTGAATTATTCGTCCTGAACCTAGTAGGTAATACGTTATTTTTGGTCATGATTTGTGAAATAAGCTGTGAACAATACCAACATGTGTTGCTATAATAATTATCAAAATTATATCTAAAATCGCATTTGACGTATTATGTAATGTTATTATTCCAACCTCGTATCTCCATTTATTTTTTATCATTGAAATTATATGTCGTTAAAATGACATCGTCACCAGTAATCGTTTTTCATGGTGAAGGCCTTTCATGTTGTCATAATCGCTTGAAATTATTTTTCTATTTTTGTCAATTCAAATGCATGTTCTTCTTTTAATACACTTTCTAAAAATAATTTCATAGTTACAGACGTATAAAAATGAACTTGAAAATTCGCCATCGATAAAAGGTATAATTATCAATTAGGTAATGTATTTTTTCAGCTGACTAAGGACGAAAATTTTCCAAACCGTTAGTATTCCGATTCGTACTTTCGGTGATCAACTTTTCAACTTTTTCCCTATACGTTTGTTTTGTTTTACAATGGCCGTTCCTTTCGTTGGAAAGCATTTTAAATTGATTACAGACGATGATTTATACGATATGTTACATTATCTTGAGTATTTTATGCCAGAATCATTGAAAGTAACCGTCATTTTATTATCTTATTTTCTTGGCACTGTGTGTTTGAGATTGTATACATAATATATATTAGACTTACCCCAGAGAATTGTGAATTTTTCCCTAGTTTCCGCAGCACTAAACCTTTAGTGTTCATTTACATTTTTTGAATTTCAAGTATATCATTGTCTGTTTAATTTCTGGACATATCAAAAATTTTTTATTTTTATGTGTAAACATGAAGTAACTCAGAATCATCTTTGTTTTTAGTTTCATCAAACACTGAAAACCTATTTGGAAGACCACGTGTGGAATTTTCACTTCTACGTTTCTAAAACTTGGCCTCGCGATCCGATATGTTTACATTTCCCAGGAATCACCGCAAATGTGCGTTTAATAGCTTAATTTTCATGTGTCGCTACTGTGGTCGACTTAATTCATGTATTCTGTATTGCTGTTGAATAGGACAATGGAGATATTTTCCGCAGCTTGGGTTTGTTTTGTCCCACGAATCGAACAGACTGTCTTAGCTTGCTACTTGATGAGAATATTTTGATTGATTGGACGAAGCCTTTGTACATACATTATATCCATTCTTTCATCATGAATCATATCGAATATATGTATCGTAGTATTGGAACTGTTCAAAATAAATGCTACGGCGATTTTTACATCCATTACTCGCCGAATAATATATCCTTGATACCTCCTAGGTATGTTACATATTATTCAAAATTTTTTGTGTCTCTGTAGGTACTTAATTTGAATTGAGTTTTGATCACCGAGTTAGGGAAACCTCCAAGTTAAAAGGCACTGGACGGAGGTTTTTTTACATTATGTAAGCGTTAAATAGACTATCATTATTCTTGGTGACGAGAATTTTCATAAAAATCTTATTAATTTTACTCTATTTTTAACGAAACAAAAACGTAATGATAAATTTATATTTTTTTCAGGTTTAATAAAGCTGAAGTTCAGTTCAAAACTTTGGAGAAGAAAGATGCCCCAATAATACACGATTTGTATCCCGCTAAAGATATAGAAAGTTTGAATTTGTTTGAAAATTTGGTCGAGAAATTCCCCTCGTACGGAATCTTTATCAACGATGAACTGGTAGCATGGATGATTCAATCTTATTATGGAGCAATGATCTCAATGCACACGAAGTCGCATTTTCGGTTACACGGATTCGGTTCATATGTTGCTAGATATTTGAGCAAACTGGTTGCAGGTCGTGGTTATGCATCGTACGTTTTAATTCGATCACATAATAAAGTTTCTCGTAACTTATACGAGCACTTGGGTTTTACCAAGTTGTATACGAATGTTAGAGGTTTACTTCAGCCCAATCTGTATTGATAGTTATCAATCATTGAACATTCGTTTATTATCGAAATGTAAATTCTTACGAAATTTTTCCATTAATCGTAGAAATTGAGCATTCAAAATTAATTACCACTTTTCTTATGTAGTCTGTCTTTGATTTACAGCAACTCTCTTTTATTTTTCTTTCTTTTTTTCTCCCCCCCCCCCTTCGGGTTTATACCACGAGGTCTATAACCCATTCGTAGTATGCAGAAGACTTTATAAGTACTTGAAATCTAATTGTAGCATTGGATTCTTGGTAATATAATTATACCGACGCCAATCATTGTTGAAAACTTCGCACACCATCATAATACCATTTTCAAATCCAAAAGCTGATAATTGATCTGTATCATATATATTTTAACTTCAATCTAATTATTTATATCAAATTATTCGAAGTAAAAAAGCTTTATAGTTTGTACTATTAGGACTCTGCATATTTTTAGTTCGATGTTTCTAAATTTTTAATGTAACTATTTTTGAACGAATGATATACAACTTGTGCTGGGCTAAAATTATTTTTATTGTTCTTATACCCCAAAATGAGATAATTTCTGTTTGAAGTGACGTCTCGTCAGTCATTACTTCTCAAGATTTTCAAATTATTAATCCTTTGGTAACGATATTTAAAGTCTGTTATCTCACGGATTACACGTGAGAAATTTTTAAACTCATTATCATTATTATCCTTTGTCATAAAAGTCATAATTTTCTATTTAATGGTTGAATCACGTATGCAATGCAGCAACAGCATACGAATTAATAGTCGCAATCACGAATCAACACGTGAATTTCTACTGCACAAGCGCACGCCGACTTCTTTTATCAGTTAGCATCCTTATCTCACGTTTTCTGTTGCGGTATTTGATGGCGTTTGTTCGTTGAAATAGATTATTTAGGGAAGAAGAATGTCATAATAAAAATGGTGATTCATTGAAACTGAAATACGTACTGCTGATTATTTTTGTTCGTTCGTCAAGTTACTTTGATGTGTTTCTGAAATAACAATTTAAAGCTAGAGTGCAAATTGTGTTTGTAAAGTGATCAACATGATATCGGTGAAGAAAGATGACGTACTGGAAAAAAGAGATGAACAAACGATGCTGGCCAAGAAAACGTTGGAACATCTGCAAGTAATCAACATAGCTGAAGTAATTTTAAAAGAAAAATTCAATGGTGATCCAAACTCATGGATTCCGGCTCTATTTGAAGCATTGAGTTTGAAGAATCCTTTGTATTTGATGGAAGAAAATAAAGCTTGCGATATCGGGAATAGTTTACTGAACAGTCCATTCGATGATTCGTTCTGGAGTGAAGGAAACTTCGATAGTGCAACTACGATGAGTTACCAATTGATTAGTTGTTTCAAGAGATTTATGACCGGACTGAATAAAAACGCCGGTTCATTTAACCTGGAAAACTTGTTACCTGACTTGAAGAAGATAGAAAATAGTATCCATTCATATTCAAGTACCATCAAACGAAACGTTGTCGAGTACGAAGTCGACGATAGATCTAGTTTTGAACAAACAGCGATTATAAAAGAGAAAGATATTGTTCGTAAACCGGACATGAGCCAGTTATGTCCTGAATGTAATACGAAGATTTTTGTTTTCAACAACGATATCGAATTTTCGTATCAGTTACATTGTCAAGAAGCAGTACATTTGAAAGCTTTGACAAAACCAGTCGCCAAAATTACCAACGAACAAGCGACCAAAGTTTTCGAAAACAGACGTCCTGAATCAGAGTCATTTACGCAAGAAGAGAAATCTGATCTTCGTAAAACGTTAAGAGAAAGGATTAAAAATCATGCTAATTTTATTCGTATTCTCTCGAAGCGGGATTTCCATTGCAATCTATGTGATTGTCAGATATCGTCTTTGCAGAACGTAGAAGGCCACGTTGAAGGAACCAAACATACCAATGCTTTGAAATTATTCGACTTGAAGAAGAAATCAAGATCGAACGACGATATTTTAAAAATTGATTATTCTAATATTCCTACCGCAAAATTGATGTGATTTTTTTTAACTCGTTCTAATTCTTTTTTGTATTCGAAAATTATTCGTTTTTACTTACATTTCTTAAATAAAGTCTCAATATTATTTGGAAATAAATTGTTTTACGAATTTTATTATTAATATCACAGCAAAGCCACTTGAACAATATTTTCCATACAACTTTCTTATTTCATTTCAACAACTAATTGATATATTTTTACGATTTTTCACAACACTGTGGAATTTGGGGCCACGTTTCATGCCTATTATGTCTACGTCAATGTATGGTCGCAATACTTCGGGTACACTTATTCTTCCTTCTTTTGTTTGATGTGTTTCTGCGATGGCGTTAATAGTCCTAGGAATAGCGCAAGCAGTTCCATTAACGGTGTGTAAAAACGTTTCTCCAGATTTTATGCTTAATCTTCGGGACTAAAGCAGGAAAATGGACAGGAATATTAGAAAAATTCGAATATTATTTAATAACTTTTAATAATTGTATCGGATAATCATACCTGAAAATCTGTACAATTGCTACAACTTGATATTTCACCGTACTTATTCATACCAGGCATCCACGCTTCTATATCGTATTTTCTGTGAGCCGAACAACCCAGTTCATGAGGAGCCATATCAATAATTCGATAACTCAAATCATACGATGAAAATAATTCTTCTTGAATATTGCGATAGCTTTCCAACATTTCGACCGATTGATGAGGAAGGCAAATTCCAAACATTTCGATCTTGGTGAATTGGTGAACTCTAATCAAAAAATTAATTGTTTCACGATTTGATAAACGATTAACATACTCAAATACTACACAAACCTGTATAAACCACGCTCAGCAGCTAATTCTGAAATCTCAGCTCTATAGCATCTACTAACGGCCACATAATTTCGCGGCAGCTGATTCTCAGGGATATTAGAGTTCATTAAAAGAGCAGCGATGGCCATCTCTGAAGTACCGGACAAACATAATCCATGACCAAATAATTCAGGATCCAGTCGATAAACCTATGAAAAATTTTCAAAGATAAAGTTCGAACTGAAAAAAGGATAGAATATTGAAACAAATACCCGAGTGCGTTCGCCTTTCGTGGCCATTCCACACTTCTCCACTATATCTTCGTGTAGAATATCAGGAACAGAAACAGGAATGAATTTTTTTTTTAGTAGCTTTTGAACTGTATAACTGACTAACGCTTGGTCAAGTTTCACGAGATCTCCAATGAAATAATAACTACGTTCACCGCAATATTGATTCAAGCCTTCCATCTTCAATAGATCCTTTCCCTTGAGAATGTCAGTGCCTACTTCGGGTTTAAAAGACAGCTTTTCACGATCACCGACTGCTTTTATGATTTCAAAATCGTTGGCATAATTCTTTACATCAGAATGTATCCAATTAGGAAGTCTAGCTGCTAAATTCATCAGCTCTTTGTTATTTTCTGGTTCTACGGTACTTCCCTTCAAGGCGGTGCAAAATTCCGAGAATACTTCCTCATATCTTGGATTTTTTCTTAGAAGTACATCTTTTTTGTAATTATCGAGATTATTCAGAATTTGTTTCAAATTTATGTTCGGTTCAGGAATTGTAGATTTCGTTTCAAGAAACAATTGACTGTAGTTCCGAAAATTTCCATTCAAGTGTATCTTAGAAACCAAATGATAGTTCAATTTGAAAAGAGCCATAATTTGGGAAAATTAAAATTGATTTTTAAATAAAAGAATGTTTTTTTAAAATGTTAAAAATTTTACGATTTCAAAATAAAAACAATAAAAACACGTGATAAGAAAATGATAACGCTGATCAAATATCCAGTGCTACCAGAACAAGAAAAAAAATAATCTCATCCTCACTTGAAAAAAATTATCTAATGAGAATTTTCAATGATAAACAGTGTGTACTTGGAAGGTGGAACTTGATTTCTTTTGAACTGTGAAAATAGCATTTATCTGTGATTCACGTGATCGCGTGACTTCTGACACGTCAGACGTCAGACTTGGGACGTTGGGAGCCGAATTCCGAATCGCGGAGAAGCGTTCAGATTTATTCGCGTATGTATAAAATTGTTACATGACATGTTAACAAATTTATGTCTGAAGTTGCAAAGTTTAAACCGTTTGATTTAGATATTGAGGAAGATAGACGTCTTCATTTCAAGTTATTTTTATTAGGTCTCTAATTTTTATATGACACATCCGCTTCGAATATCATCAGCCGTTCAGACAACATGAATAATCAAAGTAAGTGTTTATGTCTTTATTTTTGACCCACGTATGACCACCAGTGCCAAAAACGGCACCTCAGCTCAGTGGTTTTTGTTGCATTCTTGATCCACCGAAGAGTTAATCAGAAAATGTACTCTCTTTTGTTTAGATGCAGTTTCTGTCCACCGATGTATTCGGAATGCCATGCGTACTGCATATGCTGCTGCACGGAATGCGAACCCCAATGTCATAATATCGGAGATGGCGAAAATGAAGTTGTTATATTTCTTATGGGTTTTCAACTTAGAAGAGCGAATCATTTTGGAAGATGGCAGCGTCGTCGATACGGTTCCTGATAATTGGCATGTATGCGCCGGAAGGGGCTGGGGAGGTGGTGTAGATTTTGGAGGAAACCAGTTTATTTGTAATATCGTCCATAGTTTCGACGGGAGTTTCACCATTTCTGTTGTGGTAAGATATGACTTATTGCTACTGTCATGTTGTTCCCTCATCCCTCTTTAGTTAATTGAACTCGACTTATGAATGTGTTATTTTGCAGGACTTTGTCGATCGTGCTATCACCGAAACAATTGAGATATCACGTTTACCCGAGAATATTGAGTCCGAGAATAACGTTGGACGTACTGCAGACCATAAAAATATACGTGATATCGTTCACAAATTGTCCATGTGGATTGAAACTATGTGAGTCTTTTATCTTACAGTTACCATGTTCGTTGATTTTTACTAGGAAACATATTGAAATATCATGTTCTGTTTTCAGGTTTATGGTGAGATATAAAAAGAAAACATATGGGGCCAGAAAACCGTATTCCCTTCGATCGATTACGAACTCTATGTGAAAGCAGAGTTGACGTAAAGATACAGTTCGCTTATGGTTATCGTATTATTTCTAAGTTTTTAAAAATTTTTTACTCAATTGTTTGTGATGTAGTGTAAACTGTAAACGTAGCGTATACATTCAGATAGAAAACATTCGTAATATCAAGATTTCTAATCTTGACTGATCACAAATTAAAAATTTAAACGCATGCTAATAATCTCGGTTCATTTTGAAAAGTCTATTATTCCTGTTATTGTTCGATATTGTGGTATTACTTTTTGTTCTTATTAGCTTTTTTCAGTTCCCTTTTATTTTTTTTTTCGATAATGTATTCAGATTTATTTTTGTAATCTTTCAATAAAATTTGAAGTTTCGAAACTTTGAATTTAGTATCATAACTCATATTTATTCATTAGGCTTTTCAGATAAAAGAAACTTCGTGGAGATCAAGATGAAGGCGTGAGTAATACAATATACGATTCTGTGTAGCCTAGTAATGAAGCTGTAACAATTCTATACAAACAATCCGGTACTAACCAGCCTGCAAACGTTTTGAATATAGGCGATCTATTCAACAAAGAAATAACACGAACTTTAACGTTAGGCATGGCTGAAAATCTGTATACAACTCATTGAAAACGATCACTGTACAACTGATCCGAGAGCTGATTATTTGAATGTTGTTCTGGGGAAAACTCGCCACTAGGCAAACCTATACGAAACTTAACATAGGCCACTAACCACTGTTGGCGATTTTCTAGATACGTTTCGAATACAACACACTGCTAGTAATTAAATATCACTCTGTGTACCTTGATACCTGTAAACATCTGGAATATGATCGCGAATTTTCACTAGAAAAATCACAGCTGTGTGGAAACATGAATAGAATTGTACCTGAATCACATGAAAACGTCTATATTTAGCTACCGGAAAACTATAAAAGAAATAGAATTAACTGAACTTTTATTTTTTTAATCCTTCGGACCACAAGGAAATATTTTATCCATACAACCAACTGGAACATCGCCGAATCATATTCTATAAACCTGGAAAAAAAAGCAAGGCGATTTTAAAACAAAGAAGAGGTTCTTAGATCAAATTTTAGTACTTATCTGAATTCCTAATCCATTGAACGAAGTTGGGCCAGTCAACATTCTTTGCTCCACAGCTGGAATTTAAAAAGAACTGAATATAAATTAATGCCGAAGCGAAATGAAATAAACTATTCTCCAGTAGGAATTATTTTTCCAGGAAAATTAAGGTGGTTCTTCGAGTGTTGTGTGGTTGCATAAGTAATGTTTGAAAAGTGAAATGAGATCGATGATAAGGTTATGAAATTTGGCATTTTTTCACGTTTATAAGACGTAAAGTAATGAAAAATAAAGTAATACTGATTTATTAAGACTAATTAATCAAATAAAATCGTTCAAATCATTATTATTACTCTATATTTGGAGTTGTGATTACTTTTTGGCGAATGTCAAAAGATGAGCTTTCATGACCGTTTTCTGAACTTTTCTCTGAATTGGCTGAACGGATTTTGATGGAATTTGAAAAATTTTGCAGACAAGGCCCTCCTCGAGGGCGCCATAGAGCCCTTTTTTTGAAATTTCGAAGTTTACGTCAAAAATTATGCACGTCTTTTTGAGCACTTCCAAGTACCAAAAGTACAGTGGATAATTTTCGACATAAAATTCGGAATTTCAAAAAAAGGGCTCTATGGTGCCCTCGAGGAAGGCCTTGTCTGCAAAATTTTTCAAATTCCATCAAAATACGTTCAGCCAATTCAGAGAAAAGTTCAGAAAACGGTCATGAAAGCTCATCTTTTGACATTCGCCAAAAAGTAATCACAACTCCAAATATAGAGTAATAATAATGATTTGAACGATTTTATTTGATTAATTAGTCTTAATAAATCAGTATTACTTTATTTTTCATTACTTTACGTCTTATAAACGTGAAAAAATGCCAAATTTCATAACCTTATCATCGATCTCATTTCACTTTTCAAACATTACTTATGCAACCACACAACACTCGAAGAACCACCTTAAATCAATAAATTTTTTTATGAAAACTTATCACAAAATAAACCAGTGCATCCAAGAACAAGAAAACTACAAAGCCAGGAAGAAGAACCGATATATGTTAGTTCCGAAAATCGTCACTGGGGGCGCTTGATGAAGATTGAATGTTTGAACGATTTACCTGAAAATTACGGTAACGTGGAAAAATTCTCTCTAATCGTTCACACGACACAAACAAACCTTGAAATTACGGGAGGCGGGACTAAGGCACGCGGGACCGATTGTTCCGAATTGAGGTTGCAACTCTGGAACTAAAATGCACTGATAAGAATTTGAAATAGGGGTTTTGTAATGATAACGTAAAATATATGATTGAAAATTACGTAACTGTTGTTAAAGTTGCAATGTAGAACAAGTATTCTCTCAGATATTGTCCTAATTATGAAGTAATATAATTGAATTATTGAAAAAAACAATTTGGAATTTACAAAGCCCCTATTTCAAATCAGAGATGTCGCGATTCGAATCGCGAAAAAGAGTCGATGGTGAATCGCTGAATCGGACTCTGAATCGCACCTGAATCCGATTCAGAATTTTGAAAGAATCGCACAAAAAAGAATCCGATTCCCAATATTTGAGGAATCGAGAGGTCGCGATTCATTTTTTGCGATTCTTTTACAATTTTGGTTTTTTGATGGTTCAAAAGTCAAAAAATTCACGTCATTCTCACTGAACAGTTGAAAATGGCACTCAAAAATAAATTTGAACTCGAACTTTGAACTTTGAGCCTCGTTTATGACTTTATGATCGCATCTAAAATCTCAATTCTGAAAAAATTCAGTTTTCACTTTTCAAAAAATTGGGGGAAAAAATAGGTAAAGAATCGCGAAAAGAATCCGATTCAAAAGAATCGGATTCTTTTATGAATCCGATTCTCTTTTTCCAACTGAATCGCAGAAAAAGAGTCGGATTCGCTATTTTCAATGAATCGCTCATTCGGAGTCGGATTCGCGAATTTTGAGGAATCGCAACCAGGGATTTAAACCTAATGGTTTGATTTGTTCTCAAGTTTGCATTATGTTGAGTTCTTCAAAAATTGTTTTGTTATAGTTATGCATTAATTCGTTATAAAAATTTCAATCGTTCAGTTAGCGGTTCATGCTCTCGTTACGTTCAAATCTGGCATTTTTACATGTAAAAAAAATAGGTTGAGTGCTTCATTTGGTTAGGTTATGTTACGCTCATCCAAAATAATTGTTTCGCTCAAGTTATTCGTTGATTTCCTTGCAAAATTTTGAAAAGTTATTAGGTTGTGGTTTAGGTTTCGTTCAGGTTTAAATCCCTGATCGCAACATCTCTGTTTCAAATCAAGCGACACTAGCGCGCCACTGGGTGTTGCACGCTCAATCGCCATGTTTTGTTGATTGCATTAAATGGTAATAATTTATTTAAAAAATTTTTAATTCAGTGAATTTGTACTATTGTACAACGTAACTTAAACTAATTAGTTTCATTGTACTTTAATTAGTTGATCATCTTTTTAAACATATTTTCTATTAATAATTTCATCAACTCGTTATAATGAATCCGGAATAGTAAGTTCAACTCTATTTCTTATAATCATTCCGATTTGTGTATCATTTTAGGATAGTAAATCAATCTGTTTTCCATATAAATACGTACCATTTGCCGTAGTACATCTCCGATAATTAATTATCGAGTTATTCATATCAGCATTGCAACCACGTTTGAATTTTTAATCCATGGTTAAGGGTATGCTATGCTATGCTCCAGTACGTTATCAGTAAAATTACTTCGGTAAACTGAGTGATATTAGGTTCGGTATTTTCTCAGCTAATATTCAATGAATTTCAGTATACGCTTTATTAAGGAATTACGTGTTGAGTACTTCTGCGATATTTTTCCAAAAAACGTAGCTTTGCGGGCAATTTCGACAATTTCGTGATACTTCCTTCAAATTTGAATGACTTATTTGAAAGTCTCGAAAGTACTCAACAGATCTCATCGTACAGACACCAGTTATGAAGAAATATTGGGAAAGTATTGAATATTCGAGGAGATATATTTATCCTAATTCCGATTACTTTTGGACGAAATCAAGACGGATAAAGGATAATCGCGGTGAAGGGGATTGCAAATATAAACTGGGCAAAAACCAAAAAAAGACGACTTATGACGACTGAGGTTTGTTCGGTGGTCAATATGTTGTGATCGTTCTGCAGCTTATCATCGCTCTAATTACTTGAACAATTCAAACACACGGTTAGAACAGCTCGAGTTGTTTCTACCACACATCTTACCGTACATCGTTGCAGCTTCTTAGTGTAAATTTCTTATTTATTGCTGTGAGAATGTGTATTTCGTAACGTATGCTGCGAGCTGCCTGACTGAGAATCGATTGAACGTTTCGTATATTTATTTACTGTTGAACGGTACGACAACGATTGCGCACTTTTTTCATCAGACAAATGTTCATTTTGTCCAACGTTTATCGTAGTTTTTAAAATTTAATTTTTCATCCATGTTTTGTCAATCGAATTTGTTGTAGACATGTCGTGTTCGCAATTTGTTGAACATGAAGACGAAGATAAGAATGACACGTTAGTCATCATTGTGAACGGCGATGGAACCGTTACTGTGGATCCTCTAACACTGGAACGCGTTCTGTGTAAGTTGATAGATGATCTGCGTTTTCGTTCCGTACTTGCGAATGATGAGATGTTCATTGTTTAATTCTCTTATCATCGATTGCAGCTCAACAGAGTCGAGCAGCGGTCAGTGTTATACGATTCGAAAACACCGACGAACCAGACTCGCAGACCGAAAACGTGTCGATTGAAGAAAATGAAAAGATAGCCGATAACAAAGAAAAACCATGTCGGAAAGTGAATCTAGTCATAGAAGGATATTATCCTTCTACATCTTTGAACGCTGCCGAAAGAAGCGTTGCCCCAGAATCATTGGTTTCTTCTACGGTCAGCACGCCTCCTCTACCAACGCGTACTTCGTCCGAATTTTTAGATTTACTCTCCGAAGAATTGGAGATTCCTGTTTCGCAGTCGCCCACACAATCTGATATGCACGCTGAGGCAGGCGAAGGTACGTTATTTAAATTTTTGTGATCGACGTTTTCTTATTTTTTTCTTCACCCTATTTTTTTCAACACGAGACGGGTTATATTCATTCATTTCGTAGTATTTACGATCGATAATGAACCGCATTGGGTTATTTTTAGATAGCTTTCGTCGAATGTTGATCGTTTTACTATGTACCGTACAAATGTGATATTAAACAGTTTTGTCAGTAAAAAAATTTCACGAAGTATAATCGTGATGAATAAATAAAATGACAGTATTACTTAGCGTATTCATTTAAATAGGTGATATAGGTGAATCGTTGGTAGATGCTTTCTCTGAAATGGCACCGGAACAGCTAAAACAAGTTGAAACCACTCTGCATTCGGAGAAGGCAAAACAAATATTAGGAGATGACGTTACGAGTGTCTTAGGTAGGCCATTCAAATTGAATTATTTCCTGTTTTTCCCTCGGTTTTTTGGTAATCTATTTCTTGTAGTTTTTCTATAATTTATTGATATTTTACCACTGAATTTAAACCAAGCGATCACAATTTTTTTTAATGATTATTGCAAAGAAAATATAGACGTATAAATTGTATGTCGTAGTATATGCGTTCGAAAAACAAACATTTTTGTGTCTCGACAACGTTTTTTTGTTCTGTTGTTTTCTCTTTTTTTTTTCTTTTTCCCGTGTTCAATTTTTTTTTATTCGAATTCTTTTTAGATACTCTGAAAATGAACGACGAGCACGATGACTGGGTTCATCTGGATCATTGCTATACAAATATTTACGGTAGCAGGAAGCAAAATCAAACCGAACGAATGACAAATGTCGTCGTACAGGTATTTATCGTTGTGAAATTATTAGCGTTCATTTCTACTTGAGTAAGATTTTTCAACGTATTTCTTTGTTGAAATCAAATCGTTACAAGTTCTTTTTCTCATTCATTCTTCTACCTCTAATGATGATATATTGCTATTCTTACTCAGGATTCGGAAGTGGCTACCATGTTAACGATTAAAGTTGGAGCCAATGATGACAGCTGTATCTCCTCGCTAAAAGGTACGAGTATTCTTTTGTTGTTTGTCGTTCACATATTCTTTCATCGACTGTCTGCGATATGGAAATAGCGTCGAGTTGTACGTGTGTAATATTTCAATTGTAATCTGTTTGTGTGTCGTTTATGTTCAGATACGAGTATAGGTGATTCGTCGGCTGCCTCCAGTGAAAATTTGGAATTAACCATGCCGGAAAATGTTGAAGTCGTGAGTACTTGATTATCTATTACACGGAAATTGGCATTTCTTTAGTCATTACTTACCATGCTGTTTGAATTTTTCTATCGTAGATAAATGTTACTTTGGCTGCGAACGAAGCTAGCGTCGATAGTGGCGGTGGCTCAAAACGGAAACCCGTCTCGCAAAACAGAGCCAAGCTGGTGACCGGCAATCGAGTGGTGCCGTTGAAAGGAAGTTTACCGCATCATGTGAGCCTTTCGCTGTCGCATATCGTGGCTGGCGCTGAATCGCAGATTTTTTTATGCATTCGCCTGTTGGTAATTGCCTGTGTACCCTTTTCTAGGTGTCAGATTTATCGACTAAAAATGACCGTTCGCTTCCGGCTGGAGGTATGTCGCAGAAACCGAAAAGGAAAAGCAAAGAAAATGTTTCCAAAAGCAAAATAGTCATTCCTGAACGCGTTGTTACAGAGGTAGGTCGACACCCTGGCAGTTCCATTTAACGCGTCCACTTTTCGTGTGATTGAATTGTTCATTTGCAGGACGAAGTTGACGGTGTCAAAGTTTTCAAACCGACCAGAAATGACAGAAGAACTAACAAACCCCCAGCGACGCCTACGCAACTGGTTCAGTCGAAATTGAACTTTGTAAAAAAGCACGATGATACGAGTACGACTTTATTTTTGTTATTGTTGTTTGAAATCACATATTCAGCGCAACGATGAGCCATACTTTCCGCAATGATTGTATTGCATATTAATGTTTGACTTGTAGATAATCCGCAGTCGGATAAAGGAAACGTGGGAAACGACGCTGCAGCCAAAGATTCGCCGGACGCGAAAAATATGCAAGCAAAAAAAGAATCGAACGCTCGTAAAACGCCGACGCCAGTCACACCCAAAACCTTCGGTCCCGCATTGTTTTCGACTCCGGACATTATTCGTAAAATTAACGCGACGGATGGCGGTGGCTGCGAAATAGCGAAAGTTGACGAAATGGCCATTAGCATAGGTTCGTTTCGACGTATTCGTAGATTATGTTCTTATCAAAATGTAATGCTAGCGAAATAGAATTGGGTGTTTTATTTGTTTACTCGTTTGTGTATTCCCATTCGTTTCATAATCATTTTCAGACCAACAAACCGCGGAAATCGAAAAACGTATGTCAGCTCTGGAAAACGGAGAAACCATTTTGGACCAGCTACACTTGCAAGTGGAATTACAAAAAGAAATGGAACGGATAACTTCGCAATCCAACGACGATAAGTTATTGAGCGATATGGAAAACAGCGCCGACGAAGAGCAGGCGAGTACTCGGCTGTGGTTGGACGGTGCGTCCTTATCAATTTCATTCGTGAATTCTTTCGGTCTGCAGGTGGGTGCGAGTGTAAGCGGCGTTGCCGGGCTAACGCATTCGTTACCAGGGAGGAATAAATATAATTCCGAATCGAATTTGGACTTTGATCTGGACTTGGAAGATTCCGAAAATGAAAATCAACGTTCATCCGAGTAAGTTATTTCCCCCCTCTTGCTTTTCTTTCTGTGAATTTGTATACGCAGCTACGCCGTTTATCCACTTTGTTTTCGTTTCTTAGTTTTATGGGTGACGATTTCGACAAGTCCGAAAGCAGTGATAAAAACGAAGGCGAATGCGAAGACGATCCAAACAAATTATGGTGTTTATGCAACAAACCACACAATAACAGGTAGATGATTTATTTTTAAGATGCGTTTCGTCGCATCGCTGCCCCATTTTCATTCGGTATTTGGTACCTTGACGCGGTTACATTTTATGTGTTTATGTAGATTCATGATTTGCTGTGACGCTTGTGATAATTGGTTCCATGGCAAATGCGTCGGCATTTCCAAAGCGATCGGTAAGTATTGAATTCAGGAAGACTCGCTGTTTTTTCGGTATTGCTGAATACTCGTTGAAATTTACGCGATTTGCACTGAATTTTAGGTGAAAAAATGGAGCAAGACGGAATCGAATGGCTGTGTCCGAGTTGCAGAAAAGAAAAATTCGCCAAAGAACGCGAAAGTAAATTGAAAATGCCGGCTGTGAAGAGCACCGCATCCAGACTGGCCAATCGTCACGGCAGGTCCGAATTCGGGGGCGTCGGACCCGGTTCTAGCGCTTCTGCCTACGACAAGTCAGTCGAATATCATTATTTATTTGATAGTTTTGTTGCACGCGTGTCATTTTCGTTTGTGTTTTCTAAAATTTCCTATAATAATTTAACAACGTTCCAACCTACTCGGGTGCCAGATTTTCAATACATTGTTTTTGTGTGTTGGTAGATCGAGCGAAACCAAGACGCCGCCGTTGTCTTCCATGGGAAGTCGATCAACAGCGACGAACGTGACTTCTGAAGGCGCCGTTGGCGAGGCACCGGGCGGTCGTAGAAAATCTTGGTCGCCCAATCGCGAAAAAGCCCCCGTTTCGATCTGCGTTGAATGTAAAGTAATCGAAGCCATGCCGAATGCGGTGTATTGTAGCGCAGATTGCGTTTTGACCTATGTCGATAACACGTTGAAAAATATGAATAGCGGCCAACGAATACCGTTATCCGAAGATAGAAAGATTATTGTGTTCGACAGAAAGAGCGGCCATCGAACGAGCGGTATGATTTTTTTAGCTGCCAAAATCGACTATTCGCGAATATTTTTCAAAACATATTTTCATTTTGAGCAGGTTTCCGAGCTCCGACCGTTGGTAATTTGAAAGAGTGGCTCCTGAAAAATCCCACCTTTGAAATCGATAGACCGAGCGCGGTGCCGTCTTGCAGACCCAGTTACGCGTCTACTTTTACGAAACCGGTACCGAAAAAGCCAAGCACACCTTCGGCCAAGGCTAAGGAAAATGCACTGTCAGCGGCAGCTGCTTCCGTCGGCGTTGTCAAACAGCAGCCGGCCTCTTCGCGATCAATGCAAATGATAAAATTGTCCAAGACGCAACAAGAATCCGCCAACACCAACGACGGTATGACACAAATCTCGATGAAACAGTACGTAGTGAAAAAGCCTTCGCTCGAATCAGTTGGCGGAGCTAGGGATGTCGCGATGGCCACCCCGTCTCCACTGGCGCCATCTAGAAAAGACGATCTCAAATCGAAAGACAGGCAACGTCAAATCAAAATTATACCGGTTCAACCGTTACCGTCCAAGGTAAAGAAGAATATCTGCGATTTGATTTCAGTTGTTTACCATGATCTCCTCGTACACCTGCGATTTCATCGTATTTATTTGTCTGTAATTTCAGCCTATCGAAGAAGTTAAAGAAAAGCCGACCGCGAATCGTAAATCGGGTTCGGTTGGTATTTCTGCTGCTGCTTCCGCATCGGTAGCGACCGCAACCTCAAACGCGAGTGTAGCGGCTGCTGTCAACGGAGCATCTGCCGCTACCGCTACAGTCGCTCATGCGGCATCCGAAAAAAAGAAAAAGCCGGAAACGTCTAAAAGAGCCGAGCCCAAGCGAGCCGAATCGAAGAAGAAGGAAGCTGCGAGCTCTAACGAATCTTCTTCGTCGAATACTGTCGCTGCAGCTGTGCCAAATGCGGACGTCATTAGAGCCAAAATTCGTCAAGGTTTGAATGAACTGTTCGCGACCAAGATGAAAGAGTCACCCGACATAGGACTGTCCGACGAAGAGGTAATGCCGAAAGCTTGTTTTTGGAAGCACTAAATTTACACGAGTAGTACTAATTTTGTCGTCGATTTTGTTTTTTGTCTATTTTGTTGCAGGTGAGTTCATTGGCGTCAGTGGTGGAAGAGGAAATTTTCGCGTTGCACAACAAAGATACCGGATCCAAGTATAAAAACAAGTATAGGCAGTTACTGTTTAACATCAAGCAGCCGCAGAATACGCTGTTTCGCCGAATCGCGGTAGAAAAAACCCTTTCGCCGTACGAGCTTGTTCGTTTGACAGCCGACGAAATGGCGTGTACCGAGTTGGCCGAATGGAGACAACGCGAAGCCAAACACGAAATCGATATGATTAAGAAAACCGAGCTCGAAAATCTGCAACAGTCCAAGGTATACGGCCGCGACTTCGGCGCCGTCACTGTACCGTATTGTGAGCTTTCTTAACTCGATCATGAATTTGTGTTTTACAGATATTAGTGTTGAAAACGCATAAAGGCGAACTGGAAATCGAATCTGAACCGTTACCGCCGTGCAAACCGGACCTAATTGTACCAGATTTACAGCCCGATGATGTGCCAGAAGGAAAGGACAAATCGGCCGCGAAAAAAACCCTACCATACTATTTCGGCAAGGAGAAGGAAAGCGAACGCGTTACCAGAGAGGAAACATCGGATAAAAAGAATTCGAATAAAGATACGGAGATGATTGACGCTGTCACCTCCAAAGAGAAACGTCGAAAGCATCACGATCGCAAGGATAGGCACAAGTCGAATAAAAAGCGCCGCCGTAGTTCCGAACGCGATAAACACAGTAGCGGAAGCAGCAAACGTAGTAAAAGCGGTCACGGACGCAGCAGCAAAAGTTCGAATAAGGAACGTCGTCGTAGCGGTAGTCCGTCGACAGCGCACGCCTCTTCCCATTGTAGCCGTAGCGTGGAAAAGACCGGCCACGGTGACGATCGCGCAAACGAAAAAGATTCTCGCAGTCGCAGCCGCCGCCGCGACAGCAACACCAGCCAAAGTAAAAGCAACAGTAAAAAACCTCGTTCTCGTAGTACGAGTCGTCGAAGAAAGGAAAAGTCGTGCGAACGAAACGACGGACGCGAACACGACCCCGTTAAAAAAGAAGACGAGCCGGTGCCGGCTGCCACGGACGCAATCGACGTAAATGCCGTTGTTAATATCGAAGATGACGTGATAGCCGCCGATTTGCTGAATCCGTTCAAGAGCGTGGACGTCGATTTATCAGATATGGAGCCGACGTCGACGGTGACCATTAAAACGCCGCCGTATTCGCATAGTCCGGCTGAAACGACACCCCATATTTGGAAAGGCATGATCGTAATGCCGGACGTTGTGCGAGTCAACGTCGTCCTGAAACAAGTCTCTGGTAATTGCGACGGACTGGACGATGACCTGCATTCGGGTGAAAATAGCGTTATGGGCCGCATCGATTGTGTCGGCCGTATCGATCCGGCCACCGTATGGGATTACATTAGCAAAGTGAAAAAGTCCGGCAACAAGGACATATTGGTACTGCGTTTCGAATCTGTGGAACCGGCCGATCAGAATGGTTATCTAAGTTTCTATTCCTACTTGAATACGAAAAATCGTTTCGCTGTGGTAGGCAATGTGGGACAAGCCATTAAAGATTTTTACGTTGTGCCGTTGGCCAGCCATAGTCCGATACCTCAAATTTTACTGCCGCTGGATGGACCCGGATTCGAAGATTCTAGACCCCATTTACTATTGGCGGTGGTTATTCGTAGCCGCCGCAGAAGGTACCACTTCGACCAAATAGGGCATTTCAGTCATCATCATCATCACCAACAACAATCAACTAGCCGTCGGCATCATCATCACCAGAAGCAACAGCTCCTCGAGAATTTACCGCAACAGCAGCAAAAGCATCACGATCCGCTACTCTTACCGTTGCCACAGAATCAACAGCCGCAGTCGGACAGCTTCACGCCGCCGCATTCTCCTACTTCCGTTTTAATTCGGACATCGCATGTTCCTGTCGCCGCTAGCCTAGTCCGTAAGTATCAGTTTTGTTATGAAACGGCGTCGATGAAATTCTTTGTCGCTTTTTTGTTCGATTTTGTTGCCAAAGAAAAAACTGGTTGTTAGATTTCGCTTGGACGAACTAATAAGTATATTTTCTTGTGGGATTGTAGGTAACGAAGAAGATGAACCTTATAGTCCGAGGGATGACGACGAAGAAGACGACAACGACAACAACAATAATAATAATAATAATAATAACAATAACAATGAAGACGATCGGGACAAGGAAGAAGATAATAATCTTAATCACGAAATCGACGCCGCCTTGGTAAACTATGACGAAGACGACGACGACGATAATGCTGACGATGATGATGACGCGTACGAACCGTATTCCCCGAGCGCTTTGGATGAACAACAATCTAAATCGGCCAACGAAGAATACGCTAGGCAAGATGAAAATGCCAATTCGTCAAGTTTTGCAGTAAGTATTCGTATTTTTGTACCCATCGTTTTTACTTTCCACTTGAATAGAAATCTCGATATACGACGATTTCACTGTTTTCTGTAGAGCAACAGCGATAACGTAGAATTATATAGCCCTTCGGAGGATTTCTTGAACGATATCGAAACGAGTGCGGTCACTTTACCAGCCACCTTGAAAAATCTACTGAGCAAAGTGAAAAATCGCACCAGTGAATCGGTTTCAGTCGAAGGCGCCGGTACCAGCGGTACCATCTTGGAAGACGATCCGATAGTTGACGCTTACAAAAAGAACGCCATCGGTCAATCTGACGAAGAAATAGACGACGCAGTCTCTGTCGGAAACGCATACACTCCACCATGTGGTGTAATCAATATCGACGACGACGAAGACGAAAACGACAATGACAATAACAACAATAATAATATGGACGACGACGACGACAACGATAACATCAACAACAATGATAATGCTGCTGAAACTGATGATGGAGCAGTTCGCTACGACGATCACGATAGTAATAATAATACCGATGGCAATATCGAAGAAAGCGCCGCCGCTTCCGACGACAACGATAACGACAGTAGCAGCAGCAGCGACCACGAAGACGAGCATGACAATGCGGCTGCAAAAAAGATCGGTAACAACGATGACCGTTGCAGCGGTTTGGCCGGCGACGAAAGTGCAGAGAAAACGTATTGTCGAGCTGAGTTCACAACGATACCAGGTTTGACAACAGCGGCGGAGACGGCTGCCTCGACCACGCCAGCGGCTGCAGAGCTGGTAGAAGAAAATAAATCGAATCGGGACCCTCGTCGAAAAGCGACGGTCGTCGCGCCGACAATCACTTCGCAACCACCGCCACCCGGCGTCGAAGACGAGTTCAATTCGCCACCGATGTTGCCGAAAAACGACGCTGCTAATTCGATGGTTATCGGCTCAGCTGTCGTTCCGGAAGTTGCCTATAATCCGCAAATGCCGTACGCTTACGCGCCTCCGTACGTTGCGATGATGCCGCAACCAGCGCCATCGCAAATGTATTTGCCTCAGGCGGCGGTGTATTCGCAGTCCGCGGTGACCTTGCCTTACGCGACACCGCCGACGTTGCCTCCGATGTATGTGCCGCCGCCGCCGCTTTCAGCCGCGATGCATCGCGCTGATCCTTCTTCGATTCCGTTGCCGAGCGATGTTCCTGACGGTCAGAGAAGTTGCGAAAAAAGAAAGCTGCAAGATGAGAAGGATGACGATTCTGACGATGATGAAAAATCCTCCAATTTCAAATCGTCCAAGAAGCACAAGTCGTACTACTCCGATTCTAAATCCGCTGATAACGCGAAATCATCACCGACCAGGTAAATTATCGTTGCTCGCGAAGGGTACTGCGATACACCCGAACCCGCTTATGCGCTATACAATTACCATTCCTGTTATATGTACCTAGCGGGGTTTCAATTAGCGTTTTTTTTTTGTGTTTTATCTTGCAGACATCGTAGTTCGAGTTACGAGTCGCACCGTCGCGGATATCAAAGAGACGATGTCGAGTCCACGGCCGGTACGAGTGGTTCGTCGCGATATGGAAATAAGTACGGCAGCGGCGCCAGTAGTAGCAGCAGCGGTGGTAAGAGTTATCGAGATCGCGGCGGCTATTGGAAAAGCGGAAGCGATTATTCATCGTCCAGCCACAAGAGATATTCTCACAGTAGCGGTAGCGATAGAGATAGAGACAGGGATCGAGATCGAGACCGAGACCGAGACCGAGACCGCGACCGCGACCGCGACCGCGATCGAGATCGGAGCAGCTCTAGCAAACGTAGTCGATAGGAAAATTCGAAATACGGCCGCGAAGACCGAGATGCCAATTCGAAGAGAGAACGAGACAGATTCGGCCGACATTTGAAAAAAAATGCGAATTGTCCAGACGTAGCCGAAGCTGCGGTTCCAAAAGTGAATACCTGTGAACGTCCGCGGCGTCCCTTCGAGTCGTTATTTTCAATCTTAAACGATGAAGGGTTTTCTCGTACTCGTTGCTCTGCTCCTCTTCTCTACTCCTCCCTCTTCCCCTCTGCTCTCCTCGCTGGCGTCACATCGCACGCAGTAAATATGTGTAGCTATACGTAGTTCAAGTGCAGTAATTATGTCGATGTGTATTTTTGTACATATTTACTTGCTCGCCTAGGTGTAGGTATCTGTATAATTTATTGTGTATATGCCTTGTAAAAATTGTACGTACCTACCTGCAGTACACGAGTAGCTTAATACTTGTTCCTGCATTGTACCTATTTTTGTAATTTTTTGATCTCAGAGTTTTGTTTCATTTCGAATTTTTGTTTTATTTACCTCATTGTTACTACGTGTACTATTATTGTTACTTATTGTTATCGTAACAGTTGTTGTCCGTTAGTACTGCTACGACTGTTTTCATTCGAGGTGACCGAATCGTCTGATGTGTAGATAGCTAGATACACGATTTCGTACCTACGGTATTTTCGTTGTCATTTTTTACCATTTCTTCACCTGACCGCCTATTCTCTCAACAGTAACTTTTTAGTATTTACTTACTTTGTAGAAAAGAAAATTTTACCACCGATATGTGCGTCCGTGTTTTGCGTGAAAAAAATTACCTATCGGCACCTGTTACAGCCTACAGTGTCCCTGGTCTAGTCTACATTACAGACGGTAAAGTTTTTGTTGGATTCTCTTAATTCGTGAACGTGAAGCATTAACAAAAATGAATGTTGGTAATTCGCTTCGTGTCGTAGTGGCTACGAAATGTTTTCAACTCGCTTGCTAGCAATACCGAATCCGTTTTTTCTGGTCTAAATGTTTTAAATCACGGATACTCTTCTGGGATTCATTTTACTAAGTAATGTGATCTCGAATCGAGTACGCAAGTATAGCTAAACGTAAAAGACAACTTGGATCCAGCTTTTTCCTCGCTTCCGAACATTTTTTTCTTCACAGCGTTGGGGATGCGATGTACCTACCTCTTTTTTTTCGAGTCACACGGGTAAGTTTCAAAAGAAATAATTCATTTTGTGCAGGACTAAATGAATACCTATTAGTCTCAAGACCAAATTACAAGATGTATTCATCCTTCTAGCGAAGTGCGATAGAAGTGTCCTTCGATGCTTTATATGCATTTCTTACTCTGAACACCAGTACAATTGCAATTTACAGGAACACAAATGGAATTTTAAGTTATTTTTGTGGTTTTTTTTTTCGTATTATTGTGGCTGCACATTTTCAAATGTGACATGACGAAGGCAATTTTTCATCATGTTTTATCACATTAAATGTTAATGAACCCAAAACTGCGAAATCGATCGAATTAAACCTGCAGTCTTTGAAATTACCTACCCATGCAATCTTACAGTTGCTTAAGGTTTCAAGTACACCGTTTCCAAGGCAGTAAGGAAGTTTCAGTTAGTTTCAGTTTCAAAAATGGAACCAAATTTTTCATTTGTCGATCGCGCTTGAAATCCGGTTAGGATTAATACTTCAAATCGCCGGACACGAATTTCGCTCGTGGTTCAGAGATTATCTAGTAATCTTACATGTACTATTGTCTTTTACTTTTGAATTATTTTTTGCAAATAAATTATATTAATTATTCGAATTGTTTTTCTCTTCTCAATATTTCAACTCAAGACGAGATTCTTCATTATTTTATTTAATTAGCAAGCAAACTACGAACTAGACGAATTGCAGTGTTCTCAGCGAAGGTGCATTATCTCTGATGGAAATCCCGAACTTCTGAACAAGTCGATAAATTATTTCACTTGAACGATAATACGAGCTTAAGAGCTTTATTTCAGATTTGTGATTACGTCATCCTCATTTCAACCAATCAAACAGAGTTACAAACTGAGCTATTTTTCAGTTACAAAAATTTTAATAGTATAAATAGGTTACATGCTTAACTATTATCCAAAATTTAGTGTATTGTTTAGAGAATTTGAATTAAAAAAAAACAAATTACAAAACGGAAATCAAATAACGAAAAAATAAAGTAAGCAAGTTAGGTGACGATAAAAAAAAAGGTATCGAATGCGTTTTAATATTACAAAAAGAAATATTTTCATTAACGAGTATCGCTCACATCGGACGTCCTCTACCTCTACCCATCATATTCGGAGCACCGCCGTCGCTTTTCTGTGATTTCGGATTTTTAATTGTTTCGTCTACGGATAAAACAAGACATGCGGCTTCACATGCTGCTACCAGAGCATTTTTTTTGACAATTGCTGGTTCCCAGACACATTTAACGAAGTTATCGGAGATATCTTCTTTAGTAACGTCGACACCGTACCAACAATCTCCTGAAAAAAAATCAGAACATCAAAATAATGTTCAGATGAGGGTAAGATATGATTACTCACAAGATCAACACAAGTTACTCACCAGTGGCGTGTTTCTGTCTCAATTTATTCAAAATATTAGTAGCGTCGAAACCGGCATTATCACACAATTGTCTGGGAATAATTTCCAAAGCTTTGGCGATGGCGCCGATCAACAGCTGTTCTTTACCGGCGACAGTACGTGAATAATCTCTTAGAGTTTTGCTGAGTTGCATTTCGATCGCACCACCACCTTTGATTCAAATTAATTAGTATTTGAGAGTACATTTGTACATTAATGAATAATTATGATGACTGACCAGCTACGACCGAATCGTTTTTAATCATTCTTCTCACAATCATGATGGCATCGTGTAGCGAGCGTTCAGTTTCTTCGAGAAATTGCTCAGCTCCGCCTCGTAAAATAATCGTACAGGTTTTGGCATTTGGACAACCTTTGAAGAAATTAAATCTGCAACCATAAATCGGTCGTTAGTAGCAGCAATTGGATAAGGCGATAGTTTCACACATTTTGACCGTACCTTTCACTTCCTACTTGTTTTTCTTCGAATACAGCGCAAGTACCCAAAACAGCATCACTTAAATCGTGAACTGTGGTTAGAACAGCGCCACCGCAAGCTTTTAAAGTTCTTTTTAAATCTTCATCGGGAACACGACCAGCGCAAAACATGTCTCTGTGAAAATCGGGAATAATGAAAACAAATATTTACAACACTCTATTTAAGCGAAAATCAAAATTACCGGTCAGCAAAATACTGGGTGGCTACGTCACCAATCGGAAGTTTTGAAAGTACGACTTGAGCTCCGCTTTTGTGAATTAGTTCCAATTTATTGTATAATATTTGCCATTCAGCGTCCACAATTTTTTGATATTCCTACAAACAGATGTAAAACAATATTTACGTGAAAAAATATAACAACATGAGTGGAATTGGTCAGACTATTTTTCAAATCGAATAGTCAATTACCTTGGCTGAATCTACTCGAATTTCGGCGTTATCGCGTTCGGCTTTCAATTCCAATTCCACGTTTAATAAGGCGATTTTTGGGTTTTGGTAATTTTTCGGTTGCATTTCAAAACCGGCGTACGAGAAAGTTTTCTTGAAGGCTACACCATCAACTAGAACAGAATCCTACAAAACAAACTGTATTTCAATTTCTGCAGGTAACATAGCATTCATTTTTAAAAGAAATTAAATCATACGTACTTCCAATGCTCCTCCTTGAACTTGTTTAATACCGATCATGTTCAAAGGTAATAGATCATCTAACATAAGAACGGCATCGACTACCATTTTAGCGAAGAAATCTTTCTGTTGGTGAATCAATTTAGAGCTCAAGGCGGTAGCAGCACATTTTTCGAGCAGAGAACGATATTCAGCTTCATGGCCTTTATCGATCTACACAAACGAAATAACATAATATCAAGATTTCAAAGAACGAAAATTCGATAAATGTCGAAATGTGACTCACCTTAGGTGCCAGTTCGTCAATTCGTTTCACAATGATATCAATAGCTTTTCTAATGGCTTTAACTATGTAACGCGGGTGAACACCTTCTTCCACGTAGCATTTTTCTTGTTTCAAAAATTCACTAGCTAATAAAACGACGCTGGTAGTTCCGTCTCCAACCTACGACGAGATTACAAAATTATTTTAGCAAATAAAAAAAGGTACCTCAAATCAATAATATTTACCTCAGCATCTTGTGATTTAGCGATATCGACGAGGGTTTTCGCAGCCGGGTGTACGATATCTAGTAGCTTCATAATGGTAGCACCATCATTTGAGATGGTCGTACGTCCGTTTCTGTCAACTATCAATTTATCCATACCACGGGGTCCCAAAGTGGTTCGTACTGCTTCGGCTACTGTTTGACAAGCATTTATATTGGATACGAGTTGAGGTTTACCCTGGGAGTCCTCGGTTCCTTCCTTCAGTAATAGAATTTGAGGTTGCTAGAAAACGTACAAAAAATTATAATCATTAAATTACTGGGTGAAAAGTCAACATTTAAGTAACCATACTGCTTTGAAAAATGATAAAACTGATTGAAATAATGAACTGAATATATAACATATAAAAATTAAACCATGATGAGAAATCTTCCCCGAAATTCAGGATTGTAGTATAGTAGTGAAAATGAACAATTGAACTCACCATTTTCACTGAATTATAATGCTAAGGGATACTTGCACTAAATATATACAATTATATTACAAAGATTAATCGCGATTTATTAAATTTTCGAGACTTTTCAGTTAATTATTAGTTTCGACGAGCACGTTAACTTCATAACTTCTATGCCGATGTTAGACCGATGTATGGAAAATAGGATTGATTGATCATTTTATTACGCATGCGCCAAAAACGCAAAAGGATTAATTTAGAACAGGGTTCCGACGATTCGTCAAAAAAAACGAACTGATTCACGATTCACAATTCATTCTAATTTTTATGCCGGATCATAACTCACAACTCATTTTCTTAAAAAAGGAATCGATTCACGATTCACGATTCAATGATTCATGAATCGTGAATCGCGATTCATTTTCACGATTCGTTTTTCGATTCATAGCTGCTCGATAGAATTTACAGAATTTATTCCCATATTATTCACCTATTTTACGAAAATTCAGTTTTTCTCGAATGGTGGGTTGAAAAAATTGATAAATTACTGTTTTACTTGTCTTTTTTACTCAGCAGAGACAGAGACACAGAGAGCAGAGATCATTTTGCTATTTCTATTTTGTTGGGGGGGGGGGAGGTGTTCCTAATTACCCCGGTCCCGGTCGCTCTCACACATCTTGAATTTAAAATTTAATTTTTTGACTTTTGATCCGTCAAAATGAATCGTCTTAAAAATATGAATCGATTCACGATTCACGATTCATGATACTAGCTTAAACGATTCGTGATTCACGGTTCATATTGACAAAATATGAATCGATTCACGATTCATAATTCATTGAATCGTGAATCGATTCATGAATCGTGAATCGTGAAAAATGAATCGTACGGAACCCTGATTTAGAATTCGGCCTGAATTACAAAACAATTTTCGAAACATCAAAATAGTTGGATAAAAAAATTAGAGAGTGCGTTAACAAACTTTTCAAATTTTTGAGTTTTGTTAGCGCTTCTAAATTCTCGTTGAAAAGCTAATTCTTTTACAGTGCAGCAACATGAACAAAAAAAATTTCCTTTCAGCATGAATTTGATTTTTTCAGGGGTCCGCGGATAGAGACTGTGGAGATGAGCGGATTGCCTATATCCGCGCCGTGAAGCTACGTCGTAAAAATGTAAACAACAACGCAACAACAACGTTGGGACAACCTAATTTTCGTATCAGTGTTGTCTAGTGTTGTAGCTTGGCGATGAATCACCACAACTGGCAACACTGATACATGCTTCCGACGTAGCATCACGGCACAGGGGTATAGGCAATCCGCTAATCTCCACAGTCTCTATACTGATAACAGTGATAACAAGTATAACAAGAATGATACGCGACGGAGCGGCGAGAAAACAACGGGTTTACCTAGAAGCACGTAACGGCAGTAACAATATCAGTGCAGCCGCGCGTAGGTACGTACGCGTATACGTGTACGCGCGCATGGGGGGTAGTTTTCCATGGTTTGGCGACATGTATAGCGTTGTCAAACGCATTTTGGCAAGCTGCTTCGGTAGCTGTGTGGTTAGAGCGGACGCTCGGTATGCGGAAGGTCTCGAGTTCGAATCCCGCTGGTGGAATAATTTTTTTGAAATTTTTTTTCGTTAAAAAATATTTTCCAAGTCTGAATTTAATTATTTTTTTACCAGAATTTTTTTTTTCGTGCAGTTACACATTGTAATGAATTAAAAATGAATTTTTATAATTTTTTTTCATTTTCGAAGTATATTTTTATCAAATCTCAAGTGATTCGCGGGAGGAAATGACGCCGAGCGGCCCGCGGGAGGAAATGACGCCGAGCGAAGCGAGGCGTCATTTCCTCCCGCGGGCCGCTCGGCGTCATTTCCTCCCGCGGGCCGCTCGGCGTCATTTCCTCCCGCGGGCCGCTCGGCGTCATTTCCTCCCGCGGGCCGCTCGGCGTCATTTCCTCCCGCGGGCCGCTCGGCGTCATTTCCTCCCGCGGGCCGCTCGGCGTCATTTCCTCCCGCGGGCCGCTCGGCGTCATTTCCTCCCGCGGGCCGCTCGGCGTCATTTCCTCCCGCGGGCCGCTCGGCGTCATTTCTCCCGCGGGCCGCTCGGCGTCATTTCCTCCCGCGGGCCGCTCGGCGTCATTTCCTCCCGCGGGCCGCTCGGCGTCATTTCCTCCCGCGGGCCGCTCGGCGTCATTTCCTCCCGCGGGCCACTCGGCGTCATTTCCTCCCGCGGGCCGCTCGGCGTCATTTCTCCCGCGGGCCGCTCGGCGTCATTTCCTCCCGCGGGCCGCTCGGCGTCATTTCCTCCCGCGGGCCGCTCGGCGTCATTTCCTCCCGCGGGCCGCTCGGCGTCATTTCCTCCCGCGGGCCACTCGGCGTCATTTCCTCCCGCGGGCCGCTCGGCGTCATTTCTCCCGCGGGCCGCTCGGCGTCATTTCCTCCCGCGGGCCGCTCGGCGTCATTTCCTCCCGCGGGCCGCTCGGCGTCATTTCCTCCCGCGGGCCGCTCGGCGTCATTTCCTCCCGCGGGCCGCTCGGCGTCATTTCTTCCCGCGGGCCGCTCGGCGGCATCTCCCCTACGAATTTTAGGGGTCGCAAGATGAAATTATATGCAAAAAAGCGGTTATTTTGGTAAATTTATTGAAAAAAATTGGCAACACTGCAGCTCGTTACTGCCGTTACGTGCACCTGTTTACCTAGAGGTAAACGAATCAGCAGTGAACGATGCATGTGCAAACAACAGTGAACGGCGGAGTGAATGTAATGTTACCAACCTACGTTAATTTACCCATTTTACCGCATTACATTTTTCTACCAACTGAGACATTATGATATCGAGCCTCGATGAATTTCTCAATATTATTTAATTTTGTTTTCAAAAATGTGATTGTGTGGTAGTCGGAATTTCCTTTTTTCTCTAACTTTTTTGTTTCTTTTTCTACATCTTGTCCTTCCTAGTAGTAATTTCTACCACATGACCGGAAACGTAATGGTTAACGTTAAATGGGTTGCATAACGCTAATTTGGATGGCGCATAGCATACTTTTTCTACAGCTTGCCCTTTTATTTAATATTTCTACTAAAAACCGCTTCCAATCGATTTTGTAAGTTGAAAAGCTCTTCGTTGATCAGAAAAAATTCGGGATGTCGAAAACAGGGTACCTAAACCTACCCTACCTACTTATCGAGTAAATATTTTTAATTTTAAGAGTACTTATATGCGTAATTAGCAATTATGAATATTGAAGTTCATATGTAGATGTACCATTTTAATAGGCTGTTTCTCTATTACGAAATGTTTCGAAACTTCTTCCAGTCGATTGTATGTACCAAATTACAATATTTTTGGTTCATCACATTCAATTTTCATGATTTACACGATGATGGGATACTTGATTTTGTAACTTGGAAAATTCGCTCGGATGATAGCGTACCTTGATGTGAAATAAAGCTCGAAAAAATTCGTAATAGATTAACAAAAATTGTACCTACCTATGCATAGTTTGTACTAAGACATATATTTTCGCCCAAGTAGGTAGTAGGTACTAGGTACTCAATAGTTTCCTTAATAATGAGGGGAAAAGAATAAATTCTCAAAAAGTTGAAAATATCCAAATTTTTGTTTAAAAAATTTTGTAATTTGAAAGAAATTTGCTTAGAATGAAAAAAAAAACACAGACGTGTTGTACCTAGGTATAACCCACAGAAAACTTCGTAGGTACAATAGAGCAGAAAATCAGAAAATCGTGATAAAAATGACGAAAAATCAATTCCCTTGGCCTCTACTTAGCCGAAAAGTTCAAAATTTTTATACTGCTGTAATTTTGCATTATCGATGCAAGTGTGACATTTTTTCAGGAAAAAAAACACTCATATAGGTCAAAAAAGGAAAATATGGGCTGAAATTTGAATGGGGGCATTTTGGTAACTTCCAGGATGAAATTGACTCGAAATTTGTATTCTGTGACCTCGGATTTGAAATAAGGGGAAAATTTTTTTCTACAAATCTAATTTTTTGACCTAAAGGGTACCGGCGGTTAAGATAGGCGAATCTGCCCCAGAGCTGAAATTTGAAACGAACCCACGGAATTTGGTTCTTAGGGTCTGAAAACCACCTGGTTAAATCTTTGGCCCCCTACCCCTCCCCTAGCCGTTATGGGGCAAAACGTTACTTTTTTTCAGCCTTTCCATTAAACATTTTCATCTCCGAGATTTTTTAACCAAATTTTTTCAAATTTACGTGAGTTATACACTATGTTGAGGGGTATTAGTGGGTGTTTTGAAAAAAAATTTAATGATTTTTTTCTTGTCCAAGATCGCATTTTAAAACTTGAAATCGAGTTTTCTACTTGATGTTGCATAGGTGCAATTTTGAAAAAAATATATTTCATGTATCTAGTCCCTATCTACAACGTAATATTTTTTTCAGAATTTTTTAGGTGAGTGGAAGACCTTGAAAAATGCGAAAAACCACTTTTTCGGAACGTTTTTCACACATAAAAATGGTCATTTTTAGCCGAAAAAATTTTCTGGTAATAATATTCCAATATACATATTTATACACCAATTTTTTGATTTTCGCTTCATTACACCTCTTTTTCGTGATTTTTGAAATTTTGAGTCCAAATAAATAGTAATATCTACAGCACAAGGCTCAAAATTGATTACCTCACTTTTTTTCCCTAAGAAATTGTCATAAGAAAGAAATTGCAACATATTCGTGTTCAGCAGCTCAAACTGTTTCAATAAACCTCGTTTTTACAATCAAAGGACTCAAATTTTGAAAATTCAGTTTTAAATGAACGAGTTTTTTTAAAAATAAATAGGTGTACTTACGTAATGAATGGCTCGCCCATTAAAAATTTAGAAAAATTACGATCAACTTATTTTTTCATTTTTAGGGGTAGGGGGAAGGCTGCCAAGGCTGCACCTTACTCATGTTTTTTAGTGTACAAATAAGTGCTTCAGTTGAAGAGCCCGAATTTTTTCCAAACTGTGATGATAAAAAAACAGTTGGCCCATTTTTTCACTGCGTTCTTCGAAATGAAACACTTATATTTTATGCATTGTACTTACACTGAAAACATAAACATAATTATAGGTGTGTGAGGTTTATTTTTTTTTTAATTTAACGGTGCCATGCCATCCCCTAATTTTTTTCAATGAGAAAAGACCCTAATAAAAATTTTACCCCAAAAAAATTATGCTGAATAGTGGCGCAATGAAGATGAAAATTTACATTCTAAGACAGTGTAAAAAATGGCTAAAAATTCGGCATTTCATCTAGTGTGTCAATTTCTCACGTTTAAATCGAAAGTAATACAAAAATTTGGTTTAAAACAAATGGCCCTCTACTCCTAAAAAATAAAAAAATAAGTTGTTCGTAATTTTTCTAAATTTTTAATGGGCAAGCCATTCATTAAATACACCTATTTATTTTAAAAAAACTCGTTCATTTAAAACTGAATTTTCAAAATTTGAGTCCTTTGATTGTAAAAACGAGGTTTATTGAAACAGTTTGAGCTGCTGAACACGAATATGTTGCAATTTCTTTCTTATGACAATTTCTTAGGGAAAAAAAGTGAGGTAATCAATTTTGAGCCTTGTGCTGTAGGTATTACTATTTATTTGGACTCAAAATTTCAAAAATCACGAAAAAGAGGTGTAATGAAGCGAAAATCAAAAAATTGGTGTATAAATATGTATTTTGGAATATTATTACCAGAAAATTTTTTCGGCCAAAAATGACCATTTTTATGTGTGAAAAACGTTCCGAAAAAGTGGTTTTTCGCATTTTTCAAGGTCTTCCACTCACCTAAAAAATTCTGAAAAAAATATTACGTTGTAGATAGGGACTTGATACATGAAATATATTTTTTTCAAAATTGCACCCTCGATTTCAAGTTTTAAAATGCGATCTTGGACAAGAAAAAATTATTAAAATTTTTTTTCAAACCACCCACCAATACCCCTCAACATAGTGTATAACTCACGTAAATTTGAAAAAATTTGGTTGAAAAATCTCGGAGATAAAAATTTTTAATGGAAAGGTTGAAAAAAAGTAACGTTTTGCCCCATAATTCGGGCTAGGGGATGGGTAACTAATCCAGGGTAAAATATTAATTTTCAGGTGTTTTTATTACATTTTGAAGAAATAAATAAGTAGGTAGGTAGGTACTTCATTAATTAATTAAAGAAATACAAGTACCTACTTACATACATAACAAATGAATCTCGGGTTTCAATGTTTCAAACGAGATACCATAAATGAATCAAATGTTTGCAATTGCATTGCTCAAAATTACTTCATATTAAATAAAAATTGAAATAAGTACCTGTAATATCTGATAGTAATTAACCAGTACATAGGTATTAAAAATTGAAGGTAGGTAGTAGGGGTGTGTTCGGCAGGGCTGGACCCGAAATATTAGGCCCACCGAGAAATCTCACTTTTACCGGCCCATTTAGTATTCATCGGCCCAATTTTTGTTTCGGCATTTCAGTAGTGCAGCCTGAATCGCCAGGGGGGGGGGTAGAACCAGTGGCATCGGAAGCTTTTATTGAGTGGGTGCAAAATGTGTACAAAGACTTGAAAAACGAGAAATTTTGGGAAAACGGGAAGGGAGAGGGTTAAACGAAGCCTTTTTTTCGCACTTCGGCCTCAAAAAGTTAATATAATTAGGTATGGTTTAAGTCATGCCCGAGTGTAGCGAGGGCGAAGCTTTGAAAAAATTATATACTCAGTACTGAAAAATGACATTTTTCATTGTTTTAATGCGCTAAAAATTTTTCTGTACTGTGTTTTGGGAGGTGAGGTAGGGTACATAATTGGTACAGAGACTTGAAATACCAGAAGAGGAGGAAAATGGAGACTTTTACGGCAAATAAGTTAACACAACTATGGTTTTGTTAATGCCCGAGCGAAGCGAGGGCGAAGCTTTGAGAAAATTGGATTTTTCAATGTCTAAAAAGGGCATTTTCACATAAATTATTGACCTGGGGGAGAGGGGTCCAGATCCCAAAACTCCCTTGGCTACGTCCCTGCGACATTTCAAAGTATGAATTTTATTTTTGGCAATGAATATTGGAAGGGATGGGGAAGTGTAGGAAACTGGACTTGAATTTCTCTTTTTGTTCAATTGGAAATTTATGAAACGGAGGTTGAGATAATATCATAAATATTTGGGGAGATTTGAACCTAACAGACCATTTCTCTAGTAGGTAGGGAATTAAATTTTTGTGCCAGGAAGTATAATATCGCCCGAGTGAAGCGAGGGCAAAAATTTTGAGAAAAGCTGTGAAAAAATTGCAATCTCATCATGAAAAAGGTGTATGTTTTTTAATTCAAAAATTTGAAGTTGGTAGGTAACCTAAGTCTGAAATAAATTTATAAAATAAGAAGAATAGTTTGGGTTTAGTGAAGCGAGGGCGAAAATATTTGAAAGAAGTTGTGATAAAAATGCAGTCTTGGGTTGAATAAAGTAGGTATACAGTTTTTTTTTCTAAAAATTTTGATGTCAGCAACCTAAATTTATTTCAAATTATAAAAATCTCGAAAAATTATCACTTTTGAAAAATGATTTTTGAAATTTTTAAAAATAATAAATTTTGAAACGTTGAATTAAAAATTGAATTTTTTGAAATTTTATTAAAAACCCAATTTTGAAATTTCATTTAGAAATTAATTTTACAATTTTTCAGAAAATAAAAAACAATTTTTTGAAATAAATTTTTAAAAATTTTGAGAGAATTTTCGTCAAATTAGTTGCTTGAGAAACTTTTTGAATAAATTAATTATAATTTTGAAGTTTTTGTAAAACAGATAGGTATTAGGTACTTCAGGTATTTGACAATTTTTTGAAATGTGTACATATTTTAAAAAGGTTTTGAAAAGGGAATTTTGACAAATTGAACAACAAAATTTACCAAAAAAATCAATTTTTATTTCAAAATTTCATTAAATAATTGATTTTACTATTTTTTTGAAAATATAAAAAATCCTTGTTACCTAGGTAAGTAAACTAATTTTCAAAATTCTTAGAAGAATAAATTTTGAAAGATTGGTCTGAAACTTTTTCAAAAAATTAGCTTTACAATTTTTTGGAAGATTTTCTGCATTATGAAAAGAATACTATGAAACCCAGACTTGCGATATATACAAATACAATGACACCAGGGCGAGCTATAAATATGTAGGTATGCGATGCATTTTTTAAAAAATCGGCCCAATTTTTACCTCACCAGCCCAAATACATCGCGGCCCACCGAGTTTTCCTCGGTGATTACCCCGATGGGTCCGGCCCTGGTGTTCGGGTCAAGTGGAACGTCGACGATAACTCGAAAAGTATTGAGTGGCTGCACTCAATTGTGAGCTTAGGTTGTTTGCATCAGTGAAGTTAATTTGTAACTTTTCATAGGAGTTCCTTTTTACCTCAGAAGCAAATTAAAATTCGACCTACCTAAGAAATTTTTGGACATCAATAGCGAGTCGAAAAGAACGGACTTGAAAGTTGCGGAGAATTACTTCAAATATAGAATATGTATCAGATAAGGGTTCTATTTTCACGTAAGCATTTCACTTTCTAATGATAATTAAATGCCACTGAGTGGTAAATTTTTTCTAAAAAATTGGGGGTCGTGTCAAGTGGAATAAAGCTCAAAAGCTCAACTTCCTGTACACAGAATCGCACCGAAATGTAATCACCTTTTCTCCAGTGTGATCTACTCCTGCTGTAAAAATTTCAGTAAGATCTGTTCAGTTTGGCGAAATAAATCAAGATTTGCTGTTTTTTTGATTGCATTTGCATGATGAAAATTTTAAATTTCAGCACGATCTGTTCAGCAATAAAAAAAAAAGCAAATCTTGATTTATTTCGCCAAACTGAATAGATCGCGCTGAAATGTTTACAACAGGCGTAGATCACACTGGAGAAAAGGTGATTTGATTTTGGTGCAATTCTGTGCACAGGAAGCTGAGCTTTTAAACTTTATTTGTTACGAAAAAAAATCGTTCCACTTGACCCGAACACATCCCTATTTCAGAAATTTGTAGACTTGAAAAATCTAATTGAATTTACAAAACGTAAACGTTCCAATGGTAAAAGAGTGCATACAGTACTGTGGAGAAACGAGAAACCATTCAAAAAAATCAACCCATCGGCCAATGGTTACATCCAGCACACACCACATTCTTTCTAAAAAAAAAAAATACGGCCTTTCCCCATGCTTCATCCTGTGGTACCCTACTCATCATAAACTATCTCGCTATTTTTACTTGTTTGATACATAGAATAATTTTCAAAAAGAATGAAGGAAATGCTTGGGACGAAACGCATGCAATAAAAACGTCTAGCTCTGCTTTTTTTTCAGTATTGGTACCTACATATATCGGTAAGTCTGGCGGCAAAGACACAACAAATGCTATTCCTTTGTTAAATGTGTTTTAAAGGGAAAAAAAGGAAAGATCCCTGCCACGATTAGCGGTACATTACGCGGACGTGATATTTTCACCATAGACCAGACCGGACACTCTGAAAAAAAAAGTTAGGTCTTTCTCTCACCCTAACTGACTAATACTACCGCCACTTTTTTATAAAGCCGACCTTTCTATTCTTAATATTTTCAGAAGACATAGAAACAGGTGATTGGGTACTACACAGGTACCTACATTAGATGTGTAGTTCGAAATTGCTTTTAAAAATCACTCTATCTTCATTACAATTTTTGCGAAAACGCCATTCGCAATAATCTTTTTTTTTGTAACACCACCTCTGCCTACACCTACACTACGTAGATACCTGAAAATCGTGAACTAAACAAACGGAACTGAGCTGTTCTCTTAAAGCTGGTCGTTTGTTAAAATCAGGGTGCAATAAATATGTTCATCGGTGCTATGAAAAAACACAAGCGTAAAAAGGCGAAAATTAGGTAGGTTTCAAAAAAAACCATACCAAACTGAAACCTTTCCAATCTCAAAAAATCCACGAACCTTCATTTTTACATCGATCGCTGCACAGGTCGTTAGTTAGTGATACAAATAAATATTTAGGTACAGTTGAAATTTTTCAAATGTTTGTAGCCGCGGAATTTTGTTCGTTTTTTAGTTTTTTTAAATTGATATGTCGATAACTAGAAGTGATTGGTTACCATCTCGTCAACTTTATTTGAGTTCGTCGCTGTAACTCGATTGATATCAAATGGCCGAAGCAGAAAGTAAGTACCTGTACTAACTTCATTTCATTTTTAAATGCTCGCATAATTTTTTAGAACAACGAAATAGGCACCTATTATAAATGAGTTGCCGTTTCATAATTTTTGCAACCCTGTTAATAAGCCTCCTGTTTTGACCTTCAATTTTAAATTTCGAATAAATCACGAGATTCAGTTTGAGATTCCGTGTCGACTTGTAAAAAAATGAGTTTTACCTACTCTACTTATCTAACGAAGTTAGACAAAAGGATAAGTTAATTTTGATTTGTCCCAGAGAGTAGGTATTTTGTTCGATTCGGATTTCAAAGCATGTAAAAATGTTGAACTTTTTGAAAAATTAGATGCGAAATTAGAGAGAACGTGATTGATAATCAAAAGTGAAATTTCTGAAAGGAGAGAAGAACAACTCCTGGCCTGGCGAAATTGCATCTCCCGTCAAAATATGTATAGTTGCAGTTGAATCGGAATTTTCTGAAAATGACAAACCATTGATGAGAAATGTTCATTTTGAGTTGGAAAAAATTGGAAAAATCGTAAGGACCATATTGAATCGAAAAGTATCAAAAAAATCACCTCCAGAAGAGAATTTTTAATCGCATCGTAGTCTAACATTAATCCGGGGTTATGTACGATGTTGAATTGATTCGCACGACATTCTCTCATAATGGTATGGTATTCGTCAACGCTAGTGATCGGAGATGTTCGTTTTACCTTTTGTCCATAAAGACCGAAATTCCGGTCACAAATACAGAAACTGTGCCCTCGGACTGGAAATAAATGTTCAACTTCTACTCTCCTCTTCCTTCCTATTACCTGGTATGTTGGCACAGTTCGCCCATAAGAGTTTTTTTTTGTTTTGAATTAAAAAGATGAAAAAATGATTGAGGAGTTCATTCGAAATTTTCAAGGAGTAATTTCAAT
The DNA here is from genome assembly GCA_038380155.1 of Pseudococcus jackbeardsleyi. Taxonomy (NCBI): domain Eukaryota; kingdom Metazoa; phylum Arthropoda; class Insecta; order Hemiptera; family Pseudococcidae; genus Pseudococcus; species Pseudococcus jackbeardsleyi. The sequence goes on along the minus strand of CM076240.1, from coordinate 59,414,636 downwards.
GGAATTAATAGTATCAGAAAAAAAGAATTTTTGAAAATTCTACTTCATCCAAAATTTATGGTAATTGTGGGGGGGGGGGGAGTACAAAATGAATACCAAGACTTTACACATTTTTAATGTTTTTCTGTTGAGAATGTGTAAGTTTGAAGTTCGGAGGTTTTCATTTCTGTTCTGAATTTTCCAAAATTGGAAAAAGGCAGTGTTGGGGGTCAACTTACACGCACCTTTTAGGTAATACCAAATTTTACAGATAAATTTTTCTAAAACAAATTTCGAGACACCAAATTTTTTTGATTTTTATCAGACATTAAAACATTTGGAAATTTTCAAATCGCGTTCACCTACCTACCAGGTTGAAAACTTGGAAACCATGAACGAATCGACCGTGAAAAATTTTTACAGATTGATGATGTACGTAATAATACATGATAAAAGACGAAATATTGAAAATTTGCAGAAATGAGAATTACGTTCCTGAGAAAATAAAATTCAATAAATGCTAAGAAATTTTTAGGTCTTTTATAGGAGCTTCTAATTTGGGCAAAATTGAAGCACGGTGTGAAAAGTCTGGAAAAAGTTGCGGAAAAAAGTCGCGAAAAGTCGCGAATTTCGATTTTTCAAAATTGGTATAAACACTCTGTATACACGCTTGATAATTACGATGACTTAAGTAAGTATGGCTTTTCCTAATAGGTAAGAGTATTTAGTCAAAATTAACCCTTTGAGGCCTTTGATACATTTTTACCATAAAACCCCTAAAAAAATAATTTTGATCATCGAATAAAAATTTTTGAATTTTGACAGGTCACGTATATTACGTCTTGACGGGTAGCATGTATAAGAATTGTGTGAAAATTTTCAACCAACATTCTATCATTTTTTTCATATAGTAAGTAGTTGAAATTTTCAAATTTTTTTAGAGTTTTTATCAGCTATTTTTTAAAATAAATTTCATAAAAAATTGAAAAATATTCATTCAAACACTTTTTTAAAAAATTAATACTTGAAAATTTTCAAAAAATACTCAACCTTCTGATTTTGACCAAATAAAAAAATTTCCTCACGGTAGTGGATTTATCAGATGTTTTTTCAAAAATTGATTTCAACGGGGTTACAAAAAATCAAGTATGGAATTTAAAAAAATTTTCAAATAAAATCAAGCAAATAATTTTATTTTTTTAAAATTGAAAGAAAATTGGAAGTCTATTGAAAAAATTTTCAAATGAATTTTGGGGACGTTTTCAAGGTATTAATTCAATAAAATTTCAAAATATGAAATTTTAGAATTTTATTGAGAGCGTAATTTTGGAAATTGTCAGTTACCTCCTTATTACCTACAAGTTTTCCCAAAGTTTATATTATTGAATTTTTAATTTTTTAAAAATTGATTTCCTTCTGAATTATACTTTTTTTGATTTCTTAATCTTGTTCATTGAAGAAGTACTTAATGCAGTTAATCACATCCTGCAAAAAATCCAGTATTTTGATACCCATACTACTTTAGGGGGCGGGGGGGGGCTGAAATTCAAAAAATGCCCGGTAAAGTTGAAACTGTCTGCACGCCACTACGGCATTATGAGAAAATAACGGTGTTGAAATAACACACAAAATTTTTCAGTCCGATTTGATGCATACTTATTAATCCATGCCTCGAAGTCAATTTTGAAAAATGAACGGAGCGCGCGCGAGCTTATACTTCTCCACTAAAAATACTGCTACAGACTCAAGTGGCTTAAAACTCATGCCGAAGGCGTACAATTGAAGATACAAGGTTCGGGTTTACGGTATTCTTAGACAAATTGTCAAATCGGGTAAAAGTTTTTCCGCATCGGTGGGGAGGGGGGAGCGCGAGGATATTAAAAAGTGTAGTGTGGTATTAAGATCTATGTTTTTCAGTCCGGAGCATTTGTCTCCGACGTAATTTTACAAAAACAAAATAAATAACACAATGGGCTGATGGGGAAGTGGTAGGTGGTAGTCAAAATTGAATGTGGTATCAAAATCAATGTTTTTTTATCCGTAGGATCACTTTTTCATGTCATTTTAACGAAAACCCCAAAATGAGCCTTTGTGGGAGGTAGTGGGGAGGAGCAAATTGAAACTTGTTCCTATAATTATCTATTTCTATTCGAACCATCTTGTGAGATAATTGTTTAAATGACTCCTAGGCCGCTACGCGGCCTCAACCCCTGACTCGCGCCCTCGCTTCGCTCGGGCTGCTCGCTCAAACTGCTCTCATTTTCAGCTGATTTTATCGAAAAAAATTCAATATTTAAAAAACAAGTTTTTTTACGCTGTGCCTTTGCTGCGCTCGGTCAGCCATATCGTATATTTTTTCCTCGAATAGGTAATCATACCTTTTATGAGTAAAAATGGTCCCTTTTTTTATTCAAATTGTTTTTTTGCGGTTTGAATTTAAGGGTTTCTAAAACTTTTGCCTTCGCCTTGTTCCAGCCAAAAAATGCTCATTGAAACTACAAAATTTTGCCTGCAAAATTATAATTTTTTTTAGAAATTTTTCGGCAGTTTTAAAGGAGTAAATGAAAAGAGGAAAGGGTTAACTCAATTGAAATTTAGTTCGGTCTCAAATATGTATCATCAATCCTCTCCCTTCCCCAACTCAAAAAAGTCGATCATTTTTGTAGCTAAATCAAAATGAATAAATGTATTTGATCGATTTCGACTACTCCCATACTCAAAGGGTCGCCTTTTGGCTCAAGTAATTTGAGGTAGAGTGGTCAAAATACGTTTATTGTTTTATTTCATATTTTTTTCTGATTTTTCGCTTGGTTTTTGCTTTTTTGAAAATTTTGAACCCTGAACCCGTTTTATGTGGGATATTTTCCCTCAAAATACAATCAATGGAAAAATATAAAATTGAATATGTAATGCGAGCAATTAAAGACTTTTCAATTGTAGCTTAGCGAATGGGGGGGGGGGAGGTAACCATGCAAGTAGAATAACTTGTTAATTCATCTAAAATGAAAAAAGTTGGCAAATTTGACTGAAAAAATAAAAATTAATGGGAAAAATGTTCCCTTTTAGTAATATAATTTCAACCCATTTTTTTAAAAACTGATTTTTTTCGCATTCATTCATAGTAAGTATTTATTTCGGATCAAAAATCCTACGAAAACAGTTTTTTTTTTTTTCGTTTCTTACCTCCAATTTTCTCAATACTTGATTTTATTTTCCTTGCTTGAAAATTAAATTTTCTGAAAGCGCTGGCCTGACTACGCTCGGCCTCGTCATATTACTCTTTCAATAGCTTTTTTAAAAGTGGCCATTTTTTTATTCGAGGTTCTAAACATGGATATGATTTTATTGCGTCTGGAACTTGAGATTTTTTAGTAGGTACGCAGTACGCACATACATTATTAAAACTACTAAATTTTTAGATTAAATCACAATTCTTCCTCAAAATTTTCCACCCTTACTTCGCTCGAAACGAATACATATTTTCTTAGTTTTCATAGACACATCCGAGAGGGGCTCAGCCCCCTCCTTACACTCGGAAAACATAATTCTTTATTACAAAAGTATTTGAAAAATGCATTTTTTTGCTTTTCAAACAGTATTTTTTCAAAAAATTTTCGCCTTCACTTCATCATTTTATTTTAAAAGTTGATAATTTTTTTTATTAATTTTTCATTCAAATTTCACAGATTTCTCAATGAATTCCCAGTTTGTCAGAAAAAAATTGATGATTATTTTCAGCTCCTCCCGTAATTAATTTCTGGGTGCGCCTTAATGTTGTTTTTTTTTTCACTAAAATGAAATTACACCGGAAAGTAATCAAAAAATTAGTTTCGTCTGCGAATTTGTGTCATCCATCCATCCTCATTCCCCCCCCCCCCAAAAAAACAGTCTGTTTCGTGTAATTTCGTAGCACTGGGCACTGGAGAAATTCACATAAACCTTGTAGGTACGTTTAATTTGTACCGAGAGGGAGAAACGTGTCCATATGCGTGGTCGATTTGCGTGTAGATAGAGATTGCTTCAGCTACCCCTTTACCCCCAACCGATAGTGGTAGATTGGCCCTGTATTGTCAAACCACCCTCACCAGCTCACCACTACAAACGCAACGGTTTCAGCACTCACACAAACACTTGAATTCGTGTAAATACAACAGTTAACACATCTCCGACTTCGGAAACATTTCGCCTAGACCGTTTTGATTTTTTAATATAGAGATAGAGAGATAAATCTACTTAGATACTGGGCAAAGTGAATAAACAATTTTTGGATTTTAACAAAAATGATCGAGGTTGTCTACTTTGGTAAAAGTTCTGAAAAATTTTGAACCATGCAACTCAAAAGGCCGAATTCTAGAAAGCTTCAAGCGAGATCTCTATCAAAATCCTCCTCATTAACGCCTGAGAGACTGCAATTTTTTGGGAGGTTTATCACTTAAGGTTAACTTGATCGCTTTGCAAAATTTCTTATATCTTGACTTTTGTGCTTTTTAGGTTCCAATCTTTTGATAAGAACAAGCATATATCCACGTCCTTGCGCCAACTGTGGAAAAATATGTGGTAATAAACACATGTTTTTTAGCCACAAGAAGAGATGCAATGGCTCAACGACAGAAAGTGCAGATGATTCAAACTCTACAAGTAATGTAACATTGAAAAAATCGATTTACCCTCGACAATGTGAATGTTGCCTTAAAGTCTTTAAAAATAAACAAACTTTTTATAAACATTCAAAAAAATCACGTTGCCAAAAATACGAAAAACCTATTGAAAAACTCCAATTACCAGCATCTGGTGGGAAAAACTTGACCTATACACCACCGCCTGAACATGAGTATCCATACTGCGCAACACAGAAACAATTTTCGCAAGAATGTAGCAAATGCCATACATCGTATCAACGAAAAACTTCTTATATAAGGCATACCCGTTTTTGTTCGATATATGCCAAAAAACATAGAATTTCCTGTATAATTCCTACTTGCGGAGCAAAATTCTACCGATTCTCAGATATGATGGTGCATCTTGATAGGAAGCATGAGAATCAGAACGAAACTGAACATCACATATTCCAAAATTTTGAAGACTTTCAAAAATGGAAAGATGATATCCAACTAAATGACTATGTGTATACAGTTAGTAAGAGTAGTAAAACGCGTAAAAATATTCGTTATCTCTATTACATCTGTCAAATTGACGGTTCGAGATTTTATAAAAAAACCGCCTACCTTCGAAAAGTGAAATCTCGCCTTCTTCCTCGCATGCACTGCCCTTCTAGGATGTTGGTAAAAATTGACGAAGAGGGTAAATACAGGGTTAGGTATTTGAAACTTCATTCTCATCCAACCACATTCGATTATGTGGAGTACCAACGTATTCCAAAAACAATTTTGAAATCTATCAAGGTGTCCGTAAGTCTGGGAGTGGGACATCGAATTATTAAAAAAACCTTAGAAGAAGGGCAGGGGTTGAATGAGAAGTACGAGGGGAAAGAGAAGCATTCTCACTTTGTCTCTCTTCGAAAAATCAGGGATGTGAAATATGAATTGAAAAAGTTGGAATATTACGACCCAGATGATGCAGTTTCGGTCTCCAAGTGGGTTCAAAAAAATCGTTCCCATGTTTTGGTTTACAAACCTCAAGGTAAAAGTACAGAAATTGGTAATAAAGATTTAGATAATTGTAAAAGTCATGAAAACTTGTTTGCTTTGGGAATACAGAGAGAACGACAACTCGATCAGTTCAAGAGTGGGGGGTACCGTATTGTGTGTATTGATGACACATTTGGAACAAACCAATACGATTTCTATTTATATAATTTTATCGTTCCAGATAAATTTGGAAAGGGATATCCTGTAGCTCACTTCATCACAAATTCAAAAGAGCAAGAGGTGCTCAGTTCGTTATTTTCTAATTTTGATAGAGAACTGATACCTCATGTCAGAAAAGTGATGACTGATGATGATCACGCTTTATATAATTCTCTGGTTTCCACATTCCCACAAGCAACTCATTATCTATGCAAATGGCATGTCTTAAGAGCGTGGAAAACGAATTTGAATTCAAAAGTGAAAACCCCAGACTTAGAGGCGGAGATGTATAACGTTCTTCAGAATTTAATAAATGAGACAGACAAAGATAAGTTTAGAGACCTTCAAAACCATTTTATTGTAACCTACAATAAAATGGCACCAAATTTCATCGAGTATTACACGAAATACTATGAACCTCGTTGGGAGAAATGGGCTCTCTGTTGTAGGAAAAAAGGTTTCATTACACAAACCAATATGTATGTTGAATCATACCACAACCAGCTAAAATCGAATCATTTTTTGCGGCGTCCCAATAGGCGCCTTGATATGCTTCTGCAAGCAATTATGGAACTTGAAAAAAATTGTTTTTTGGAACATCACTACAAAGAGAAAACTAATCAAGCTACACTGTTTGAAGAAGAAACTGAAAAAATAAATCAGAGGCATTTCAGGGGTCTACAAATCAATAATCAAGATGTTGTACAAGTTGACTGTGATCATTGGACAGTGCTATCTCAAAGCAGCAATGATCCACAAAAAGTGTATACTGTTAAAAGGGAATATGCTGAATGTCCTATTCTGGATCATTGTTTAGAAGAAAAATGTTGTGAGATGCCCTGTAATGACCTATGCGGCCACATGTATACGTGTAGCTGCCCTGATCCGTATGTGTTATGCAAACACATTCATAAAGTCCGCAGTTTTTCAGCTACACCAATAGTGAATGAAGTTCTCACACCTTCAAAATCAAAAAATTTGAAAAAGGACGAATGTGCTGCGATAACAATTGAAAATCGAATCCATCAAGCTCTTGAAATTCTGCAGCACGCATCGAGCAATGGGCAACTTACAAAATCCAAAGACAGTTTAGCCTTGCAGCAAGTGTACAATAATATAAAACATGCTTTGGATGTGCATGAGGCAAGCTCTTCATCTGAACAGTTTTCTAGTTCTCTTTCACCACCTAAATACATTTCTCCCAATTCTAAAATTACTCCGCAACAAAAATTACATTTACGTCGGACTACAAAATCACGAAAAAAATTAAAGCTTATTCATCACAATATAATTAATTATAATACACCACATCAGACTTCAACTTCAGAAAATCCGTGTTCTTTTACAGCTCCACTTTCTGGGAGAGAAAATCTTAGAGAAACTATATTAACTTTTGGAGATGGAGATAAACGTAGAATTTTGGTTGATACTGTGGCTTTGAAATCGTTAGATTGCTCTATACCACTACATGAAGTATTGATGATTAAAAAAGTGGCGCCTCAATTTAATCGTGGGTGGTTGTATGAAGACATAATCGATGCATTTTTATACATATTAACCATTCATCACAAAAATGTGTTGACCTTGCAAGCTTATATTACTCAACAACTTCTCAATCAACAGTTAGATAATTTTGATTTCCTTCATAATGGTGTTTCAACTGTTTTCGTACCATGTAATCCTAACCGAAACCACTGGATTCTAATTGTATTGAATATCCTGGAAAAGAAAATTTTTATTTTGGATTCGTCTCAACAAAAACCTCCTTACACGTACGATTCAACCCTCCTCGCATTAAGGCGCTCTCTGCAATACCATAGTGGCAATAATCAGCCTTGGACTTTTCATCAAACACCACACATTATGCAAGACGAACGCGATAATGTCAATTGTGGGGTTTATGTATGCTACTATGTCAAAAGAATTTTAGAAAATGAAGATTTAGTAACACCTTTTAATGAAAATGCGTTCAGAAAAGAAATATTTGAAACATTAACTGCTTCACCCAGTGATGAAAGTGACTAGAAAATTTATCACAGTACATAGGTACCTATACATTTATCTAAATCCAAGTTCCCGAATTCATATCAGTGTTGGGTAATATTATTGATAGATTAGAGATGACTTAATCGACGTAAAAATAACCGCACTTGGACTACCTATTTCTTCAGAATAATCAAAATCAATTAACCGATTATCGCATAATCAATTGTTTATTCTTAGGCCGAAATTGGACAAAACTTCACTGAAAAAAATAATAATAAATTTTATTAAAGTATATTATTAACGCGTCCCCATTCAAAAATCTATTATTAAAAAAATATATATTTATTGCAATATTTGGTAAAATGTAGGTAAGGCTATGGCATAAAAATAAAATTTATTATAGAAGATTAATAAATTTTATTTTTGTGCAATAAATTTTACCAAATATCGCAATAAATATTATTATTTTTTTATAATAGATTTTAGATTGGGGACGCGTTATCAATATACTTTATTAAAATTTTATTTAGAAAGAATGGGGGCTGGCTTCGTCGCTTCAATCTAAAACAATGTGTTTTTTCTAAATTTTCTTTTTTTTTCAAAATTGTTTGAAATTGTATGAGATTTGATGTTCCTTGATAAATCCCTAAAAATTGTCACGAACCTCAATGTTTCTGATCAATTATCTCCTCAAGCTTCGACATTACAGTTTGTTGCAACTTCGGTTTCATTCGTGGTTTTTTTTTCGAAAAAATACATAGGTAAGAAAATTTTTCCGGCATTAGATGACGAGAGAAGAGAGATACGCCGGGGGTCGATATTAGGCGTCCGTACCCTCAAGTGTAATCGATTGCCAATTATTTTAAAACACTTAATAGATTTTACTCAACACAAATTGATATTTTCCTGAATACCTTAACCGTGAGTGGCAAAATCCGAGACGTCGTTTACCTGAGAAAAAATTATACCGAATCCATCAGCCCTATTGATATATATTTATCCAAATACCTACGACTATTCAGAATGGCAAAATCTCGACCTGTTCATAATAGCCAGTGTTATCAAGTGCCCAAGAAAAGAAACCATGCCGTGAAAAAAAAAACTACAAATAGGTATCCATTCATGAACATTTTTTTCACAAAATGGACAGAAATTGAGATTCAATGAAAAACAATGCAAAAACAGTACCTATCGGTTGTTGTCGAAAGTTATCATTATTATTCATAACCTGCTGTTACAATTCTTGTCAAAAATCAAGCCGAGCCTGCTTTTTTTTGACAAAAATTAACATGAATTCGTCTGAAATCGACTCGATTTGATAAAAATTGAGTGAAATCGAGGTGTTAAATTTTCACGGAGTGGTTCCTTACCTAGGGATACGGATACCTTACTTATGGTAGGTACCTCTCTTGGTTGGGGATTATCATGTCAACATTTATCGGATGTGTTACTCATTAGTTATTTGTCATTACCATTTGGGAGCCTTTCCGTGTATACCTACTTATTTATTCATTTTCCTATGTAGGTTCTTCTCAGGACAAGCAATCACTATGTAGAACAACTAAGTTGGTGACAGGAAAGTCAAATCTACTGCATAGGGTAAAAGTTAAAAAACGATCTGTGAGACGATGGCGGCCAAAAAATCGATTTTCGGTGAAACGGGACAAAAATGTTCCACCTGTGAGTTTGTGGATTCCAAAAATAACAACTCCAATTAGAAAACTTTTCCATGTCAATAAAAAAACTTACATCGGCGTTGATAAATTTATTTCAATTCAAACCGATTACATCATCAGCAAACCTTTCATTCATTCTAGAAGGTTGACAGGGATAAAAATTTCGGTAAAGAACGACGGTGATCGCAAGATTAATGGGGACGCGTTAATAATATACTTTAATAAAATTTATTATTATTTTTTTCAGTGAAGTTTTGTCCAATTTCGGCCTAAGAATAAACAATTGATTATGCGATAATCGGTTAATTGATTTTGATTATTCTGAAGAAATAGGTAGTCCAAGTGCGGTTATTTTTACGTCGATTAAGTCATAAATTTTTTTTCTGTGCACGCGCCTGATTAGGACACAATTTTGGAAGGTTTGTAACTTTGAGTTTAAATTCACATTTTTAGGCATAAAATTTTATTTTCCTAGAAAAAACTGAAAATTGCACCCACTGCAATGGTGTTGGAAAGTGGGGTGAAAGGGGTACTTGATGGTCTATTTTTTTGATCGTTTGAAGTCATGAAGTGTAATTTTTTTAAAGTCGTAACGTATTTTTCAGAGGGAAATTTCAAAATTTACTGATTACATACTCAAAATTTTTTTGTTTAGGCTCAAAATTTTGCCTCGAGTTGGGATTCCTCCCTTGAGTGCTCCCTTGGTAGAATTTTTCTTTTTTTGTTTCATAATTATTTCGATAATGTTACCCATCTATGTGTATAGCATTTCCTTGTTATTAATTTATTTCTGTTGATTTATTTAGCAGATTACAATTCAACGAATGATGAATTGAATGTGCGGGACAAGCACAATCATTCCTCCGATGAAGATCAAAAAAAAATTGATATAGAAAAATTTAAAGAAATTATCAAGCAAAAATGTCAACGAGAAACAACACCATATAAAACTATTTATGATGAATGCATCAAAAGGTACCTACCTACTTAAATGCAGTTATGTTATGCTTGTAGTACTTCTAGTTCTAAGTAATAATATTTTTAAATTTCAGTGCATCCCCGGAAGTAAATGCTGCAGTCAAGTACAGTAGCATCGCCAAGTCTATGGCCAGATGGAGGGCATCAAAACTCTCATCTTTACCACAAACTGCATTCGAATTACGGTCAGCCTGGAACACAGGTGGTTCAGAGTCACACTCACACATTGATTGTAAGTTTACTCTTGTATGCGCGCATGCATTTTCACCTTAAAACTTGGTAAATGGAGGAAATATTGTAACGCCAACGGCGAATCGAAAAATTCCGAAATACGGAATTTATATCGACTTTAAATTTATTGTTTTTTCGCCGAAAAATATCAAGTATTTTTTTTTTTAATCGACAGAAATATAGGTATTTCGGAAATTTTTTGAAAAATGACGTTTTGGAACCTCCGAACTGTTTCTAAACCTACTACAATTGATCTGCGAGGGGGTGGGTCGAAAATAGGACAGTGGCGCATTCAAGGAGGGGCTAAAGAGCTAAAGCCCCTTCCAAATTTCCTTAAGCTCGGAAAAAAGATTTTTTTACTGCAAAATTATTTTAAAAAGTGCATTTCTCGAATTCTCAGCCCCTCCCTTAATTAATTTCTGGATGCACCACTGAAATAGGGTAGGTACTTATTAATATATCAAATTCCTGTTTTTTTCGTTGATTACCTACATCAAAGTTGGATATTTTTCAAGGTGATGTGGTAGTTTTTGAAATCTCAAAAACTTTCCAAAATTTAAAAAATGAACTTCAGATGCTGAAATTTTTGATTTTATAGGATTCTCTTATGATGTACTTACTTCCGATGCATTTTTATTTGGACTTCATTTTGACACTTGTTAATAGGTAGGTGTGGACATTCCTAGTTCTCTACTTTTATAGTTCAATTTGAAATTTGCAGGTGCCAGCAACATTGTACCATGTGAGGTGCAACGTACAATTCTATATCCCGTGATTGAGATAGATTCCGGTAAGCATTTTCGTCTAATTTCTGAGCAATTTACATTTATCAAGTTGTGTTTTTCTAATTTTTTAATAACAAAATCGAAATTTTCAGATGATAGCGACGCTAATGATGTTTTGTTGGGTTCCTCATCAAGTGGCTGTAGTGGAAATAGAGAAGTACCCCAACATGGTGCCAAGAGCACAATATTTGATTCGGGTGAGCATTTTCATTTAATTTTTGGGCAATGTAGGTACTTTTAACAAGTCATGTTTTTCTAATTTTTTAATACCTAACACATTTGAATACTTCAGATGATAGCGACTTTGGTCATATTTTGCCTAGTTCCTCACGTAACAGAGAATTACCTCAACGTGGCGCAGTGAGTCCATCTTATTCATTTGATTCGGGTGAGCATTTTCATCTAATTTTTGGGCAATGTAGGTACTTTTAACAAGTCGTGTTTTTCTAATTTTTTAATACCTAACAAATTTGAATTTTTCAGATGATAGCGACTTTGGTCATATTTTGCCTAGTTCCTCACGTAACAGAGAATTACCTCAACGTGGCGCAGTCAGTCCATCTTATTCATTTGATTCGGGTGAGCATTTTCATTCAATTTTTGAGCATTGAACTTATATGAATGAAATATTAAATTTGGTTTTTGTAATAATATGATAACTAAATTGAAATTTACAGATGATAGTGATGCTGAGGTCTTCTTACTTGGTCCTTCTTCACGTAGGTATAGTAGAGGAAGACCTCAATGTAGTGTAGCCACGGCGTCATATTCGTTGGATTCGGGTAAGAATTAATTTACCATAGGTGAAATGTTACAGTGATATCTCAACTTGTCAACTCGAAATAGAATTTTGGTCACAAACTAAAATAAATAGAAAGTACACACATTGTCAGAGAATCCCATCCTTTCAATTTCAAGCGCTGAAGTTCATTTGTCAAATTTTTGGCAAATGTTTGAAATTATTTCAGAAGTTACCTCATCACGTCCATCACCGTGCGCGATATAAAAATTTGATTTAATGAATAAAGATTACATTTTACATATAGATACCCTATTTTCAACGAGCCAAAATTATTGGAATCAATTTTGTAACGTTTTGGAGCCATCAGATATTTGAAAATTTTGAAACTTCACAGCTTTGGAGGAAAGCCTACGAAAAAGATCCATTATAAATTTCAACATCTACAATCGCGGATTATATTATTTACTCAAATTGCCAGCTCGAGTTTCCAAAATTTGTAACTGTGACTTCAAATTCACATTTTTGGACATGACATTTTTCTACAAAAAAAAAAATTACGTATGGCATGTGCCTACTCTGATATTCAGACACTTGTTTCCATAATTTTATAATAGGTAACTTATTTGAAATTTCCATAATTTGTTTTCAGATCATGATTCAGACGAGCAAATCAATAATAATGAAATATTAGACGACATTGCGGAAATTGAACAAGATCCTGCACTGGAAGCACAAGACCTTCAGCAATTCAGTGATGATGAAATACCAGAAGACTTCGACGAACTTTCTCAAGATCCGGAAATGGAGGCATTTCAGGCACTGGAAGCCCAAGCCTTACAAGAAGTTGAAGCATATGTTCCAGTGCCTAAAACTCTACCCTCTAAACCTAATGAGAACCACTGTGTGATTTGTTTGGTGGAATTCAGATGCGTGTTGCTTAGGCCATGCAACCACCTTAATTTTTGCGAGGCGTGTGTTGAATCATTCTCAACCTGCCCCATATGCAGAAGGGTCATTACAGAAAAGCTGAAGGTTTATTTGTGAAATTATTTTCTTTCAATTTATGTATTATTTTGTTATATGTTATCTACAGTTTCTTTTTGTTGTATGTATTATCTCATTCATAAGTGGAATTTTTATTTGCTTCTTTGTCAATGTTCTTCAAATTCATTATTTTATATCTTTTTATTTTGAATTTTTTTGCTTCTTCTCATTTTTTAAATTTCAGAATTGTTTGACTTTTTAAATTTTTATAAGCTTTTCTCAATTTGATTTCTTCTTATTTTATTTTGCAATTTCTATTTTTGTTGGTATAGGTAGGTACATGATTTTACAAATTTTTGGAATGATTTTTGAGGAATAATTTTTTTACATCAAATATTTGTATTATTTTATATTTTTTTTATCCGCCTTTATTTTGTTTTCTCGGTTTTGAAATAACATATACCTACTCAGTTGAATCAGTATTTCTATAACCTTTTGATATTTTATCACTCTTGAAAATACAATTGATAGGTATGGTACCAGTCTACCAAATGAGAGACGACTTTTTATGAAATTGTGTCATCGCTTCTTTAATTTTGAATAGAATTGGTCTGTTTTTTTCATGTTTTAACAAATTGCCTGAACTATTTCAGGGTTTCTCAATCTGAAGAAATAACATGGTGTCAGTGGGATTCCAAAATTGGTATCCAATTTTCTTAATATTGACTCATTCGTGCTCAAATTAAGAGGAAACGCAGGGGTAACGGGTAACCTATAGGATGAAAGAAATGGACGATGAGTTTGGATTTTTCTATCTAAAAAATAATGAAGAACATACATCCAGTTCCAGTTGATGTTGATTAGAGTCTTCCGAAAATTTTGAGATTTTTTTGCTCCGCTCCATAATAAACAAAGCGAGCATTCTATCGAATAATTTATAAAGACGTATATATTACACAGTGCATCTATTCCGATAGTACTACTTCATTGGTTTTGAAGTTAACATTACTCACCTACCTTCTTCATTCGGAGATCCTAGATATTGAGCTTCAGTGATAGAACTTTTTATTTTAAAAATGAGAGAAAATTTAATATGTAAGTCAATTCAAGTATGCAAAATCGTTTGAAAAAACTCAATTATGTGAATACTTTTTTTTTTCCTATTTTATAATTTTGCAAATCACTCGAGCTAACAATTCAAATTTATCTACCTAATTTCTTTTTTTTTTTTTTTTTAAAGATTTGCAATTTTTGATCAGAAATGGTATAGCCTATGTGATAGTAATCAACTCAGACAGTTTGATATTTGACAATGTTGGTGGTGTGTATCTGGATAAACTCATTTCAAATTACATGTATATTTATTTTTACAAAATTTCCCTTACCCTTACGTAAGATTCTCAATATGTACTACAGGTATTGTTGTTTTTTGAACAGATACTACAATTGCATCCACTAATATTTTGATTTACGAATAATAAAGATGAAAATTGGTAAGTATAGATGTAGATATATAATTTCAAAATGCCTCTCAAATTTAATGTTGGTTAAATGCGCGTAGAATCTTTTTGAGAGAATTTTCTCGAGAATATTCGCCCTCAGATTCTGCGGGTGAGAATATTCTCCTTGCCAACACTATTCCCAATGGTAAAAATCAAAAAAATTATAGATTTTCTCTTTGCTTAATTTTGCTACGCATTGTAGAAGGTTTCGAAGCTACGAAAATAGTCTACCTAAAGTAGGTAGATTGAGAAAATTTGAATTTCTGATACTTGATCTATGTCCCTTTCAAACTAGCATTATGCAACTCATTTAACCATAATTCGAATGCGGTTTCTACCACTTGTCGTATTGGAAAAACGAAAAAGATTTTTTCTACTAATTGTCCCTGTTTCTACTTCATGACGTTGGTAGAAAAAATACATCGGTCATGAATTAGAAACATGGACAAATTGTAGAAAAACTCTTTTTCATTTTTCTACCTCTTGTCCGAAACAGTCATGTGTTAGAAAGGTCATTTTGTAGAAACTTTCTACGATACGACTGTTATGGTCAAGTATTAGAAAAATGAAAACGATTTTTTCTATTAATTGTCCCTGTTTCTACTTCATGACGTTGGTAGAAAAAATACATCGGTCATGAATTAGAAACATGGACAAATTGTAGAAAAAATCTTTTTCATTTTTCTACCTCTTGTCCGTAACAGTCATGTGTTAGAAAGGTCATTTTGTAGAAACTTTCTACGATACGACTGTTATGGACAAGTATTAGAAAAATGAAAAAGATTTTTTCTATTAATTGTCCCTGTTTCTACTTCATGACGTTGGTAGAAAAAATACATCGGTCATGAATTAGAAACATGGACAAATTGTAGAAAAAATCTTTTTCATTTTTCTACCTCTTGACCGTAACAGTCATGTGTTAGAAAAAAAAATAAAAATAATTATTATGTTGCCAACCATTGAACTGAAAAATTATCTAACTTCGTCGAATCACTGTCGAATGTGATATTTAAAAAAGAACGAAACTACCAGTACTTTTACTAAACACGTTCGCCGTTTACCTGGTAAACCGTCGGTGTTTTCTCGCTTTTCCGCGATCACCAACAAAAATGACAAAATTTATGATAAAACACAAAATTCAATTTCGGATTTTCGGGATTTTAAAAATTAAAAATCGAATTCTTCAAAATAATTTGAAATAATATTTTGATCACCCAACTCAACTCGCTGGAAGACCTTACATCGACGACATCTTGGCTCTTTCAGTAAGTGAATTTAGGTAATAACCTTTATGCATCAGCTAATAGTTGATCTAATCATAGGTTTTTTCTGCTAGTACATATTCGGTGAAATCAAGATTCAATCATGAAGGAGACGAACATTTCTACAGAAGTAATGAAATACGAAACGTATATTAACGAAGTATTGAAATCCGATTTGGATCGAGTTTGCCGACAGTTGGATGAAGTGAACACAGATTTAGCTGAATATCAAGCACTGCAAAGAACCATTCATTTACTTGGAGAGCTTAAAGATACAAATCAAGTGTACAAAACTATGATGGATATAGGATGTAACTTCTTTATGGAAACTCGTGTGGAAGATTTATCCCATATTTCGTTAGATATCGGTCAAGGATGTTATTTAGAATTAACTTTGAGCGAAGCGTCGAAATTTCTCATTAGTAAACTAGACTTTTTAACCAATAAGCAAGGTTTATTAAGTGAAAAAAGTGCCAAAATAAAAGCTCATATTAAGCTTTTGTTACTGTACGTGAACCAAATTAATGAAAGCAATAATAAATAATAAGTATACATTATAATCTGTCATCTTGAAATTATTTATTACCCTTGTTTTTGGTAAAATAATTTTTATACTATTTTCGGTGCTGCCTCTATGCAGCGTAAATCTTCAACTATACTTTATACTAAGCAGAATTCGAGTACGAAGTTGACAAATTAATTTAACTTCAATTAAACACGATGTTTCCGGTACGTGGGAATTAAATCAAAAAATTTTGAAACTGTAATGAGCATTGATGTGTTTAATTCTTTGTATTCTATTTAGAACTAATTAAGAGCTTCCCTTCTGTTTATAATGAGATTTTAACTGGAGGCGATCCTCAAGTTATTCCGTTTGTTTTTTCGTTTCGTACATTGCTGTTGGACATTTCGAGCTTTGTGAATTTTTTCGATCATCATTTGTAATATGTCTGAAAATGAGAATGATTCCATGAAGAAAAATGTTTTCATTACTGAAATCACCCACAAACATCTCGAAATGATGATTCAGGTAATAATTTTAATGAATTTTATACCTATACTTACTTTATCTGGTCTGCTGACCAAGTTACTTACTTTGTTTACAATGTATTTGTAGGTGATCGAAATGTCCATTAGAAAAGTAGCGATTGAAGGAACGGATCGAAAGGAGCCCGTTCTACGATACCGAAATCCGAACCATTTAAAAGAAATCTTTTCATTTGACCTCGAAGAGAAACCGTTCACTGGTGATATTTTACATTTGATCGAAGATCTAGTTACTTATTGCACCAAGACAGGACATCCTAGATATTTTTATCAATTTTCTGCTGGGTAAGCCTTGAAGCTACATATTTCCTTAGCTTTTTTTTCAGTCTGTTACTCTTCAATTTTCACTTCTAGTTTGGACATGTATGGACTTCTCGGGTCATGGTTGATAGATATTTTGAATGTGAATACGTTTACTTACGAAGGAGCGCCGCTATTTACTTTAATGGAAAAGTTTGTGATTAAGGAAGTCACTTCTTTATTTGGTTATCCAGAAGAAAGCGGAGGGATATTTTGCCCAGGAGGTTCCTTAGCCAACGGATTTGCTATAAACCTTGCTCGATATCTAAAGTTTCCCGATGTGAAAGTAATTTCTAATTTTTTTCATTCTTTACTCTTGAATATTTTTAATTTCTTAAGATTTTTACATGTTCACAGTTGGATGGTATGAACATTGCAGTTCATTTAATAGTGTTTATATCAGAAAATGCTCATTATTCGATCCATAAGATGGCTGCCTTTCTCGGAATCGGAGAAAATAATGTCATTGCAGTAAAAACCGACAATTTTGGTCGTATGAATACAACACACTTGCTGCAGCTAATAGAAAATTATTCGAAAAGGCCTAATTATCATCCTTTTATGGTTATCGGCACCGCTGGTATGTCATATTTCATTCAAATCGCAGATAGGTACGTGTTTATTAATCAGAGATTTTATTATTTTACGCATTTAGGAACCACTGTACTCGGTACTTTCGATCCCATTGAAGAAATCGCTGCCATTTGTAGCAAATATAAACTCTGGTTTCATGTAGATGCTGCTTGGGGTGGAGCTGCGATATTTTCAAATAAATATAAACATCATTTGAACGGAATTGAAAAGTGAGTGGGATGGCTAAAAATTTTTTTACTACTTTCCATATTATCGATAAAAATATTTATTTCAGAACTGATTCCTTTGCATGGAATCCTTCGAAAACGTTAGCTGTTCCGCAGCAGTGTTCCATATTATGTGTTCGAAATGCTCATCTTATGGAAAGCGCACATTCATTTGGTGCCACGTACCTATTTCATGACAAATTCTACGGATCTGGTTATGATTTGGGTGATACGTATATACAATGTGGTCGTAAACCAGATGTTTTTAAATTGTGGCTCTTATGGAAAATGAAAGTAAGTACGTTCGGCAAATGACAATTCATTAATTTAATTGCAAATTTATCATGTAATGGTCATTTTAAGGGATATGAAGGCGTGAAATATCATATGAATTGTTTATTCGAAAGAGCTGAATACTTGACAAAACAAATAAAGGAAAGTAAAAATTTTAAATTAGTTTGCGAACCATCTTACATCAACGTTTGTTTTTGGTTTATTCCGAATGCCCTACAGGGTCAAAATATACGCAACGTTTTTCAAGAAATTGATAAAGTATGTTATTCCTTTAATCATTACGGTATCTATTGAATAATCAGACTTATTAATAATGGTCGTTTTTTGTCCTTTAAATTTACAGATAGCTCCTAAAGTTGGAGAAATTATGTTACGTAATGGTACAACAATGATCAACTGGCAACCTTTAAGACGCTTGCCAAATTTTTTCCGATTTGTGTGTTGTAGTTCATCGATTAATAATTCAGATTGTGATTATCTTCTTTCGGAAATTCAACGAATTGCTCAAGAGTTATAATATCAACTATAAAACTGTATGTTTCAAAAGAAATATATTCAGTATTTTAAATTTGTAATTTGTGTTTCTAATACGTAATTCATAAATCTTCCCATAGATTGAAAATACTAGGTATCAACATGAGACCAACTTCAACATACGTTTTAATACATAATTCATAATTTCAATTTTTACGCAAACAAATGAACGAAGAATAACAAAAAACCTTATGAAACATCTATGCACTCATATTTTCCACTCTAAAACTAAATTTATTGCAAATCAAAACTTAATATAAGTCGTACTCGGGAGGATGTTTTGGTGTGTACCATCTAGCACGAATACCGTCTTTTCCAAACCATTCTTCAACGTTGGCAGGTGAATTCGCTGCAAAGAATATTATCATGTGTTATAAATGCAGACTATTATTAAAGATTACAGTTACCCAATTTAGTTACTTACACAACTTCTGAATATAGTAAAAGAATGGAATTCCAGCCAGGAATGCGTACACCGAGCTTTTGCCTACTAAACAATATCTCCAATGATAAACATACGGAAACTGAGCAATTTTAGAAGACAAAGTATACGGAAATTTCATGGGCCTATCTCCGACCCAGGGATTGTGCTCGTAAGGACCAGCGGTAAACACGTTACCCATCTGAAACAGCAAACGTTACTTACAATTAGGAATAATGAACGTTGAGTAATATTTCAATACTAAAATGAAGCTATAATAATTTAGGAGAAATGTAAAATATAAACCGATAATCCGGTGGTTGAGTATCAAATGATAACCTCGGACAATTGACGAATTACAGTTACGTACAGATGAAACCATAAAATTTAAAAGAACAATTAAAAAGAATACTAACCTTTATTTTGGATAAATGTTATGAAATTTCCAAAATTACACATGCAAATTCAGAAGAATTCACTAAACTTATGACTTTCAAAAGTTAAAGTTCATCAAAAGATCAACCCAACGGGATGTGCTAAACTCACACACGGTCGCGTTAATGATTCACTCCTGCGAATTTCTTTTCTCCACTGACTTTGTGCCACTTCGCGAACGTGAAGCTTCGGTCATAGTGTGGTGCGAATATAGAGACTGTGGAGATTAGCGGATTGCCTATACCCCTGCGCCGTGATGCTACGTCGGAAGCATGTATCAGTGTTGCCAGTTGTGGTGATTCATCGCCAAGCTACAACACTAGACAACACTGATACGAAAATTAGGTTGTCCCAACGTTGTTGTTGCGTTGTTGTTTACATTTTTACGACGTAGCTTCACGGCGCGGGTATAGGCAATCCGCTCATCTCCACAGTCTCTATTCTAGTATTCGAATAGTATTCGAATAACGGGAGTGCGAATATCGAATATTCGATTATTCGAATAGTATTCGAATATCGAATGAAAAATTATTCAAAAACATTAAAACCCGTTAAAATTCTGCGAAACATTGAAAAAGTAGTTCTTTTGGTCGCTTAGAAACATATTGAACGCTTAGTAGCTGTAATATTCCAAAAATTTAATTTAATTTTCATTTTTTTAAAAAATAATTTTTTTTTTAATACTTTGCCGAAATCCAAACAATTGAAATGTTTACAATTTGAAATATTCGAATACTATTCGAATATCGAATATCTCATCGAATAGATATTCGAATAGCGAATATTCGATATTCGCACCACACTATTCGGTCATCGAGCACGGCAGCGCAAATTTAATTATACTCATTGTATTTGATGAATTTAGTCGGAAAAATTAAAAAATTCTTAACTTTGTCTATGTTTGGAAATTTAGAAATTTACTAAAAATGATTATGAGTAGGTAATAATGAATATCATAAATTTTAATTCACCAAAAATACAAAATTTTGAGTTCTCAATCTCCTGGAAATTACATAAATTGAGTTTGTACACTACACTTACGTAAGTAGATATTTAAATTTAGGTATTCAAAGTTCAATTTTTCAAACTCTAAATTTTTTCAGTTTCTTTAATTCTTATTTGTAAATAAAATAATGTCCGATTTAAAAATTTCTCCAACAAAAACGACTGTAAAGTGTAAAATCAGCTTCAATTTTCTCAAAATTTATTCAATTTTGTTTTTAAATTTTTCATGTCATTTATTTTCAAAATTTTCTTCCAATCATTATGTCGAAAGGAATTTTGAAAAAACATGAAATTGAAAAAAAATTAAAAAAATTATAGTCGAATTTTCAAAAAAAATTTCAATAAAAAATTTTAATTTCCAGCTAAAAGCTAAAACGATTTCGATTCCTTCAAATATTTCACAAGTTGAAGTTCATAATTTTTGTATTCTCAAAAAAATCCAACGTTAAAATTCTTTTCCATAATTTCAAAGTTTTTCTCCAATTTTTTCTCTAACATCATATCGCATTTTTTTGATTGGAAATTTTAAAAATAAAAACATTTTCAATTATCAATTAAGATAAGATGCTAAATTCAAGTTGAAATAATTGAAATTTTGCATAAATTTGAACTTGCATCCAGTGGTGCGGCCCAGGACCAGGACCGGGACCCGAAACCCGAAACCCGAAAAAGCCCCGATTCTTTTATTCTGAAGCTCAATATGCAAGCCCCGAAACCTTAAAAATTTTACTTTACAAAGCTCGGCCCCGAAACCCGAAACCCTTTTACTGAAAACCAAGCCCCGAACGTGAGCCCCGAAACCCAAATCCTGATTGGGGCTTTTCCGGGCTTTCTATGAAAATGTTAAATTGTGTAAATACAGAGGTAATTACGCGTTATTTAATGAAAATTCTCATTGATTTCATCTGTGACATACTGACATTTCTTTATTGTGCATTTTGATTTCGATTTCTGGTTATTTAATTCATGGCGATGAAGTAATGAAAAAATTATTCATTCATTCTTTTGTTCAATCAAGCACCATTCATATCCGATATTTTCTTATTAAGAAAATACTTTGCAGTTGAGAAATAAATGAGTTCTGAACTTCTGATCGAAGTGAAAAAATTAATAACATTCCGTAGGTATATGTATATTTTTTCATTTTTAAAATTCTTGAAATTGGAAATTTTCAACTGATTTGTGAAAAATCAAACGAATCTGAAAAACACAACTCACTTTATCACTTTTGAAAACCATTCATCATTCAAAAGAATTTCAACAAATAATAATAAATTTCAATTATGCAGTTTTCGTTGTCCTTTTTCCCTTTTTCCATGTTTTTTTTTTTTTTACTTACAGCTTTTTAAAACGAGAAACGAGGTGAAGGTGAGTTTTTAAAATTATTTCCTGATTTCAGAGCAATTTTTTGCCTCAAGCCCCGAAAAGCCCCGAAAAGCCCCGAACATTTTCATTAAGGCCCCAAACAGTGAGCCCCGAAACCCAAACCTGAAATTCTCAAGCCCAAATCCAAGCCCAAGCCCCAATATATTTTTACTTGAAAGCCCAAGACCTGAGCCCCGAAACCCAAACCCCAAATCGTTCGGGGCCGCACCACTGCGTTGCATCTGATCTTCTGATCTTTCCATCTTTGCATACGAGATCGAGAACCCGAGATCCCGAGAACTCAAAAAGAATTGGTATGCGCGTACTCAACGCGGAAAATGGCACAAAGTCAGTGGAGAAAAGAAATTCGCTTCACTCCTTCATTCTTTCAGTTCTCTTCCCCGAGCGGGATGTGCTAAACTCACACACGGTCGCGTTAATGATTCAGCCGTTCGCGTACAGGGTGATTCCGCTATCCACCGACAAAATTTGTCAGTTGGTAGCACTGGTAGAGAGAAACAGAAAATTCAAGTGAACTTTTGAACGAAACGCGCATGGGAGGAAACTACGGCCGTTCAAAGTGTACCAAAACTTGAAAAAAAAATTTTCAGAAAATCCGGACCGTGCAGAATCATTTCGTTCGTGAACGGGTCATCTGTTATCAGTAGCTGAAAGAGGGAAACTCGTTGGAAGATGGAGATTCACTTGCTCGGTTTCCTAACTTATTCGTTCAGTTCGTTCCTTTCGTTCAGTCAGTTAGTTACATTTACATGTTCTTATTAAGTTTATCTGTGACTTTACTTTTTACGTTCCTGTTCTGTGTCTTGACGTTAATGTGTTCGTTAAGTTTGGTCTTGCTGTTTTGCCTTTGTGTAAATTATAAGTTCTTTAAAAGCTCTAAGCTTTTACTGACCTATTATAAAAAGTTTAGTTAAATAAATTCGTTGCGTTTTGATCGTTGTCAAATCCAACTCTGCTGTGTATTTGTTTTCGTGTGCGCAACCGTGCGATTTCCAAAGAAACTGGAGAATGACGAAATTAACAGTTTCGGATTTTGTCATTTTTTGTACTTGAAATGACTAAATTTGTACAAATTATTGAATAATATTTGATAATTTATACTAATTCAGTCAGAGATGTAAAAATACGGTATTTTATTTTTTGGGTATTATACCGCGGTATTATACCAAAAATACCGTATAATACTGTATTTTATTGGTAATAAAAACGTCATAAATTAAGAAAAATGTCCGATTTTTCAACATTTTTTGAAATGTGCAAATTTTTAGGTAATTTTTATCAAAATTTAATAAAATATGTATTAAGCCGCATTCAGACATGTCAAGTATACTTGAATCAAGTCACGTGATACTAGGAACTTCTTACACTGATGCAGTAAATTGTAATTGGTAATTACTGTTTATTTGTGATTATTTTGGAAGTTATCAATTATTTTTTATTTAAATAAACATAACTCCTGTTTAAAATAGGTGGCCATTTATATTTGCCTATAAAAGGAAATAAAAACAGTCGTAATATAAGGTAGCCTATGTAAAACCCGCCTAACTTGATTCAAGTTGATTCAAGTATACTTGCCTGTCTGAACGCGGCTTTATACCGTATTTTATTTTTGTATAATACAGTATTATACGCGTATTATACAGCTGTATTATACGTGAATAAAATACCTCACATCTCTGAATTCAGTCATTCCGAGTACAAAAGATGACAAAATCGGAAACTGTTAATTTCGTCATTTTCCAGTTTCCCTCTTTCAGATACTGATAAGACGTGATAAGATGTAAAAAAGAATTGAATGCTCGCTGAACGAAATGATTCTGCACGGCCCGGATTGCAATTTTTTTATAGGAATTTGTAGAGGGGGCTATACTTTATTATCATGGAAAATTTCAGCAAAATCCGTTCAATAGAAGACGTTCTTTAGTGATTTTTTTGATTTTCAGACATGGAAAATTCAACTCTTTTCCGACCGGAATGACCGGATCCGGTCACTACAAGGCTTCACAGTCTTTCACAGAGCGAAAAGAGTTGAATTTTCCATGCCTTAAAATCATAAAAATCGCTGTAGAACGATCTCCTTTCAGCCGATTTCGCTGAAATTTTGCATGTAAACAGAGTACGATCCCCTCTACAAATTTCTGTAAAAAAATTCACAATTTATCGAAAAAAAAATTTTTCAACATTTGGTACACTTTGAACGTCCGTAGTTTCCTCCCATGAACGTTTTGGTCAAAAGTCCAATTGACTTTTTTGTAGTGCTGGGAAATATCGATATTTTTTTCACATCGATATGTTTCGATATCTCAAAAATCATAGATCACCGATTATCGATATTATCGATATGACAAAAAAATATCGATATCAATATCGATATTATCGAAAACGTAAAAATGCCCGTTTTTTCGGCGGAAAATGATGCAATTTCTATTATTTTTGATGGTACAATGAAAAATACACTCGACTAGTAACGTGGAAACCAACGACACACCTTGATTTCAAATATCGTCCAATCACAGCTCAACGTTCATGAATTTTAAAGTGAATTCTTTCTTTGTATCAACGCAAATAATACGAAAATCAGCAGAAAATTTGTGTATATTTTTTTCGTGGAAGGCAAATGGGCTTGTTCCGACTTTTTTTCAACAATTTTTTCGTAAAACTGCTCAATTAGATCGTTTTAAAGGAGATTTTCAAAATATCGATATTTTTAAAAAGGAATATCGATTATATCGATATTCCCCAGCACTACTTTTTTGTTTCTCTCAACCAGGGCTACCAACTGATAAATTTTGTCGGTGGGAAGCCTAATCACCCTGTATTTGGAATCCTTACTTGGAAAGTGGTCATGGTAGAAAATACGGCGCTCTGATTGGCTGTTTTAAAACGTGCTCGCATTATCACTCATCAAAACATCGCAACCTTCAGTTTCGGAGAACCGGATCGGGATACAACTTGAGCAATGTTTTTTTCGCGTACGTACGTACGCGTATACGTATACGCGCGCGTGGGGGGGGGGGGTAGTTTTCGGTAGTTAAGCGGTATATATAGCATTGTCAAACGCATTTCGGCAAGCTGCACGCAGCACGGGTGGCTGAATGGGTAAAGCGACGGCTTGCTATGCGGAAGGTCTCGGGTTCGATTCCCGTCAAAACCTCCTATATACAAGGCCTGAGTGCTGGTTTAATGACGTCATCGATGTGGTTAATTTTCCGTGGTATGTGGTAATTTTCACTCAATTCACACCAATTCTGTACGTTGTTGTTTGTGTTTTTATCATGTCAGGGCTGCCAGATTGGGCGGTAAAGCGTCGATTGGGCTGGTTGTAAGCCCTGTTTGGCGGGCAAAAAACGCGTTGGGCGCCCTTGGGCGATTTGGGCGGTTTCAGGTTTTTTCGTTTTTTCCGCAAAAAAATTTAAAAAAAGAAAAATCTTCCAAAATTTTACATAAATTTCAATTCTTTGTAGGGGTGACCATTGCCCGTACCAACTAGGTGGTACTTTCTGTATTATCACAGCTACAGTGGCAACACTGTAGCTGCGAGTGAATTAGACGGCTGCGTCGAAGTAATTACGACGCTTGCGCGTCAGTACCAAATCGTATTACAAACGGACTCCTTTGTGGCTTACGCCAAAATAATGCAATACTGCTAATAATTCTTATAATTCGCATAATTCGATTAATTCACGGTAATTCATTTAATACACGTTAATTGTTTTAAAGTTAATTAATTTTAAGAGTGTAATTCGTTTAATGCGCGTGTGATATTCAAGTTTAATACATGTAATTCGTTCCACGTCAAACGTGTTATTATTTGAACAGTGAGTGTTGCAATAGATCACCTTCCGATTAAGCTTTGCCTTATCCTTGTAAAAGTTTAAAGTCAAAGTTTATCCCTTCATTTGGCGCCCGAAACGGTTATTATCCTGAATTACCCTCAGGTAACCTGCAAAATTTTTCCGGCGAGCGAATTAGATCCGAGAAACCAGTGAATTGAAGACGTTCAAGGAGCGGTTCCAACGTGAAAGTTTGCTCAGTTAGTATTGTAATATTGTTAAAATGTGTCCGGTTTTTGAAACCACGTTGTGTATTGAGTAAGTGAGTCGTTTTTTTTTTGGCAATTATTGTCATATTTTGTGATCGTAATATCGATTAAGTACTTTTAAATATTCAAAGAGCTATTTTTTCGTGAAATTAAATTTTTTCTAAGTTTTTTCTAGATTTTAAGTCGACTATCTGACGTTCGTGTCAGTTCTAAACGTGTCACCTCGGTGTATTATCGGCCTGTGATTGATTTTATTGAATTACATCGGCAAAATGACTGGAAGTGACAGCAAAATCTCAACGAAAACGGAACCTGAGAAGAATACGGCAGAAAACGACAAGGTATTAGAAAATAGAAAGGCTAAGGATCAAGCTACAAAGAACATCGTGGCTACCAATAATATGTACAGACGTCATAAATCCGTATCCAATCTCAGTGAATCTGGAGGATTAAACGATAGTATCCACAATATCGAAGGTAATCTGGAGAAACTGGTAATGTCTGGCAGCGGAAGAAATCTCGAAGTCGAACTCACGCCTGAAATGATATCAAGACAGCAATTAGATGCAGAATTACAAGCTCTAATGCAATATGCTGAAGGTAATAAAACAGTGTTGACTGAAGTATCGAAGAGAGTAATGTCTGTAGAATATCAACTAGGTAATGTAGCTGCCACGAATACGAGCTTAAAAAATCAAGTAGCTAGTATTGAAGATCATATGTATGAAAATAAGGAAAATTTCGAATTAAGAATTACCACCGTTGATAATCGATTGACAGGGTCAATTGATGACGTACGTGACAAGTTAGCCGGTTATCAAACACGCCTTGAAGAGAGGTTCTGAGCTGAGCGTACTCAAATGCAGACTCACTCTACCAACACGATCGCAACGGTGGAGAAAAGTGTATCAATGACCATTAAGCAAGTGAATGCATTACGAAAAGACGTAAATGAGCTAATGACGAAGCCGTTTGGATCAAATTGGTCATCTGGATCACAGCAAGTAATGTATAGGAAGCCTAAAAAGATTGATGTCCAACAGCTCAAGGATATGGGAGTGGAATACACCTACGCGGAACGTTTCCACCTATTTAGTTTCCTGGAATTATTTAATCTGTACACAGACGATCCTGACATTCCAGACAGCGAAAAAGTGATGGCTCTGCGATTATTGGTCACGAATAGGGATTACCTGTACTGGAGAAGCGCGAGTATGCGTATTAAAACGAACGCTGAACTGCAGGAAGACCTTATCAGAGAAGTATGGACTAGGCCTATGCAAAAGAAAGCAGTAGCCTACCTTGATTCGTTTAAATTCACTGGCAATACGAGACAGTTTATCGAATTTATTGGTAAATGGCATAAAGTATTAGTCAGGTGTGATAAATTGGAAGACAGCGAAAGGGTTAATAAGCTGAGAGTGAAATTACCATTGTATTACTTCAGCCAGTGCTCAATGCACCACCGAGCATCGCAGGAAAACTTCATGGAGTTTGTCAACATGATGGCGAAGGATACTGTCCACAGTGAGGATACGTACATACCAGCGACGTTGCACGATCAAAACTGGGAGAATACGTATCGAGGTAATAATCAACGTTGGAACAACGACAACCACGTTCCGGCGGCGCCAACTCATCAAGCAGTTAACTCTGGAGCGCAGAATGTTATGGCTAGACAGAATACTGGAACAGGAAACCGTAATAATAATGGTAATTACCGTAATAACAACAATGCTGGTAATAATGCGAATACTGGCAATAGATACAATACAAATAATGTATCCAACGCGAGATTTAACGCTAAGTACGGAACTAGTGACATACCAACGGTCAATTTCATCTTAGTGGAGGATGGCGAAGGTAATGGAAATTCGAGTTCGCAGCCAACGGTCGAGGAACCTGAAACGGTAATAATCGAAGACGTTGGTCTAGAACATAACTCGAATTCTTTAAACTAAAGGCGGACGCGTCTAAGTTAGTACAAAGCAATGCAACTAGAACTGCTTGCGACGCCAAATACAAAGCCAACCCGAAATTCGCAGTACAAATAAACGATCAAATTTACCTACTAGTAAGTGACTCGTTAGCCTATTTTCTGGCCAGACGTGATAATAACCCGAATCAGGAATTAAACCAGTGCCCGTATTTAAAGGAACAGATATCGCTCGAAAATCTGTACCTAGCGCTGGCGACCATATCATGTTATCGATGCTGTAGTTTGAGATGAATTATTCTTCGAAGCCGAATGATTACATCGAACAGACTGTAAATAAGATAATACGTTTGTTAATATCGAAAGGGTTAAAACATATCGTTGTTTTAATGCCAGTAGTAAAACCAAGACGCGAAGGCGAAAGTAACGTTAGTTTAAATAGGTATTATGCCTACCAGAACGCATTTCTTCGTTTAACAAAACATCAAGCTGTCTCTGTATGGCGCGATCCGGCGCTGTTATTTGTAGAAACAGAGAACAAAATGGTTGACGGCAAGAAGACTGATATTAAACACCTGAAGATAGACGAACGTAGGAATGTAAAGCCGATCGAATCTTGTTATTACTGGTCTGGACATTACAGAAAGTATTACCCACGTCAAGCGATGAAGCCCAAGGTGCTGGAATCGATGGCTAGTGATCACTGGAAGTACATGCAAGAACGTGAGTGCGTGGAACGACAGCGAGCTGAAAAAAAGAAGAAAAAGCCCCATACAACGATTAAACGTGATTTTGTCAAATCGATAGTACGTGATGCTACCGGTGAAAAATACTTAGTAACTGAAAGAAAAGTAACGACTAAGAGGAGGTTGTGCAAGAATGAAGAACAACCAACCGAATTACATAATATTCAAACAGAAGATGTATTAGGAGCTCCCGAGTTAGATCACAACAGTAAAGAGAAGTGTACCGCACTGGAGATAAGTCCAGAGAATATTACGTTGACGTGTAATGTAATACATACTGAGCAAGAATTCCAGCGACAGGAACAAAATTATCTGCCGCCTGAAGAAGAAAATCGGCTCGATTGTAATTTCGTTCAGAATGAGATTGTTCAAGGCCCGCCATGTTCGTTCGGCCAACATCGTCCTGAACCAAATTGGAAAAAGAAATACACGAATTGTCCAAAACCCCAGGTTCCGCTGCTGAAAGTAATGGAAGAGATGGATAAACAAGTATTAGAACATATTGAAAAAACGGGTATTAAATGCGTAGTACCTGTGTTTATCTGTGAGCAAAAATATGTGATGCAGCTCGATACAGGGGCAACTCTGAATGTAATATCGATGGCGATGGCTCGCGAATTAACCGAAAAACATCGAGATAGAAATATAGTTCGATACATGAAGGTAGATCCAGTAATGGTGTCCGTAGCTGATCAGCAAAACGTGCAAATGAAACACCATGCACTCGTGGTAAAATTCAATCTAGGGGAAAACGAATTTGAAGTACCCTTCTATATTATGAATGGAAATAAGAAGATACTGATACTCAGAACCGGTTCAATGGTGATAATGGGAGTACAGCCAATTTTGAACGGAGGCTTCGCCACAGTATAACCGAAGGGTGAAGTTAAGCGAGATGTGGTTGAATACATGTCATCGGCCGAGTATAAAGATCTGATAACGGTCCATTCGATCGAAGTAGAGGAAGACGATGCTCCTCACGCAGTATACATGGTCGGTAAACATACGAAAGCTACGAAATGGGATGATCCACATCCAGACGATATAGACCACAGTCCTGAAAAATATACACGAAAACTTTGGTCGTCATTACAGCAGATGGTCAACGAACGTGATATACACATGGACGATGCATTAGAAGCGTATAATCTGCTAGAACAAAAAGCAGCGGCTTTTAGTGATTTTCCTGGTCGTTATAAAGGAGATCCTGTCCATTTTAAGTTCAAAGATCCAGCGAACATACCGAAGTTTCGCGGCGAGAAATACAAGCCGAGTAATAAGTTATTACCTGCATTTCGAAGAAAGCTGAAATTAATGTTACATAAGGGTTATGCAACACCATCAGATACCCCGTACATTAATACTACCATGCTGCAGGTGAAGAATAATGGAGATATTCGTCCGTGTCTGGATCCAGACGAATTAAATAAACTGCTGGAGAATGATTATAACGAAGCTCCGATGTTGGACCGTGTGGTGACAGATTGTCCAGAAACGAAATACTTCTCTACGTTAGATTTCGTGTGTGCTTTTTGGCAACTGGTACTGGATGAATGGTCTCCGCAGTTTTGTGGTTTCCAGGTGGACGGCCAGGTGTACCAATTTGATCGATTACCGTAAGGCTTGAAGATAGCGTTGGCCGAATTCATCAAGGTCATTAATAAAGTAATACCCGATCGCAAAGACGTAGCGAAATATGTCGATGACCTGTTGTTAAGGGCAAAAACGTTTAAGGAGATGGTTCAGTTATTAGCTGAAATACTTGATTTAATAATTGAATCTGGACTTACACTGAATCCGGAAAAAACTGAATTATTTAAGAAATCTACCGAACATCTGGGTTTCAAACTTGCTGAAAGTAAGATAAGTAAGCAAAACGCGAAAATTCAGAAATTCCAGGAATTTAAGATTTCAAGCTGAAACATACGAAGAACAGTAAATTTTCATTAAAAACTGAGAAAGATATCCAGACATTAGTAGGATTAACTGGATTATATCGTAGATTTATTCCTGAGTACCAGGAAATATTAGAACCGTTATACCGTATGACCAAGAAGAAGGATCGAGCGGTGTGGGGGGAAGAGCAGCAAAAAGCTTTCGAGAAGCTAGAAGAGGAGTATTGTAAACCCTTTGATTTAATGCCACCCCGAAAAGATCGAGTGATCTACCTTGATACGTATTACACTGATCATGCCATGAATGCGGTGATGTATCAGATAGTAGAGGGGCAGGATGAAGTAGTAATGTTCTCCAGCCACACGTTCAAGGATTATCAACAGAATTACACCCGCATCGATAAAGAAATACAGACGTTAGTAACCACAATCAAAAAGTTGCAGATGTGGTTACATGGGAGAAAAATACACGTTTGTTCTGATCTGAAGTCAATAATTGAAATATTCAGGGGCATGGCGCAGACGCACCGCAAGGCTGCGAACTGGATTACATACCTGAATGGTTTTGATTTAATTTTTGATTTAAAGTCAAAAAAGGCTTTTTACAAAAATCAGGCTGAAGATTTGACGGCGTACTCGATTGAGACAAATTTAGAACCGTTCGAAGTGAATTTCTTTCAGGAAGATGAGGAAGCGTTAATACAGATGTTAGATAATATCCATGTTTGGCAGGCTCAAGATCCAGAATGTATGCGGATTATTGAAATATTGACGTCAGATGATGAGGAATTAAGTGCTAGACAGCGACGAGCTAAGCGGGCGAAAGTGAAGAAATTTGCTATGCGCATGCGTGCTGCTGACGAAGCATATATCCTATATCGAACGTACAGCGATGGTACCAGTGTTCCAGTGTTACCTGATATGCTGTTTACGGATACCGTTGAATATCTGCATCATATGTATGGACACATCGGCGCCGCCAAATTGGAGAACATCTTCAAAAGACTGTATTATTCGCCAAACGCCCTGAAATACATAAAATGCATTACTAAGAAGTGTGTAATTTGCAATATGAGTAAAATCTATGGTAAAAAGAAGAAACTCGAGTATGCGCAGATAGAATCGTCAATCGTATGGTATTGGTGAAGTATTATCGGTCGACCTGTTTGGACCAGTGGCAAATAATGATGACGCGCCACACTATCTGTTTGTAGCGAAGGATATATTCACGTTGAGGATATGGATAAAACCGATGATGGATATGAAAGCGCCAACGGTAGTAGATAGGATGGTTGAAGTTATCAATGAAACGAAGTACGTGGGAGTGAAGATCAAGAAAATTATCACAGATAATGGGGCCCAATTTACGTCGGACCTCTGGAATAAGACCCTCAAGCAGTATAAGATTAAAGTTGCGCACATTACTCCGTATTGCGCAAACGCCTCGAGCGTTGAACACAATATGCGAAGCATTGGTGATAAGCTACGTGTAAAGATCAATATACATGAAGAAGATTGGGATTACATTCACCACGGATGGGAGCAATACATCGAAGAGATCGAGGATGAATTGAATAACACTCCCTCAATGTTTGGAATTAAACCGAACGAGGCCTGGGGCATTCGGGATCCGACTGCTGATAAGTTGCCAACAGAAAACTATATGATTAATGCAAAACACGAATTAAAGGTATTAAGAGACCAGCAAAGAGCGAAATTGAAACCTTTGATAACTTCCGATCAGCTGCCAGATGGAAAAGTTGACTAGAAGTATTGGAAAATTGATCGAGATGGATACGTTCGAATCGCTGTTGATGGAGCCTGCTCCAATAATGGTAGAGATAATGCCAAAGCCGGAATCGGTATCTGTATTAAATCAGATTCTGAAATTAACATGTCCGAGCAAGTTAGCCATGTAGTGTACGAAACAACAAATAACTTAGCCGAAGTATTAGCTGTAATAAAAGGTCTAGATATTATGTACGAAAGCGGTGTAAAAAAGTTGAAAATACTCACCGATGCGAAGTAGGTATGCAAAGCCATCAATTTGCACATGAGGAAGTGGACGGAGAAAGAATTTAAGAACTCTGCCCGCAAACCAGTAAAACATGGCGAATTATTCCGGCAGATCAAGGAAAAAATGCGAAAATTGGAATCCTGCGAGATAGTACATGTATTTGCAAGAACGTTCGAACACACCAACATGATAGCAGATCACCTTGCTAAGAAAGCTGTGTACACGAAGCAGATCATGGATCAAAAGATCGATGATATGGACGATCTGAAAGCAATACATGAATTAATTTGAGAACGCAGACGAATCAAACGCGAACAAGATGAGCAGCTGTGTAATAAGCAATACGGTGATCCGACGATTTTACAGCCGAATGATTTAGTATTAATAACAGCACATTCACAGTCAAATTATTATCGCGGAACATCAGCGAAATTATATGCAAAAAGATATGGTCCATACCGGGTGATATCGAAGGCTGACGCGAATAGTTACAACATTGTAGCGACTGATGATGACTCGGACGAAAAAACCGTAAATATCCGATAACTGACACTATTCTTGACTGCTGTTCAGGTTGCTGAAATAAAAAGTGACCCGAAGTTACGTTCGAAGCTGGATACTAGGTCGCTGGAAGATAGAATCCAATTTTATCTAAACAAAAACAAACCATACCTCAATAGATTAGAAAGCAGCGAAACAATAGTTGATAATAACGCAAAAGAAATTAGACAAAAAGCTGCAATTAGAATACGTTCAGAAATAGATCGACCGGAGCCTGAATTTCCAGACATTCCAAATACCAATAGTAATAAAAATGATCCAGTACCTAGTACTAGTGGAGTAACTGATGCAGTACAGAGTAGTGGAAGTACTTACGTAACAAAAAGTGGACGTAATACCAAAGCTGTGAACTATGACAAGTCATCCGTGGGACGAATCAAAAAACAAGGTAAATTGATGAGGGCTGTTGTAAATCTAGCGATGAAGATATTAAAAAAGCCTCCAATTGAACCACCGGATTGACGATATTAATGTTATTATTTTTGTAATTAAATTTTAAGAAAAATGACCAGTTTCCAATTTGTAAACATGTGAATTTGATAACAACTGCGATGTGCGTTGCACATGGTGAGCTCTACCCCCCGCCCAGCCTGTAACTTACGAGTGGCCGAATTATAACGTATTACTTGAGAAATGCACTGCATTATTTCAATTCTCAACTGATTGCAACAACATATTGAATACGTGTATGGTTCGGCCAAATTATTGACGCGTTTTGTTAATTATTTGAATTAACAGAATAAGTAATTACTTCACAGGGGCAACTTATAATTAAGCTTAGAAATTAATCAACAAGTAAAAATGGTAACTGATAGTAGGAACTTTCGGTGATGGCAGGTGTGGTAACACTGCGTTTTCGTATGATGAGATAAAGCATGGTAAAAATACACTCGTCGTCGCTGGAATTAAGAACATCGGCTGGTATTTGGTGTTTATCTCATTACATCTAGATAACATTGTCGAAACCGAGCAAATTCTGACAATCGAATTGGAGTTAGATTCTGTGTTGAAAGCGGACGATATTTCATCATATGTATTTGGATGTTCGTTAGTGAAGGTGTTTTGTGTGTAATTTTGTGCAGAACTTCAGCGGTGTACTGCAATTTGGCGAATTTCGATCGAAAATTGAAGAATTAAGCATCGTACGCGGATAATACGTAAGTAATGATTACGTTGTTAAATATTACGCTGCTGGTATTTGTGGTAATACTCGTGTCTGTAGAAAGTGAGGAAACGATACTACAATTAGGTTCCCTGATTGCTTGGTGTTTGCAGGGATTAGATTCCATCAACGCGAGATTATTGGTATTCATATTCGAGTAAAAAGTAGCAGAGATGGCGACGGTTAGATATCCAACGTGCCGCTTATGCAACGAGAATTTAATGGATACTCCAACGGGCTCCAAGAACGAATGGATGTCTTTACCGTGCAGACATGTTTTCCACATGAAATGTTATCGAGAAAAATCTAACGAAGATGCCCGCCAGCCATGCCCTCGTTGTAAAATCGAGTATAATTACGACGAAAAAAGGGAATTGCACTTCCACATCGAAATAAAACCACTCATCGTGAGTTCCGACGATACCCTCGTAATTCAACAACGGAGGCAGCTCGAGGAATTATTGGCAGAGTTGAAAGAACAACTTCGTCAGAGTGAGCAGCGTGTTCAAGCCACTCAAGAAGTACTGGACATCGCCAAGAAGCAACTTGATGTGACAAATGCCGAACTAGACGGACTGAAGGAATCAATCTCGACGCTGGAGATGAAGAACGCCGCCTTGATAGCCGAAAATGCCGATTTGCAGGATCGTTATAATGAATTAGCAATCAATTTCGAGGCGATGGAGGCGAGAGCAGCGGCGTTAGAGAGTAGGTTGAAGAGGGCAAACGAAATTACAGAAAAGGTAAAAATAATGTTTTCGAATATGGAAGTAATCACGAAGAATCGAGACCGCGAAATAGACGAATTAGAACGTCAAATAAAACTTTTAAATTTACAGGAACAAGAAAAAGCCGAAATACCTGAACCGAATGCTGACAAACTACCAACGGATGCGATGTTAGATAAGGAGACGGAGTTAGCGACGGCGAACTTGGAAAGTAATACAATCGAAAAAGCACCAAGAAAACGCCCGTCACCGACATCGGAATTAGAAATACGTAAGAATAAAATTAGGTCTATATTTAACTTACGTAAAGAATTATTTAGAGAAAAATTCACAATGCTGATAACGGTAGATGCTGGCTCTCCAGTGAAACGAATGAGTGTGGAAAAGCAGACAACGCCGCTCGACGAATTAAATCAAGCCCAAATCGAAGCGAACAAGGCAGCTCTACGTAGCAATAACGAATCACCAACAGTATTAGCTGCGAAAATGATGCCGCTGAAATCAGAAACAGGTACGTGTATTAATAACTGGCTGCAATTAATATCGGAGGAAAGCAGTAACGATAGTGATTATATTGTCTTAGACAACGCATCCGGTCTCGAGTCATCGGGCGAGCTGAATTTAGATAAGACGAATTCCCTCCTGGTTAGAAGAGTGGCGAAAGAAACGATTTCGGATACGGTATCGGTAGTAGTCAAGAAAGAAATGACAGATACGAAAGCCGAGGAGAAACCAACGGTGACAAAAGTAGGTATATCAAAAAGTCAATACTTCGAAGCGACCGAAAGTGAATACGAATTATTTCAGCCGGACGAGACTTCGACGCCGAAGGAAGATTTCCAGCAACCTTCAACATCGAACAAGACGCCGTTATCAGCTCGAAAAACCGAAAATAGAGGAATCGACGGACAGGATTATATTCCTCTCAACGACGCTCAACGAAAAAGGATGGAAAACTTTTGGGGTAAAGAAAAAAGAAGCGCCGAACGAAGTAGTAGGCAAGACCGAATTATCGATGAAGAATTAGCTTGGGTGAATCGAGATATAGAAACGAGAGGAGAACCGAGCCACCGGGACCGCTAAAGACGACCACAACCGGACCCCCATCGATTAGAAGAACGTTACCAGACCGATCAAGAAATAAACCGCAAACGAATATACCAACACCCGCTGATGCTGTATAAAATGCTGTCCGAGGAGATGCAGAAAATTTACGTCCCGACTGGCTTCACGTCCAGGGCTGTAACGCAGTACCGGATAGATGGAACCGAAGACGATCCCCATTACTTCTATACAATCGATGACTGGGGTTTGTACGGTGACGGAATACCCTACATGGCAGTGTGAGGGGCAATTAGAAACAATCAGAGATTCGATAAAGAACTATCATGTAGTAAGTTCCTGGCAGGCAGGTTCAAAACGAAAATTCAACTTCGAAATTTGGCAGATATACCGAGAATGCCATTAAAGATGATATTCGGATTGTGCGACGTTGATACCCCGGACCCCTCAGTCGAAATAATTGAAATAGAAATGTATATACGGCAGATATTCGACCAGATGTATAAAAGGGGAGTAAGATACACGATGCTAACAATGGGACTTCTCTATGCGGATGCGCCGGCAAAAAGAAAAGCTCTCGAAGATATTATGATACGTGAGATAAACCGTCAGCTGTGGTACTGGTATTATTTCGACGCTCCTCGAAAATTAATATGGAACGCGGAAGGTACCACATCAAATGGATTAGCCCGCTACCTAAGTCATAACGATACATGGGACGTGACGGAGGAGTTAGTGTATTTTGCGAGAAATCCGAAGTTAGAAGACGAAAAGCCTGAGACCCTGCAAACCCGAAGATTTCCGTTCGACGAAGTGGACCGAAAATATGAAGAGCAGAGTCGACGAAGACGACATTAATGCATTATTTTTGATCATCGTTCGAAGAAGTAAATTGTAGATCGAATTAAGCATATTATGCGCTCGTTTACTTTTTAAAGCAAGCAGTATGTTGCTCTCGTTTTCGTATTATTATTAGTGTTTGAGTTTTTTTTTATATTTTCTTTATTATTGCTTTATTCTTATACGTATCTGATAACAATTTGAAAGTCGCTGTTAATTGAAACAATGAGATGGTGATTTCGTTATGGTATTAGAGCCGAAATGTTTTGTTTACAATTTAAATTTTGATAGAATTATCCAAAAGAGTTCCTATGATCATGTTTACCATGTTATATTTATATATTTCCAGTTTCGTTTTGAACATCGTTTTGAATTATATACTTGTTGAACAATAAAGTTATGATCGAAGGTAAAGATCGAAAAAAGCAAGCTGAGTTGATTATTTTCAATGAGTTTTGATTTATTTCTATACATAAAAATACAAACAATAGTACAGACAGAATAGCAGTTAATTCGTACCAGAAAGTTAATAGACCCTAGAGGTTTCTCCAAAAGATATTAAATATGTTCAAAGTGATCGACGAGCGTGCAATCAAGCCGGCGCAGATGATCCAATCAGCATCCATGGTCAACCACCTGTGAAGAAAGAAGACATCCATTAGTTAAGTACTCGTAAGTTTAGGGGTGGGTAGAATGTTACTTACCTATTTAGTTGTTAAGTTAGTTACTGTGTTAGGTAGTTATCCGTGGGTTTTTCCACGTCGTATCGGATTATTGGAGCATAGGTCAAATTCCATCATAACCGTCGGAGTTGCAGAAGGTCGCCGAAAGGGGCAGAAGCGGTCTCCCATCGTAGACGGAAGATCGTGGTAGTCACCCCTATGTTGGTTTTCCACCAACTCCTACGTTCCCGCCGGAAAGGGGCATATGTAGGGGTGACCGTTGCCCGTACCAACTAGGTGGTACTTTCTGTATTATCACAGCTACAGTGGCAACACTGTAGCTGCGAGTGAATTAGACGGCTGCGTCGAAGTAATTACGACGCTCGCACATCAGTACCAAATCGTATTACAAACGGACTCCTTTGTGGCTTACGCCAAAATAATGCAATACTGCTAATAATTCTTATAATTCGCATAATTCGATTAATTCACGGTAATTCATTTAATACACGTTAATTGTTTTAAAGTTAATTAATTTTAAGAGTGTAATTCGTTTAATGCGCATGTGATATTCAAGTTTAATACATGTAATTTGTTCCACGTCAAACGTGTTATTATTTGAACAGTGAGTGTTGCAATAGATCACCTTCCGATTAAGCTTTGCCTTATCCTTGTAAAAGTTTAAAGTCAAAGTTTATCCCTTCATCTTACTGATCTGAATGGCAGAACTGATAATACAGTTTTGCCACACTGGCTGATGAAATGAGTCGAATAAGCGATTTCGGATCTTCCACCCTGCACTGTGTACAGAGCCCAACCTAGCCATCTGATTGGCTGTTTTAGTCACGTGCCTATCGGCTCGTCTCCTCTTATCACTGACTGGACTTATAAAAATTTTACGAAGTAAATTCAGAAATAAACGAATGGTTTTTTTTTTTATTCTAAATTTCTAATATTTTCCCCTGCTAAATCTTCAGATGAATTGAAATTGAGAAATAAACGAATGCTTTTTTTTCTATTCTAATATTTTCGCCGCTCGCTCATATCTTTATACTTCCTGTTCCTTTATAAGTTAAGAAAAATCATAATCATTGCAACATGTAATCATAATTGCACTGGAAATTTTCATTTATTTGCTTAAAAACACATTAAAAAATATAATAAAATTACATTCGCTTTTCCAAATTCGGCAATCCAAGTCGCAATGTCATCTTCTGTTTTGAGATTGGCCCTTAATTTAAGCGAAATAGTTGAATTTTCACCATTTGAAAGAAAAATGTTATTAAAACGTGGAGGCAAATTATTTGGCGAAGTGAGTTTTAATATTATTAAATATTAATCAATCATATTGGGCGACAATTCTTCCATTTTCAATAATAATTATATATTCGCCAATTCATTTGAAGATTTAATGGCGAAAATATTAGTATAGAAAAAAAAACATTCGTTTATTTCTGCATTTACTTCATAAAATTTTTATAAGTCCAGTCAGTGATAAGAGGAGACGAGACGATAGGCACGTGACTAAAACAGCCAATCAGATGGCTAGATTCGGCTCTGTACACAATGCAGGGTGGAAGATCCGAAATCGCGTCGAATAATTGCATCCCTTTATCAAACCACATGAGGCACGTGAATGTGATCTCGAGCGGCGACCGGCGAGCGCGTAGTGTATCATGTCTATAGACACTGGACCTAGAATAAGACCGGTAACTGCAGGCTGAGGGGTAAGACGGGAACACCTGATATTCAGGAGTGTTAACCGAAACCGAAACCGTAACCGAAATCCAAAATTAACCGCTATAAATAGATGATTAACCGTAACCATAACCTTAACCGAAATCAAAATTTTGGAAAAATGAAACCGTAACCGTAAACCTTAACCTAAATGAATTGAAATTATGTAACCATAACCATAACCGTAACCGAAATGATTTTTCCGGTTTTCGGTAAATTGATTTTGTGATTTCCAGCTATTCTTTTTCAATAAAGAATAGAGAAAGAAATGAAAAAATTGAAATATCCGCCCTGAATCAGGTCTGAGGTCTTAATTTATTCAGCACTTTACGATTTTTTTCGAAAACTTTGAACACCAATGATCAAATTTTGGAGACTGGAAAAATTTTGGCAATTTTTTTGAATATTTGGTCTCTTTTTACAGTTTTTGAAAAAATTAACCGAAACCGTTATTTTTAACCGTAACCGAAATTTTTTTGCCATCACTGTAACCAAAACCGAAAACCGATAACCGAAATGAATAAAAAAATGTAACCGTAATCGTAACCGTAACCGAAAAAAATAGTTGAAAACCGAAACCGCTAAACCGTAACCGTTATTTTTTTCGATTTCGGTAAACACCCCTCCTGATATTTGAGTTATTACAATTTATCCCGCTGGGTGCTCTTGGCTGCGCTGCAGTCGATTTTTTACGCTAAAGTGCAAGAATAATTTATTGAGCAACTTATATCACTAATTCCTAAACTGCAACCGTTTAAGATGTTGAATTCAATAAATTCTTGATTTCTTGATAAAATTTTCGCGATAAAAATATTGTAAGCTAGCAGAATGATCGATTTGTTGTGAATTTGAATAAATACTCTAGTTATTTTTTAGTAATAATAACCTCATCTATTGGGACCTAGCGCGCGGAGTAGCTGCTCTCTAACGGCTAAATCTAAAAGGTGCGAAAAGGTGCAAACAAACCCTTATCATAATTGATAACGAAAATTTTCGAACATAGAATAGAAAGTTTTAACGAAAATAAATGACAATCTCATCGATTATCCTTCAGATTTTTAAAATCAAAGTGTGCAGAATTTCATCCTCTTTCAATAGATACGTTTACGAGGTTCCTAGCTTATATAATTGCTGAGATTTTTCCATTCTAAGTTTGAAAAATCATGTACTTGATTCGACTTTTAGCTTTCACATTGAATTTTGATCAACAGTTAATGAAAGACCAATATTTATTATTGATCCATCATACGCGAAATTGTATCCTCTTTTCAACGATGTATTTATGAAATCTCTAGCTTCAATATTTCTCAAGATATTTCGTGCTAAACTGAGTGCAACAATCACTAACAATACACAGTGCTTATGGCGTGTTCAATAGAATCATCAACGGTGTCAACTTGTTTTAATGATATCTAGAGAAATAATGAAGCTACTGATCTCATAAATACATCGTTGAAAAGAGGATAAAAATTCGCACATGATGAATCAATGACTAACATTGTTTTCTCATCAATTGTTAATCAAAATTTATTGTGAAAGTGAAAAGACGAATCGAGTATGTGATTTTTCAAACTTGAAATTGAAAAATCTCAGCAATTATATAAGCTAGGAACCTCGTAAACATATCTATTGAAAGAGGATGAAATTCTGCACATGCTGAAATAAAAAACTCAGAACAATTGCCCACAAAATGTAATAAAATATGCAAACTATGTAATAAACAATAGAATTGAAGAGTTTGTTTGCACCTTTTCATTACTGATAAGGATACCTACTCAACGCAATACACACTAGCGCTCCATACCTACCCTAGGTCCCAATCGGTGTTATCATCGCGTTATCAATAAAAAAATCGACTGCAGCGCAGCCAAGAGCACCCAGCGGGATAAATTGCAATAACTCAAGAAAATTAGCCAATATGGCCGCGAGTTACCGGTCTTATTCAATAGAGACTGTGGAGATTAGCGGATTGCCTATACCCCTGCGCCGTGATGCTACGTCGGAAGCATGTATCAGTGTTGCCAGTTGTGGTGATTCATCGCCAAGCTACAACACTAGACAACACTGATACGAAAATTAGGTTGTCCCAACGTTGTTGTTGCGTTGTTGTTTACATTTTTACGACGTAGCTTCACGGCGCGGGTATAGGCAATCCGCTCATCTCCACAGTCTCTATTCAGGGTTGGGTGTAAAATAAACGGCGTAGAATATTTTTTTATTCTACGCGTAGAATGACAAGTGTAGAATAGCTCTCTATTCTACATCTACACTAGAATGTAGAATGCGTAGAATGCAATAAAAACGTCAAAAAATCCTGAAAAAATGTGAAAATTTTACAATTTTGAGATTTTAAATTGCAATGATGCAATATTTATTAACTGGGTGGCTGGCATTTCGAAGAAGACAGTAACGTTAGTATTAAAATTAAACCATAAAACTCTTTTATTTCTTCAATAAAACAACAATCGATTAAATTAAAAAGGTCCACCGGAACTACCAGAAGCAGCAAAATATCGGATATCGAGTTATCAAGTTGAGAAAAATCATGTTGAGAAAAATCGTGTTTTTTTTTTGATTTTTAGTTGGAAATTTCGCTCATTCTACGCATTCTACGCATTCTACGCATTCTACATTTATTCTACACGGTTCGTCTATTCTACCTCAAGTGTAGAATAACCTATTCTACGCGTAAAGACCCAACCCCAAGGAAGATATATACTATCATCTTCCTTGCCCAACCCTGCTTATTCTAGGCTAGGTCCAGTGTCTATAATCATGTCGTTGAATTTAGTATCTTGAGAAAATCGAGTTTTTACTGGGAATTTCAGTTGGGCGGGTTGGGCGGGTTTGCGAGACGGAATTGGCGGGTTCAGCTCCAAAAACTCTGGCAACCCTGCCCATCACTACTTTGTGGCTTCTGCCAACTTATGACTGTTAGCCATGTCCTGTCATAAACAGCCTCCAGATTTATTCGCGTATATAATTGTTACATGTTAACAAATGTCTGAATTTGCAAAGTTTAAACCGTTGGATTTAGATATTGAGGAAGATGAACGTCTTCCTTTCAAGTTGTTTTTATATGACACATCCGCTTCGAATATCATCAGCCGTTCAGACAACATGAATAATCAAAGTAAGTGTTTATGTCTTTATTTTTGACCGACGTATGACCACCAGTGCCAAAAACGGCACCTCAGCTCAGTGGTTTTTGTTGCATTCTTGATCCACCGAAGAGTTAATCAGAAAATGTACTCTCTTTTGTTTAGATGCAGTTTCTGTCCACCGATGTATTCGGAATGCCATGCGTACTGCATATGCTGATGTACGCAATGCGAACCCAAATGTCATAATATCGGAGATGGCGAAAATGAAGTTGTTATATTTCTTATGGGTTTTCAACTTAGAAGAGCGAATCATTTTGGAAAATGGCAGCGTCGTTGATACGGTTCCCGATGATTGGCATGTATGCGCCGGAAGGGGCTGGGGAGGTGGTGTAGATTTTGGAGGAAACCAGTTTATTTGTAATATCGTCCAAAGTTTTGACGGGAGTTTCACCATTTCTGTTGTGGTAAGATATGACTTATTGCAACTGTCATGTTGTTCCCTCTTTAGTTAATTGAACTCGACTTATGAATGTGTTATTTTGCAGGACTTTGTCGATCGTGCTATCACCGAAACAATTGAGATATCACGTTTACCCGAGAATATTGAGTCCGAGAATAACGTTGAACGTACTGCAGACCATAAAAATATACGTGATATCGTTCACAAATTGTCAATGTGGATTGAAACTATGTGAGTCTTTTATCTTACAGTTACCATGTTCGTTGATTTTTACTAGGAAACATATTGAAATATCATGTTCTGTTTTCAGGTTTATGGTAAGATATAAAAAGAAAACATATGGGGCCAGAAAACCGTATTCCCTTCGATCGATTACGAACTCTATGTGAAAGCAGAGTTGACGTAAAGATACAGTTCGCT
This sequence comes from Pseudococcus jackbeardsleyi, assembly GCA_038380155.1. NCBI lineage: Eukaryota > Metazoa > Arthropoda > Insecta > Hemiptera > Pseudococcidae > Pseudococcus > Pseudococcus jackbeardsleyi. The sequence goes on along the minus strand of CM076240.1, from coordinate 59,371,110 downwards.
TATGGTTATCGTATTATTTCTAAGTTTTTAAAAATTTTTTACTCAATTGTTTGTGATGTAGTGTAAACGTAGCGTATACATTCAGATGGAAAACATTCGTAATATCAAGATTTCTAATCTTGACTGATCACAAATTAAAAATTTAAACGCATGCTAATAATCTCGGTTCATTTTGAAAAGTCTATTATTCCTGTTATTGTTCGATATTGTGGTATTACTTTTTGTTCTTATTAGCTTTTTTCAGTTCCCTTTTATTTTTTTTTTCGATAATGTATTTAGACAACACCACCTATATGTAGTAAAAGGCCTGAGTACAAGTTTTATGACATTACAGGTGTAGGCGATCGATTTTTATTTTTTTTTTCAATAATGCATTGACTGATGTGTAATGTATTAATTCGTTTCAGTTTTTTTTTTCATCCATCGAAGTTTATTGATTTTCGATAAATATATAATAATAAATAAATTGAAAATATTCTTCTTCGGTTGTCCTGCAGCCTAAAAAAGAAAATATGAATAATAAATAATCGTTTGGTTGAACATTGAAGTAGTTGATGGTCGAGTTTCAAACTCATTTTATTTATTTCTCTGGGAAAATGTATTTATTTTTGATCGACCTGCGAACTAGAATAAAAAATATGTAAAATAGATGATCATTTGCTTGAAAGTCGAGTTTCAAATTCATCAATCATTCTTCTTTCTTTTATACAAAAACGATGAAAGCATCTGAAAAAAGAAAAGAAACCAGAATCATTCGATCAGTTAAATTATTGAAAACAATACATGCGATCTGAATAAAAATTAATACGTGATCATATTTCGCGCATACTTTTCTGATTGTAGTTGGATCAGAGTTGGACAAATGACCGTCACAAACGTTTATCGTGACCGAGCACGATAGGTCACGGTCACAAACGTTTTTAAGGGCTAAAATGTGTTATTTAACCCCTAATCTATGTGTATAGTTCATGCCCAAAGGATAAAAAAATTTTCTCAATTGACCATGCCCGCGCGCGAATTTCTTTTCTCCACTGACTTTGTGCCATTTTCCGTGTTAAGTACGCGCATACCAATTCTTTTTGAGGTCTCGTATGCAAAGATGAAAAGATCAATGATGCAAGTTCAAATTTATGCAAAATTCATTCCAATTATTTCAACTTGAATTGAGCATTAATTGATAATTGAAAATGTTTTTATTTTTAAAATTTTCAATTAAAAAAAATCGATATTAATTAGAGGAAAAATTGGAGGAAAAGGGAAAACTTTAAAGTTATGGAAAAGAATTTCAATGTTATTGAGAATACGAATTATGATTGAACTTCAACTTCATCTTGTGAAATAGGTATTTGAAGGAATCGAAATAGTTTTAAATGAAAATGAAAATTTTTAATTTAAATTATCTGTGAAAATTCGACTATAATTATTTTTCAACTTCACGTTTTTCAAAATTTCTTTCGACGTAATGATTGGAAGAAAATTTTAAAATAAATGACATAAAATATAAATACCCACCGAAAAATATTTAAAAACAAAACTGGATAAATTTTGAGAAAATTGAAGCAGATTCACAGTTGTTTTTGTTTGGAAAATTTTTTAAATCGGACATTATTTTATTTACAAATAAGAATTAAATAAACTGAAAAAAATTAGAGTTTAAAAAATTGAACTTCGAATAAATTAAAATTGTTCTACTTACGTATAAGTTTACAAACTCAATTTATGTAATCTTCATGAGATTGAGAACCTTGAGAACTCAAAATTTTGTATTTTTGGTGAATTAAAATTTTTGGTATTCATTATTACCTATTCATAATTATTTTTTGTAAACTTCTGAACGAAGTTGAGAATTTTTTTAATCTTTCCGACTAAATTCATCTTCATCAAACATCAAGTATCATAAATACAATTGCAGTGCTCGATGACCGAAGCTTCACGTTCGCGAAGTGGCACAAAGTCAGTGGAGAAAAGAAATTCGCATTTCGCGCTCACTTGAGCGCTAGTGTAGCTGAGGTGATAGAATCAAATAAAATACATTAGCTCTTATGGGAGGAATTCAGTTTTTCGAATTTTTAAGGAAAACTGTGGGTTTATGTGAAATTTACCCATAATAAGAATTAAAGATTATTAAATTTCGCATTGATTGGTGCAAAAAGTTTTGAATTTCTTTCAATGATAAACATTTTATGGGCATTTCTTTTTATTCGTTTTTTGCTCATGTCAACTTTGAATTTTTTATTACAGTAACTTGTAGAGAATTTTATCCTCTTTCCAATGACGTATCAACGAGCTTAATCGCGTAAGTATTCAAGCCGCTATCCTTTTGTTAATGTGTTGAAACGTGTACTACCATTTTTGAAAATAACGGATCAGCCGATCAGCTGTTGTGAAATAGTTCTGAAAAATGAAGATGACTGTTTCAACGCATTAACAAAAGAATAGTGGCTTAAATATTTACGCGATTAAGCTCGTTGATACATCGTTGGAAAGAGGATAAAATTCTCTACAAGTTGCTGCAATAATAAATTGGTGTTGTCGATCTCAATTTTGAGTTATTTCAATTCAAAGTTGACGTGAGCTAAAAACAAATAAAAAGAAATGCCCATAAAATGTTTATTATTGAACGAAATTCAAAACTTTTCGCACCAATCGATGTGAAATTTAATAATCTTTAATTCTTATTATGGGTAAATTTCACATAAACCCACCGTTTTCCTTAAAAATTAGAAAAACTGAATTCCTCCCATAAGAGCTAATGTATTTTATTTTATGCTATCACCTCAGCAACCGTAGTTCCAACAAGTTCGCATAGAATGCAGCCAGTCCGCGCGAAATAGTCAATAAGTTATTAAGCCGGACATTTATCGGTCACATATGTCGTTTTAGGACATGGTGTCAGGGCTGCGAGAACGGGATCGGAACGGAACGGAATAACGGAACGGAACGGATAAAATTGCCTTTTTTGAACGGAACGGAAGGGTGACGGAACGGAAAAAATATTTTTGGAACGGAACGGTAATGGTAACGGAACGGAAAAAATATTTTTGAAACAGAACGGAACGGAAAAATTATTTTTGGAACGGAACAGAACGGTAACAGAATGGAACGTGATCCGTTCTATCAACCCTGTTTGGACAAAACAGATTTAATATTAATAATAATAAATCTTCAATCATATATTTTTGGCGAAAATTGACAATTATCATAAAAACAGAAATTTGGCGCCGGAAAAGGACACTGGAACTGCCGGAACCAGGGTTACAAGAATGGGAACGGAACGGAATAACAGAACGGAACGGATAAAATTGCCATTTTAGAACGGAACGGAACGGTAACGGAACGGAAAAATTATTTTTAGAACGGAACGAAATGGTAACGGAACGGAAAAATTATTTTTAGAACGGAACGGTAACGGTAACGGAACGGAAAAATTATTTTTTAGAACGGAACGGAACGGAACGCGATCCGTTCTCCCAGCCCTGGACATGGTAACCCATTGTAGCCGTCATCATGACCCAGGTCACATTCGTCGTGTATAGTCACAATAAATCACTGATTTTTGATTTTATTTTCAATATGTTTAAATTTTTTCGCTTTATGTTATCTTTCATCATTTCGTTATTAGCAAAAATTCCAAAATTTTGAAATTTGAATTTAAATTTGAGTACTTTTGTGCTCGTCACAAAAACGTTTGTGACGGTCATTTATTTAACTTTGAAAAAAATGGTTAATTTTTTCGTGACAGTCACAATAGTTTCATGACGGTCACATATTTTGGTAATTACCGGTAATTACCATATTATCGTGACCAGTCACGATCGAATTTACGTGACCGTCAGTGACATATGGTCACGAATATGTGACGGTCATCAACACTTGGCCAACTCTGTGATAGAATCAAATAAAATACATTAGCTCTTATGGGAGGAATTCAGTTTTTCTAATTTTTAAGGAAAACGGTGGGTTTATGTGAAATTTACCCATAATAAGAATTAAAGATTATTAAATTTCACATCGATTGGTGCGAAAAGTTTTGAATTTCGTTCAATAATAAACATTTTATGGGCATTTCTTTTTATTTGTTTTTAGCTCACGTCAACTTTGAATTGAAATAACTCAACATTGAGATCGACAACACCAATTTTTTATTACAGTAACTTGTAGAGAATTTTATCCTCTTTCCAATGACGTATCAACGAGCTTAATCAGGTAAATATTCAAGCCGCTATTCTTTTGTTAATGTGTTGAAACGTATATTACCATTTTTGAAAATAACGGATCAGCCTATCAGCTGTTGTGAAATAGTTCTGAGCTGTGACGTGTAAGGTATATGTTTACAGTAAACATATACCTTACACGTCACAGCTATGTATAAACATACACTATTTTTTTGAAAATCACTGGTTGCTTGTGATAGAGAGAACATGGGGAAAAATTAGTTTTTCTATTTTATTTTTGATTATTTGATTATCCGTTGGAAGGTGGAGATTCAGTCGCTCATTTCCTAACTTCTCTCGTTCGTTCAGTTCATTCGTTCCTTTTTAGTTAGTTACGATTCTTAAGGTTTTTCTCTGTGATCTCAGAGTTTACTGGTTATAATTTCTAAGCTCACCCCGTTCGTTAATGTGTTCGGTTATGTTCAAGTTAATTATGGTTTATTGAAAGTTAAAAGCTCTAAGCTTTGAGTAATAAGTTGAATTATAAAGTTCGTACAAATACATTCGTTAGATTCGTTGGTCTATTTGATTCTATTTACTTTTTCATTTGCGGTGCACTACCTCAATTTCCAAAGTGGTAGCAGTCAGCGTGTAATACGCCACGTGCAGGTACAATTTTTCGTTTTATTGTTCTCGATGACTCCTCCGCCGCCAAAACAGCGCAGAAGACAGGCCCCAGGTGTCTGCTCAAACGTGACCATCAATGCCGTCAGTAGTGCGCTCGCCACGTGCAGCATCCAAGCTCAGGTACAGAATACCGTCACCACGTGCGGACAGCCGCATAGATTGGCTAATCCAGCAGCAACGAGCGCACCACGTTCTTCCGGCGCGAACACTACGGTCACGAGTTCTGTTATGGCGATTGGACAGCAGCTAGCCACGTCCGGCGCCTTATTCCAACCTCCGCCGCCACCGCCACTGATACAGGCAATGAATGGGCAACGATTTGTAATTATACGTGATCCAAGGTTACCGGCGCCCAGACCAAACACGACAGCTATTTTCCGTCCGAGTGTTTCGATTTTTCCAGTAACGTCTGCCCAAAGTTCGAATATAGTTTCTGCGCCGCAGCCATCGATATCGCAGGCTCCGATCAATTCGTCAGCTCCGAGTACAAACACGGCGAATTCGGCTCCGATGGTCAACATGGTCAATAGGTCTACGACCCCATACGTTCCTCGTTTTGAGTTCAGACTGGGCAGTGCACCTGTACCGAATACGAGTCAAAATCAAGGATTTATACTGATAAACACAGGTAACGCTAATATGATACAAAATCCCTATATATAGCAGCAGGTACCGATCGTAACCCAGCCAGCGTTCCAATCGTTCGCTCATATCCCGTTACCAGATCAAACGTCGACAAATCCGCAAGTTCAGGCGCAAGTTAATCCGCCGCCGCATGGATCTTCCGACGATCACTCACAGAATGTATCCAGCTCGACTGAAAACTTCCGACTGCCGTTCATTGACAACTCGACGCTCACGGGGAGCGCTAAAGTCGCAGGTCTACTGGGGTGATCGAATACATTGGCTTATATGGGAGAAATGAGGTTTTTCGGATTTTAATCGAAAACGGTGGGTTTTTGTGAAATGTGCCCATGAGAAGAATTAAAGACGACAAAATTTCCTATCGATTGGTGCAAAAAGTTTTGAATTTCATTCAATAATAAACATTTTACGGGCATTTCTTTTTATTCGTTTTTTGCTCACGTCAGCTTTGAATTAAAATAACTCAAAATTGAGATCGACAACCCTAATTTTTTATTGCAGTAAGTTGTAGAGAATTTTATCCTCTTTCCAATGATGTATCGACGAGCTTAATCGCGTGAATATTCCAGCCGCTATTCACGTTTTAATGCACTGAAACAAATTCATCATTTTTGAAAATAACGGATCAGCTAATCAGATGTTTTCAAATATGAAGATAACTGTTTCAACGCATTAAAACGTGAATAGCGGCTGAAATATTCACGCGATTAAGCTCGTCGATACATCATTGGAAAGAGGATAAAATTCTCTACAACTTACTGCAATAAAAAATTGGGGTTGTCGATCTCAATTTTGAGTTATTTTAATTCAAAGCTGACGTGAGCAAAAAACGAATAAAAAGAAATGCCCGTAAAATTTTTATTATCGAATGAAATTCAAAACTTTTTGCACCAATCGATAGGAAATTTTGTCGTCTTTAATTCTTCTCATGGGCACATTTCACAAAAACCCACCGTTTTTGATAAAAATCCGAAAAACCTCATTTCTCCCATATAAGCCAATGTATTTTATATGATTGTATCACCCCAGCGGCACGTAGTTGCAACAACATCGGATAGATGGAGCCACTTGTAATCGAGCCGTCAATTAACAATGGAGCGATTTCTGCGTTCGTATTAACCACAGATATGAGCTTCGCTACATGGAAGACTGTAATCCAAAATGAATTGATGTCAATGAATCTCGATAAATTCCTACTCACCGAAACCTACGTCATCCCATTGGCTGAAAGGAGCGAGAATTTTAATCGCCAGGTCGCCTGGGTAAAGGCGTTCATCATTACGAGAGTCGCTGACTCACTCAAAACGTACATCACCGACGCTGAAAATCCCGCTGAAATGGTTGCCAGGCTCGAAAACCGGATACAGCCAATAATACCTGAAGCAAGGTTTCAAATTAAAAGATCGTTCAACTCCATTAAAATGGGTATGACTGAAAAGGCGCAAAACTTTATAAATAGGTTCGAAGTTGAACAGCGCCAGGCACAGCGTTACGATGCCACATTATGTCCGATAGATATCTTAGATAATTTCCTAGCAGCGATTAAAAATGCCGTACCTGAAGCAATCAACACATACAATACACAGCCAGTTAAGTCCATCGAAATCGCTAAACTAATCCTCCTTGCCGAAGAAGCAGCAAAAAAAGAAACATTAGCGCGCCGCGATACGGACGACGGCGATAAAACTGCTGCATCGACGTTCTCAAACAATAGAGATAATAACAACTTCCGTGGCAGTTTCAGAGGAAGAGGACGATCAAACAATCAAGGTGGACGCGGTAATCATAATAAACCGTTCATTAAATGTACTAGGTGTGGTAAACCAGGCCACTCATACAAAATATGCACGAATCCCCGTTGGGAATGCTACAATTGCGGCGAGATGACCAACGATCACGAAGGTTGGAGCTGCAAGAAACCAACAGTCGTTAAGAGTTGGTTCAAATTAAAACGATTAAACCAGAACCAGAATCAGCGCGGTAACGCTACGCAGAGATTTCCTCGAAAGAAACCCGCTAATGTTAATTACAATCCTCGTTCGGCTTCGCAGAATCCAGCTGCCAATCCAGTCGTTAATAATTTAGAGGTAGCCGGAGTTGGAGTACCGAGTAAGTCGAATGACAAATGCGTTTATAAGTTTCTAAGCGACTCAGGCGCAGACGAGCATTTCATTACCTCTCTCAATGGTTTAATTAATGTAAAAACAACTGATTCGATCACTGTTATGGGTGCAGATAGTCGCTCAAAGATGAAAATTACACACGTTGGCGATTTAATTACAAAAAGATGTGATGGTCGAGATATCGTTATCAAAAATGTTTACTACTCACCACACATAGCTCGAAACCTGTTCTCGCTTAGAAAATTCGTAAATCTAGGTGCTAAAATAACGTTAGATATAAATAATATTACGATAGTCGATAAAAATAATGAAGTGATTATGTCCGGTGCGTTTGACGGCAGATTTTGGTGGCTTGACCTCACAGCTAACCCAAATTTATACAGTTCGTTCAATATAGATAGTAATAAAAAGGCGGGGAGTTCAAGTTCAAAATTTAAAACCGTTAGCGATATCCCTCTCCCTCCTGGTCCGAGTTCTAGCGATCATGATTACACTAAACCTGAAAAATTCGATTACAAAGACGTTAAAGACGCTGAATCGTTAGCAAAATACCTCGATGTCGAGGCAGAAATGAGTTTAAATGATTTAAAAACACTTACTAATGATAACGTTAAATCCCTTCGTAATTCCGTTGGTCTTTAATGGCATCTTTGGCTTGGCCACACCTCGAAAACATATCTTGAATATGCCGCGAAAATAATCCCAGAGTTGAAAAATGTTTCGTTTACGAAAGAGATAATCGATTGTCCCGATTGTAAGTTGGCGAAAACAACAGCATTACCTGATAATACAAAGAGACAGAGATGTACCGAACCGTTACATGGAATACACTCTGATCTCATGGGCCCATCAGTGTTGCCATATCTGGCATAATTATGCCGAAATTATGCTAAATCACGCAAAAAACTTTTTCTTCATTTTTGGTTTCCTGGCATCATAATAATCATTTTGGAAAGCAAAAAACACCCTCAAAAAAATTGTGCCAAATCTGGCATAATTATGCTAAAATGGCAACAGTGGGCCCAGTTGACCCTCCATCAGTAAAACATGGCGCAAAATACATTGTATCGTTTATAGATGACGCGACGTGTTACGCTATTAGTTACCCACTTACCGAGAAACAGGGGTTGAGAACGGAACAGGAACGGAACGGAAAAACGGAACAGGAACGGAACGTTTTGAAAAATGAACGGAACGGAACGGTAAAATTGACCGGAAAAAATTTAGAACGGTAACGGAACGGTACCGCAGAACGGAACATTTGAGGAACGGAATAACGGAACGGAACGGTATAACGTTACAATTTGATCCGGTTTTCCGTTCTTCAATTTTTTTCATTTTTTTCAATATGTACTGTGTTTTCTGTGCCTGAAAGCCAATTATGAAGGTGATTCCCTTCTAAATTTTTTTTCAAGTTTAATTTTTTTCCCAACCAATTTTTTTCCCCACCTAAATTTTTGTCCCAACCAAATTTTTTTCCAAGTTGACATTTTTCTTTTTCTTAACAAAATTTTTTTCTTAACCAAATTATTTTCACGACTCAATTTCTTCCCCAATAAATTTTTTCCAAACCATATTTTCTCCGAACCAAATTTTTTTAACTAATTTTTTTCCAAGTTGACTTTTTTCTCAACAAAAATTTTTTTGACTAAATTTTTCCTCAACTAAATTTTTTTCCACTCTAAATCTTCTTCTCAACCAAATTTTTTGCAAGTTGAATTTTTTTCTCATCTAAATTTTTTTCCAAATTAAATTTTCTTCTCAATCTCAACCAAATTAGTTGGGGGAAAAATGTAATGGAAAAAATATGTAATTTGAAAAAAATTTGCTGAGGAAAAAATTTTCTATTTTTTTTCAACTTACTTTTCATAAGTTGAATTTAAGTGGGAAAGAAGTTTAGTTGAGAAAAAATCTTGTGGAGAAAAAAATTCAAGTTGAAATTAAATTTAGTTGGAAAACAACTTAATCGTGAAAAAATTCATCTTGAAAAAAATTTAGTTTGGGAAAAAGTTAATCAAGCAAATAACTACGTTGAAAAAAAAGTCAACTTGGAAAAAATCAAGTCGTGAAAATAATTTGGCTGAGAAAATAATTCAGTTGAGAAAATAATTTTAATTTTTAATGTAAAAGTTTTATAGGTCGTGAAAAAAACAACTTCACTTCATACTGGTGATAAGTACTTAAAAAAAAGGATCTTCCCCTAACAATCTTTCGGACAAAAGAGCCTGTGATAAAATTCCGCCAAAAAATCTCGCGTCTGTTTCGTGTTTCATACTTTATAGTTTATTTCTCGTTTAATCAACATAAAACTCATAAAAGGCATAGGTCGATAATTTTTCATTTTTTTTCAAATTTGAATTCTTCTTTTGCAATCAGTCAGCACACGTATACGTATTGTTATTATTTTATTACCCTACTTTTTTTGAACGACTCATGCAGAGCAGAGTATAAAAAAATGTATAATAGCGGTTTTGTTTTTTTTTGTTTATGCCTGAGCGAAGCTAAGGCAAAGCTTTGAAAAAAAATTCATTTTTAGATGGTCTTTCACTCAATTAAAAAAAAAATTGGAACGGAACGTGTAACGTTATAACGGAACAGAACGGAACAAAAACCTGGAACGGAACGCAGAACGGGAACGTTAGGAAATGTATCTGGAACGGAACCGGAACGGAACCGCAGAACGGAACGATTGAGGAACGGAATAACGGAACGGAACGATGTAACGTTATCGATCCGTTCTCAACCCCTGCCGAGAAAAAGTTTGTTCACATCGCGTTGGAAAATTATCTCAAATGCGTTAGAAAAATCCGAGGTCCAAGTTCCAAGATAGGGTTTATAAGATGAGATAATGGTACGGAATACAGCACGAATGAGATGAAAGAGTTAATTGAACGTGAAAAAATCGAAGTTCAAATATCCCCACCAGCTTCTTTCAACCTCAACAGAACAGCTGAAAAATTTAATCGTGACATAATGAATATTACTCGAGTTCTTCTAATTAGTTCAGGGTTCCCAGAAACAATGTGGGCTTACGCGCTATCGTTTGCCATCGATATATACAATCGCACGCCGAGAAAGTCGATCGATTTTAAAACCCCCTATTCAGAATTTCATAATCATGATAATTCGGTAAAATATTTGAGACGATTTGGTTGCCTTGCGTTTGCCTTCACGCCGCCTTCCGCTGGCAAAGAAAGTTGGAGAGAGAGCGACAAGAGGGTTCTTGGTACACTGTGTCGATACGCACTACGTATTAATACAACCTATAATGGGTAAAATAGTCAGATCCCAGAATGTAGTTTTCATTGAATCAAAAGTATACGGCGACTTTTACCCGAAAGAATCTCAAAACGCGTTAACTACGGGTGCGTTTACCCCGCAAACCCCTTCTGATGAATGGGAGATCGAAAATGATTCAGATAATAAAAATCCAGTAGTTAATACCTGTTCGTTTACAATCCAAATCGAAGAAAATCTGTTCACAGATTGTGCCATTTTCGATACCGAATCTGAGCTATCAGCTCAATTAAATTTCGTTAACTCAATCGATGCCAAATTTCTTGATGATGAAAACTCTCAAATCGTTAGGGAAATGTTCGCGTTGAACATCAATGCACATCTGGCTCCGCTCGACAATGAAAATGTTTTCGTTAAACCTAAGAAAGAAAAAATAAAACAACCAAAAACGTTTACTGAAGCGATGTGTAGTAAGCATAAAGACGATTGGTTAATCTCGGTGAATTCTGAGCTAAAATCACAAAATAAAAACAGTACGTGGACGTTAATCGATAAAAATACCCTACCTAAAAATACGCCAATTTTACATTCGAGATGGCTATTTAAATGTAAACTCGAACACGATGACACGTACAAATTTAAAGCAAGACTTGTGGCAAAGGGATATGCAGATAAAAACAATTATGACCTTACTGAAACCTATTCTCCGGTAGCACGTATGTCAGACGTAAGATTCTTTTTCTCTGTTGCGAATAAATTTAATTTCGATATTCACCAGCTAGACGTTACAACAGCTTTCCTACATAGTGAGTTAGAAAAAGAAGTCTATATGCACGTACCAGAAGGTTATGAAAATTACAAAGAGTTACGAAAAACACACGTCTGCCATATTCGAAAAGCACTTTATGGGTTAAAAGTTAGTTCAAAACGTTGGTATCGTAGGTTTAAAGAAGAAATGCTAAAACTTGGGTTCAAAGTTTACGATTTTCAGTCATGTATTTTTATTTGGAGGAAAGGAAACAAGTTTGTTATGCTTCTTCTTTACGTTGATGATATGCTCATCATTGGTAATTGCAACGATAAAATAAATGAGTTAAAAAGGAATTTAAATAAAGCGTTTTCGATAAAAGACTTAGGCAGTCCCAAACGTTTTCTAGGGCTCGAAATAGAGAGAGATAGAATAAATCAAACGCTTACAATACATCAACGAAAACTCACGTTAGATATCCTTAAATGTTTTCATATGGACGAATGCGACCCAGTCGATACACCTTGTGTAACCAATGAAGCCGAGAAAAAAACCAACTTAAAAATACAATTTTTCGATAGAGGATCTTGAGGTTCAAATGCCGTACAGAGAGGTGGTCGGCTCCTTGTTATATCTCGCAAATGGCACTAGACCCGATATCTGCTACGCTGTTAATAAAGCTAGTAGAAAACAAGACAGTTACGATTTAAGCGATTATTATAGATTAATAAGAATATTGAAATACCTCAAAGGTACAGTCGATTATAAAATTAAATACGAAGGAAAATCCAACGATCTGATATGTTTTGCCGACGCTTCGCTAGGCACAAACAATGTTGCCGGTAGATCAACATCTGGGTTCTTGATCAAAATTTTCGGTGATTTAATCCATTGGAGAACTAAAAAACAAAGCTATGTCGCGTTATCAACTGCGGAATCTGAATTTATTGCCATGTCCCTTGCGTGTAGAGAGCTAGTATCGATAAAAGAAATGGCAAAGCGATTAATTAAAATAAATTTAACACCAATCATGTATGAAGATAACACCGCTGGGATAAAAATGGCTAAATCAGAAGATAGTCAATCTCTTAAGCATATAGTTAAATTGTGCTATCATTATATACGTTAAGAGGTAATCAAGAGAAATATCGAAGTGAGATGGGTTTCCACTAAAGACCAGTTAGCTGACGGGTTTACAAAAGCACTGGCAAAGCCTCAATTCGATCTGTTCGTCAACGCACTAATGACTCGTTAATTAATAAAAATTTAATCACTCGTTAGAAATAAATAAATTACATCTCCATAAATCGTTCGATAAAACGATATTAACAAATAACAATTTTCTTTATGTCTGTTACAGAAATCTTCGAATAAAGCTTATCAAAATTCCTCGAAGATAGGACTTCGTCTGATTGGAACTCGTTATTATTATAATGTTTACGTTAATTTAATTATTTGTATACTTTTCTTGATCTCGTTTAAAAGCAGATAATTGCTCAAAATTTCTTGTGATTTATTCGTTTAATTTATAACTCGTATTACAGAATGAGTATAATTTATGTTAATTATTTTCATATTTGTTTACCTTTTGAAAAGTTAGGAAAGAGGGGAGCATTGGAAGGTGGAGATTCAGTCGCTCATTTCCTAACTTCTCTCGTTCGTTTAGTTCATTCGTTCCTTTTTAGTTAGTTACGATTCTTAAGGTTTTTCTCTGTGATCTCAGAGTTTACTGGTTATAATTTCTAAGCTCACCCCGTTCGTTAATGTGTTCGGTTATGTTCAAGTTAATTATGGTTTATTGAAAGTTAAAAGCTCTAAGCTTTGAGTAATAAGTTGAATTATAAAGTTCGTACAAATACATTCGTTAGATTCGTTGGTCTATTTGATTCTATTTACTTTTTCATTTGCGGTACACTACCTCAATTTCCAAAGTTATCGCTAATTCTGAAAAATACATTGATATTGGGGAGGAAAATATTCAAGAAATTATTAAAATTTTATTACTTATAATGAATGAAACAATTACTGTATGCATTTTTCGTTTTGGTGGAAATTCAGCACTCTTATAGGTAACCAGTGATTTTCAAAAAAAAATGATCTTCACTTTGTTTGTTTACACCTTATTATGACGTGTAAGGTATATGTTTACATACCTAAAATCCCAAATGGAACGCACCCTAAATTCTTCAATGAAAACTATATGGGAAATGCAAATGTTTGTTGTGATGATTGTTCTTAAATTTTGTGTGGTAATGATCTCTAAATTCTCTAATGTTTGAGGTAGACAGTTTACTAATTACCAATTCGCAATTTCATGAAATGAAATTCGAATTTTGTTTTAACTTCTACTTCTAGTTCCAAATCTGACGACCGGATCGGGATACAACTTGAGCAATTTCTTTTCAGAAAACTATGACGTCATACGGAAATTACTGGTAATTACCACGTTTTTTTAATATTTATTTCGTAGGAGAGATGCCGCCGAGCGGTACGCGGGGAGAGATGCCGCCGAGCTGTATGCAAGGAGAGATGCCGCCATGATGCCGCCGAGCAGTACGCGGGGAGAGATGCCGCCGAGCGGTACGCGGGGAGAGATGCCGCCGAGCGGTACGCGGGGAGAGATGCCGCCGAGTGGTACGCGGGGAGAGATGCCGCCGAGCGGTACGCGGGGAGAGATGCCACCTCGCTTCGCTCAGCGGCATCTCTCCCCGCGTACAGCTCGGCGGCATCTCTCCACACAATCAAAAAACAGTACAAAAAATTCAATTTTCAATTTAAAATACGTAATTTAGCTTAAAAAAATAAAACTGAAACAAAAAAAATAAAATTTCAAAAAATAATGACTTTGAAATAATTTTTCAGCAAAAAAAATTTCAAAAAAAATCATTCCGGGGATGGGAACAAAACCTCCTATATACAAGGCCTGAGTGCTGGATTAATGACGTAATCAACATGGTTAATTTTTGAGGGTTCTGATTGGTTAACCATAGGTTTTCACTAAACTCACACTTTGTACAGTTTTGTTTACATGCTGATGGGCGATTATTAATCGATTATTTCAATAATCGATTAATCGACCTAAAAAATAATCGATCTCGATTAATCGATTATTTTCCAAAATAATCGCACAATCGATTAATTTTCTTTTTTCATTTTTTGAGCTAAAATTGGGGAAAAAAATGAAAAATAGGGGAAATTTTGAAGAAAATGTAGAAAAAAAGAGCTTTGCACTAATCAATGTGTATTTTTTGCCAAGTTGTCACATTTTTTCTGAAATTTTTAAAAAATCTTTGGCATGTGGGGCACTTTGAAAAATTTCTGAAAAATTTTCACAGGCCTCAAACTTACGACTTTGAGGTAATTTGTGAGGTCCATGGAAACTTTTAGAGAATTTTTAACAAAATTTTGGAAAAATGGGCCAAAACAATGAAATAATCGTTCAAATTACCTTCTGCGATTATAATCGATTAATCGATTATTTTACCCATCGATTAATCGATTATTTTTCCCATCGATTAATCGATTGTCGATTATTTCAAATAATCGAATTTTGCCCATCACTACCACAAAGACGTGTTTACGATAAGGCACTATTAATATTTGGGTGAAATTAGACGTCATATTTACTTCATGCTTGATGCTTGAGCTTGAATGTGTGTGGGGTGTTGGTGGTGGGCAGTGATGGGCCGCTCAGCGCTCATGACCTCATGAGCACGCGCTCGTGAACGCTCAAGGATTTTTGAGTGAGCGTGAGCGCAAAATTTGCATCAAAAGAGTGGAGCGTGAGCAGAGCGTAAATTCCACGATCCACACTGAGCAGAGCTGAGCGCTACGCTCAGCTCTGTTCAAATAAAATTCTTTAGTGAAACCAGGGGTGTTAACCGAAATTGAAAAAAATAACGGTTACGGTTTAGCGGTTTCGGTTTTCAACTATTTTTTTTTGGTTACGGTTACGATTACGGTTACATTTTTTTACTCATTTCGGTTATCGGTTTTCGGTTTCGTTTACAGTGATAGTAAAAAAATTTCGGTTACGGTTAAAAACAGGGATGCGAGAACGTGTGAATTAACGTTCCCGTTCGTTCGTTCGTTCGTTCCCGGCTAACACTCATTCTCCTACTCGTTCTTTACTCTTCATTCTTCATCATCACGTTCGCGTTCTTCGTTCCATTCCCATTCTGAACGTTCTTTTGCTCGTTCCGAACGCGTTCGTTCGTTCGTTCTTTTTTTAAATAAAAAAATGTTAAAAAAGGTAATAATTTGAAAAAAAAAGCAAAATCTCGAATCGTTTTCACGTTGCACAAGCAGTCAAGTACAACCTGAATTTTATGAAGACATTTATGAGGGAAATGAATAATTTTCATTTTAAAAAGGAATGAAAACCTTTAAAATCAATAAATCATGAAATTTATGTACTTTTTTTGAAAAAATAAAACAGGAAAAAAGAACGTTTTGATACTTCAACGTCCTCATTCTTCATTCGTTCATTCGTTCTTTGCTTTTTGGCATTCTCATTCCTCATTCGTTCGTACGTTCTTCACTTTTTGCATTCTCGTTCTTCATTCGTTCTCGTTCTTTCAAAAAATAGCGTTCTTTTGTGTTCCTTACTCGCGTTCTTCGTTCGTTCTCGCACCCCTGGTTAAAAATAACGGTTTCGGTTAATGTTTTCAAAAACTGTAAAAAGAGACCAAAATACTCAAAAAAATTGCGAAAATTCGTCCAGTTTCCAAAATTTGACCATTGGCGTTCAAAGTTTTCAAAAAAAATCGTAAAGTGATGAATAAATTAAGACCTCAGACCTGATTCAGGGCAGATATTTTAATTTTTTCATTTCTTTCTCTATTCTTTATTGAAAAAAAAAATAGCTGAAAATCGCAAAATCAATTAATAACCAAAAACCGGAAAAATGATTTCGGTTACGGTTACGGTTAGGGTTACATAATTTTAATTCATTTAGGTTACGGTTACAGTTTCATTTTTCCAAAATTTTGATTTCGGTTACGGTTACGGTTAATCATCTATTTATAGCGGTTAATTTCGGATTTCAGTTACAGTTTCGGTTTCGGTTAACACCCCTGGGTGAAACAGCGGGAATCAAGGAGAGTAGTGGCAATGTGTAGTTAGAACTATTTAAAACAAAACCTACGGTCTAGCGGGTCTAGCTCACATCTACCAGCTACCAGCCCATTTTACCATTTTTGACAGACATTAGTGTTGGGCAGCCATCGATACTATCGTCGATACTATCGTCGATAGTATCGATAGTTTTGTTTTCAACCAGAGATGTTCCGATTCATTGAAATTTGTGAATCCGATTCTTTAGGAACGATTCAATGAAAATAATGAATCCAACTCTTTTTCCACGATTCAGTAGGAAAAAAGAATCCGATTCTCCAAAGAGTCCGATTCATTTAATCAGACTCTTTTTGCGATTCTTTTAGGCCAAATTTTTGCCAAAATTGGTATGTTATCAATATCATTCATCAATAGGATATCATTGAAATTTATATCTTTAAGTTTAAATACATATTCCTTAAAAAATTTCAAATTTTTGTGTATCAAAGTCATCAAAGGTCAAACTGTTGAAAGAAATGACTGAAATAAGAAATTTAAAATTACAAATGAATCGCAAAAAATGAATCGCAAAAAAATGAATCGCACTGTTGCGATTCATAAAATATTGTGAATCTGATTCTTTCTAGCGCGACTCCTCAAAAATACTGAATCGGATTCAGGTGCGATTCAGGATCCGATTCAGCGATTCACCATCGACTCTTCTTCGCGATTCGAATCGGAACATCTCTGATAAAAAGAAATGCCTATAAAATGTTTATTATTGAACAAAATTCAAAACTTTTTGCACTAATCGATGTGAAATTTAATAATCTTTAATTCTTATTATGGGTAAATTTCACATAAACCAGGGTTCCAACGGATCATTTGAACACGGATCACAGATTGTGATTCGGATCAAATTTTCGCGATCCGTGATCCGTATTCGAATCACTTTTTTTCAGTTTGATCCGTGATTCGTGATCCGTTCATTTTTCAGTCACGATTTGTGATTCGTGATTCGAATCTTTTTTCCAATGATCCGTATTCTTCCGGATCATTTTTTTTTTACAATTTTATTGTAAAAAAAAGTTGAAAATTGGAAATTAAATATCGAATCGATAAAATATGGTTACTTATGTTATGTACCTATTGTAATGTATAAATGAGAGAAGTAATCAAATCCTTGAATATGAATATTCAAATTGAAAAAATTCCCTCATAATTTTCAATTCCAAAATTTATAATCAAATGATCCGTGAAACTGATCCGCGGATCACGGATCACGAATCATGATCCGTGATCCGTAATTCGAATCATTTTTAAACAAAATGATTCATGATCCGCGATCCGTTCAGAATTTTTGCTTGATCCGTGATCCGCGAGTCGAATCGCGTTTTTTGACGATCCGTTGGAACCCTGACATAAACCCACCATTTTCCTTAAAAATTCGAAAAACCGAATTCCTCCCATAAGAACTAATGTATTTTATTTGATTCTATCACCTCAGCAAACGTAGTTCCAACAAGTTCGCATAGAATGCAGCCACTCTGCGCGAAATTTGAAACATTACGTTTTGAAAAGTAAAAAATTAATGAGCAACCATTTTGAAAATATTTCCGAGATTTTTTACTTTTTTTGAAGGGAGAACTACCCTTTCGCCGATGCGCCGCTGAGGTAAAAATCGGCGGCGGCGGCATTTTTCAGCGGTGCACATCTCTATGTTATTATTCTCAATATTACAAAATAGGTATTTTTTATTAGAAATAGGCAGGGGTGTTAACCAAAATCGAAAAAAATAACGGTTATGGTTTAGCGGTTTTGGTTTTCAACTATTTTTTTTCGGTTACGGTTACGATTACGGTTACATTTTTTTACTCATTTCGGTTATCGGTTTCGGTTACAGTGATAGTAAAAAAGTTTCGGTTACGGTTAAAAATAACGGTTTCAGTTAATTTTTTCAAAAACTGTAAAAAGGGACCAAATACTCAAAAAAATTGCCAAAATTTTTCTAGTCTCCAAAATTTGACCATTGGCGTTCAAAGTTTTCGAAAAAAATCGTAAAGTGATGAATAAATCAGGGCTGTCTAGCCAATGGGTTTGGCTAAAGCTAACGGCTAAAGGTAAAAAAAATCAGGGTTTGGCTAAAGCTATTGGCTATTAGCTAAGTTGATTTCATTAGCTAGCTAACGGCAAGCTAATGGCTAATTGTTTCAAAGTTGAGTGGCACCTCAAAATACTTATCTGAGTCTCTACAATTCATAATGACACAAATTAGAAATAATGAATTGACTCATCAAGACCCATACCAGTATTTTGAAACTGTTATCTCAACTCAAAGTTATATTTTTCGTTTTTCCCCTCCTTTACTTATCGAACATAACGCTATCTATTAATTGTACTTACTTTTCTTTCTCGTAGCTGCGAGAGGTTTTTACGTTTTTTATTGTTGTTATTAGTTTTTGTAGAATACAGTCCATTTTTTGTTAATGTTGTTGAATATTTTTTTTCGTTGAGTTTATTAAATAACATTAGGTATGTTCTTTTTGGTCGCAACCATCAAAACAGTTGTAATTTTGCATGTTGTGTCCTTTTCTAACGCATTAGTTAGAAAAAGACAACAACAATAAAATCGCAACTGTTTTGCTTTTTGCGAGCAAAAAGAACATAGCAATTGTGGTCCCTTGGGCCGGATGCGCCCATATGCCAGTTTGTTCGTTAATTTCTCGTAATTTTCGCAAATAATTTATAATTCGTTATTCATTCTAAAGAATGAAAAATTTTTCGTATTCGTTCGTTTCGTAATTTAAAATTAAAATTCGTTGGTCACCATGTCCGGCAATGTTGCCAACTTGATAAGGGTATAATTCCGCATTTCTGAGGGGAAAAAAATCCGCACAAAATCCGCACGCGTAAATTCGCTTTCTAGTGTTTCCTATCGTTTTGAGATACACCTAAAAGTACAATGTATAGCATGGTGTGCCTGTGTAAGCGTGGTACTTTGTATTTTTTACTTAAATTTGACCAATATTATTATTTTGAATATGAAGTCGAAGTCCGTTCATACATTACCGACAGCGATAGTAAAAAAATTTCGGTTACGGTTAAAAATAACGGTTTCGGTTAATTTTTTCAAAAACTGTAAAAAGAGACCAAATACTCAAAAAAATTGCCAAAATTTTTCGAGTTTCTAAAATTTGACCATTGGCGTTCAAAGTTTTCGAAAAAAATCGTAAAGTGATGAATAAATTAAGACCTCAGACCTGATTCAGGGCAGATATTTTAATTTATTCATTTCTTTCTCTATTCTTTATCGAAAAATAATAGCTGAAAATCGCAAAATCAATTAACCGGAAACCGGAAAAATCATTTCGGTTACGGTTACGGTTAC
Source organism: Pseudococcus jackbeardsleyi (assembly GCA_038380155.1). NCBI lineage: Eukaryota > Metazoa > Arthropoda > Insecta > Hemiptera > Pseudococcidae > Pseudococcus > Pseudococcus jackbeardsleyi. The sequence goes on along the minus strand of CM076240.1, from coordinate 59,351,073 downwards.
ATACTTTTGATTCATTTCGGTTATGGTTTACGGTTACGGTTTCATTTTTCCAACATTTTGATTTCGGTTACGGTTACGGTTACGGTTAATCATCTATTTATAGCGGTTAATTTTGGATTTCGGTTACGGTTTCGGTTTCGGTTAACACCCCTGTTTTGGAATTGAAAATTATGAGGGAATTTTTTCAATTTGAATATTCATATTCAAGGATTTGATTACTTCTCTCATTTATACATTACAATAGGTACATAAGTAACCATATTTTATCGATTCGATATTTAATTTCCAATTTTCAACTTTTTTTTACAATAAAATAAAATTGTAAAAAAAAAAATGATCCGGAAGAATACGGATCATTGGAAAAAAGATTCGAATCACGAATCACGAATCGTGACTGAAAAATGAACGGATCACGAATCACGGATCAAACTGAAAAAAAGTGATTCGAATACGGATCACGGATCGCGAAAATTTGATCCGAATCACAATCCGTGATCCGTGTTCAAATGATCCGTTGGAACCCTGATTAAAATGTAATTCGGCTCCAAAGTCTTGACGTCATAGTCACGTGATGAGCGGATTGTTTACGTTGATATGATAATGTAAAGGTGAATCATGTAGAATAAATGATGTCGTTTTTTAAAGGTTTTGCAAAATTGGTGAACTTCTGAGGAATGTTTATACGAAGTTTTTTGTAGAGGAGAAAATTCTGTACAAAATGTAAGTTGTTTCATCTCGATTGGTTGTATACTTTCTGAGAAATGATAGAAAAATGTTGATCTTCTATCACCTCTCACGAAGATTTTCCATCATTTCTCAAAAACTACACAACCAATCGAAATGAAACAACTTACATTTTGTACAGAATTTTCTCCTCTACAAAAAACTTCATATAAACGTTCCTCAGAAATTCACCAATTTTGCATAACTTTCGAAAAACTACATTTTGTAATGTATTTTTCTCCATTATAGAGACTGTGGAGATGAGCGGATTGCCTATACCCGCGCCGTGAAGCTACGTCGTAAAAATGTAAACAACAACGCAACAACAACGTTGGGACAACCTAATTTTCGTATCAGTGTTGTCTAGTGTTGTAGCTTGGCGATGAATCACCACAACTGGCAACACTGATACATGCTTCCGACGTAGCATCACGGCGCAGGGGTATAGGCAATCCGCTAATCTCCACAGTCTCTATTCACCTTTACATCTTATCATCAGTGTTACCAAATTGCTAAATGAGCGAAAAATCGGCCGATTATGACGTCACACTTTGGAGCCGAATTGTGAGTGTTATCTCTTTTAATCAGTTCTGCCGACTATCGAAAACGTAAAAATCCGCTTCCTGACAACCGTTTATCGTATCTACGTCACCGTGGTAAATGGCGTTTACCACATATAGTACGTCCTTGGTATTTTTACATCTCTGCTGCCGACACTACGTTATTCCAGAAATTTTCAAACAATTTTTTTATCAGAAAAAAATAATCGTCCGCATTTATCGATAGTAATAATAGCATCCCTCCTTTTTCAAGTCTTGCCTTCTGTACTTTAATTTTTGTAATATTCTCTATTCAGTTGTTTTGTTCGGTTATAACTATTTATTGGGCCGATACAATGGATTTCAGTTTTGTCGCAATCCTACCTGTTGAAAATGATACAAATTCGTTTTATAGAGCGAAAATACTACGTTCTGGAAACTCTATCTCTCTAACCATCTTTGATAATAGCTGCGCTTATAAAGGAGAAGTAATTAAATAATCATTATTTTGACTTATAATGTATTTCTAAATTCTAATTGAGAGCAAATTCGCCATTTGTTTAATTTTAGATGACCTCCGAATATATTACTACTCGAAGCAAAGCATGCAAATTATCCGAGAACCAGTACGTTGAAGAATGTCGGAAAGCATTCCAAAATTCACAGTCTTCTGAATTCACCTATAGTATAGCAGATGATTATTTTTATTTGAAGAAAAGTATTCAAAGAAATACATCTAGCGTTGCCAGAATAAAATTTGCCGATATCAAACTTGAAAAGGAAAGTACGCCTATATGAAATCATTCTATCTACTTACTTTCTGATATACCTTATCGAAATATATGGTTCAACAGGTTGATTTTCAAACATTTGTTGTTACTGTGTTGGATTCTACTTTGGATGAGAATAAACAGTACTTGAAAAAAATTGAAGAATTGCAATCGGCTAATGAAGCTTTACTAAATGGTTTGCTGTTTGAATTTATTCCTTGACTTCATGTTTGTTGAAATCTAAAACAATTCATATATTTTTAGGTAACGAGTTACTTCTGGAGCAACTGAATCAATTACAGAATGCCAAGAATAGTATGGAAAGTGTTCTTTATTATCGATTTTTGAACCTACTCAATTCGAAGAAAAATAAACTTAGAGAATTGAAGAAAATTTCGGGTGAAGCGATGGATGAAGAAACGTCTGGTCCGGTTTTGTTTCAGCTTTATTAAAAATGCTTATTTAATATTTATTTTTCATTTTTCAATCATATCAACTTTAGAAATCGATGACGAAATGGAATTGGACGATGGAGTTCCGCAAAATGCTTATGATATCGACACAGATGTCGATGAAGAAGTCAAAATTACAAAAGATGTACTTGAACCTGCGAAAGTTTCTGTTGCACTCAAACCTTCCTGTAATGAATATACTGAAATGAAAACGATGAAAAACGAGCAAAATGCAAAAGATAATTTGAAACCCAGCAAAAATACTACGGAAGAAAACTCCAAGACGCCCAGTATTTTCGAAAGAATGAGTATTCTGGATCCTACTATACCATTTGTTTCTTAACGCAAGTTAATATTTCCTTTTTTTCTGTAATTAATCGTCTCGATTCTGTGATATTATCTGAGTATTGTGCAAGTACTAAACATATTGAAAAGTACGTACAATTATTCAAGTTGAATAAAATGTTCCATTCTTCCATTACAGTGTTCTTGGTACATTTTATTCACGTAAAGAAGAAAAGTATAAGCACACAGGAATCTGTATTTAAACAGTAACATTTTCAAGACGAATAAATCTTTTATCACAAGTATCACGTATCACAACATTCGTTGAAAATTTGAAGTGTATAAAAATGATTTCGTATCCTAGGAAGGAAAATAGAAAAAAGAACCTACGCGCGTTTAAAAAATTTAATAACAGAACAATTTTATAACATGGGTAGTTATAATTATCATAGTCCAACATTTCTTTCCAGTGATCCAATTCACTATTCAGTTTAATATAAATGAAAAAATAATTGAAAAATTACAAATCACGTCACGTAATATGATTTAAGTTCTCAGCCTTTTAATCTGTGAGCACGTTGGTCGCCATTTTGGCGGGTAAATTTTGTTTAATTTTCTGATTATTTTCCAACTATTTCGTAAGTATTTCGATCAGTTTTCCTAAATTCTCATGGTAGTTTAGTTTTTCCGATTTCTAGAATGGATTGAAGTTTCTTTTTCAATTTACGCGTTTTGCGTTTGTTCTTTCTTAATTATTGGTTGATTAGTAATCATTGTAGAAGTTCGAAGTCTGAAGAATAGATCTGGAATCATTCATGATCATGATTACCTGTTCGTTTTGGTAAGTCAACCTGAGATTTCTTTGCTTCAGCTTCAGATGCTTACGTTTGTCGTTTACGTTTGTTCATTTCATTTCAATTATTAGTTCATAAATACCTAATTGATTTAATAAACTGCAAGTCCGAACGATTAATAAGTAGATAGAGTAATCGTAATCCAACTTTGAACATTTATATTTTTGCGTTACTCCCTTAAAGTATAAAAATACAAAATCATTCGTAACAAAATTTACACAAATGTATGAAAAAAAGAAGAAAAAAACATACATTAATCGTTCCGCAATTCACGTACAAATTTACCAACGTATTTCTTCTCAAGTCGTATGCACGTAGAATCCAAACGTAGTAAAAAAATTAGAACTTGGTAAAATTACAATATTCTAGTACCTAATAAAAGTAATGGTATGTATAGTAAATGCTTTTATTATCTTATTTTACACAACGAACAAAAGTAAAAAAGTAATCATCATACATTAGGTACTGTACACAAACGTTTTACAACTTATCATTGAAAATTTCAACTAGAACTAACGCACAGATTTATACAAAAGTAAAATTAAGAAAACTCTCTTGACGTAAATACAAATATACACATTCTACAAAATCACAAGAAATGTTTAGTTAACTAGACATTGAAATAAAATACATACTTAATTTCTACTTCGAAACACTTTTCAACATTCAATAAATTAAATAAATTGGTAAAAAAAAATAACTCATACAGATAGAGATCCCAAATGTGTGATGCGATTTGTAGAAATGTACCTATCGCGTTTTTTTTTTATTTTTTTTTAAATGTCGATTTTTCGGTCCTAGACCATCTTTTAGTACCAAAATCAACACTAGAAAAATTTTTTTAAAAAAACGCGATAGGTACATTTCTACAAATCGCATCACATGTGTACAAAATTAAATTTAAACACCATCACAATTGAAAATTATGTAACTTTTTTAGTGCCTTTGTAGTGTTTTTTTTTTCAAATCATTAGGAACCTATTAATTGTGTATTTCATATTATGCTATTAGGTATGGCACAGGTAGAATTTCCCACTTAGATTACATCCATTATTTGATGTGTCGATAATTTTCGGATCAACTAAAATTTCTAACTTACGTTCATTAGGTATCATAATAATGCGAGGGGGAAACGAATCGTCGTTGATTTGAAACCGCGAAATAAAAAAACACAAAACTATACAAGTAAGGTACATAAACATAATAAAACTATTCAACAAAATAAGTAAATCTATGCCCTAAACTAGAACAGAATTATCGCAATTCTGAGGTATAGTCCTCGGTACAAAAGGAACAATTTTAATATTTAAAGGTTTGGTAGCCGGGGCTTCTTTCGAAGGGCCACAGCAATCGTTTAACGAATGTTTTTGAAACTCCGTATTCTGCGTTTTAGATAGTAAAGCTTTATTCGAGACGCCTTTCGTGGTATCCGATTCGTTAATCATTTCCATAATCTCGCCGCTGGAAGTTCGAGAAATTGGCCTTACTACGTTGATTCGTGCGGACACATCGGCTACGTTGGTGCTTAAATTGCAAGATATATCTTCCTTCAACGGGTTGGCGTACCGACGAAAATTTTCTTCGTTTTGAATGTTGTTTGATTTTTCTTCTTCGCAGTTTCGTACATCGCAATTGTGAGTTGACATAGATGACTTGTAAACCGAACATCGGTAACAGTAAACTATCAAGAATATCGCTACGCAGAGAACGCAGATTACTACGGCTGATAATTGGAATACGATGAAGTAGCTGCCAGTGTACGCTGCGAGGAAACACGGAACGTTATTAGAATCGAACGATATTAAATTGATTACGAAATACGAATAGATCGGCGCGGCGATGGATTCGCGACGATGCGACAAATATAGGTACCTTGTTTATTATCAGTTATCAGAACTGTTTCTTCTGGTTTTATGGTTTCTACGACAGATACAACTGAATACAGGATGGACTGATTTGTTACTTGCTTTCTGCTGATTTGTTCGCCGATAAATTTAACGTGATCTTTCAACGCGTTGCTGCTGTCCAAGGTTTCTGCGCTCGACTGCATTATAATCAGATGTTATTAGATGTACAGAGTGAATATTTGAGCTAGTAACCGCTACGACGATGCTGCGTTAACAATACTTACCAAAGTAATCTCCACGGTATCGTTCAAGCCTAATTTAAGATCGCACAACACCACAATCTCAAATTGGGTACTCTTCGAAGCTTCGTGACCGGACACCAGTGCTCGAACCTCGTTACACAGATCTTCAGTGGTCACCGAAGGTCTAAGCTTGGCCACGTCTACGTATAGAGACATTCGCATGCAATAATCGGACGATACAGCTTGATTAGGTTGACACGTTGGTGGAGCCGGAATCGACGGCAGGCTGACTTTACCGTTGAGCAGATTCCTACATTCGCCGTACGCGTAGCACGGATGTGATAGACAATTTTTGGTAATCGTAACGCATATCTGAAATAAGAATTGCATTTAGCGAACGTGATGGTCAGATGTGAGAAACTGAATCGAGTGAAAGGCTTACTTGGTAATTCGCGCACGCGTTCAAAGGCGAAGAATAGCAGTTTGCAGATCCACACCAAACGTTCGTACATCTGACTTGTCCATCGAGGCATCCGCAAGTGTTGCATTTATGTTTCCAGTTCGAATTATTTGGGAATGGTTGGCCGTCTAGTAAACATCCGCCTTCTTCCACTGCGAACGATACATCGAAATTGAAAATTCAGAAAAAAATTCAAGAGTAGGTATTAGCGGTCGCTTGTGTCCACGAAGACGGACGATATTTTGATATATTTTTTTCTAAAACTTTTGAAAATTGAAAAACTATTTCTAAACTGGATGGGTGGAATTTCTAAAGAATTGGACAATTTTCTAAAAATTGGAAAATATTTCAAAACTAGGTAAATTCAAAACGTGGCCGACTTTTCGAAAAATAGATAATTTTCAAAAATTGAACGACGCTTTTTCAAACGCTTGAATGATTTTTTTTTTGAATGGAAAAATTTTTCAAAAACTTTCCGATAAGTTTCTCTAAAAACTAAAAAATGTTTAAAATGTGACCAATTTTCTAAAAAAAATTAAAAGATTTCAAAACGAGTACTTACTCAATTCGCATTTATCGCCTTTCATTCCAGGAGGACATATACATTTGTAGCTATCAATTCCATCGACGCAAGTCGCTCCCAAGAAACAGGGATTTGAAGAGCACTCGTTAATATTGATGCGACATTCGAGTCCGGTAAATCCTGCGGTACATTCGCACATGAACCAGTTCTTACCATTGATGCATTTCCCGCCATTTAAACAAGGATTTGGATTACAGTTATCGTTGGCGATCGGATATTGGCACCTGTCACCTTCAAATCCACCGGCGCATGGTTTGACTGCAAATCATCGTTTGATTTTTGTTTACCACATGCGTTCATGGGATTTTATCGACAAAATATTGCAACAATCGCATTTTCTTACTTTCTTGACAGTATTTGCCGGTGTAACCCGGATTGCAAGAACATCTGTATGAGCCATCTGCCATAGACACGCATCTTCCGTGCTCTCCGCACATTCCGGTGGTAAATATTGGTAACGTGGTTTCGCTTTCATTGATACTGACAACGGTTGGTAAAACAAGACAATTATCAACATCTGAAAGCAGTTTATAAATAGCATTACGAAAATGGCCGGAAAAAAGTGTCAAAAAATATAATTAACGCCTAGGTATGGGTACCCGCACACAGCCCAGTATAACGAGCCCGTCCCTAAAGGTACATTGCTGATGCCGAGTAATCGGTTTCAATTACATTTACTGGAAAAACCATACATATCGGTGTGTTATGACTGCGAGTAAATTGGCGCTCGACTCAGGTGCGCAATTACTCATCGACACCTCTGTTAACACAAGTTCACATTAACGACAAAATAAAGTGTAACAGACTACCAGTTGAAAGATAACGGGCGCGTAAATTGAAAAGTCGACCGATAAATTTTTCTTAACAAGGTACAGAGAGACACAAAATACTGAGCAAAGAGCTGGTGGTTGAAGATGCTAGTTCCTAAATAATTTTGCCACAAATGGCATTTCAACGAGTCCAGCCAAAATTTATTCCAAATTCAACATTTTTCAACTCAAAATTTTTTAAATTTTTTCAAAGCTGTATTCAATCATAAAATTTCCCCGCATTCGTAAATTTTTTAAAAATTAAAATTTTTTTCAATATTTTTCCAAGTAGGTAATTTAAATTTTCTCAAGATTTTTTGAACTGTAATTTTTTTTTTAAATTTTCTCGAGATTTTTCCAATTGTACTTAATTTTTTGTTTATTTTTTTTTCAATTTCATATTTTTATTACTTTTTTTTTCTAATTGATGAAAAGAAAATGTTGAAAAATGTTTAGTTGAAAAAGTTTGAAGAAATTTAAAAATTACACAAGTCGACACGATTTTTGTTTGACCTATGTTTGTTTTTGGGGGTGGGGAGGGGGTTGAAATATACGATTTTTCGAGAGCAATGAGCACAAGCATAAAATTTTTTAATTTTTTTTGTCTGATCTTATAGAAAATTTCATGGCAAATCGAATGGCACAAACCGCAGATCTCTATCTCTTCATTCTTTCCAAAATTCTGAAAAAATCATATTTTTTATTTTTTGTGCTTGGCCTACGAGAAAGTGAAATTTCTGAGAAAATTAAGCGTTCTAAAGCCATAACCTTAAAGACCATAACAAAACTTGTAGAAAATCCTATTTTCTATCGGATAGAACCAGTGAGATTTTTCTGGGAAGCATAGTTTTCAAAATATTTTTGAGTCAAGTTGAACACTGGTGCAAAAACTTGTGAAGTAAAACGAAAATTGGTCTGTGGTTTGCGCCATTCTATTCGCCGTAAAATTTTCTATAAGATGGACCAAAAAAATTTTCAGAATTTTTTTTTAATGCTCGTGCTAATTGCCCTCGAAAAATTCTATTTTTGGACACCCCTTCCCACAGCAAACTTTGGAAGCCAGAATTAAGCGAGACGATGTGCCTATTTTGAATTCTAGAATCAAAATTTTGGCATTAGAACTGAGAAATAGAGCAAAAAAATTATTTCGATACATATATGTGTTATTAAAACCAATTTTTAGTTGGAAAATGTATTAAAAATATGCAAAGTGTGAAGAAACTGAAGGAAGCGAAGTTAAAGAATTTTTTACGTCTCTTTGGTTGCATAACCAGACAATCAATAAGGTAGTACGTTTTCAATCTGCGTTTTTTTTTTCCGAAGATAGGAAGGAAAAGGTTATAAAGAGGTAAAATGATGAAACAATGGACGAATATGATTTCAGTATCTACGTAAAATGAGAAAAAAAACTACTTGAAAACTTTCTATGGCCAACAGGTATAATTATGATATTGGAAATTTAATGAATGCAAGATTTAACGATGATTTTTTCAAGATTTCTTTGCAAAATTTAAAAAGATACTTTGTGTTCGATTTTTTTGAGAATCCAAAAAGGAACGTTCAAGAATGCTTTTTCACAATTAATACGTTCTGAAATAATATTTGTTCATTATTTCATCATTCCTCCTATACCTTTCCTACCATAAAAACGCGAATTCAAAACGTAAATTTTGCCTCATCTATTGTCTGCGTATGCAGCCAGAAATACGTAAAGCACCCTCTCACCATAGAATATTTTCCAAATTTTTTCCAATTTCAATTGTATAAATTTTATCAACTTCATATTATACCCCAAAATTTTCCAAACCATATATATAATTTGAAGAAATTTTCTGAATAATTGAAATTGAAAAACTGTTTAGAAAATTAAAGTTTAAAAAAACGTACCCGTTGGAAAAATTTCAAATTTTAGATACCTAGGTACAATTTCGAAAAAAAAAAAAACTAGAATTGAAAAGATTTAGAGTTGAAAAATGTAAACTTATAAAATAGAATAATGATAAATTTGAGAAAATCTGAATTAAAAACAATTTTGCTGGTGGTAAAATTTAGAAATTTGATGCTTACAGTTTCAAAAATATTTATACTTAATTGAAAAAATTGAAGGATGAAAAAAGTTGAATTTTGAATAAATTTGAACTCCATCGTCTGAATCTCATTCGCAGCAAATTTACTTAGTAACTAGTGAAGATGCGGTCGTGGTGGGTGCTGACTGAAGAGTGCATCGTGTACGTTAAGTATATACCTAACTGAGCTAGAAATATATAATACGAGTACGTAGGTACGTGCTCGGGGTTCGACAAATTTTAAAATATTTACAACCTACAATAACGCGAAAGTGAGGACCTCCCGGAGGGAGTTTGGCTAACCGGATTCCACTGCTATGGCTAAACTTTTTTCAATAAGATTTATCTAGCCGGCACTGAAGCGTACTGTCACTTTATAATAACGTCTGGTAGAAATAATAAATGGTCATGTACTACGTACATATACCAATACCTATACGACTCGTTCGCGTACAAACAGTACGAGTACCTAGGTACGGTACACGGTACACCGTACATCGCATATTGCCTGTTTAGATTTAGTGGGAACTGGAAATCGCGTACCGCGGCCGTTTTTTCGCACTCGCACTCGATAGAGACGGAGATACGGACGCGGACGCGGCCAGACCAACAGACGCGAGTGTATATCGCCAAGAAAGATACACCTATGTAGTACCTAGTACCTACCTTACCTACCTATAGGAAAATAACTACATATAAGACTGCAGCGATATATTTTATCCATAGCGAAGTTTAATATCATTTTAGACGTATTTAAAAAGATGCATTTTAAATATTGTTAAATTATACGAACGCAGCTCGCATCGTACTCGTATTTATAAAATTATGTTGTCGTGTAAATCGTAAATTTTATTCGCCATATATTCTCGACGCAGACGACGACAAACACAATGTACGCGTTCGCTTTTGTCAGCTATTAGTTCGGAATATATTTTACTAGACGCGAGCTCGTGTAAAATGAATTTAAAACATTAATTAATGTCTCGTTTAATAAACCCATAGTCCCACACTCCCATACGCCTGGTGGCTTCGCAAGTTGTAAATAGTAATGAGGGTTCTAGGTCACGGACTCGACTTTTATAACCGTCTCGTCGCCATAGTCCCAGCTTTACTATATTTTTTATCAAATATTTACGTATTTTTTTGTGATTGGTATTGCCAAAGTACAATATTATTTTTGAAAGCCCGAGTCGTTCTCTTCAAGCGAGATGATGAGTCAGTTGTGGACTTGGCACTTGGCAGTCTTCGAAGCAGGGCTCGAATCCGAACCGGAAAAAAATTGAAAGGAAATCCATCATCCAACGAGCCAAAGACGACGAACCCAACAATTTTCCAATTAGGTGCTCAAACTTAAACTGCGTAGTTAAGATTCAAAAAGAACTGAGCTGGCCTGCTAGGTTTTGATATAAGAAGAGTCTAATTTCATGGAAATGAATTAAGTACATGAAAAGTTGACTAGAAAATTTTCCAAGAAAAATACGACTCGGTTTCTTGGTTTCTTCTTCAATGTACGCAATAAAAATCATCCTAGTCGATAATTTTCTGAAACATTTACTCATTGGAATTTCGTGCAATTTTTCCAATATCTCCTAGAAAATTCGATCACTTTTCAACCAATTTTTGACGTTTGGTCTCTAGATTCTGCCCAAATTTTTTTGCAGGCGTTGGTTACCCTGTAACATGAATACCTTCCACCGTTTCCTCTCCAACTCTTGTCGTGGGTGAGGAAGAGGGGGTTCTTTCTTTTCATTTTCATAATTTTGCGATAAAGATACCTACCAAATTTCAAAGTCTTATTTCATGACTGGTTTGTATAGGTAATATTTGTTAACAATAAAAAATTGAACAGCGTTCGTACAATGTGTTTCAAATCAAAAATTTGAGCTTTTTCACAAGAAGTTCAATTTTCGAGGACTTAAAAAAACATTAAAAACTCATTGGAAAAACGTCAGAAAATGCATCAATTCCAATTGAAATCCGAAATGAATCCAAAGTACTTACTAAGTAACATAGTTTGTTGTTTTTGAGACGTTATTGGGTTCGAATTTCAACTGAATTTGGTGTTTAGATTCGGTCTTTCAAAATCTGCACAAGGACTCGCATTTGGCCCAAAAAATGAATGACATGTATTAGTCCGGGAGTCAGGTGGGGAAAGATTGCACCCCCCCGCCGATCATCCGAGACATGATTTTTCTTAAAGGGGGCATCCTAAGGAATATTTTAAGCGGTTGTGATCAAAAAAAAAGTTGGCCCTAACAACAAAATGGCGGCCTTTTTGATTGACAGGTGCGCCCAAAATTGGAATTTTCGCGTATAACTCATTAAATAAATTAAATATGGCGCTTACACTGAAATTTAAGGTCACAAAAATGTTCTACATAAAATTTAGAACATTTTAGGTTATGGTCATGGTCGCGTTCGCGAGATACACGCGCGTGAAGTTGCGCATGGCTCTTAAAATGTTAAATAAAGACATAAATTGGCAAAGTACAGGAAAAATTCCCATCAAAGTTATTTTTTTGATCCAATCGCCTCGAGACGCCACACCAAGCAACAAAACACGAGTCCTGACCCTCAGGGGGCGTGGGGGTTAAACCCCCTCCACCCAAAATTTTCAAAAAATGAGTTATGAACAGTGTCAATCTACGTAAAATTTGCCATAAATTGGCTATTTTCATTTTTTATGTGATATTCGTGGGTACTGAACCCACCCCCTCCTCATCACACACCTAAAAAATCCTTAGTGACCCTGCTGTAAAAAAGGAACCCAGTGTAAAAAAAAAATCGATATCTCATTTTTCACGTTTTTGCTCCAAATGATATCAAATCTGGACCAAAAATATAAAAATTAAAACATCGTGTTTTTTTATATGTACAAGGTCCCTTCTTTACGGCAGGGTCACAGCGTATACTAGAAGACAAGTCTTGATGACAAGTCGATTTGAAAACTACGCTAAAGGCATACCCATAAAGTAACACTTCCTGGTTTGCGGCATTCAATTCCTTGTAATATTTTCGAGTTCCAAAAGCTATTAGTCAATTGTTTGCGTCGGTGGGGGGAGGGAGGTGGTAGTGTGTGACTGATAAATGGAAGCGAAATCCTGTTTATTTACCCGCGGATTCCTTTTCCAATGTTTTTTCATCAAAAAACTCGAGATTGGCCCATACAGAAGTTGGCGAGAGGCTACATTTATGCCAACCCCCAAGATTATGACTCCTGATCTAAAATACGACATCATGAAATTAAATATCTCCCCCTTAAACAAAAAACATCAATGAATGTGCAAACTTCCTCTATTTTATTCATAAATCATGTTATGAAATTTGGCAAAGCAGTAGAGGAAGTTTTTGAAAATGAAATGATTTTCGGATTAAAAAAGATGAAAAATTTAACCTATTTTAAAGGGATAAGTACGTTTGCGAATCATTCGATTAAAAAATAATGTACTTAATTCATAACAGATCCATGCTCCACGAAACCACAGCAATCGGAAACGAACTTTGAAGGTACTCTCTAAATTTCCATCAGTCAAAAATGCCAACATTCACCGATAAAATAAAGAAAAACAAGTCACTAATAATCAGTTGAATTCCACTGAATCTCCTATTAATGAGTGACATTTTACTCCCAATCAGTGAAAAATTACTGATTCAATCAGTGAATTTTCATTATTGAATCAGTAAAAATTGAAATCAGTACATTTTTTCACTGATTCCTACAGTGACTCAATTTTGTCAGTTTAAATCAGTCAATTTGACTAATTCGATACCCAATATTTTCAAATACAATTATTTCCTCCCCCCCCCCCCCCCGCAGCTCTGTAGGTTCTGGTTTGATTCTGAATCAGAATGACCCCATAAATTGATTTCTACTCACTGAATACCCTCTGAGCCAACTTTTATTCCTTTCCGCCGAAAATAGGTTTGAAACATTCTGATCATTTTTTTTTTTAGTCTCATTTCGTAATCTCCTTCAACTCACTACACCACCTGCACCCACTACCGACGAAAAAAAATGACAATAAGTAGCTTTTTGAACTCGAAAATACAGCAAGGAATTGAATGCCGGAAACCAGGAAATGTTACTTTATTGGTATGTCTTTGGCGTAATTTTCAGATCGCCAGGTCACCAAGACATGTCTTCTTATATACATATACGCATAAGGGTTTAGGTGTGTGGCTGGGGGGAGGGGGGTTGGGTGGGTTCAGTACTCACTCATATCACATAAAAAATGAAAATAGCCAATTTATGGCAAATTTTACGTAGATTGACACTGTTCATAACTCATTTTTTGAAAATTTTGGGTGGAGGGGGTTTAACCCCCACGCCCCCTGAGGGTCAGGACTCGTGTTTTGTGGTTTGGTGTGGCGTCTCGAGGCGATTGGATCAAAAAAAAAACTTGAATGGGAATTTTTCCTGTACTTTGCCAATTTTTGTCTTTATTTTACATTTTAAGAGCCATGCGCAATTTCACGCGCGTGTATCTCGCGAACGCGACCATGACCATAACCTAAAATGTTCTAAATTTTATGTAGAACATTTTTGTGACCTTAAATTTCAGTGTAAGCGCCATATTTAATTTATTTAATGAGTTATACGCGAAAATTCCAATTTTGGGTGCACCTGTCAATCAAAAAGGCCGCCATTTTGTTGTTAGGGCCAACTTTTTTTTTGATTACAACCGCTCAAAATATTCCTTAGGATGCCCCCTTTAAGAAAAATCATGTCTCGGAGGATCGGCGGGGGGGGGGGGGGGTGCAATCTTTCCCCACCTGGCTCCCGGACTAATTTGTTTGCTGCCATTCTTATGAAACTGAGTTTAAAAAATCGAATTATTTTTGTACAAACAATTTTTTGGTTCCTGAATTCGAGATCTGCACCTTTTACTTTCATTACTGCTTTGCATTTTCTTTCTGCTACCTCACGCGTCAAGGAAAAGAAAGAATCAAAATATGACGAGGAGGCGTAAGGGGAGGTGCAGAGCTTCGAAATGTTCAATTTATGGGAAAACCATATAAATTTTTAATCAAATTTTACAAAAAAAAACTTCATGGCTGTTCACTGTCAACTGAATTCTGACTTGAACACAATTTCCTAAAAATTTGAGTTGGCAGTAGTTCTTCAAAAAATTCAAAACAAATTTTTGAATTGGAGGGAATTGAAAATTTTGTTACCGTTGTCTCCTATAAAAAGAGACATGATTGAAAAAAATTGGAACGTAGGTAATGTGGTCTAAATAAAAAAATCAAGTGTTTTAGATGTACATGTTGCCTGCCTTCAATGTCTTTTCCCCGAAGAGTTGATAATGAAATGTATTTTCAATCGTCATGGTATCTACTCCTTCATTCTGAATCAGTGAAAAGTCACTGATGAACAGTCAGAATTACAGCACAAGAAAAATCAGCAAAATTAATTGATTTTTCAAAAATTTTCACCGATTTTTCAGCTAAATTCATAAATTTTACTTTTTTTTCACTGATTTTCTGTTGAGCTGCAATTCTGACTGGTTTTCAGGTTTTTTTGGTGATAATTTTCAATGTTTTATAAATGAGAGGGTAGAAAATTGAAGAGGTTTCTATATTGTGAATTTTGCATTTTGCAGTTCGCTCAACTTGGGAAATTAAAGGAGCCACAAAATGAATTTTGTAGAAATAATAATTTTTAAAAAAATCAATCAAGGAATTTTGAACTACTCTCTCATTCTGAATCAGTGAAAAGTCATTAATTAACAGTCGGAATTGTAGCACAGGGAAATCCAACGAAATTTACTATTTTCAGCTTATTTTCACTGATTTTTCTGCTAAAGATACAAATTTCACTGATTTTTTTTAGTGGATTTTCACTGATTTTCCAGTGATTTTTATCATTGATTTGTTTTCGGTGAAAATTATTTCTCAGATTTTCTCCTGTGTTGCAATTCTGACTGTTTCTCCGTGTTTATCGATAATTTTCATTGATTTATAAATAAGAGAGATCGCGGTGTTTTGATAATTGAATAAATTTTGTTTTGATGATTTTTTTGCCCATAATCAAAAATGAAGGGGCGATGAGAAAATTTTAGGTCTTGAAGTTCATTCAAATTTTGAGTGATCAATGGCTCCTTCGATTTTGATGATAGGCAAAAAAATTGTTAGTTTTAAGAGGCTCTGTTCTTTTGGTGGATCGATTTTTTGCATTTTTTTTCAAATTCCGAATGATTTTGAATTTTTGATGCAGGTATCTTTTTTCCCTAGAAAAAAATTAGGAGTAGTAAAGATTTTTTTTAAAAAAGTCGAATAAATAAGGGCCACAATGATCAATCTTCCCTAAATTTGTGATGCAGCTACCTTGTACCAATTTTCAATTTTTTAAAAACAAATTTAATTTTGGATAGGTAACCGTATAATTATCAGAAACACTTTTAAAATTTAAGGATTAATTGTGTATACCTGTTTTATAAGTTTAAATACCTAGCTACACAATAATGAGAAACTTTCAAAAATGTGAATTCATTATGTTGATATGCAATGTTTTTTCTTTTTGTTGTAGGTTTCCACGAAATGGATGCTCAACGTAAACCAAGCAAAGGTAATATTTATTCAATGAAGCGTATGTTTTTCGGTGGTGGAATTTTTTACGGGTAAAACGTAGTTAGAATATAAAATAATATGAAATTGAGTGGTACATTTACGCAAGTATCTTGCTTGAAAAAAATTGACTAGCTCCTCAATTTTACCATTATTAATTTTCAATCGCCTGATAATTTTTCATCTCAATTCCTTCGACCAGAACATTTTTTTCCTTTTTGTCTATATGGCTTATCGATTTGAATACGATCAAAACAACTGGTTCTTTATAAAATTCAGTACAATCAGACTGATAATAGTTAAATTTCATAATAACATAATAACTCGACTAATGACAACGCGTATTGCGATGGAATTTGGTAAACTTCCAAAACCTCCCTCACCACGATATCGATTAACGATCCATTAAATTTGATAAACAAGGTACCTATTAGCGTAGAAGAAGAAGACGAAGAAGAGGAAATCCACAGCGGAGAAGGGAAAAAACGCGAATTGAAAAGGAAATAAAAAATGGTTACGCGCCTAATAGCATACTAAGCGATGAATGAAGTAATAAGTTTGTCAATTGCGGATGATATATACGTTAAGAAGTCGCAAACCGCGGGATCGCTTCCACCGATACAGCGAATCGAGTTTAAACCAGTTGATATTTATTATACGAAGATACGTATTAGACGGCGAGGACGCGGACCGGGGCGAGTTCGTTGCGAAGAATATAATTGCTGCGAGAAATGTCGAACGTGCCAAGCACCTCGGAGGTCTTTATAATGAAAAGGTAGCCGTCGTAGAGAACGTATGGCGATGGCGACCTCCGCGAATATGCCTATCATACACCTGTATTGTGCTGAGGAAAAAGCCAAGGAAAAGCAAAAAGGATACTCACTGTCACAAGGCGGCGAAGTACATTGCACTTTTGGCAGACTGCAATTTTTCCCTTGCCAGGGTTCTGTACAATGGCAATAGTAGTCTTCGGGCATATTCAAGCAAGTAGCGTTGTTGGCGCATGGATTTGGGCTGCAATGGTCGTAATCGATCTGCAAATTTAAAATTTTTCATTATTATAGTACAGATCGAAATCTACTCGAAATTGAAAAGTAGAATCATTAGCAATCGATTTAACTATCTGCGTAGATCTAGACAATTGATTCGATTTTTGGAATAGAGAAATTGAAATCTAACTAAGTAGATGAAAAAATGCCACCACCAAGTATATTCTATTGGAACTTACTTGACAGAAATCTCCGGCGTATCCTACTGGACAAATGCATCGGAATCCATTTGGCAAATCTACGCATTCTCCTCCGTTTTTACAAGGACTGCTTTCACATTCGTTTATATCAGTTTGACAATCTTTACCTGCGAATCAGAAATTTTCATCGACTGTTGATTGTTTCGTTGTTGGAAAGAAAAATAGGTGAAGAATTTATAGGAAAATGTTCCTGATTTCATATCGTCAGAGTGAGATGAATTTAGGACTGGAGTAAAAAAAAAGGCTGAGGGAGTAGCTCACCCCTCATTCATAATGTAAAAATAAAGGATTACTTGGAAAATAGAATTGAACAAAGAATTGAAAGCATTACTTTGAAAAACTGTAAGAAAACTGGTTCTCTCTCAACGCCACGCCACGCCGGTAATTTTTGATAGTCTATTTGGCCTCTCACCCCCCTCCTCATCTTATAATTGAAAAAATAGGAAAATAGTGTATTAAAAAATTTGTTGTAACTAAAAGTTGGCCATGCTTTATTGCTGACTGCTTGAAAATTTTTTACTCATTTCCTCCGAGCTTTTCTTAAAGCAAAAATGGTTCAACATTACGCCTCAATGATATGATCAATTGTACCATATTCTTTAGTGAAAATATTTTCTTGATTTTCAAGATCAATTTTTTGAATTTTTTCTTCAAAATTTCAGAATTTTTGATTATAGTTTGATTAAAAGTTCAATTGAAAAATATTATTAGCTCACTGATGAGTGGGAATAAAGTAGCGTTTTTCTCCCTCTACAACGAAAAGAAAATTTTTTCAACAAAAATAATCATGTTAAAATTGAAAAAAAAGTACTTCCCCACTGCTTTACTAAACTTGATTTTTGGATTCCTACCAAGTACAGATTTCCTGCATCCAAATTTGATTATTTCCAATCATCCCAAAACTTCCAGTACGATTTCGATTGTCTCTAATATTTTCAAATTTTTCTAGAAAGTCGCCAAAATTAATATGAACGTCTAGAAATCGAATTTTTTTTCTGACAAGTTGAACGAGAAAGATACTTTGACGTACCTACATTGATGTGTGTATTTTTAAGCAGTTATTCAATTGGAAAAATTCCGAAATGATTTAATATACTAAATTTATAATCTCTGAAATGAATTTTATTAATCTAATATACTTATTATGTTATTGATTCCTTTTGATCAATTTTCGACCATTCACTATTTTTGTACTATTCAAGAGTCCCTAGTAAATTTCATCTTTTTTAAAATTTAATGAATAGGTGGTTAAAATAACATAGGTACCTATCTTTTTGCTCAAAATAGAAAATTTTCTTGAAAAAATTACAAAAAATTTGTTGTAAACCTGCGAGTAAAAATTTTTTACCCCCTTAGATTTTCGACCAAATTTCGTCTAGTCAAAAGGAAGCAAGGAAGCAAGAATTCGATTTTTATTTTCAGTTGTCCGAGTTAATTTTGGTGTTTTCCAGAGAAAATTGAAATTACGCCAGAGGCTCAAATGGCCAAAAATCGCCATAAATTCAGATTAGGAAGTTAATGGATTGTCAAGTTTGATAGAAAATACTTTCCCCCCCAAAAATATCTATCACCGTTGCTAAAAAAATTAATTTTCTAAAATCACCAAAAATCGAGATATTGATTCAAGCAGCCGAAATTTAGGATGCGGATTTTTTTTAGGTAGGTTTTTCCAATAATCGATTTCTGTTTCCAATCGAAGATGGCCCCTAACCTCAAGTGTTTTCTTGCGAGCTTCATTATGAGAAAAATGAAACCCGAGTATTTCAAGTCCGAAATATCAAAAAAAATTCGATTCTACTCTCTAAATTTGAATCAGTCAAAATGTCAAAAATGCCAAAATTGATTGATGAAATAGGGAAAATCAAGTCACTGGCAGTCAGTCGAATTCCGCTGATTCTCCTGTTAATCAAAACATTTTATTTCCAATCAGTGAAAAATTACTGATACAGATAGTGAATTTTGATCATTGCATCAGTAATTTTTTTCACTGATTCCAGTGATTCCTACTGTGACTCAATTCTGTCGATTTAAATCGTTCACATTAAGAGAGAATTCTAAACATCAGAAAAACCGAAGTCTTATCAAGAAAAAAGGTACAATTTTACAATTTTAATTTTGAATGATTTTGTATCAAAATCAAAACCTAAAACGATGTTTCAGTGATATACAATGAAAAATGAAACGAACCTAAACGAACTGAAAATTCGAGTAAGATAAGTTGTCTATGCTGGAAGTTAGCAGGCGCAGTGTAGGCATTTTAGCCTAAAAAGAAGAACTCGACAGTCAATACTTGTTCACCCATTATGTGGTGAAATACGTGAATTCCAAAGGAACGAATGAAAATTAGGAAATGACGAAAGAATTGAAAAGGACCTAAATCTTAATCCAGAAATTCCTTTTTTGTCATTTTTCAACCCACAAATTCTAAGCGTTTGCATCAGACGATAGTCTAGTGCAGTTTCGTGCGAATTTATACATCAGACGTTAACGAATTGACTAAACCGTCGATATAATTAGACACCAAAAAACCACACGAACGCCAGCGCAGATCCGAATACACTTTTAAATTGAAGCTACGTATAGTCTTTGACGACAGAGCGCAAAAAAGCAAAAACAATAACGACGCAAGCATTGATATCGGAACTGGGACGCGATGAATGGATGATTCGGTGGAAAAAAATTTCATCTACGTCCGAAATATTAATTTAAATGTCTGATACTGGACGCTATAAATTTAGGTAATTAACTACAATTAAAATTCCACTATTCGACGTTTAGCCAAAACGGTTTAATGACTTGATTAATCGCCAACGTCGGTACGGATTCCCACGGGTGACCAATTTCGCATCCGCGGCTCGACGCCTTCCACCAGAATTAATGTAAAAGCTACCAAATGGTACGGTATTAAGGCAGAAGGCAGATATTCGTATTTTTTTTTTTCAGTTTCGCGTGTCGCGGAAATTTCGCATTCTCACGCGAATATGGATGCGAAATCACGATAATTTGCCGCCAGCTTCGCCTTCGCTTCGCAAAGTAAATAATGTATCGGTAAGGAGCTCGCGAAGTGGAGATGGCACGGAGTAGTCTTCGGTGTGGTCGGCTATGGCTATAGCTATAGCTATATGGAATAATGAAATTGGCTTTTGGAAAGAGATGAAACGCGGCGCGGCGCGGCGCAACGAAATAGATCACGTTAACGATTTCACGTAGATCGTTTTAATTTTTATACTATGAAGCGAACGGCGCGGCGCACCGAGAGACCGTGTATGTCTATGTATCACACACACACAAAAAAAAAACAACAACCAACCTATACCCTAATACCTATAATTATTCGTCTGAGCAGTGAGCTGGTAGCGCGATTATACAGGTAAAGGTACCTATAGGTAATGGTAATGGTATACGTTACGTTACGTGGCGTGGCGTGGCGTGGCGTTTGTAGTAGTGGTGTGAAAGTTCAGGACGATAATGTAAACCGTGTACCAAACCAACAAACCAACATGGGTATCTCTCTATCATTAACCGAATAAGTATACGAGTTACCTCGACTCGAAAATTAAATCGTATAGGTTTAGGTATCGTGAGGTTGTTGATGTGAGTGTTGGTGATGGTGCGCAGATACTCTCGTACTTTTTATATACTTACGTGTTTACGTATGTACCAGATACATATTTTCGAAATACCAAACGTGAACCAACATACAGATACACTTATAGGTAATAAAGGTGCGCTGTGTATGGCACTTAGTACTTCACTTACCGGTATATCCAGCCGAACAACTGCAGTAGTAATCGTCGACTAAATCAATGCAAACGCCTCCATTTTTGCATTGACCGATGCAGTCGTTCACATTCTGTTCGCAATTTTTACCTATGAAACCTTTCACACATTCGCATTGGTAATCTCCGGGTTGATTTTGGCATGAGATGGCGTTTTTACATGGCTTCGTGGTGTCACATTCGTTGACGTCTGCAAAAAAAGCGTTTAAGAAAGGAAATATGTAAAAAAAAAGGTCGATTTTTTTGGAGAATGTACATAATTATCCGATATGTATAAATAGATATCAAATCCAAAACGATCAACTCAATTTCAGTCAGACCATTCCCCCTCCCCCTCCAAAAAAAAAAAATACAGAAAATGAATGACTTTTTGAAAAATCTACTTTCTGAAAAGGTTACGTACGAGGTGAAATTGATTATTTTAATGCCTGCCTTATTTTTGACTGCAGGGAAGATCGGGACCTGGAGGGGCGTAAGAGCGAAATTTTTCGTTCGAGGCCGGTCTAAGTGATAGGAGAAGTTTTTCAACCTTTGAAAGCACATACAAGCATCTTTTAAAAAATTCAGGTCTGGGGTAAACCTTACCTCGTCTCTTTCTGCAAAGGCTTGTTTGGCTCACAATTCTGCTCCTCTCTGAATATTCATTTTTTAATCTTTGTTAACGATTAAAAAAGTTTGAACTTTCGACTTTACTGAGTATCAGCATAATCAGAAACCGCCCCAAAAATGAAAATCCATATTTTCCGAATCTAAACACGTCTTACAATTTGCACTCAGTGAAGAAAAAAATATAATAAAGTTTGGGGAAAGTGATGAAAAAGTATTTTTTAGTCTTGAGAAAGTTCGATTCCTTTGAAATTTCTTCTTTTAAAAGCTCGTTCCTGAAAAATTCGTTTTAGATTTTTTTCTAATTTTTTTTTTAGAACTACCTGACCAATTTTTGTTTTTTAATTTCTCAAGAAATTTTTTTAAAAAAATTTGTAAGAGTGTTTTTGGATATCACATACCTATGTCCATTTTTTGTTTTTGCGTTGATTTGATTTACTGTACTTACTGATTTTAGAGGGATTCACGAAATTTTTGGGATAAAGTTGGCACTTCTCGAAAACCCTTCCCCTTTTCTAAATTATAAGAAAACTTCCCGAGTGTAATGAAAAAAATGAAGAGAAAAGCAGTCAGGCAGTTTTGAAAAAAAAAATGAGGCAAAGACATGTAAAACGAATTTCTCAAGAAAGATTTTGTAAAAAAAAATTACATTGTTCAATTTCTTAATGAAATTGAGCTTTTTCAAGTTTGAAAAACACCGTGTCATAATTTTCCCAAATTTTATTGTATAGTTTTTTTCATTGTGAGCACATGGAAACTTCGTTTTGGGCAGTCTTCGATTATGCTGGTACTCAGAGAAGTCGAAAAATAATTTTTACTGTAAATTTCCCATTTTTCTGAATGACGTTTGACTGATGAAGTTGAAATAGTGTTACGAAAATAAAATTGAAATAATTATTATCTACCCAGCAAAAACCCATATTTTTTGTTCAAAGTTCAAACAGAATCTCGAAAAATGTTATTCAAAATGATTTTTTTTTTCGTTTTTTTCCGAGCTTCTTTATTTGAAAAAAATTCATGCAATTAGTCCGTTCATATAGATTTCTTTGATTTGCTGATTTCTTATATACATACACTTTTTTTTTAAAAAAATAATTTCTCAAGTTTTTAAAAAAATTGCCAATTTTTTCAGGTGACGATTTTTTGAAATAATCAGATTTTTTACATTGATTAGGCGCATTTGAAATTTTATGAATTGTTGATAAATCATTTCAACTCCCTTCCTAACATCCAAGGCAGGATTTTTTCTAATGTGAAGGAGTAATGTCCTGCAAAACACGAATGTGAGATTGGTTTCTCCATTCTGCCGTTTTTTCCCATCATGTATGACATAAATTTCCTAGTTTAAGGTACGGCATCGGCAGTGTTTAATCAACTTTGGTGGAGGGGAGTGGAAATTTTCGCCCTAGAATCTTCATGTTTTTACTTTTTAGCTATAAATGAATAGACCTACAAAAATTAAATTTTGCTCAATCAGAATCAGGGTAAAATTGTATTTATTTTTTAGGACTTGCGTTTTGGGAACTTGGTTTCTATTTTTATTAACAAATGTATAGGTACTTGCTCTCTCGTTTATAAATCAGTGAAAATTATCGAAAATCACAGAGAAACGGTCAGAATTGCAGCACAGGAGAAAATCAGAACAAATCAGTGAGGAAAATCGTAGGAAAATGAGTGAAAATTCACTGAGAAGTCAGTGAAATTTATTAGCTAAAAAAATTGGTGAAAATTTTCAAAAATTCTGTGAAAATTATTAAAATTCAATGAAAATGCGCTGAAAATCGGTGAATTTCGTTGGTTTTTCTTGTGCTGCAATTCTGACTGTTCATCAGTGCCTTTTTACCGATTCAGAATGAGGGAGTAGGTAATTCTCAAATGATGAGAGATATAATCTGTTGTTAATTAGACTAGAAGTACCTATACTTTTAGTTTGGGATTCAGAAAAAATTTCTTTAAAAAAAAAAAAGAATTTGGTAAAGTTTTAGAAAAATCCCTCTGAAATATTAGGAAAAAAATCCTCTAATTGAACTTACCTAATTGGCAATGATCACCTTCCCAATTGGCAGGACAAAGGCACTGGTATCCGTTTATGGCGTCCACACAAGTACCACTGTTTTGGCATGGAGAAGAAGCACATTCGTCGATATCTGCAACAAAAAAAAAAGTTGTCGCATCACAACAGGCACCCAAAAGTATCAGACTGGAGAAAAAGTATGCATAGGTACGAAAAACATGATGCGGATTTGAGATTGTACGTAGTTCTGAAAACGAGGAAATTTTAAGAATAAGAATGAAAATCTGGTTTCCAACAATTTTTTCACATGCATTGTTGATTACAGGCTTCATTTAAATGTCACTATCGGTGAAGAGTTTTAGGAAGTTGTATCAATTTAGAAGCGTATCGTTCATCTCGTTCGGTTTTTTCGGTCAATAACGTTATACGTGTACCTACTTACGCGGTGTACAGTCGTACACGTAGGTAATGGTATCGCTGCGCGTCGCATTAATTAAATGTAAATTATAGGTTTTCGAAAACGAGGGGAAAAAGATAAGAAAGCGATAAGTTGAGGAATAAAACGAGCCTACAACCTTGACTTTGTTGAAGTAGGAAAATTTCCTAAATACGAAATACCTACCACTTCCAAAACATATAAAGCAGACAGCAGACTATTCACCTACCATACGTAGGTAAACTAAAAGGTGGTATTTTATCAGCGTATAAATAGTTGAATACCATATTGATTTGCATAAATTTTCAAACGAACGACTTTTTTGAGTTAGGGGCCTGTGATGAGACTCGCAGAAGTGTACAAATAGCCGTGTTGTGGTTGGCCAGGATGTACGCTAGGCGGTTTTTACCTTCAATTATCATTTTTAGACCGATGTAGGTATAGGTAGGTCTAGGTACTTGGGTATTAGGAAATTTGTTCGGATGTGTACCCTTATGGTACCTGTATGAGAAGACCAATGGTAGATAATTTTACCACAGTTGAGCGTCATAGGTATTAAAATTTTCTCGGAAAGGAGCTATTTTTGGGCCAATAGTTCTCGAGTTTTCTGAACTTGGAAACCAAAAATTTGAGTCAATTTTGCTGCTGAAAAAATGATGAGAGTCAGAGTTCAGTCGGGAAATTCTATAGCAGATTTTTGACTGATTTTGTTTGAATTTTTTGATGAGATTACTAATCGATCTCCGGAAAGATAAATTCCCTAGTTTATCCGACTCTCTGTACTTACTACTTACTACTCACCTGCAGATATGCGGAGCCACCCGTACCTCACGTTCGTTATATGTGTTTATACGAAATACTTACATGGCACACAAATGAAAAGAATAAGACGAGACGTTTACCTATACACTACACACAGCTTCGGCCATGGCATCTTCGATGTGATAGATGCGATGTGCTCAGCTCATGTATACGAGGAGGTATTCGTAATGTGTATAGGTAGGTAGTGAGGTACTATAGGTACTCTGCTGGTATACCGACGTCATAATATTTAACAACGATAACAGTCACGAACCGATATCTACAGTATAATAACTACATAATGGTAATAACTGTTATGAGAAATAGAAGCAGTTCGGAAAGATGATAGCTGTTCAATATACGTAAGGAAGATTGTAAAACGAACGAGAATTAAAAAGAGAAAAACATACTCGTAGAAGCGAGCTGCAGCGATCGAGCAGAAAAAAAAACGCAGAAGAAGAAGAAAACGATATATAACGGGCAGAAAAAAATAAGTTACCGACGATGGAAGCTGTTATTAACCACCGCAGGTTGCTGAAGAAAAATTAATTGGAGAACTGTCCTCCTTTACCAGTTCTAATGTACGAGTACATTCTTTTTGTTTTACTCGCGTAAACGCGTATACGAGATTATTAGGGTTTTGTAATCTAGCTAAATCGGTACCCATTTATATTCGTCGATCGATTATCTTATATACATATTATATTATCTTTTTTTTTCTTCTTTTGGGTAGGTACACCTCTTTATACGTGTATTAATTTCTCATCTCACGCTTTTCATATCATCCAAATATTAAGTACCTACTTTTAGCTGTATCGATGAACTTGGGTGCACCATGCACGACGCGACGTATTCTCGAAACAGCAAAATTTTAACTCTCCCATCGCAGATTAACGATTTTTCTCTTTTTTTTTTTTGCGTTCATGCGTACGATTAAATTACAAGAATCTATAAAATCGTATGGATATGGGGGGGGGGGGAGGGAGGGAGGGAGGGAGGGAGGGGAGTTGAAACAACGAGGTACCTGATATAGTGTGAAGTCATGTAAAATTCTTATAAATCTCGAATCCCCTAATACTCGAATTTTCATCTTTTCTCTCTGCAAGTATTTGTGTATTTCATTCTAAAAACCAGTTTCGAATTAATTGGTTGGCTTCGGCCAGCGTATAGATAGATACGTTTTAATGATTTTAACAACGGTCGATCTTTCGTGTTTGCTACAAAAAATCGTAATGCATTTTTGTCCGTGGACATCCACCGACGCGATGTCCAGTCACTATTTTAATTTAAAAGTATCTGTGTTTGGTTTTTTTTCCATGTTTTTTTTTTCCTTTGCAAAATAATTATAGCCAGACTGAAATAGGGCATGAGAGGAATGGTGATTTTGAGAGGTATTTTTGTGGTGTATCGAGTATCGTGGGAATTTGCATTTTTCGTATAGGTACATCTACAGTTCTACACGTTTGCGTAATTTCTTACATTATACGATTATAACTCCAATTTACTGTCCTATGACGGAATTTGCCCAATTTTTATAATAACGAGTTCAGAGTGATTATATTTTGGTGGACAAGTTTGAAAGTTTTTTGGATAGCGAAATATTTCCTCATTTATACTTACTTAAATCAGTGAAAATTATCGGAAATCATTTGGAAACAATCAAAATTTCAGCACCGGAGAAAATCAATGAAAAAAATTTCATTAAAAATAAAGTAGCGAGAAAAATCACTTGAAAATCAGTGAAAATTCCTTGAAAAATCAGTGAATCTCGTTGGTTTTTCCTATGCTATGCTGCAATTCTGACTATTCATCAGTGACTTTTCATTGATTCAGAATGAGAGAGTGGACAGACGAAAGATCGAAATTGAAATTTAAACTAAAACCTCTAAAATATTCTTATTTCCCATCGTTTTGTAGGTACACCTCCCCTTTTAAAAAATTAGGTCATCAAGCGTTTAGACACCAGTTGAAAACAAATAACTATTTCTCATTTGATTCAATGATCAGCTCATCTTTTTGATGTGATCCCAATTGCCCTTAAAGTTACCAGTTTTTGCTGTGTGGGGAAAATTAGAGCTAAGGGTTGAAAAAAGTTGTGGCAAGACGTCAGAAAACACTTGAGCCCGAACTGGGGTTCAAAATTTTGAAATTTTCAAAAAAAAAGTGGTTAAAAAGATTTCTTCCTTTTTTGGTGATAGATAATAGTAAATTGCACATCATTATCATCTATTATTGAAAATTAAAAATCCTTGATTTTTCTGCTTTCACTCGTTAAGAACAAGAAATTAGTCATGAAGATTTATTATTTTATTTTTCGGAATCTTTTAAATTTTTAGTTCTAATAAAAATGAATCGGTAGCACATCGAAATATGTAGAACTCAATATCCAAAATTTTAAATGCTGAATATCGTTTTTATGATTTTAACGAAGTTTTGAAATTTCAAAATTTCCTCATCCTCTCAATAGTAGGTA
The DNA here is from genome assembly GCA_038380155.1 of Pseudococcus jackbeardsleyi. Lineage (NCBI taxonomy): Eukaryota > Metazoa > Arthropoda > Insecta > Hemiptera > Pseudococcidae > Pseudococcus > Pseudococcus jackbeardsleyi. The sequence goes on along the minus strand of CM076240.1, from coordinate 59,323,518 downwards.
CATATAAAAATTTGATCTAATCAACGAAAAAAGCTCAAATTCGGTACTCTTTCGTTCTGAATCAGAGAAAATTCATTGATAAACAGTAGGTAAGAATTGCAGCACAGAAAAAACCAGCAAAATTCACTGATTTTCAGCAAATTTTCGCTGATTTTACAAGGATGTTCATTGATTTTTCAGCTAAATTCGCAAATTTCAGTGACTTCAATGAATGTTTACTGATTTTTTCAATGAATTTTAAGTTGATTTTTCTCACTGATTTGTTTTTAGTGAAAAATTTTTCACTGATTTTTCTCTGTGCTGAAATTTTGACTCTGTCTTAGTGATTTTCGATAATTTTCATTGATTTATTACCTTATTGATCATCTTCTGAATCGATTGGAAGTTGGAAGTGGTTTTAAAATGTTTTGGAGCTTTAGAAGGATTTTCCAATATTGGTGACCTATTTGATCTATTAAAGTAGAATTTTTCGCGATTCGTAACTTTGAATTATTCGAATCCATACTTTTTGTTGGACAATTTTCTCGGGAAAAATGTTTTCCCTGCCAAAAAATATTATGTAATTTGAACACAAAGTTTTGAATTTCGGAAAATATTAATGGAACTTTTACAAAACAGTAAACCATTCATTAAAAAAAATAATCTGCTATTTTAAAATACTACATAGGTACACGACTACACGTACACTGAAAAAAAAAGTGATGAAATCTCAACGTTTGAATGCCTCGCTCAGCCGGTCAGCCCTTCTCTTATTTGTCAAGAACGTAAATAAGGCTGTAAAAATTGAAAAAAAATCACTTGAAAATCCTGGAAGAGTCGAGGAAAATTATTTTTGAAAAATGGTCGCAACTGTTTCAAACACTGAAAGTTTTTTTGAATTCTCTATTTTAAATCTTATTTTACTCCTCCCTGTATCATTCCTTCATATTCATGCCCTGGTTATAAATTTATAATGGTTTACCACCCAACCACCAATTTTTACGAATAGTCCACCGAATGAAAAAAATGTTTCTAAAAATTCACTTAATTACCTATCTACTTTACACTTACTCTACACTGGCGCTGATTTTTAATTAACCATACGAGTTGGGAAGGAAGAAGTGTGGAAGAGGACGAACAAGGCGTAAAAATCGACAGCACAGACAAAATCATAACTCATAGTCGCACCGGCAGATTACTATCGATAGAGAAATGGCGCTTCGAAATAGATTACTGCGGTACAAAGACCGAATCCACCCTTTGGTGCCGAAGAAATTACTAGATAGGTCTTATAAGTCGGGCTGCAAATGGCAGCGGCATCGGCATCGACAGTCGTAACCGCGACCAGGTAACGTTTTAATTTGGACGAGCACGACTTCAACCCACATGGCAACTGAAACTAGATTAAAGAAGTTCGCATAGAGCGTTGTTCGGTTTTTTCCAACTCTTTTTTTCTTATTTTTTTCTTCTTTCTGAACCGTAATCAGAACAGTTGGTAATGACAGACTATACGCTCGTGTTTCTACGATGAAGGAGGAAGTCTTTGAAACCAGTGCATATAGCAAGCCTTAGTGGGTACACGCTACACCAGTGTTTCTTTATAATTAAATGACAGAGGAGGATTTGTTTTTTAATCAACACTCCAATTCCTCCGTAGGTAGTAGGTACGGATCCTTGCTGGCACCGCACCGTATCGGTTTGCGCTTCGCCCGCTGCCTTCATTTCCAAAGGAGGCTGGACGCGGCGCGGCGGCGTGTCTATTACACTTGCACCCGCCACTCGTCAGCTACTCTATCGTGTTTTTTCTCGGTTCTCAGTTTCTCACTCGTGCTCCCCTTGGGTTTCCTCGACAGAGTTTCGCAGTTCGCTACTTTATAACCGCGCATCAGTCAAACCATACCTATCATTAACTTTTGTTACCTTTTTTGCTCTATTCGACTATTCTTTGTAGAGCTGCCGAGTATAACGCGTCGTAATTTCGTACTCCCGTACTCGCACGTTATCTTACGTATACGATCGAACTCTCTGTATCGATTATCGGTTTGCGAACCTCAGTCCGTATCTTGGTTCGATCGCCGCATCTCTTCCTTATTCGTCGAATCGAGGCAAAAAGCTGCGATTATGTAGTCTTACAAAGAATAGGCGCTTGAGAGTAGTGGAATTGATTTCAAAAACGGTACGGTGATGATCATGATGATCATGATACGGAACTGTGTATGTGGATGTTTCGTGTACGTATACGTATGCAATCATCGTGTCAATAATACATTTGTATACTCGATGTTTGGAAACTTGATACGTCGTGTATTGATTTGCATTTTAAATATTAGGTATACGGTAGTCGGTGTTTGGTGCAGTGGAAGTATCCATTCATTTAGTTGATAAAATGTTTAGCAAGGCAGTTAGTCAGTGAATATCTACTTAGCTACCTTGTACATGGATCTATACCTCTCTTGACTTTTGAAATGATATTATTCCCTAGTAAAACGTTTAAAATTGGTCGGAAATGGAACAATTTGTTCCTACAACAGCGAAAGGCTGCATTCTAATTAGGTAACAGGCAATTTCTAGACAAAATTGGATTTTCAATCAAAAAAAAGAAAGTCGTTCAAAGGAGGAAATTTGTGATAATGATTGAAGATTGAAGACCTTCTCTTTGGATTATTATTTTCGTAAAAACTCCCATATTTGTAAAGAGCATTTCAAAAATAAAATTTCCCAAAAAATTTTGAATCATGGTGTCTGCGTACCGGGCTTGAAAATCATGAAAAACGTGAAAATATCCTGCATTTTGATCATTTTCCACAAAAAACATGAATTTTCAACATTTTCTAAATTGAAGAATTGCTTTTAATTCACTTTTAATTTTCATCTTAATTTTTTCACAAAAAAATGTCTGTCCTCGCTTCTCTCAGGTAGGACTTCAACATTCATTCAAATTCGAATGGAAAATACCAAAATTTGAATCAAACAGCTAATAGAAATAGGCCAAAAACCGATGGCTCAGATTCAAATGAGAAAGATCAAAATTTAAATCAGAATGAAAATAATCTGGCAAATAATGATAAAATTACTTACAATATTTATGATAATTTACAATAATTATTAGAATATTTACAGTCATTTTATCGTAATCATTAAAATATACCTACCTATTAGTATAATTTACCGTAAATTATGAAATATTTACGATAATTCACAGTAATTGTTGAAATATTTACAGTATTTTACCATAATTACTGAAATATTTATGGTAATTTATGAAATATTTACGTTAATTTACTGCAATTGTTGGAATATTCACAGTAATTTACCATAATTAGTGTAATATTTACCGTAATTTACCATATTTACTGATATATTTTCGGTAATTTACCATAATTAATGAAATATTTACAATAATTTACCATTTAATTTTGATATTTTTGACTGGTTCAAATTTAGAGATTACCTTTTTATGAGCAATAATTTTAATATAATTCTCATCTTTTTTATTGCCAATTTTGATTAACAAAAATCTTCACAAATTTTAACCATGACTAGCATTTCGCACCATCAGTGCAATAACACCACATCTAAAAAAAAATTGACCTTCGTATTTTTTCCCAAAACGTGCTCATCTTTGATCAGTTTTCAATTTACATCAAAAATAAAGAAATTCATTTTTTTTAAGTATGGTGTTATTGCATTGATGGTGCGATTTGTCTTCACGAATCTGATGCCACGGCTCAAATTTCATCCTCAAACAAATTATTTTGCATGTACATATACAATTTTCTTTCTCAAATTGCAAGATTTCTAGAAAAGAGGTTATTATTTTCTTCACATTTCCGACTGAAAATCGAATTTTCTTGGGTTAAAAGTGCATTTTGTGCTTTGGGGGGGGGGGGAGGAAGAGCACCAGCTGCTCCTATTTCAAATTTTTTTAGTGTTATTAGTTCCTCATCCTCTAATTTTTCCCAGAGCATTCACCTCTACCATACCTACTTTTTCGAGTTTCGAGTTTTTTCTTCAAAAGAGACAAATTAACTTAGTGTTTCATTGTTTGTGCTTTGTGCCTTGAATAAATACATAAAATCGATTTAATCAAATGTACAATCAGTCAGTCTGTTTATCTGTTTTAAACGATCAATAGACTTTATTTCGGTCAAAACCAAGTTTAGATTTAGAATTCGAATTTGACGCTCTGCTTTATACCTCTTCTAAGTTCTAAACCAAGGTAATGGTATAATTTTGTTTTATCCGGATTCAACGCATTATTCGCGTAAATAGAGATCAGCAATTCAACATACATTGCGTATGATGCGGTCAAACATGGTATGATGCCTCCGGCTGTAAATGCATTTAATTAAAAACGCAGACGGGCGGCTATTTGCCTATATACCTATTCGATAATTATTTTGCGTCTTGATTAGAAAATACTGTTGAAACGAAAGATTGCATTTAAAAAGGAAAGACTGCTGAATACAGGAGGGCAAAATGCAAAAGTGACCCTTATAGGAAATAGCGGTTCGAACGTGGATTCGCGCTTAAGAGCTTCTTATTCGAGTATTGGTAGGTGTAACTCTGTATCTATACCGATGTAGATCTATTATCCACTGGTCGATAGTCGATAGTGGTTGTTGTTGGAGTATATTTGCAATGTGTTGTCAAAATCGATTGTAATGTGTTTCTGTACACACGCACACTCACGCGGATGGCATTAGGACTATTTTTCCATGGCTCGGTAATCGGGCTAAGCGATCGAACCGGTTCAATTAAATACGACAATTCTCCTACACTATACACTACGATAAGAACGTTTAGTATCGGCGTTAAAAGCTAATTAAATGCAGCGTCTAATTTTTTTTCTTTTTTTTTTCGGCCATAAGAAGGTGACGCATCTAATTGTTATGCGCGAGATGAAACCGTGCATGCATTTTTAAATGCAGCAGCGAGTGAAGATCTGAGAAAGAAAAGAACAAGGGTTGAAACGAATACGCGTGTCTTTTTTTTTCGTTTTTGCTGCAGAAAGGTTTCGGCTCGGCAAAGAACTACCTATTTCTACGCGGCAACTGTCTGCAATAAAAAAGTCATTAATCGTCGGTGCTGGGCCACGAATGAAGAAGAGCTGCCAGCTGAGCGAGAGAGAGGAAAGTGGTGTATCGGTTCGATTTAATTACGTAAAATAGGACACACGGCGTAATAACGCCACGCCACGCCACGCCACGCCACGCCACACCACACCACGCGATAATGAATAAAGAAATTTGTTATTCGGATGTCGGGCCGAATTAAGACGCCCTTCTCAGACGAGTAAACAGTAGGTGTAGGTACCTATAATAAACACAGTTTATACGTATAAACCGAAACTCGAACGTTTTGCCGGAGCAGACGGTGGACTTTTTAAACGTAATTACCGACGTACTTCGGCCTATCCGAGTGCCCTATGTGTACAGAGCTACAGACTACAGAATACGGTACGATATGGTGTACCGGCTTCGCCAGAAGCAGAGCGGACAGACCATGATGGAGCAAAAGAGCCACCGAAGAATTTCCTTCTTCAAGAGGTCTCGCTAATCACCGTCCGCGCTGCGCTGTCTCAGCATTAGCGTTTAAACTCGCGTATTAAATTATTATGTATGATACAAAATGAGTTTATTGTAAAGAACCAAATATCGTATAGAGCAGCGTAAATCAAATACTACCGCGCGTCCATCGTCCGGTCTCTGCGGTATTACTCGTATTTGACCAAGATGACGGCGTTTTTATCGTTTAATCCGTCACAGCGAAGCTTTGTTTCGTTGTTACGCGTACTTTACTCGGCTACCTCGCTTCCTCACAGTGCCAGCTCTTAACACGTTACAAATTGTTTGTTTGTTTAAAGACACATTATACGAACCCACGTTCGAAGTTGGAATATTAAGATATGCAAATTAAGAATACTCTCTTTATAATTTCGCGTCGTCCGATAAGTAAAGCGACGGCGATCGGACGGAACGGACAGGGCGGCGGAACATCTTCACAACTTGCGTTTATTATAATTACGCACACACTTTTCTATACAAAATCATTCGTGAACAATTACACTCGCTTAATGGTATCGAATTCAAATGTCCGTTTGGATTATTTTATCTGTGCTTAGGCGTACTTTTGTACATTGAAATGTATCGTGTGGGAGTATATCAAATGTACATATTATAAAACGGAAGAAGAAAGTGAAAGAATGTGTCGTGTCAACTTGCGAATGGGTCATAATAGGAAATGAGCGCCCAATACTCGAGAAACCTTTGTCTCGAATTGAAAGCATGATATATTTGAAGGTCTCATATCGGAGGATGTATTCCCGAATCACAGATAGGTTACCTCCAATTTTTCCAAAATTTGGTATAAGTTATGTACTTACTTCTTTTCTTTAAGGCGCTGCAAATAAGCGAAAACTTTTCAAAACCGGTTCATTTTCTAAAAAAGTCGTTTGGTGGAAATCAGAATTGGTGTAAAGGGTGTACTCATTGTGCCAATCACGGAATTAATATCGAAAATTACCATTGTAGATTTTGAGTCGGTGGAAAACAGGTTTCTTTTTCAAAAATTGACCCAAATTTTCCTAAAAACTGGAATGTAGCATATTTAAATATTTGATAAGCTAATTTTGAAATTGATACTGAAAATTTTTCGCGAATGAATTCAAGTAGGAATGCAGAAACCAGTTTCCAACGTAAGACTCAAAGATTCTACTGATTTTTTTTTGAAAATTGATGCATATTGCACATTTGAGGAACTGATTAGGAAAAAATGATGAAAGTATTGGATTGACGTTGAAAATTTTAGCGAATTAATTCAAGTAGGTATACTGAAACGGGTTTCTAGCTTAAGACTCAAAGATCTTTCTGATTTTTTTTTTTTGAAAATTGGTGCATAGGATATGTTTGAGGCGCTGATTAAGAAAACAATGATGAAAATTTTGAATTGATGTTGAAAATTTCCGCGAATGAATTCAAGTAGTTATGCAGAAACCGGTTTTCAGCGTAAGACCCGAAGATTTCTCTGATTTTTCTGAAAATTGGTGCATAGGATGAATTTGAGGAGCTGATTAGGAAACAAACTACAAAAATTTTAGCAACTAAAGTTTAAGTAGGTATACAATTAGAAACTGGTTCCTTTTCCAAAAATTATTTCAGGTCGTACTAAAAATTGGTATATATGTATGTACTATGTACCTATGTCAATGGAGTCTAACGAAAGAAGTGTGGGGGGGGGGAGGAGGAGGGTATGTGTATTTCCTATTTCATGTAATAGGTACGCATTGTCTTCCGTTACCAATAACTTTGTAATTACCTACTTCAATAATAAGGGTCTATAAATACCCTCTGAAACCAATTTTCAGAACAAACCAGGGATAATTTTGAAAAAAAAACCGGTTCCTACAATTCAAATATAGGTATTTGCAAAAAATTTCGCTTTTTTCCCCAACTGTGGTGCCCTAAATACATCCTACGAACCAATTTTCAAAAAAAAAAAAAAAAAAACTGGAGGAATCTTTGGGTCTTACATTGGTATGGTAATACCTACTCAACTTCATTTTCGGACATTTTCAATATCAGTTTCAACTTAGTTGTTATTTTAATAAATAGCTTCTGAAATACATTCTATATAGGCAAGGATTTTTTTGAGTTGAAAAAAAAATTTCTGACATTTTTTCTGACTTTGATGACTTATTAGAAAAATTTTCCGCTGATAACCGAAATTATTTCCTGAAAATGTTGAAAAAAACATTGATTTTTAGGAAAAAAATTGATTAGACTCCATACACCCCTTCAAACCATTCTCTTGTATAAATTCCAGCTGTAACTACATCACGTGAAAAATTTCTTTTTCATTCTACGTAAATCCGTTCTCTATTCTTGATCAATTGATCAACAACCCAAAGAAGCGCGATATATTGAACTTCAATAAAATTGAAGATATCAGTGATTCAGATTTCTGGAACCCGAAAACTGTTTAATTTTAAAATCAACTCCTCCCTCTTCCTTTCCCCTTCTAATTATACTGCCAATACGAAGGATTCATAACACCGCCAATATATTTCTACCTATGATTTGACCAAATTTAAAATCTATGGATAATATACTTACTAATAGTACAATCATTCCCAGTCCAACCAGCTGGACAAATACACTGGTAGTGATTTTGATTCTCTGGATTCTCTATACAAGTTCCGCCATTACCGCAGGGTGCCGTTACGCAAGGATTAATGACTACTTCGCACCTAGATCCGGACAATCCTTCCGGGCATGTGCATTTATACTGATCCGGTGCTGTATTGCTGCAAGTTCCGCCATTTTGGCACGGTTCGTGGGTGCCGCAATAATTCAAATCTGTAAAATAAAGATATAAAATATACTCGGATTTCTCGCGCTGCCTTGCCAATGAAATATAATTGCGGTGGAGTGGTTTGTACCCGAATCATGGAATAAATTTACATCGTCGATCAAAATTATACACCGAGTGGAATATAGCAGGCATCGGACGGCGGTTACTTTAAAGTAACTTGGTTACTTTTTTCAAGCTCGGTTACTTTTAGTTACTTTTTTAACTGAAAGGTTACTTTTAGTTACTTTTTCAGCTTCAAAGTTACTTTTTTCGCTCAACTCGCTAGACACCCTTCAAAAATGAATTTTTTGGACATCAAAAATCAAATTTTTTCAAAGCTTTGCCCTCGCTTCGCTCGGGCGTAAATAAACAAAATTATTATTAATTTTGGCTAGTTCAAAAGTTCAATACGTAGTAAGCCTGTGGCGTAAATACCTCCATCAAAACCCTCAAAAATGAATTTTTCGAGTATTAAAAATCAATTTTTTTCAAAGCTCTGCCCTTGCTTCGCTCGGGCATGAAATAATCACTATTTAAATTACAAAAGCCGTTCGAAAAGTATGATACCAAGACCGATTACAGAAAATCGAAACTTTCGATTACAATTTAGAGACAATGTTGCCAATATTTCGCAAAAAAAAAAATTCTGTAAAATTGATTTCTTAAAACTTTTTACCGCTTTTCTGTAATTGGCTTAGGTAATTACTTACTTAACTTTTTGAACAGACCTCGACTTTTGTCCCCCTCGGAGGGGATGTCTAGTTACGCTATACTGATAATATTAATTATGTACTTTCACGAATTTTTGTCTTCTTATTCGTATTTTTCTGAATCTTCCTGCTCGTAACATAACTTTATTTTTCATTATAAAATTTGTGACTTGAATTCAAATATTTATTTGCATTCAAAAATCTGGAATTTCGAACAGAAATAAAATATCACAAAATAATTAAGTACACTTTGACTTTAATTAATAATGTTCTAGTTTAGTTTTTTATCAAGATTAAGTTTAAAAATCGTAAATTTTGTGATTTTCAGTGATTTTTTTTTGTTTTAAAATTAAGTTCAAAGTCAAATTTTCGTGATTTTTCGATTTTTTGCGTTTCATTGTATTAAAATAAAGTCAAAGTCCAGTATTTGTGATATTTTGATTCTGTCCGAAATTTAAGATTTTTGAATTAAAATAAATATTAAAAATCACGAAAATTTGACTTTGAATTTAATTTTAAAACAAAAAAAAAAATCACTGAAAATCACAAAATTTACGATTTTTAAACTTAATCTTAATTAAAAAAAACGAACTTTAAAGTCAAAGTGTAATTATTTTGTAATATTTTATCTCTGTTCGAAATTTCAGATCTTTGAATTAAAATAGATATTTCAATTCAAGTCACGAATTTTATAATGAAAAATAAAGTTATGTTATGAGCAGGAAGATTCAGAAAAATACGAATAAGAAGACAAAAATTCGTAATTGATATTATCGAAAATAATTCAGTATGAGGTTGAGAGATGGAAAATGGTAACAAAAACAAGAGAAAGAATCGTTCAGTGAACGAATTTGTAACCTCATAAATTTGGGCTGCGGAACGTCTCCTATTTTTTTTGAACGCGATTTTCTCATTTTCCCGGATCGTTATTTTTTTCTCTCTTCAGTAGTGAAATTACAGAGAAAAATACAAGTTTGAAAAAAAAAAATGGGAAGGAGAGGGGTATTAATAATTTTTTTAAGGCGAAAAATTGAAAAATTATCTAGTTTTTCACAAAAAATTGGTTACTTTTTTACAAAAATTGGTTACTTTTTTCAGGAAAAAAAGTTACTAAAGTTACTATTTTTTTTCAAAATTTCCGTCCGATGCCTGATATAGAATACACATCTGTAGCTGAAGCTGCGAGTAAAAAAACAACACGACCGACTTGAAAATTTTTTCGTCTCACAAATACCTAAACGCGGCGGCGATCGCCGAAGAAAAAATAGCTCCCTCCGCGCCATAGCGTGAGTAAAGTGTTTTAAACGAGAATTAAGTACGATTAATTAGTAGGTTCCGTGACCGGTTTGTGATTTTTTAAACGGAATGTTTTATATTGACCGGTACATTCGAATACCTGAGCGTTGCAGTGGTATTGGGAAAATGAATCTAGAGTTGGGCAAAAAATCGTACTAGATTTTCGTTTTCGATACAGATTCGTATGATGGGGTGTAGTCCTACCTACGGCTTGCAAATTCTACAGCGTGACCCGAAAGTAGTGACTGGTTGAAATAATTCAACTGGGAAGAATTACCAAGGGTTAAGTGGCATCGATTAAGTATTTCCTGGTTCTTGAAAAAAATTGATTTTTAAGACAATATTGATGGTTTTAGGAATCAAAATTTTTGAAATCTGTTCTGCAGTTTCGAATCAATCGTCAAAAATTCCTCAAAAAATACACAAAACAGTATGAAAAAGAGTTTAATTTGAATTGGTAAAGCATTTTAAGAACTATTTTGAGGTTTCCTTCCCCTGTAATTTTATGTACATATAAAACTTTTTTTTTTTGGTATGTGATTTGTTGTACACTGTTTGTCTGGTTTTGGAACTGAGAATTTTAGCACCTAATAAGTTCAGAAACGAAAAAATATGTATGGTATTCACTGAGATCACAAAATAGGTAACTATGGTGCTACAAGCCATTCACAATTCACGTGTACCTCTGGGCACAGCTTTATGGTACTCGTAGGTTGGCTAAATCTTCCAACGTAGGTAGTGTGCATTTTACAAATATTGCAAAGTGCATGTAGTGTGAGAATTGCCAACATGAGAAGTGCTCGTTCAAGATCTATATTCGTACTTTGGGTTTGGTCTGCGCGAAAGGCGAAAGAGAAAAGAAGATGATACGGAAGATCGATGAGCGAAGAGGAGTCGAAGGGAATACACGAAGTATCGCGACCGCGCGGTGTAAATACAAATTAACAGTCGCTTAGATGATCGATAAGAGAAGAGAGCGCCGTTAGAGCTGTGCGAATGCGACATTTAACGAGTATTTAGCGCTTTTGTCGACGTATTCGTGTAAACGTGTGTGAGAGTGTTACCGTATCTTTGCACACGGAGTACGGGCCTATATTGCAGCGTTTCGCCGATCAATTTTCCACATCTTGAAATACCGATGCCATACGGTACCCATAGCTCTTACGGATGCCTTTTCTTTGCTTCATATACCGAGCGAACGCGGTATAATTTCAAATTAGTTCACATTACACTTGTTGTGCGACAGAGAGAAGCTGTGCGGAGCAAAAAAAAAGCATTATCGTCGAGAAATTTTGCAGTAGCTGGAAGATGTATAGTTTGCGAATATGTGTGAGTAAAAAAGTACGCATAGGATCTGTGCTTTGGATGAGGTACGTATACGTACGAGCGAACACGTTCGTGATTTCGTTGTTCGATAGGAGTCGAAGAATTGATGTTTTTCGCTGCAGTTGGAAATAGAAGTCGATTAGTGAGGCGAACTCGTCCACTACGTGTTTACTCGAGAAGCGCGCAACCGTGCCGGTAGAAAATAGCATAGGTTAATAGGCATCTCATTATGTCATCCTCTAATGATTGTCGGCGGATAGCATTTGAGCGATGTTGCTATTCGTACTTACATATGTAGGTAGCTTAGGTGTAGGTACGATATGTGCAGCGAGCGAAAATCGCTCCTATTCGAACGAAAACATATTTGCAACGGAACGAGTATTTTATGGACATGATTCAAATCAATGAAAAACTTTTATCGTAGCTTTAATTTTCAAAATTGAAATTGTTGGCTGAAGGAACCATGGAAGCTCTTTGCAGCTGATGTTTAGGCACTTAATTAAGTTTGTAATGCTAATGTTCTTTCACAGAAGGAATAGGGTTATGTCTCATTTTTAGCAGAAGATTAGGTAATTCGTAAGATTTTTGAGATGGACTTCACATTGCTATGTGTGATTTCATTTTTTGGGGCGTTCGAATTTCAGAAAAAAAAAGGACTTCAGCAGTTATTTTGGCGAAAGTCACCCTTTTCTGAATCGGAACCAGAAAATTATTAAAAATTGACTGAAACATCCCCGAGGTCCATTGCTGATTTTTTTTTGTGTGAATTTTCACTATTTTCTAGTGGATTTTCATTGATTTTCTGGTGAATTTTCATAGATTTTTTTAGTTTGCTTTCAACCAAAGCAAAAAAATATGCTTGCTTAAAACAGTTCAATGCTGTTTTAATGCCCAAAAAATCAAATTATTTCATTTTTCAATCCGATTTTTGAAGTAAAAACTTTAAACGTGGTTTTATTCTCGGCGCATTTTGTTTTTCGTGTCAAGGTCTCTTTTTTCCTTAACCACCACATGTAAGTATACTTCTGGCAATACAAGGGAAAAAGGTCAAAAATGAAAAAAATGAATTATTGAAATTTTTTCCCCTAAAATACGATATTTTCTTCAAAATTCAAAATTTTTTCAAATTTAATCTTATTTTAAAGTTTTAAAAGTATGAAAAACATGGAAATAAACACAATTTTCATGAATAAAGAGGGTAAAATTCCAAAATTTCTTGTTTTTAACGATTCTAGTATGATAATAATCCTCGGACATTATTTTTTTCTCTGAAATTTCTCAACAAAAATTTTTCACTTTTTGAATGAGCCAAAGTTATAAAACCGTATTTTATAGTTTTTTCATGTTTGAATTTTTATTTTTATTTTTTGAGATGAAGGAATAGAAGTGAAGAATCATCAACTTTATCAATTTTTATGGTGTTGGAGAATTTTGTGTTTCAAACTTTATGCGGAAAGTCCTGAAAAAAGATAACGAAAATAATAATACGTGAAGATTTTTTGAGACAGCACAGAAATATGAAGGTAGGGGGGAGGGGGGTCGCTTGAACTTGTAGCGTAAAAAATTTCATTGAAAACCCTCGAAAATAACCTGATTTTCAATATTCTACAGATGTCACGAAACTTAATCAATTTTGCAAATTTTTTGGCTTGAAAGTCATTTTTTTTACCAAAATTGTAATTTTGCTGAGAGAGAAGAGCTTTTGATATTTGAATGCAAGTCGTTGTCCATTGAATTATGGATTTTTCAAAAAAATTATTTCTTTTCGTACGTTCGAGGATAATATAGGTACCTTTTCTCTTTCCACAGAATTCATATCAAATCTGTTTATAATATTCTTTGTTTGGAAGTATCCTTTTTAATAAGCTATGACGAGAAAGGAATGCTACAATGTCTTTCACCTTACGATGTTGAAAAAAAAAGGAATTCGAATTATCACTGAGAGAAAGTTACGAACTTTCAACTTGGGAATGATGATTGTAAAAATTTTCAATGAAATGATTCATATTTTACCCCTCCCCCCCTCCATTGATTATTTCCTGAATTTGAGACACTTTTGGTTTGGGAGAAAGGGAAAGAGGAGCCATAAATTGTGAAAGAATTTCTATTTGCACGATTGACAAATTTTGGTTCTTTTTTTGAAACTTCATAAATTTGCTTTAAAGCAGAGGTTTTTCTTTTATGTATTTTAATTTTTTTTCAATCATAAATTGAAGTTTTAAAAATTTGGAGCGTGGAAGGGGCGGGGTAGTTGAGAAATCTTCAGAACTGAATTACAGTCTTTTTGGTGGTCAAAAAAAAGATTTCAAAAAAAATTGTAAAAATTGATAGTTTTTGAGAGAAAAAAATCGTTACAACATCGTCCGAAAAATTTTCTTTTCCTGAGTACTTCGTGAATAGTTATAGACCTAATGTGAAAAGTCGGGAAAACATCGAAAATTAGTGCGAAAACCTTGGAAAAGTTGGGGAAAATAATTTTTGAAATACGATGAATATCCTGAACGATTTAGTCTCACACCTGTTGATTCAGAAATAGCCGGGATGAGGAAAATGATACAAAACGTACGATCTGAGCTGAGTGATTTCAAAAGTACCTATTGAAAATACTGCCAACTTTTCAGAAAGTTTCGCAATTTCTTTCCATAATTATTCGTTATTTTAAGGAAAATTGAGGTGCATTCATTTCCACATCTTCTCACTTTGATCTACGTACAATTTTGTGGATGAGAAAAATGCTAAAATTATATCTACTGTTCACCTGTCAAAGCTACCAATTGAGAAAATTTGTCAGAACTGTCTGTTGCACCTGTATTGGCTACAAATGCGCACCATGACTCAGCTATTGATAAATTGTGAACGATATAATAATGATAATTGGCGATAATAATTTATACTGATAAATACCTCGATTAAAAATATAAAAAAATTGGCATCCGCGAGGTTTGCCGTTGGCATCGCGACAAGGTGGTATGGCTTTTTCAACGTTTTATAGCGCAGGTAAAAAGTAGGTATACGCTTATTTCTCCGCAATATACGACAAAATATTTATTTATTGTCACAGCGTATCATATGTAGAATAACGTATCTTATCGTATACATTTACCACAATTTGAAAAAAGATAGAAAGAAGAGACGAATAGCGTGAGAGAGGGAGAGAGGTAGGGAGGCAAATACGAGGCGAATACGCATTTCAAAATTAACAACACAATGAAAATGAGAAGCGCGTACAGAACCAGTTTCTTTAGTAACTTAAAACAATTACTAATGTGCGGAACGTGACAAATATCGAGAATAAAATATAATCGTATTCGTATACAATATTTTTCTGCTGCTATTAGATACCCGAGCGAGGTATACGTAAACTACAAAATACAAGTAACCTACAAGTTTTTAATATGAAATACTTAGTACATGCTACATACGTACGCCTTTTGCGTACGATAATCGTTCAGGTTCAGGTCACTTTTTATCGCGAGTGAAATGAAAAAAAAAAAAAAAACGGTCGATAGACGCCACCGAACGGAGAACAAATGAAAGGAAAAAAATCAAAATAATAATCGTTCGTTAAATTAATTCGGTTCGATGATATATGATTTGAAATGTTAATGAGCGAGAGCAAGTGCATACGATTATACCAAGTTTAAATATAATTTCAAGGTACATATTGTATACTTTATGTACATATCTACTCAAACATGTCAAAAGAACAGATGCGTCTAAAGATCCGATACGACGTGGTGTTAATTTAGAGCTATTTATACCCGCACGAGTGAGAGAGGCAGAGGAAAAAAAAAACAATGCACGCGATACGATCGAGATAATCAATACGTTTTTAAGTATATTATTCTGAATGGGACACGAGGGTATCCAGGCAGGAACCCTTTAGGATATTGTTCGGGAAGCGGACGGTACGTATTTGAAAAGAAACCGCGAGTATTGATTTTAATTTTCCAAGACACGGCCATTCAGCTATTGATAAAAAAAAAAGGTCGATATAAAAGGGATGGGTAATCGATTATCGATGATTTACGTTCGATTACACGCGGCGTGATGCGGTTTAATTATGAACTTTTTATGTCCATGGGTACTCGTTATGGGCTATAAATTGTCCGAATATGGTGTCTTATTGTCGTCTTACCTTTGTCACACAGCATTCCGCCCCAATTGGTGTTACATATACATTCGTAAGGATTATGGCAAAAGCCGTGCTTGCATCCTGGATACGGTTGGCACTGGTCGCAAAATTCACCTCTCCATCCGGGTCGACATCTGTAACGTAAATGTACCAGCGAGTGTTAGAGATAAATTATAATGGGGGTTTGATTTTCTGCCACTTTATTGACAAGTATCAAACTGGGAGTTTATTTTGCAAGGTGTTTTGGGGGCTATTGCTGATTCTGAGTTAGCCACCGCTGCCTCATGATGAGCCCAGAGTGCAGTGAGGAAACAGTACAGGAGTGAAATGAAAATTTTTTTGCAAGGACGAGAAATTGAGCTAAGAAAATTTTGAAAATCTAGAAATTTTAGTCGAGAAATTCGCAAAAAACCTGAAAAAGATTGTATCATCTAGAAATAGTTTTACTATTCATTTTATCATAAATTTTAAGTTGGTCAAAAATTAGTATTTTTTTCCATTTTTGTCTCGTTCATTGAAGGCTAAAAATGACTTGTAAAATGTTTTTAAAAACGTCCTTTTTTTTTAGTTTCAGACATACTTTTTTTTTCAAAAAATTGAAAAAATTTGAATCATAGTCTCCAAAAATCTCACTTTTTCGAGTAGCATTCTCAAGACGAATGAAAAAGGGCATTTTTTCGGGGTTCAGTGTGATTTTTCAAAAAAAAAAAAAAACAAAACAACAACACATTAGACATTATTTCAGAAATCTTGCCAGCGCCAGCGGTTTGAAGTAGAAAATTTTCAAAAAAATGTATGTTTATTAGAAAATTTAAATATTTATGACGATATCATCATCTCTTCATTACCTAGGTATCACATTACTTTTACTCGACAAATTTTATTCAATACCTACGTATTCACTTGAAAACTCGAAAGTAAGAAATAGAAAATTCGAAAAAAAAACCACACAGAAAAATTAGGAAACTCGCAAAAATTAATTTTAAAAAAGTTTCTGTCTTTGTTCAGACAGCAAGATCAACCAGGGTTTGCGATTTTCAATTTTCACACTTGATATAATGATGTATGAATATATTGTTCCATCTGGACATATTTTCCATTCAGAATAAATAGTATCCAATCAGAGAATATTGTATCATCAGAATATATGCACCTATTATCCCATCAGGACATTTGTCCAATCGGAACGTAGTGTCCCATCAGGACGTATTGTCTCATCATGACGTATGTATTATCCCTTCTGTACAATCAGGAAATATTGTCCCATCAGGACGTATTGTCTGATCAGGAAGTATTTTTCCCTTCTGGATATATTGTCCCGTCAGGAAATATTGTCTATTCTGATCATAGTATAGTTTCATCTGGAAATATTGTCCCATCAGGACATTATCTCATTTGGACATATTGTCCCATCAGGAAGTATTGCCTTATCAGGACATATTGTTCTATCAGGAAATATTACCCCTTCCGTACATTATTGTCCAATCAGGACGTATTGTCTCATCAGTACATGCGGTGTCCCATCAGGAAATATTGTCCCTTCTGGACATTTGTCCCATCAGGAAATATTTCTCCTTGTGTATATGTGACCCTGTTGGAAAGAAGGGACCTAGTGTAAAAAAAATCGATGTCTCATTTTTCACGTTTTTGGTTCAAATGACATCAAATCTGGACCAAACACGTCAAAATGAAGACATTGATATTTTTTTACATAAGGTCCCTTCTTTACGACAGGGTCACATATATTGTCCCTTGTGGACATATTGTCCCATCAGGAAATATTTCCCCTTTTGTACATATTGTCTCATCAGGACATAGTGTCCCATCTGAATATATAGTCCCATCCGGACATTGATGTTCCATGGTATGTCATTTTCGGGTGAAAAATCATCTATCAATACAACAAATTTATTATTGGAACCAAATTCGAAACAGAACTGGTTCGCCTGTTTTACTTTCCCTAACCTTTTTCAATTTTTTCAGCTCCAATTGGATTTTTCCGATTCAAGATTCAGTCCAGCCCTAGACCTCTAGAGAGAAAATGCCTATCCTTAGATCACTTGGGCTTCGATTATAACAAATATGGCAGTTTTTTTGATATAATTTTTTGAAGTAGACGATTTTTACTCATTAACCAAATGACGATGAACCTGCGCTTATATTTGTACTTTTAAAAAAATTTCCGCACTCGATCGCGTGAGAACGGAAAACGCACATTCCATATTCATCAGTGAATCGACAAACGACCACGACGTGATTTCAGAAAGACAGACGCGTTGCCTGTTGTACCTACTACCTACTACCTAGATCGTGTAAAGTATGGTGGCCGTTTAAGTTTAAACGCAGAATAAATAAGAGGAGACGAAAGCGTCGCGCCTATGTGCAGTAAACGGATACTTCCGTTTGGAAATGTAATTTTATACCGCAGGTTCCTGCAACGGCGAAGCCGTATTTAAATACTCGATTGGGAACCCGTTAAATGTCGTTTAATTTTACCTACGCGGCCTCTTCGAAAGCCTTTCAAGTTGAACGGCGCTGCAAGTTTTGAAAAATTACAGCAATTTGCGAAGTGACCGGCGGGGTATCCTTTCGGCGCAGCAGAACGGATGTAGGTGCGAGTGGAGGTGCGTTACGTTTCGCGCATCAATTGGAGACACTGACACGCAACGAATGAGAAAATTATCCGAAAAAGTGGTAGAAACTTGGCGAAAGTATAGCGGAAAGATTTCCCGCATCGACCGGAAGCTGACTTGAGCACCACCTGCGAGCTGAGCTGAAAAGTTCGCGCTTAATCTTTGGATTCAGATGTACGAGCAGATACAGATGCCTGCGTTCGACGATGGAAAGGTGTCGTGCGGCGCGGCTTTTTTTGTATCCAGACGTACCGACAACATTGCGCACCGCGATTGCACTTTAGTGCTTCCGAGAGAAGATTGTTATTAAAAATAATTGCATCGGCGATATGTGCACGCGCAATCTATTATATCTCGACTCTCGCCAACACTTTGCGACTTTGAAGGTCTCTATACGTAGTTTTTTTTTTTTTTTTTCTATTCCTCAATTTACTCGTAACGCTCGGTGTACGGAATGGACGTCGCGTCGGTCGCGTTATAAATCATATCGCGTGTTGTCATCTTAATTATATTCCTCAAGTTCAATTCTATTTAGTATGGTTCACAGTCACAGTTATGATCGAGTCTGGCCATATACTGGTGCTTTGAGTAGGCCGTCTACGATACGTATTTCATCCGCGTGCAAGTATTTTCATCCAAGTTTATGCGTTCGTGAGGTGAGGTGTGAATTTGTAGGTGGAATTGAGCGCAGATATATGGTTCCGTGGGTATCTCATGTGCTACCTATGCAGGCCTGGCGAGTCTGATGAAATTTGAACGATTTTTATGTTGGTAATGATCGTTTTATTCAGGGATCTGGAGCGGAGCTGAGGACAGGAGGGAGGTGGACCCTCTGGGCCATTCTGGGCAATTTTTTCGGAACTGGAGCCAGAACAGAGGCTTTTTTAATGCAAATCCCAGCGCCGTGGAGCCAAAGTCAGGGTTATTGAAAATCTCGGAGCTGGAGCTGGAATCGGGGAAAGAGGACTCTCTCCGAATCACTAGGACGGCCAGAGATCCGGAGCGAAACCAGAGGGAGGAGGGCCTCCTTCGAACGAATTTTTCGGAGCTAGAGTCAGAGGGACCAGACTTTCTCTCCCCTGATCTCTGGTTTTATTTGATGATCTTTTAACCAAAGTTGAATTGGCGGATCAAATTAGTTTACTTCAAGGGGTATATTTTCTACTAAAATAAAGTCGTTTCCCTACTTCTCTGCTATTTTCCAAAAAAAAAGAGAGGGGTTTTCATCAGTCATTATAGTAAATTTTTTCGAAATTCAGAAAAAATATTCGCAGTTTTCCGATATTTTTAAAACAAAGTCATATACCCGGTATTGAATTCTCAAATACTTAATGTGCATTAATTTTATTGTTAGGTTGAGTATTATGGTGATTGGGGGGGAGGGCTGTGCAAAAATTCATGTTTTTGAAGAAAAATGTTCTAATTCGGAGACTCTTAGCTCCGTCTCGAGGAATCAAAAAGAGCTGAATTATTGTGTGAATAAGTCTCATCTTGGTCTCATCGTAAAAATTACCATAGGTATACATATATTGTACTAAAAAATTAGGGTAAAGAAACTGTATCATTCAAAACCTCAAAAAAAAACCTCGGAAAATTCCACAACTTTTGCTACTCAACCCTCACCATCGAAATCTACCCTTAAATTTTACTAAATACGTTGAAAAAATCCCACTTGCATTGCATAGTTTTATCTAAAAATGTCTCTGATCATGAAAAAAAAATCCTATGGGTACTTTAATCCGAAAAAATTATCAATGGATATTTTATATCCTTGCCTACTGACGACTTGTCATTTTTCAAAAATATGAAAAAAGAAGTGTTTGTTTTTGACTCGAAATTATTTCAGTTTCCTTCTCTTAAATATTAAATTTCAATTTGAATGATTCATCAAAAATTGGAAAACCATCTTCGATAGCTGAAAATTTGCAGATGAAGGCGGGTTTTTTTGGCCTATTCCTTTTTTTTAAAATCGGAAAGTCCAGAATTAAATTGCCTTTTTATTTCATCATCTTTGGTGACGATGGAGATGATGAATTGAAGTAGAGTAATAAGCTTCCTCCTCTGCTTCATCACACTACGTTTAAGAATTTTTTGACACATTTTTTTGAAAATTTTCAAACTTCAAAAAAATCATATTATTCAGTCTCTGATTAAAAAATCTATCGAAGATTTGTAAGACCTGTTTAATGAGATTAAAATAAAGCAAAGAACCACAATAATTATTTTTCCCATTTTCCAAAATATTTTTGAAAAACTGCCATTTTTACAAAACGTACTCATGAAAAATATTTCCCATTTTTTAAAAATTTCATCCGAGATACGAGTAACGAATAACTTCTGAGATGAACTATACGACCACTACATTAGAGCATCTCGTCTGTTCTCGCCATTTTTTACGGTAGGTATACGAAGAATGTAACGAGTAAATTAATGACGTACGATTCCGACACATATAAAAATGCTATAGCCATATCGAATGGCATACGGTTTACAGTGGGCCGCGGCGGCATCGCAATTCATATGTACTTTGACAAAAAATCCTATTAACGAGTAAATACACGAGGAATTCGCGCAATTGCACGTGTAACAATTCAATCTAGTCGCACTTGAAATGTACCTTACCTACATAAACCTACTTATGACGTACCTATGACGAAAGACGAAAGAATCGAGATGCATTATTGCATCGATGCGAAATTATAATTGGTAAAAATTTATCACATTTTTTCGACTGCATATAGTGTTTATTAGAAAGAAAAAAAAAACAAAAAAAGGCCAGAAAATTGCGAAATTTTAACGATTCTACTTGCCGAAAAATACAAAAATTTTCCACATTTTTTTTCTTGAATTTTTTAATCAAAAATTTAAAATTTAGGTTCTTTTTTGGCGAAGTTTGAAGCAACAAAAATAGCATGAATTTTCATTTTTCAATCAAAATAGAAACTCCACATGCAGTATACTTACAAATGTCGGTACCCTTGGATTTTTCAACAGAAAAGTAAGAAAATAACGATAATAAGACGAAGTGTACAACTTTTTAACTCGAACGTACCTTAAGCTACGTCTGTCACACGATTGAGTTACAACTATTTAACTCATTTTATTCTGCGACTGTACTCTCGCAATATTCGTGACTAGAATTTTATAAAAACGTTTTTCCAAACGTACCTACTCGTACTGTGTTTGTGTATACCTAGGAATACGCATTACGCAGACGTCTCTCTCCGGCCCAGAATATACCTCCCTATGATTCAGTCTCCACCTATACCTATTTTTCTACTTTTCCGTTCTTCGGCGTTCTTCTCCGCGCCCATTCACTCCGTAGACCTGAATAGTGAATATACTAATACCTGCGTTGCCTATGCGTATACACGTTCACTTGTTGCCCTGTGGCATATCTTGGCCATGCATCAGCCAATTTTCCAGTCCAACTTGTTGGTCCGAGAAAAGAAAATTTCGTCCGGAAAACGATATAGCTCTATAGAGTTGTTTTATTTTATTTTGACGTGAGCTTGACGCCGGCGCGAGCTGATGCTCGAAAGCGAAGCTTAAACGAGCCGAAAAACTCGACAGCAGCCGAGTTGGAGGCGAGGGCAAACGCATAGACCCAAGGTACCGAGTACTTGTAGGAAACTAGTTTTTCTTTGGTTTTTTTCTTTCGTTTAGTTCTTCATCGTGTACCGTGTATTGTGTAAGCCGTTTGTGCTGGCATATTAATCAGAACAAGAGTATGAATTACTGTGTGTTCAACTGTTCACCAGATCACCACCGTTCGCCGCTCTGTGGCGCCGTCATGTATAATTTATATGATCAACTCGTCGTTCACTTTGCTACCCACTGATGTGATGTACCTACTAGGTACCTAGTATTGTACGACTGTGATTTATTTCAAGTTTACCCTTCGTCTGTTGATGATGGTTGATGCGCCGATGATAGTTTGCTCGCTCGATGGCGCTTTTGTCCTCCCTTTCTTTCCGGAGTAAAAGTTGAAGAATCGCCGAATCGGTTTATAAAAAGGTAGAAATGAGTGTTCGCGGTGAACGAATTTAATATGCCAACGACGACGCAGACGGTTACAAAGGAGTCATCGTGTGATTTTGGCACGTATTTTATACGTCGTAGAATCATTGCCAAGAAATATTTCTCATGATACCAATCATGTTGTTGGTGGTCGATTACACGCGCGATCCGGTGCTTCCGAATCTGATTCGGCGAATCCCCATGCCTAGACTTGACTGACCGCAAAGTCGAATCGATAAAGATCTGGTGTGATTTTTTGCTTCGCATAAGCGAATTCTTGATGAAATGTGTCTGAGAATACTTCTTTAATATTGGTGCATCTAGTTGAGATATTTTTGAAAGCTGCGAGATTCCCACCCCTCATTTTGAGAAAATGTGGATTTGACACATTTGAACGTCTCTAAAGAACCAATCTAAGGGGCCAAAAGATGGAAATGGTTTAGGCTTGAGAAAGAAAAAACAAAACATTTCCAAAATGTCATCGTCAGTACTTCAGCTGGAAACCAAAATTCGATGAAATTGAAAAGCATTATCTTTTTGAAAATGCACCTATCAAAAATCAAAACATGAACTCAAACTGGTTGAAGTTTCAAATTCTTGAGATTTTTGGTACATTATACCTCGAAAAGTCTGCAATCGAAAGCACAATCAAGTGCTCCAAAAATTAAAAATTGTCTTCTTTTTTTTTAAAGAAAATAATCAGCTTAAAACATTTTTCCCTTTTAAAAATTTATTTTTATTCAATTTAAACGTACAAAAACTTTTTTTGTAGCAAAACATAAAAATTCTCCAAAAAAACTTGTTTATGCGTTTTTTCCCTTATTTCAAAGGTATTTTCTAATGTTTTCCAAAACCCTTAATTTCGCACAAGAAATATTCGTATATTTTTTAAAAAATCATTTTGAAAACTTCAAAGCGATAAAATGATTTTATTTTTTAAAAATTCGAAAATATTGAAGAAAAAACAATAACAGACCTAAAAATTTTGGTAAATTTGAAAAAACAAAAACTTGAAAACAATCTGATAAAAAGGAATGAAATCGACATTTTCTTAATTTAATTAGAAGTTTAATTCAAAAAGTCAAAAAACGTTTAAAATAATTTTAAAAAATGAATGAGATTCCTATCCTCCTTAAACTCGCTTCAAATTTCAATTTGATTGACAGAAGCATGAAAATTTTGTATGAATTCGAAAAGTTAAAAGCTTCAAAATGAGTCGTTCCATTTAAAAAGGGTCAATATTGTTACAAAAATTTCGAAAACTACTTTTTTTGTGACAATATTGAAATTTTGAGATGACAGGCACTATCTTTGTCAAATGGACTTGCGATCTAAATATTAAACTAGGTGGATTGATAAACTTGAAATTTCATTCGATCCATCAATCCAGAATATACGTTGGAAATGATTTACAAATATGGGCTCACGACTTATCAAAATGGTACATTTTTTGAAATTTTTCTGTAAACGATACCATCGATTTTGTGCTCGAAATTTCATTTACTCGTGAGATCGTTTGAGAAGCCCATATCTTACGAATTTTGGCTGGCGATTGATCAAAAAGGATTATTTCAGAAAAGAACGTTGTGCGATCGTTTTTTAGGTGCAGGCGTACCTTGCGAAAGTCTTTCATTCATTCAAAACTTTTGACGAAATCATTTCGAAGTTCAAAGGGAAACGACTGTTTATTTTGTCTCCTCGTGTCTTTCAGTCATGTCACTGAATTTGATTTCATCTCTGATTAGCCAGTTATAACACCATCCAAAAAATACATTAGATACGTAACGTAATAGATTATTGAGAACTTACTCGCAACCTCCCGGATGATCGCATCTTCCATGATCTAAATGACACCCCGTTTTGCAAACAGCTGAAAAAATTGACGATTAATATTTTTTTTTCAGAAAAAAATATTCGTAGAAATTTTCCATCACTTTCACTTACCTATTTCACAATTCGCCCCTTTCCATCCAGCTATACATTCCTTATCGCCATTCGGATCACAGGTATAGTGGCCAAATTTATCATCTCTGGGCCGACAAAATTTCATGCAAGTCGAATTAAAATAATGTTTATCACATTGTACTCGAATTCTATAGGTGATTTTGGCGATGCTGCCATGGTGATTCAACGTGTGCCATTCTGAACTCGGTAATATGATTCCAGAATAAGTGGCTTTTTCGATTAACTTAGCAGTACCTGGATTAACCAAACAAAACAGAACAAATTATAGTATTCTAATCACTAGTTGAGTTGAGAAGAGAATACTTCTAAATCACGTTCGATAATGTAGAAATGTGGGGTGCAGGGGGAGCCAAAAAAAATGAATCAATTTAGTCGAAAGAAACGTCAGAAATTCTATAAATTATCTTCTTTCCGAGTACTGCATACGTACAATATGTGTATCTGTGGTATACGTACGTACGTATACGTATGTTTAGGAATTCGAAAGAAATTAACGTCGAAATTATGTAGCATTTGGCGAGAGAGCGCACGATTCACCGCGCTCTCTGTATACCACCTATTGTGCTTATTCAAAACCAAATATACACGCAGAACACAAAGAGCTATCGATCAAATACCTTTTTTTTTTTCTTCCGATAAAGAAAAAAGTAGCAAAACAAACAATCATTCACCGGTTGGCTCTACGGCTGTTCTTTATTTACTTGACTTTTTTTTTTTCTAAACTGTATCGGTAGTTTAATGCTAGTTGAAGTGGCCATTAAAGTGGCGCATGGCTCGCGGTCCTTGATCGGATCCTGCGAATGTTTGCTAAGTAGACCAAGTTGGGTATTAAATCTTGTGTTTTTTTTTTTTTTTTTTTTTAATGTATCTGGACCTTCCTCATTTATCTTCCAACAATTCAAAAGTAATCAGTATTTTTGATGTGATTTTGATCCTGCTTTTCCATCGTTTTCATAATTGGGGGTTTTTCATGAGAAAAAGAATGAGTTTTCCTCTTGAATTGGTTTTTAATAATTCAAGAGCAGTAGGTACTTCTTTTCCCAAACTTTTTTTAAAAATTCGCTCAGACATGTTTGGAACAATTTTCAAAAAAATCTCTCTAGGTCTATCCGATATAAAATTTAATTCTCTACAACTTTTGTCATGGTCATTATGGATTTAGAACGTTTAGTTTTCTCAGAAATTTCACTTTTTCGTAGACAAGGCACAAAAAATGGAATTTTTTCACAAACTTTTGGAAAGAATGAGCTCCTTTTTGTTAACGAGATAGAGGCTGCGGTTAGAGCCATTCGATTTGACGTGAAATTTTCTACAAGATTGAACAAAAAAAATATCAATTTTTCGACATCCCCCCCAACAAATTTTGAGAGTAGAATTGAGCGAGGTGACATATTTTGATGCCTAGAATCGGGACCATTTCTGTGGATTTTCTTCTTTGCTGGAAAATTTCAAAATTTTCTGGCGGCTCCGAATCGCCTCAAAATCGCCTCGGAAGGTCAAAAATAGAGTGTAACCTTAAACCAATATATTTTGTTGTTGATGAGGTCACATTTTCATAAGCGATGAAATAATTTTGAAATTTTCAAAAATTCATCAAAATTCGAGAAGTGAACTTGAGCACCTGAAATTTTGGATAAGTATGGGGTCTTCCATTATCGTTTTCGATTCATTTTTCCTCTTCGATTGGGAAATAATTATCTTCCTATTTTTCCTTATCCTGCAAAAGTTTTCTCAGATAGAGATTTAACTTTAAAACGATCCTTTCTCCCCCACCCAATTGAAACATGACCCTCACAGATGACTTTCTCTTGTCTTTTGCACTCAAAAGTACTAAAATTTTTTACTAACTGGTTCAGTTCGTGGAAAAATCAAGTTTAATAATTCCATATTTTTTCAGCCCAATTTTTTCAATGATAATTTCACTGGGAATATACTTTTTTTTGTAGACGATTTCGCGCACTCAGTTGAAAAAATACGCATTCACTTCGACATGCTCTGAAATTTAACGACTCTATAAATTCACTATTCCCATATCCACATGATATTCTCTCGAATGCTTGCGTAATAGCAAATCGATAGTAAAAAAAAAAGTCTAATAAGGAAAAAAATAAAAGCTCTATTTACGAAATAGTCTAAATATCGTGTCCGTTTTAGCATCGCAATAATTAAAATCGAAGAAGACTTTCTAAAAGAATTGGAGAATCGGAATGCAATTGCTTTAGGTGGTTTGTTAAATAATAAAACACATCGAACGAAGAAGAAGGTATTGGATGGCGTGACGTCATCACTGGTACATTTACAAGTTGTAATGAAAGCGTATGAAAGAATTTAATTCGCGCATTGATATTCGTCGAGCGAATCACATGGGCATATAAATACGTAAGGTACATGTATACGTTGGATGGGAGACGGCTGCGGGGTATCGCGTATTTGCGGCGCTCGGGTATGCTATTTTATTAACATCTTTCAAATAACGTTCGCATCCATAACGTACGTTCGTACGTCTGCGTTGTTGATGGCTGGGTAGTGGGTATACAATTATACATTACATATGTATAAGTCGCAATCGTCACGTTGGCGTTGGTGTCAGTGTCAGTCGATTGGTGTGCGTGTAATTTCAGTTTAACCGAGGTCTAGGTCTTTGAAAATTTATGGAATTTAAATGTAAATCAGATTGGAAATTGGTTACTTACCAGGTGTCGTATGGTTATTCAAATCCAGAGCTTCCAACCACAAGGTAAACGCTCTCTGCAACATAGAGAGAAAAAAAATAACACGATTATAATTGGTGGTTTTTCTAATTTCGGCGGTAAATGAGTAAACGACGACGATGAATAAGACAAGTTGAGACCGAGATGCGATATAATTAAAAATATTTCCCCGGCGTGGCTTCGTATTCGTATTATATTTATATAGATTTACGAGTGAAAAGGATGAATGGACGATTACGGGCAACGGTTTTAGCTTTTAGCTGGACTACATGCGGTCAATCTTATTTGTTCGCCGCGTGTAGTCTCGCCTTAAACATATGCACCTGTCCTCGTGGTAATAATTTACCACATTTTTTTTAACGCGAGGCGCGGCCGCCAAATCTCCGCCGACGAGCTTCGTACGATCGCGCGATGACCGTATCGAAGATGGGCTGGCGAAAAAAATTCATCAATCGATGAATCGAATCGAACAAGGCGTAGTAAACTTTTGTACCCGAAACTGAGCGGATAATTTTAGACGAGTTACTTAATACGCAGTACAGCGAAGCTAATTAGTCGATTCTTGGAAAACGAAATGTACTTTGGTCGTAGGGTCGTCATGCGTCGAACTTATTCGTGTAATATTAGTAATGTTTGTAGGTATCAATGTACGTAACAGTGTAATTTCCTGAAAAAAAAAGAAGGAAAAAACCTATCGTTATCAGTGTTGCGATAGCGGAGTGACTGACTGGTCCATTCATTACACACCCCGGTTCATTTTGACTCCGGTATTGGGTACATAAAAGGTTGCGGCGACCTTATCGTTCAAGGCGAATGATAAGTTATATGTAGAGTTTGATTATTTGTTTTGGAAACGAGAACTCGTACAGATTTTACCGCAGCTGGGCCGTTCTTGACAAATAAATATTGTCTCATCGATAGAATCAATATTTAATTCGGAAAATGTATCTTTCTACCTACAAGGGTCAGACGTTTACTTAAGATTAGCGATAACCTGACTGTGAATGGTGAATGGTGAATGTACCTAATTCACCGAGTGATCGTAGTGCGAGCTGAATGTAATGATTATAAGAAAGCTTCGAGTGTCATGTTGATAATTTTAAATGTGGAAGTGCGTTGTTTTAATTTTTTATGCCTCGTGTAAACGAGCTGACCCATCACCTTCATTCTGCGGTTTGTCATAAAAATAAGAATTAATTTTTAACGAATAAATATGACGATAATTTTAGCACATTTCGATGGTAAGTATTGCAGAGTTTATAGAGAGAATGGTAGTATACCAAAAGCTTTAGTTTGAATAAGTTACCTATCTTTAAAAACTTTGATGTGTAACATCTCCCCCAAAAAACTCAAATTAAACATAGGGTCCTGAAAACCTCAATTTGGACATGTACCTAATATTCGAAAAAATTCACTTTGGTTTGAATAAGAAATATCAAAAACTTCAATCCTGACGTAGTTTGGCAACATTTTCAAATTAGATTCATCTGGTGTCTCAACAATCCCAAATTGGTCGTATACTTTCTTAGTTCCAAAAAATCCACTTTATAAACGTGCGATTTCAAAAACGTCTATTCGGACCTAGTGTCCCAGAATCTCTAACTTTCAATTTGGATTTATCTCTAGTGGCTCAAAAAATTTAAATTAGAAGTATCTATCGTCCCTGAAACCCTCAACTTGGACATGATGCACCAACGAGTCTCATGAATTTTACTGAGTCTTCAGTGAATTTCCTCTGATTTTTCAGTGATTTTTCTCATTGATTTCACTGATTTTCGATTTTCTCTTTTTCTGCAATTCTGACTGTTAACCTTACTCGGTGATTTTTGATAATTTTCACTGATTTATCAATATGAGGGAGTGATGAATAATTATCAAAATACGCAGACTTGGATTTTTTTTCAACTTGAAAATTTTTAAAAATTTGATCAAATTCTCATATCTGTGATTTGATTTTTTCCCTCCTTTTTTTTTTTTTTGTCGCAGTAACTATCTGAATATTCTTTAAATTGTTTGAACTTTTTTCAACTTGAAAATTTCTCTGCTTGAAAAATTTTCATTTTTCTATAAACCGATTGAACAAATTGATCCTAAAAATCTGAAAAACGAAAGAAATTATTTTTGAAAATATTGGCCACACTAATCTGTAAACAAAATCATTGTGAAATTATTAGTTCCCGAAAAGGAGGAGTTTTTGACTTTAAATTTTTCTCTTTACAATTTCGAAATTTGCCAAGTTTTTCTTGTGATTTAGTCTAGTTGTATCTAGTGATTAAAAATATGATGAAATTTTTGGATTTAAATTTTGAAAAGTCATTCGTTATGAAAAGTTGAAGATCACAATTTTGAAAATTTTTCTATCCTTATCCATATACAATTTTGATAAATTTTCAGTTGGTAGTACAGACCAGACGTAAAGAATTTCCTTGAAAATCAATTTAGAATAATTACCTACATAATTTATGTTTTTGAATTATTATAAGGAATTCAAATAGGCAACTTGAATTTTATAAGAATTAATGGGGATAACACGAAGTTCCTATAATTTTTTTTGAAAATTTTAATCAATTTCTAAAAGAGAAAAAAATTGCCTTGTTTTGAAGTGTTTGAGCGAGTGGGTAATTGGAATTCAGGAAAACCTTAAAAGTCTTCAATTTCATAATCTGCAACCTTCTATTCCTTCGTAGAAAATGAGCTTTTAGTCAAATATGGAATTACTTTGCGGGGCTCAAATTTTTTCTGTGGAATTCCTCGTTTGAATCAAATTACTTAGCCAATTTTTCTCAAAGTGTGTGAAACCAGTAGGTAGATAATTAGGTACAGTATTATGCGTGTTCAGCACCACTCTGGTGATCGAACGACTTCCCCAAACGACGAATGTATACATATTGTAATGAAGATGTATGTACTAAGCATACGTATTGATTCTGCTACGATACAGTTCATATCCTTTGGTCATCGTGATCATTTAAACTCTTTTTTCTTCTATCCAGCACACATATCGTGTCTAGGTACGTACGAAGATGATACATAATAAGCGATCTTCACACTCACACATACCTGTACGCACGAATTTCCACCAATAATAAAACAATGCATACCGTAGCCAATGATTTGTGGCATACCATATTCTGTGACTCGGCCACGGCCAATGTGGAAGCCACGATTCGAACGATCGGCCACCTGCAAGCAGCGCGTAATCCGTCATCGGGCTTCCAAACTAGTTGTACGAGTCGCCTAATATTTTATACGATATACCTATATGTTTTATATCGTATATACTTACGTATAATACTCATTTAAAAATGCATAAAGAAACGAGACGCGATCCGACAGTGTATCTATTCTTGGAAAAATAATTAGATTTTATGCTCTTTCGGAATATTGTCGTGTTTGTAATTAATTTTCGAACCGAGTGAGGGAATTCGCCAGCGTACCTGCGCAGAGTAGATATACTTTTACATTAGGTTTTTTCTTCTTTTTTTTTCCTCCATCTCTCAAGTACCTGGGTAACTCCCACACGACGTAATTAAACCCGTATCTCACGAAGAGATCTTAATTAAAAACTAGATCAGCATGCTAAAAACAAGGTCCATCGGTAGTGGTGACTAATTTGGGAAACGTATTGTGAATGTTGATTAGTTTTGATGGTCGGTGCCCTATGAGGGTATTCTGGGTATGAAGGTATTTTTCATTGTTGGGTAATTGCTAACTTTTGTGTTCTTGCGTGGTTACAAAATTTTCTAGATTTTTTTTTTCGATGTTGAAACGATTGGGTAAAATTTAACTATATTTTGTGCAGAATTTTGTGTAATATTTTCAAGTTCATCGGAGAGGGATGGCTGGGAAATTTTTTTTGTAGGCGGCATAAAATGATTTTTTTTCCCAGCTTTTAAATTTCTAATAATCTAAGTAATCGAAATATGGTTAAGAAAACACCTGAAATTTCCGTCGAGGAAATTATATTTATACCAAAAATGAATTTTATTCGTGAACTATTCGATCACCCACATTCTCTGGAAAGCTTCAAAAATTTTGTAGAAAATCAGAATCGTGCTGCAAACTTTGGAATAACTGGAAATTGTTGAATTTATAGGTTTAAGAAATCGATTTTAGACAACGAGGTAGTTAACACTTTTAGAACCTTTGGCGAAACGTTTTCGATCTCCTCCTCTTCCTTCTCCTCCTCCTCCGCCCGTTGAAAAATCTTGATGGATAGTTTTCAAAGTTCGTACAAAAATAATAAAAAAACGTACAGTTTTTGCTTTTTATGATTTTTTTTTGAGTGATAAGGATTTTCGAAAGGTATAGGGAGGCGAAGTCACTGGAAAAGCTAACTCCGTACTAGAAACACAATGATCTCTCAAAGCATTTCCCTCATTTGGCGACTTACGATTGCTTGCTAAAATTTATTATTTAGTTCAAGATTCAAAGTTGGATTAGCTGGTTTTTTCCTAACCAAAGCAAATGCAGTCGAATGTATTTTTTTTTTTCAAGTTTAGCATTTATTTTTTAGAATGAGAGGTTTTTTTTTTCAAAGTATGTAATGCAGTCAATTTCAGTCATTCAAAAATCTTCATTGAAAAAGTCATCTCCAAAATTTGTAAATATTAAACAAAGCGGGTATAAATATTAGAGCTGAAAAAATGTATAATATGTATTAGGAATCTTGTGTGCATACTGCCGAGACTATTAATATTGTCGCAACGACACCTCGTGTTATTGCCTTTATCTAATAGAAAGATCGATTGAATTAAGTATAACGAATGTGATTCGAAGAGTAAACGTAAATAACGCTAATTCTAAATAGATGCATTGCATACGTCGCGTCGCTAGCAGTGTAAGTAGCCAAGTTCCACGTACAACGAGAGACAAAATGGATAATAAATTTCTCATACGCAAAGTGGTAGTTCGATACGCATAATAATAAATATGTAAAACAGAAAAACGTTCGAATCGTGCCTCGATTATTTTGTGCGATGTTATAACATGTTAATTCGTCTGCGATAGGAAAAAAAGTGCAACAAAACGTTTAACAAACGGTGTTAAGTACATAGTCATTTTTTTTTTTTTAGGAAGCACGTTTTTCGCACCAACAAGCCGAACCGATGAATAAATATACAATTGGGTGTAGTATTTAACAACGTAAAACAATAGCTGGTTCATTTGCCGAGGCATTTAATATTAATGAGAATAACGTACGCGGCGCGATACCGATTTATGCCGATACATTTTCCCCTAAGTATATACCTACAACTAGGTATATGTACTGATAATAAAGATGTACACCATTTACAGGTATTTGACTCTCTCTCCCTCGCACGAATTTACACGAGGTAGCGAGAAAAGCTCTCATTCTCGTTAATACAGAAGGAAGTAAGTACATCATGCGAAAATACCATTCAACGAAAAAAAAAACCAACCACATCTTGTTAATCGTGTCCTCTAGGTGTATATACCATCACGATCGTTCGTTTTGGCGGGATTTTCAAATATTTTTCCAAATGCTACAGTACCTAGTGTTCTCCTTTCGCCGTTATGAATCGGTATCTGTAATCCCCTATATACATAATGAGGTGAAAATCTGCTTCGCATTGAGCTTCGTACTCGTAAATCAAGCTCGAAATCACGATAACGCTTTCCAACTTTAATCGCGTAGGTCTAGGTACTAGGTACCCATTCGTAACGCTGTGAAAAAGAGAAATTTGGAGAATATTGGACTCGTACCAAAAGACTATACCCATATAAAGTAAATGTCGCCTGCGAAACGAGCACGATTTGCCATGTTTGCGTCCAAAGAACATGTTGCATTTTGTCATAATATGCAATTCGCCAAATTCTTCTCAACCATTTATAGTCTTCAACTCCTCGTCACCGCAAGTCACCATAATCAGCACTTTTTACATCTGCAGTACCGTCTCGCACAAGTACATACTTAGACTTACATGCTTATTCATCTTGAGCTTTCTGCTCGTTATTGCATTTGGCTCGTTTCACGTGAAATCACGCAGGTTTTGACTTCGGGTCTTTCGATTTTGGCCAAATTTTTTTTTTTACAGGTTCTTTTCAGTGGCCTGTTGAAAGAATGGTCCTAATTTTGATCCTAATCCTTCAGAGGTCGAGGGTGATCCTCGAAATTTTCTTCGAAATTAATTAGGTTAAAAATGAATCGATTGAGGTGGTTGATTTTGATCATGATGAGCCCATCTGAACCAATGATAACAATTATTATTTTACCACATCAATCATTTTAAATCAGTTTTGTCACTTTGATCATAATTGAAGCAGTTCATTTTTGTTAAAACCGGTTAAAACCAATTTGAATTTGTTTGAACCTGTTTAAAACAAGTTGAAACCAAATGAAATTAAGTTGAAACCAATTGTAAGCAAGTTGAATCCATTTGAAACTGGTTGAAACCAGTTGAAACTACATAAGTTGAAACCCTTTGGAACTTGTTGAAATCAAGTTGAAACAAGTTGAAACCAATTTGAAACCAGTTGAACCCTTTGAAAATTAATGAGACCAAGTTGAAACCAGTTGAACCTCTTTGAAACCGGTTGAAATACAAAAATAACGAATAGAACAAAGGACGACTCTGGCCTGAGTCCGGAGTCAAGCCTTCGGAGTCGACTCCTATGCCCCTGCGATAGTACACGAATTGAAAAGCGTAAAATTTCTTTTCTATAGAGTCCATTTTTTGAACAAAATCAAAAGACCTACTGTCAAAACCTGGACGATTTGACGTAAATTGATCCACTATCATTCCGGATCAGCGATGATCATGTCGAAGTTCTGTAAAGACGAAGCCATCGCTCTTTGCAGTGGCGTATGGTGATTTGAAAATTTCTTACGCATCTTCGATATAATTAATTTTGACCAGAAACGAGACTCTCAACTACGTTGAAGTTTGCGTGCGGATGCGTTGAGTTTCGTGATAATGACTACCGCGCGTTTGATGATCACCCTATACATACATGGACAGTGGTACGGATCGAGTTGCAAATGATCTATTACGCTTCATCTGAGAGGTCATGAAAAAGTAATCGTTAATGTTGCAAATACATGCGAAGAATGCAAGTAGCACGATACCTCGGCTAGATATTTCAAATATCCAGCTACCTGTGTTCCTCTTCTCAAGCTCGATTATTATTTTAAATAAAACTCGGATCTAGGATACCTCGAGACGGCGACTACACTGGCATACCCGCACTTTAATCGATCGAATTGCACCGTATCCGGCTCAATTTCCAAGCAAGATCTTGCAGCGACGACCTCTTGCCAGGGTTATATCGATGAACATACGAAAAAAGTCCAAAGTTTGGAAAATTCTCTACGAATCAGTGAAGCAGTCTGCACAAATGGAACAGCATCTGACATCGGCACGAGTAATCCGACGAATCGCGACGAGATCACTTTAGCTTCCGTGATTTGTCAACATTACTCATCAAAACTGTATTAAATAGAACAGCGTGTCAAACGGAAAACACAGAGGCGCGCACGCTACTTCAACTTTATATTTAGAAAAAGAAAAAAAAGCGTGCACTTCAGGTTCTTGTACTATTTACACGGGCAACAAAGTTCCTCTCTTTCATTTATTCTGTATTTTTTCCTATCCAACGTGATGACGATGAGGTCGCGTGAAATGAATTTTTTTCTTCGTCTCTCCCTTCTGGTATGTTTTTTTTTCATCGTGTCAGCATTTCAAAGTTGAAGAGAGACTTGTCGTCGAGGCAACTTGTTGAAACAAAGTATCCACAAAGAGACAATCTCATCCTAAAGAACGGATGAAGAACTCTTGATAGAATACGTGTATTTGTATGTATCGATTGTACTGAAAAGGGCACTCGCGGTTAAATAAATAGAAAAGGGTGCGTGTAGGTATCTCTACCTACGTTTTGGGTTGTTCCTTGAATCGTCGCATCGTTAACGTAATATAGAGCGAATGAATTGGCAAATAAGTGGCAAAATGATGTCAGAAAAGAAAAATTCGAGAATGGGTAAATCAAAAATCCTCTTTTCATCGGTTTTTAAAAATATTAAAAAAATTGTGAATATTAGAGACATGATTATCTACTGAGAATTCAAAAAAGAGCCTTTCCTAATAAGGGTCGAAAATGGCCCTTGACCCAGAATTGGTCAAAATTGGCCCAAAATTTTACTTATGGTCTAGAAACATCCCAAAAAAATTTTTGACCCCCTACCCCCACTCCTTTCGGAATTATTGCGCTTTCAATGTCGAAATTTCAAAACACGATATCTCTGGAAGGGGTGGGTAAAAAATTTTGAAATTTTCACAGATTATACATCTTGTTGGGTTGTATGAATGATGATTTTTTGAAAATTTTCGGTTCACATTTTCCCAATCTTTTTTCACTTTTAAATTTTCAACAAATTAAAAAAAAATAGAGGGGTGTTATGGCTGGAAATTTTTTTATTAGTTCGGCCAAGTGATCATGCATCACATATATTCTTTTTGGACCCTGAAATTGGGGGCAACATGGTCAAAAAAATACGTGATTTTTTACCAATTTTTCGTAGTAACAAGCAAGTTATCCCAACTCAAAGTAAAATTTTGAGTTAAAATAGTCATAAATTGAAATTAAATAAAATTATAAAAAAATTCAATTTCTAAATTTTCAAGTGCTGAAGTGCATTTTTCAAATTTTGAAATAAAAGCGCGATAATAATTCCGAAATTCACCTCAATTTTTATGCACCCATTTTTCAGACTTATTTTGGTACAGGCCAATGGAGCCGGAATTTAGATCATTCGGGGAAATTTTTTTCGATGATCTCAAAATTTTCAAGGATTGACTCAAAAGCAAAATAATAATGGTCAAATTTTTAACATTTTACTAACCAATTTCGGCCTTTTCGGAGAGAAGGAAGACAATTCTCAGTGTTTCTGTGTAGGGAAATTTTCTTGGGGTATTAATGCGGGAAGTGCACGAGGTGTGATCCGCCAAAATGAAAAATTGTTTACAGGTTTGTAGAGAAACACAAGAAATTTCCTCAGCCAAAACTTTAGACTCTGAAGTTGATTTGGAAGGAAGTTATGGGGGTTTGCATTTCAAAAAATCACCTACTTAGTAAGGTACGAGAGAAAATTTATTTCAAGACGTTTTTCTGGAAAAGTTCCGGTTCACTAGAAAAAATTCAAGTTTTGCTGAAGGCTCCGGAACGACTCGAAATTGATCCCCACTCTGTAAAAGTACCCAAAAAATTTCAGCGTTGCATATTAGCGTCACAACTGTTTCCTCATTTTAATATTTATTGTATTCTTTTTCATCCAAAATATACTTTACTGCATTTAATAGGAAGCACAGTTGATAATTTATGATAATTGTCCCATTAAGAGAGAAATTAATTACGAAAAGAAGATAATAATGATAATTAATGAACTAAAAAGTAAAAAAATGTTTCGCAAACGATACAGGTCTGGCCTTACATATACGCAAATTATCGAAAACATGGATAAAAATTTTTTATTATACGAATGTAAAAAAAAAGGTTAAATTATGATCGCAAGAAAAACACGCGTTTCTGTATGAAAAATCTGGTATAATTAAAACTCGACATAAAAGTAGTAGATAAGATGAAACGAATAGATACAAACTCGAATGAAGAAGAAAAAAAAACGCGACGCATGAACGTAAGTTATGCAAAGGAGAGGAGAATGAATGAACATTTTTCAGATTAAATCACCTTATAATCCGTTTATCTATGCAAATCGCGACACCAAAATCTCATCTTAGGTATCGATTTTAACAGTGAAATAACTGTAGGTTAGGTACGACGACTCCGCAGTTTTGGTTTCATTGAAGCGCAGTGTATGCGACGATCTTACTTCTTCGTGTTTTTTTTTTTTTTTTCAGCATTCAAAAAACAATCGTTAACTCGAAACTGTTTTCTTATTGATCGTCCAGCTTATGACTGCGTTAGCAAGTCAAAAAAGATTTACTATTCCGAGTATATATAAGTGTATATAGAATATTTATAATTCGTAGACCCGGGTATGAGGTATCTCGTGGCTCGAAAATCTCGCCCAGCGTGAGAATAGTTTTCCGTTAAGTTTTACGAGCCGGTATTTTCGTTCATTGAATACGAATGCGTTTTGCACACGCATATCTACTCATAATACGAAAGCGACAGAAAAATTGAAAATCGTGTCGCAGGTGTAAAATCGAACGATTGACGCGGTTTAGTGCGAATAATCGGTGGTATTTTGATAAATCGCCTAAATTAATGGACGATTAATGTGACTGTCAGCTGATTTCATTTATTTGCTCGTTTCACGGATGCGACGCGAGGTGCACCGCGATATTTATAATAAGTAAGGACTTACACGGTGTACGAATATGTTTAAATTAAGACTTTTCGAACGACCGGGCACCGATATTACCGGTTAGGCGAGTTAGGTTCTTATAAAGTGTTGGAAATAGGCTTTTCTGTGTCAATTTTATTCGTACTATAGGCTTATTTGTCACTTCCGCTAAAATTCTTCCACTCGCCTAGGCCGCGCACTGCGCAAAGTACCACCGCTGTACTGTTAATCATCCGAGAAGTATCGAATGTGCGAGTAATTTACATGATAGAACGATTCGCGGTCAATGTAGTAGACCAACATACCACAGCTACGAGTATGAGCAGTCACAGTTTGCTCATGTTGGACTGTTATGGCTGGTTTGTTGGTGCTATCGCGATTCCGTACAATGGATTTTTTTAAAGCGCGGAACATGAATTTACGAGGTCGTTGTGAAGATCATCAAACAGAGCTGACGAGAAAGGGTTTATGTGAAATGCATTTTTTTTTGCGCTAAATTGTCTCTCTAACGTGTGATTAATACGAATACCTAGATAATATTGCAGGTACCCAACTATTCTCCCATACCCTTCGCGCACATAAAAGCGTGGTGGCGAATTTTTGATAAAAGTCAGCGTGCCTGGAAAACAAATTTTTACGATTCCCATTTTATTAATATGCTTACTCGAATTTTTTCGTTAACGACTAATTAATGATTTCTTTGACTCGCTCAGCCGATGTTTAACTCTCTTTTCGCTGTGTAAGGAATTCCAAGGTGAAATAATCTCCCTTCTCAGAAAACTGCATTTTTAAATCAAGGGGAAAATTTGGCTTCGATAAGATTTTCTTATTGAATTTGTTTTTTTCTTCCCTCCATGATTCCAAAATTGGTTAATGGTAACACTTTGAAGGCTTTTTGTGGAAATTTTAAATTAGGTATGTAATGTACATAGGTGATTGGGTGTTGGCAAAAAAAATATTTTCAAAATTTCAAGGAAAATTTTTGAAAATACGTCTAAGAAAGTTGATGGCTATTAAGTGAAGTAGTGACTGACTCTCAAAACAGGCAAGGGGGTAGGCTTCGGAATTTTTAAGCAATTGCTATTTTTTACCAACTTACATATAGGTACCTGCCTAACTTATATAAAAGCTCATGCCTCGAGATAGATTGTAGCCCGAGGAAAACTGTTTGAGGTCTGAAGTAGATCTGATAGGAGATTCAAAAACGATGATCTCGTTTTGAAAAGGTTAAAGTTGAACTGTGGTAGTGAAAGCTCAACTTTCGTGCTGAGTACAAAATACGAAAGGTACCGTTTAAAAATCTGAAAAATTGCAGTTGATAGCCCTTGGGATCACTCTTTTTTCAACCAACAAATTTTTAAGATGGGATCTCCACATCCCTGGGGGTACAGGAGCCCACAATTTTGACCAAAATTCTAAAAAATCGAAAATATGAAGTGATTAATTAAAAATTTTGAGGCCTGCTCCTGCCCCTTGAGGGTTAGAAAAACAATGTCCGTGGTTTGCGAATAGACCACCAAGGGGAATTAAAAAAATGAGCGAAATTGGAAGACCCTACTTCATTTTTGTCCCGTTTTAGTATGGAATAACCTCCTTGTTATCATCCTTTTCTCTTAAAGGGTTTTTACGTCATATAGACAATATTTCTCTCATACTCTCTCTAGAATGGAATTCTTATAGATATCTAATTAAAATTTCTCCCATATTTCTGCTCCCTATTAAATATGAATCAGTTTTAAAAGTTACTGAATGAAAAGCCAAGTGTAAAACTGAAGAAATCGGTAAAATTTTCACTGATTTTTACAGTTGTACACTTTCGGCTTTTTAATCAGTCAATTTTCAGTTTTTTGACTGATTCAGATTTAGAGAGTGCAGCCCAAACTCGAGCAATTTCAAATTTCTTCGCATCTTCTTTCGGAGAGAATTTTGGTTTCTGAAATCACCCTCTCCACAGAATTTTGGTAATTTTTAAATATATTGGGTACCCTTTCCAGAACGAATTTTGATTACCTACTCAGAATTTTCACTTACAACCAACATATGAACAATATGAACCACATGGACCCGATCAATGGTTCCCTTTGTTTCAGTCTGCATCAATGCGATAATTTTTTGAGCCAAGAAAATAATTTATAGTTGGTAGAATTTCATCAGATTTCTGTTGCATTTATAGATTTCTATGATGCATAGGTATAATTGACCTTTAATCGCCTAAATTTAAAACATCTGCTTTTCGTGTTCGTTCATTGTCTTAAAATTGTGCCTTGCACCGAAAAACCTCATAAAAATCTTTCGAAAATCAAAACTTTTTGAAAACGTTAATATTTTAAAGAAATTACGGTAAAAATATTTGTGGGGAAGGTAGGAACGACATAAATTGGAGTACGGAATCAAAAATTCGTATATATTCCTTCTTCAAAACAAATTCGTGTTCTTCACCACTCTCAAACCTTTCATTGAATCTTACTTATCCCTAAACGATTTCTGGGTACGTTTTAAAATTTTTTGGAATGACAGGTGAGTATGCAGGGGGTCCAAATCGATAATTTACTCGTTCAATCGAATAAACGCGGTAGTAGTAGGCACCTCTCCTCGCCTCCTGTCCAATAAGTATACCGAAGATGCATCACAATATAAATTACCATAACGAATGGCACTCATATTATGACAACTTTACAAGTTTGTTGGCCATATAGCTCACTAAGTAATCCTTCGAACTCGACACAAGAAACTTTTCTTAAGGTTACCTACAGCCCACAAGTAGACATTCCCCTGCATAAAAAACAATATATCATTCACGCCGGTACTTCAGACGGATTCGCCATTCAAGATGATAAAAAAAAATTGAAATCAGCCGAAACTAATAATTCTCGGAAGCGTCAGGTTGCAACCAAACGATCGTACTCGTATACTTAGTATATGCCTTAAAAATGATGTACTTTTTAAAAGTATTTAAACGTGCAGACAAATGTTGTAAAAGTCATTACTTTACGTACTGTAACAGACAAGCGAAAAAAAAAAAAAAAAAATACATAATTCGTCTCACGACAAACAGTCCTATACTTATAATATAAGTATCTACGTATTAGGAATATGGCCATCCACGGAAGTGCAATCAGTTAAACGGTGAATGGCGTTTCTTTCTTTATTTTTTTTATTTTCGCAACAATGTACCGTCTAATTTGTATTTTTCATTTATACGTACGTGTAATACGAGGCACTATCCGTAGGGGAGGTAAAGAAGACGAAGCCATTGAAAAAAAAAAGTGTAAGCATCTGTTGGCTGTTGGCACTTGGCAGCCTAGTGCGATATTTACGTTGTGTTATAGCAAGCTGTTATTAATAATCTGTGTACAGATGTTTAGACGATAAATGTAAGAAGAGGAGGGAGAGAGAAAAAAACAAAACTACATAAATAAATAATGGAAAAGTGTGGTAAGTTGTAGATTCCGAGTAAGCAAAGGTCCGAAGCGACGCGTATTGCGTGTATTTTACGTGTTAAGCGACGTGTACGGAGCAACTATCACAGCGGGCAGAAAACAAATTAGGTTAATACAATCAATCATTACACTACACAAGACGACGATTCAACTTATCAATCGTGTTTATCTAAATGCCCGCGCCCGTACTATTATTCGCCATTGCCACTATTGTGCTCGTGTGATATGCCATATTACGCCTTCCCCCCCCCCATTTGCCTTCATCCGTCGTTCTAATCCACTCTACATCTAATAAGGTCCTCGTCAAAAAAAAAGTTTTTGTAATCCGGACTAAGCCTAGGTGCATGAAGTATAAAGTATACGAGGTTATAGGTGAAAAAAATTGATGGAATTGATAATCAGATGTTGTGGGTGATTCGACGATATCGACAGTTACGGAACGTGGAAGCCGGAGGCTGTATTTGGCATTTAATTACGTAGGTAATACGTTTCCGAGTGTTACGAAATTGTATGATTATCGAAAACTTGCAGTGACTTATTGTGTGAGGGTGAAGTTATGGTTTTGATGCGTTGAACCGAATCTGTCGGTGACATGGAAATAATAAATTTAGATGAGTGAAAGTGATTTTATATGAAAAATTTGAACGACACCCCCCCCCCCCTTAAGGTGCTGGAATAGTTTTGAAAATAAGTATGTAAGTATGTGCATGAGGGAGGTATTCGAATCGACAAATTATTATTAGGTATTTTATTTTATGTCTTGTGAAATGATTTGCAGTTTACTAAT
Organism: Pseudococcus jackbeardsleyi; assembly: GCA_038380155.1. Classification (NCBI taxonomy): domain Eukaryota; kingdom Metazoa; phylum Arthropoda; class Insecta; order Hemiptera; family Pseudococcidae; genus Pseudococcus; species Pseudococcus jackbeardsleyi. Next base: position 59,281,840 of record CM076240.1, on the reverse strand, counting down.
CGACTATTCCTCTTTTTTGTGTTTTTGTTTCAGGTAAGTGGCAATTTTTTCATACAAGATCAAATAAGTAAGAAGATATAGATGCACAGAGGCACAGACTATGTAAATGTGAGTTATTTTTAATGTAATTTTGAAAAACTTTGTAGTTTTCAGGCTATTTTGAAAAGTTTTCAACATTTTTTGATACTAAATTATTGTTTCTAAAATTTCACTGTTTAGAGAAATCTCTGACTTGAACAAAAATGTGATAGTTTGAAAGACGTCTCTGTTTCAACTCCAATTTTTAAAAATTGGTGTAGTTGAAAATAAGCTGAAGTAGCTGGGCTTTTTTCAATAATAACAGAATTGTATTTCAGTCAAAAAAAAAAATTGGTTCGAGTATAAAAATTTTTTGTGAGTGATAATTTTTGAAATATTTTTGTTTTAAGCTGGAAGAAAGTGATATAACATGTATTTCGAGCCAGTCTGAATCAATGAAAAGTTACTGATGAACAGTAAAAATTGCAGCACAAGAAAAATCAGCAAAATTTATTGGTTTTCAACGAATTTTCACTGATTTTTCAAGTAAATTTCACTTTTTCAGTGAATTTTTAGTGATTTTCTTGTAATTTTTCTCACTGATTTGTTTTCAGTGAAAATATTTTCACTGATTTTCTCCTGTACTGCAGCAATGACTGTTTCTCAGTGATTTTCGATTATTTTCACTGATTTATGAATGAGGGAGTATAGAAAATTTTCAAGTTTTTATCCCTTCAGCAACCTTAAGTAAATTTTGGCAGCTTTCTAGAAGACGTTATTTTTCAATTTTCGATACACTTCCACAATTTTTTAATTTTTTGCAATTTTGGCCCAAGTCAATTTACTAGATTCAAAATAATTTTTGAGCATTGCCTCAATTCTCAAGTAATTTTTTAAAATTTTGTAACTTGAGTATGCAATGAGGAAAGAACATTTTTTAACCGAAATTACTGATCAGAGCAACAATGCCATCAATTAATAATGGACCTGGTATACCATATCCTTGGCTAAAGTTTCGGTTGCTGAAGTTCAACATGAGATACCTGAGAAAATAAGCCAAATTTTTCAATATTAAATTCGTCGAAAAGTCACTATACTAATACATATTACATATTTACACAAAATTTGAATTTTAAACATTTATTTTAAAAAACACCAAAAAATTCATTTTTATAGCTAGAAATTGAATCCTGAGGTTTCTGTAAGGTATATATTTTTGTATTGTAAATTATTCATTTAAATCGAAAAATATTAGTTTCGTTATGTAGGCTCATATGCAAATTTTTGGATTTCAACTGCAAAAAAAACTTGAAATCTGCTGTTCAATTTTAGTGTACCATAGATTTTTTTTTCTTGAAATTGGTTACTTTATATTGAAGGAAATTACTCTGTCCTTCCGGAAGCATTTCATTTTTACTTAATCTTTTTTTTTTTTTTTTTCATTTTACATCATTTCAAAATATAAATTGAGTAACTTTTTATTTACAAGTTTCATCACCTTTTTTAATTTTTCTTTTGCTATTTCATTCCTGTAACAACCGGTTTTCAAAAAACCAATTAAATTTTCTCTCACTGAATCAGTGAAAAGTCACTGATCAATAGTCAGAAATGCAGCACAGTAAAAATTAGTAAAATTCACTGATTTTTAAAAGTTTTTCACTAATTTTTGAAAGTTTCACTGATTTTTCAGTTAAATTCATAAATTTTACTAACTTTTCATTTTCATCGAATTTTCACTGATTTTCTCCTGTGCTGCAATTCTGACTGTTACTCAGTGATTTTCGATAATTTTCACTGATTTATAAATGAGAGAGAAATTTTCACAAGTTAGTAAATGAGAGTGTTGATAATGGAAGTATTCTCATCATTGGGAAAAGCTGTTCAAGTTTTTCCGATGTTGCCAAAAAATTTTCAATGAGAACCATTATTTTTTTCGAAAAATTTGAATCTTAAAGTGCAATTTTTCGAGGGGCAGCTATCCTCTCTATTCTCCCTCTTACGTGTAGTCTGTCTTAGGATTAAAACTTTCTTCAAGACTTTCATTACACATTTTGCAACGATCGATTTGCTATAATTCCAAATTAATTTTGTTCAACTAAGCCTTTCCATCCACATACAGCTGTTTCTTTTACGATTGCGCCTTTCTCTTTTTACTAATTTCAAAAAAAATGTTACAAGTTTCCATGTCTCCTCCCCAAAGCTCGTCAGAACTTACCCGAGCGTCGCGACGCGAATAAATTACAACCAATCGCAATCTCATCGTCCATTCCGATGGCTCCTATTCGAGTAATGAAAAAGTAGGAGAAAGCCAATCAGAAACGAGACCATTATGAATGGATTAAGAAGCCGGTCAGATGCATGTGCATTGTGCAATGTGCAATGTGCATCGTGCATCGTGCATCGCACGTTCATTTGAAAAGTAATACGCGTAACGATCATAATCGCGTTCGCAACGGTGACGATTTAATTTAACGCGTCATAAACGAGCCGATAAATCAGCCACTTCCCAACAACCTGCTGAACCGTGCGCTCACCGTTCTACCTGCGTCCTGCGTGTGTGTGCTGTGTACGCGTTCTCGATGCGTATTTTTCTCAGTCCACTCCGCACCACCCTTTTTGCCCTTTCTAGAAAAGCGTAGGAGTATGTGAAATCTCGCGGCGACCAATTTTATTACTCCGGTGGTAGGGTATGGAGCGAGGTGAGGTGGGGGAGGGGGTATGCAACTTTAGATACTTGATCGGTTTCCTTCAAATTGCTCTCGAACGATTCTCTGTTCTCTGCTATTGAAAAAGTGCATACGCATATCAAATATCACATTCGCATTCGCGATTTACTTTCAACTTTGAATGCTGCGAGACGAAGACGTGGTTGGGCTTGGGCATCGATTACACAACGACGCGACGCGCATACTTATCTGCTCGGCCGGGGCTACTATTGTAACGATCGTGATGTCCGTTTCTCTCACATCTCGCGCAAATAATGGCTTATTATTAAATGGGGGAGCAAAAGTCAACGATTATGCTTGCTCGTAATTTAAAATATTACACATCGAGCGCAGACCGTACACATACACACCGCCGCGCCGCGCCGCGGCTCTGGGATAGATATACGCGAGGCCTCCGGTGGGCCGGCGGAGTGTCGAAGACGGTCGCAGTCGCGGTGTGAAACGTGTACCGAACACGGCGGAGCGACAGAGAAAGAGGGAGAAAAAGCAAAACAGTGAAAAAAGATAACAACTTTATATGTATTACCGGGCACTGCTGCGTTTAGTTTCAATTCCGTGACGTATGCTGACTTCAGGGTAAGGACACGTTTCAATCGGGTCACGATTTTGAAAGTTGCCAGTAACGCGCCGAGACTAAGTATACTTGCGAGCATAAAAACGAATCACACGATCGGGCCCCCCTTATCCTAATATACCCACAGGACGAAATAAAATACACAGAAAACTGGATGAACTTCTCTGTCTCGCTCGTACGCTCCGATCTATCCTAATGTATGTATTGTACCTATATATATATTGTGTGTTCGCGTATTATGTACAATTTTTTCACAACCAGTTTCAATTTATCGCATGTCCCTTATATTAAGTTGTGTGCGGTTGTGTGCGCGTTTCTGCTGTCTCGTGTGTTGCGTTACGCTGCGCTCATGTTGTGTGTGTGGCGCTGGCTGGCGTGGCGTGCTGTATGCTACCCCCTCGCCCCCTCCTCCCGCACCCTCGCCGAGTACGTGTAGTGTACCTGTCCGTAATCCCCCTGGGAGAATTTCTTCTTCCAATCCATCTCGTCGTATCCATTTTCCGCCTATGGCTAACCTAATTCTTATAGTATGTAGATGTACGAGTGAAGCGCGTTGTGGTGGGCGTACGACAACACCAATAATGAATGGTTCGCCTTATTCGGTATACGTACGTGGACATACTCGTATTCGTCGTCTTGGCTGAACAACAATCGATGCGGCATTTATTCGCGACCTTTAACATTTTAACCGTCCGTATATTTATAGTACCCGTTCGTGCATATTCTGTGTACGTATAGACAATGCACACGACACACGTGAACCCATAACCGCACATGCGTACGGATCTACGGGTAGATAACTCATCATCCGATTGAGTTTGACTTTCCTCCGGTGTGCTGCCGAATAACTGTGATTTTAATGTGAAACTGATGATAGAACAGAGTTTGGGAAAATTGGGTTGATGTTACCAACATACGATTCCATAGTTGACAGGTCTGCAAAATTTCTAAAAATTTCGAATATTTCTGGTCTATTGGACCAAATTTTGGGTTTCGGATAATTCTGGCAATGTTTAAAACCATCCTCAAGATCCCCAGACTTCAAACAGTGTCCAAAAATTGAGATTTGGCACAGTAAGTCTCAAAAAAAAAATTCAAAAAAAGTTACAAAAGTCCAGTTTGTTAAAACCAGAAGCCTTTGTTTTCGAATTCAAATAGCCCTAAAAAATCGATGAAAAGTGCCCTAAAATTGAGATTTGGTTGAAGCATTTCTCAAAATCGTATCCAAAAGAAGCGTTAAAAAAGTTCATTTCATTAAAATTTCAAACGTGTTTTTCTCAGAATTCGGTTTAGTGCTAAGGTCTTTTTTTTCATGACCCTCCATAAATAAAGATACTCAGAACTAGCTTTGAAATCGATTTTCAGTTCACCTATTGACATAAAATTTGGTTGAAAAAAAAATTTGGACAAAATTGAAAAAAAATTAATCACGAAAACATTAGGACATAGTATGTATTAAAATTTTGACATCTCGCCTGCGACTTGAAAATTTGGAGAAATTTTGATGAAAATTGATATAATGGCGTTCTGTCTGACTTCGAATAAAATTCTTGAATGACCCCCCCCCTCCCCTACCACCTTCTCATTTAAAAACATATCCTTGCCAAAATAATGAACAGTCAAAATTGCTGATTTGCTGCACAGAAAAAAAACAGAAACCATTTTCATTGAAAAAAAAAAAAACAAATCAGAGGGAAAAATCACTGGACAATCAAGGAAAATTTACTGAAAATTCCGTGGAATTTATGAATTTAGCTGAAAAATCAGTGAAAATCTTTGAAAAACCAGTGAAAATGCGCTGAAAATCAGTGAATTTTACTGGTTTTTCCTGTGCTGCAATTTTGATTCTGACTATTCATTAGTGACTTTTCACTGATTCAGAATGAGAGAGTTGAGTAATTTGCACTTATAATGTTCTACATAAAATCATTTTTGGCATACCTAGTGCCCTGAACACCTTCAATGTGGACTTTTAGGCAGGAAAATTTTCATTGGAAGTTTTTCACCCAAAATTTTACATTATATTTTATATCATTACTCTCTTATTCTGAATCAGTGAAAAGTCACTGATGAACAGCCATAATTACAGCACCGAAAAAACCAGCGAAATTCACTGATTTTTCAAAGATTTTCATCAATTTTTTGAAAATTTTCAATAATTTTTAGCCAAGTTTTTACATTTTAGTGATTTTTTTACTTTTAGTGAATTTTCATCGAATATTCGGTGAGTTTTCACCGACTTTCCAGTGATTTTTAAATGAGAGAGTAGATATTTTTTGATTATGCATTCACCTTCGTAAATTTGAATACTATATTTTTCATATCAACTGTACCTTTTTTTTTTGTTTAAAATTTTCCTCATTGAAACATAAAATTCCTAATTTCTATCCCCTTTCCTTCGTTCAGTCCAATGTTATCTATTTCTATCATTCTCGACTTTGATTTTTTGAGGGAGAAAAAAGAAGGAAGCCAAAAAAAAGTGAATTGCTTCTTTTTTTTTAAAGAAAATTTTTCCAAAAATCATTGCTTTTTGATGAAAACATCATCAAAATTAATGAAACCCGGGCAAAATAAGAGCAGTCAGGAAGTAAAGGCTCTCAAAATACATTTTTTGCCACTGAATTGCTCACTCACCTCACGTAGGTATGGAAATAAACGAAAAAGGTGGGTTGAACCGAACGTACTTAGTTAGTTAGAGGGGCAGCAACTCGAGTCGTATTTTTTAATTTGATGACTTGTTTTTGAAAAATTTTCAATAGGTAAGACGAAAAAATTGGATGATTTGTATTTTTGGTCAACAATTGGGAAGAAATTTCATTCAAGTGGAATTTTATAATTAATTGCTTTTTGAACTGCAGTTGTAGGCAGCTTAATCTGTCAACGACGTCCGAAGATCTATAACCCCGTTCAGTCGGGTATTCAAAGTATGTAATCTTAGTCCGAAGAATGGACGAATTTTCCGCTCAATTTCCTCATCAGCCAGCGACATCAGAGGAAAAAAATCACCGCGGTGAAGTCCGGTTCGCTAATGAAAGACGCTCGGCAATGTACACGATGTTTAATCTTGTTTCCGAACTGCGTGCTTACTGCTTAGTTACAATCGTAGTAATTAGACGAGAAACGTCGATGATGCGGCGATGATTCGGAAAATATGTATGTAATTGTGTTCTAATGACTATACGAAGCGGCCGCCTTAGCTTCGATAATGATACCTGAATACAGCACGACCAAAAGAGGGGCGAACGCTTTATTAAACGATCGATAAACTCTCTATGAGCGTGAAAATTACGACGAGTAAGCATCTCGCCGGCGTATTATGTTATTCTTCGCGTTTTGTATTGAAACGTCCTCTCGCCTCAATGGCCATTATTGTACTCGTGTATACCAGCAATTGTATTGTAGGTACATATATGCATACAGCATACGTACAAGATCATTGCCAAGCGACGTCTTTATTTAGGTAATAAATGTATTGCGGCTGGAAAAAGGCCGGATTGTAGGCGGGCTAGTGGCGACTTTGGGCAGGTGTCATTGGATTAGATGATATCCTCTGACAGGTGAATTTTTCCGCCAACGCCAGCGCCACCGTTTCGAAAGGGTTGAAAATAACGTCACTAGATGGTCGACAGACTAGTCGAGAATGTGAGTGGAAAATGAATTGAGTTGGTAATAGGTAATTATGTCGTAACTGGCTATGGTGTTTACGCTGAGTCGCTTTGGTATCCACTATCCAGTGTTTAAATGCTAATTTCTTATTCAAAATGGCTGATTTTTCCGGAAATAAGAACTGCGTATGGACTGGTCAAGAATATTATTCCGACGAACTGCCGCCGGAGAATCAGAAATGGCGATATCAGAATCGGATTGAAGTTCTGAAAAGCTATCGAAAAAATTTACCATTTTTTTTTCTGATGGGATTTGTTTTGAGCTCAATACTCCATAAAGCTTTTGGTGGCTATTGTCTGTGAGAATGAAAATTTCTTGTAAAAAGGCACATTTTATGCCTTGAATAATTATCAGATTACTTAGTTCAGAAGACAAGACAGAAACTTGGAGTAAGAAGGCCTGCAAAAATCCGCGGAAAATCCATGAATTTTGCTGATTTTCCCTGTGCTGACATTTTTATTTTTTCAAGTCATTTTTCACCGATTCGATATGAGAAAACTTTAAGATTTGAGAAATTGCAAAGGACACATAGGAGAACTAATTAAGAATACCTATATTTTACAGAGGTAACTGAAGTGAGAAGAATAAACCGTTCGAAGTCTCTTGAGACCATCGATCTTGCTTGAGACGTAGGACGTACCGAGGGAGGTCTTTTCATTTGTTGGAACTAAGCAAAATTTGAGGCTTGCGGTTTGATGTTTAGAAAATGAAAACCTGTGCTTATTTCACATTAACATTCTTATGAGCTTTATGAACCAAAAGAATAATATTTTCAATTATTAATATACGGAGAACCGGCTCTCTCTCCCCCCCCCTCCCCACCGAATCGATTATAAAACTATTTTCAGGTCAATTTGAAGACTAGTTATGGAAAACTGGAACTTGAACTAGAATGAATTTCTGTGTTATACCGGTTCCAGCATTTTTTTACGAATTGCCATTTTTCTTCTTTTTCCAACTTCTACCCAATTCAAACTATCTTCTCTTTGTTCTTATCTTACGTTACACACCAATTTTTTTTTCGAAAATTTAACGTTTCTACAATAAAAAATAGAGTAAGAACAAAAAAATTTTAAATTTTAAAAATTTGACTGGGCAAAGTAGAAAATTTATGTGTTGAAATTCACTAAAGCATAATATTCAATTGAATATTTTTTACTGAAAAACAAAACGACACCAAACTAACCTTAAAAATTTACATGGAAAAGTGAATAAAGAAAAATTGTGTTGTAAATTTGAAAATTTCATCCAATACTTGAAAACATCTCTCATACAATCTTTAAATTTTAAATTTTTTGTTGAAAAATTTAGGACTCTGGAAGTCAGGAGTCACAAAATTTATAAAAAAGATTTCTTCCCAACTTTTTCTCAGAAATTAAGCTCAATTTTCGCGGAAAATTCTGGATTTTTTTTATCCCTCAAAATTTAAAAAACTGAAATTTAGGCACTAGTATTTCAAACTGGAACTGGAACTAAAAAACCCGGCGTGCAAGAAATGCAGAATTTTTCTGCTGATAATTTCTGCACCTTGCTACTGTTTTTTCTGTCGAATTCTGTGGAAATCTGCCTTTCTCTGCTCCCTTTGCGCGTTGCAAATCCCACAGTACAATGCATTCGCGACGTGCTACGGGGTGTCAAAAAAAGTACATTCAACGCGCAGCGCGCAGCAGGGGTTGAAATGAGCAAAAAGTGAGAATTACTGCTCTTTTCTGCTTTTTTTTTTGCACGCCGGGAATATTGAGAATTGGAACTGGAGCTTGAAAATTTTGAGAACTGAAAGGAAAATGAAACTGGAACTAATATAATTTCAGTTTTCCGTCATTGCAGAAGACTCCAGTAAAGGTTGATTTTTCTCCAGAAATCCATGTTTCTTGGCCTCCTGGCCCCATTTTTGTGCGATTTCGATTAATTTCGCACACAAAATTGGATCATTTGGGAGTCAAGGTACGATTTATTGGAATGTACTTTGAAAAGTGTTTTAATCAACTTCAGCAGCTGAAAATTTGTTGCCCTTCATGTTCGACATCCTGAATCAAATATGTAGTGCTCGTAAACCACAAAGCCCGGAGGACAAGTTAAAAAATGCATTTTTTTTTTACATGGACACTTTAAAACTCCAAAATCTCGAATTTCTGCAGAAATGAGTTTTAGAACTGGGTTTACTTCCTAGAATATCCCCTCCTAATCGATTTCTCAAAGTCGAGCTGGAACCTTGGAAAAAATGTTGACCTTTGGGATTGCTCCAAAAGGCGCCTGTTATCAAATGAGAGAACTAAAAATTTGGCTCTAAGGTATGGGTAACATATACTCATTCATTGAACCTGACATTGCATTCCATTTTCAGCAAATTCCAAGTCCAAGCTCTCTACAACTTACAGTTTTCCAAAGAAATCCGTCACCAAATACATATGAAACATGCAATGTCCAAGGTAGAGTTGGTCAGACCGGAGACACGCTGTCTTGCGACAGAATGAGACGAGTGAAGTTGGTAAGGTATAAAGGTGTTCGTCACAAGTTTGACAGCAACGAGCTATCGACTGCACGAATACGAGTTCCGATACATTTCGTCAACGACGCGACGAGTCGAGTTTAAATTAATATCGAATAATCGATGATTAATGGTTTGGTTATTTTGTTTGAACGGTTTAAATGAGATTATATAGTAGGATGGACGTACGGACACGTTATATGGCTGTTGGAAACGACAATCATAGTAATTATTGGATCGGCTGGGGTGTTCATTTACCTACGCTATACGTAGTGAAGATAAAAGGTGTATTTAATACGCTGCTTCGAGATAAACGTCCCTGTCCATCTGAGCCGACACAACATACGGTCTTCGCAGATCCGATATACTGTTGTGTTTTTTTACGGTTCGCATTCCAATTTCCGATTCTTGAATGTGCGATGCTTAATCTTGAAAGCACGAGGGCGATCCAACGATAGAAAGATGCGAGAATTGGTTCAGATTCCGTACCATCCAGGATCTAGGTAGTATAGGTACCTGGTACCTACAGCAAATGATTCAAAGACTTTGGATTCCTGTGTGATGTTTGACTGGGAAGTGTCATTCGTTAATATGTTTTGATAATTAGACGATGACTGGACGGTGACCCCCGACAGTGGTTAAGAAGACCGCATCTACTTACAATTATTCGTACATCTACATACTTATAGTTATTACACTTGGTCGACGCTTCTTCGTATACAGAGATTGTAACGCGTACCCGAGAACTGCAGAGAAAATACAAATGGTTCGGGTACGTGCGTATAGCTGCGTACGTGTTCCGCGCCGCGCCGCTTCCGATGCCATTCCTTATTCCATAAGACATGTACCAAATGTACTGTAGATATAGGAAGGTAGGTAATAGGTATTAGGTACCCGGGCAGATATAATGGATACAGTATTTCGTTTGAATCGCTCGACCAACGACTAGTAGACGAACATCGGTCGAAATATTTGTATTTGTTACAAAATAATAACCGCGATAAAATCTCTCACGCGGGTTGCTGGGCTGCGTATCGAGCATCCGATTCGTATACGTATATGAATAATTTATGCGCGTTGAAGGTGATCGATCGAAGAAGATTTATAAAGTTACCGCGACGGACGCGGCCGCGGCCGGCCGGCGCGATCTACGAGACTACGAGTACCTCACCAACGCCAGTTCGTTTTGCAGGCTTTCACAACTTCACAAATAATAAGTAGAAGTACCTATAATTAAACGGAGGAGATGCCAGCGTGAGTTGGGAATTCCGATTATTTATGAAGACGAGAGTTAAGTCAAACAACTGATGATCGAATAATGGTTTCAATTTAGATGGGCATTCTTTACCTTTTTTTAGGATCAAAATTCTGGTTTGTTTCAAATTTCGAATCGATGCCTGTATGAGATTCAACAGTAGGGGTTTGAGGAAATGCTGAAGAGAAGATTGCATAGGTGCCCCCGGGAATTAACTGAGGGAAGGGCTGAGAATTTGAGAAAAAGTACAGGGAGGAGGTCAAATTTCAAATTAATAATTTTTTACTGATCTTTCAGTCAAAAATCATTGATTTTTTTCTGACGAATTGAGAATTTATGGAGGAATTGGTGATTTTCGATTGAAAAATTAGGGGAAATTATCAACGTTTAAAATAAAATGACTAAAATACCAAGCGAGGGCAAAATTTTTTAAGGTAAAACAAAGAAAATCGATTTTCCAAATGATTTCCTGACGTATCCCTCAAGTATAATTTTTCGACCAAGCTATAAATCCTAGCATTTTTGCTACCGATAAAACCTGAAAATATCGTTGAGCAAATTGACTAGTCGCTGGTTTAGCCGGTAAAAAATCGATTTTTCACCTAATTTTCGCCTTTATCAACAATTTTGGAATTTCTTATTCGAATTCAATTTTCTACGGAATTTTCACCTTAGAATGTGGATAAATCAATTCGAGCTCTTAAAAATTGAGTTTACACATTTTTTTCCAAATGATTCGTCCTAGAAAATTCATCAACCTCTCCCCCTCCCATTTCAACAGAGAAAGATTTTCGAAACATTAAGATAATGAATAATTCCTTTTTTTGGGCATTAAATGAGCAAAATCACAATTATACGAATGATTTGAGGCAATAGTAGGTGTAGAAGAAACTCTTTCTTGTTCCCTCCCTCTAGAATCCTTCTGATATTCTGAGTCTTTGTACTCATTTTTCATCCATCCAAAAAATCTACGGACGCTACTGTCTGTTTTTGTAATTTTCAAGTTAATTTGGGAATTGTAGCAGTTGAGGAAACTAATTAAAAGGATGAAACCCTGATTTCTTATTACATCTGTCAGTCGAATTCTGCGAATTTTAGAAAGAATTTGAAAAAATTGTGTAGGAAACACCAGAGTGACGAGAAATTATGTATTTTTTTTATTTATTGAATTACGACCATAGCCCATTATTTTTACCTACTGCAGAAGGAATTTTTCAAAAAATATGAAAAAAATTCAAGTACCTTGATTTGAAAATTCGAACCAGCCGGATAATTGAGATTTTGAGCTTGTAACTTCGGAAAAAGAAAGTGCCATTTTGAGGAATATTTTTCTCAATTTTATTTTAAATTTGGAAATTTTTGGTATATCATAACTCCATCCCTTCTATAGGGAGAATGTTGAACAACTTAGGTACCACCTTTATCTCACTTTCTTTACTCTTTCCCTCAAGTATCGAAACGATTTCTCTATTTCAACCGTGGAGTTTTTCTAGCATTTTTGACTTCCCTAGGACATGAATATAGAGATCATTGCGGGCGTTGGGTCTGTTCCTCGTAATCAAATGTGAAAGCTCGAGCGAACGGTCAAATTTACCAAAAAAGAACTCACGATCGTGCGACATTCCCTCGTCGATATCAACTCGTTCGATCATGTGCCAACTTTCCATCCTGTATTCACGTTCTGCGCGGCGGTTAAAAAAATTGTCTGAAAATAGTTTTTAAAATTCGTGAAAAGTCCGATAATTCGTGTGACACGACGAAAGATATGTGCTTATAATTCGTGAGTCAATCGATATCGTGTATACAGTCGAGCACATCTACACTTCTACAGCACTGGCTGTGGCTACATACGCAGACGTACCTTTACCTTTACGTACGTACTACGTACACAGTACACGTAGCGTCGTTAATCTTACCTGCATAATCCAAATAAGTACGTTATACGTTCAATTAATGTCCTAATGTTCTTCGTACGTTTGTAACTGTAGCTGTAGCTGCCTCTTTGGTTGTACATATTTCTGTCAAGTTGTTCGCTGCAGCAGCAAGAAAAAAAAAGGCCGAGAGAGTGAAACGACGGCTGCGAGTGATAAGATAAGGCATCGCGCTTTTACTTAATTAAGACCTCGCCGATGCAATATAGATTTACTTATCTAGGTTTAGGTACACGAAGAAGCTGATGAATGAGTGCAGATCTGTTGTTCATCGGACGTATTTGTATTTATACTGTATACGGCTACCAGTATGCAGAGACCAACGCTATAGGTATACAATATCTATTCTTTAACCTACTGCAGCCAGGCCATGTTATTCTTATCGCTGCATCTAATTGTATCTGATGCTGTAGTGCTGTTGGCTGTTGCAGTACGGCGCGGCGACAAAATCTGCTACGGCTCTTTCTTTCCCCGCATGCCCGATGGCCAATGGCGCAATTGGCATCTTTATAAGTACGTGCTGTTAGTGCAGAATCGCAGCATAGAGGCAGTAGGTCTAGGTACTCGTAGGTACATCGTAAAACGTCGAATTAACATTTTAATTGAAATAGCTACGTAAGTGGCTAACTGTAGGTGCTTAATTCTAATCGTCGTGGCCGAGGATGACTATGTCTATACGTCCGATCATTGGATGTGACATCGATCGTGACAAATACTTGGTGCTTTGAGTCCAGTAGCAGATTGCAAGTAAACTATTGTTGGCATGAAATTCGGTATGGTGAACAAGGACACCATGAAACAAATTTTGATTCCGGGGGGCCATCGCTGAACCTTTCGGGAGATAGAGAAGAGAGGTGGGGGGAGTCAGCCCTTCATTTTCCAAAATTGAGCTATCGACTCTTTATTGGTGTCATTTTCATGCGAATGAGTTTTACTGGATTCGGTCATTATTTTATGAATTTGAGGTAGGGGATCTTTCAAATTTAGGATTTCTCGACTCTTTGAGTTTTTACATTTTTTTCTCAAAAGTACCAGAAAGTTTTTTGTTCATCAACCAAATTTTTAATACGATTTTCCAACTCTGCGCGTGAATTTTGGTAAATTACCACGTACTGACCTTGAACAAATTTCCATATCTCTATTCTGAATGAATAAAAGGGCCTAATTTTGCAAAAATTGAACCAGTTTCATGTATTTTTGAGCAGAAATCACATTGAGCAAAATGCCAGTTAAAAATTACCCCTTTCATCCCTGCGAAGGAAATGAGGAATTTATAAAAGGTCAATAGGTACCTATCGTAATTAACCTGTAGAGATCGAAAATTGCAATGAAAATTGGTTGAAACGTCGGTGTTTTGGGCGAAGATGAAAAAAAAAAGTTATTTTTTGGTGATTTTGAGGGAAAATCCAAAATCCTCAGTTGAGAAATCTTATACTTTTAGGGATTTCTTTCCTTCGACTTTTGAAAAAAATACAATTTTGAATCCATTCGAGATTAGGTCATACAGAAATCGCCCCATAAAAAGGGTTAATAGCTATATTTCGAAACATGAGAGGCCGAACCTTCCTTTGGACTCCTCACGCCCGCTCCTATGCAGTTCAAAAAATTTCTTATTGCGCCCTTGATCCTCTTACCAAATTTTGTGCCTCTGTCTGCATCATTTACCATTCCAAAAAAACGCAATCTATTTCTCGACTATTTTTACTTCGGCGTCACGTCACGTCAGTATCACAGATCACAGATCGCGAATCCATTGACGTAAGAATAAGGTGTTGAAATTTGAACTAGTTGGCGGCGGCGTTGCGATGGTATCCGGCGAGCGGCGACTAACTCGATTGGAATGTTCAACTTAATAGGCAACTAGACGCGGTAATTTTTCATTCTAGTTTCCAATGGCCGTTCTCGTCCAGATAGAAAAATTCTGCTTCGAAAGCGACACAATACCGCGCCGAAACTATTTCACTAATTGCCGAACCGTTCGATCGGCCAAGTATGTCCGGTATTTGGCGAAAAAGTTGCACCGCAGTGCAAGACGCTCAGCATATGTCACAGCCACAGCAGCTCGTTAACTCCATCAATACGCCAGCGCCTTATCCCAGCAACCAAACCGTCCTGTAAAAATCTCACATACAAATCATCGGCGTATTGACGCGATCCAGTGAACTGGTTGTCTTTTTACCCCGAAAAATAAGTATCAAGTTTTCAATCCGGCTGAAAAAAAAAGGTACCCGAAATCTCATTCGATAAATCAGATCTACCGATAACGTTCGACAAGTAGGTAATAAAGTGTAACAATTAGGTATTTCTTCGTTAAGGATGCTGCCTTCGACGCTCGTAATATCCGATGTGAACCCTTCTCTTATTGATATCGGAGAGAAAACATCGGTGTTAACTGTGTGACAAGTGTACAGCTCGATCTCCCTTCCGAGACGATACTATTTTAAATAAAATAATCGCCTATATAGGTACGAGACCGCAGCGCGACGGATAAAAATCTGAGAATCTCCCACATCGAAATGTCTTTTTCGTGGTGGAATTTTTTCGTGCTGTACAATAAAATCGTACGAAATTGATAGCGGTAATACACATTCGATAAACGTGCGTCTCTGTCTTTCTGATTAACCAACTTATTATGCGTACATGGCATCGGCGCAGCGTTCAAACCGATCTGAATGCGGGCGGCCGTATAAGATGTAAACTTAGACTTATGTACAAATTGTTTTTATTATTTTTAACCATCGGCAGCCGCGAGCAACGAGAACACCAACACGAGTAGGCGCTTAGAATCAATAAAAAATTAACAGATAATTTCATTCGAATAGGTATGCTTAAGACACCTGCCAAACACGCCATCGCCATTATGATGGTTTTGATTTTTTAGTATCACGAATTTGTCGAGTGAGAATACTGATTTTCATTTTGTTTCTTTGATATGGTAGTTAACGAGGTGTTCAAAAACAAAGAAATATCTTTTTTGGGGTATCAAAAATTCAAATTTTTGCGAAGCTTTGTCCTCGCGAACAAATATCGGCTATTTGAGACGACGCGACGAACAGGGCGAAAGAAGACTCATTTTTACTTGTCCTCCTCCTGTGCTTCTGATATTCCATTTGGAAAAATTTAAATTTAAATTAAAATGAAAATGAAAATGATGTCAAAGTCAACTCAAAATTGGAATGTTTGCGACAGTTTACCGCAAATGCTGAAATATTTACGGTAATTTATTGTAATTCTTGAGATATTTACGGTAATTTACCGTAATTATCAAAATATTATAAAATGGTGTCTACCCAGTATGAAAATCATGAAAAACATGAAAATAGCATGAATTTTCATTTTCTCAATCCAGTAGACGCCATGAATGGAATTACTTATAATAAAAAACTGTCCTTAAAATGTCTAAAATTTTACAAAACATCGCGTCAATCACTTTGGCTTATTTTTTTTAATTTGAAATTTTTCCTAGAGGTTTTCAATTTCTTTTTTTTGATTTTTTGAAAAAATGTCCAGTTGTCTCGGGAATTTTTCGATTTTTTCCCATAAATTTTCAAATTTTGTCCAAAAAAGGAGGTGGTGCCGAATGCTTCAATCTTGTGGTTTTTTTAGATTACTACACTTAGGTATGTCCACATTGAGGTTTTCCAAGACACTACGTCCAAATTTTCAAGACACTTTTTTTTGAATTCTATTCCCGCAGTGGAAGTTGGGACACAATGTGCAAATTGTGAGTTTTTGAACATCGATACATATGTCCAAATTTGTTTTCATAAGGGTGGGTATCTTGATTTAGTTTTTTCTTTGATTGTCGTCCAAATTGAGGTTTTTTGGCTACTTCGTCAAATTAGGTTTTTTTATCGTGTTGCTCTAGCCACTTATTTTTTAGATACTCTCATTCTGAATCAGTGAAAAGTCACTGATGAACAGTCTAAATTGCAGCACAGGAAAAATCAACAATGGATTTTTCAGCTAAATTTATTAATTTTGCTGACTTCAGTGATTTTTCACTGATTTTTCCAGTGATTTTTCATTAATTTTCCAGTGATTTTTCTCACTGATTAGTTTTCAGTGAAAATTTTTTACTGATTTTTTCCTGTACTGCAGTTATGATTGTTTCTCAGTGATTTTCGATAATTTTCACTGCTTTTTGAATGAGATTATTATATGTATGTATTTCAATCCGTTCGGAGGTTAAAAATTTTCCATGGTAAAAAATGTCATCTAAGTGTGCTTGGAAATGGGAACTACCCTAGAGGGTCAAAAATTGGGTTTTGAGTCTACTCTGATTTTGGGTCTTTCATAAGGAGTAGAATCATGGGAGAACCTCTACTCAAAACCAATTGTTGACCTCTAAAAATGGTTTTTGTATCCATTTTTGACCAGTCATTTTTGAAAAATGAACTTTTCAAAAAATGGGATTAATTTTTTTCAAGAATTTTGTGCTCCAAGTAAATCAATAGACTGAAAATAAACTACAAAGTATTCATTTTTTTGTTTGCATTTTTTAATAATATGTACCTACTTAAAAAAAATGAAGTTCTTGTTTCCTCTCCAAGTTGTTCTTTCCGAAAAAATAGAACGAAAAAAAGTCTTTTGATGGAATTTGTGAGATCTAAGTTCGCACAAATTATGGAGTGTTACCCTTTCGAAATTAGAATGATTAACAGGGCAATTAAGACATCTTGTTCGTTATTTGGTTTCATTGCTTTTTGTGTTGTATTTTTTTTTTTTCGATTTGAAAATAAGGTCAAAATTGAAAATTGACATTGTTTGAAAATTTCAGTGTCATGCTCCAGTCAAGATAGTAAGAGGGGGAATGGAATGCTTGACTGGTGAAATTTCTGCTATTGATTCGAATTGATTCTTAGCAAATTATAGGCCTATCTGTGATCGTCATAAAAATTAGCGCCACAAAAGATCGATTCACATTATTGGCACAAAACCCCAAAACGCGACCTCATTTTTTGCTGGTAGTTCGTACAGCTTTATAAAAATCTATACAAACGTATTGAACGATCGCACAATATAATTGCCTCTTCGGAAATCCTACTTGTATAAAGAGCATCTGCGTGTGAGCTCGAGCTTCAGATTGGTAGAAGAAAATCAAGTCCGCGTGTATACACGAACACGTATAAACAATTTAGCAGTAGTGGTACAGTAAGTATATACTTCGGCAGAGTATACGAAAGAATACCTAAAAACTAACTTCATCATCAATATAAACATTAGAGAAAAATATATTAAGAAGGGGCAAAGCAAAAGGAACGCCGTGTATAGCTTTAGAACAATGAACGTAAGACAACACACACACACACACAAACACAGACATTGAAAAAGTATAGAGTATAATCTCGATTCGAACCAACTAGCGCGCAGACAAATTTAAAAATGGCGGAAATCAATTTAATTAGTTTACCAACAGTAATAAGCAGTTTGAGTTCAAGAGTTACATAAATAAAATACTTTCTTTATGAGTAGATTGAGTTGGAACAGGTTTACTCGACGTGGAAAAGTATTTAGGAAAAGAAGAGGAAAAAAAATCGACCACCCGACGATGCATCATAAACTGTGTGCGCTTTGTGAAGGAATCAAAATACATCGTCTACCGAAACACCGCCTTCGCATTGAAAAGTTGCCGTAATTAAAATATTTATAAGTAATTTAATTATCGTCCGTAATTTTTTCTTAAAAAAAAAAATTCGAAATGGTCTTATGGTCTTTGAGTGAACTTTTAAACGAGTTATGTTTTTTTTTTTTCAAAAAAAGTAATTAGGTAATAAGGTGAGTTTTTATGCAATAATTTTAAATAATTAGCCTATTAGGTAGACATTTAAATTCCTCTGGAAGAAAAACCACGACTCGTACATTTTTTATGAATGCCCTTTGATCGAAATTCAAATTTTCAAATGCTGGTATGGAAGGTCTTGTTATGAAGAAATGCATGGTTAGGGAAGAAAAAAATTCATGTGTGTGGGGGGGGGGGAGAGAAAGGGGTGTTAGAAAAAATCGATCAGCCTGTATCAAGAGCTTAATTACCTAAAACTTCTTAAATCTTGAAAATAATACAGGCCTGCATTTTTTCAACTTTTTTCTTCGTAATCAGCAATGATGGTGTGATTCTGACCTACTTTTTAGTGCTATTTTCTCATTTTGAATCAGTGAAAAGTCATTGATGAACAGTCAGAATTGCAGCGCAGGAACAACCAGCAAAATTCACCTCTAATAGGTAGTAAATTTTCACAAATCGTGAATGTTCACTGATCTTTCAAAGATTTTCACTGATTTTTCAGCTAAATTCGTAAATTTTACTGACTTCAGTGAATTTTTACTGATTTTTCAGTAATTTTTCTCCCTGATTTGTTTTCAGTAACAGTTTTTCTCACTAATTTGTTTTCAGTGAAATTTTTTTCGCTGATTTTCTCTTGTGCTACAATTATGACTGTCTACTGTTTCTCAACGATTTTCGACAATTTTCACTGATTTATAAATGATTTTTTTTCTAGAAAATTTAGTTTTCGATGTATTTTTTATGAAAAATTAAGGTTGAACTTTGAACTTTTTTCTGAAATATCTCGAAAGCCCAATTTTCTGAAAAAAAAACTGATTGGAGTCTTCAAAAAGTCAATTTTTATTGGTTCTCTTTTATTGATTTTTTTTGTGGAACCCTTTTTTTGCTCAAAAATTGACTTTAAATGTACAAAGTTATCAAAAAAGGGTGAAAGATCTTCAACCAAAAATCCTGCTTTTATTATAAACGCGAAAAATACAATTGGAATCGCCCAGACTTGTCCAGTGGAATTTCGCCCCATTCTATTCTCTTCATTCTCTCCATCTCATTTATAGTTTTAATTCTGGCATCAACGACCCCTAAAATTTTCCCTTCAATGTGTTGTACCCATTAGGTACCTATAAAGTTTTATATACTTACATGTCACTCACCGCCCAGGCAACACATCCTCCCTTTCTGCGATACAATCGACGGTTTTGTTTTGATCGATCGAACGCGATATATGGTAACGCCCGGTAACGTGTTATCTTATCTGTCTTAGGTATATCGGTATACGAACGATACGAGTCAGGTGAGTAAAATGGTGTGTCGGAACGAGCCGATCTCGCAACCTGTTGATACCCGCCCCGCGTGAAATCTAATTAAATAAATATAAAAAAGAACCCTTCGAAGAATGCAGCGTTTTTTCTCTCTCAAAAGCATCTTACGCGTTACTGACATTATTATCCCCCGAAAGAGTATACTTAAATATTCTCCCAATTCGGGTTGGTAACTGAATTTATTTTCGTAATTAAAATTTCTAGTTCTATGGTCTCCGCCTGCGCACCCTCGCATCAGTCCACTAAGTGATGGTTTCGAGGTCTAAGGAGCGACCTACCTATACAGAGCAGGGTGTTGAGAAAGATTCGCGATTCAATATCTATCAGTTTGGTAGTTAGGCGAGTAGGTTAGGTATGGTATTCGTGAGTATTGTTTTAGGAACCATTGACGAGATCCGTTTTCATAGATGGTTTAATTATTACGCGATAGTATCATTTGGTGTTTCACTTGGTTGTTTTACTACAAACTTCACGATATCACGAGCAAGATAAAATATTCTAGAGAGGCGAAGCCGTTCCGATGAATATTATACGTACTATATTTCGAAATTGAATAACGTCCGTTTGATATTGATTTGATTTACACAAGCGGTGCATGGGCAAGACGGGGTGGGCGGGTTTCATTTTTTAAATTAGGTTCCCCAGCAAAAGGTAGTTCTGGTTCCCGTTTCACCGCTGTCTCTCACGATGCCTTAGTCATAGTCATTCGGCTACCAAAAACCGAAGTAGTTTCTCGGCGAAAAAAAATTACATAGTACCTCGCAATTATAATGGTGCTGGTTCGAAAAGGTCGAATAACGCGGATAATAAATTAAATCGCGAGTAATCGGAGGGTTTTTTTGTTTTCTAATTTCTACGTCGAGGTTTTGGCAACTGCCAACGTGAGATACCTACTTAGGTATTCGGTTTTGCTCGTAATGAAAAAAAAAGTGTAAGGCCAGGTAGAGGCTTATTGCAGCACCGCATCAGCAATGCTCGCTAACAACATCGGAAATACGTACAGTATATTCGATGATAAGAAGAAAAAAAAAGAAAAAAAGAAGAAAAAACCTTCGAAGGACTGGTCGCGCGGTAAAAAATAGAAGGAATTCGTTAATTTACGAGCGGAGTAATTCGATTTGAAATGTATCCGGAGAAACTCTCTTCTCCTATATATTTCGAACCCAATTAAGAAATAGTGTGCGTTCCACGATTGCCGATTATACCCTGCCGTCGCACTGCTGCGGTAGGTGTCCAAGTTGAGACACGATAACAGTCCCTCTACAGTACATTCATGCCTACCTTTTTTAAACTAGTATATTTTTATAAAGAAGAAAAAAAATACGAATCAGAATGGAAGCATAAGAAAAATAACAAGAAGAAAAAACTAAACGAATTTTTTTTGTTTAAATAGGTAAAAAAAAAAGAGACTAGATTATGGCAAAAAATTACCCGACGAATTTACTTTTTTTTTTGTGGTCAATTAAAAACTTATTTGTTTTTTTCTTCCTTTCTATACGAGTAAATTATGATTTAATAAAGTTGAAGTACTCACCGTCCAACTGAATTTAAAACGTATCACTAATTTTCCGTTCGCTCGATCCGGATCAGCTAATGTGAAGGAGTTGGCTCCTAACACAGGACTAGAAGTGTTGCCGTACGAACACGAGACGGACGTCGCTGACATATTGTTTTGGTACTCCTTTAAACAGACTTTAAAAAATGTCCGGCATGCTATCGTACAAGCTGTTGAGGTATCTTCTTTATCGGCCGAAGAAGTGCCGCCTCCGCCACGCGATACACGAAGCCGAGTGCCGCTCCCGCAGCATTCGCCTCCGGCTACTTCTCCGCGAAGATTTTCTATTTCCAAAATCTGCAGCTCAAACGTACCCGAACATCTGCCCCCCTGAAAATAAAGAAGAGAACGCGGGTTATTTATTTATGATGAAGAAATAAGTGCTGATTTTTAACTCGTCAGTTTGATAAGAAATCAAACATTCACGAATGAATTGGGAAAGGAGAGGGATGCGGTAGCACGACAGTTGTGTCTAGATCTGTGGACTTCAAAGTACTCGGAGGAAGTTCTTAGCTTTTAAATATTGAGTAATACGAGTACACGCCTTCATCAAAAATAGGTACAATTCGAAAGAACGATAGAATCGATTGTTGATTGAGGAATGAAAATTCATCCGTGCTTAGAAGTTTGGAAAAAAATTAGGATGAATATTGGATAAAAATTTATCTCAAATTCATCCCAGGTTTGAAAAAATCAAAAAAATATGGTACGAGTATTGGGATGAAAATTTATCACAATTTCATCCTGGGATGATTATTGGGATAAATATTCATCCCAGACGTAAAAATTTGAAAAAAAAAGCTTGGAATGAAAGTTCATTGGGGGTGAATATTGGGATGGAAATTCATCCCAAAGTTCATTCCAGGCTTAGAAATTTGAAAGAAGATCGGGATGAATGTGGAATGGATGTTGAAAAGAAAATTTATCTCAAGTTCATGTCAAGCTTAAAAATTCGAAAATTAGCTTGAGATAAATATTGGGATGAAATTTCATCTCAAGCAAAATACTTACCTACATAGTACCTAAATAACTGAAAATTGATGTAGGTAATGGTATTACATATTTTCGACCTCATCTGAACCAATTGAAATCTGTTTTTTTTTTTTTTTTTTTTTTTTTAGGGAATCTGGAGCTTCCAGAAAATTTTAGAATTCTCCATCATTGAAAAACATCCCATAAAAAAAGTTCATGAAAAATTCCGTCATTTGTTTACGTGGTTCAGAAAGTGAACGTTCTGCTTCAATTCAAATAAAATTACTTATTATTAACCAAAAAAAAAGCGTAAGGAAAGTCACTTTATTCCTAGTCGTAACCGAAAAAAAAACACTTCATGACATTAAAGGCGTCAAAAATTAGTTCAAAGGTCAAAGAATTCACTAAATTTTCCCCATTTTTTAACGGACATGTTCAGGATATGTCTTCAAAAGTGCGAATGTACTGGATTGGCCTTTCAAATTTTCCATGACCTCTTTTTTCGTAGAAATGATAAACAATTGTCTTCTACTCTAATTTATGAATCAGTGAAAATTATCGCAAATCACTGAGTAACAGTCAGAATTGCTGCACAGGAGAAAATTAATGGAAAATTTTCACCGAAAACAAATCGGTGAGAAAAATTACTGGAAAATCAGTGAAAATTCGCTGAAAAGTCAATGAATTTTGCTGATTTTTTTCTAAGCTGTAATTCTGACTGTTCATCAGTGACTTTTCACTAATTCAGAATGAAATAGTAACTTTGTCATCATAAAAAATTTTGACTCTTTCGATTTCCATAATATTCATCCTTTATTTTTTTCAAATTTCACAAATTTTTCACAATTCTCATAACCAGGAGACGTCTTGTATATTCATGGGTCAGACATGGAGAGGGGGGATGGAAAAATTTTATAGGTCATAACTCATAAGGTCGAAATTTTCTGGAATTACGAAACATAAGTAAGGTAGAAGAGCTGTACGGGAAAATTTTGAATAGCCCAAATCCCTCCTAGATGGAGGGACAAGAACATTTAAAATTATGTACATATTAGAATTTGAGATGCTGAGAGAATTTGCATAACCGAAATTCGTTTTAGAAAAAGTGTACGAAAAATTTTAAAATTACCAAAATTCCGTCATTGAGATTTGAGAAAAGAACAAGAGGAATTTTAATTGCCAAAATTCTGCACCGGAGCTGTGGAGAATGGTACAGCGAAAATTTGTTGATAGGAGAATTTGCTCTAGAGGTGAAACAGAAGTTACTCGTACAACAACTGCATGGCAGAATGACTGGTGTCCATTGAACCTAGCCGCAATAAATAAGTAGAATGTTTCAAGTTTTGAAGAAAAGGACACGATGTCCATTTTGTAAGTAAAGGAGTGTAAAATCAAAATCTAAGAGTTGGTAATAATGAGACAAGTCGTTGCTCCGAAACAATTTGAAAATTCATTTTTCCAAGTCTATTTGAAGTAGATAAGCGTGGAAATAATGCAATAACCTTTTATTCAAAGGCTTTAAAATTTCGAAATTCTTAGTTTTCATCAATTTACCCGACCTTTCAATTGAGGAAAAAAAAAACATTTTTGGAAATCGCTCGCGCATTTCCAGATACCCGTACTTAATCAGCTTCTTAACATCTCAATAACTCGTAAATTCGCGCATTCGTTCAACAAAATCTCCTGAACCAGTTACTCCTCCCCGGTAAACTCGATCCGTTTAATTTATAGCATGCAAGGTAAGCATTATGCACACGCGGTGGCATTACGTTTCGTTAATTAACGCGTCCAATGGTTAAACTAGGTACTGGTTGTACCACAAAACCGAATCGGTTTCTGCCAATGAAAACGCTCGCTCGCCGGTACGTGTTAGGTGCGTCGTCGTCGTCGTCGTCGCCTCCACCACCACCATCGTCATCAGCGCCACCACTACCTTTGTATGAATATCTCCAAGTCCAACTGCACAGTTGAGTTTGCGGTCATTATACGTTTACGTATAGGTATTTATATAATAACTTTTCGTGATCCTTGACGCTGTATTGGATACCTCTACCTTTCTACGATCTTGAGGTTTTTTTCCCTCTCCCCATATGCTTGTATAGATAGATCATCGATCTAGTTAGTATACTGTTGAGACGTCCCGTCGCAGACTCCCATACGATGACTTTAATACTCTCCGGTACACAATGGTCGTCTTATTAAGATAAATAGTTCACGATTTTTAGCTCTTTGTAAGTTAGCTTTTTATTGCGCTATCGAGAGAATTTTTTTAAGGCAATTTTTCCTGCAAAACAACGTAGAGGTAAAGTGAAATGTGTTTCGTAATGCGCGCGCGTGTTATGCAAACATCTCGTATATGAGGTATGAGTTGAGTTAGGCATGTATGAGATTTTCTTTTCAATTCTTACGTTCTTTTCCTTTTGTCGTATTTGAATTGCTTATAAGCTTATATACGATCCCTTTCCAAGATAGAGAATCAGCAACGCAAGTGCTGCGACAGCATCAGCCATGCGAAAGCAACGTTGACATACTCGTATGGAAAATCGCCGAAGGCTGCATGTGCGCCAGTAACGAGGACTAATTGTTCTTACACGATTCCTTTCAGCCGTTGAATTTTTTCACCTCTCTCGGTCTCTCGTCCAGATTCACCGCCAGATATCCATGCTCTCGGCACGGCCTTATGTAAGATGCAATCATTTGCGAGCCTGTGGGAATACCCATCTGTGTCCTGTCTCTCTCACTCATTTGATTGCAGCTCTCGCAGAGGGAAAAAAAATACTAAAATAAGGTGAAACCGTATAAATGTACGTGTTTGTGAAGAACGCGCGGATAGGATGGGATCCGTATATGCAGATATTTAACCATAATGCATTCCAGCCTTTTTAGTTGTCAATCATCGAGTTGACACGATTTTTAGTCGCTGCTTTGAGCGCGCCATGTCAATTTGTATGTATATCGTTGATAAGCGTGCACCGGCTTAACTACAAAATGATAAACAGTTTGTGAAAGGGAAACAGATTAAAGGACGCCGCGTCGCGGTCGCATTTATTAGACGTTGTTTTTTATTCCCTATTTATTTTTTGTTTTCCTGTCTATGTGAACGTGTGTGTTGAGTGAGGAACAGTGTGCCGTATATCTCTGCAAATAAGTACCCCATCGGTACCTGCTATATCTACATATTGGTACATATAATTACGTAGGCTTATCCTTTACAGATAAGGAATATGTTTCGTGCAGTGTAGTTCATATGCAGGTATGTCTGATGCTCCAGTGTTAAGAGTACCAGTTGAGTAAATACCTAAACCTATAGCTGTAGGTGCTATTTTGGAATCATCATTTCTTCTTTACCTCTTCTGAAATCAAAGTTTTCCCTTGAAGAAACTTCTACGAGATGTGTCTACCAGGTCGAGAAAAAATTTAAAATTTTATCCAAAAATTGTAAAGTCACCAGTTACACTTTTGAACTTGAATATTGAAAAAAAATCATTTTTAAATTTTTTTTTTCAAAAAATTTTACCTTTGCTCACTTTAGCTCAGAACAGTACTTTTTTTGTATACATATGTATTCTGACAGCCAAATATGTAGCGGCTCTTTTTCGAAATTTGACCCTTTTTTTTTAAACCTCCTTCACTTTTGATTTAGTAAGACTGGACAAAAAATTTTATGCAGCTTTGTGCAATTTTTCGATATGTAACATCAGTGAATTACGAAAAAAATGTAAAATTGTATCTTGTCCTGGCATTTTTCCCCCCATGAAGCTCGTATCAATTAAAGAAACGATTTTTAAAACAATGATAAAATCGATTAATAAAAGGATCGATGAAAGAAAATTGTTCAGTTAGAGTTTCTTGGAAAATTCGAGTATCTACATTATGTTCAGAGCTCTCTAAATCTGAATCTGTCAAAAAACTGAAAATTCACTGATTAAACAGCGAAAAATGTATAACTGTTCATCAGTGAAATTTGACTGTCAATCAGTGAAAAATAACTGATTAAATTAGTGAATTTTCATTTTTAAATCAGTATTTTTTTCAACTACTGAAATGAATCAGTAAAAATTTTAATTTACCAATTCAATCAGTGATTAATTACTGATTCAATCTGTTCGTTTTTCAATTTAAAATTTTTTCAAGTTTTCAAGTCTAACACAAGGTCATTATGACAGTGGTGGCCAAAAGTTGGTAACCAAATTTTGATTTACTTTCTCATTTATAGATCAGTGAAAATTATCGAAAATCACTGAGAAACAGTCAGAATTGCAGAAATCATAGACAAATATCACTGGAAAATCAGCGAAAATTTACTGAAAAGATAGTAAATATCTAAATATGTAATATGAAATTTACTGAAAAATTAGTGAAATTCTTTGAAAACTCAGCAAAAATTCGCTGAAAATCAAATAATTTCGTTGATTTTCTCTGTGCTGCAGTTCTGACCTTTTTCTGTAGCTTTTCACTGATTTAAAATGAAAGAGTATCCATGTTAGAACTACAAAAAAATTCACTTAGAAGAATTTCAGTACTGGCTTCAAGGATGAAAGTTGCTCCTGAACCTATTTGACGACGAGCTCAAATGTAGACTTCTGAAAAAACTTGAATTCAACAAATCTTGGTATGATAATAAAGTGAAGTATCAAAATCTACGTTTTTTGACTTCTCAAACTTGTTTACTTAATCCAAAAAATTAAATTCTTCAATTTTCTAAAAAAATAATTACTTACCTATAAATTTTTAGTTTTGCACAAGCAGCGCAACATAAGTAGGTGCAAAAACATTTTGTTTCCCTAATCAATTTCGTAGCAACAAAAAATTTTATTACCGACCTCAGAAAACCTTTGCTTTTTCCATGTCCCGAATATTTTTCAATACCTGCACAACATTAAAGCTTCCAAAAATGAAAAAAATCATTCCAGCTTAAAATTTGTTAGCAAATATGAAAAATTATCAATTTTATTGAAATCGTTTCTCAAAATACCCACTGCAAGATTAATATTCAATGAATATTCGAATCGAAGCCCCCTCCCCCCAACAGTTGAAATTTCAACTAAGTGAAAATGAAAAATCACCTCGAAAATCTACTCGTAGAACATGCCATCTTTCAACTCGTACAGTCGTACATATGTACTTAATTCCGAGTATACCTACCAAGTACCAACCTAGAACCTACCTACGCGTAAATTAACATATCAAAAAAGTGCAACGTATTCGAACGAATTAGCCGCCGAAAAGTTGACGTTCGGTTTATTAGAAACTCGCTGGGAGTTATCATATTCGACTTTTCTACTTAAAAGTTTAATTAAACGGTTGAAAAATCGCCGAGTGTCAATTGCAACGCTCATGGTGTTGGGCAGTATCGTTGTCAAAACGAAATTCCATCGAACTTCTTATTTTTTTTCACCAAAATACGGATGAAAAATGCGGCGAAATATTTGTAACAGGTTTCGTGATCATCGGAGCATTGTGAGTTGGCCAAAAAACATGATTTATGCGAACGAAATTTACATATTTTGACCGCTGCGCTGTTTGGCGAGTTAAAATAAATAAAGATATTTTTTCACGCATGCAATTAAGCAAAGTAACAACTTTCATGAAACAATTCGTACGCGAACGCTGGCCCGATGCGGCGCGATGAACCTGTTAAAGTGTTATAGCGAAAAACTACAGATTCATTGTGTCGTAGGCTAAACCTAGACCTACACCTATAGACCTACGGAGGAGCAGAAGCAGGTAGTGGACGCGACGGACGGATTTAATCAGCCCAGGCCAGTAAAATACTGACTCAGCGTACTTGTAGACTCTTTTATAGCTTTTTATACATAATACATAGGAGAACGGTCCCGAAATCCATGTACATAGTACACTAACCTTATGTACATCGCTACATACCTGTGTAGGTATATATCTATATGTATTGGCAGCACGAAATTTAGTAAGTATAATTACAATTTCGTAGCAGTTTTTTTCCCTTTTTAAACGAGACCCCCAAAAGAAGCGTGTTTAAGGAAACGTACACGAACGAAACGCGTATGCCGAGGAAATAATAAATTAAGTGAAATAGATGATATGATATCACGACACGCATATGCCGAAAGAAATTCGAGGCAGACGTGAATTCGAATTAGATGGTTCGGTATGTCCAATGCCTGTGCGATGCTTCTTGTATGCCCGAGTCCCGAGTGCCGAGTCCTCCGCAAACGCGAAGAGTATGTGACTTGAGCAGGCGCTGCTGCTGAATAGTTGAGTTTCTGTTTAATACATATACATAACATATAGTGGCCAGTTCACCTGTATATAGGTAGAAGTAAGAAGTACAGCAGACAAACGAACCATGTGAACACTTGTTACCCGACTCAGGGTATCGTACACATATCAACGCGCAACGCAACCAGACCACATCGAAAAACTAATCGGAATATTAATTCAGCTTTTCTGTCTCTTCTTTACCTTCCTCTGGCCGCGTCCGTGCTCTCGAGTATTTATAAGGTATTTCGTATTTCTATCGTAATTGGGAATTTTTTAATTTATTACGTCGCAGCAGGTCGCGATAATAATGGACGAATTTTCCTCGTCCAATCTCTCAGACGTATAAGTGTTCTTATACCAATTTATCTTTATAGAAATAGATGTACCGTGTACGTACCTTGAGTAGGTGCCTTTGCCTATGATAGCTCAAATTCAAATGAGAAAAATCAAAATTTAAATCAAAATGAAAATGATCTGGCAAATAATGTCGAAATTAGAATATTTACGATAATTTACCATTATTACTTCAGTATTTACGGTAATTTACCGTAATTAATGAAATATTTACGATAATTTACCGTAATTATTACCATTATTCGCCGTAATTACTGAAAAATTTACGGTGATTTACCGCGAAGTTACCGTAATTATTGAAATATTTACCGTAATTTACCGTAATTATTGAAATATTTACAGTAATTTACCATAATTATTGAAATATTTACGGTAATTTACCATAATTACTGAAATATTTACGGTAATATACGGTAATTATCAAAATTTCTCACTGTAACATGGTGAATACTGGGCATAAAAAACACGAAAATAACATGAATTTTCATTATGAAGTTGACTAATGATTGGTGAAATTTTTCAAAAATTTGTCCAAGTCACCAAAAATCAATAAAAATTACAGAAATTTGAAAACTTTTTCGAAAATGGGTGAAATTTGTCGAGAACAAATGAAATCGTGGTATCCATTCCCTGCTCTCTCATTTTGAATCAGTGAAAAAATCAGAAAAATGTTTTTTCGTTTTTTTAAATAATAAATTTTTTCAAATAGTTCGCCCTTGTTCGTCATGGGCTAAATTATCACGTCAATATAATATGGGACGTAATGCATCGGACTTTTTAATAAATCAGAAAAATTAATAACTTTGTACCGTAAAATTCAATAAAAATCAGTAGGTATTCGTTTTTCAAAATCAAAAAATTTTACTAAACAGTACTCTCTCATTTATAAATCAATATGAGCTGCCGAAAAGCATTGAGAAACAATTATACTTAATTGCAGCACAGGAAAAAATCAGTGAGAAAAAACACTGAAAATTCGCTGACCCTGATAAGTCAGTAAAATTGATGAAGTTGGCTGAAAAATCAGTGAAAATCTTGGGCTAAAAATTAATTAAAGTCTGCGACGATAAAAGATCCCTACTAAAAAGTCAATAAAATTTGTCAGTCAAAATTCAGTCAAATTTTCTGCCAACCGATTGAATTTACTTAATTTGCAAATTCAAATTTTCTAAAAATCAGTGCGAATCAGTAAAAATGTGCGACTCTCTCAAATTCGAAGCAATGTTAAATTTTTCTTTAAATTTTTTGTTTCAGGATAAAGAAAAATTTATTCAGGACAATTATTAGGAAGTCCTTGATGTACGTGTTTACATTCTTCTGCGTTCAACGTTGTTTTTACGGTGAGTGATCAATTTAGCCTATTTATTTTTCATTTTTTCCCCTGTCAAATCAGATTGCGAAAAATCAATTAACATTTGACATTGACACGTGTTAGAAAGAATTCATATAATTCTTTCGCATCGAAAACCAAACACCAATTACGTACTTAGGTCTGCTCAGTTCGCTTCCTTTTACGTACTTACAACTTATTTTATATCCCTGTATTTATTCGGAGTTGTGGTACATTTGAAAAATTATCCTACCGCCAGATAAAGATCTCGCTACATTGAAGTGCACGTACAAGTTTGCATATGAAATTCTGCCAAAGTACTCTATTAAGGTTGCATTGCATTGTTTGAAGCGAGCGACAGCCAGCAATGAATAGCAGAGTAGAATTCAGATCACACGAGTACGTTTGATATGGCAACCAGTTCGCAGAAAAAGAGAAGGCAAAAGGAGCGAGCAGGGTTGAGGCGCTAACAGATGCGAAAAGCCGACCAACTTGATACGAAATGCGATATTTGTCAAATACATACGAGAGTATACCTATGCACAATACGAACAGGAATGTTGATTTTGGCAATTTTATAAGCGTATTATACTTTTAAAGTACACATTATATTATACCTGATCCGATTAAACAGGCAATTTAGCTTTTATAATTCGTCCGTGCCCGCGCGGTAGCGATGACAGTTGCCTTCGTTTGTATACCTAGATCTACCTATATACATATCTGCGACGACATCATTAGTGGGGTTTTGTTTTTTCCTCTTCATCGTCTTATTTTTTTTTATTATTTTTTTTTTTTGTAAACATTTACCTTACATAAATAACCAATTTTAGAGCGACCGAAGTCGTACTTCGAGGACATCCGGTCGCAGCCAATTAAAATTTTCGGATTGCAGTTTTCCTTTATTCTTTAATGCATTCAAGTGGGTAGAGGTTTTTGAAAATTGTTCCAGAAAAATGTACCTAGTTGGTATAGATGGCGGAAATTGAGAGATCGCTGTTTGACCGATTCTTAAAAATGGAATTACTTGAAGTACCTATAGTTGCCTTTCATTGAACAAGTTTTCGATTTTTGGCAAAGCTTGTTCTGAAATCTCCACAGCCAGTTGATATTTCAATTTTTAACGAATTTTTGAAAATTTTAAAATGGAATTAGCTTTTTTAAAGCAAAAAATTTGATATTTTTGGAAACCAGTTGGGTTACTTTCTACCAGACTCTGTGAAATTGTGATCCGTCTTTAATATCGTCCTCCTGAATCCAAATTTAATGATTTCCAGCCATTTTAGAGCTTGTGACGCAATTTCAACTATTTAAATGTATTTCCGAATTTCTTCAGAACTGAAGCAGCTGAAAATAATTTTGCACCCTAGTGAGTAGTGTGGTATAAAAATCTAATTTTGGATGTTTTAAATTGTTAAAAGATTCAAAACAATAAAAAACAGTCAGATTGCTGCTTCAGGGAATTGAGTCGCCGTCAATCAAGCTAGTCTGCCTGATATTGATTTTCCAAAGCACTGAATCTGGACCACTAAAAATCAAGTTTTATGTCCCTTTTGACTTGAACGAGGAAATCCACGTTGACTCGATTTTTATACGAGCACCTCAAACACGTTTTTTGGAATTCCAAATTATGTAATCAACTGGATGCTCTAGGCAGGCTGGAAATGGTCAAACTTGAGTTTGAAATATCAAAAAAGATTGATTTTTCATCAAGTTTTGCAAAAAAAATTTTAAAAATCACTTTTTTGCAGTAATGATGAATTTTTAAATTTTCAGTTTTTATAAATTCACGAAACAGAGACCTGAATTTTTTCAGCTTGCGATAATTAAGTATTAAAAATCACTGGAAAACAGTCAGAACTGCAGCACAGTAATCAATCAGTGAAAAAATGTCACTGAAAGCAAACAGTGAAAAAAAATCCTGGAAAATCAGTAGAATTCGCTGAGAAATCAACGAAATTCTGCTGAAAATCGAAGAATTTCGCTAATTTAATTTTTCCTGTGCTGCAATTCTGACTTTTTTCAGTGACTTTTGACTGATTCGAAATAAAAGAATAAGCTTCCTAGAAAAAAAATGGAATTCATAGAAAAAAATTTCAGGCTTTACAATGTAAATTCTCTTCATTTTTTCTAGAAAATCAAAAGCAGTCATCAGAAACAAAACATATTTATTTTTGTTATTGGTTTTGGTTTTTAGAAGGTAGTGGCTTTGGTTTTGATTTTGGTTTCGGCTTTGGTTTTCCAAGCATTTTGTTTTTTTTTTATTGTTTTTGTTTTGGTTATTTCTGTGTACAAAATAGGTTTGAAAATTCCCGAAATGACATTAAAACAAAAATCAAAAAAGTGAGAACCATGTTATCAGATTATAACCAATTCAGTATTTTAAAAATACGAACCATTGTTTACGAGAACAGCAAGTGAGAAAATGAAACTTTTTTTTTCAATAGCTCCAGCACTTTAAAATTCAACCCAACAGAATAAAGTAAAAAAGGTCCTGGAAGACCAAAACCAAAACGAATTTCGATTTGATATTGATTGTGGTTTTGATTTTGGTTTTTTCAAAGTATTGGTTTTGGTTTTGGTTTTTTGGATTTTTTTTTTCGGTTTTGCTTTTCGGTCTTGGTTTTCCTTCTGATAATTGCTCAAACGTCATCAAAGAGCGTGAAGAAAAATTCAACAAAGAATTCAAATTGTAAAAAAAATCCTGTCAATCTGAAATTTTTTCCCTGTTTTGATCGTGATCAGGGCGTAAATAATGAGAAGTGGCATCTCAATAATTCTGAAACTGAATGAAATATTAGTTAGGTAGATACCTACGTATTTCGATGTGTAAAATGAAAACTACCCTGGCAAGTACGAAGTTTAGAATAAAAATGTACGTATATCACATTATAGGAGTACCGAAGCTCACCTGCTTCAACACCTTTCATATCGAAAAAAAAAACCTTGAACACGAATTGATTTTTTTTGGCTCGTGTTTTATTCGAGAACTAGTCGGATGGAAAAAAATATATAAGAAAAAACGAATAATGAAACAGTTTTATTGCCGTTTGGCGGAATATGCGTTTACCACGGTGAGATGAATAGAATAAAGAAGATGGAACCACCACCGCATCGAGCAGATACCTAAAGTATACTTGCAGGTACTAGGTACACACGTGAAATAGGGTGAGATAAGGGGGCGAAGGGAAAATAGTAATTAAAGTAAAAAAACAGGTTGCTGGTTCGTTATCGGTTTAAGAAATATAACGAGCTGGAAAAAACGTAGGTAAGTGTGCGTGCGAGGAAGAGAGACGGATAGGAAGAAGGAATATTAGTCGCGACTTATTGCTATGTAAGCTCGGAAGGGTGTGGTGCGGTGCGGTGCAAGGAAATAAGCAGATGTACGGCACGGAGAGAGGAATAATCACTCTAACTCTTTGAAAATCGTTTTAATTACCGAGCGACGACGGTGCGATTCAGGTACATATTACATATAACGAAGCGAGAGATAGCTGCCTCTGCCTCTGTGCGGTCAGCCGATGGTGAAGTTTGAAAAAAAGGCGTAATGGCATACTGCAACGTTTGGTTGTTATCTTATATGTAACCGTGAGATTGTGTTTTTTTTTCGCATCTCCCTCCTCCCCTCCCCTCCCCCGATCTGCTGCCTTCCTTCTGTGGATCTCGCGCGGTATGGCTTGTTTGGTGACCGAGTACACACGATACATTTAGGTGTAGTGGACATGTCGCGTCGTCGATGTCGATATCGCGAAAGCAGAGGCGAGACGTATACGTCCTCGTCCGGTCCCTTTCCTCGATTTCTCAGATTGCGAAAAATTTCAGTATTCCAGTAATTAGGAATTCGAGTTGAGTTTCGTGTATCTTTCAGAGATAGGTAGTTGGGTACCTTTTCGCCAGTCTTTGCCAAGTCTTCGGTGATTCATTGCTTGTTAGGTTAATTACAGTGGCGACGATGACCAGTGGTACTCTTCTTCGCTCTGTGGCTCATTAGAACGAAAACGACGATATGCACCTATGGTACTAGGTATATATGTAGATATACTATACACATATAGTTGGTCAGATGTGGTACCTTTAGAGCGTTTGGTATTTGACGCGCGCATGGTGACCGTAGGCAATTCGTAATATTCGTATAAATTAAGCGTTACCTAGGCATTCATCAGAGAGCACACCTGATATTTGAATACGAGCGCCCTTAATTATGATGTATGAACGGTTTTACTATGTGTATATTAACCCATAGCTGCGAGGGTGTTTTTTTTTCACGTCTTTAAATTCGGTAGCCAGATCCGATTATTTTCACACCTTTGCGCAAATCAATCTGTGACCGATGCGTTGGAAACCGGTTTCAAAAAGAAAACAATTTATTTCCTAACTTCAAAGCGGTAATTTTTTCATAAAATGTGTAATTTTTACGTCACGATTCAACTTGAGTTTACTCACTAAGTTGATTTAGTGTGTTTACTGTGCAAACTGAAAAGAGCGAGTAAGCTGAATTTTTGCATATACTTTATCTAATGTAATTTTTCTGCATTTTAAAGGAAAAATTATTAAGTATCTCCTTTTCTTTCGTTCTTAGACGTTGAATAAGTGCTTTATGTCATCCTTGCAACAAAAAAAATTATCAACAGTAGGTACCTTCTAATCGAGATAAGAATTGAAAATTTTTATTCGAGGAATGTCTTGGAATCAATTTTTAAAGTATACATATTTTGTGAGAAAGAGTGATTAGTGCGAAGGAAATTCAAATCAAATAAATTGAAAAAAAAATTCAACAAAGCCAAAATTCTTGAAATTTGAAGGGTTTAAACTTGCAACAATAAATGGACATTACCTGGTGACAGATATGATGGCCGTATCATGTCATTTCTGAGTGGGGAAGGAAGTGACGAAATGAAAACACTGAAACAGAATGCTAGAAACTGTGTTTTCAATTTCTAGTTTGTATAATGACGGACGTCTTTTTCAAATTTTGCCCACAAAAAACTCAAAAAATTAGCACTGTTGATCAGTGAGCCAATCAGTGAAAAATTACTGGTTCAATTAGTAAATTTTCATTTTTGAATCAATAATTTTTGTTCAACTACTGAAATGAATCCGTGAAAATTTTAATTTACTAGTTGAATCAGTAATTTTTACTGATTTATTTCAGTTACATAGTTAGGTAAGCAAAAACTACTCATTCAAAATAAAAATTCACCGATTGAATTAGTAAATTTTTCACTGATTTATATACTACTGTGACACATCTAATTTTTTCTATTTCATCAGTCAATTTTCACCGAATCAGATTAAGAGAGCCAATCCAACAATCAATGAAAATTATCGAAAATCACCGAGAAACCGGCAGAATTGCAGCACAGGGAGAAATCAGTGAGAAAAATCACTGGAAAATCAGTGAAAATTCAATGAAAAGTCAGTGACATTTACGAAATTAGCTGGAAAATCCATAAAAATCTTTGAAATATAATTATTGAAAATTCGCTGAAAATTAATTAATTTCGCTGGTTTTTCCTGTGCTGCAATTCTGACTTTTCATCAGTAACTTCACTGACTCAGAATGAGAGATAGACATGAATAATTTCAATTGGCGATTTTTCACTACTTTCTTAAATTGAATCAGTCAAAATTGACTGATTCAATAGACAAAATCAAGTGACTGTAGAAAGTAGTGAAAAATTTACTCAATCAGTGAATTTTCATTTCTGAATCACTCAGCTCTCTCTTCGACTACTGAAATGAATCAGTAAAAATTTCAATTTACCGATTGAATCAGTGAATTTTCACTGATTTTCCCGGGATTTTTCTTACTAATTTGTTTTTAGTGAAAAATTTTTCACTGATTTTCTCCAGTGCTGCAATCTTAACTGTTTCTCCATGATTTTCGATAATTTTTACTAGGTACCTAATTTATAAGTGAGCGAGTATGGTGTCACGTCAGCCGAATAAGAAGTACACACGAATATAGTACTGTGTTTATTCTATACTGTACAAATTAATACTGAACCGAAGTCCAGCAGCAAAAGATCTCGTAGCTACGATCGAAGTTTAATCTAGATGACTCGCGTCATCACGTCATCAATAATTCTAAGAATAATATCATGCGATTAGGTATATAGTCGTAACAATTCCTCCTCTCTAAATTAGAACTAGAAGAGAAAAATAAAAATGATTCCAGTAAGTAAAATATTGAACTTAAAATATCATAAAAATATTGATAGCAGATATAGAATTCTAAAATTAAACATTCTTAATACTAAGAAACGTATATTCGACTACTTGAGAAATTAATCATATCGAAGTCTATCTGGAATTTTCTTATCTCTATTTGATCGGCGAAGCAAAGTCGGAGATTTATCAATAGAGACATCGCAAACAGAATCAGTATTTAAATTCGAAGAAGTTCCTGGCATAAAAATAATCTGGTCTTTATGACGGCGATGAATATTGCCATCTTTATCGCGAATTTCGTAATTTAGCGGACCTTGCTGATTTATAATTTCACCAGTACCCCATTTCTGAGAACCATATAATCGGAAGTGAACATTTTTATTTTCACTGACATTCGTGGGTTGAATATTTTCGATTTTTTCAATTTGATTACTCCGAATATTAGCCGACAAAGACGTTTTTAATAAATCTAATTTTGTACGATAACCATATCTCAGAATTAATTCAGCTGGGCTAACTCCTGTAAGGCTATGAGGCGTTCGGCGATGTTGAATTAGAAAAGTGGAAAGTTTTTGATTTAAATCACCTGGCTCTTCTGACATAGCTTTTAAGCTTCTTTTCATGACTCCTACATAGCGTTCTATTTGACCGTTTGTGGCTGGATGATGAACAGCCGATCGTTTATGGCCAATACCATTCGAAGAAAGAAAATTTTGAAATTCAGTACTGGTAAATTGAGAACCATTGTCACTTACAAGAGTTACCGGCAATCCAAAACGAGCAAACAATTCTTGTAGAAGATGAATTGTTTTTATTGTAGTAATAGACGTCATAGGAAAAATTTCGAGCCATTTGCTGTATGCATCAACCACAAGTAAAAAGTAATTATTTTGGAAAGGACCAGCAAAATCTATATGAATTCGATGCCATGCAATTTCAGGATACAGCCATGGATGACCTCTAGTCTTAGGTGGATTTTTACGATTTTCGGAACAACCTTTACATGAATTAACCAATTTTTCGATATCTGAATCGATATTTAACCAGTAACAGTAAGACCTAGCTAAATTTTTCATTTTTCCTGCGCCTATATGACCTGAATGTAACTCATTCAACACTCGTTCTTGTAAATTTTTAGGAATTACAACCCTCGTCCCCCGAAAAATGCAACTATTTTCAAGGCTAAATTCAGTATCTCTTCCAGAAAAAATTGTACCTTGTAAACCTACGTTTGTTTGTAATCCTAGAAATACTGGCCTTAGTTCAGGATCTTTTTGAATTTCACTCTGAATTTCTACCTGAGTAACTGGTAGCACTTCAATTTGCTCTAACAATGCCATAGTAAGAAAAGTAACATCTTGGTAGGTAGGTTCGATTTTTAGAGGAAAACGTGACGGAAAATCGGCATTACTATGGTCGTTAGTGCGGCGAAATTTTATTTCATAATCAAAATTACTCAAAAATTGAGCATAACGAAGTAACCTAGCTGCGACCATACTAGGTAAATTTTTATTTGGATGAAAAATCGAAGTTAGAGGTTGATGGTCAGTCAGTAACGTAAATTTTCGACCATACAAGTACATAAAAAACCGTTTAATAACCCAATAAATAGCAGTAGCCTCTTTATCTAACTGACTGTAATTTTGTTCTGTTTTTGTCAATGTACGACTGCAAAATGCAATAGGCTTTTCTTGGTTATCAGAAAATAAATGAGAAATACAACCACCTATACCATAGGCAGATGCATCAGTAGCTACAATTACAGGCAATTTAGGATCATATGGCACTAAAACCTTATCTTCAGACATTTCTCTTTTCAAAATTTGGAAGGCTTTTTCACATTCTTTTGACCAAATAAAAGGCACATCTTTTCGAAGTAAATTATTCAATGGTTGGGCGAATGAAGCGAAATTTGGAAGAAACATATTATAATAATTCGCGAACCCAAGTAAGCTACGTAATTGGTCAGCATTAGTAGGAGAAGATGCCAACATTATCGTTTCGATTTTCTCAGGTGTTTTGTGAATACCTGAAGCATCAATTTTAAAACCTAAGTAGGTAATCGAATTTAAATTGAATTGGCATTTTTGTTTATTCAAACGAAGACCAAGTTTACGAAATTTTAAAAAAACTTGGCGTAATCTACTTAGCAATTCTGGAATTGTAGCACCTTGCACTTTTGCATCATCAAAAAAAGATGCAACACCCAAAATTTCGAAAAGTGCAATATCAATAAATTCTTGCCAAATAGATGGAGCAGGTTTTGAACCTGGCATAAGGCGATTTACGTTATAAGGTCCCCTATGAGTACTAATGCACTGTAATTTTGCACTCTCAGCAGTAACCTTTAAGCAGAAATAAGCTTTACTAATATCTAATGAAACGAAATATTTTCCACCTTCCATTTTAGCCATAATATCATCAATTCGTGGAATTGGGTATTTTCTATCATAAAGAAATGGATTTATGGTTACCTTATAATCAGCACAAATACGAATTTTGCCTTTATCATTAATTACTGGAACAATAGGAGTTCCCCATTCAGGATGCTCAGCCTTTGAGATAACTCCCTCTTTTATTAAATAATCAAGTTCAGCTTCAACAAGAGGTTTGATAGCATAAGGAAAAATTCGAGGTTTCATAAAAATAGGTTCAGTTTTTTTTATATTCAAAGAGCATTCGAAATTCGGTACCATACCAATTCCTGGTTGAAATAAATCCTCAAATTCGGAAAGTAATTTTTCAATCAAAACATCGCGATTTTCTTTAGAGACAGTAATACTTTCGAGACCTTGTAATTCAAATTCAGGTAGTAATTTAAAAGCTCGAATCCATTCACGACCTAACACTACAGAGCAATTATCTGGCACAATATAAAGGTCTAATTTTCGCGACATATCTCTACAAGTAACATGTACCTTAGCCACACCAATTGGATAAATTACCTGCTTATTAAAAGTTTTAAATACAGCATTTGTAGCTTGAATTTTACTTGAAGGAAAAATTGAAGTAGCCTCACTGATTGAAAGAGTTGAAACAGCAGCGCCAGAATCCAATTCGAAATTTTTCCTGGTACCCTCGATTATAACAGGAACGTAAAATTTATCTGTTGAGCTTGAACTGAGAACACCCATATCGAAGTAGTTGATTTGATCATCCTTTTTTGTATCAGCATTTGATGACCTTGGATTTTGTTGAGGCAATGTCTTCTTGTAAAAAGGGCGTTTACCATTCTTAGGGTGACTTTGAAATTTCGAGCGGCAAACACTTTGTAAATGACCCTTTTTCTGGCAACACGAACATGTATCATTTATGTGAGGACATTTATTGGCTCGATGCTCCTTATTGCCACAACGGAAACAGCAATTTTGTAAGTTTTGGAACTGCTTTGCTGGCTGCTTGAATCGACGACCCTGACCTTGATTTCGGAAATTTTTGAACCCAAATTTGTTAATTTTGTGTTCAACTGGAGGAGCAGTAGAAGTACTTGGTGCAGTAGTAGTATGGAAAGTTGAATTCTGTATTTGTTTACTTTCCTCCTTGGCCTCGACAGCAGCTTTGGCAATTTCTACAGCTTTTTCAAAAGTTAAGCCACTGGATTGTAGAAGTAATTTTTCCCTTACGTCAGCTTCACGAACGCCACGAATAAATTGGGAACGTAAATGGGCTTCAGCTGTGGATTTTTTGCAATTTGCACAAGTAAAATTGCAATGATTTGTCAAATTTTTCAATTCAGCAATAAATTTAGCAATTGACTCGCCATCCTTTTGCACTCGAAGTAAAAATCGATTTTGCTCAACGATCTCATTAGCAGGCTTATCCAAGTAGTCAATAAGCAATTTTTTCAAATCTTCGTAGGATTTGGTATTCGGAACGTCAGGAGAGCATAAATCGTGGAGCACCTTGCAATATTTTGGGCTCAAGTAGTTCATGAGAAGTCGTACCTTCTGAGTTTTCACTTCAGCAATTTTATTGGCATCAGCACCTTGCCCTGTAGGTTCCACAAGCCCACGAAGTAGAAAATTATTTTCCAGACGGATGAAGTAGTCACCGATGGATTCTTCAGCTTCGTTGAATTTTTCCATGGTCACCGACTGGATGGACTCGGGAGTACGTAAATTCTGTAGGGCAGTAATGAGGGTTTCCACCAAATTTTCGGACTGCATTGTACTAGTAGTAGGTGCGGAGGCGAGACTCTTTTTTCCGCGAACTCTAACCATGAGAAAAATTGAAATTACGAAAACTGGAAAAAATTCGCGAATTCGAAAACAAAAATTATAAGGAGGGAACGACAGGCGAATCCCATCCTCGTCGCCAAAATTGTCACGTCAGCCGAATAAGAAGTACACACGAATATAGTACTGTGTTTATTCTATACTGTACAAATTAATACTGAACCGAAGTCCAGCAGCAAAAGATCTCGTAGCTACGATCGAAGTTTAATCTAGATGACTCGCGTCATCACGTCATCAATAATTCTAAGAATAATATCATGCGATTAGGTATATAGTCGTAACATATGGCAATTTTCTACTTCCTCAAAACGATTTTTTTTTTTTTAAATTTCGTTTTCGTAAACATAATCGTTCATGGGGAAAATTTCATAAATCTGATGAAAATGATGCCTTTTGCTTTGAGATTTTCAAAATTTTCACCTCAAACATGGTTTATTGTGGAGAAGTTGGCATAGCATCATCAAAATCAGCGCACCCAAAAACCAAAACGTTATCAAAATTTACTATTACCCATTCGAATTACGGAACAGGAATTATACCAAGTACATAAAATAGATCGGTACCCACTACGTACTGTATACATTGCACCAGCATCCATCACATAAACCAAGATAATTATCCGGTCGTAAATGCGTAAAAAGTGAACGCTCTTTTAGGTCTTTAGCTCTTTAGGCATAGTCTAAAAAAGAAAGCTCGTAAAATACGATTTGTAAATGTAAACAATGCTATGACATCTAGTTTCAGCATCTCGAAACCCACCATAAACAAATTCCAATAAGTTGATTCGGTGCCTACATTAGATTCACGCGATGAAATCTAGATCAATCTCGTAATTCTCATCTTCCTGCTTCTTCTGGCATGTGCTTCCAGCACTATCGAGGCGCCAACGCCGCCAGCTGGTAATTCACGTCGGCATCGGGTCGTCTAACTCATTAGTTAATTAACGTTTTGATCGCAGCCAACTACGTAAATATTTTGACATTAGACAAGAGCGAGCGCACTGGGTGAGATTTTAATCGTTTCGCAGATATGTACTCTCGATGTCTCGATTCGATCACGCAGCTTCGAAAGAAGGGAATCGGGTCGATTTGACGATGCTGACGATGTGACCTCGACTTTATAATATACTCACGGTACGTGTACCTATACGATATATTTGGAAGAAAAAATCTGTACGCGTACGATTAAAAAAAAAAAAAATCGTAACTTATACGTACGTAAAACCGCGTTTATGACCATTCGAATGTCAACCTTTTTAGATCGATCGCTCTCCCAATAACGAATTTTTTCAACTAATAAAACTGATCCTCTTCTTTCGTCTCGCTTAAACCGGAATATGACCCGTGAACGATTTTTTCAAAGTATCACCAACCGGTTGATTGCTTCGGTCTGGGGTAATTTCATTTGTTTTATACGCGTATTTATTTAAAACCAACTCGAATGGGTTCGGCTATAGGTTGATTCGTTCATCATATGCACGAAATATTGCGTTAAAATGTCAAGACTTTTATGAAAAATCTTATCTCGTGTACCTCAATCCTCTTCCTATATGCCAGATACACGTGGTTATAATTTCCTAGTACATATATACGTTTGTGATGGCGATATTTATTTATTCGTTATAAAAACTCGAATGGTAGGTAGGTAAGAGCCGTAATAGGTATTAATCAATTCGTCGGTTCGATGGATTTTTGACGAAATTCTCCAAAACTGTGTAATAACAGTGCAGAAAACCGGTTGCCTACGAGTGGTCAAGACACCTTCTTATTAATTAGATACACGTCGATTATAATATAGTTTGCTTTACTTTTCTCTTCTCGTTCAATTTGCGGATTAAAAATCGCGTGCAATTTCGCAACAATAGTTGAATAGTGGAGAATATGAATAAGATAAGTTGAGAAAAGAACTCGTCGCGTTGTCCAGTTCAGCCCAGTCCAGCCCATTTAATTCAAAACAGGCTTTACCTCTCGAAACAAGGAACTAACGTAAGCTAAATGTTTGAACTCCAAGTTCATCACATTTAATTCTACCTATTTCATTAAATTTCACGTTTGTGACAAAAAAAATCATAGAAAGAGGATGGGGATCAACTGATTGCGATTTTTTTCAATTTCCATATTTTTAAACTTATACCTGCAAAAATAATATTCTTTCTCTCCGCTGCCCCTGCCCTTCCGGATACCATTTCTGGAAACAGTGAAATTTAATGGGCTGAAGAATCTCGTGACGTGAACCGTTTTTTACGAATATTAATCTAGAGTGATTTTAGTGGTAAATCTTGAGCCAAATACATACCACAGAATTTTAATTTTAATTGCAAGTTTTAAATGAACAAGAAATCTGAATTAGTCAAAAAACTGAAAATTCACTGATTAAACAGCGAAAAGTGTGCAACTGTTAATCAGTGAAATTTGACTGTCAATTAGTGAAAAATTCCTGATTCAATTAGTGAATTTTCATTTTTGAATCAGTAATTTTTTTAAACTACTGAAATGAATCAGTAAAAATGAAAATTCACTATGATTAAAACGGTAAAATTTTCACTGATTTCTTCAGTTGCACACTTTTGTCTGATTAATCAGTGAATTTTGTCTGATATGATTCAAATTTAGAGAGAAGGTCTAATTTGAAGTTGAATTTTTAAAATTATTACCTACCGTATACTTATTGAACATTTTATGAATAAAAATTATCGATTGTATCCTTGTATTCAGAATCAGTAAAATTTTGGGCGAAATTTTACTTTTTCACTCTCGAAACTATGAATTTTTCTTTGAATTCTCAGTCTATTTACCAATTTGTCGGAAAAATTGGTCATTATTTTTGATCGAAAAAATTTTACGACACTGCTTTAAAAAGGTGGGATTTTACCAGATTTAACTAATTTGTTACAGAATGGGAGCAAAAATATGGATGTTTTCTTTTGAAATTGACGTATTAAAATCAAACTGAATTTACTGAAATTTATTGTACATATGGCATTGAATAAGTTTGAGGCTATAGCTAAGGGTTTGGTTCAAGATTGAGTACATTG
Source organism: Pseudococcus jackbeardsleyi (assembly GCA_038380155.1). Taxonomy (NCBI): domain Eukaryota; kingdom Metazoa; phylum Arthropoda; class Insecta; order Hemiptera; family Pseudococcidae; genus Pseudococcus; species Pseudococcus jackbeardsleyi. The sequence continues at coordinate 59,238,184 of CM076240.1, read as the reverse complement.
CATCTGTTTGGTTCAGAGTGGGCTAGGCCACATTAAAATTTCCTTTGGCCCGACCCATTTTTTCCGACCAATTTTGAATTTTTTTCCCAATTCCAAAAAAAAAAAAGTGTCTTGGTTAGTTTGGTGTGGTGCGACTATCAAACATTCGCTATTCAAATTGAATATGTATTCGAAAAATATTCGAGTAGATATTCGAATAATTTCGATTTTTCCCACTTTTTTCAATTTCATGTTCTTGAAAATTCTTTTCAATTATTTATGTAACTCAGAAGAAATTTTTAAAAACATGAAGTTGAAATTGAAAAAAAAATTGGAAAAATTTCAAAATTATTGAAAAACGTTTTCGAACTAAGGTATAGAAGAAATTTTTAAAAAATATGATTTTGATTTTTTTTCGAGTCCAAGTTGAATTTGAGAAAATTTTACTGTTGAAAAGCATTGTATAGTACCTATCCATTAAAAATGTTTTCAACTTAGATTTCTTCATTTTTTTCAAATCTGTATTTTTGAAAAATTTTTCCCACGTAGAAATGACTGAATTTTATAGAAAATTTTCAACATTATATTTTTCAAAATTTCTTTACAGCGCAATAGTGAGTTATTAGAAAATTTTTTCAAGTTATAAAAATGCCAAACACGTGAATCTGTTTAAATTGTGAGTAGTTTTTTGATGAATTCATTTTAAAAAGATTTTGAAAAATATTCAGATTCTTTGAACTTTTGGAGTTTCTCAGATTGTCCTTTTCAAAATCGTCGCTGCGATTAATATTACTTATTTTACTTTGAATACTTACCTACATCGATTTTTGATCATTTTTTTATTATTAAAAAAAATGACATTAATATTTGAACAAATCAATGAGGTGTATATATATAATTCAAAATATGAAATCGTACATTTTGAGGGATTTTTACGTTTTCTTCCACTAACAAAAATAATTAACTTTTCAGTAACTTTCACCGAGTTTTTCTTTTTTTGAACTGATTTTTATTCAGTTTTTTTTTGTACCTAATGCAATTTTGAAAATTTATAATGATTTTTTATTCGTATAGGTAAAATGAAAAAGCACAAAACATGTTGCGAACGAGAAAAAAAATCGAATGAAGGGAAAATTTGACCTTTTGTTAAAACAACTCTTAACTATATTCGAGGAAAGAAAAAAAAACTCGCCTCTGACGAATTGGACAGCGTTCGACGAATGGTCCCAGTAATTGGTTATTCGTTTTTTGCATAATCTATTCGATTCGACTGTGTACGTATATTAAATTAAATTAAAAAATGATAATCGAGTTTCAGTTTTAATTTTTTAAACACATTAAAACGAACCCGAACCCGAACCCACCATCGGGATAGTTAATTTTCGTATTAAGCGCCATGGCCATGTACCTGTGGGTCTGTGAATGAGCATTATCCCAACGATGACCAGGCCCAATCAAGCAATCAAGCATTTAGCGAAAAAGTGCGGTAAACGTTGAACCTCATTTTGATAAGGAAAGTGTATCTATAATACGTATCTGAGCGCGCTATTAAAATGGATATAATAATATAGTACGTATAAAAACGTTTACGCTAAGTATATATTTAAAAAAAGTCGAGAATAAACAGGTTGCTGCTGTTAAGGTTGAATTTCCGTGCTAAACGATTGTTACCTCTACTGTAAGTCTAAGTATATCTAACCGAAAATAATATATAACTTAAATACGAATAGACCGCTGCTGCTGAGCGCCCGTTTAATCGTCGCAGACGGTTTTTCAAAGCGAACTAGGTATATCTTATAAAACTATTCGCTCGGATACGCTACTACTTATAAATTTTAATTTTTATAATAACGATTCGTCTTTTCCCTCCTTTAAATTATCATTTATTAAGTATAAAGAGAAAAAAAAAAACAGGGAGCGAGAAAAAATGGTACGCGGAAAAATTTTCCAAGTTCTTCAACCCTCTCAACTCGACGAAAGTTGTTGGCGGTAATTAATTATTACGATCGTTGCGAGACAATGTTCTTTCCAAGATTTACTGCACTCGTTGTACTTCTGCTTATAATGTACGAGTATAATATCCGAAACGTACTCGTACCTCGTACATATTATCATAAATACTTACATAAAAAGTAATCGCGTGTTGTAGGTAATATTACGATCCAACTGATAAAAGGATTAATTAATTCTAATTTTATTGTTCAAAAAATATGAAATTTCCACGAGTATAAAATTTGACAAGTAGTTGACAGCGAGCCGCTAGAGTTCAAAATACCCGCGATAAAGTGTTTTGTTTATTTTTCAATTTTTCTCTCCCTTCCTTCCCCGCTGCTGCATTCTACTCGTACTTTCGTTTCGCCATGGTTCCTTTTAATTTTGGTGCTTTTTTTTGATCGAACTTACACGACATACACGACCGTAAGTGTGAGATAACCAATTTTTTTACTGACTGGAATATTGATGAAAGACGCCGACATGGTTCATTTTTATCTTCGTCGATAAGCGCCCAATATTTTCGAAAGATTTATTTTTAAACGTTCGTGAGAATAACAATGATCGTCGTGTCATCTGATGCAATAACATCGGTTATCTCGAAATTACGAAGAAATTTCATGCATCTGAACAGTTTAGAAAAAATGATTCTTCAGTAAAAAAATCTTTATTTTTTTAATCAACTTCAAATTTGACAGAAAAACTTCGCATGATTTTAACTGAAAAATCAGTCAAAAATCATTAGTTCTCAGAAAAACTTATTTTGCTGTTTCAAAGATGGCATAAAAAATGAATTTTTTTAACATGCATCTAAAGTACTCGTAGAATAAAAAAATAGTTACCATAAAAAAATTAAAATGGGGTTTTTAAAATTTTGCAAAACTGTGAAGTGCAGAAGAATGATAAATCCTAGGCCTAAAATTTACAATTTAACCATTTTTGAAAAAAAAAAAATGATTCGATTACTTCCAAGTTTTAACCATCAATTATCATTTTTCAGCGTTGATAAAAATTTTTAAGTAAAGAAAAAAACATGAAAGGGACTACAGTGCCATAGTTGAAAAAAACAAGGCTCTCAATTTTTAAAAATCATTCAATGTGTAAAATTGTTTTGAAAATTTTCCAAAATGAAAAATGTTACGCCCAGGTGAAATAATTATCAGATTCGAGCTGATCGAGCACCTAATAAATTGATTCTTCGATGTAGTGGTCTAGTGGTGGATACGAATTGATTTGAATAAACTTAAATTTCAAGTCTATCCGCCTTCCCCCCCCTCAAAAAAAAATGGAAAATTTGGAATTTTATTTTAGATTTTAAAAAACCGAGGAAACTTTTTCTTTGAATCAATTCCTCGTAAATATTACCCAATTTCATTAATCTGATTTGGCCAAGTTTGGCAAAATTCTTGTTTTTTAACTCAGCAAAATCAATTTTTCTGAAAACTAGTGATTTTTGACTGATCTTTCAGTCAAAAATCACGTGGAGAGTTTTTCTGTCAAATTTGAAATTGATTGAAAAATGAGAATTTTTTTAGTGAAAAATCAGCGTAAATTCATTGAAATTTCACAAATTGAAAAAAGGAAAATGGTAATAACAATTCGAGAATTCCCTCGTACCCATTATGAATTATTTTTTGAAAAATTTTACTGGAGAATAACTTCTCTTTCTTTTTAAGAATTGACCTTCTTCACTCACCGAACAATTTTACTTTATATGAAAATTTTATATTCTGCCAACATTTTCAAATATGACCGAATTAGGCCTTTTTAGAATTTGAATTAAACAAAAATATGGGTGCATTTTTGAAACTCTCAATTAGGCAAAGTACCTACAAATGTCCTCGAATTCTGATTTGAATATTTTTGGAAATATAGTTTCACGTATTATTTTGAATTTTCAAAAAGCTTTAAAAAATGCATTCAGATACTTGAAATATGAATATCAGATAAACAATTTGTTCTTATTTTATTCCTATGACTTTTTTGTGTTGTTGCGGTTGTTTTCAAATTAGATGAAAATCCTATGATTACCTACTTTAGTTTATTCGCTAGAATGATTAAAAAATTATTACCATCAATTATTAAAATTTATTAGGTACCTATACTTGATATTCCTAGCAAATTCTGGTAAACTTTGATTCGCCATATATAAGTTTGAAATTTTTTAATATAGCTGTTCTAGACCTTTGTAGGCTGAAATGGGCAAAAAATCATATTTTTCTTGGTTCTATAAGTATAAATGCAAATTTTTTTTCCTTTCGAAAATACTTACAATATCAGGTTAAAATCTCTTCAAAATATTAAAATGAAAAACCTAAACTTGACCTTTTCCTGATGAAAAAACGTTAATCTCGAAAATATTCTCAAATCAATAATATTAAAAATTCTACTTGATCGCGTACCGCCGTTCAAGTCTTCGTTACCTTGCGAAACCCTGTAACGAAATTAAAGTTACTAACCCCGTAATCGAGGCGCGTCTCCGTTTACGTAGAATTTTCCATTTAAAAACTCGCGTGTTGGTTCGTCGTAAAGGAAAATGCATCGCTGTATAACGGTGATGTCGATGAAGAAAAAAAAGAGGCGGAATACATTTAACGCGCACGTATATTCGTCTCTCTCTCAATTTAATTAAATTTTGTGGCGATCGAGTTATAAGAACTAACAACAACAACAAAAACAAGGCGAAGACTTAATAATTAAGTTGAGATACGAGCGGTATAAATGTCGGGTAAAGGGCCAGCCAACGGAGTGAGAGAGAAAAAAATGATTAAAAAGCACCGCATTATGTGAGAATAGCTTTATCGATGTAGCAAAGAGGAAAAAAAAAGGCTTATCGTACATTATTCGGTATTTAAATTAATTTTCTCGGTATTGCAACCAGGTAGGTATATAGATTTTTGACCGAGGGAATTGTGGAGCTTGCTAGTTTTCTTCTGTTTTGTTAAATTGGCGTAATGATCAATTGTCGAGTTGACGAATTGTGTGTGTGTTTTTTTACGGTTCCTTAAATAGTATGCGAACAAGATGTAATAGACGATGGAATTAATTACGATATTTGTATTCATCGGAGGAGTAGATGGCGAAGAGCTCGATACCACGATCGATATAATTTCGCCGCATACCTCGATTGGCAGCGACGCGATGGTGGCGGCGAATTTATAATGTTTCCGTTTGCCGGATGATGAATTCCTATCACTGCGTACACGTACCTGCTACCTATGTACCTATATCTCTCATTCATATAGGTATAATCATTTGCTTACATAGGTATCTGTAATTGAGGAAATGAAAAAATTTGCCAATTTTAATTCATCTTACCGGTATGGATTGAAGTAATCCGATAATGAATGCGAAACTGATAAAAAAGTTTGAGAGCAGAATGGAGTAACACCTCATACTGACTGTGAGCTGCACAGGTAAAAATGGGCGAAATAGTTAACCGGGCTTGTCCATATTTTTATCGTCGTCTGCAATTCGACACGATTTCCTTGTGGCACCACACAAATTGCACTATCGCGATTTTTCCTTATTAAAAACAATAATAATCGATTCAACTGCCGACGAACTATTGGAAACCGCAGGCGAAAGAAAAAAATTAAATAGTAAATTCGCGAATACCATCGGCACCACTCGCGCGCGACATTCCTTCACGAGGGCGAAATCGAAAAACTCAAAAAAAAAATAAGATAATGAAAATTAAAAATGAATTTAAAAAAACGCACGCGCAATCTCACACAGATAACAAAACGCCGAAAAAAACCAACTGCTTAGAGCTGACTGGGTGATTAAGCGTGATCGTGGCCGCGCAAGGCATCGCCGACGGCTCATCTCTCCGGTTACCGCTCTTCCTTTCGGCTGTGGATGGTAGCGCATGCGCCTCATTCATTCGGTAAACGAATACACGATGGTGCCCTCGCCCCTGCGCCTTGCCTTCGCCATCGGCTCTGCTGTGTGGTGTGTGGTTGTGGTTGCAGCCTCCGGCCTGCGGTCGCAAAAGAGTTCATTTGTACTGATTTTCCAGGGATTTTTCTCACTGATTTTCTCCTGCGCTACAATTCCAGTGACGTACCGAAGGCATTTTCCAGGGGGGGGGGGGGAGATCTCATGAAAATCCCAACTCGAATTCATGAAATTCCCAACTCAAAATGGATGCAACTTGAAATACCAGAACAATTTTATGAAGAATGAGTAAAAAGGAACCTTTTTGGCGCTATCACCTCAAATAGTGCACATAAATATTATTTAATTTATGCCCGAGCGAAGCGAGGGTGAAGCTTTGAAAGAATTACATTTTTAATGCCTAAAAAATCCATTTTTTCTTATTTTAAGGCTTTCAAAATTCTTATTTGATGTAATTTGAGAGCGAGGAGGGTAAGAATGTAGCCATTAGATATTCACAATTAATAGTGTTGAAAGCTTTTTTGGTAGCGTAAAAATTGAGAATAAAAACACTGAGTATCAGATTAAAAGTATTTTCAAGGGAAGCTCTCCCCTTTCGGTACGTCCCTGTACAATTCCAATTCTGACTGTTTCTTAGTAATTTTCAGTAATTATCAATTTATCACTGATTTATGAATGAGAGAGTAATTATAGTTGAGGTGCGCAGGCTGGTTTAAAACAAGACAGTCAAACCTGAAACTCCATGACCTCACTACTCATATCCCTGAATGTCATTATTGTTGTTTCTAAATTTTTTTTCTCGAAGTCTATAATACTATGTACTAACTAATATCGTAATACCTATTTAAGTAATTTTTAAACAGTTCAGGATTTTTTGAAAAAGTTTTCTAAATAGGTAGGTAATTAGGTATTTTCTTCGCAATTTTTTCAACTCTCAATTTTTTTCTCAGAATTTTCTCCACTGAATTTTTTTTCTGATGAGGTGTTAATTTTCCAAGACAAAGTTTTTTTCTCATCATTTTCTCAACTGAAATTTTTTTGACATAATTTTCTCTAATAATTGAAAATTTTTCTGAAGAATTTTTCCATTGTTAAGCTTACATTTTTTTGAAAAGAGTGATTTCTGTATGATTGACGTCTAAAATAAAAATTTTCTCGCAATTTTCACATCTGTAATTTTTCCCTGAAGAATTTTTCCACGTAAAAATTTTTTTCTCAGTATTTTTTCAACTCGAATTTTTTCTCTCAAAATTTTTATGACGTCGATCAAACAGAAATCATTCGTTTCAAAACATGTAAGTTCAATGATGGAAAATTTTTCAGAAAAAATTTCAATTTGAAAATGAAGTAAGTAAATATTCTGCACTTAGAAAAAAAAAAAATCGAAACGACATGTGTTTTACAAGCCAAAAATATAAAGTCCAAAAAATTTCTTGATCAACGTTTTGCCCAAAAACAAATTGAATTCACATAGTTAGCTCGTTAAACGTAATTTTTCATCATTTTTCGATGTTTTTTTAGAAAATGAGAGGGGGGGGAGGAAGAGGAAGCGGAGCAATTAGATTCACATTTTCCCTAAATCAAAAAATGACCACTTTAGATTTTTGACCTAAGGCTCAATATGAAGAAAAATTGGGATGTTTCAGGTACCCAAACCACATTTTGTTAGTTTCAAGTTTTGAAAAATCAAATGAGTGAATCGGAGCTGCGAAAAAGGGTACGGGTGCTATAACGATATTTGGGCCAGGTACCTTTTCTGATATTTTTCTGGAGGAAAAATGATACTTTGTGCCCCTAAAACAGTTTTTGAGGGGCAATGATCTCCCTGTATCCTACTTTCCAACGCTACTAATGACTCGTAAACGTACAATGTACATACATTACATACACCTATCTAATATGGATCAAGGCATCAAGGCGCATAATAACGAGCTCAGATTCTACACATCAATCTGCGAAACATATCGAATGTGGATGCATCTAGCTTGTAGCGTTGTAGCTTGTACTACCTACACCTAGATCTAGTCGCACAAACACACGACATCCATATCGGTAAAGCCCAAGTCAAATAAGCCGCAAGCAAAAACCATCACGAGCACAATTATACGACACGATGTGACATTAGAACGTTATACTCCTATGTGTAATGTGTAATGTGTAGTGTACCTATAGATTAGGTACATACAACTATATAGGTGTACGTCTCACAAACATGCTACAAATACAAAATATGTATATTAGACGGTAGACACACGTCAATCAAGACTCGGCAACTTGTATACTCGTAATTATTATACGAAATACGAAATACGAGCGCATACATAGAAAGCCGAGAAATACGAAAACCCAAGATGCACATTACGCTGATTAACTCGACAACACGAAACGCGAAAGTACTCGAACATACCTATACGGCTGTGGCAGTCGTAAAATTCGAAATTACTGCAAATTTTCGAGTAATTCAAAACTGGTCACCGGTTTGTGAGAAGTAATAAAAATTTCATCGCACGAGATACGATACTTGCCCGAACCCCTGCCCGATTCAGTATACGAGTACCTGAGTACCAACAAATATATCCGCGCTGATGGGTATACCAATTAAGGTGTAGGTAAATTAATCGGCAACAGAATCGTTGACCGAAGACGACACAACACGACACGACAACGTGAACGTACTTATATAAAAATTGTGTCGCTTAAAATGCAATTTACGATTAACGGAATTTTTCACGATTAAATTGACTCGTGTGTACGGGCCATCGATGGTCGCGCGTCTGTCGTTTTTTCCACCCTCTGCGGTAATAAGAAAGTACCTGCAAATTCTGTGAACCTACGAAGAATCAAAAACCGAGACATGGTGTCTGCTGGATTGAGAAAATGAAAATTCACGCTATTTTCTTTTTTTCCCATGACTTTCATGCCCGGCAGGCGCCATGTTATAGTAAGAATTTTGATAATTGCCGTAAATTACCGTAATTATGGTAAATTATTGTACATATTCTGATAATTACAATTAATTTTCTTGAATATTCTAATACCTAATTACTGTAAATCACCATAAATATTTCAGTAATTAAGGTAGGTAAATAAAAGTAAATATTTCGATATTGGATAATTACGATAAATTACCGTGAATATTCTAATAATTACGTTGAATTATCGTAAATATTTCAGTAATTATGGTAAATTATCGTAAATATTTCAGTAATTACGATAAATTACCGTAAACATTCAAGTAATCACGGTAAATTACCGTAAATACTCAAGTAATTACAGTGAATTACCGCAAATATTCTAATAATTATTGTAAATTAACGTAAATATTCTAATTTTGATATTATTTATCATTTGGCAGGTCATTTTCGTTTTGATAAAAATTGTGATTTTTCTTATTCGAATCTGAGCCATCGTTTTTTGGGTTGTTTCTATTAACCGTTTGATTTGAATTTTGTTCTTTTTTTATTGGAAATTTGGAATTCGAAGTAATGTTTAAGCCCTGCCCGAGAAAAGTGTAAGTAGGCAGAAAATTTTTTACAAAAAAATGAAGTTGAAAAATAATTTAAAAGCAATTTTTCAATTTAAAAATTGAGAGGAAACTGTTGGAAAATGTTTTTTTGGTGGTAAATGATCAAAGTGCAAGCTATTTTCATGATTTTCATGCCCGATAGACACCGTGCAAGCTAAAGGACAACAAAAATCCTCGTCGAATGGAAAAAAGAGACGAGCAAACGGTGTAACGAATAGCGGACGTTAGCGACGCACAAAAAACACGTTAATTAATCTGTAATACTCGTAAACCTTATAGCTATCCAACTGCTATACGATTCATACAGGTACAGGTACAGGTACCAATGATTATTACGAAGAAGAGACCAACATCGAGCCATCGAGAACGTGTATCTGTTTCTGTATGGTACCTTTACCTATGTACAGTAACTATAGCGCTCGAATAGACAAGAGACGCGTACCTCGGCAGAACTCCTTTACCTTTTTAGATTCATCAAAGCGTGATTCGTGTTAAGATTTTTATATTTCATTTATAGTTATCGCAGTCAGTCGTACACACATACATAGGTACCTAGTACCTACCTACATACATACACAATACACATATACACGGATTTAATTTGCTGCTTCTAACATCTCATAACATAGACGACCCGATTGAAAGAAAAGAAAGAAAGAAGAAATAAATAATAAAAAAATACGAAGCAATGTTTTGGTCTTTTTTTTTTTTTTGAAACACCACAACATAATATACTACGAAGCTACAATGGTGGACAGTGGCACTGGTATGGCAGTGCAGAGCGTTGTTGGAAAAACCGTGTCCAATATACAGACAATGGGTCACGTAAACGAAACATTCGTAATCGTATTCGAATTTTTTCTTCTTATTCGACCGAATTTGAATTAGGTACGACCCTATTATATCGTAAAAAAATATTTCCACTTTGTAACCGTCTCTTCTGCTCGCCGCCTGTGCTCTTCGCGTCCGTCATTTTTATTCGATTGAGAGTGTTGCTGTACGAAGTCTGGCTGGGCCGTATCCTTTGCTTTTATATTATTTTTCATTCGAATTGGTTACATAGGTATTACGCGCGTTGGCCTAATCGAATTTCATAACTTTTATAGCAGCCGCGAGTATGCAAAGATTCGTGATTTAGGTGTGTGGAGGTAAATGGGGGGTGCATAAGATGCATCAGAGACAAATTTTGAAGCATTTTTCGACATCACCCATCTGATCGAAACTATAAATTTTATTATGACATTGTACAGTCCAAAGTCGATAAAGAACCTACTCGAATCGAGATATTTACCTGTCCATCTTCAATTTGATGAAAAGCAAGATCACACCGAACAGGAAGCAGAGAGTTTACCTACAGCTCCCACGATCGTGAAATTTCATTTTCGACCATCAAAATTTAATCAGAAAAAATTCAATCTCAGTTGGAAATTTTCAATTCGCCTCGTTGCTAATAAGCCAACTTCCGTTCGTTATTTAGGTACCTAATTAGGTACCTATCAAGAGTTGGATTTCTGAGCTATAAAGTTGTTTGAAGATTTGAGAAATTTAAAAACTCTGACATTTTCGGAATTTTTTCAGGCACTAAATGTATTTAAATATACTTTTTTAAAGACCTGATGTCTGAATTGTAGGTGTTTCTGGGACACTGTATCTAAGTAAATTAAGTTTTCCTGAAACATTAGGTATATCCAAATTGCAAGAGTTTGTAGGAAAATTCAATTAAAGATGCTGTCAAGTATGTGGCCAAATTACCTAAAATTTGAGGAAAATCCTGAAATTGAAAAAAAAAAACTCATTAAAATTGTCGAAACTTTCACCGAGTCGAGGTGGAGCGAAAAGGTTGAAGCGACAAAAAAAGTACCTACGAACTTTTACTGTTTTAGAGCATGAATAAAGGTCTCAAAAATCCACATTTCCGAGGTTGTATGATCATAATGAATTTAGATGTTCTTTTTTTCGCAAAGAAAGAGAGGTAAATTATGTAAAGGTGAAGGCTTGAAAAAAGAATAGAAATACCATAATTATTGTAAAAAAAATTGTTTAAATGAAGACAAATTGGTATGGGCATAGATCTATAGCATTTTGATTTCTGGATTCAAAAATTCCTTCGAAAATCTGGATCGCGTAAGATAAAGTGATGAACTGCAATATTACAAGTTGAAACTATTTCATTTGTTGTTGATGTAAATTGAAATTAATTTTAGGTATTATCAAAGTTATTGAAACTCTCATACGTTATAATTCCTTAACCGCCGCCCTTCTTTCCAGCAGCATATCCATCATTAAAAGCCTTACGAACGGAACTGTCAATTTCTTTTAGTTGTTCACTGTTCTGGAGAAATCCTTTCAAAGCGTCTTCATAAACTTCGGCTGAAAATAGAAATAGAATGGTTTAGATAGGTAAATAGACCATTTTTACAAGAACATCGATATTTAATAAAAAAGACTCACTTTTACTTGAATCCAAACTATCGACAGAATTTTCTTTTTCCGCTCGAACAGTGGAAAAAAATAATAAAATTAGCCCCAATAGAAATTTTGTCATGATGCAGGTACCATTCAATTCGAGGCAGTGTTGACTTTGTAGCTAGACGAATATTTGGTATAGATAATTTGTGGTTTTTTTTTTCAAAAAAGCAAGTTGAAAGTAGTAAATTGATGAGTTGTATTCGATTACTTGATCCGTGTTATTGGTAGTAAAAAAATTTCAAAACATTCGGCATACCTACGACTCGACTGTTGATTATCGTTACAAAATGGGCGTTGAATTTTTTTAATACTTAAGTACATATATCTACTTGATATTGCGTATCAGATCTAGATAAACGATAAATATAGAATTGAACAATTTTTTCCTAGTTGTTATCGTTGTACCTATCTAAATGTTAAATCTGTCATTACTTACTTCCGGTTCCGTATCATTTTGATTCCTACAATACCCGAGCATTTGTGTAGGATGGCCTAACAATATCACCTTAAATCAAATCTTTCGATTTTTTTTTACTGATGGATGCGATATTTTTTCCACTTTGCAATCATATATCTAATACTTAATAGTTTTGAAATTCATTTTTCTATAAATGGCGTTATGAAGGAGTTCAGCAGAAATAGGGGTTCATGTTTGGGAACACTTGAGATTTTGCTAGAAAAAACCAAATCCTATCAGAAAATAATAATAATGGTTCGAAATTCATTTCCTGGGAGTTTTCACTTTTTCAGTACTTTGGTAGGTACTTATTTATCAATTGAGTTGTTGAAATTGAAAAGAAGCACTTATTTGTTTACATAGGGAACTATGTAATTGTACTAAGATCTACTTAATTACTTTTTTATGATTCATTTTTTTTTTTTCTAATTTGGTACCTATAATTTTAGAAAAAATATTCCAAGATTATTTCAGGAATAAATTATGAAATTTTTCTGTTCAAAATTAGGTATACGTAGCATGCACCTACCCTTGGAAATGAAAATTTCTGAGTGTAGTTTGTAAACTTTATTGCTCAAAATTTTTAATAGATATCCAATTTTACGCACTAAAAACACATGTTATCATCTCTTATCTGTGCCGAATTTTAAGAACAATGATTGAAATAATTTTCTTTCACCTAGTATTTTCAACAATTTTCTAAAAATCATACAATAAAATTAAAATTCGACACTTTTTGGACGCCTTGTTAACGAATGAAAACTTTCAAAGTACACATTATCATAATTTTTTCATTTTTTGCCAAGTACGAATGGAAATTTTGTTTTGAGGAACCATCCAGTAAGAAATTTTTTTCGAAATTAAGTCGCACTTTTTTGAAAATTTTGAAACCTTCTGTTGTAATGAAAGGTTAAAAATGCAATGACATTTTCCCTCTCAAATTGAGGTCATTCAGTCATAAGTATACCTGTTGTAAAATCATAATCAGGAGACCTGAACTCTTGGGATCCCATTTTAGGCTCCTCATCCCACCACATTCTGTGTTAATATAAAGTAAGTATACATAAGTCGATGCCAAACCATTTGTGCAAGGTGCTATAAAATGCAAAAAAGAATGTTTTTTTTTTTAGCATGGTATGATTTTCGATTTAAAAACTAGAATTGGAATTTTTTGATCTATTGAAGTGGGGGAGGTCCAATATAACATTTGAGTAAGTCAATTAAGTAGGTGATTTTTAATATCTTTCAAGTACCTATAATATATGTGATATGGAAGGCTTCAATCACATTCTAACCGTAGGCGATTTACAAATGCAATTTGACAATTTTTAAATTCAGTATAAAAAAATTCTGCTTATCGGATCTCCTGATTAGGTAACCCGTTTAGGGTTCAACGCCAAATGTGCGTATAGGTAAATTCGCCAATAACACCGGATCGTGCTACTGGTTGCCCAGTTTCCACCCCATATGGCCACAAATTAATCGTTTTCTCGTTCCAATGCCTCAGGTAGCATGATATACCTACAAAAAATAGCGTGTCGAGAAAAGTAAAACAACGCTTAATGTTGGTCGAAAATCTTTACCTGCCTTCCACGGTAATCAAAAGGTCAATATCCGATCCTCGATGAACCTTTTATGAGTAGAATTCGTAAAGCAGGTAAACAACTTTGATGGTGGTAATCCTCAAAGTGTATACCTATTTACTATTCGATCTGGGAACATTTTTAGATTTCTTTTGCTGCCAATATTTTGTGTAAAAATTGCGAAAAAAATTTGCATGAAAATAATTTTTTGAAAAAAAAACAAAACATTATCATCTATGGCGTGGAAAACGGTGGATGCGGGGAGAGAGGGAGAAGAGAGCATACGTTTGCGTGTTGCAAAAAGATTAGGTACCTACGCATATTTATGTAGATTTTTTGCGTAATATAAGTTGAATAGTAGATACCTAATCATATTGGAATAGATACGCACTTTTGTAGGTACGTGAGTACTTGGATATTTATGGATACGGACATTGCATCGGAACGAGAAACAAACTACTATTAATAAACTCAAATAATAATAATAATAATAATAATAAGGTTTAAGAAGAAAAAGATTGATTGGAAAGATAACTACTATATTATTGTGAAGAGATGCGTGAGAGAAAAAGGAAAGAGAAAGAGAGAAGGGGATCGAAGGAGAAGCGAAGAACCTTAATCGTGTGAAGGGGTGAGTCAGGTAGCGAAAGGTACCTTACGTGTAGGTATAGGTTGCCCACGGCAGCCCTTAAACGCAGCCGGAAGCTGGTTTGCCTTGGACCGACCTCAGGCTTCTTTACAATTGCCAGACAGCTATGATCGCACCATCCAACTCGACCGAACAGTCCGCGTTAATTATTTTTACTCAATTTATTTCAACGAAATGGACATTTTAACTCCAAGTTGTAGAAATATGAAGATCGGTAGGGCTGGGTATACGTATGATTGCTTATTCGAAAGCCAATATGATCACTCCTATTAATACCTTGATTCCTTTTGTCCTCCTCCTTCCCCTCCCCCCACCCATTCAATTTGCTCCCAATAATAATTGCATCTTGACCAGAAATCGCGAAAGAATGTCTATAACAATTTGAATTCATTCAAACATCGTATCGCGGTTAAAAAATACGAACTACAAAGTAAGTACCTGAAAGAATTTTAGGGTCGTATTTTCGTGGTCTTTTATTTGTACGTAAGCTGCGACGCTGTTTTCCTCCCTCGATTCATTATTCGTGGTGATTCGACGATTTTGAAGACACAGACGCGATGTTAGGTAGGGTACGATGGATACCTAGTTTGAAAACTTGACAAAATAATGGCGACGATGGCGGCCAGCATCGGCAGCCGGGTTGCTTTTGACTGTACGTAAACGATTCTTAATTGGTGACGAAGAGCAAGAGCAAAACCAACTAGCCCTAATATAGACGTACCGTCACCGTGAATTTTTCTTTCTTTTTTTTTTCACTAATTACTTCTCTCGTTCGAGATACTCGTCCTGCGCCCAATGGTCCAATGCTCATCTCATAGGCATACTGTATAGGTATTGGATTGGGCAGTGTGATGTGGTGTTGCTCTTCTGATGCTCCATCTTACTCTTGTGCCATCGCATCTTCGCATCGCGCAGACTATAATAAAAATACAATTTAAACGCAGCCGATAACTGGTGGTTAAGGCTATACGACTATACCTACGCGAGTATTTCTTTTTCATTCTTTTTTCTAATATAACAATAATTAGACTTACATGAAGATCATTAGTTGGTTGTACCGAATCACGCCAACAATGTGTATTGTTCATGTTCGTGTTCGAAGAAGCCGCTGCCAGCAATGGTCGGCTCGCTATTAAAAAGTTTTTCGTTCGCGGTAATTCGTCAATTGAGCACGGTGTGTTTTGAAAATAAGAAACCGGTAGAGGTTTCAATTCGACGCGACGCAGGCAACCCGCCAATGCGAATATTTTATCGATTTAGGTGCCATTAATCTGTTATTCTATGACACGGTGTGCCGTACTTGCTACGACTAAAATGTGAATGTGGCCTGTAGGTACCGTACAAGTGTAGGCGGATTAGGAGGACAAGCTTAACGAGACTGTGAAAATTCCACATGAATTGAATATGTACCTACTTCTTCTCTGTTTAATATCTATTCGTACATCTTTAGTGTGAGAAGTAGTAATGTTTGTGGAAGTTGAAGTTTTGTACGATTACATATGTTGTAAGTAAATGTATAACGAGATATTTTGGATCATGCAGAAAAAATTGGAATCATGCACTAGGAGAAAATGTGCAAAAAAATTGGGTCTTTCGGTATTTTAAACGTCGATACCTATACTACATCTGTTATCTGTTTGTCTTAGAGCCCGCAGCCCTCGCAAGAAAAACATTAAATTTTTCAACTTTTTAAATTGTGGCGAGCCTGCTTGAAAAAACATAGGCTCGAAGGAAAACCACCCCCTCCCTTGCACAGACCTAAAAATTACAATTATGTACAAGAAAATGTCAAATGTCCCCCAATTTTTGAACCAGAGTATGACACCTGCATATGTAGATCCATCAGGGCATCCTTTTATGGATGATTTTTGAAAGAATCCAGTAATTTTTTCTGTCGCTTCTCTTCCTCCTCCTCCTCCTCCTCCTCCCCCCCCCCCCCCAAAAAAAAGGTCGAAATTTTTTTTAAAAAGATTGATTTTTACTCGAAATTAAGGATTTTAGTTGATGCTGTAGAACAGCTCGAAATCGCTCAAGTATTCCAATCGATTCGGGAGGTCAAAAATAGGGCATACATTAAATTTCAGCTATTTTTTCGTTGATTAGATCAAATCATTCTTTGTAGGGCGATAAGATGATTTTAAAATTTCAAAAATTCGCCAAAATTCGAGAAATGAACTTTGGCATCTGAAATTTTGAGTGTAGTTTTCTTTTACGAAGTATTTACATTATGTAGGTACTTCTGATTTATTTTTTCATTTTTTAAAGTTGCTATTTTTCACTTGGGAATTTTTATTTGACAAATCAGAATGTTAATCAATGAACTCGCTTCAGAGGATAGATTAAGACGGACACGCTCCCAGTGATCCAGGGAATTCTTCAAAACACTCAAAATTCATTATCTAAAAAAGTTTGTAATAAAAGTTGGTGAAATGTAGAGTAGGTAAGGTTTTTGAGGGCGTAGAATACGAATCTCATAATGGAAATTTGATCTGAGTTAAGGGGGAGGAGAGGTTCTGAAAATTGAATTTACCCAAAATATCGTGTAGCATATTAAAATCTAGGTTTTCGAGGTCGTAGATTACAAATTTGACGATGAAATTTTTTTTGAGACAATGGGAAAAAGGTGGGGTACACAAATTTTAATTTGTCAAAAATTGGTAATTTTATTGGACCAAAACCATGCAAAGTACACCAACGTAAATCTAACTATGTACTACATAGCTAGAGTACTCGTATGGTTTTAGATATGTAGAACATTACACATTACACCGTTGGAGCTTTTTTTTCATCATCACTGTGTTTGTACCCATATATGAACACAAATATATATGAGAATTGTAAGAAAAAAAAGTTGAAACTGCTATTTAATTTTGTTGGATTCGTAATTTACGACTTTGAAAACCTAGATTTCGATATGCTACACGATATTTCAAGTAGATTTCAATTTGTTCACCCCCCACCCCTCCCCATTATCCCAAAAAAATTTTCATCGTCAGATTCGTAATCTACGATGCCGAACACGTAGATTTCGATATGCTACCTACACGATATTTTGAGTAAATTCAATTTTCAGAACTTCCCTTCCCCTCCCTTTCACCTTGGAAACATTTTTTTATTATCAAATTTGCATTCTATGCCCTCGAAAACCACACCTACAATATATTTCACCAACTTTCATCTCAAATTTTTTAGATAATGAATTTCAAGTCTTTTGAAGATCTCCTGGACCATTCTGAGCTAGGTACGTTTTCCTTTCTAGATCTTAATTCCGCAAGTTTCCGCAAAAACTAACACCACAGTCGTGTTTAGGGCATCCAACGCTATCAATGTGGCCATATAGTTCATCGAACTTCGGCGAATTTTATAATAATACATTTGGTCCAATTTATGTTTCTAATGTTGCAAAATTATCCCCAACTTTAACCTATTTTTATGAAATTATGGCTCGTGATAGCTCAAATCCAAATATGGCAATGAAAAGTTCATACTTTGAGGAATATTTTTCAATAGGTATTTACTTTTATAACTATACGTAAATTTAAACGTGAGTTATCAGTGTAAGTATATGAAGATTAACATATGGAAGCAACTACCAGACTATGCGGCGGGCACAGTTTTCAACACGAGCTCAAAATTATATAGGAAAGGGGGTAACAAAATTTAGTTGCTCGTTTTTAGGTACTGAGTATTCAGGTTTTAATATAGTGAAATTTTCAAATCGAATGGCGGTGATTTTTTTCATCATTTCGAGCATTTTGAGGGGTCTCCTGAACCACTGTGCGCTCTCGCTCCTACTAGGAGACATTCCTAGTTTTCCATTTCTACCCTTCCTTCTGTGTCTCACAGAAAGGAGATGAGAAATACCAATGCTCACATTGTTTTATCGTTTTATCAGAATTTAATCAGGATCAGATATAGAATTATCACAAAAGATAATTTTTCCAATGACGCCATAAGAATGAAATTAGCAAGTTGGGTATTTGGGCATTATTTTGTTTTCAAATTAATGGAATTATTTAGCAAATCAATTTTCCTGAATAGGTAGATATGCATGTTTAGGTATTTTACATTGATACCTAATTTTATAATTTTTTTCGAAATTTTTGTTTCAGAAGAAGAAATACTCCTTATTGTATTCCAGAGAGGACTCGAATTCTCCAAAATTATTATTGGTGAGTGATTTTTCGTTTTTCAATTTATACTTATTAGTGCCTTCGTAATCCTCAATACTAGGTGACAGGTGAGTGATGAAATATGATTCAAGAAAAAAATTATGAAATTTCTACGTATAGGTACGTAGGTCTGTGGGTACCTATTGCCTACGAGACTGTGATAGGATTCCTTAAAAATGCGATTCATTACGAATCACTATGAAAGTTTGGGAAAACATTCAGTCTCGTAGAATCAGCAGCGTAGGCGTATTTACGAAATCGTCTCAAGATTTCTGTTCGCGGGTCAAAAGGGTAGAAAAAACACTAATGACTTAGTATGGAGGACGCGAGAGGGAAGAATTAGTTACATATTTCAATTCAGCGTTAATGAAAGAAAAAAGAAATACGAGAATACGGTGCGCGTTTAATTAAAATATTGCACGTTTTTTCGTAGCTATTTGAAGAAATAATGGAGCAACGTAAAACAACAGTATAATAATACGTAATCACGATGATAAAATAGAAAAAGCATCACGCATTTGTATAGGGCGATTCTCATTGAGTCACGTAAATGTTACATCCGTTTGTCATACGCGAGCCGTATCACACTAGAACGCGGACGCGACGCGACGCGGTGCTCTGCGCTGCCGCTGTCCAAGTGGTCATCTCGAATAAAATCGTGTGCTACACGTTTAAATTTCTACTTACCTATGTATAAACAATACAAAATAAAAGAGAAGAGAAAAAGAAACAGACATCTCGAGCTCGAGTAGGATTTTATGTGTGTTTTGTGTTGCCATCTGTGGTGCTGCGATCGTCTCAGCAGCTTGCGCCATCGAACAAGATGAAGGATATCTTGGTTGGATCTTACCTACCGAGCATTTACCGGCCTATAATGTAACACGTCTATAATTACTGCGAGATTTTTCGGGTGTTAATTTTTTGGTTTATTTATCGGCACGACGACGCGACGTAAGCCGTAAAGGTGGGTAGTTGGTGTGCCATGGCATGGCATCGCCATCACGAATGGGACGCGACGAAGAAAGCCTGAGAAAAAATCTTTGTTTCAGCCTCCTTACCGCGATCAAATTCTCCAACAGCTATTAATTTTTGTGATTACATTATTAGTAATCGCGTTTCGTGACTGGTAAACGAAGTTGGAAGGAAAGAAACAAATTACCGCACCGCGCGGACCAGATCGGGCAGAAATTTTAATTTTATTGCCGCTCATAAAGTTTCGATATAAATTAGAAATGAAAGGCACTACTTTATTGGCATCTGTGATTTATTTATGTATCTAGTTTTTTTTTTTATGCAAGCCATAGCAGGCTTATATTGCTAAATTCGTTCGTTCTTGTTTCACGTCAAAAAATAGGGTACCTACCTGATCCTGTTCGTTGTCTTGATTTTGTTCGGTTACCCCACACATTGGCTCTTCAACCAGATTAAATACGAGTTGGATGAAGCTGTAGTCAGAACGAGCAAAGTAAATTTTTCTCAGGTGTAGTATGCGAAAAAGTACAGAAATACGTTGTGAAATTTACGTGCTACCCCATCACCTCCCCCTTCCATACGTTATAACTGTCCTTTTCTATTTTTTTTTTTTATTATTATTATCATTTTTACTTCGGTTATTTAATACGTACACATAGTTAAATGTTGAAGGAATTATTTTCAAAAATTTAAATGGGACATGATTGATATGGTAAAAAATAAAGTCCCCGTATTGAAGTTGAATCTTAATTTTTTGATTTGCAAACAAATTGAGCAGAAAGGGGGCAAAAGAGGTAGCTTACTTATAAAATATAAACGGCAAAATTCAATTTTAAGAAAAAAGAATTCGATTTTGAGTCGAACTATTCTGAGTTTGTTTTTTATTTGAGGGCCTCAGGGGGCTCGAGCCCCCCCCCCCCAAGCCCGGAAAAAAACATTTTTTGCTTCAAAAATGAGAAAAAAGTCAATTTTTTTGCTCTTCAAAGTATATTTTTTCAAAAAATTTTCGCCTATTTCAAAACTTGACAATTTTTGATTGATTTTTCAGTCAAAAAACACCAAAATCTCAATAAATTCTCTGTTTGTCAGAAAAAATTGATGATTTTTGATTGAAATATCAGTGAAAAATGACTCAATTTGAAATTTGACCCCCTCCCCATTTTTTCTCAAATTCTCAGCCCCTCCCTTAATTAATTTCTGGGTGCGCCTATGTAATGAACCAATATTAACAATAAACACGAAAAAAACAATCAGGGTGTAACTTTTTCGGTGTCTATGTCTTTTCCAATACAGGACTATGATTTTAAGAGTCTTTGGTTTTCATTGGTGCCTAGTCTACCCGAAGTTTGATATAATACCAATTATGCGATTAGCGAGCACATAAAATTCGTACGAATGATAATTCATGATAACCATCTATGAATTTCTGTATAATTTCTCCAAAATATGCTAATAGATGAATAAATTTGTAAATAATACGTTATTTAAATTACATATATCATTTACCAAGATCAGTGGATAGAAAACCTGTTTTCTAGATAATTTCAGTAGGTACGTTTTCGAACTTCCTAAGATATCTCATGCTGCAACTGTTTTCACAGAAATGTTGAAATGTAAGCTCTGGATTCGTAATAAGGTGTTTTGAAATAAGATATGGCGAAAAATTGTATTTTGTAGGTATTCCACTCAAAAATCAATTTTTATTTAGTTCTTGGAACTTTGAGTAAAATCAAAACCTACGTTATTATATTTTTTCGAGATATTTCGAGAAAGTGCTATCTTTTTTGTTGTTTCTGAACATTCTAATGAATCTAAAATTTTAGATCAATCAATTTTAAAAATCGTATTTCAATCAAATGAATATAATCACTTCGGTAGACGTAAAATTTTAAACGTAATGAAAAAATAAGAACCAAAGTACAAAAAACAGTTTTCGATTATGAACGAAATCGAGTATAGTCACTAATTAACGAAGAATGAAAAAAATACGTTGAAAAAATAAACAGATGAATGGGAGGAATGTTCGTTCCTTTATGTATAGTCGGTTTCAAAGCTGCTTTTCTGTCCAATTAGTGAATATTTTTCTACGAACGATGTCTATAACATTACGTTTCATTCTGGATACGAGATAGTCTCGAAATGAAATATCTTTCCGAATCGAATGATTCACTTTTTTTACTGTTTTATTTGATAACTATGTAATTCGGTACCTCAACTAAAAAATGGTTTGAATAATTGGTCTGGTTAGTTCACATTGTTAATTACCTACTTAGTAAGTCTTTGATTTATTCGTTCTAAATTATGTAAAAAGCAGTAAGATTCAAGCCAAATCGTAGTAAACAAAAATAACAGTAGATACAGAATCTCATGTATTTTTTTATCATATTAAGCATTTTGGAATTAACATAATGTAATATCCATTGTACACTACTCAATGTAACAGAAAACTGAATTTCATATTTTATGTGATATTAAACGTTCAGACTTAAGAGACGATACTTGAAATTCCAACATTCGTACGGATTTACAATTAAAATCATGAAACAATTTACACTACAATCACAAAAAGTTTACACATCGTTTTCGAACTGTTTAGGATCTTTCCTGTGGCTTCTCCAATTCGCTTTCTCCATCCAATCGTATAACAGATAGCCTCCAACAATGACTGGAAAAATGTATCGGCATGTTAATTTGTAGCAAGTTAGTTTCACAAACACTAGATAGAAGAATTATTGATTGTTAACAATTAATACTTACATGGTCCGTAAACTCCGATCGCAAATTTAGTACGTCTGGGCATTGAACGCATAGTATCTACGATACCTTGCCATACATTAATTTCAAAACTAGATAATCTGCTGTAAACAATGTTTCTTAAATGGTATTCTCTACCTCTCTCAGCGTCATGACCCATGATTCTGCAATTGAAAATTGATGATTACAAAATTTTAAACTTATATTAAGAAGATGCAAGAATTTATTACATTGCGATTACAAAGCATACGATAGATAGGTTAGAACTGATGGTAGAATTTATATGAATAGAATTGAAAAGTTATCTTCAAAGAAAAGAGTTGAATGTAATGTATGTTAACCCTTATGACCTTAAAATGGATATATTGTTATTGAGTTTATAGACCATTTCCATTATTTTCTAAAGCAATTACGACAACAATAAAGGTACGAATAATCAAATGAGAGTTGGAAATCATCTTACCAGCTTTATATATCGCTATTTTTCAAAATTATGAAATCCGCACAAATTTATTTCACAGTATCACCAAAAACAAAATTTTTCAAAGTAAAAATCAATTTTCCAAGTTTTCATGGAAAAAAACATTCAGGTATAATTTTGATAAGAGGTTTTTTGGGCTTCGTGCTGGCGAAAGTTGAATTTCTTTAACGTTTTAGTGGAAGCATTGTTGTACCGCGAAGTCACCTATGTAGTACCGGGTGAACTTTAACCATGGCTGAAAGCTGAAATGAAACGAAACACATTGGCATTTGATAATATTGTGCTTTTGCCGCGTTTTGATCGAAATTTGGTAATTATTATACATTATTTCGCGTTATATTTTATAGGATTTCTTTCATTTTGAAGAAAATCTACGTGTTCATGTAAGAATTACTTGATTGAACCATAATTTTCAACAATGGATGAAAATCGCCAACTTCGGAAATCCATCATCACCGCTTTCAAACTAAATGGATTGAGCATTAAAGGGTAAATAGAAATAAACTATTAGTATTATTATTTTATATTTAACCAAAGTTATATTCGTTTTATTGAATCCCAGAGACGCGTGCGATTACTTAGTATCTCAGTTAGGACCTGTGAACGAAGAAGAACGAAATTCATGGATTACCAAAGTTACCGAGTATCTGCAGAAAAAGAAATCGTTATCAGATCCGGTTGTTTTGAAAAATCACGTAGTTTCCGCCGTAGATGTTAGTATCATAGTTGTAATTGATTTCTATTTCTGTATAAAATTAATGTCTGCACATACAATCCCGTAGGAATGTTGTAAATCTGAAATCGATACTGGTGAAGATGTATTTTTCGTTATTGGAGCGTTCGATGTACCGAAATTCAACTATCATCAGGATACCAAGAAATTTATCCGTCGCACAGACTTGAAACGCAATCTGTTTGCTGAAGCTGAACACAGAATCAAACACTTTCACGACAGGTAATTTTTACGACAATTCTGGTTAAATTCGGAATTTTGATAATACGATGGTTTGCAGGTATACCATGATCAAGCAGAGAATCGATCGTCACGAACTGCTTAGTTCGAGAAACAAAACCGCAGATCAAGCAAAACTTCGTACCATTGATTATTTACTTAGTTGTGCCGGTGAAAATGAAAAAGTTGTCGTGTTCGGTATTTTATCCCAATTACAAGAGGGTAAATACTTCTTAGAAGATCCGAGTGGTATTTTACCGTTGAATTTATCGCAAGCAGTATCCTTTTTAACAATGATAGATATTCTTAATGTTATACAATCACCCCAGTTTTATAGTTTTTCTTAACTCGATTTGTCCATGTTTTTCATGGAGGATTGTTTACCGAAAATTGCTCCATCTTGGCAGAAGGAGAATTTTGTGATGGTGTTCTATGTGTTCATGGTTTAGCTATGCCTCCTCCTGAATCTTCAAAAATTAGCAGGTTGGGTTACGTTTTGATTTCGCTTACCTGTATTATATGTCATTCTGTCTTACCGGAGAAAATGTTTCCTCTGATTGTAGAACGTATTTCGGCAACGTTAACACGTTTGGTGGTCCTTCCGAGGTGTCATTGAAAACTTCATCTAGAATGTTGAAAATTGAAGAATCCAACGAAGAAGCTATGATTGTTTTTATATCCGATATTTGGTTGGATAATGCCAAGGTATGTTTTCTTTTTTTATTTCGTAAAGTACTTTTTTGAAACGTTGCTTATCATTTTACGTAACTAATGTTCTGTAGGTTTTAGAAAAATTAAGAATGTTATTGGCCGGATACAACGAATACTCTCCTTTGGCTATCGTCCTAATGGGAGATTTTTTATCGAAACCCTATGGAAACCAGCATTCATCCATGTTTCGAGAAAAATTGAAAGAACTTGCTGTGATTATTAGCCAGCATCAAAATCTAATCGCCGAAACTACTTTTATAATTGTTCCTGGTCCGACGGATTCACCTTACGCGAATATTTTACCGAGGTTCGATTCATATACTGCTTTAGTGATGGCCAATTGCGTAGTGATAATCATTTGCTTTTTCCATAACGCAGACCACCGTTACCACCATTTTTAACGGAAGAATTTAGCAAACGTGTGCCCAAAAGTATATTCTCTACAAATCCTTGCCGAATTCAATACTGTACTCAAGAAATAGTTGTATTTCGAGAAGATATTTTAACCAAAATGAGTCGAAATTGTGTCCATTTCCCTGAATCTGGAGACGTCTCTTTACACGTTGGTTTTATTGCAATTATAATTATGTACTATTGGAAAATTTTATTCATCTTTTTTTTCTTTGCAGTTTGTGAAAACAATTTTATCGCAATGTTACCTGACACCGGTTCCTTTATCAGTTTGTCCGGTTTATTGGAGCGAAGCGACCGCGTTGACTATTTATCCTTTGCCTGATGTGTTAGTTGTGGCTGATCAACGAAGTCCTTTTAATATCACTCACAAAGACTGCGTTGTTTTCAATCCGGTGAGCGGTTATTTTCTGTGTTCTTTTACTGTTTTTTTTTTGTTTTTTTTTTGTTCAAGATGAATCTTATATTTTGATATTTTGTTCGCAGAGTTCTTTCTCTCTTCGTCAATTTTGTTTCACCGTATACGTTCCTGCTTCTAAACAAGTCGAAGACAGTCAAATATCCAGTGAATGAAAATATTTTAGGTGAGTTTTTTTTTTTAGAATTTTGTAATTTATTCGAGTATCTTTGAATTTGTATTTATCGACTTGAATTTCAATTGATGACTTGGTGTCGATTTTTAAACATGTAACGTTGGCTACTTTTTTATAATATGTCCCAATCACCCAATTTGGTTGTCAATGAAATAATTTTAAATTTACTTATGCCATAAAATTTGATTTGAAACACCCTAATAATCATTGATGTTAATCCTGATTTTCATTTACTAGAGACCGATGAGGTCAAATATTGGATTTTTCAAAGAAAAAAAGTAATGTAATCAGGATTTAGACAAATATTAATATTTTTGAATCATATTTTATCGTTATTTTTATGAATTTTATTTTTAATTAATCGGGGGTTTCAATATTGATGTACTGATTTCTGAAAATTTTAAAATTTTCATTATAATTTTTAATCATTCCCCCAATCGATACTCGGATTTGAAAACGCACCAAAAAATTCATAATTTCTCAGTTATTTTTTTAAGGTGGGGTGGGTGACTGTTAGTTAGCAAGCTCATCTCCTTCATCAGAGAATTTACAAACTTGATATTATAAAATTGAACGATAAATAGTTAACAAAAGTAATTTGCGCATGCTCTTATTTACATTACAAAATTTTTTTCTAAAAGTTCGTCTATTACTGATTGGTGGAGTATTCTAGACCCAATTTATATCTATCATCACCGAATTTCATGGACTTTGATTAATTTCTACTTGAATCGGTTCATTTAATAATGAAATTTTGAACACTACGTCGAACTGAAAGTGAGAAATGACAATTGTTAAAATGTAATTTCAAATGCAAGCGACTTCAAAGTAGATAAAATTAATTTCACATTCAAATTGATCCCTAGATAATTAATATTTCCAATAATATCTCTCGCAACGATTAATAATCCTTTCTGAGCAAACAAAATAACGACTGAATTTTTTCGACTGTAGCCCGAACCTCTCCTCTCCCCCTCTCTTCACCTTGATGTTTTATTATTTAAAAATTTACAATACATAGTTAGTCATTATTTTTCGTTTAAAATGTCTTTGTTGGAATATTTTTTCTCACCCTCAGATACCAAATTTAAGTTCTGTACACAGGTCATTGAAAAAATAAGTTTGTAGACGTCGACATAGATCTAAACCAACGAGGAAATGAGAAACCGGGTGTGTGCGAGAGAGGAAGAGAAAAAACGTGCTAAGAAATAGGCACTTCAATATGACAACATCGAACATCGCCGTCAAAGCTCCCAATAGGGAATTGATTTCTCGGTTGAACGACCTTTTTTCCATTTTCCTGCGCCTTACAATAGCCCGATATCGAATAGGAAAAAAAACATATCGATGAAATTATAATCTTTCGGGTTAAGAAAAAAAATTAATGACTTGTATGAAACGAAACCTTTCGCAACGGTGAGTGGGGTGTATCGTCAAATAAATGATAATCTATGCGCCGTGCGCCGACCGTACGTTAACTCGATACCACTCGAGATAATGCATTTGGTAATCATTAATTCGTGGGTCCAACGGGAAGAATTGAATGCTTTATACTTAATAGATATGGCATACTATGTATATTACTAGTATTACTACACCCCCTCCCCTCCCCTGATCCGTGGAACGGTGAATTTGGTATGCTATTTCTACTGCTCGTGTGTAGCGACTGCGTGTCTGTTTATACAATGTGTAATTAATGAAACGGCTAGATAGGAAAGAATAGTAATCTTTTGTCGAGGTTCTTGTTTTATGAAAAACGAACATAAATGAATCTTGATAAAAATCGAATCATTAGTAAAATATTTTCACGTAACGTAAGATGAGTAAGATAAAAAATTGACAAATAATAATCGATTAGGAAGAATATCGAGATCATGGGTGTTATGTATTGTTCATCGAAACTATCCTTTTGGATCCGATAACATTTCTCCTCTTCGCATTACTAGACCACCACTCATCTTTCGAAGTTCAATTTCTATTTATTCTTTATTTATACGTTACGTTTCATACGTATAAACCGCATACCTATGTTTCGAACGAAACGAAGGCAAGCCTTATTTTTTACATATCAAATTAAAGGATTGTATGTGTGTTGTGTATGTATCATGGTTAGTTGACAAACCGATCGCGTTACCACGAAGTTATTAGATTGCATTGGTTCGTACTCTGTATGTGTATACGATACCACGATACGTATTAGGGTCTTGGGATAATACAGCGATGCTTTTCTCAAATCCACATCCTCCTAAGTCTTAACGGGAATTTATGCGGCTTCGCAGATTACACGACGCAAACGGCGACGTTCGAACTTGAGTGAATTTACGCCGAGAATAGAGCGACGAAATTGCCTACGCGTTGGGATAAATTCTTTTTTCCCCGCGATATGGTTGAAGAAAATATGTACGTACATTTTCATCGATTCTATCCTTAATTCCTTGTCTCCGTCTTTTGGAGGCGAAATTTTCCGTATAATGTACCTAAGCTATCAAAATTCAAGCTTTCCCAGTGAATTGAACCGGCTTAGTAAAAATTACGTTGACTGTGACTTTACATTTTTCATCTCGTTCGCTGGTCCCGAAGCTGTGCTAGGTTCATTTTGATGATATTCAGTCTTTTAAGGTATCTCAAGTGGGGGTTTTCATAGATTTGACCGTTGTTTAAGGTTTAAGGTTAGGAAGTCGTTTTTGAATTTTTTTCTTAATCAAAAAAATGACAAAATTCGTTTTATGAAAAATTATTTTGAAACATAGAAACAATAGTTTTTTTTTGTTTTCTGTCGGGTGAATTATTTGGAATTGGGAATTTCTGATTTTTCTGATAACTTTTGAAGAAGACGTGGATATAATTTTTACTCATTTTTTAAAAATTTTTTCAGGAGTGTGTTGAGGGGGGAACAAACTGAATGGTAGTCAAAGGAACAACGTGCCTCTCTATTGGTGGAATAATGGTAGTTCCAAGTGAAAAAATCAAATTTCAGCGTAAAAATTTATAAAACTTTGATTTTTTTTCTACCTTTAATTTTGAATGAATTTCATTTTCATTAAATGATATTTTTAAATGCTGAAATCAAGAAGAATTGAATTTTTGTGGATACCTCCTCCCAGTCCTCCTCATCTCAACTTGAATTCTTTCTGGTAAGGGGAGTGGAGAGTCAGGGGTGCCTTAGTGAGTTGTATTAAATTTATAATGTACGATTTTTTACGAAAATTGAATAATTTTTGGGAATTGATAGTAGGTATTTGATTGATATTCACGTAAAAATGTCATAAAATTTTTCTATTCATTTGGAATTTTTCTTGAAAAAATTAGATTAACCGTAATTAGAGAAGGAAAATTGAAAAGTTTATTTTAAAAAATCGAAATTTGGTTCCCATGGTCCGAAATTGTATGAAGGTTCAATTTCTCTAGTTTTGATTTGAATTTTCAAAAAGCTCGCTGAATTTTATCAAGTACGTGGCGAAAGGCGAAATAATTGAACTCTCCAATTCATATTATACAAGGTGTCGCGTAAATAAAGGATGATACGTCATTTTTAGATATAATCTGACAGGGGGGCTCAAGGGGATCGAGCCCTCTTCTTAAGCTCGGAAAAAATATTTTTTTGATACAAAAATGTAAAAAAGTGCATGTTTTGCTCCTCGAACGTTATTTCTTGGAAAAATTTTGATTTATAAATTGATGATTTTTCACTGATCTTTCAGTCAAAAATCACTGATTCCTCAATCAATTTCCAATTCGTTTGAAAAAATCAGTCTAAAATTACTGATTTGAAATTTGGCCCCCCCCTCTATTTTTCTCAAATTCTCAGCCTCTCCCTTAATTAATTTCTGGGCGCGCCTACGTATGTAACTGTCTAACTGGGTACTATTAATAAAAACTTGGAGGTGAACATGTTGCCTATGTTGACAATTGAAGGGGCAAATGCTAGTTCCAAAAAAAAATCTGACCAAGAAATTTTTTAACCATGGCAATGGATAAGTACATATTACATACTTATTTTGAGAACTGAACAGATTTCCATCTCATGACTATTTGCCGAACTTCAAAATTGTTTTTGGCGAAATTAGAAAATGGAGGGGCCGACTGTAAGTCATTCTAAATAAATTGGCTTCAGTAAAATTTCAATTTTTTTTCAATTTTGAATCACCTGTAGCTATCTATTTTCCATGTTTTCGGCAAAAAAGTTTTCGAAAAAAATTGGTTTAGACTTCAACGCGTTATCCATTCCCTTAATTGATTTTTTTTAGAATTTTTATTAATAATTTTTTCACAGTCCTTTCAATTTTAAAGTTGTACAAAAATTCATGAGATGCAAATTTGTTCAGTTTTCAAAATACTGTTCATTCTCACTGTTGAAAAAATTTCATGAATTGATTTTTTGGAACCAACATTTGCCCCTTCAATTATTAAGATAGGCAACATGTTCACCTCGATTTTTATTCTTACTGAGTGAAAAGGAAAAAATCATTCTGGTTAAAAGAAAATAGATAAAAGAGGTGAAACGCAAGTAAAAAATGCAATTTGGTGTTCTTTAATTTTTCTGAATTTTTTCTAAAATTGCCAAACTTATTGTTGAAAAAAAAAAAAACTTTAAATAATCTATTTCCTTTTTTTTTTCAATTTCAAAGATAGAGGAGGAGGGAAGGTTGAAGGTTTCACAAAAATCTAAAATAAATTCATTTGTCACATGGATTTTTTTTAAACTGTTCAAAATTAAAAAATAGAGTTATATTTGCTTCAAGGCAAATTTCATTGCACTTGAGTTAAGTACACTTGTGTTTAAAAAATCAGAAATGGATAATTTTTGGTGCCTTTTTTGTGATTTTTTTTTCAAGAGTACATACGGTTGAGTGATGATTTTTATTAAAAAGCTGGAAGACTTTTGAAGACTTTCCAGATATCCAGACGGAATTGGAATTATGAATCTGAATGTGCAGTAGACGAGCTATTGTACGATAATAATTACATATCTGCTGTTGCGAGCTGCATACAGTGCAGACTGCAGACGTAGTGTGAGTTGCAAAAAACTGTTACAAACGCGAAATAACGTAGTGCCGTAGGCGTAATATAGGGAGAATTTTCTAGTAACCGTTTTTTGCATTGATTTACAGTATCTGTATATTTTTGCGCCCCGTTTCCTTCGAAATGTGTAGAAGGGTGGGACTCGTGACAGGGGGAGGATTTTTTCGAAGTACATATTTTTGACATGTGAATATGTTAGACTGGTTGGTGCTCGCGGTCGATGGTAATCAGCGATCTTTGTTATAAAGATACGCATCGGCGAAGCTTTTTTTAATGGTCGGGTTTTCCTCTCTCCTACTCTGTTTCTCTCTCTGACTCGTAATTAACGACGCGACTATATTATATGAAGGGGCACAATAGACCGGTGATTTGACCCGAGGCTTCTAAATGCGTTGGATGTGCACGGACCACCCTTTTTTTTCCTAAAACATCGTCGTCATATTACAACGTTGTAACTTCGTTCATTTTGTATGTATAAATGGTATCGAATTCGTGTTACGTTGTGTTTTTTTTTCTCGTCTTTCTTTTTTCAATGGATTTAATAACGTGTGGTACTCGAGGTAGCGTTTTTTCTTTTCATTTTTTTTTTTTTTTTGAAAAGTGGTTTAAAGATCTTAAAAATGGTACTCAATTGGTTTCGTGTTTAGGTGCCTGGGCCAAAGCATACCTAATACCTACATATTACCTATACGTATCGGTATGGTTGCTGTACTTACGAGTGTGTATTTGATGAAGTCACGCAGGCCTCCGATTCTCTTTTTTCCTCGTATCAAAGTATAGAACGTTCTTAATGGAGTTTGCTTTAATGAGATGAAATAACGTGGCGAATTGAAGGAGTCTTTGAAGGAGGTGCTTCGTACTTGGTTTAGAAGCTGAACGCTAACAGCCACATGTCTGACTCTGAGACTGCGATATTTCCATCGTTGTGAACCGTATAATAAGGATGTTGGATGTTGCTCCGGAATGCGCGACAGTCGGGAGGGAGCTGCCGACCGTGGTGAATGGTAATAGGATGAGAACGGATGAACAAAATTTAACTCAGTCCAATATCTTGAAAGCGGCCGCCAATTCACGAATCCTCGAGTCATTTTGGGTATTAGTAGTGTTTGAGTTTGGTTCGAGCAAAGTAAATAGACGAGGAATGTAAATGGACCATTTTTTATTGTTCGAGATGAGAGTTGATTGAAATACTGGCAGCGAAACGTATCTGGATAGGAGAGGGGGCTAAAACTTCACAGAATTTAATGAAGCCTTGGCTGGAGCAGAATTGATATCAGATATCAGCTAACCGAGCTCGATCTGTATTTCTTCATGAAAATATAATAACTCCGGTTCAGGGATGAAGGTGTCTTTATCACGTATTAATCAAAGAACAGTGACAAGGACAGGTTTGAAAAGACTCGAAAATTACAATAGTCCGTGTAAAACCTCAAGCTGTCCATAAATTCATGGGAAGATATCCGCTCGTTCAATGGTGTCTTCGAGAAAACAATTCGTCTGATAAGAGGAGAATGGTGGCCCACGATTAAAGGAATCTCATCTTTCATTATTCGTTTTGGAGAAACGAATTTCGTTACGTCAGATTACGTTAATTTGATCGATAATGGACACGTGAAAAAACTTGAAGTTTGTTTAATGAAGTAATAAAAACGTAATTTCATCGATAGCGATTTTGACGATCTCCCTCCTCACCCTCTAGTAACCCTCGTGGTATGATCTCGGGCTATCTTTTAGTACGCGTTGCTGACTACAACTGAATAAAATAGTGGGAAATGTTTACTTTTGTATCTAGAAAAAAAAAAGGAAAAGAAATGGGGAAAAAAAGACAAAAAAAAATCAATTTATTCCTTTCAAAACGTCAATTCGACATTTGGGCCGATTATGTTGGATAGGTATTCTCCGCTCGGTCGTATTATTAATTGTGGTAATTGTTGAGGCTTTTGCGAAAATACTCGCAGCGTCTTCATTGTTCTATTTATAACAGCGAGAATTTCATTCTTCTGCCCTATAAAATCTAAAGCTGTATGCTCGAAAAGGGGATCATCGAGTACTAACGCATAATTGGTACGGTGCTCGGTTTCCTTTCTTTCGCCTGCTCCCATCCTTGTCATTGTGCTGAAAACCTTACCAAGGTGAGTTACCCCCCGATAAGTATGCTAAAATTTAACGCCACCGATGTTCGAAGCGGAGAGCACGGAGCACGGTGTAAGAGGGTTTTATAAATGCATTTTGGGCGAGGGGACCGTGGCAATAATAAATGTGTGTAATGGTACATCCACTTGCTGTGTGCTTTGTATGCGAACAACGAGCATATATGGATGTATATTTTTTTTTGGACACGAATCTTTTGCCTTCTGACGTATTCCCCTTGTGTGGGGATTTTTTCCCTAAGGCTACCCCTGATGCAGATATTATTCGTGTGTCGTGTTCGCAATAGTGCTTCAATCTTCGTTTGACGTCCCTTTTTATCAAATCGTCGGTATTTCAATTAATTTTTTTTTATGATTTATGTTCCCTTCGCTGTCGATTAATTTTCGATTGAGAAATGGTATAGTTATGGATGATGATGTTGAAAAAAAATGTTTGAAATGACTGAAATTTTGAGTTTGTCATAAATGGCGTAAAAGTTTTGAATTTTCAATATATTCAGCGAAATTTAATTGAATAGTTCCTAGAAGCCATTTCATCCTCATTTCTGCCTCGAGAACTTTCTAATCTAATACAGATTTCATTTGAATGCCAAATTTTTTATTCATTTTTACGTTTGGAAACCGTTTTTTTCTAAATGGCTGGTAGTAGTTGCTTAAATTTTATACAAACAAAAAAAAGGTAAAAAAAATGAGATGAGCTGAATTTTTAAAATTGAAAAAAATCTCCTATTGGATAGAAAACGAATTTTCTGAGTTGATTTGTTAACAAATAGGTAAGGTGCAGTGGGGTAATTGCAAAACTGGGGTAATTGCAAAATCAGCTGCTGGAGTTAAAAAAAAAACACTTTTGATCGCGCCAATCATTGGTAGGTTTGGGTACATCTATTACCTATATACTGAGCCCGCCGGAACGAAATCGGAACACACATGTGCTCTGTGGAATTATTTTTATGAATATATGTCAAAATCGCTCCTAAGTAAAATTGGAGACATTTTTTTCGAAATGGCCGATGACATGTAAAGTAAAACTTTTTCGAACTGTTTTTGTTTTGTAAATTATACTAATGGATCCAAGTTTAAGGCAACGCCACCATCTTTGAAAAATTTTCATCAGTTTAGGGGGAGAAAGGGGATTTTGCATTTACCCCTAATAATGTCATACTGGGGTAGTATGAGAGCCCACCCACTAAAAATGGGCCGAAACAATTGAAAACTGGGACCTGTCCCAAAAGTTGGTATATGACCCCCTATTTCGAAAACCATCGGTCTGCCGATCCGCAGCTGCTGCTTTCAAGTTCAGCGAAAGCTCAAAAGTTCACAATTTTCATGAACTTTCGGCCGAAAACATTGATGGTCGAAATTGGTGTCAAATTATAGGATTTTTCACGCTGAATGCGAATATGTGGGTCTGCCGACCCGTAAGTGCTGCCCAAGCCCCGGCAGACCGGGTAAAAGGGGGTGAAAATTCGAAAAAATCGCATATTTCAAGTAAACCCTCCATAAAAGTCGAAAAATTGAGTTGAAAACGGTTTAGAAATGGTTCTGAGCGTCACTCAGGAGTAAGGGTGAATTTTTACCCCAAAAATTTTACAAAAATTTCATATTTAGGGGGGTGGGGCTTAGGGGTGCATTGACAAACTCATACTTATGGGCATGTGATATATCAAAATATATGTTTTCTGAGTCGTAGAACACGAATATGACAATATTTTGTTTTTTAGGGGTGGGGGTGGTACCTGTTTTCATGAATTACTGATAGAATCCCAAATAATGGTTGTAATTCGCGAGATCACGATTTCTTCAAAGAAAATTTGGGATTCTATCAGTAATTCATGAAAACAGGTACCACCCCCACCCCTAATAAACAAAATATTGTCATATTCGTGTTCTACGACTCAGAAAACATATATTTTGATATATCACATGCCCATAAGTATGAGTTTGTCAATGCACCCCTAAGCCCCACCCCCCTAAATATGAAATTTTTGTAAAATTTTTGGGGTAAAAATTCACCCTTACTCCTGAGTGACGCTCAGAACCATTTCTAAACCGTTTTCAACTCAATTTTTCGACTTTTATGGAGGGTTTACTTGAAATATGCGATTTTTTCGAATTTTCACCCCCTTTTACCCGGTCTGCCGGGGCTTGGGCAGCACTTACGGGTCGGCAGACCCACATATTCGCATTCAGCGTGAAAAATCCTATAATTTGACACCAATTTCGACCATCAATGTTTTCGGCCGAAAGTTCATGAAAATTGTGAACTTTTGAGCTTTCGCTGAACTTGAAAGCAGCAGCTGCGGATCGGCAGACCGATGGTTTTCGAAATAGGGGGTCATATACTAACTTTTGGGACAGGTCCCAGCTTTCAATTGTTTCGGCCCATTTTTAGTGGGTGGGCTCTTGGACTAGGGCAATTGCAAAATCAAAAAATTTTATAGGGTTATTTCTACTCTCATAATTTTTTCAACAATTTTCAAGTGTAAAATGAGTCGATAATATAAAAAAAAGTTTTAAAAAAAATTTTAGTCCTTCACAGGTATGAAAATTTATATCAGGCTTTTTGTATTCACGTAGAAAATTTTGAAACTTTTGGAGGTAATCATCAAAATATTGTTCAAATGTCGACGAAATTTGTGTTTTTCAATCAAATAAGTCATACTTGTGACAAATAATCGCTTACTTTTAATTTTTAGCTTATAAAAAAAAAAAAATTAAAAAAATTGAAAATTGAGATTTTTTCACTTCTTTGAAAATTTTTTACTTTAGCGGATATCTCGGAAAAATATTGATCAAAAAAAAGTTATGAATATGATAACAGATAGTAAATTTTACGTAGATTTCGATTTCGCAATCAGAATTGAAAAAAAATTAACTCCCTCTGAGATATCGTGCGATTTCGCATTTACCCCAGCCAGGGTAAATGCAAAACTTAAAATTGCAAAATTTTAAAATTCTGTTTTCTTGCAAAAAGGTGCATGAAATGATACAAAATTTTCTCCACTGACAGAGAACCCCTTGAAGTTGGTGTGACAAAAATTTGAGATTGTTTGGTGCCATACGACCATCTCAGTGTGCTGGCAAAGTGGCACTAATCAAAAAGTGGTTTGCAATTACCCCACTGCACCTTACCTATTCGAGTTTGCAATATTGTTCGTTCTCGAGGTGAGTGTTTGGATATACCAACTGATGGTTTTAATAATGGGTTAGAAAGTCGTAGGTAGCGTTTTGTCATTGTAAAACAATTTTCTTGCTTTTTTTTTTGGATATTTTTCAGGATGTAATTAAAAATTTGCAGAGAAAAAATTTGAGTGTTCAATGAAATATTTATTCATTTATAATTTTTCAAATTTTATATGGTCGCCTTTTTTGTGCAAGAACGTTTATTTTTTCAAAATTTTGTTTTCGTTTCGCCTTAGCCCGCTTACACCTTCAAATGAAGAATTTTCCTCGTGCTTTAACCAACTCCCTCCCGATCGGGGGGTAACTCACTTTGGTAAGGTTTTCAGCACAACGACAAGGATGGGAGGTAGCCGTATTAATTTTTTCAAAAACAAGAAAACTTTGACATTTCCAAAAAAGCTCTGGTGTGGTAAGGGGGTCATTTTGCCATTTTCAATGCCAAATGACTGAACAGTTACGACAGTCATGTCTTTTTTTAATCTAGAATGTTTTGCCAATTAAGAATATTTTCAAAAAATAAGACTTGAACTTTTGAAAAATTCATCTTCATAACATGTTGGTGTACTCATTTGAATCATTCTTTCGCAATTTGGAGGAGAGATTATTCTCAAAATTTTGTATTGAGAAAAATGAGAATATTTTGATTATAATGAAAATCTAAGTCAGGTTGGTAAATTGGCATGTAAACGATACCACCTTATACTTTCCTGTCCTTCGCTATCAAACCTATCTACCTTTATATTCGTGGACAAAAAACGCATTCGTTTTATGGCAGCTTCAAAAACAAAAATGCTAATATCTGGCTTTATTCAGTTGCAAATTTTTCTCACATTCGATTCGAGCAGTGCTAGCGAACCGGAGACAGGGTGTTGTAGAAGGAAAGAAAGGAAAAAGTAGCTCAGAAGTAGCTCAAGATCGTATAATGTGTATAGATTTGCATTTGTGACCTCCCTTAAGCGTTCGGTTCACGTAGAGTGTAATTTGAAAATGCATTTAAAATTATTATGAGTCATGTTCCGCTATTAAATCGAAAAACCTAGCTGTTATTACTGTTATTACAAAGGAAAGCAGCGACGTAAAGCTTTTTTTTACTTTGTCATGGTTAATTCATGTGATCGTCGTAGGGAATACATATATACGAGATTGTTATTGTTGGTTTGTATATGTAATGTACTTCTGTGTGTTGTGTTGTGGTGTGCTGTGCTGTGCTGTGCACTGTGGTGTGTTGTGGTTATATAGGGTTCACGTGGGTTCCACATATCCGTTTAACGGAAACCTACGAGTAACTTAATGCGATAACGACCAAGGATACGATTACGTCATGAAAAGGAATTATCAGAACACTACGTTAATAACGTACTTAGCTTACTGCAAGAATACGAAATTTTACTCATCGTATGCCGGGGGTTTCAATAATTTTCTTCTTAAGGGGTTGTTACTCTTTTTGCAGAGCTTTCATATCCTCCTTCACCTTTTACCATTCCTTTGCTAATCTACTTTAATAAATTGAAAAGTTGAAAAATAGGAAGGCAAGGAAAAGATCGAAACAATCATTTTTTAATATTTTTTACTTGAATTTTTCAATTGGAAGATTTCTTTGACTTCTTACCGTATTCTTCAATATTGGGCAATTCCCTGCCAAAACAGGGTAAAAATCGTGTGACATATCGATTCTTACTATAGTATGAGAGCGTAGGATTCGAGTATAGATTTACTTTTTGATTTTATCATTTTCCTCCAAGATGTGCACAATTTTAATTCGGGAGGGAGTTGGTTAAAGCACGAGGAAGAGGGTAAAATTCAAAAGTAAGTGGACATTCGAATTCTACGCCCTCAAATTAGTGACAATCGATATGTCACACGTCATTTTAATTTTTTTAAATACTTCTCCCAAAAATGAGGGGGAGAGCTACAGGTGCATTGAAGGGTCAAATCTAAAAAATGAGCAAATATTCGAACAAATGACAAGTCACACGTTTTTCGAATTTTGGTCAAAATTTTGAACCCCTGTACACCCAAGGGGTTTAGAGATCCCATCTTGAAAATGTGTTGGTGGAAAAGAGAATAAAAAGGGTTACTATAATGTTTTCAGATTTTTAAATGGTAGCTTTCATCTTCTGTTCTTATTCATCACCAAAGTTCAACTTTGAGCTTTTCAAAACGTGATTATCTATTTTGAATCTCCCATCTATTCTCTTTCAGACCCCGCAAAAATCTCCCCCCTCCCCTAGTACAACCTATCTCGAGATAGGAGTCTTCAAAGTTGGGCAATTTTGCTAAAAATCGTAACTGCGAAAAAATTTTAAGGCCTCCCCCCACCTTCTTGAGGCTTAGAAAAAAAATGATCGTGGTTTTGTGTATTGATCACATGATCACCAAGGGGAACTCGTAAAAAAAATTGAGCAATATCGGAAGACCCGACTTCATTTTTGTCCTGTTTTAGTATGGAGTAGTCTTTTATCTTTTATTATTATTCAGCTTTTGTAAATAGTACGTTTGAAACGTCTTGATGAAATTTTGCTTGTTGGTTTCGAGAATTTGTTGAACATCTCAGATTTTTTCATCATCGCGTCAGAATAAAACTGCTAGAAAAGTGCTTAAAATTTTTTGTAAAATAGGCATAAGCAAGGGAAGGGGTTTGGGTTGTCTTGAGGGAAAAAATTTGCATAAGATTGGCAAGAAAATCCAGAAAATAGCTAGAATTTTAATTTTTTTATATCCAGTAAACATCCTGTTTTAACAATAAATACATAAGAATTCGCTTGATTTGGATTTACCTCGAAATTTGCTTATTACTTTTCAATAGTGATCGTTCAACTACCTTTTTCAATCGAAAATTGATATGTACCTGGGTGTGTAAATATGATATTCCATAGAAAACGGCTGGCGGTGCCTTTTGGAAATCATTGCTCTTAACGCGGTGAACGAGGGAATAACGACAACGAGCTGGAGGAGAACGACGAGTTGTTCTTATGCAAAGAGAATGAAAGTTTAAGTGCTCGACAGTATAGCGGCTTTTAAGCTTGAAAATAAATGAACGGCTGAATTGAAGCGGCAGCCGCTCTAATCTAGTTCGAGTGCTATCGTTAATGGGCGCAGGGTTGGCGCTGCACCGTTGAATGTTTCATTTTGTCTAACGTAAGCTACTAAAAGTATGTTTATACGTACAATTACGTATGTATATTACGTACACGTATATTCGCATACAAAAAGGAAAAAAAAAATTATGGCTCGAAACGCGCCATGTTCTAGACCCTCAACTTCGACTGCCGCACCATTTTATACTTCGTACTCGTTATATAATTAAATTGTATCATTATTAAAAGCGAAAACGTGAGGCACTTGGGCTATTCCGCGTATAGGTAGAAGTAATTTTCAAAACAAGGGAGTGCGATTTTTCGATAAGTTGGGTGCACGAGGTCGTCTTTCGGATATTTTTATTATGTTCTTATTGATTTGCAAATTTTTCGTATAATTTTTAGAAGTCAATTCCTACGTATGTTTTTCGAGTACTCCAGATTAGACTTTTGTGATGTGCCTCTATAATGCGATTGTTTTGATGCCCTTGCGTATTATGATTATGAATTTTCGAGAATAATGAAAACGTGAAGGGTTGCGGAGGATTTACATATCAAAGTGGCGGATGTTTTTTTCCATACCAGCGGAATAATTTGTTCGATATCGACGATCGCGTTTATTCTAATACGGCTATATGCGAATGAAGGACGAAAATTATTCGGTATTCCGAAGCGATAAAACATGAAAACAGTATGGAGATCAATATAAATATAAGTTCTGAGAAGCAGCGTGGCTCGTTTTTGCTCTTGAGATTTGGTTAAAATATATCGGAAGAAATAATTGATGAAATCACATCAGCATTCGTGAAATTTAATTCTTATTATTCAAATTTGTTTCAAAATCGAAAGATTTGCGAAGAAATTTGTTCAATTGATGGAAAACATTGTCTACTAGCCGTAAAAGTATAGTGAATTTTTTTGAAAAATTCACAAAATTTTCCATAATTTTCCCATTTATTTAAGCAGTACTGAAAATTACTTACTACATTTTCACGAAAAAAGCAACAAGAAGTCACGAGCTGATCAGTATAGAAAAAGTAATTGATATTAAATTTCGCTAAAATGTTACAAAAATCTTTGAAATTGGTTAAAAATTGATAAACTTGTCAAAAAGAATCGTAAAAATTGGTGAAAATTTTATTTGAATCAGTAAAATTAGAAAATTTACGATAATTTACAGTAATTTATTAGAATATTTACACTAATTTATCGTAATTACCTATTAAATATTTACGATAATTTACCATAATTAATGAAATATTTACGGTAATTTACCATATTTACTGAAATATTTACACTATTTACCGTAATTATTGAAATATTTACTGTAATTTACCGTATTTACTGAAACAATTAC
Source organism: Pseudococcus jackbeardsleyi (assembly GCA_038380155.1). Lineage (NCBI taxonomy): Eukaryota > Metazoa > Arthropoda > Insecta > Hemiptera > Pseudococcidae > Pseudococcus > Pseudococcus jackbeardsleyi. Next base: position 59,197,794 of record CM076240.1, on the reverse strand, counting down.
GGTAATGTACCGTAATTATCAAAATATTTACTACATTTTGCAGTAAATAACCGTAATTATTAGAATATTTATTATGATTTACCATAATTATTAAAATATTTGTAGTAATTTACCGTAATTATCAAAACTTTTACCATAACAAGGTGTCCACTGAGCATGAAAATCATGAAAAACATGAAAAAACCATAAATTTTCATGTTCTCATTCCAGTAGACACCATAGGTAGGTCTAGGTATATAAATAAATCTGCTCAAAACGTAAATCGAAAAATTAAAATAAAATATTTAATTTGAGTAAGAAATTTGAGGCAAGTGATGCTTTTTTTTTTGAAAGCTTATTGTTTAATTGGAAAAATTTTAGATACTTAAAAAAATTATGTCCGAAATTTTCAATTTTTCACTGCTCTAGAAATGCCAATTTGATTCGTCCCTAAACCAACTCCAGTAGAGTATACTTGCCACTTGCGATGCTGCGTAAAATCGAGCCCTAATAATAAAAAAGAAAGTGAAATAGATGAAAAAAAACGACTCAGCGAACGTTGTAGTTGATGAAATATAAAACTAGACAATCGAAGAAGGGAAAAACTCGATCAGTTTTTTTCCTTTGTGAAATGTACAAGTATACTATAAACTTACCTCAAATGTACAAGATGGAACGTGTAGTGTACCGAAGCTAAATTCCTAAGATGCTGGATGCTGCGGTTGTATGTAAATATGAAGAACAGGCATTGAAGGGAATGACGAGGGATAGAGAGAGAGAAGAGATGCTTCGCCGCAATAAAGTACAATGTTCCAGACTGGAAACAGATAAAAGTGTTGTGTGACAGGAAGTCATCTGTTTGCTGGCAGATAAGCTTTGTCCCTGCTGCTCCGCTCAACTGGGCTCGCGTTTTCTTACGCCTTCTTCTCTCCCTTTGGTTAATGGCACTGGCGCTGCTTGTCGTCGTATTAGATAAGTGTATTTAAACGACTCTTCTGAAACGGTAATTGGCCGCCCTTTTATACCAATCTCTAAATGCCAACTCGGGAAAATTTTCTTGGTTTCGCCATATGCCTAACGTAACGTACCGCTACCGGTACCGGTACCCGTTCGGCTCGACCCGTCGCATCGCGTCGCCCAAAATTATCCTTCTTATGTAAGACGAATTAATTGTATGGCTCGGGAACTCGCGTATAGCTCGACCGTTTACCAACGTCACAAACAGAGTTTTTCCCGCGAGATTACGCGCTACCCTCATCATCCCCGAATCAGGGGTATTCAGAATGGAAATGGACGAAAGTTCGTTCCCCGATCCCCATCTTGCCTTACGATCGTATATATCTAGACTAGATAGATCTACTTGGATATACCAAGGGTAGAATAATACGTCATCTTTAAGGAGATTATCTTCTATGCGCCTCTCTTTCGTCGTCCGCTGCGTGGTCGGTACCCTGCATCTTATTATTTCTACGTGAATTCGTAATTAGAAGAATTTAACTGGAGCTCGAGAGAAAGACTTTTAACTCGATATAAAACTGCCTTTCAAATCTGAATAGAAAAAATTTACCGGCAACGCTGAGTAATTCTAATTACCTACGTATAGTGTTCGGCTGGCTGAGAAGCGCAGCTCGCTACTGTTGCTGTTGTGAAGAGAGAAAAAAAACTCAGCTCTGGTTTTTCTCGCTTCTCTCGACATCTATCTACGTCTAAAAATATACCCGCTTCAATACGAACGCCTTTTAGATGCGCAATATAAAATTTAATGCGTTTACAATGTAGAAGCGGGAGTCTAATGCGGCCGGCTTTTTTCTTACATTTTTTGCTTCTCTTCTGTTTAATAGGATTAAAAATATTTTATAAATGAGCTTCTGTTCGCGTTCCGCTTGCTTATAGGTCATCGAGCGACGAGAGTTTATTTCATTTTGTACGCTTTGGGGGATCTTTTCCCCCGTCAATTTGGTATCGTGCCGATGCGATGCCGCCGAGATAGAACCGTCGGAGCCTTTTTTCAAATGAAATTTTTTTCCATCGTGTGCCGGTGAGCAGCGGCGATTGATTCGAAAATCAATCTTTTCCGAGGTGGTCGTCATTTCCTGGCTCGTTTTTCTTGAAATATCCCTGTAGAAACCAGAAACGCCCTATTGGATTGAAATTGCTTGTACAGTGAGATTATTTGAGCTGAATTTTCCAGAAAAATATGACCGATTATTTCGAATGATTCGGAAATCGGGAAATTTAGACCCATCAACCGACCTACGATGGATTCCAGTTGCAAGAGTAAATTGAAAAGGGTTAGCGATCTCGAATGAAATGAGCAATTAGGACACTAGTAGATTGTAAAAATTGAGAGAGTACAAAAGATATTTACATTTCCATTTGTAAAATACTGGCGGGGAGAAGACTGGACTCCAGCAGATGATCAGTGAAAAAATTTTCACTGAAAATAAATAAGTGAGAAAAATCACTGGAAAATCAGCAAATTTATGAATTTAGCTGAAAAATCAGCCAAATTCTTTGAAAAATCTGCAAAAATCCGCTGAAAATCAAAGAATTTTGCTGATATGGCATGATTCTGACTTTTTTCAGTGATTTTTCGATGATTCGAAAGATTCGAGCCAAAATTTCATCAATTTTTTCAGTTTTCAAGTTGTCAAGATGATTGAGTCCCCAAAATTTGATCATTCGTTGACCTTGATTTAATCAAAGAATTTGTTTTATTTTGAGACGGGAAAGGGAATGAGGATTTATTCAAAGTGATTTAGGTGAACACCTCCTCATATCCACTTTGTTGCCTGGCAGGGGTGTTAACCGAAACCGAAACCGTAACCGAAATCCAAAATTAACCGCTATAAATCGATGATTAACCGTAACCGAAATCAAAATTTTGGAACAATAAAACCGTAACCGTAAACCGTAACCTAAATGAATTAAAATTATGTAACCATAACCGTAACCGTAACCGAAATGATTTTTCCGGTTTTCGGTTAATTGATTTTGCGATTTTCAGCTATTATTTTTCAATAAAGAATAGAGAAAGAAATGAAAAAATTAAAATATCTGCCCCGAATCAGGTCTGAGGTTTTAATTTATTCATCACTTTACGATTTTTTTCGAAAACTTTGAACGCCAGTGGTCAAATTTTGGAGACTGGAAAAATTTTGGCAATTTTTTCGAGTATTTGGTCTCTTTTTACAGTTTTTGAAAAAATTAACCGAAACCGTTATTTTTAACCGTAACCGAAATTTTTTTACTATCACTGTAACCGAAACCGAAAACCGATAACCGAAATGAGTAAAAAAATGTAACCGTAATCGTAACCGTAACCGAAAAAAAATAGTTGAAAACCGAAACCGCTAAACCGTAACCGTTATTTTTTTCGATTTCGGTTAACACCCCTGTTGCCTGGTGATGAATGATGAATGATTTCAGGAAGAATTTTTTTCTCCTCTGAAATTTTTTTGAAGAGTTTTCCTTCAAAAATGTATGTATTAATATTACAGCATCTCCAAGGTCTTGGAGCATTAGTCCAATCTTGAAAAAAAATAAGGCTAATGATAGGCATTTTTTAGCTTCGTTGAGATAATTTTTTGGCACTGTTCACTTTATTAAAAAAATTAAATTCCAATAAACTAATGAACAATTTGTTTTGATTTTTGTTTCAGGTGAGTTTTTGCTTTAGAATGAAAAATATACCCGAATAAGTAAGTAATTTTCCATGATTCTCGAGATAATTTCTGTTTAAAAATTATTGAATGAAGTCCTATGCTTCTTTTTTTGACAAATTATTTTAAAAATTTCGAGATTTTCGATTTTTCCCATCAGAGATCTTCATTTTAGATTTTTTAGCATGGCTATACTAATTGATTACAGGTACTTGTTTTGTCCCCTTTAAAAAAAAAAAAAACATGTTTTTATTAACGAAGTTGCTAGTAGTCAACGAATGAGGAAGTGAGAGCAGGATTGAAGCAAAAGTTTTGGCAAGAAAAATCAATTTAGTTGGAATTGAACAATTTTCTAAAGATATATGACCGTTTTATTTTTATTTCAACTGTATATTGAGAATTAATAGTATAGAAAGAGGTTTAAGAAATGATTCTGAAAATTACGAGTATTAAAGTCATGAAAATTTGAAAATCAAGTACTTTAGACAACTTTTCTGAGTTCCATATTGATCCCCTCATATCGTCCCTACCATTTTAAGGATGAATTTTAATAGCTTGTTTGCAAACGTTCTTGAAATCATTTTTTTTCAGCATTTTAAAAAATTGAAAAATTTCAAAAATATAAAATTCTTGTACGTCTTTTTAGATTTCTTGTCCCATATTAATCCCTTAGCCGCACCAATAAACCAACTTATTCGGTGTATCCCGAGTTAGATTAGGAATCTAATAGTCTGAATTTCATTTTTTTAAAAAATAGCCACTGTTCAAATCATCTTTAGATCTGTTAGTAATCGATCGTGAATATTTACAATGAGTACCGCATAGAATTTAATACATAATATACAAACTACGTATCTTTCTAATCATCTGTGTAATTGAAAACGATTGTGACGGATGCGGCGCGGCGCCGGTTGCGATTCTTTTATCGCAATATCGTGTAGTACGTTCAAATAGTTTCGTTTATAAATGTATAAAAGACCATTTATCTCGTTCAACTCCAATGCAGCTGCTCGCATCGTTGACTGAAACGAAGGCGAGAGAGAAAGGGACGCACGCTCAGCTAAAACTGAAGCCCTATAGATTTTCCAAGCTGGAATGAAAAAAAGTTTGGAACCGAATGGGCATAAAAAATGATGCAAAAAAAAAGTCGCTATAATGCATTAAAGATCAAAGCAATTCACGCGATAGAATCGCAGAATTTTAACAATCCTTGACCTAGGTATACGAAATGGACATTTCAGTATCGTTTTTCAAGTGCAGAAGAGAGATACACCCAGAGTAAGAGGAAAAAGAGTAGAGGAAAGGACGGGACTACACTTGAGATGTTGCAAAACTGGAACTTGGCTAACATCCGATACGATTCTGTTTCCAAACTGGCGATGGCTGGCGGTGGTTTGATTTTAGACGAGTTTTCAGCCATCTTCGTCGTCGTATTTGCTAAGAAAGTTAGTAATGTGAAAAATGCGTACGAGTACGCGTATCAATTGTATAATTTTTCAGCGTGTCTGAATACGACTCTATCGTGTCTGAATGAAATGGGTAGAACTGGTATGGGTTTTAATAGGTAGTTTGTATGCGTGTATGGCTTTTAAATTATACGAGCTCAGGAGACAGGAATTGGTATACCTTTTAAAACGTCATCCGGTTTTTTGTACGGTATTGGTATTGGTATGGCGTGTATTAGAGGTAGACCTAGGCATAATGTAGAAGAAGTGTATACGTGGTTAAAAGTTGAAAGTCCTGATCGTCAATCGTGGTTCGCTATAGCCCTGGCTTGGCTAAGTGGCTACAATTTATTGAATGGTGTGGTACTGTACAATTGTACATGTCACCGCCGACGCCAACGTTGTCGTCATTCGGATAAAAGTTTAAGGTTTGAACAGTACGTGGCTGTCATTTTTTTGACAATTTATGAGTGAGCACTTGAAATTGGAGGAAAGTTTTACAATATGGAAAATTACTGGTAAATTTCCGAAGGGATAAGAAATTTATAAATTTTCATCAAAACGAATAACAAATAGCATGATATAATTCGTCGTGAAAATTTAGAAATACGCCTTGCACACGTTACTGTAATTTAAGCCGGGTTGGTTTTTTTTTTCTTCTTCGCCGAAGTATTGTGTTTTGAAAATGACGATGATGGTTGCTGCGTAGCCGGGCGCAGGCACAAGCGAATGTACGAAATGACGCTGATTAATTGCCGTCGCTTGACAAATATGTATTCGATTTGGAGCGGCAGTACCGTCGACGCCGGGTAATTTAAAATGTAATTAAAATACTCGTACTGCACAGGCGTCGGTTGTGTTTGTATTTGTACGAATGGTGTACGTTGCGAGGCTTCTCGTCCTCGTCGTTTGGTAATTGCTAATTTGGTTGCGATGCGACGTTGAATTTATGAAATTATCAGCTCGTACTCGCATCCGAGTCGTTTTTCCTTGTAAAGTTGGTTGCGTATGCATTTTTTCGAATTTTGTATTTCCTCTTTTTTACTTTCCCCTAGGAATTTTTCGGTTTCCTCGGCAGCGTAAGTTGGAAAAATTGAGAAAAATTGTAGCTTGAGCCGAGATAATTAGAGATTTAGAGGAAATTTTTCGTTTTTATACTTTTTTCCCTCAGTAGCGTCTGTTTCCATTCTATTCTTTCGTAATTTCATAATTTTTGAGGAGGAAATTCGCGTTTAAGCTTGGAAATACGTATATTTGAGACTTGACTGCAATTTTCATCCCCTAAACCCTCGATTGGTTTCATAAGTGCTCCCAGAAATTAGGCGAGAGAGATGCTGAAAATTTGAGAGAAAGTAAGGGGGTGGTTAAAATCCAGTTTAAATATAAATTAGTGATCCGGGAATTGACTGAGAAATCAGTGATTTTTGTCTGGATAATCGATGAAAAATCACTGATTTTCTGTCTGAAAGTCGGAAAATTGTTAAATTGGACTGCTTTTATGTACCATATTTGAAAAGGAAACATGCACTTTCTTTTGATATTTGTATAGTGAAAGATCTTCTAACGAGGGAGGTATTTCAACACAAAGTAAAATTTTGAGCTCAAACCAAAAAAAAAATATGAATATTTACGGAATTTTATAATAATTCTTGAAATATTCATGGTAATTTACAGTAATTAAACGAATTATTTGAATATTTATCCATGATAATCAAATTTACCTATCGTAATTATCAAAATATTTACTATAATTTACCGTAATTACTAAAATATTCTGGGTAATTTACCGTAATTATTGAAATATTTACGGTAATTTACAGTACTTATTTGAATATTCACGGTTTATTTTTCTCAATCCAATAGACACCCATGTAGATCAAATTATGATATTTTGCAGTCCATATAAAGCGATTTGAAATTTCAAAAATTCGAACTTTGAAATTTTTTTTGTTTGGACTCAATATTTTCCTTCGAGTTGAGATAGGTACCTTGTTACCAAGCTGAAGGAGGAAGCTCAAGTCTTCTGACCCCTTCCTTTGAGTGCTTGATAGAAATTGAAAATTTTGAATTTTGAAATAGATTTAATCTGTGCAACAGGATATTGAAAAATCCCTCACTTAGGCGTTGGACTTCGATATGACTCTGAGATGACGCCTGACCCATGTTTTGTCTTCGTTTTTCATATTTTTCTTTAGAAAATTTCAATTAATTTGGCACATTTTCGTCTTCTCCCTCAAATAATTTTCACTCGCCAAGTACTCGAAGAATTAAATTCCATTCCGTTCAACTTTTTAGCCATATTCATAGTCAGCAGTCTGACACTTGAATACGATGCATTGACGTTAGCGTTGGCTTGGCGTTGAAAAAAAACAAACAATGACGAATAGTGAAACGATAGAACGGCGGAAAAGGAGGGGCACATCACGGTAATGTTTGAATTTTCCGCGTAAAAACAATCCTCGCAATCGCGAAGGAAAGCTATCAACGAAATTGTGTATTATTTTTCCATCGACAACGACGACGACGACTTATTGCAAAACCTCCTATATACAAGGCCTGAGTGCTGGATTAATGACGTCATGGATGTGGTTAATTTTCTGTGGTATGTGGTAATTTTCGCTCAATTCACACCGATTCTGTACGTTGTTGTTTGTGTTTTCATCATGTAAACAAAACTGTACGGAGTGTGAATTTAGTGAAAACCTATGGTTAACCAATCAGAATCGCCAAAAATTAACCACGTTGATTACGTCATTAATCCAGCACTCAGGCCTTGTATATAGGAGGTTTTGCTTATTGATTTTCAGCGATGACGATTAGATTCGAATTTTTTGTGTATGGCGAAGCAGGCTGCAAGGGGGCAGGGGGCAGGGAAATAATCGTAAATTTCGAATGAGTAAAATAACAAACATTAGGTTTTTTTTTTTTGTTTTTCTCGCAGACATACAGTGTACAGTAATTTGTGTATTATTGTACATGTCCATTGTCCAGGTGATTTATACGACCAAATAGTCGTCCGTATTGTATGATGATGGACTGATGGTGATTGTATGGCGGACCTGGACAGTGGACAGACACGTATGACGTATAATTACGTAACGATATTGTACAGTCGTATATGGGGAAATGTGTTTTCAATTTATTTACGCGAAGAGCCAGCACACCTGAAACTTCAGCGTCATCGTTGACTATGTGTACCCTTTGCAGAAACCACCCCCATCTGTAGGGCTCGCGATAGAGTAGGTAATAATTTCAACGTCGCGTCAATATGTCGAGAAAACTCGGTCGGTTTGTTTTTTCCCTATCCCCGAACGCTGCGGCCCTGCCCCAATCCGCTGTTTTGTTACGGTTACCGGATAACGTGGCGTTTCCCACGGCTCGTTTAATTTGCAAATTAAATTCGAAAGCTCGAGCTCGACGAGTCTACGTAGAGTTTAGGCCGGCTGAAGTATGAAAATCAACATCGTAACGCATTTGTTTACTTTAAAGGCTGCGCTTTCGAAATCGTATAGATACGCTTTAATGCGAAAAATTCTATTTTTAACGCGTCCTCGGCGGTCCAATCAATTTTACCATCGGCTAAAAGAACCCTTTTTTCGTTTTTTTTTTTTTTCAACGTTATATTGTATAGCCAATGACGTACTTTATTAGAGTGAATTCGGTAGTGTCGATGTCGTTTGGTGTAAGCATCAAACTATACGTCATCATTATTGATGTTGCAGATTCTTTGTTGGTTGTTCGATAGAAAGTGTAAAGGATGTTGAAAATTCGATTGGAAAGTGAACGTTCGGTGATGGTATTTGCTTAGAGTAGCTGAAATCTTTTTTTTTTTAGAGATGCTCATGTAATCTTAATGTGTTTTTAAAATTGAGATGTAAAATTGTGATTTTTCGTTCATTTTAAATTGTTCAAAAATATTTTAATGAAAATTTTCATCTATCTATGAATGGAATTTGAAGGGAAATGAATGGTTCATTTATGATTTCGTATGGTTTAATATTCAAGCTTTGAAGGAACCTCAAGATTCATGTCTGACTATTTTTTGAAGAAGTTTTGAATGAAAATTATTTTCAGACCCCCAGAAAATAATCATTATTTTTGAGAGTTTTCCATCCCAGATCCAATTTAATTGTGATTCAATTAGTGAAATGAATTTATCCATTATGCTAATTTTTATTCGTTTTGGTTGGTCCAAGTTATGATTGATATTTCATCTCAATGGATACTGAATATCTCACCCTCTGAAGCTCAGAAAAAGTGTGTAATGATTTGAAAATTATCAATTACACCAGAAAAAATCACGAGATGATTTTCAAAAATGGTTCTAATCTCAATGAATGTCGCTCCTTCTGAAGTTCAGAAAAGTGTGGGATGATTTGTTAATATTGTGATTTTCAGTCCAGTGGTCATCTCATCCTCAAGAGCTCTTGTGAAGTGTGGGATGGTTTTTGATAAAGAATCCCATATAAAAGTTCATCACAAGACCAAGGTTTCAGGTTTCAGCTGTATCATTCTGAATCAGTAAAAAGTCACTGATGAACAGTCAGAATTGCAGCATAGGAATAACCAGCGAAATTCACCGATTTTTAGTGAATTTTCACTGATTTTTCTGTTCAGTGAAAATGTTTTCACTGAACAGGTGTTCTTGGAAAAAGAAAAATTTTGTCTGGTAAGAAAATTACTCGTAGAACATCACTATTTAAACATTTTTCAATTTTGAGGCTGATTTGAGAAAATATTTTCCAAAAACCGGTTTCCATTTTCTCATTTATAAATCAGTGAAAATTACCGAGATGCAGTCAAATAAAGAACCGAAGGAAATCAGTAAAAAAAATTCATTGAAAACAAATCAGTGATTTTTTTTTTACTAAAAAGAAATCGATAAAAAAATTTCACTAAGAACATATCAGTAAAAAAAATCACTGGAAAATCAGTGAAATTTATGAATTTAGCTGAAAAATCAGTGAAAATTCGCTGAAAATCGGTGAATTTTGCTGTTTTTTCCTGTGATTTAATTCTTACTGCTCATCAGTGACTTTTCACTGATTCAGATCAAAAAGAGCAGGGAATAATAACCTCCTCTCCCTGGATTTAATACACTTCTGCAGGGCTGAAAAATTTGGTATGTTGTGTTTAGTGAATTATTAAGTAGGTATTAACACAAAACACGAAATAAAATCAGGCTATGAATTTTTTGGGGTTCGATATTTAATTGACACGAACTACATATTTAAAAAACTCTAAATTTTTTCTACAACCCCTGAAATTTGCCATTTGAAAATTATTTTGATGTTCATTTTATACACCCTTCTACTTATATCAAGCGATAATCTGCGATAAGTAAAATGCGAAATTTGGGTTATTCCTACTATGCCTATACTTTATCATATGTATTTATAGGTATAACCTATTTCCAAGTATTGTGGTGTTACATGGTTACAGTTGGTTGACATTTGTGACAGCCGACATGTACAATGTAGTGATTAGTGAGCAAATATCGTACCATATCGATACCGAACGCCATCGTCACCGAGTATGAAGTATTAGTTAGTTTATTTTGTGCCAGTAGTTTTCTGCGCTCTATTCAATATCCGCAGACTCGCAGCAATGCAATAGAACATCAAGTACACAATTTCACACTCGCACATACGTTACACGAATTTTTTTCGCCCCCCTCTCGCTCCCTCGACCTTTTTCCTTTTCACCACGTAATTAATCAAACGTCTACAATACAACGATTCCGGCTGCAGTACAATTTTCGCCAACTGTTTGTCAATCATATGCACTCTGCTGGCTTGTCATCCGAAGCAACATATTGTTTGAACGTTTGGAAAAACCGCCGCACTTCGTTATAATCTTTAATCGTCCTTTCTTTTTTTTCGCCTCTTGGTTGCCGCCGATGCGATGCTTTTTAATCAACTCGGTGTAAAACTCGATCCAAGTTTTTGAAAAGAAAACTTTACTGGAATCGTGCCAAGGCGTTGGAACTTTTATGCGAGCCCGTATCCGATGAGATGTAGTGAGGTGCGGTACACGTGCAGCTTACGTAGCAGAATCGTCCGTCGTCAGGGTTGGTTGCTCGGCTTTGGTCACTTTTAATATCCGTTTACAGCAAAAGTTACCCGGCTACGAGTATGCGGCTGGGTTGGTGTTTCCGTTAGAAGTGTAGTTTACTTTTTTGCTTACTTGCTAGCGACATACGCCAGCGTATTCGCATTTCACTCATGTCGGTGGTAAGGGTTGCGAGAAGGTGGTTTTGGTCTGTTTTTTTATTTTTTTTATTTCTGTTGATTATACATACGTACTTACTTGTCATGTTCGTGGTCATAAAGTAGTTCAGTCGATAATGGTTAAGTAATAAAATCGAAAATATTCTGACAAAAAAGAGGTTTTTCTTTCTGCTCGAGTTTGATTTTTTAAACAATTTTATTTTGTCATTCTGGCATAAAATATCAGTATTTGAAAAAAAAAATTCAAAAATTTGTCATTTTTTTTGTTAAAATTCAATTTTTTTGATTTTCTGGCATTGCTACTGAAAAAAATCTTGAAAAAATTCTGTTTGATATGCTGCTGTCTAAAAGTATTTGGATATATGATCAATTGATCAGTAGGGTGGAGTTGAGTAGTTTATTTTCCAAAAAAAAATTTAAGCTCCTGGAAGCTCAAATTTTATGAGAGGTCTCCAGATGTCTCTCACTCAAAGTAAACCACGCCACTAGATTTGGTCAAAATTGCAAGATATGTTTTTTTCCACTCCACCCTAATGATCGGTACCCCTCACCCAAACCGTTCCTCATCAGTTTCTAGTTGCTACTGACTTAGTTGTACATTCCCCCCTCTCCCCTCCGTCGCCATAAAATAACTTTTTACAGCCTGGTACTCGAGTACATAATTTGTGTCCTTTTAATTAACGCTCTTTCGCTATGATTTGCTGCTGCAATGACGTTCACGTGGTGTAGTTAGTTGTTTTTTGTTGTCGTAAGTACATGGTAAATACCAGCGAATTTTACACGTTTAACTGCCGCAGCCGTCTCGCTTCGCCGTAAATTACTACTAGTACATTATATTTTCGAGTACGAGTACACTTGAAAAGTTCGTTATTCGTCTCTCCAACTCTCCTTTTATAGTGCTTCGCAATGTACATATAATTCCGTCGTACGTGTACATATGTAATGCGGTGTACCTAGACCCACCTAAATTGCGTGGTACGAAAAAGGAAAAACAACAATTTGAAAGCGAAAATAAAAACTACGAAATTTTTCACTTGATGCGATTATGCCGAATGCATATTAAAATGTTAATTTCTAACTTGAAAAACCTATTTGCATTTTTGTAATTTCGTAATGTAAGTTTTCCATCCCAAACATATGATTGAAGTAGGTACATATGACATTTTGAACCGGTTTTTATCAAATTTGGTAAACTCGTCGAGAAGGGTGAAATTTACTTTTGGAACTAAATGAGCTGGTGAAAAATTCGCTCCTAACTCAATCAATTTTAAAATTTGACTGTGTGCACGAAAAATTTTCGAGAAATTTAAAAATTGGTCACAAATAGTTCTGATAATGATGTCGTCCTCGATGATTTATTAGCTATATTAGATAAAAGTATCAGTGTTCTGAGTTTTTAATGAAATACGTGTTTTTTTTTTTTACTTTTTGCTGAAAATGCCAAATGACATTTTTGGCTGTAAATTTTCAATTTTTCAGTATTTTTTGAATGAGAGTACTCGAATTTTGAGGGTGATTTGGCAAGAGTGAGAGGATTGAGTCGAAAAGAAAACTCAACTCGCTGACCATCTCTATATTAAAGAACACGCTACGTGCAGTGAATTTCTTTTTACCCATTTGTTATTTTTTTAAACGTAAAGTATTTTTTGGGAGAATTAATTTTTTTCATTTTAATTGAACTTTCAGCTCGTGAATATTATAATATGAATAAAAGTAGAATTCGTATCTTCGTGGGATTGATTTGCCATTTCGTTTTTTAATTATTTTTTTTTAATCTGTCCCTGAACATATTACCTATATCACGTGTACTTGGTTTACTTACACGTGTGTATAAGAACCTTTAATGAATGAAAAAATCTTATTTAATGAACCCGAAACGAAAGTATTTTTGATCTCGATTACGCAGCACAATGATTATTATATTTTTTTTTATCAACGCCACGAAAAATTTTCATTTCACCCAATATACTTGATTCGTGTTGGTAAATTGGAACACATATTTATATGGAAATTAGGTATTGTATACTTGGAATATTTTACGCGACCGAAACCTATGTAGCTCGCGTTCGCTTCTTAAAATCTCCTCTCTCCCCCCCCCCCCCTTTCCACCGTATACAGGGCGCCGACCATCGTATAATGTCGGTGGAATTTTATCGTTAATCTCCTATAATAATCGATTATAACGTGTTAATGCGTTCGAATACGTTATAATTAGCTCGGCATAGTTAACGCATAGGCGTATACTGGCGAACGTCGTGAAGAAATGAGAAAATTTTTCACGTACGTGGTTATAGCGACGATGGCCATCGAATATATTTCTGGGTGTGTTAGTACTTGGTAAGGTATACCTATCTATACTTCTCTGGAAGTGGAACGATCACGATAGGGAGTGACAAAAATTGATCAGGTTTGAGGATAATTTCTCTCAAATTGTTATGTGAAGTATTCCGTGAAGTTGGTAAAATACATAGTTCGTAGAGAATACCCCCCTCCCCCTATAAGAAGTTAAAAATGGATTAATAAAAGTTCATAAGTGTTTTTTTTTTCGAAACAGAATGTCTATCTCTAGATTTCTCAAAAGTCCTATCATTTTTCAATTTTTTTTTGGCCGAATCTCAAAATGTTGACTATAATTATATACTTATATATTTTTTAGTATACCAATTTTCGCCTTCGCTTTACTTGGGCCTAATATAAATATCCATTTCTACATAAAAAGAGCCCCTTCTAAAATGAGATGTTGAAATCGGCACTCTCACCGATTGGACTAAAACTCACCCAAAATGTTGGTCTGGCTGGAATTTTAAAAAAAAAAAAATGGTCTTACCCTTAGGTATAACATATATTTTTTATACTCGCAAGAGAGGGGGGAGGTATACAACATGATCAAAAAAATCAAAACTATATGGAAAAACATGTTTTTTGACGTTTTTTTGCTATATGTACACCTAAATTTGGTTCAATAAGGGTCAATATAATACTAAAATTACGTTTTTGGATAATCGGGCTTCAAACAGATGATAACAGTATCGCAGCACTTGATCGTGATCACGTGATGGTTCATACCTATTATCGCATCTGTTTGAGGCCCGATTATCCGAAAACGTAATTTTAAGACGGATTGAAAGTGAAATGTAAAAAAGCTTGCGGCTTTTCATTTCGTAAAAAAAATGGATAGTGTATTGTTTGATGGAAAAATATTGGCGAGTTTCAATTTCCTCTTATCGACTGAAATTTCAGAAAAGGAATGACGAAAAGATTTCAAAATTCATTTTGTTCAAAAAATTTTCGCTTTCAATACACTCAAGATTAAAATTTTTTTCTGAAATTATTGGTATTTTTAGAAATGACACGGCATCAATTTTTCTTCTAAATCTTTTAAGCATTACTCAGAAAAAAAGTCTATGTAAAAAGTGCATGCTCGAACCATTAGGAGAAATTCTGATAAAGGCCAAGGGAAGGACGAAAGGGCGAATGTCCACGTGAAATATTTGGCTTTTATTTTTAAAAAATTGGCTGGAAATTAATAAAATATAGAAGAGTAAATGATTTTCTACCCCTCAAAAATTGAAAAATAAAAATTGGAAATTGAAAACAATTTTCAACCCCTTCCCTCCAGAAAATTGTCCGGACACACTCCCTCCTCTCACCAGTAAAGTTGAATGTGTAATAGATGTTTCTGATTTTCATAAGATCAAGATCCCTTTCCGCCTTTAGAAATAATCCGATTCAATTAAAATACTCAACTTCATATTATCTACGAACATACAGGGTCTATGTATGAATCGGGCACGGTCTGCGTGAAAATCCCTCCTCGACAAAGTAATGTTTTTGATTTTTTTGTTTTTTACTTTAAAAATTCCAAAAACGTGTTTTTTAGGTTCGAAAAATCGTAATTTTGATCAACTTAATTTTTAATAATAAATTCATATTCTATTTCTGTTTAATTGTTGATAAATGAAAAATTTCATTTTAAAGATTTGATAATTTTGAAAAGGACTCGTTTAATGTTATCAGGTGGGCATTCAAACTCAGTGAAACACATTTCACACTTTCGCATGCAAGTTTGGTAAGCTGACTCATCCCTTACTTCGAACGTTCGAACTCGTAATCTTATCAAGACGTTTTTGGTCGTTTCTATCATTTATTAGCTTTCGTTACATGATATTTCAGTGATGTGAAGCAATGAAATGGGAAAAAAGGGAGGGAGTAAATGGGAATTTTTACGCTGATATTGCCCGGATCACATAAATAGACCCTATTTATCTTCAAAATGGAGATAATGGAAACTTGAAAATTGAAATTCTTGAAATTTAATCCGAACTAAATAGAGTTTTTACTCTCTGAATTGCAAATTGATAAGGTATTCGTAACTGCTCAACGGGAATAGGTACGAAGTATAGGTTTAGGTACATATTACCTATTACCTACTGTACAAATGTATGTAATATGTATTCACGTGAAATGCTTGGCCGCGCAATGGTAAAGAAAAATAGAATAAAAGAGCGAAAGCTGGGAAAAATGTATCCTCGATTCCTCGCCACAGAGTAATAAGCTTTTATCTCGAAACGTATAGTGTTTTTTTTTTTCACCACAAATCATAGAGTTGCGGTATCGTTCAATAAGAACGAGTTTTTTTTCCCCCCTTCTTCGCCTTCTTCTTCTATCTATAACTCTTTTCAAGCCGTCTAGCATAGGTAAGAAGAGTATAGAACAGGATAGGCGGATAGGCCGATTGAAAATAATACACTACTCGTACTTGGACTTGGGTAGTGAACACTGTACAGTGTACAGTGTACGCCATCGCCATCGCCATAACACGATACGTAAAGTATACGTAGACGTACGATGCGACGTATGTGTTTGTGTATGCCCTATGCCTATTGCCTACCTATCGATATACAATACGTAGGTACACGATGCTTTCAAGTACATGAAAACGTTATCCACTTGATCGATCATCCGTATCGAATATTGAAAAAAAAAAAAAAAACGTATAGGATACCTCTACGTAGTACGTCTACGTACTATACGTGTATGACGCATACGTATTACTCGAATGGGTATTAGTTATATTGATAGATATAGGTATTAGGTATGGGCATTGGCATGGGTATTGGTATTGGGTATGGGTAGTTGGGTACCTTATATACCTACGACAATAAATTCTGAAAGAAAGATAAACGAGTTCTTTCGATCAAATATCTGTCTTATTGTGTGTGATGTTTAAACTCGTATTAAGTATTAGCTTATACGATATACTCGTATATGCGGTATAAAGAAGACGATAACGATAGTGAGCTCACACGCTCACACTGAGGGTAGGTCAATTGTACTTACGTTTGTGCGTGTGGTGTGTTAGTATTAGTCACAAACGTGTCAGAAATAGAAATCACTCAAATCTAAAATCATTGTTCGTGTCCTCCAAACGACCGTACGATGTACATAGTACATACATATTTAATTGTTTATTATCAGTATAGGTATGCCAAGTAGGTATACTTTACTTACATGTGGGTATTTCCAAGTTACGAAATTTTCATTTATTCGTTTAATGAACCGCGACGATAAAATGCTAAAAAATTTCCAATACTCGTTCGTTTCTTTAGTTCGTCTCCGATATTGAACTGTAGGGTGGTTGGTGTGTTGGTGATGAAGATGATGAAATTGCCAGCTTCGAGTGTAAATGTTTACTTAGGTACCTATTGCGTTAGAATATGATTTCTGCTCGTGCAAAAATTGTCAAATCTACGAGCTTATAGGTAGATATTTTCTATGTTTTCTCTATAGAATGCCGCAAACCGCATTCCATATCGGGTTTCACTGGTTCGAATAAAGTAAGTCGGCGGGTTTGAAAGACTCGCTCGATTTTGGTCGTGATTTTTTCCCCTCGGTGATGTTGAAAAAAATGAAGGAAGTGGAAATAATATGGAATGCATTTTTTTTCCTAGGGTAAAATGTATCTGTTTGGATTAGGTGTACGTGTACGATTTTATCGAATCAATGCCGCAAATTGTAATTTGATCGAGTTTCTGGGTTAGATAAGCGTGAGATTTGGTCAACTCGACAGCTATCCTGTTTGGTTAGTCAGTTAGTCTATAAATTTAGCGATGGTCGTCATTGGTATGAAATTTTTTCCCCTATTTTAAAATCTAGCTTAAGTATTCATATTGGAGGCGAAAATGTATCAAAAAAAAGGTAGGTACTTGATTTTCGACGAAAATTGGTAAGGTATAGTGAGGTACATTACTATGTAGTTAAATTTGATTCGAGTAACACAAGAGGGCTGACATCAGTTCACTGTAGAAACCTCCGGTACTGACATCGCTGTGGAAACCTCCAAATCTCCAGTTTTATAATCAGAAAAAATACAATTCGCATTTCTACGTCTTTCCGATTCATTGGTCTTTAAAATTGGATACATTTCCGGAAATCGATTAAAAAGCTTGAAAAGTTTCACGAGTGACAAATATATCTGGTGAGGATAACGTCATTCTCATTCAAAGATGTCAAAAAACCGTTTTTTTCAAAAATGATATCGCTTTGAGGACCCCCTGTTTCACTCCTTTTACGACTATCTAATGAATTCACATGGCTAACTGTCAAAATTCATGCTAAAAGCGTCGTATTTGAAATCATACGTCTTTTTTGTTGAGTTAGCTGTTGAATGCACTGCAACAAACACTAATGCTTTGAAATTGAAAGTTGGCTTGCGGCTTGGTTAGGGTGTCAGCCTCGTCGATAGGGTCAATGAGGGAGATTTCAGTTTGACAGCGAGTTATTCGTACTTTCGTTAACGGCGTACTTGTATCGATGGAAATTGAATTAATGTGCACCGTAGAAAAAGACTCGATAATAATGCAGATGAAGTGACTGACTGAAAATTTTGACGAGTTGTCACTGAAATCAGTCATTATTATAAGAGCCCCGGTTATGTAGGCGGGAACGGGCAAAAAGGGTAGTTTTCTTGTCCCTCCGCCATTTTTTATTCATTTTTACTGAAATCTCACAAATGGATTTTTTGTCTTGTCATTTCTGGAAAAACGAGAATTTCGGGATCCGTAGAAGTTGTCGTTTCCTTAAAAAACGACTCATGAAGAAAAATTCTCCAGTCTTCAAAACTGACGTTTCCTATAGTTTTTTGAAAATTGATGAAAAACGAAAATTTTAGGGTCAGTCAAAGTTATCGTTTCCTGTCGTTTCTTAAAAAAATTACAAAAAATTATTTCAGGATACAAACGGAGACAATCTCCCTCCTGCTGAGAAAACCAAAATCGCTAAAATTCTGAACGGGTTATCTCGGTTTTGCCTTTGCGATTGATGATTTTTTCGCCGAATCCCTGGTTTCTGCCTTTCTGGAGCCCGGAACCTGGGAGATAGAAGTTGGAAACAGGACTTTTCCGTCAAATCGAGCGCGAAACTGAAATTAAGAGGCAAACCCTCATTGTCGTCTCTTATCCAGGGATTCAAAGGGTTGAAATCTGATTGCTCCAGTTTCGAGAATCTCAATTCAAATCCCCCCCCCCCCTGGATCTGACTCTAGAGTTTTTAAAAAAGTGTCTCCAGGGTTACAGCTCTTGCTCCGGTTCCAAAAAAATCGTCCGGAGGAGAGCTCTCCTCCTTCCGGCTTTACTAAGGACTTTTGACCGTCATAGGCATCCGGAGGGACCCTCCTCTCTCCGGCTCCAGCTCCGGATCACTGATTTTTTTTAGGAGTCATAGATTAAGAGCCTCGAAAATAATTGAAAGAAAATACCATGAATTAAGCCATAGAAATTCGAAAGTTAATCTAGTAAACATCCTGTTTATTTCCCAATTTAAGTACATACCTAGGTTCTTTTTTAATCGTTCCAACAATTTTTTTGTTCAAATTTTGAAATATCTTATCTGCAATCAGTTTGGATAACTCTCTAGAATTTCTCTGGTGTTTTTAGTACTCATTTGGTAACGGTGCATAATTGATGATTTATCTTAACTTTAGCTCTGCAGAAAATGTTCAGGTTTTTTGTTTTTTATTTTTTTTCATAATCCTGAAAAATTATAGTTTTTTTTGATTCTTGTTATGTTTTTGAATCATTTCTGGAAAATAGTGTCGCGAAAATAATTCTAAAAAATCTCAAATAAGGTCATAAATTTAAAATTTCAAAACTGACGTTGCATGTAGTGCGGTGCAGAAAGACTCTTTTATACTTAAATGGCAATTATCAAATAGTTACTCTATGATTCGTCTCGTTCGTGTTGTTCGTCGTACGTGGCGTCATTCTATGGTTAAAAATGAAAGAGAAAAAAATGTTTTCCCCTTTTTATTTCTTTTTTCTCCCCATATAATTACGTAATCAACGTAAATATCCGGCGCTTATTGTCGTAGGATGCTTTATTGCACCTGTTCTAATTCTATAGGACAAGTACGCACTTACACCAGCACCACTTATAATACGGTATAAGCCGTTGGAAAAACAATACGGTCACGCGAGCTACCTGAGCTTCGGCTTATCGTGTTCAATGTTTCAGAAGATAGTAAAAATTACCGATTTTTTTTTCTTTCATTTTCTATGCGTTTATCTTTACCTACTTGGTGTTTTATATCGGGTCATTTTAAAAAGTTTATGATGCGGTTTTGGGATTTCGAGTCGCAAAGTTGAGAGAAGTAAAACGTATTTATTGATTTGAGTTTCTGAAGAGTACAACTTTGATTTAGAAAATCTAAATTTGATGTAACTGCGTGAATCAGATTCGAGCATCTTGTGTGAGAAGAAAAATAGTAAAAGAAAACTAGACCGGATTCGTATTCAGCATTTTCTTTTATAAAAATTCGATTTTGAATACCTATGTATTTCTAAGAAGGCTATCGCACAGGGTTTAAAACCGCTTCAGTTTCAATCGCTGGTGGTTGTGGTGGTTTTTGAGAATTGGAAATCAAATGGTTGTTGGTTATGGTTTTTGGTGGTTTTCTACAGAATATTTGAAACGGTTCCAATTGGTTGTGATAACCATTTGAAATTTTCAAAAAATCTGATTGTGGTGGTTTTTAATAATGGTTCTGGTTTCAAGCGATTTTAAACCCTGCTGATCACTCCAAAAAATCTGAAAAATTTATCTGAGTCTGCAAAGACTTATTTTATTATTATTTTTTTTTTTTTTTCATCCACATTTACTATTTATATGGGAATTTGGAGACTTGATAGCCCGTTTCTTATTCATTTTTAAGAAGAACACGAAATACTGCGAAAAGTATAAAAATTGCATTTTCATCTTATTTCGCCCGAGTACTTCAAAATATTTCTTTGAAAATATGGATGTAGTGCCACTGAATTTTAATTTTTAGAGATGAACTTTGGACCTGAGAAATCATCCTAAGGCAATTCAAGAAGCCTTGGAATGAGGTGAAAATGGCTAAAATGTGAGTAGGTACTATCTAGTGTTCAACAAATAACCGGATCTTTCAAATCTATCCAAATACTCGGATATCCGGATACTATCCGGATAATCAAAAAGAAGGCATTTCATTGGATATTTCCCTAGTTGAAAAAAATCCCGCTAGGAGTGCTAAATTAAATTACAAAAAATTGAAATTAGGCAACGTCTATTGCAGGAGGTGGACGAAAATTAGAAAATTTTCAAAAATGGTTTGTAGACGACTTTTGAGGCTGTCGGAAAAGTTCAACCATTTTCGGGATATTTCGGGAACAGTTCGGAAATTTCCGTAAGATCCGGATAATTATCCGGGTATTTGGATATTTATCCAAATAGTATTTGGTATTTGGATATCCGGGTACTTGTTGAACACTAGTACTATCTAAGGCCCAAGAACTCTTTCTAGGAGAATTCCTCGGGTCCAAAATTCATCTCTGAAAATCAGAATTGATCCATCAATTCTTCAGATTATTGAGGAAAATTCGGAATTTTTTTATTACTTTCTCCCATTTTTTTTTTGTTTTTGGCATGAGGCATGGTAGAATCTAATCGATGGAAAAGACTGAAATTTTGAGAATCTTTATTCGGGGGCGAGACTTTCAAAAGTCTCGAAATTTGATCTAAGGATGCACCCCTTGACATCCATCAAAACGAATATCCACACGAATTAAAATTGATAACTAAACGGTCTGTTAGGATCGAATCGACGAGTATTATTTCCATGCATGAAAATCAAATACTTGATCATAATTTCAATTATCAAGTATTTCATCGCCAGAGAACCAAAATCGATACTCTTTTTTCGGCCAATGCCCATTTTCAATTGTAACGAAGTTTGCCGTCGAAACTGAAAAAAATTGCAACAAAAAAAGAACTATACTCCCAACAGTCCCTCGAAGAAAAACTTCGGCCGCCGCGCCGCCCAAACTCCATCGTTATAGCAGTTTATGTACGTAATCATTATAGTCTCGTTGTAGAGGGTCTGCGGGCGGCGGCGGTGCGCCAAGGGACGGAATGCGGTAAGACATCGCCCCCGCCCGTCGTAAAAATACGGCGAATTTCAAAACTTTTGGATCGTTTCACGTTGTTTATTGTACTTATTTTGAAACTTTCGTCGAAGGGGTTTTTTGTTTTATATTTGTGACGAAACCACCCCCATCGAGTTTAAATTGGCCCTTTTCGTTCGAATTTTTTCCTTTAGCCGGATTAATTTGTAATTGACTAGAGTCTGTGGGAGAATTTTTCGGATCCATTGTAAAGAAAAAATTGATTTTGGTGAAATTTTACAATCCTGTGCCAATATTTGTTTTTCCCTTTTATTTCCAACTCGTCTGAATTTTATTGGTTTTTATCAAGTACATAGTTGAAATGTTGGTAAAATTGCGCTAGATTAAATTCTCAAGAAAATAGTTACATTGCTGTAACGTATCGAGCTGAAATTGAGAAATTCAGCTGTTCAAGTATTGTTTCAAGCTTAAAACTCGATTCGACTGGGTTATCAGATTATACCTAACGTAAATTTCGAGATCGTCGACATGCTATTGCCATTGCTACGTGTATGTGTAATGTGAGGAATAAGCCAAAAAAAAAAGATGATAATAATAATAATAATAATAATCGTTGCGAAATTCCCTGTCCCGATTCCTCGCCGCTACATTGCGTTTGTCGTCGTTTAGAAATTTGCATCGCGTGACTGAATTGAATACCAAAGTAAACATCGGATTAATCAGCGGTTTAGTCATACTTTTTCGGGCGACAACGAGATTATATTAAGTATTACAGAGTGATTGTTTCGCTCACAATAGCAAATTCGCTCGTCATACCGCCTCTGCTTCCGAACAGCGAACGTATCATCCGCGTATTATTTCTGCTATCTATATTTTTCAAATATTTTCGACAAACCGCAAATTTTTTTCCTCCATTCGATCGAAACTACGAATACGTTTCGGCTTTACCCATCTATTTGTTATGCCTGAGCTATTCCATACTTAGTAAAACGGACCAAAAATGAAGCCTGGTCTTCCGATTTTGCTCGTTTTTTTTTTTACGAGTTCTTCTTGATGATCTATTTAAATATCCTCATAATTTTTCTCCCAATTCTCAAGGGGCGTGGGGAGTTCGCCTCGTAATTTTTAGACAATTTGCGATTTTTCGCCAAATTACCCAACTTTGAAGGCTCAAAACTCGAGATAGGTTGTACTTGAAGTACAACTGTTTGCGGGGTTCGAAATGATAATCACATTTTGAAAAGCTCGAGGTTGAAATTTGTTGATGATCTGAAAAAATTACAGTAAGTAGTCCTTTTTATCTAAATTTTCAATCAAAAAATTTTCAAGATGGGATCTCCGGACCCGGACCACTGGGGGTACAGGGGTCTACAATTTTGACCAAAATTCAAAAAAAATGTAAAATAACGTGTGACCTGTTGCTTGTTAGGTATTTAAGGTCACTAAGTTCGAATGTTTACTTATTTTTTGGATTTGACTCTTCAGTGTCTTCCCTATAGCCGCACAATTTTTGGGAAACGTTTGCTAAAAAATTGAAATGACGTGTGACATATCGATTGTCACTAATTTCAGGTCGTAGAATTCGAATATCGACTTAGTATTTGATTTTGTCCCTTTCCTCTTGCTCTAACCGAAAAATATAATTATACGATTAATTCGGGAGGGGGGTAATTTAGAGCGAGGGGAAAGGAACAAAATCAAATAATAAGTCGACATTCGAATTCTACGACCTCAAATTAGTGATAACCGATTTGTCACCACTCATTGAAATTTTTTACGTTTACCCGAAATTGGGGAGGGGGGGATAGGGGGACACTGATGGGTCAAATCTAAGAAATAAGTCAATATTCGAACTCAGTGCCCTCAAATACCTAACAAACGACTGGTCGCATGTTGTTTTTCATTTTTCCGAATTTTGACCTCTATCAAAGGGGCTGATAGGAGGGAGTTCAGAAAGGCCGGATGAAATAACCAAGCACATAATATTCGAAATAAGCGCCTTCAAATTAGTAGAAATCGTTGTGCTACTTCACTTTTTCAATTTTTTTGAATTTTGGTCAAACTTGTGGACCTCTAATTTCCCTCGGGGCCTAGAGATCCCATCTTGAAAACTTTTTTTAAATCGTCTATAAATTTTGTTTCGAACCCCGCAAACTATGTTCTTTCAAGTGCATACAGGGTTTCTACTGGTACGAAAATCCTACGAAATTATATGAAAAATGCACGAATTTTCAAAAAGGGACAACAAAGTACAAAAAACCTCAAAATTGTTCAAAATTCACGAAATTTGTACGAAATTTTGTAAAATTTTAGAAAAATCACTTCTAAATTACACCATTTTTAAAACATGAAATTATGCCATTTTTGGGCATAAATAAATTCGTACTTCAGTGGACTATTTGAGGTATAAATGCGAAAGAAAGCTACTTTTTTTCCTTCTCCGAAAATCCTTCTAATACTCCAAATTATTTGTCTCCTCTCAAAAAAAAAGCTCTCGATGCTAATATTTTTTATGTTTCGTTTTTCATCCTCTTTGTGATTTTTTTTTGCTTTTTCATTCTTGATAAGAAAGTTTATTGCAAAAATGTTCACATCAGAATTTTTTGGTTTTCTTCCTTAAACGTTGAAAGGAGATTTTTTTATTGCAGAAACGTGAATAAAGGGCATTTCTTTGCTCTTATCAAACGGTATTTTTCAAAAAAATTGCGCCTTCGCTTCGCTCGGGCAGTATTTTGATTGCTGAAAATTGATGATTTTTCACTGATCTTTCAGCCAAAAAACACAAAATTCACAATCAGCTCCAAATTTTTCGGAAGAAATCAGTAATTTTGAATGAAAGATCAATGATTACTCCTATTTTTTCTCGTAATTTTTGAATACGAATATGATAACAATTGATAAAATGAAAAAATATGATGTATATTAACCCGAAATTCGAAATATCAACTTCGTACTAAGTATAAATATCTATCACTTTTATTTGATATCAATCGAAAAAAAATTGTAACGCTTTAACGAAAAAAGTACGAAAAAAAAACACGAAATTTCATTTTTCTAATTCAGTAGACACCCTTTACAACCATCTCGAGATATGAGCCTTCAAATTTAGGTAATTTATCGAAAAATTTCAATTACCTAAAAATTACGAGGCCCACCCCTCATGGTGGTGGATTTATGAATAGGCTATCAATGGGACTTCGTAAAAAGAATTTGAGCGAAATCGGATGACCCGACTTCATTTTTGATCCGTATAGCCTTGACTTCCGATATGTTACGAGCCTTTATCAACGCAATTACTTACCTGTGGCCAGAATTGGGATGGATGGATGGTGCATTTTTTACAATGATGGGCGTTAGTCACCTACAATCGATCCTTGGAATTCTAACCTCGTCAAAAAGAGAGTAGGTAGTTGGTACTGATTTTAATCGATTAAAAAAACGTTAATTTTTTCTTCGAAACTTATACCTGTCTAATTTAGATTTTTTATACCTACCTATACTTATATGTACATATTATGTACTTGCGTTTCTGCCCCTGGAAGTTGGTATATGGTTGAAGAGCATCCACAGAGAGGTGAGACGAAAATACCAGATGAGAATAGTTTCACGTTCGTGTGGATTGCGTGTGAAAGGACGACTAATCAAAGAACGCTCGAGACGCCCCTCGAAGCGTTAAATTATGTGTTTTTTTTTTCATTTTTTCTTCCTCCTTGCTTCTACTTCTGGTCTACTGTCGCAGCTTCGAAGCCCTCATTTGCGAAACTGCTCGTAGTTGGAAAAGAGCTCGCCGCTCGCCGTGCCATAAAATTGCGCACCTATTCGATTTCACGTACACAGATGCACACACGTAAGAGGTTTATGGCCTGGAGAACGGCGAACGAGCATTGTTCCATCTCCCTGTCCCTACCCTTGCCCCATGTTCGTCGTCAAAATGACTAATTCGATTTACACTCGTGATGTGGCATGGTACGGCGCGGTGGGCATTTCGAAAAGGGGATCATCGTGTGTAGCGACTCGTTTATCAAATTGATAGCAGCAGCTCGGCGAATAAATTGTATGAAATTGAACAAGTTGACGAACGAACCGAGGCGCGCTGCTGTTCGCAGCGATTTAATAATAATCGCGTTTGCAAAATTAATATCTGGCTCGGGCTCGCGAAACGCCGGATAATGAAAGCAAATTACCAGAATCGAGGTTGAAAAACTGTTCTGGCCACTTTTTTAGCGTTTGATGGGAAATGCTTACGAGGGCGAAAAAAACCCACTGAATTTAGACAATTCGAATGTCGTTCGCGTAGTTGATATTTTTCGTAAAAGGCGAAAAACTCTCGAGCTTATCGAAATTTATTTTAATCGTTTCGCCTGCCGACCTGCAGCAGGCAGCACCCTGCCCCGGTTGGCTCGGGGCTGTGTAATTAATAGGGCGATTTGTACGAACGAGGTTGCCGAGCTATTCTAAGGAGTTTGAAAATTTCTCGATGCGATGGATATGGAAACGGGGAGGGCGAAAGTTTGACGTCGAGGAGAAAAAAGCTTAGATTACCAGCTGCCGGATTAGCATTAGCGAACTCTGTTTCGTTGCTGTACGCGA
Organism: Pseudococcus jackbeardsleyi; assembly: GCA_038380155.1. Taxonomy (NCBI): domain Eukaryota; kingdom Metazoa; phylum Arthropoda; class Insecta; order Hemiptera; family Pseudococcidae; genus Pseudococcus; species Pseudococcus jackbeardsleyi. The sequence goes on along the minus strand of CM076240.1, from coordinate 59,171,467 downwards.
AAAGAGGGTATTGACGGTACTTTGTACCTAACGGTGCGAAGGCACTTGTCTGCTGTGGCGCTTTAATATCGGCGAGATATCTACATACTTGTAATTTTCTATTACCTAATGCATGAAAATTGAAAATTCTCACCGCGCCGGATAATGTTTAATGCGAAATAATTAATTCTGGCTAATATCGAGCGCCCTGCAAATTCTCGCTGCTCGCTTTCCGGCTTATACGAGCGTCTGGAAAATTTCCAACTTGGATACGGAGATAGAAGACCCTTTCCATTATATTGTGCAATTTCGTACGTACAATTTTATGTTGCGAAACTTGGTTCGTATTTTCGATCGAATCGAAGCTTGAAAAATCTCGTTAAGACTTCGAACGATTCTTGTAATGAGATAATTACCCGCCTTGACTCACTATTCGTACCCATAGCGCCATGCCACTGATCGATCCCACCACCGTAGTTTGAGCTCTCGATGCATCGTCGTTTAATCGATGAAACCGACTTATCGATTTTTTAATTAGTTCCGCCAGCGCTATTCCGATGACCGAGACGAACTCGGCGACTCGGCGAGTTGCATGTATAACTGAATACTGGGTATCGACGTCGAAGTAGGTAGTAGGTAGTAGGTACCTTACCTATCTAGATGGTATCTATCTTTGCCTACGATGCGATGTACACTGTACAGTATGTAAGACCAACGTTGTGGAATTTTAACGCCCGCTTGTTTCCAATTGACTAGACGTGACGATGACGTGAGATGATGATTAAAGATCATTTCTATTCTTTGGTAGAGCCATACGACGACTTGGCGTAAGGATTGTCTATAATATACTTACGTTGGATACGCTGCGTTGCGACAATAGTTTGGTAATTTTTCACTTCGTGGTCGTATTTTGGTCTATGGCTGGTTCTTGATGGATACTTGGAATTATTGGCTGTGGTGTGGAAATGAATTGACCGTGGAAAATGTGACATAACAGCCTATCTGCTGTCTATCTCGATACGATGCTTTTTGAAAAGTAAATTAGAAAATATTGTTGGGGTTTCAAAATTAAATTGATAGAAAAATTTAGAGAAAGAGACACTGATACGCAGGTGGTGTGAGAAAAAAACGAAAAATTCTGAATTTGTCATTTTTCATAAGAAAAAATAATTAAGTATGTAGAACGAATTCGTATGAAATTTTGATTCAATTTGACTCCTTGGATTGAAGCTATGGGTTACGAAAGGGAATCTACTTTGAAAGAAAAACAGTTTTTTGTATTTTTTATCCCGAAACCTTTTTTTTCATCCAATTCCGACTCAGCTCATAAGTGATGAAAAGAAAAAAATTGGAAATTTCGATCGACAGCAGCCAAAAAATGTTACTAAAAAATCGTTTTTCGCAATTTTCAAAGTGTTATTTGCCCCTTCCCGCCTGTACTTGAAAAATGTTTCAAAAAAACCCACCTTTTTACCTGAATTTTCATCGAATTCTGACATTTAAAAAAAGTGAAATTTTTTTTATAAATATCAATACTAAAAAACAATTTATTTTGTTTTCTTGTTTCAGGTGAGTCACGAATGAAATCTAAACTAAGAAGTATAATTATTGAGTAAGTAAGTGAATTTTTTCGATTCTCAAGTATCATTGCATGAAAAATTTCACCTATAAGATTTTTTTTGTAAAAAAACTTTCCATTTTTTCCCTGCTTAAACGTCTTTTTAAGCGGACTAATGCCTCTTTTTTTGAAAAAATTGTTCGTTTTAGTACTTTTTTTCTAAAAATTTTCAAAATGTAATGCAATACCGAATTCGATTGTTAGAAAACAAATTTGGCTAAAATTTTTACCATGTATTTCTGACCGACTGAATATGAACTGACTGATTTGATTAATATAAGTGATCATGAATAACTGTAGAAAAGCCAAAGTTCGGTTTGGTTTTCTCGGTTACTTTAACGCTGAAAACTAGGTAATTAATTTCAACTTGTTAGGAATACGTGATGACTTTTTCACATTTTTCTCAAACTCGTTTCTCAGATATTGGTGTCACAATATTGGTACCTAATTGAAAAAGAAGAAACTCTGGAAGTGTTGAGCTTCATAATTTTTTAAAATTTCGATTGAAATAATTGTTAAATTAGAAAAAACGTTTTAGACAATTTTTTTAAAAATTCGAATCAGTGTTTTTTAAAAAATATTTTCTTTTTTTTCGATGTCTGATAAGTCTGATTAGTTGATTACCTAGCGGTGATTTTGATTTTCCTGGCTTCATTAGCTATTCTGTGACATTTCAATTGAAAGCCGATATTGTCGAAATCTATTATTGGCAACGTCGCATTTTTCTGATTTTTCCTTGTATCAAAATCTCTACTGTTGGCAGGATTGCACTTTCTAAAATTTAAACTTAATTATTGAGAAAATACAATTTGGGAGGGGGGAGCTAAAAAGAAAGAAAAAATTGGTAATAATCGAAAAATTTCTGTATTTATGTTGCAAATTTTTACGAAAAATTGGCGACGTTTTACTTTTCCTGGACAGTAATTGAGAATTTTTCAATCTCTACTTGGTTAAAATTTCACTCTTTTCCAAAGTATCAAAATTGGCAACGTTGCACTCTTCTTGAAACATTGTTTGCAGAAAACCAGGGATGTGAACCGAAATTGAAAAAAATATCGGCTTCGGTTGAGTGATGACGGTTTCAAATTTTTTATTTCGGTTTCGGTTACGGTTTTGTTTCATTTTTTTCCTTTATATTTCGGTTCTGGTTTCAGTTTCAGTTATAGTTATAACGAAAATGATTGTTTCCGGTTTCTAACTTTTTTAAATCGAAGTTGAGAAGCAGAAACCAGAAAATCGTGAAATTTTATCGATTTTGAAACTTGATGGATTCTGAATTTCCGTTAAATTGAGATGTTATACACCGGAATCATTTTCATTCTCCTTATAGTTCCCTCCAAAAAATAGCAAATTTGAACCTTGGTTTTGAGAGTTTTCATTTTTCAGCAAACGGTCAAAAAACTAGAAAACAAAAAACGCGACAAAAACACTCAGAAAAATTGATAGAAATTGCAAATTTTTAAAAATTGTGAAAAAACACGTTACCTATGCAGTATCAGATTTCTTCAATCTCAACGCTCCCAACAGTGCTAAATTAAAAAAAAATCATGAATCGAAATGATATGTTACAGTTTCGGTAACATTTCTTCGGTTGCGGTTCTGGTTTTTGGCCTATTTATGTTTGAGTGATTTTCAAATCTAATGAAATTGAAACCGCATCGGAGCGGTGCAAGAAAAATTAGGATCCCAGGGGGGAAATGTACAAGCAAAAAAAAGATTTTTTCAGGTATCCTGGTATTTTGAATGTCAAAACGTCGATATATGACGTAATTGGGCAAATTTCTGTTCATTTTAAAGCACTTCACAATAAAAAGAATATAATTATTTTAAATTTTTTCAACCGTGGCGGACCCAACGAGCTCTTGAGAAGACACTGGCTCGAAGGAAAACCATCCCTTTCCTCTCCCTCTACCTGAACCGCATAATACCTAAAAGGATTGCAAATTAGGGTCTTTTTATTTGTTTCATTTCAACTCCACTTTTTGGTGTGCGTTGTTATTTATCTCATTTGCTTATATGTATGTAGATGTACCTAATCTACCTATAGGTACATGTTTACATGTGCACTTCGTACACCGATTATATCTCAACATTTCCCCGAATTGCTTATTTCACATATAACGTGTACCAAATACCTACCTATGGTATTTACGTATGTAATTATGTACCCTAAAAAGTTGGTAGAAAGAAAACACAACTGCTTTAAAATGACGAGCAAATAAGCGCTTTAACCTTGGCCAAGTATTCACATTGTATGTACATAATGCATAAAGGCTGAGCGTTTGTACAGTATTTGTTCGTGTGTAATGTCTGTGTGTATGTGTAAGTGTATAGTATTAGTACCTACACCTAGGACCTACTACCTATCTATACGGACACGAAGCCGGAGAGGAACCTATAAAGACCGTGGTGTGCAGCATTCTGTTCTTCCGTTACCTATAATGTATAATGCATAATGTACCTGTGCCTGCTGCCTGCTGTCTGTACTTTAATACCTATTCAGTTTACTCCGTTGCTGGTCGATGTTCGCTGATCACTGGCATTGTAAAGTAATATAAAACCGTCGTGCTGTTATCAAATTCTCTTTCTGGCCATTTCATACAGAACAGAGTTAGCAAAGCAAACGTATATAGGTATAGGTACGAAAAGGCTGGACTCGTACGCGTTCTTTATCTATTCTTGGTATCATTTGTAAAAGTATTCGAGTCTCGATCAACATCATCCCATCGCTGCGGATACTAATTCCGCATCGAGCACTTACATTTTTATGTGCGAAGAAGAAGCCTGCCCAAGGCGACCTATAACCCATTTATAATATGTATTATGTACCTATACCGTATACGTAATGTCGTAACTGAAAAATAAAATCTTGCGTCGTTGTATCGAAAAGGAAAAAGCAAACAAAAAAGAAATAATAACAATTAGAACTAAGCGCATATTTCAAAATGTTACCCCAACGAGGATAGCGAATAAGCGCCGCCGCCGCGTGTATTCTTCAGCACCGTTTTCCACACTACAGTACGTTTGAACCCGAATCATGCGACCCAGCGAGGGTTTTAAAGTAATAAAATACTCGGGAGGGATGCTTTCCCATCGAGAATTTCGGTTCGCGTTTAATTATAAAACTAATTCGAGGCGAGGTGAGGCGGCTACAGCTTGTAAGTTGTTTTACGATCATCATTCGAGGCTTGGGTTTCGATAAAAACCGACGATAATTTTCGACTATCTATGCTATATACTCGTAGTTGGGCATCCGAGAGGCAACATAGTATTATATAATGTATAGTGTATACTTATACTTATGTGTACTCGTAGTCTTTCTCACTCTTCGCCGGTAACGCTGCGCCGAGGCTATGGCTATAGAGATGCTGGAAACCACAGCCCATCTTTGTAAGCTTATAACGTGTCGCACATGGAAAACAGATGAGGTGGCGAGGACGGGGCCGAGGGATGGCGGCGACTTCAACGCTGCTCTCTCTTTCTCTCCAATTCTATCTCGCTTTCTGGTGTTTACTTCTAGTTCTTCTTCTTTGTTTGAAATTCAAGCGGGATGCTTTGTTCCAAAGTAAGCGTATGTGCAATGCGGTGCAGTCAGCGAGGTTTTTCAAATGAAATGAGAAAAAAAAACAAATAAGTACGGTTTCATTTTTCATACGATGGCTTGAGCTGCGCCGCCGTTGCTTGTAATCCAGGCACGTACGCTGTGGCGGAGAGGGTTCGAAGTCAAACCCCCTCAGGAACTGAGAAAGAGGGAAAATAAATCCTTTAGAATGAGAAAAATTCATAATTTTGCACGAATGAGTGGCTCATAAGTCGAAATATGTATGAGTAGGTAATAGGTAGGTATTTATCAAAAAATTGTAAGAAATTTAAATCCTGGAAGTTTAGTGTTGGTGTATTGAAATTGCGCTTTTTCACAAATCAAATCGGATACTTGAATTTTCCACGTATTTCCCTTCACCATATAAATTTCTAAAATTTCATATTTGTGTGGGGAAAACCCCCGAAAATTAATGAAAGTTTGAGATTTTTCTCCTTTTTATGCTCAGTTGAGCAAATTTTTCATTTTCCCCTCATTTGTATCAAATTTCCTGCATTTTACCTTTTTTTTCATTCTTTTTTTCCCCATTTGAAATTCCCCACAATATGAGAAAATTTTACAAGATTTTCTCATCGCCGATGCTAAATTCTTGTAACAATACTGAAAAGTTCATAGAAATTTGTATTTTTTCTCTCAATTCCCCTCCATTCTTTCAAAATTTCAAATGAAGAGGCTTAACGAATCATTTTGATATTTCGATATGCACTTGTATAAAATACGTGTCTAAAGCACATATTATTTTTGTATAAAATTGCCAAGGTTAAAAATTGAAATAACTCGAAGAATTTATTCATTTATCATTACAATAGCTCAAAAAATGCACGATTTAGTGACGTCAAGCAAAAATTCATTCTTTTCTGGGCCCTAGTTTTTTTGCTGGGGGAGGGCCGAGCAGTCTTCAAATTTTTAATACTTCAACATTTTTTCAACCATATGACAGGCAAACCCTTCCCAGGGCATAATTCCTTGTACGTGCCAGCTATACGATCCATTCCACTATTAAATTGAATGTTCGCTTTATAAGTTGCGTGCGTGTGCGTAACGACGCCATCTTTAATAGCGCATTCGTTTCGAATTTGGAAACACTCCCATGTTGCGGAGTATGAATACAACATTCAATATCTACTATCTACCTGCTGCGCTGCCGAAATAACCCTAATGAAGGTGTTAGGCCATGTTAGGCGTAAATATGAAAGAAAAAGGCGAAAAAAAAGGACGCAGCGAACAAAGGACGCAGCGCACGACTTACACGGAGCGAATTGTTTGAAAAGTAAGCGCGCAACTTACGCATTTCGCATCTTATCACAACCTTCAACCGTCGTACAACGAGAGCGAGTCGAAAAATCGAAAAATCAATTCGGCGACGGCGTACCTACATTTTCGACGCCTTGGAAAATTCTATCGTCGTTTTTCCTCTTCCCTCTCCCCTCAGCATTTTCCCTTTTGGTGTTGGAGTGGTAAAGGGGGATTGTCACTTTGAGTTCCTAATTTTCCACCGTAGAATGTCGTGTCCGAGTCTTCGAAATCAAAATTGTGAAAATAATCTATTTCATATATTTAAAAAAAAGGTCGAAATTTTGACTGAACAGAATGTCCTGCTTCACTTTTTGGAATTTGTTCACATTCGTACGATTTTTGAAAAAAATATTAATGCTACTTAATTGATACTTGCTGCAGAATTTTTAAAAGTAGCTAGCAGATCCCAGCAGGGTGACATTTTGTTTCCTTGGAAACGCTAGTGAGATAGTGTGCAATAAATTTGGTATTTTTTTTCTCGATCTCGACTACAGCCTGTACATTTTCACTGTTTTTACGTCGTCGTAAAATTATTCCTCGTTTTTTTACCCTCCTTCCATTTTATGCTTCGAGCGAAAGCTTGATCGAGGTGGAGAAATATTTCAAAAGTTACGTAGCTCAAAGTTGGTTAGAAATAATCGAGACGAGTTTTTTTTTGTATTTTATGCGCATTTTAATCCATTGCCTTTATCTGAAATAACTCCGTTTGAAAGAAAGAAAAAAAAACGATGAGTCGATGATGTGTTTGTCAAAGAATTTTATTTTTAGCCGATATCTGATTCATTTTTCATTGTACTCGGTTATCAAAGGAAACCACCCAATCATAGTACGAACTACGAAGAATATTATTCGAGTCGAGCATTATACTGCGAGTGCATTTACGCATACGAAACTAGGAATAATGAAAAGTATTTATTTAGCGAAGCATTCAGTCGAATTCAGGACGCCGCGTGTACGTAAAAACTAAAAAGTCGTACCGTACGTTATTGAAATGTTTACTAGTGGGCACGCATGCGCGTTGCGCGTCAGTATGCGTAATGTTTGGATGGTGGCGGGCGCGCGGGGCTACGGTGCGGTGGCGTTATGTTGGTTTGTTCGACTGTTCGTCAGTTAGTTCAGTTCTGGCGCGACGATGGTTATTGTGCGTACGTGTCGACGATGTTTCGTATTTTATTTAATATTATTTTAATAAATCGTTTACGTTATTTTTTTTACTGTTAATTTATATTCGTAAATATTCGATCGTTGAATGGTGCTGTGACGAGATATTGTTTTCTATGTTTTAGTGTTTAATTTTAAGCTCGAAGTCGTGTTTTTTTTGCCTACCCTAATCGTTTTTTTTTTCGTCTCGTTCTTCGGTATTTTTCTGTTTATAGTGAGTAGTGAACGGAATAAAAATTGGTGATTTCGGAGCGCACGTACGCAACCTACGAGGTAATGGCGGTTGTAAACGGCAATTTTCCATATTTCAATTTGACCAGCACGAATGGCAGCGGCGGTCGGACGTCCGTGTCGAGTAGCTTGAAAGATTTCACGAAACCGTTGCACGTCGATTGTAGCGTCGAGTACGAGCTGCCGAATTCGGCGAAGCCGCCGATCGGTACGAAAAACGAGCCCTTGCTAATGATACATCCGTCGTACTACCGGAGAGAAGAGAGCCAGAATCGTAGCCCGTTTATAAACAATTTACCGCAAAGGATAACTAATTATATGAGTAGCGGCAGCAGCGGTAGTAGCAGCCAAAGCACCAGCAGACAGCAACGTTCGCAGATGCGAGCTTTGGCGGCGGCTGCGGCGGCCGCTGCCGCGTATTCTCAACCGTCGAACGGCAAGACATCTCAGATGACCAAGTCGACTGGTAGACCGTCTTTAATATGTTCCTCAAACGAGGCTGTGAATTGTAACACCGATCGTGGTATATTTAGAAGAAGCCCGCTGACTGCTGCGACCAATTCGGCCGATTTAACCTTACATAGTGATATTCAAACCGTACCCGATGCCAGATTTTTAACAGCGATCAAGGATAATAAATCGTTCATAACAGGTACAGCTCTAATTGCAAATACCTTCTAAGATTTTCTCGCTCCGTCGCGGTCGTAGTCTTAATCTTGGTGTTTTGAAATACCAGTACGTATACGTACGGCGGGCCGCCTGTCGTTACTCGTTAAATTTAATTGCCCGCAGATTGCGAGTCGAACGTCGAAGCTGGATTTGGCTCGAGTTTCTGCTTTTGTCGTCGGGCTTTTCGGTTTTTTTTTTTATCGAGGTATGGCTATTGTTTAGGAAATGAAATCGACCGTAGAGTCGTGCGTATTTCTTCGATGTCCGGATGAGGTAGCCAACGCGACGCGACAGCTGGATCACTGAATCCCCATATTGACAATGTTACAATGTCTTAACGGGTCCTGCAAAGACCTGCTTTGTGTGCTTTTCCAATTAAACATCCTGTCGAGTTTCAAAACTGTAGTTCTAAGAACTTGAAGTTAACTATCTGTGACGTATTTCGATTTGGTTTTATGAGAAATTTTAGCAGTCTATTGGTTACTAAAATTGAACATCTATGTGAAATGTTTTGAATTTGAATGCCAAGTAATTGATAGTATACCTATTCTACTTTCTGGAAAACGTGTGAAAGTCGGAGAATTTTGAAAATCTGAAAATATCAAAGCATTTTTGGTTTGTTTCAGGATACACGAATAAATTATCTACGATAAGGTTTCTTTTTGCTTGTTTTATTACAAAATTTCACCTTCGCAACGCTCGAGCCAAATTATCTGATTTTTTATTCATTTTTAGTTGACCGTGATTATGAAAAAATTGATATTTAAATGCATGTCTTCGTCTATTAAATTATGAATTTTCCGAAAAAATTTCGCTCGTCACGCTCTGGGGTAATTTACATGTTTTCTTTTTACAGTATTCATTTGAAATTTTATTTTTTGTGAGGAACGAACTTTCAATTAGCTATCAAACACCCTGTACTCGTTACTGGGATTGCTTTCTCAATCGCTGTAATAGTAATTTTCACGAACGACGACGGATTTGCTAAGCTGCCGCGAAATTATTCAATTCTACGTAGGTAGCTACTTAGCTAGGTAGTAGATACCGCTTATAAGGCGTTTTACGTTTTCTGCTCGTTCTCCATTTCGAAGTCTATCTGTTTGGCATATTTCATCAATGATGGAAATGAAATATTCGAGCGCGGAAACGGCGCGGCACGGCGCAACGTTTATTATGTTAAATAGTGCGAACTACAGCGAAGTAATGTAAAACAAAACGAAGAAAAAAAATTACGGGAGGTATTTATACGCGTCGATTACTATTAAACAAATAGCTCTGGTTTTGCGTTCTCGTTTTTCTACGGTGTACCAAACCAACGAAAGAAAGTTGACCTTATAGCGGCGGTGTAATGTTGCAAAATATTCGCACCGGCAGCGGTAAACAGGAAACAAAACGACGAATTTATTGAGTACCTGCCTCTATGTCGACGATAACGTTAATTCCAGCCCGAATACGAGTAATTATTCGGGCGTCCTTTCTCTACACCCGTTTCGTAATTCGTACATGGCAGTAAGGTCGAAAATCGATAATGGATGATAAATTATGCCGACTTTTTGCCAACGTGCCGTAAAAAATTTTCAATATCGAGCGAAGGAGCTGTCTATTTTCACTAAAGAATAATTATCGGATGACCTTACGTATTCTATTCGACGATTGGGGTGAGGGAAGGGGGTAAAATTACTAGATGATTGTACGTTTTATTATACCTTTTGATGCGGTTACGATGCTCTTTTCTGTCTAGTTCGTTTGATCGAGTATTTTTTCGGTGGTGTTATTAACGATTGATGATGCGAATGCCTCCCGTTGCGTCGGTATGGTTATTCTTATTATCATCGCTAGATATACCTAGCTCCGCGGCGACGGAATTTTTATACTCGTCGATTTATGCCGATGGTTTTGGAACGTTGAAAGTAAAATTCGAACTTTCAACAGCCCTGTGAGCGTCCACCCTGCGAAAAATATTACTAATCGAATACTCCTACGTCCTACGTCTGGATAAGAAAGAAAATTCGTTTCGACCGCGCCCCTGGGCGGTTTGGCTGGTTGAGATTTTTCTACGTTCGTAGACGTCAGTCGGCTGCATGTTTGTGAATTATGTACTTACTGCTAGTTTTGCTTTCGAGATGGGAAAAAGTATACGTTGCGAATGCAAAAAGAGTCAGAACCGAGTCTCGCCATCGATGATGGTGCAACGCCGCTTAGCTTACAGCGGTTGGTTCCTATTGTAATTTGTAATGAGATGGAATGAACTATTGTGTGGTAGGTATGTTGCTGTAGTATATTTCTATGGACTTTTTTTTTTATCGTCACACCCTTCTTTGTATGAGTTATTATGCTGTCTGTGAGTTTGAGATTCTGAGCAGTTGGATATTGGGAGCTTGGAGATGGATTGAGAATGGTTGAGATGACGATGACGATAACGGTAGCGTTGAGAACGTCGAATCTGTTTTGTTATTTTTTGAAAAAAAAAAAGTACAGGAACAGTCTGATAATTATCAGTATCATGTTATAAATTTGGAAAAGGCTTGGGATTTCGGAATTTTTCCGTCAAATTATACCTACTTCGATTTTTGAAAATCTGATTTTTCCAAATTTCTGGTCTCGCTGCATTCGACCTGAATTGAATTTTTCATCAAAATTTAGTTACCAATTTAGAAACCGGATGACAAATTTATCATTAGATGAATTACTATTTTAGCTTTGGGTTTCGTTGATTTTGTTTGTTTCTTCTACATCGATGAAATGTGATCATTGAAGCTTGATTTTCTACAAAAAATGGTAAATTTTTCAAGATATGAGAACGCGTATTCAATCTATTTAGTTTTCCAAAAAGTTTCAATTTTTTGGAAGAAGAAAAAAATATTTGGGAGTTGAAACAAAACAAGAAAAAAGCACGAATTTCACCGGATGAAGAAATTTTAGATCCTGGATTCCATTTTTTCTCTTGGTTGGAGGGAGGGGGGTAGAGTTTTCATTAGTACTCATTTTGAAAAAGTCATTCTAAACGTCCTGCTGAGGTCTTGTTTCTAGTTTTTGGATTTTGCGAAAAATTTGATTTCTTTTTGTGCTGAAAAGAGGATCGTTTTTTTGGGGACGGGGGGGGGGAATTGAAATAAATTTATGAATTTATGGTAATTGGTAGTAAAAGAAATAGTGAATTTTTCAAAAAAAATTCTGAAAATGCTGCTGTGAAAAAAATGAGTGTTTGGGAGAGAGAAGAGGGAAGAAGTTTCAAGTAAGAGTTGATGAAAATATTTTACATTTTGGCCCGCAATTCAATCTATACTTTTTCCACGGTAAGAATAGCATGACGTCAGATAGGTCAGACCAACCGTTCTGCACAATTCACAATATTGTGCAGATCGGTTGGTCTGACCTCTCTGACGTCATGCTATTCTTACCGTGGAAAGAGTATAATTTCTGAATCTGTATTAAATTTTGTGGAATCGACGAATTTCGTATCTTTTATCACTGCCAGCTGTGTTCTAAACTTCTACATTTTGCTGGCATACGCTACATTCGTTAAAGAACCAAGGACGCAGGATAGAGTACGACAATTTTTCTCCGCCAACTCGATCGTTGCGATTTTTTAGTCGTATAATCGCCGATTCGCCGTTGGGCTTGGCCGGAATTTCACCGCGTAACGACGTACAGTACATTCTACATACAAAGTCAAAGAACCCTTTTTCACGTTCTCGTACGCACGAAAATTGGCAACGATCGTTGAATTTGAGACGGGCGTGTGCTTTAAGCGACGACGAAGTTGCACCGAAAAAGTATATCGTTCGTTTTGAATTGTCCCTCGTTCGTATCGCGTATCGTATAGACCGGAGAGCACGCGGATATTACCTAGCGGCGGTATTTATCTGTTGTAATACGTGTTCCAGTTTGGAAACTGCGAAAACAGTTGGGGGAACGATAATCCTCTTTTTGGTCCATCGTACCATTGGTTGCTGCGTTCGTGTTTCACGAAATACCTACCTACTCGTGTACTATAAATCTAGTCAAATGGTGTGCGAAAGTTGACTCCGAACCCTCTGTTTCGTTTCGTTATGTAGTTGGAACCCCCTTTTTGATGCTTTGATCGACCAGTTAGTGGTAATTTTGAACAGCGTTGTGTGCTCGAGCTGTATGGTGTCGTTGTAAATTATTCCGAATGATCTTTTATTTGATTGGGAATTCCTTTGATTTCGTTAATGGACGTTGACGATTGGCAGCTGCGATGGTGACGAAGGAACGGGAATTTGATTATCGAAAATACAAAATTTTGGGAATCGAAAATGAATACATAGAATCGGTGTATTTGAACGGGCGAACGGAGCACGTATGAAATCCTAATCTTAGAGGAGAAATTATTCGAGGTTTGGAAAAGAATCACTGCATCATCGAAAATGTATACGAAGAAAAAATAAAAGGTTCAAAGGTTGTAACTATCATTCTTTTTTCCCGAAGTATAAAAAAAAAAGCAGGACCTTTCCGGCTGGTGTTTTGTTCTTCTTTCTAAATCTTTTCAACTGCCTAGTGAGGATTTTTGAGTACATAGAAGATTTTTTTTTTTACTCGTCTGAAATACGACGCCGCATGTATCCGGGTCATTTGGGTTCTTATTGTATCGTTGCGTGTAAGTCGAGTTTTATAGTACCCCTGTTGTCCGGCCGGGTACCTACCTGTCGGGAGATTTTCCACATTTTAGGCTCGTAAGGTTGTAAATCAGTCAGTTGCAGAAAATCAAACCGTAATTCGACTCGTCGGTAAAAATAAATCAATTCGATATCGTAATCGGGGGTTTTCGTATACCTGCTCGATGATGAAAGAGAGAATTAATTTAAGTAGTCGATTTGTGAAAAATGAAGTACCAGCTTGGTCCTTGAGCATGATTTTTGCTGCCCTTCGCTGATGCGAGATTGCGACCGCGAATCAAATTATCAAACAATACGAACGAAATGAAAAATCGATGCAAAACAAAATTAAGCTCGAGTGTATACAAAGTCAGCTGTTTTTTAAATTTCGCGCTATGGCGTAATTAGAACTTCGTAGAAGTGTTCGAGAGCGTACTTTATTTGCGTAATTTTCAATGCGAAGTTTTGTGGCAGTTGTGGAACAGGTCCGAAAAAACCTTTATGCGTGTGTAACCGAATAAAGCGATTGGCTGTGCTGTGGTACGATTATCTTTATCCGCATCTGCGCCCCTGGCACCGTTGCTCCGTTCTTTTGAAACCCTCTCTTTGCTGCTGGCGATGCCGTACCTTTTGGAAAAATAAGCAAACAGCAAGAATACTCGTTTCCAATTAAGATTACCTAAGCTGCTCGCGATCCTTTCTCTTTCAATTGTCATCGTCGTATAAACGAAAATCAAGCCGGTGCGTTGGAGTGAGCCGAATGAAAAGAACACGATTAATACGCAAATACCAAATCACCCTCGCGCTTTTGGCGAAATTTTTCCATTTTTTGGCAGCGTGCGGAAAGTAAACGGAGGGAAACCTCCATCGAGGTAGTAATTTTCAAATCTGGCCATAAAGAGAAAAGGTTTCTTTCGTCAAACCGGCGCTCGTCGTTATCGCAACTGCGCTAAAAATGTTGCGATACCGAATGTATTTGTGTGTGTACATACATTATTTTTTAAACGTTCTTTCTCCTCCCCTTTTTTTGCCTTTCACGATTTCATTTTCCACGTCATGGAATATATTTGGTTTTTTTTTTTGTTCGCCCTCGTGTCATCTTTATATTTTCCATTTCTTCGAAATATTTCCACGTAACACGCGATTCGTTGTAGGTCTGCTGGTCGAATTGTGCTGTTTTTATTTTTTTTTCCAAGTATAATTTTCAAGTTTCGTACGAAACATGTTGGTATCGTCGTTCGAGGCGCATTTACACACTTTTTAACGATAGTTTTCCGGCGATAAGGAGAGCAGAATGGTGTATTGTTCGAGGACGAGACATGATTTTGGATTTTTTTGTCGGGCCAGTTCGAAGAAACGTTGTTTGGTTGATTTCCTTTTTCTTGGAACCTTCGGCGCGGAAAATATGCGAAGAATGACGATAGTTGACGTGGTTTTGTTAAAATTATCAAACGTTGGATTGATGCTTCGAGTAGGATTACAATTTTACCAACGTACGTGGTAATTACTATTATGCGAAAACACAACATCCTATCCTTCGTATACGTTGAACGTCATATGGAACTTTCATTTCCTGCGGCTTTTCGGAAGTCGAGCACGCGATGTTCTGCTAGTCGAAGATCTCGACGGTGGCGGTGTCTAGATCGTACTCGACTGTGACCATTACGCCAGTAATTTTCTGTTATTATCGATTGTTTGCGAATCCATTATCCATTGATTGCCATTTCCTTTCATTTCGTTTCGAGAACTGCCCTCCTGATTTTTATTCATCATTTGAGCTGGGGTTTTGTGAGTCACGGTATCTGGGGCATAATGCGCCGGAGGACAGGATGCAAATTTGTCTATTGTAATTGAAAATTATTTTTCAACTGTCATATGAATTGATGAAAATTATCGAAATTCACTGATTTTCACCGGGTTTTCAACTAAATTCATAAGTTTCCCTGGCCCTTTTAGTGAATTTTCACAGATTTTCCAGTGTTTTCAGTGAAATTTTTTTCCCTAATTTGTTTTTAGAAAAAATTTCACTGATTTGTTTTTAGTGAAGATTTTTTGCTGATTTTCTCTTGAACTGCAATTCTGATCTCAGTGATTTTCCATAATTTTTACTGATTTATAAAATAATGAGGTAGTAAATATAGGTAATGAATCAGTGATGAAATTAAATTGAAAGCTAAAGTGAAATAAATTGCTGGAAAATCGGTAAAAATTCGCTGAAAATCAAAGAAATAGAATTCCTATTGATTTTCTCTGTGCTGCGATTCTTACTTTTTTCGGTGGCTTCGTTGTTTTGAAATGAGAGAGAATAATCAATAATGATTTTGTTTCATTTGTATGATTTTTTTTCAAGATGTGGTTTTTGTGAAATATTTCGTTTTCGAGTTCCGAGAAAAAATTCCGGCGAATTTTTCTGTAAACTGCATTTAATTTCCTATCGAATAGTAAATTTAGGTGGCACTTTTCCTCAAAATTATTTGTTCTCCTGTAAAGCAGTGGCGGTAGGGCAAGTTGCAAATTGAAACTCTATCGTGTTACAAACGTTATTTTCAATTGAGAATTTCTTGAAAAAATCATATGTACATGGTGCTAAACATGTTTCAATTGATATTCCAGCGATATTTGTATTTTGGCTTCAATTTTCGGATAAAGTATCAAACATTGGCTTGAAAAATTCGTAAAATCAACCACAGTAGCTGAAATTTTGAATGTTGATTTTAGAACTCCCTTCGCTCTTTTGAAAAATTATACTTTTATTTTAATTTGTAGAGTAAATTTAACAAAAAAGAGAAAAAACTCACAATTTTTTGCCCCAGAAAAAAAATTATTTTGGCGAAATGGAAGGAAAATGTTCAAACTTGAATTTGGTTGTTTTTAAAATTAGACGATTTAGCCAATTTGAATAGATTTGGCAGATCATTAGTTGGTGCATTTTGCTGCAGGTTCTCTCGAAACGTATTTGAAATGAAAACATGGAAATTCGATCGGATTTTCAATATGCGATCAAATGTTTTGCAAATTACTAAAAACTTGCGACGAAGATTACATCGAATTACACAGTATTCGTATTCGTAATCGTAATCGTGTACCCGATTTTCCTCCTTTTTTCGATTAAGTAAACAGTAACACACATGTGCCCTGCATACTATGTACTTAAACGTAGCCCGCACCCCATCCCGCCCGCATCCCTGGCCTCCTTATGCACGTCGACGTGCTACCTACGTGTACGTATGTTATGTATCTACATCTACTATGCGCTGTGTACTGTGTAGTATATTATCAATCTAAAGACTCTTTGACGAGCAAATTGTATCCGTAAAATAAACATGGAACGATTTTTCTATATATCTTGACTTGACGTTACTTCTCATATTTTGTAAAAAGGTTTTCGCGCATGAATAAGCACACAAAAAAGGCGCATTTCAATCTCGATAGAGAAAACGTTAGGTACAGTAGGACTTGTGTACCGTCGTCGTCGTCCTGCGTCTGTACGGTTGTATTGGGGAGTATAAAGAGAGTTATTTTCTTACATAAGATTAATACTAGGTACGTAGAGCGCAAAGCGCAGCGTAGAAAAAACCTTAGCTCGACTCTGGCTTCGCGATGCGAATTTATCGAACAATGTCGACTGCGACAACGACAACGGCGTTTTTCTACATGAATTCATTTTTATAATTGCGTACAAATTGTGTCGTATACGGAGCCAGTATGGCAACAGTGACTATAGACGTAGTCGCGTTCTCGACAATTTACCGATTTTCTTCACCGTCTAACGAAATCGTCGTCGTTCGTTCGACCGCAATCTTCCACAAATTCGTCCCAAGGTTGTTGAAAAATTCTGTAATTGCGCGAATACCTTGTAAAAGTAAAACCATAATAGCCAATAGGTATAAGTATCTACAAGATTACGTGTAGAGTTTTTCCAGAAATCGAACTGTAATTTAGTTTGTTTATCGTGGCTGAGGTTTTCATTCGAATGCTGTTAACCAAATCATTTACGAGGAAAATGATGAAAATATATAATCGAGAGACGAAATAATAACTAGAAAAAAATAATCAAATGTAATATTGATTGCGACAATGCTACAACGATGATTTCATCTTGCCTCAGTCGTTCAATCCAGGTCCAGTGTACTCTTCTCCCTGTTATAATGTTGAATTATGTAGTTCATTCGCGAATGTGCAGCTTCGAGGGCACTTCGATCGTATTTCGCATTCTGCATTTTGTAGTATTCTTTGAACTTTTATTTTTCGACAATGTCGAACGGTAAATCGCTTGCCAGCTTATTCGAGGGTGCATTTTTCGATCCGAGCGAGATGAGAGGTCCTTATTTCGTCTGTAGAATATGCTGGGAAAAGTTTGCTGGTGGTTCGTCGAGAATCAGCGAGCTTTGTGTTTCTATAAAATTGCAATTACGTGTTTATTATTGTTGAGAGGATGTCTGGTAGGCTGAGTCGTTTCTTGTTTTTTTCTTCAGTTGGAAAAGTTGTTGGGGGTTATAAAAATATGTGAATCAATGTTGAAAAGACGGGGTGGAAAATTTGCGTCTCCTCCCGCTTGAACTTTTATCGTCCATGAGTAGTTCGTAATTTGAAAATTTTAGGTTGAATAATTGTTCAAAATGTTTTCTTTTTAACGTAGTTGTTGATAAACAGTTGGTATACCTTGAAACGGGAAAAAATTCACAATCGCGATTGTGTTTATGCAAATGTTTTCAATCTATCGTCAATCATCACAAAATTTTGGCTTATGATGCGTAATTTGAAAAAATTGCATATTTTTCAAGTCCCTACTGTATTTGTAATTTTAAAATATTAATAAGGTGTTTTAACAATATTTTTGACTGATAAGAAAGTCTTGAAATTGGCAAAGTTGTACCTAGTAAAAACTGAAAATTTCAAAAATTATCCAATTTTTGTTTTTTTTGTTTCGTAATTTTTTTAATTTCGTTGAATTTTTTTTAAATATTTGAAATAATGTGTTATTCATCAGGATTGTTTCGAATTTTTGTTAGGGTATTTTTTTTGTGTGAGAGGACAAACATCCAGCACTGAAAAAAATAGAGTTGCAAAAATTGATACATTTCATTGCATGAAAATATATTTTATCGATTTCGCCATAAATTTTCTATTTCAGAATAAATGTTTCCAATTTTGTGAATTGAAACACATTATTATCATTTTTGGAAAAATTTTATCTTTTTTTTCCGTTGTGAAAAAATCTTACTTTTAAATTAAGTTAGAATTCTGTTTTGATTTCACGAAGTGTGGATACATTATTCACCTTCTCAAAAATGTAGTGTGTTGTGTTTCAATATTCACAATTCATGAAATTGCTTGTAGTGGGAAAATAATTAATTCTGATGGAAAAAAAAAGTTGAAAACATGATCTTTTTCATGATTTAGGGATGTCTAGTTGTCTACCTACCGATGATGAACGTCATTACTCATTAGGAAGTAGGTAACGATTTTTTTTTGTGAAAAATTCATACGAGTAAAAAATTTAACATGTGTTTTATTGAAATTTCAAGAGATGACTGTAGTGTTTTGAGCGAAAAAACTGTTATTTTCGTCTAATAAAATTGAAGAAATTCCATTTTGGTTGAAAATTTTCGATTTTTTCGGGTGAAAAATGTTTAATGCTACGTGCTACACTTCGTTTACTTAATTCTTATCTAGCTGAAATTTTTAGCTATCATGTGTAGCAGGGCAAGGCGGATGGGTCGTTTCGGCAAATTACATTTCAGAAGAATAGAGATGATATACGAAAGTACGTGTTTCTGTCTACTTGTTTGAATGATGCCCGGTTTACAATACGTGGCCGGCGGCGAGGCGTAAATAAGTCGACTTAGGTATTTCACAGAAAGCCCATCGGCGGGGCCTGCGTTACAAAAGAAAATAAATCATCCCTTCGAAGGTACGGTAAAGGCCGAGCAACACCCTGGCAACCTGAACGTAGCTCTTTTTACTCTTCTGCTGTAATATAAAAGCCATCGAAGGACGGACGCGGTGCTGAAAAAACACATGTACCGTGTACCATTCGGGGGTGATTTGCGACTTGCGAGTGTGTTAGGCTGGTGCTGCGCGTACCCTTATCCTCTACTTCGCCTTACCCTTATCATATATTATGTTTTTTCTCTTCAACCTGCGCTACGTTGCGTAGGTATACGTATAACAATGTAAGTAATGTATGTAGTATGCGAGAATGAGCGAATGAGAATGGAATTTGGTAAATTATCGCGCGCTCTTTCTGTTCTCGTCGTCATTCAATTTTTGGTGTACGTTTTGCGGGCGTTTCTGGGACACAAGTGATGAGGGATACAACTTTTGCAGAAAAGAGTCTCCTTTGGGATGCCCCGTCGGCTTGGACGTATGTATTGTAATTTTAAAAATTATTGCTCGTCGTCTTCGTCAAGAAAACTACTAAACTCTCTCTCGTTGCAGTTATTTGCAACTTGGAAAGATCATTTTATGAGTTCTTGTTCTGATATGATGTGCAATGTACATAGGTACGAGAATACATGTATGTAGGATACGTATCGCCCTGCCCCCTTTCCAACGAATTCCGGCCTCTCACTCATTTCCGCGTCGTCCGACCATAAAACCGATAAAAATGGTAACAGTTTTAAAAGCGGTCTGATAAAATTCTCGGTATTATACAAGTACACCATCGCGGCTCTGCGTATACTTTACTTATCGTATACGATATGTACATTACGACGAAGAAAAGTATTGAGTAAATATCGTCCATTGATATTGCCACAGCGTGCTGCGCTGTGCTGTATTGGAAATGTATTTACGTTTACGTAAGTGCTCACCCTTTGCCCCGACTTCGTCCCTCGTTGTACGCCTTTTTTAAAAGTATATGCGTGTTATGAACTCTGGCGGCGTCTCAGGGACGATGACGACGACGACGTCGACGTTTAAGCTCACATATAACTTATAACCTCATGCCATGCTATACCATCCATCCCTCTTTGCCTTCGTTTCTAGTTTCTATGCTGTTCTCATAGCACGGCGCCATATCTGGGCTGAAATTTTCCATTTCGATACATGGCGGATTAAATGGAAATAAATCGAGCATTGTATAAACTTTTTTATCCACCTTTTTTTTTAGCGGTTGGCTGGCCTTCTCGCGTACTGTTTTTCGCAAAGAATTCTTATTGCTCGTGCGTTTGTCCCCTTTTTTGAAAATTCAGTTTGAAAGAAATGACAAATCCTGAAATTGTCTGCATCTTGAAAAATCTGAATCAATCAAATTGAGTAAAGCTTAGCTTTTTTCAATCTGTGAAGCATGTAGTTTTCAATGAAAATCAGTACTTAATTTTTTTTATAGATCAATCATTCGAAAATTACTGATTTTTCAGTCAGCTTCCAATTGGTCAGAAAAACCATAATTTGTGACTGAAAAAGAACTGAAGAATCGCGCATTTTCAGTGGAAATATTTACTAATTCAAGAAAGCAAAATTTCATTGATGATTTGATTCAAATTTTAAAGAAAGTGTATTGAAAAATTGAAATATTTGAAGGCGAAAATTTCAATTTCCCCTCCACACTTCGTCCAATATCATGAATTTCGATATAGTGGTATGAAAACATGAAACGTAGCTATTGAAATATTTACGGTAATTTACCGTAATTATTTAAATATTCACGGTAATTTACTGTAATTATTGAAATGTTTATTATAATTTACCGTAATTACTGAAATATTTACGGTAATTTACCATAATTATCATAATTTTCACTGTAACATGGTGTCTACCGGGCATAAAAATCATGAAAAACACGAGAATAAGCATGAATTATCATTTTCTCAATCGTTAGACACCATGTTTTACAGCTTGCAGCAAGTTTCAAAGCTGCAATATTTTGGAAGGGAGTAAGTAATTCGGTTTCTTTTAATAATTTTTTTCATCGCTTTTTTGTCGCTTTTTTTTTCATGTACCTTAGTGACCTTTTTTTGGAGCAAATGAAAGACGATCCCTGTACTCACCTACTGGTTCTTTCGGCAATACAAAAAATATAAAAAGATCCGCTAAAAGATTCTTATGTATACGGCCATATTGCTACAAAGAGAATGACAAAAAAAAAAAAGAGAAGATGGCGAAAAAAAAACTTGTCCACAATCAACGTGGAAATCTAGACGGAAAATATTTACGAATCATTCGATGCATGTTGGTCGATTTAGACAATACGGTGTAGAATAATATAACTCGATATCCTTCTCACGACACCTTCGTCTTGGAATCGTGAATACGACAATACAGTACGTTTCACGGCACGGTTATTTTTTTGCCCTTCGTCGTTGGCATGGCTGTTCGCTGCTGCTTTGAATGCTTTCATTTAAGATGCACATCCTACATAGTATACGACGTATTCGGTATTACCATCGTGCCATTAGAGCAGGAGAAAGAGCTTTCTTCATCTCGTATATAGTCAGTTAGGCACCGGCTCTATAGGTTGTATTTATAGTTTCTCCTTTATTTCGTCTCTTTCTTTTTTCTTTTTTCAACGCACGTCATGGTATAAGGTTTAATTCGACCCTATTCACGTAGCGCGAAAGAGTCTATATGGGTACCTTGTAGTTGTAGCGAGCTAGAGCTATATAATGAGAACATATTTAGCGGCGCCCTCTCCTTTCCGCCTGCTCTTCGCATCGTTGTTCGCTTCAACCCTTCCCATCGTCGACCTTCTGTTCGACGTATCGTCTAGCTCACTATTGTCGACGTTTCACAATATATAATTTCGTAATACAATACACAGTACACGCTCACTACGACCTGCAAACACATACTCGTAGGTCTAGGTACATACAAAAGCCATGTGACATTGTGGTCGTGCAACTTCGAGGTAAACATTCGTTTGAAGAAAAACCCCATCAAACACCCCGTTGTTGTGAAATAATTTAGATTGTCGCGTCGTGCCCCGCCGTCCAACGTAATTCTTCATCGGTTATTTCTCATTGCTGTTCTAATTTAATAGACCTCCATTTAGTCTCATCAAATTGGAAAAAAATGTGTTGTAATCTGTGAAAATTTCAGCTCGGTTGTTTTTCCAATTTTTGGACCATCAAGGCTAACTCGTCAACATTCATGGAACTCTGCCCCTGAAAAAAAGTTTTTTCGTGAATGTAGGTAAATCTTCTCAAGTTACCATTAGAATTGGAAAATGTCGATAAAATCATTTTCTACCCTCAATTTCTTATTAACAATTTAGTTCAATTGAGCCAAATACTTTAGAGTTGAAAATCATATGTTCGAATTTCTGCTTTTCTGCCCAGTTTTTAAAGTGACTGTCTGAGTCGAATAACAAAATTGAAAGAATTGTCGAATCAAACATTTTCAGCGTATGGTGTCTCATATTATTGATTGAAATCGTTTCGTTTTCTTCGAAAATTTCTTCCTTAGCCCCTACATTAAATTTTTACATTTTTTGCTATTTCTGTAAATACACACAACTCTACGTAAATGTTGGAAATAAAATACCCGCATACCCTGTGATTGAGATTAAAAATGATTTAAGGTGCATTTAATTACATTAGTACCTATTGCATTCGTATTTTACTTGGAAGGGGAAAAAAGTCGATCAGATAGAAGGAAGAACGCCAAACGTTTCTCGTTCCTAAACTGGCCAATTTTTTTAATTTGCCATAATGCCATACCTTTGCTGTTGTATAACGTATGCAAAAATAACGCCCAAGAATGGTATCTCAATTTTTTTTCGTAACAGATCACCGACGTCGCCGCCAGCGCCCAACGCCATTCGATTTTGTTTCGAAGTTTCGTTCATATATACGACTGAATGTCGCCGTTGCCAGTTCGTTCCGCCTGCTCTTGTTCTATTTAAATTAATCACTTATTCGTCGAATGAATATTGTAACTTTGAAGTACGAAGGCGAAAAGAAAAGGGTGGCACACGATGCACGATATCGAATCCATCCGATTGCGGTATCGAAAAATATTGTTCTACAGTTGGCAACATGGAAATTATAATTATTTATTATATCTCATCTCTCTAATTCAGTGAAATGGTAGATAATAAATTGGGTGGAAGGTCTTGTAATGTGGAAAATTTCCATCTATTTTATCTCGAGTTTATTTCGTAGTAAAAATATTATTGTTCGGCCGCAAAAACCCCAAATGAGACGAAGTAAGTTATCGATTAGCGAAAATTGCTAATTTGTCTCGAGGTAAATTAAATTCCAATATCGTTAGGGAACTGGGTACGGCACTGAACTAGAAATCAAACCGTAAAATGAGAAAAAAATTCTATCAAGAATCGTTTCTGTTATGGAAAGAAAAAAACCACCCCCTCCGAAGCGCCATCACTGCGGCCAAAAGGGAGAAAAAATTTTTCCGCGGCAGCATCGTAAACTGTTTCGCGCCAATTCATCGACATTTTCCAAACCCCCTTTACTCTTCGATCGTTTTCACATTTCGTCTCGCCTCCTCCGCTCCGCGAAGATGGAGAGCGTAACGTGTAAAAAGCCTGACGAAATGAAAAAAAGCTCGTTCGTCGCTAATCGAAATCCGTTATCGGGCGTCGTAATAAAAATAACGCGAAGCGAAACCCTCCTCTCGCGGCATTTTCTATCGAAAAGTGCACGCGAACGGAGTGAAGGGGTTGGGGGAAAAGGCACACGCGGCTGTAATGGACGTGATGGAATTTTTTTCGCCGAGAAAAAAGTTTCGATTTTTACCGTATACTCGGTGCGGTGGCTGCATCGACGAACGAATCGAAAAATAAGGCACGAGACACTAGTTAATAAAAAAGTTACGACGACCAGTTTAATTTCGACGGAGAGTTTTTTTAAATTGAACGACTGCGACGGTCGTATTCGAATGGAAATGGAAAAGGTCGCTGTGGAAGATGCGCTTTTTTGTAGCCGCAATGCACTGTACCGAGTCTGAGTTTGAAAAATGCATGTTCCATTTGTTCGCTTGTCATCTCGTTGAGTTCAGTTCATATCGTATAATTAATTCATTTTATTTACATCTCGCAGCGTACCAACGTTTATATGCATAGTACCTAGTATATGTATATGGTGAAAATAGAAAAAAAGAAAAAATAAATAACGATGACGAAGGTAAAAAAAATACCAGTAAACGAATGAAAAATGATTGAGTAAATGAACAAACGATAAACGAATGCCGAAATGAATATGTATAGAATTTTAATTTTTGAAAAGAAGTTATGACGAGCAAAATTTTTGACTTTTCTTGATTCTTTTGAGATTCTTTTGCGGGAACAAATCAAAGTTTATGTTGATGAGAGAGGAAAATTTGGAAATTTCCGACTATAAGAACACAAATTGAGATGTATGCCTTCGATTTGAATGAAAGTGTGAGTTTTGGAAAGATCATGTTCTAAAATCCGTTTGGCCAAAATTTTTGCTGTTCTAAATAATTTTTCGATTTTTGGCGAATTTTTCAAATTTTGAAAATGATTTTTTTCATTTATTAGCATAAATGCATGTGAGTAATCTTTTCGAAAAAAACTTTTTCACAAAACGTGATGTAAATGAAGTTATATCAAATATCGGTCTTCATCGTGAATTAGGATTCGATCATTTTTATTTTAGCCATTTTGAGCATGTGCTGGAGAAATTTGAAAGTATACTGGAGGAAATTGAAATTTCGCTGGAGGCTTCGAAATGGCTAGAAATTGTCTTGCGATTTTAAGCAAAATTGTCCAACTTTGAAAGCTCATTTCTCGAGATCGGCTGTACATAGGGGAAAACTTTTTGCGAGGTCTGAAAGGAAATTGAAGAGAGATTCAAAATCGATGATCATATTTTGAAAAGTTCGAAGTTGCACTTCGGTGGTGAAAGCTCAACTTTCTTGATGAGAACAAAAGATGAAAGATACCATTTAAAAATCTAAAAAAATTACAATGAGTAGCTCTTTGTATCCTCTTTTCAACCAAAAAATTTTCAAAATGGGATCTTACGACCCCTGAGGGGGGGGGGCACTGAATTCGAATATTTACTTATTTTTTGTATTTGACCCATCACTCCCATCAGTGTCCCTTAGCCTACCAATTTTGGGGAAACGTATGTTGAATAATTAAAATGGCGTGTGACATGACATATCGATTGTTACTAATTTGAGGGCACAGAATTCGAAAATGGACTTACTTTTCGACTTTACCCCGTTACTCGTGCTCCAATCGACTTCCTTCCGAATCAATCGTATATATCTTTCGGTCAGAGGAAAAGGGAAATGTTGAAATATAAAAGTAAGTAGGTATATGATAAAATTGGACGCCCTCGAAATATTTTTGAAGGGAACATGCTATCCCAGTTGCCATCTTCTCTCTGTTTAACTCGGCAACTCGGCTTCGGTGATGTGGATTTCTTATGGAATTTTTTTTAGCGGTTATTGCATTCTTCGAAAGTTTTTGATGTTTTCATTCAATGGAACATCGATTTGATTTCAACTCATTTTTAGGTGAGATCACAATTCATCCTTCAGATCGATAGAAAATTTCAGTAATTCCGCGATGAATTTACATCCGCGTGAAAAAAATCGGCGCACCGAAAGAGAGTAGGCATAGACGGGCCAGCAAAAATTTCAATTAACAACGCGTAATAATAACGGGTACCTCCTGCCGCGCATCTGGCGTAACAATAGCGTCGAAACAAGCAGCGACGACCATGTTTTGGCGATAAATCACACACAAACACATGCACACTCGACGAATTCTACGTACTCTTATCAGCATTTGTTACGGAATTATCATTTCGGTCGCATGTACCGAGCGCAGAAGCATCGACGACGGTTCTGTTACCAGCGAAATTAGCGATCATATCGCGATTATACGCCCGCCTCTGTGTCGTGGCCGCGTAATAAATTATACGATATGGAATTACGTTGAAAATTTAGAACACGGCGGATGGTTCGTGGAAATGTTGCAGCGAGTGATTTTTCGAGCCGTACGAAGATTGAAAAATACAA
Source organism: Pseudococcus jackbeardsleyi (assembly GCA_038380155.1). Lineage (NCBI taxonomy): Eukaryota > Metazoa > Arthropoda > Insecta > Hemiptera > Pseudococcidae > Pseudococcus > Pseudococcus jackbeardsleyi. Next base: position 59,145,336 of record CM076240.1, on the reverse strand, counting down.
AATAGACCTTCGGCGTGCTTAGTCGTCGTATCGGGCGATTTACCTCGAAAAATACCTACGAAGGAAAGAATTTTTCGTGGTCGCCATTATCAAGGAACACGTATACGTTGCGTCGTCCAGAAGAGTTTCCGAGACATATTATTACAATTCCGACCGCGTCATTTGTATGGAAGTTGCGGCTGGAATCAGCCGCGCAGCTGTTGCATTGGCGGCTCGAATAACTACATAGAAGTAGAGAAAAGTTGGCGTAGTCTTTGGAACTGGTTTGCTGCGTATTCGTGTAATAAATATTAACGGCAAGACGTGACGTGACGCGAGGCGACGTGCCGGTCGAACGTTACCGTCGTGTTTTGGACGCGTAATTCATAAGAATAAGAGTCGATAGGACGAAGGAGATGGGTGGTAAAGAGGATAAGACGCTTATTGTGAGATTCTTCGTACGGAGGATATTGATATTTGTAAGGTTTTCTTGCCCTTCGATGATCCATTCCTTATCCTGTTGTAGAAATGATGGACGACGACCCTGGTGGTCGAATCATTCATCTATAACTGGCAAACGATGGAGTAAATTGACTTGGGATGTTGACGTTGAGCCTTGACGGTTCGCCTCGATTCATCGAACAGATTTATCGAACGATCGACAAATTAGTAGTTCCTTTTAGCTCGAGTAGGTATACTCGGATTTCAATGCGAGATTCGGCTGCGAGGGCCAACTCTCATCCTGCAGCATTGAAATTATCGCGGAAATTTAGACAGCGCGCGAATGAAGTAAAAGTGAAAAATTGATACGAGTAAATAAATTATCGAACACGTTGCACCAGCAGCTAGAATTCGTCTCGAGAAGTAGAACGCGTAAAAATTCGTCGGCTAATTTATGCGTGGGATTCGAAACAAATACGTGTCATAATTTATCACTGACGTCTGCCTGCGTTGGGTTTCCTTTTTTTTTTTCTTTTTGCTGGTGGAAAAATTCGAAAATCTGGACGCGACGTGTTTTAAAAATAAACCGTTTCGATGTCTCGAGTGATATACCGTACGTCAATTGCTATTTGACAGTTTTCGAATACCCCTATATAGAGCAGCGTGACGCCCCGATGGAATGGAAACATATACGCCGTCGTGGGAAGAATGAAATTCTACGAACGAAGCGGGAAAAATATTCGTAGAAAATGGGAAAAGAAAAGATATTCGTACAAAAAGGAAAATAGAACTCGGTGTATTGAAAGCCCGGAGTAACTACGTACCGATGTCATACAATGAAATGGATGCAAAAAACTTTCGTTCAGCGTTCGTTGTTTCCAACGACGCCATATTTTGCGCCTACCTACCTTCGCGGTAGCCGAAATAAACGGCGTTTTTTTTGGGGGGAAATTTCGATGATGGCAGAAGAACCGCGAAATATGCGTACAATTCGGACGATAAATTTTTATTCGCGTTACTCGAACCGTGGTATACGAGTGGGTGTATTTTTGTAAGCACGATTCGTATATAAAGTCGCGGTGCGGCGGAGTGAAGCTCACCCAGTGACGGGGAGAAGGGAAAAGGGCAATCGTTCGCGTACCCGGTGCCAGTTCCCACCTAAATAAAAATGTAAAAAGTACTCTCGAATCAGCGACTTCCCGTCAGAACAACTGCCCGTCTCGGCTGTCGCTGTCAGTTGCGCACCCTTTTTCCCAGTACACAGCTACACACTACACAGCCTACAACGAGAACGAGTAACGAGTAACGAGCAACGAGTACCATAAAATACCGTAACTTGATTTGGTTTCGTTGCCGGTCCGGTTCCTGCCTTGATACTTCAATTCTGACTACATCGTTCTCGGATCTCGAACGGTTGGCTTGTTCGTTAAATCGATTCGTCGTTCTGGTTATGCCTGCGTAAAGTATGCTTGATCGTCGTAACGATAATGTCGTATGACGTATTTGCGAAATTAGCGAATGGCATTGGGCTCGATCTGAAATTTGATCTTGGATGGATGGTGAATTTTGGTGCAGCTTTTCAATGATTTCGATCCAGGGTTGGATTGATAGATTTAGAATTAGAGAAGAATCGAAGTTGGATGGAGTGGTGTGAGGGGCTAATAAGATTGGTTCATTTTGAAATTTCTCAGCCAAATTTTTTGATGAAAATATAGTTTTTTCTTCTTATTTCTCGACTTTGGGGAAGTTTTTAAATTTGAATTGGAAATTTTGATATTTGAGATGAGGTAAAATGCTCCTTTGCTCTGTTTTTTCATTGGTCGGTTTTGAAAATTGAAAGTATTTTGAATCCGAATCGTGATTTGGCGTTAATATGATGGTAGGGAGGGTGTGTCGTGTTGAGTGATTTTTTTTCGACTGAAAAACGATTTTCCGAAATTTTATGATTCAGAGTGCAATTTTCCTGGATTTTTTCTACCCAAAACGCAAAATTTTCCAAATTTTCTGAAAATGGTTATCGTTATTGCAAATTTTGACTCACACGTACTTTTTTTTGTTTGAAATTTCCAAGAATTTGAAAAAATTTTGAATCGAAACTCGTAATTGGTGTGATCGGCGGGATGGAGGAGTCTGATACCTCTCGCCAGCTTCGGCTCTAAATTTTTCATTCAAGTGCCTCCGGCTCCGAAAAAATCGCCCAGGGGAGTCCTCCTCCCTCCGAGGGCTGAAAATTGAAACATTTCCAACAGTTATAAAAGGGTGGTTTTTGATTTCTTCGACTACAATTCAATTTTCCCGGATTTTTTCGATTCAAATTACCTACGTAATTTTCCGTATTCTCGAGTAAGTGACCGTTTTTGCAAATTTTTTGACTTGAGCGTGTTTCAAATTCTCAAATTTTTTGAAAAAGAGACATCGGTTTAGCAAATTTTCTAGCTCGGAGGTGTTTTTGTTTTATCTGAATCTGCTGAAATGGCAATTTTTTGATTTGAGTCGTAACATGATTCCTGTCTGCTCCCAACCTTTGGTTCGATCCGGCCTCTAAAGCTTGGAAATATTCTCAGTACAATTCCATTCGTTCGGTCGTATCGTGAAATTTTATTTTCTTTCAAACTTATCAAGCATCCTAGTTTTGGCGGAACTATATATCTTCAGCCTGGTGGTATTTTCAAACTTAGTCTGGCTGTGATCTTTGGCGCGTTGTCACAAATTGAGAAACATGGCACGTTCGCACGACTTCACCGTATTAAATACGTAGCCGTGTCCTTTTGCTGTCGCTGTCGTCGGTTCTCGGTTCTGCTTCTCGGCCGAATTACGAGTTCCTAGTTTTTTTTTTTCTTGATCGATGTGTCGGTTGACAGGTCGCGTCTTACGTTACGTTTGTTTCGTATCGGGCGCTCGATATGACATCGTCGAAGTAACGAAGGTTTTCGAAGAAAAAAGAAAACCTTCACGATGGAAAAATTTTAGGTGAAATTTAACGTAAAAAGTATACACCGTTGTGCATGTGTACGAACTACGAAGTACATACGAACTACGAAGAAACGAGAGAATTTTTCGATTCGGGGTCGCTCGTTCGTTATGTATACTACGTAAGTACTCTCGCCATATGCGTCTCTGGAGTACATTGTTAATACTCGTACTGCACCGGGTACACAATCGAAGGAGCAGCTATTACGAGAAAATGAAATGAAACAAAATGAAAAGAAACGAGAAACGCCCGGCCGAATATAATGGCCCCTAGTTAAGGTTACGAGGTGCAATTATACTCGTGTACGCTGTTTTTTCCCTCTTTTTCTCGGTACCTCTATTGCCACTGGTACGTGTGTAGCTGTGTACGCGTACGTAACGTCTGTCTCGGCGTCTTTCTTTCTTTCTCTCTTTCTTCCATAACCTAATAAAGCCATACACGCCAACAAACGACCCGACGGTGGCCCGAAGATGAGAATTTTTCGCTTCGCTTTACGACGACTACATGCTACGAAAATGAGATACCGCGTATTTGAACGCATTCGGCGTGTACCAGCTGTCTTGGATACGACGTACGCCATCGGTGGCCTTTTATGGCGTAGGTGGAGGGAAAATGTCGGCGGGAGCGATTGTCGACGTCGGTCGGCGTAATCCATAAAACGTTGTAATAAAAATCGTTAATGGATGATGTCGAAGTTTGGTTCGCAAAACTCGTAATTAATATTTGGCTTTTGGCATTTTAAAATCCCCTAAAAAAAAGTTTGTCATTATCTGATTCGAAAAGTATTGAAATGATTATTTTTTTGGAAATTTAATCGATTGAAATTGTTAGCTATTAATTTGGCAGGTTTGAAAAATGAATATGAATCGACAATTTTAAATAAATACGCTTCCAGCCCAGTGGACTTTGAGGGAAAATTTTTATTCAAACAGTTGTGGATTTGGAGCATCAGCAGCAGATGATACACTCACCTTTATCGTTTTATTCGGCGGCGCTTGATAAATATCGACTCGAATAAGTTGGAAATTTCGAACAAAAAAGAGAAAAAATGCTCTTGAAACTTGGAACGACCATGCGAAGGGTGTTCGTTTTCTCTCGCTTCCTACTTGTTTTCGTTTAGTGTTGTTTTTTTTTCAAGTATCCGCGTTTAAAATTAATTCTTCGAAAAAAAAGTGAATGTGTGTTCGAGTTGGAAATCCGAAACACGTAATAGCTTTCGAGCCGAGCCAAATACAGATTAGAAATGTGGCAAATGCACATAATGCTGCCGCAGTTGGGTCACAAAAACATACGAACGTCGATTTTTTTTCTCCCAGTTCATGTACGCTGTCTTGTATACAAACGTTGTGTATTGGTCGACCGAATAACGTATGATGAATTTTTCGCCATTAGCTGACCCATTTGGAGCTGAACGATTGATGTAAAAATAGGTAGCGAAGTCTCCAATGGAAAAAATTGTTTGAATTTTTTCTAGAATTTTCGGCTTTGGAACCAATTTTTAAATCAAAATGAAAAAAATCTGGCAAAAAAAATGTGAAAATTAAAATATTTACGATAATTTTCAATGATGGTTAGAAAATATACAGTAATTGACAATATTTACGGTCATTTTCCGTAATTATTGAAATATTTACTACAATTGGTAAATTGCCTCAAAAATTGATTCTCTTTTGGTTGATTAGTCCGTTTCATATCTTTCTTGATGACTTTCTTTTTTATTTTTAAATTGAAAAAGTATATTCCTACTGTTTTTAAAATCTAATCTTTTTATTTTCTTACTTTTTTACAATTTTATCGTTTGCACTTGGAAATTTGCCAAAATAAATTTCATTTTCACAATTTACCTCAATTACTGAATTATTAATTACGATCATTTTCCGTAATCATCAAATTTTTTACAATAATAATATGATTTCTACCGGGCATGAAAGTCATGAAAAACATGAAAATAGCATGAATTTTCATTTGCTCAATCTAGTAGACACCATGCATGAAAATACATTGGAAAGTTGTTGCTGAAATTCTGCTTGTCTTCGAGAATTGATTAGTCGCCCTAAATGTGTTTATTTTACTTATTTATTAGATCATTGTTTTACCTTGAAAATAATATCTCGCTGAAATGAAATTTCCAAAAAAAGCGTGAAATTTTCTATAAAACGAGTAGACGTAAGGGGAAAAAGGGGGTATTTTTGGAGAAACTTGAAGCAAGAATTGCACGTAAAAATAACGAAAAAATTGAGAAAATATCAGTTTTCAGGCTGAAAATTTCTGAAAAAATGTTACCACTGCCCCAAATTTTCCTTGCCAAAAATAATTTTTCTGATCGGAGTAGTCAAGCTGTCTCTTCGTTCGATTCGAGTAATTCTTCAATTCTGTTTCGCCATTGTTTCAAGCATCAAAGATGGATTCGTTTTATTTCATCTCCTCGTCGTCATTCTCAGAATGAGCAAGACGATTTCCATGCACGCAATTTACACGTTTGCGAGAGAGATCGTTTTAATGTACCGTACAGCGGGTTCTTCCTCCGCTAAATATTTTTTAATGCAATTATTATTCATATGCTTACGTATATGTAAGAAGTCTCGAATTCGTGTATAAAATTCGTGTTTATTAATGTAAAAAATACGAACCGTCGGCGTCTCTTCTCGCCTCTTTTTCTCGGGAATTTTCTGTGTATTTTTTTTTATCGCACCTGCGACAAGTACTTACCAACTCGATGTTTTGGTTAATTGAATATCCGGTGAGAGGTTGTACCGTGTACACTGTACATAGACGGTACGAGTCGAGTATATTTTTAAGGCGTCACACGAGCATACTCGTATTTATTCGTTTATATGGGAGAAAATCGATGAGAATTTTACCATTATCGGCTGTGCTCGACGTTACACCGGTTTCCTGTACTCGTTCGTAGACTATTTACGCGATTTTTTTCCTCGCATTCGGGTTTTTTCTCTTTTCTTTTCGAGTTTCTCATAGTCGAGTCATCTTTTTTGATGAGTCGAGAACCGAACGCGCAAAAATGCGGTAATCGTTGATGGGATTAGAGAGCGAAACAGAGATGGCGAGTTTTTAAGTACCTATATTTTTATATTCGCGTATTTAACCCGCAGTTCGCAGTTACGTAGCCTTGTATGAGATATAAAGAGAGAAAAATCCCAAGGAAATGGAAATACACGAGTGTATAATATGTATAGTGTATACCTAAATCAGGTATAGAAAATTGAATAGACGAAAAAATGAAATAAAACAATTAACGGTGTAAAATTACGGTAATAAATTTGTAAATACCTAAGATTTTAAAAATGAGTAATTACTCGACAATTTAATCCGCACGTATGTAGAAATTCTTGGTTTCTCCGCCCTCTTGACTTGAGATTCAGTCGCGATATTTTCTCCCTTCGTGTTTAACGCATATATCGATATATGGTAATTCCTCCATCATCTTCGGCGATGCCAACCTATTAATATGCATAAGCTCGAGCTCGTGCTCTTACGACAAAAAATAAATATAAATATTCCGAGTAGAAAAATCCATCGTATGTACTTTGAATATCGCGCCGTATCTACGTATCTCGTTATCTTCGCTATGGTTATGGCAATAAAGAAACTTATACCTATAGACCTACGTACGTAAACGTATACGTTTATTTACAAACTTGGCTATATCACTCGTATGTATTGACTGATCGGCGATAAATCGCGACCAGGAAAAGAAAGCGCACGGCTCGATCCCCTCGAAGTACTGATTTTTAGTTGGAATCTACCAGGCGGAGAAAAGGGCAGGAGAAGAGGCGATGGTAATAAAAAAAAAAAAAAAATACTTTTAAAAAATCCAATCCGAAGAAATACAAAATCGGCGAAGGTTGGGAAAAAAAGAGGTTACGAGTTTGATATGGCCGGTAATAATTCATTAGTTACCTGCACTGTGAATAAAGTATACATACGAAACCTTTAATATTGAACATTCCGCGCGCGTTTCGCTTGGCGTTTTCGTTTCATTTCATTTCATGTCGTCGTCGTCATCAAAACATCATCATTCACTCGTGCAATAGCAGTATTTCACGATAAATATTAACTCTTAAAAGATATTATACAGCGACGACGGCCAAGTTTTCCGCTTTATTTTTCAACGTCCGCGGTGAAGTTGGTGTGGAGAAAAAGGCGGAGTGTGGAGGGGCACCGAGGGGATACGAGCCATGAAGATGAAGATAGATAAGTAAACATAGTATATACTTAGGATGAATACCATTAGCGAAGCGTCACAAAGTGAGTGTTGAGATGAAGAGAGAGGAGTAGAGGATGTTTTTGTACCAAGTACTACGCAGTACATAGTGTATTTGTAGATGTACTCATATGTGTATGCGGGCACGTTCGACCAGCGAACAGCAATCCGGTTTGCGAGAAGATATTAGCTATGATACCCTTACCTTGGTCTGTTATTCGCTGCTTTTTATCCGATGACCGTTCTACCCGGAGCCAGACCCACGCCGGTGTTAATTTTTAATACTCGATTAGAATGCTGGTGTCGATTTCGACCTTCGACGGTGTCGATAATTTTGATTCGCGGGTGTATTCGAATGAGTTGAAAAAGACGAAAATTTAGAAAAAATAGGTGAGAGCTGCTTGAAGCTTTGTCTGATGTCTCTGTTCGTAAGTCTGGAAATTCACGTATTGGGTTAATTGAACCCTGTTCTCTGGAACTGTAATCTTCGAAAATGCATTAACTTTACCTCTGGTTATGAAAGTCATGAAAAGTTATTTTATTTCATGAAATATTCTCAGACACTAATCATGATTTCTGAAATGAGGTACCCAAAAAATCTTGTCCAGGGCTTGAAAATTGAAAATTCCATATCAAAATGGAAGATGGAAAAATATGAAATAACAATTACATATTAGGTGTCAGCGGGTAGCTCTGTATAAAAATAAGTTTCTTACGATTATCGGTTTGAGATTATAATGTTTAACTTGAATTTATTCGCCTTATAAGGCAGAATCACATGCATTGATCATATTTTAATTTCGAAATGTTTGTTTTTCTGTTTATAGGTGAGTTGCTGAACTATTACTTCTCCATCAGGCGTTTTTTCACTTCAATTCGTAAGTCGTGTAGTACATTAAATATATTTGTTATTAAATAATAATTTTCATGGACGTGAATGTAAGTAAACGAAATTTGGAAGAGAGAATGTCAGAATAAGTTAGCACAGAGCCGATTTTAGATACAGTGAAAACTACTAGAGAATAGAATGCATGATTGAATAATCGAAGGAGCCTTTCAGCATATTTTACTAGTTGAGAAACGATAAAAATTAGAATTTTGGATGTTTTAAAAATTATTGTATTCGCTGTCGAATGGTGAATCTGAGCAATTTTTTCAATTTTCTTCAACATTTGGTAGATGGCAGAGCTGGGCAATTGGGCATGGTCTCGATCGTTCGATCTTAAGATCTAAGATCATTGTGCCAAAATGAGGAAACTTGGTCTCGATAAGAAATTCTATTTTTAAAATTTTAGCCCTCGAAATCTTGAGATCAAAGATCATTGAGTCAAAATAATCTTGATCTAGATCATATTTTATTTTTTGATCTTGATCTGATCTGTGATCATTTTGCAAAATGATCTTGCCCAGGTCTGGTGGATGGAATTAGAGATTTATGTTCAATTGCATTTTTGGGATGAAGAAAAATTGTTGATGTTTAAAATCGATGACTCCATAGTTTTTTGAATTTGATCTCCTCCTCTTCCTCTTCCTCTTCCTTCTCTCTCCCCTCCATCGCACTGAATTTTTCTTGGTTAGAATCTTATCCACTTATCCTCCCGTCTCCTGTCAGTTGATTTAAAAAAAAAATCAAGAACCTGAATAAATGCGAGGAAAGGGAGGTTCATCCATGAAAAGTGAGACCAAATTTGAAACACGAATTTCAACATTTTCTACATCTGTTTGATGTTTAGTGAGACGTTTCAAAATTTGAAAACATTAAACTTGAGTTTATTACTCCTTGTTGAGTACGAAATTCTAAAATTTAAATTGGAAGGTTCCTGTTTTGGGACATGGATTTCAAAATGTTCAGTATCAAATAGGTAGAAGCATATTAGCCATGCTAGGAACTAAAAACTTTCCGATTCCCCGATCAATGCAGAATTTTGGACAGTTTTAACATTTCATTTGTGGAGAAGACAATTTCGTGGCTCAACTTTTAACAGATTTTAATTATTCGTCTTCGAAATGAGTAGCGCGTGTTTTTGATTAATCTCGAGGCGTCTCTACTGGCAAGAAACCACAGATAATACCAATAATTTTGATAATTTTTCAAAAAAATATCAAAAATAATGATGGAAGTTTCTTTTAAAACAAATATACGTGTGGGGAGGGGGTATTTTCGGCAACTTAGCAGTTGGAAAAATTGAATGGAAATGACCAGTAAATATTGAAAATTTTCATTTTTCAAAAATCAAAAAACAACTTTTGGATCTCGAAATAAGGTTTACGCAACTCGGGCCCTTTGCAGTACGCTAATTTTGGTATTTTTCGAGTCATTTACGTTGTAAAGCTTTCCCATTTAAATGCCCTAGTCATTTTGCGAGGAAAATTTTCATTTTTTCCGCCTCTGTTGAGAATTGAGCGACACGACGCGAAGCAAAGACGACGATACTAATGAAAAAACGAAGACAATAACAACGAAACTGAACACCGTGACTCGTCGTATAGTACGTTGCGTTCGCGTACCATACCCATGTCTCTGTAAATACAAACTTGGAAACGTACATAGCGAAACGACATAAATAATGTAAATTACGAGCCGCGTATGTGTAATAATGCGAATGTGTATAGCTCAGCATACCAGGCTCTATACATTCGTATTCGTATATTCGTACACTACACATTTACTAATACCGTGTACCGTGTACGATGTACGTAAACGTATATATGTATAGCTTTACATATTATGTTAATATTTGCTCGAAGACAATGGCGTGTTTATGTATGCACACGTATAAAATGGGCCTACATCCTACATATACTCGTACGCTTAAATGAGACGCGTACACGCGGAATAACCGCACAAAAAGCGTATGTATCTCTACTCTATACCTATATGTACCGAACTTTCGTGCACCGCACCGTGTACCGTGTACGAAACGAAAATACGAAAACAAAAACATTTTCGATTCGCGGATTGTACGCGTATCCGCATGCAATGTACTTACTTTTTATCGCGCGTACGAAAGTACTTACTTCGTATTAATTAAGCCCATACGTCGACCGATGTAAGAAGAGTAATTAATATTACGGTTCGACTCGAAGCTCGAAGCCTTCGTTTCGTTTTGTTTTTTGTACTCCACCTCATCTCATCCGTGTCGAAGAGTCAGTCGTCTTAATCCCAACAAAGGAAGATAAGCGCAGCTAAATAAATATCTATCTATCCGTTCTCCGTTGCAAAATGAATGGTTTTGCTGGCGAGATGGCGACTGCCCTGCTCTGAGAGTTGCGGCCTGTGCGATTATAATTGATACGATATCCCCTAATGCTTTGCTCTTGGTTATGGTCTTGTTGGCCTATATCTTGTGACGTTGGATGGCCAAGTGGTGCGTTCGACGACTGACTCGACGTAATTCGTAATTGTGTATCTGCTGCTATCTTTTCAGTTGACGATTTCTATAGTACTCGTACCTATCGCGTTTTCAAGACTTATCTTACGTTAGACTCGAACTCGTACTCGTGTATAGCTGTTCCAAAAAAGAAAATCGGGTTCTCCGTTTTCGAGCCGAATTTGAGTAAATCTTGATTCAAACTCGTCGTCCCTCTGCCGCGCTGGCCCTTAATAACGTTTCCCCCTTTACTTCCTTTCAAAAGCTAGCGAGCGTTTAAATTAGATTTTAATCTCGAAATATCGCGACTCGTAATAGCAGCAGCGGAACTACCCTTTACTCGCAAAGTTCTATGCTGTTGGCGTAGGTAGTTATACGACTAAACGCGCATAGAACCCTCTTTTAATGCTCGTTTATCTTCCTTATACACTATACCTATACGTTGGTCCTATAGTTCTCGTAGTCGTAGTTCGTATACAGTATGGGAGCTAATAATTCGTACGAGGAGGCGAGGAACGAGGCGAACGTTTCACGCTCGAAGAAATAATTCGCGAAAAAAAAACACCTCTCGTAGTCGTAGTGAACAAAACATGCTAATACGGCGCTGCTGCGGTGTTTTTCCTCGGTGTCTTTGTCGATCTCGGTAGCGGTACGGAGAGGAAATAGATCTCTATAGACTCTAGAGTCATTAAAATATTAGATGGTCGATCTGGAAGTGTGTACTGTGTACTGTGTATATTATTATAATGTATCGTGTATGTCTACTACCTCTATGTACGCCGCACTGCACCGCACCGCACGTATGCGTGTAATTTTAACGGAAATAGGTACCGAAAAAGAACGACAACCGGCGTCTGTGGTATCTACAATTTGACAATTCGAAACCGCGGTCAGAGAATGAACGCTTTTCTTGTGTTGTTGTACCGTATTGTATGGTGTTTTGAAGTAATTAAAGGTCGGGCAAATTACCGCCGAATGGATCGAATCGAGAGAGTGGGGTCGGCGGATTTTTTAATATTTCGAAATAACGACAATAAAGCCGTCACAATTGTACTCTACTTGGCTACTGCGGAATCAAGGAAAAAAAGATGTAATTCCTAGAGATAAATCGTGTGGTAATTTTCAAGTAATTACCGGTAAATTTGGTAATTTTGAAGTAACTACCTGAAAATTTGGTAATTTTGACGAAACTATCGATGAAATATAGTAATTCTGTGGTAATTACTTCAATTTTGAGATAATTACCTGTAAAAATGGTAATATTATTATCAACTATCAAGTAATACTGGTAAAAATAGAAATTTCGGGTATTCGAAACATAATCACCAGTAATTGATCATTCATAATATGTGACGCGGCATACGAAAAGGTGACCCCGACGGAAAAAATTGTTTTCGAGAAAAACGCGTTTAAAGTTTTCGAAAGGTTTTTTTTTTGATTTTTCAAAAATTAATTTCAACTAATGTACCTAGACAAATGATAATGATTTTTTTTACATTATAATAAAATTGAAGAAAAAACAGAAATCCGATTTTTCCGTCGGGTTCACATTTTCGTAAGCCGCGTCACATATATGTATTATCCAATATAATCAAAATAATTTACATTTATACATGTCGGCATCGAGTGTCCTAGGAATTCTGCATCCCGACGATGGAATTTCGTTTTTCCTAACATAATTTGAGAAATCAGAGGAACCTCTGAACATTTTTTCCTGCATTTTTTGGCGAATTTTGCCCAGTCCTGCTCTTTGGAAAATGTTGACCCTCTCCCCTTGTAATGAAAGGTTAAAGTACAAAAGAGGTATAGTGGGATGTTTTTCCTCAAATTAAGTAAAATTTTATCCGTAAGAACAATTTTAAAGCACTCTTAATTTTAAATCAGTGAAAAGTTGAAATTACCGCACTGATGGGAAAGTCCGCAAAATTATTTGATTCTTATTCACTAATTTTTCAAAAAACTTCAATTACCTTCCTATTTTATCGACTTTTCAGGTCATTTTCACTCAATTGTGACCTCACACCAATGAAAATTGACAGTTTCAAATTGAGAGAGTACTGAAGTGCATGAAAAATAGTGAATACGTTTTTCCATTCTTGGGTTGTCGATGCTTGTCAGTTTTAACCAACTTTTACGTCTTTTAAAATTTTCAAAATTTTTGTGGTAAAATTGTGGATAAATGGCGCCTAATCTGGGGGAAACATTTCAGTGTAAGTATCTGTGACTCTTCGTCATTTCGAGGGGTACAAATTTTCAAAAAGGTGTCACTTGATGAAAAATTTTCCAAAATTTTGATAAAAATTCCAAGGGTTTTCTTTAATTTCCTTGAATTTATCCAAATAATCGCGAATTCTTTTTAAATCAGGGTATCTAACGGGTAGTAAAAGTAGTGATTTGAAAAACCGGTCATAAGTAGTGAAAAAATGTAAAAATTCCGAAAACGCGAAATTTATTTTTTTAAATTTCAAAAATGTTCATTTTTCATTTATTGCATTTAAAATAAAGATTTTTTCGTTGTAGTGTGAGTAAAAGTGCACTTTTACTCACACTCGCGAATCGCTCGAGTGCTCAAACTCGCCTTTTACTCACACTACAACGAAAAATATCGTATGCAACTCGGGAGATAAATGATTTCCGACAATTTTGAATTATTTCCCTCGCTTCGCTCGGGCAATAAACCTCAAAATTTGTCGAAAATCACTTTATCTCCCTCATTGCATAATATACTATTTTCTAATTTCATTTCTTTTCTCTAAAAAATTTTGATAGTTTTTTTTGTATGTTGGAAAGAGAGTCGATGGGGGGGGGGGGGGTGTACAAATTGAAAATTTAAAAAAAAGTAGTGGAAAAAGTAGTGATTTTACAAAAAAAAAAAAAAATCGGTTAGATACCCTGTAAATGTAGGAAAAAATGTTCGAAGATTCCGTTGATTCCTCAAAATTACGTATTTTAGGAAAAACGAAAAATTTCCAACAAAAAATACCACATCCCACTTCATTCGATGATTTATCTCTAGGACGAAAAAATTGACAGAGAACATATAATTTTGCACCTTCCTCCTAAAATTCTTGCTTTTGGGGTCTTGAATTTTTGTCGGAATGTTTTTTTATTGTGGTTGAGTTTTAAAGGTAAGAACGGTCAGAACATGTTTCAAGGATAGAATCATCATACTTGAGTGACCGCGACTACATTCTTTGAAAAAGTTAAAAACGATAAGAAAATGTATAGCTAATTAGAAAAATTCTGAAAATAGTTGTAAAAAAAATGATTTTGTTGATCCCTAAACATCTTGACTTGATATATTCGATCGATACCCTTCGTTGGAATACAATTTGTGCTCGAGTATGGAATAGAAGGCGATATATCATGCATCCTATAATGCTACCAGTTTTACTCGCCTTTCTCACCGTTCGATGATGGGGATGAGGACTCGTTGGACGGAAATTTTTTACCCACCAAATTAATAAACCGAGCGTTCTGACAGCGATTGGACGGAGGGGCGGATGAGAAGTATAGCCAGTATAATGTGGCACGGTACTTTGCCAAAAACAGAAAACGATATGGCGCGATTTAGAAAAAATAAATACGCTAATAAATCGTCAAAATACAAACGGTCGGAGCTGTAGCTGTAGAATAACCCTCAGTAATCCTTAATTCTATGCAGTATCTGGGCTCTGAAGCAGTGTAGCTGTACCCGTAACCGGTATTATACGTAGCACAGCTATACATATTACATGTATTCGAATGTGATTGCCCGTTGCCGGTTTGCTTTCCACATCCCGGAATGGCCGTATTCGTATTTTAGATGCGTTCAAAATGGGTGTTAGTTGTTCGATTAATCGTTCTATTGTTGTAAAATTACCGTCAGAATGAAGTGTTTGAAATTGGCGAGGTTGTTTTTTTGGTATAGCTGTGCGTGTGCGAAAGAAATATCTGCATGATGCGCGTGTAGTACGCTATGGATTGTAAAAATAACTTCAGTAATCAACTGCCATAATACCTAAAAATATACATTGTACTTATTTATTGCATTTGAAACCGATATAATGTGTTTATTGTAGAAAGATTCGAATATAGGATAGGTACACGGTACAGACACAGACGCAAATAATGTGTTAATTTTTAAAATAAATGATCATTGACGCGGACGCCAACATTATCATTATGCGGAGTCGCAGAGTGTCTCGAAAATTTTTCAAAATCTCATTGACGCTTTCGTTATCGATTTTTCAAATTGTTGGAATTTCGAAACATTTCGAAAGTCACAGAGTACGATTTTTCCCTTCGTGAAATGTGAATAAAAAATAAGTTTTACGAAAGTTTTGTTGAAAGTCCATAGACTCTCGAAATTCCTAAAAAAAAAGAAAGAAATGTTGATTGGATAATCTGAAAAATTATTTAAAATCGATAGATATGCTAGAATGACAAAGGTTTGGTGGTGTTTCTTTTTTCGAAAATTTGAAAAGCTATGAAGTTTAGAAATGAAAATTTTTCTGGTGGAACCAAATTTTTGAAAAATATGTAATCGAAGAATTTATTTTAAATTTGAGTATTGTTATTCTTTAATTTACCAAAATTTTAATATAGCGAAAAAGATGAGAAAGGCATTGAAATTTTCATTCTAAATTTTGAGAGTGAAAAACAAGGTTTGCGCTGGGGTCTCTGGAAGGGAGGAGAAGGGCAGTAACGTAGCCTGAGTTTTATGAGTCGCGATTTCTAATACAATTGAGAGGAGCATTCTCTGCTTACACCCACCTCCGGTAATTAGCCTTAACTACGACCTAGTTTTCCTTTTCAACGCTGGTTTAGCCTTTCTTTTCGCCACCATCACCTTAATGACGATAAAAGCGAGTCGTCGAAAGAGACAGAACACGCTACGTTAACTTTTTTCCAAAAGTTTCAAACTATACATATAACTTCTCCGCGTAGGTACTTATTAAAAATACCAACCTATTCTTTTTCTCGTATAGGGGTGGTAATGCCTATTTTTCAACATCATTATTGTTACGGCCGCGGTCGCGTCTTCGTTATTCTGGTAACCGGATCCCATTTCCGTTTACACTCGAAATTCGAAACAGACTGCTGAAGAGGTTGAAGAGACGAGACTGTATGTATTTTTTTTTTTTTTTGTTTTTCAAAACCTTCGGCTGTTTCCCTTTATTTTTCTTTTTTAAAAAAAAAATTCGGTAAAGCGAGCGGCGCGGCGCAAAAACGACACATTCGAAGATACGACGTGATGTATTGTTTTTCAAGTATCGCGGCTTACGTTGGCTGGGGGAATTGCTCAAATACTCGCGAGGTTTACGAAAGAGGCGTTATTTGTAATTCGACTACGCCTTGCCAGAGAAACCCATCGACGATACGCGAGCACTATTTTTGAAGATTTTGCAACTTTTCAACTCGATCATTACCAAGTCTAGTCGGTTGGCAAATTTCGTATTTTTAAAGCACGCTTTTTATCGAACTGTATTATATATTAAGTTCTTGTCGTTGAAAAATTGAAAAATGCGCGATATTCGCACTTCTGGCCCGTTCGATCTAAATTGTAATTGTATCGAGCCGAGTGAACGATACGAAATAGTAGGAAAGAAAATCCGTCGGTACGCCGCTACTAGCGTCCCTCGCTCCCCCCCCCCCCCCCAAAAAAAAATTCGGATTTTGGTAGCGGTGCCATGCCGGTGCGTTGCTCCTACCAAACACTTTGTTAATGGAAATACCTCGTAAACTCATCCGATACAAGACCATATCGAAGCGGCGAAAACCATAAAAAAAGAGAAGCGTAGAAGAGAAACTCCACCCCCGGCCAACGACCAACGATCAATTAACAAATGCCCCCGCTGCGACTTAATGAGCAGCAGCCAAACTAAACACATACCGTATAAAAAGGGTTCGGTTCGGTTCGCGTACAAAAAGAATAATCTCTCTTTCATCTCTTCGTCGACGTCGACACTGATGACTTGTGTTAGACGGTAATGGGCAATGGGCCACGCACAGCGAATCAGTAGAAAGGGTAAAGTCAAAAGAAGCTTAGCCGCGTCCGTACGTGAAAAAAGGGTACGAGCTGCGCGAATTATCTTTACAAAATACTAAACTGTAGGTACGTTCTTTTTTAATTCTTTTAATATTATTCATTTTTATGACGAGTCGACGCGGAAAGGGCTAATTTTAATTATGTTAGTCACGAGTCAGTGGTCTGTTTTCTTTCGGGTTGAGTTGTCGAGTTGAACCCCTCCCCTCCCCTCCCTCGAGAAAGGGGTGCATCGAGTGCATTTGCATCGACCCGGATTTTTTTTAAAAACTGGATGAAGTTCTCCATGGAATCCAAAAAACTTGAATAGTATTAAATTTTGGTATCGTAAAAACATCTAATATCAACTTGGAAAAAAATTGGGGAAAAGCAATACCTAGATTTCTCAAAAAACTGTACCTAAAAGAAAATCAATAAAATTTTGCTTCGAACCAAATCTTCCCCTTCTCCACCAATCAAAAAATCTCCATGTATTTCGATGAGAAATTCAAGGAATAAGGACTGAGGAGACTGAAAAATTCTTGTTTTTGCGATAAAAACATTAAAATTTTTGCTATTTTCTGATTTTTTTTTTTTGTTTTTCTTGCCAATAGGGTATACTCCATATTTCGAAGAAGACAAATTGTGATAGAACAATTACTGAAATGAAATCGTCCAACAAAAATTATATTTTCGTAAATTATTTGATTTTTCGTTTTTCTGGACCTTGAATTTTCCAAGAGCCAGCTGAAAATTATCTACCAATAATTTCAGAATATTGTACTCGAATGTCAAAAAAACCAATTTTTGAATACCCTAAACGAAAATTACCAAATTAATGAGTTGTCTGGTTGTCTCCCCCTCCCTTTGAGCCACTATTCATTTTAAATCGAACTGTCGTAAGTTGAAATTTTGAGTTTTTATTTTTACTCTGCCTTTCCGGAGTTTCTTTTGGTATTTCGAATAAAACGATCTTAAAATTTTATCCGGATGCCAAAAACTGAGTTTTTTCACCAAACGTGAAAATTTCAAAATTTTGAATTTTTTCCTTCGTAACCTTTAGTTTTACTTCTAAAATACTGTTAATTTTTGAAAAATAAATCTTTTCAAGGAGTGGACGTTTGGGGGGGAGGGAGGAGGAAACAGAATCTTTTCTGATTGAAAATCACTCTTCGAACGTAATCAACCGAAAATTTTCAAATTTTGAGACTCAATTTGATGAGATATTCACGATAAGCTAGTTTTTAGCGTTTTTTTCAACTCCTCTTTGGCGATTTCAGACATCTCCAAGGGGTGGACATTTCAGTATGTTGTTGAGTGGACTATTATGAACAGAAACACGAAGAAATTGAAGAAAAATAACTGGTTTGAGTACTTTTCAATAATTCATGTTGAAAACGCGAAAGATCTACTCGCTAAACATAAAAATATTAAAAATTTTAGTTGAAAATTCAAAATTCGAAATTTTTGAAACCCCTAAATTGAAATTTGATATTTTTGAATATGCTGGAGCTGGAAACGAGAGAGTGTCAAACATTTATATTTTATATTCCATTTTTTCATGAAGAAAAAAAGGCCTGAAAATTTTCTCTTCTGTACTAGTACTTGTCCTCCTCCAGTATGCATGAGAATTGGAAAAATCCAACGTACACACACCTAAGCACCTGCATTTGTATGTCCAATTGGCCGTAGTTATTACGTCGTCGTCGTCGTTAATATTCTACCTATAGTACCTATTTCTTTCATTCTCGCATTCTCGTTAAATTTGTGCCAAACGTGAATAGTTACGAAGTTGATGGCGTTAGACGGCGCGGCGCGGCGCGAATAATAAGTAAATAATTGGGCATGGTTCGATGTTTATTTTATGTACGACTCTGGCGCTGGCGGCCCGCTTCGTCTTCGCCCCTTGGGCACCCGTATCGTTTTCACTTCGGACGATGCCCGTTTAACGCTTCGAAATGGATTGGGATTGGTATAGAGAGTTTCGTACACAGTACACACATACGAATAGTCGAATACATACGGGCTGTGCGTCGTCGTACTGTATATGCATTATATATACGTACTTACACTTACACTTACTACTACTACTATACTTGTACGGTACGTGATGATTTGAATTTCAAACAACGTACACGTTTACACGTTTGTGTCGAAAAATTTTTCCTACCTACGTCAATATTTACAAGCCGTGGCCGTGGGTCGTTATGTAAAACACCAGTGCCAAAGCCAGTGCCTCTCGATAGATAAATACACCCTTCGCCTCGCCTCGTCTCGTCGTCGAGGACGAGGCTTTCGAAAGGTCGAAACGATACGGCGATGGGGCACGTTCGTTTCGTATTCGGGCAGAAAATTTCGCTATTCGGTTGGTTTTTTCTTGCGAACGAAACGAGCCGGCGAGAGATGAAGCTCGTAATAATCTCTTCCAAAGCCCCTTCGCTACGAGAAACGTTTGGCGCTCGTATCCTGCCGTACTCGCGATCGTAATAAGCTTTAATTGCCGCGCAGCTGTGCAACCTACGACGTCTACGTCGGTGATCGTAAAAGGCGACTTTCCCTCCTCCCCCCTGCCTCCGTAGGTAATACACGTAGCAGATGAAATTTCACGTACTTTGCCGCGCTCGACGTACACTCTCGAGCCTGAGCCTGGGCCTGGGCTTGTGCTCGGTTGTGGAAAAAGGAAAACTACCTACGTATTCGGTAAAGGGTACAATAAATAGCGTATTCGAAGACGCCGGGTCTGGGAATACTCGTAAAATGTTGATGTTGTCGGTGATGATGGCGGTGCTGGTGTTGCTAACGCTGCTGCAGCAAATGCGCTTGCAATAGAGTCGTATTTTCGAACGTGGAATGAATATCTCTCCGGTTCGGTGTTCGGTATACGTGTTTTGTATAATATTATGCAGGCCAGGTAGATAAAAGCGCTAGATGTAATAGGAAATTGGTTTTTTGGTGCTGCATAATTTTTCTACGGTGCTGTTGGCCTGTCATCGCTGCAGCCTTTTTGTACGCATGTACTTTTTAGTTCGTCTTGGCGATCGTTCGTATTTTATGAATTATTGAAACGTCGACCAGTTTTGGTTTTTTTTTTTATGCTTTGCTTGCTTGGTTCGCTGCCTGCGATAGATGATACGTACTGGAAAATGTCTTGAGAATAATCTTGCTGGTGTTGAAAATGAAAAAAGTATTAGAGAAATTGGGCATCTTTTATTCGAAATTATTTTCGTTCTAATTTACTACTTCGAGTAAAAAATTCAAGAATGAAAAAATCAAATTTCAGTACCTAGCTACCTACTGTATGTAGGTAGGTAGGTACCTGTTATCACGCTTGTTATAGTTTTATTTTTTAAATTTTGAACTTTTTCATCCTATTCGTTCGTGGGTGTAATTTGTGGTGGAAGTAGGTGGGGGGGGGGGATGAGAATGGTAAAGGTGCCACAAAATTCTGAAAAAGCCCTTCAGATGTTCTGCCTTTGAACTAGAGGATTTTGTTAGCTGTTTTTTTAATGCTTTTGCGTATGTGAGTTCGTACGATGATAGTTAATTTCTACTGCAGAAGCAGCAACGACGCCGCGTCGCAGTGCCATTATGGCACACAATTTCAATGCAGCGCGTTGAATTTCGCTTTTCAGTTTTCGCCGAGCCCAAGGAACGAGCTACGTATCGATTTTCTCTGTAGCACTTTTTTCTTCCCTCCCCGTTTCGTAATGCTTTTCGCCTTTCTCATTTTCCATTTTTCTTTTTCGTTGGCAGGTAGGCAGCCTAGGCACTGTGGATAGAGCGCGTATTTGGCAGTTGGCCCCGAAACTCCTCCTAGAACCCTTCATTTACAAAATGGCGAATTTGACTCGCGTGCGTTGTTAATAGACTTCGGATTTTAGCAGGCAGCGTATCGTTTACCTTGCTATTATAAGTTTATAGAAAGTAGGTAGGAAGATAATCTAGCTATTATGCCACTAGTCATCATTAGTACAAAGCATTTTGCTGGGGCGGGCGTTTCGTCGTTTCTTGTCGAAATATCTGAAGCGATAGATTCGTTGCCAAACATTCATTCCGCTACGATTTTCTCGTCCAAAAAAGAAAGAAAGATTTCATTCCCATAGTCGTCGAATTTGTTTTTGAATGAGCCCAGAGGTAGGGGACTCGGTTTTTATTTTCTGTAGATTTTGATTCCCGGAGTCTCGTCGAGTGCATTTTCTTTTGTTGATTCGTAGTCATCGTCGACGAAACGCAATGGGGATTTGGCGGTGGCGAAAGGCCAAATGAAACGATGATTACGAAATACGTCCGATTGTTTTGTGAGTCGTAAGACTTCCTAGAAGCCGTATAAACATCCCGGTCCTCCAATTACTACGTCAGGTTGTCCAATTTTCAGCGTCGATCGTGACGAGTTAGGGACCTCTCGTGGCATCTGTCGACGCCTTTTTTTCATTTTTTTAAACCCTCGCCCGCGCCCGGCTTTCCGGCTCCCAGCCTGATGCCAGTGCCTCATCGAGAGACGTACACGTACAAAACTACGCTATTAGCTGTGTGATAACTGAAACTAACGTCGATGCATCAATCGAGGCAAATGAGCGATAAGCATGAGAGTCGGTTTAAATGGAAAAAAAAATCGAGTGATTAAGATACGAAAAAAATATAAGTAAAAACCACTTGGATATTACGCGAAAAAATAATTACCGCGTGACTCGTTTACGCCTTGAATTATGGCTGGAAATAATATGTACGTGGTAGTACTCACTGAATCAGTCAGTCGGTTGGACCATGATACTTTCTCATCTGGTCGGGTCCGTCACCGAAACTGGAATTATTAAAAGTCTTGACGTGGCGTTTGCGTTGTGTCGGGGGGAAAAAAATTCACGTTTATCTCGCCGATGTGTTTACTGTAAACCGGATTCAATCACCCTTTAGTCACTTGACTTACGTTAGTCAGATTCAGATAATCAGTATTTTATTATGGGTTATGGGTTATTATGAGCGCTGAGGCGCTCTTCGAACATACGAAGCCCGACAAGCGGTAAGTACCTGTACTTAGGTACTTATTTATACGTGTAACCGGTACGATTACGACGATGTGCGACGGTCGACGGTGCGGTGTGGCCCCTTTTGGCGTCGTTGGTCGCGTCGCGTCGCAGTAACAGGAACGCGAAAAATTTCTTGGCCAGGCCCGCGAATGAGGACGACTGGGTTTACCTCTTCACCATTACCCATTCGCGAGGTTACCAACTTCCAGCCGACACGACCGACCCCCATTTTTTTTTCCCAAGTCGAATTTACGTACTCGCGAAGAATATGGCTCGAACCGATCGTTAGCGATAATGCGGCGTCGTTTTTGGACCAAATAAAGCGTATTATGCGGATAAGACGACGTCTTTGTCTACTCGATGACGCACGTAGCTCGTCCCCAATCGTCTGTCGTTTTCGTGTCGACGACTTAACCGTTCTCTTCGGTCTATCGGATAATTATGTCTCTTATTTAGAGCTGATGGTGTAAAAGTCGATGTTCTGTTTGGTTTTTCAGTTAATTATTCGATGTGGCGACAGTTTGCTTTCTTTTACGAGCGAGGTATTAGGGCAGGGTGTCCATTGTACATATCTCGAAAATTGAAATTTTTGAAAATATTCGTGGGTATATCTTTGAAAAAAGTATTCTACCAGGGTGCGGTCAAACTGCAAGTCGAGCTTTTTCACTCAGTCAATTTTTTCCCCAAATATTGTAACGTTCAAAGGAAAAAATGCCATACCTATTTGTTTCTCTAATGATTTTTATTGAAGTTTTCATCCTTGCTTCGCTTGGACATTGTTTTTCCACCTGTTATGCTAGAAAAAATTTTCGTTATTTTGAAAAATTCTCTCTATCAAAAGTCGTGTTGTTTTTTGAAGTTCTTCGTTAAAATATTTTTTGGGGAGAGGGAGGGGAAGAGAGATGACCCCGTGAAAAGTCGAAAAAGTTGTGCAAAAAGAATAATCTAGTCAAACTTTTTACTCAACAAATTTTTATAGACACCTATATAATTTTTTAACCTCTATGAATTCAATTTTTTAAATTGTTGGACCTCCCTTCCAGGAAAGTATCCGAATTCGAGGTAAAAATTGAAGCCGAAACAAAAGTACATCGAAAGTGCATATGTCCAAAAAAGCATGGATGTTTTAATGTTTTGAAAATATACCTGTATGATGGAATGGGGGGAGGTGCGGGGTGTACAAATGATGCTTTGTACCCCGACAGAATTTTTGGGGGAGGGGTAAAAGTATCCCTTGTACCTCACTTTCCGAAGCTACTGGCTAAGGCGACCAATATGGATAATCCGTGATTGTAAACGCTAAATGGACCATTTTCATGGGCTTTTCCATTTTCTCCAGTACTAGAAAATCGCAAAATTTCCTAAAGGCTTCGGAACATCTCGAGCCCCCTAAATTTCAGATTTTTCCGTTGACAAAATCAAAAATTCGAGGAATGAACTTCAGAGCGTGACATTTGAATGTGAATTTTTATTATGTTTGTACTTTTGAGTTAATTTTGTTTCCGGTTCAGATTTCTTTTGCCTTTTCCTATCCAGAACCATTGAAAACGGAAATGAGGGGGCGAAGGGACGGTGTACATTCGGAGAATATTAAAAATTAGGTTTTAGATAATTTTTTTGTTCAAAATTATGATTATTTTTCAAGATTTCGTAAGAAAATTTCCTTTGGGACTGAAAGCGACCTTTTTTGTAAAAAATTTTTTGGAGAAAAATGTTGAAGTGAAATTTTTTAAAAATTTGATCGTAGTGCAAATTTCTTTCTCTTAATTTTAGCGTTAGGGGGGGGGAATTTGTGTGCTGAGTTTTTTCGAATTTATGTAGGATTTTTTTGCTCCTTAATCCCTACCTCGTTTTTTTTTCTACACAGCCCTGATTTTTTGAGATCTTCTAAAGATGTGGGTTCTGGAAAATTTGGAAAAATTTGTCCAAAAACTCTGTAACAGTCGAGAAAATAATTTTTAGAACAACATCGGAAACTTTCTAAAGGAATAGAGGGGTAATTGTTAGTTCAATTCTGAAAAAAAAAAGATGACGATTTCTATGAAATTTGTTGGTTCAAATTGATCCCGACCCTTGCTTGTCTGTTTGTTATTTTTGCTGTATTATTATGTACTAATAATTTCTGAGAATCGACGACGTGATTGGACGTCATTGTATGTACGAGCCTACGCGACGCAACGGAATAATACAATCGAACTGGTTCTGGTTTTGGTTGTTTGTTGTTGTATTTAAGTACCTACTACCTAGGTAGTAGGTACACATGCTACATATATACGATTTGGATCGATGCGATGAGTGAAATAGCTGCGGCATGACGATACCGCTGGAAGCTCGTAAAAGCTACTCGTATTGATCACGTCAGAGCGTTGAGCTTACTATTAGTAAGTAAGCAGCTTCGAGGAAGAAATTCCTCCGGGTCGAGTTCGGTTTCCGAGCGGAATTTTATTTCGATGGCGCGGCGTCTTGGTGCGGCATTAAATGCTCGCAGAGTAATTAATTATTAGATATTGTATGCGCTGAGCGCTCAACCGACGATATGTCGTAAAACAATCGCATTATTCTGTCAACGGTCTGCGGTCTGCGTCGACCGGACACGGCCACATCGTGAACGCATTTAATGTAATTAGTTATATGAAAATGAACGCTGAAATGGGAGTAAAGGAGAGTGAGGGGAAGGGAACGAATTATTGTATGTATGTAATGTACGACGTCGACGTATACGTATACGTATCTAAATCTATAGACTTGCGAACTCTGCGAAGTATGTACTATGTACTACAAAAAATACGAAACGAATAGGTACAAAGTGCGGTAAACGTTTTGAAATACTAGGTAGGTCTAGGTCTATATACCTACGTTTTTCTTTTTTCTTTTTTTCTTTCCTTCTTTCATTGTATACCGTTATATCGCGTGTAGACGCTTCGTATGTATAGGAATTTTTTTTCAACGTGCGCTTTTGTCGCGGTAAAGTGACCGCAACGCTGGAACCACCGCGATTCGTTTAAATTTCATATCGTTACGGAAAGTTGTAGCAAGAATATGGAAGAGATTTATATCGGTATAATTGCATGGATATCTGAGAGACGAGGACAGTGAAAGAGATGCAGCAGACAACGAAACCAGTCTCTTCCCCGCGTACAGTACACGCATCGATAGGTACGATACCGCAAGAGAGAAAAAATTGCTGCTCGATGTGAGCGCTGGGCAGGCTGAACGATTCGATATTGAGATTCGAGATTCTGAAATTTCATCGTCGACTGTGTCCAGATACGGTCGCCATAACAGAATACTATCTTCAATCTAACGCAATAATACGGTTTAGTTGCATCAATTCATATTTGTTAACTGGTATTGACTACCGGATTGCGCTCAGATCAGTAGGTATCCTGGTATTGGAATATTGGATGTTGTTGAAAACTCACAATGGCTGGGAGAAAATATGGCTGTGTACTGTGCAAGTACTTACGTACTCATTTAAAATGGTAATTCGACAGCAAGAGGTCAGAGGCGTAGCCAGTTAGGGATCTCGACCCTCTCGTGAGGCCATTTATTTAATGGAAAATTTTTTAGACGTTGAAAAGATAATTTTTTCGAAGCTTCGCTCGAGTATGAACGAGTTTAAAATAATTATGTGAAGTTCATATTTGGGGTAACTGTGCTAGGAGAAGGCTCTTGTTTTCTCCCTCCCCTTTTGGCATTCCAGGTCTTCGTAGATACTCACTTCGTATCTTTTCTAACAAAAAAAGAAAGTGAGTAGGAATTTTAGCCAAAATATAGAAAAAAAGGTCTGAAATTTTTTACCTGATTTTCTTCATTTCTTGGCATAATCACTCTTTTAAATTGTTGCTGGATTTATCTCAAAATTGACAACTACTTACCCTGAATGCTGAAATATTAAAACAAATTATAAAATTTGACTTCTGAATGTTTGCTCCTCAAAAATTTGTGCTATTACTTCGTCTCATCATCATCATTATTGGCACCACAACTGGTATTTTTTCTAAAATTGATATGATTTTTTTCATTTTCATAAACCTCTCGTGATTTTATATTTGTATACATCTTGAACTTAGGTATTTTGTATGAGATGTTGACCTCGAATTCATCCCTGCTAATCCAATCTCTTATTATTTTTTCTCAAGACCTCAACTCGAGTCATGATAATCAATTAATCAATGTTTGTTTCCACCTCTTTTTCAGATGACTACACTTATTCGAAATATCGTACCCTTCGATTAATTAATATTGTATTCTGTTTTCGGTCTGATTGCAGATATCTTACCTACGGTGTGTCAAGAAGTGAACAACAATTCGAGCGTTTCGGCGAAAGTGGCCGGCAACGCGACCTCGGCGGTGAGCTCGAGCAGTCGCAAGCAGCAGCAGCAGCGTTCGATGATGTCGATGGCGAACCACCAGCCGCAGCCGGCAGTCGGCGTAGCGGCCGTAGCTCCTTCGGCGTCCGGCTGCGCCGGCTGCAACCGTTGCCTGGCGGGCGAACCCTGTTCCGGCGGCTACGTATTGTCTTCGTCGGCGTCCGCGTCGGTAGCCCAGCACCATCGTCACCGCATGCAGCAGCAACCCTGGTCCGGTATGACAGCTCCGCAATTCGCCGCCTTCCCGACCACCTCCGGAGGTAAGTTCCGCAAAAGTACGCTGGATTCGCCGGCGATTGCGGCGCCTCCGGTCACCATCGCCAACAACACGTCGATGACGCTGACGCAGAAACGCACGACGCCTTGGCCGCCCAACGAAACCAACATGAACGCCGCCGTCGCGCCGAAACGCGGTAAATTCTCGACGACGGCGTCCAACGAGAAACCGACGAATAACGCGGCGGCGGCCGCTGCGGCTGCTGCCGCCGCCGCCGCAGCAGCCGCCACTACCAATTTGTATTCGGCGTCGGCGGCGGCCGCCAATTTTACGCAGTGGTGCAACAATCTTTTACCAAATTACTCGGCGGCGGCGGCGGCCGTCGCTACCAACAACGCGACCGCCGCCGGTACCGGATCGGCCGCCGACTGCTGTAAAGTGTGCCAGCAGCAGCAGTGGAATTACACGAGTCATTGTAGGGCGGCCAGCGCCGCCAATACCGCGTCCAGTATTATATGGAATAATGAAAATATGCTTAGGTTATTTCAAGTCTGATTTTTATTTTTAACCCGCGTCGCGTCGTTATTACTACTATTATTAAGTATGTACTTTTACTGTCGTCTTGTCTCGTCTCGTCTCGTTTCGTTTCGTTTCGTTTTATTTTTCCTTTCTTCGAATACGAATACCTGGTTCTTTTCTCGTCTATGAGCTTGTAAGCGTGTCTGTCCAAGTCGGCCAGGGCTAACTGAACTTGAAACTTTCAAAATTTGATTATCAGAAATTATTGTTCGGTATGCTTTGCAGCGACTGGTGACTATACCTTTTAAACGTCTCGACCTATTTACATGTTTGTTCAACGAACTTGTGCCCAAAGACAAAGTAGTAATGGTAGCAACGAGTACCTAATTGAAAAAACAAAAGTAAAAAATTCGAAAAAATTGAACAATATACATAAACATGTATTTTCTGATCTAATTTGCACGATGTTTTGTTTTTCCTAAGAATGGTTGGGATTCGGCTGTGGAATCATGGCGCCAAAGAGCCATCGCGTCTGAATACCTTTTCAACCCTTTGCGTGTATTATACTCACCTTCACGTTTATATGTAGATAGGTACGTATTAATTAATTTATTATAGGTAGGTAGGTATTCGAGGCTGATTGGTCATGTTTTCAGGTCTCATAGACGAGATCAGATGAGGATGAGGAGGGGAAAAGGTTGATGAGTATAGGATAGGTATACACGAGATCCGCATACTATGCTATACTTCATTTTATATATGTACTACGTATTTATATAATACAAACATATACACTGTAGTTACCTAGAACATGTTTTTGTTTTGTGATAAATTTATGCCAGCTTTGAGTTAGCTGCGTTTCTGTACAGTGTTTATAATAAGAATTAATTTACTGTATTTACTAAACCTAGATACGGATATTCTGGGGTGATCCCGAGTATCTACCTTTTTCTTTTTCTCTCTTTTTTTTTTTGTACAGTATTGTACAAAGCTTAAATTTTTCCAGTCATATGTATACGTGTTTTAACCGCGCGAAATCGTTTACTTTCCTTATTTCGTATGATTTTTTTTTTCGTGCAGCCAAATTAGTCTTTAAGTCATTATTGTGCCTAGTTACCTGTACCTACTACCTAGACCTTTACCCTAAGTTTAAATTTGCCAATTGTGTCTCTCCCCCTCCCCCCGGGCATTGTCAGGAGGGTTTTTCTAATGATGAAAATCGAATTGAAGATTCTTGAAAAATTTTCCGAAAAATTTCAGTAGTTTTGCCTTTGAGATCGTGGTGTTTTTTTTTTTTTCAGAAACACTTCTCCCAATCACCATTTAGTTTTTGAGTATTTCAGAGGTGAAAACATTTTCAATTTTCAATGGTCGACTAGAATTTTTTCATCTCTCGGGCTTCTCTAATCTTTGAAATTAAAAAAAAAATTGCGTATGGAAAATTTTAATTATCAAAACCAGAGACCGTTAAAAAGGATTTCAAGATAATCTCTCGTACTTTTTAATTAGATCTTCTTGATTCAGACATTCATTTATTGGTATACGTGAGTAGGTATGAAATTTTTTTTCCTTTTTGATTTACAAAATCAATGATGTATTGATTTTCACTTCTAGGTTCTAGGTAGATAGGTTAGTGGGTAGGTAGGCGCAATTATGATACACGAAATATTTCACTCATTATTGTGATATATTATAGGTATGTCTTTTAATTTTTAACGAATAATATTCGGGATTTTTTAAATTATTATTTAGGTGCTCGTTTCCGGTGGTGTGCGCAATACGCCCTTGCTCTAGTCTTGTGAGCCCTTTTCTCTTGGCTTTCAATTTTTGTTCTTTTTTTTTCGTAATCTCCTACGAAGCATGATTTTCTATACTTTTTCGCGATTGAATACCCCAGCTAGCGAAGAAATTTCGTTGCGAATCGAACGAAAAATATTCGAGTGCCGTCGAGATACCAGTGCCCTTCCTTTCCTTCTTCGGTCACGTTTCGTAACTCGTTTTTTAATCCCTTCTGCTCGTACTCTTGTAACTTGCTTCTTTTTAAAAACGTGTTTATAAATGAAAGAAAAAGACGCAGAGAGAAATATAATAAGAGAAAGAGAGACAGATAGCTGAAGGAAAAAAAAACATATTGCACGACGCGAAGGAAACGAGCACAGCTTCGAATTTTTTTCTCCTTTTTTGTTTTCGTTGTTTTTTTCCTTCTTTTTTTGGATGAAAAGGGTAATTCGTTGTAAGCTTTGTGCCTATACTCCTCCCCCCTCTTTTTACACCGCGTACTCCTCTGCTCGGTTTCATAAGGCGACACTTTGATTGATTTTTACTACGGGTACGACGTACGACTGTATTTTTTTCTACCTCGGCTCGCGCGTGAAACGCTTTTTTCTAATAACGTATTTAACGTCGTCGATTTTTGGCGAAAGCTTCTGAATAATTTCAAATCGAGTTCGCCATCGTTAATTAACGTTGATTTCGATGCTTTACATTCCAGGAAATATCGTCGAAAATTTTTTCCACTCAAAATTATCACGCAAATTGGGGGATAAATTTGGATAACCGAATGCATATACACTATGTCACGCCGTATTGTGTTCATTCCTTTGAAAACAACAAGAAAAATACGCAAAATAGCGATAGTCGTCGATATGAACCGCGTTTTTTCCTTTTGTGTTTTTCTTTAATTTTGTTTTTGTTTCGTACATACACACGATAAATAATACATATCTCGAATCGTTGTTATGGAAAATTTTTCTCTCGACTGTGCGTTATTTCGAAAAAATTGGGCTTTCATATAGACTGTTGAAAAAATTGATTCGTTAATATATTATTTTGTAGCATAGAGCTCTCGTACTACGCGTCGAAAGTAATACGTAGGTGTTTTTTTTTCGGGTATTTTTTAAGATGGTGTAATTTATCGCTTACGGTGTTTTTTTCCTTTTCTCTTTGTTTCTCTCTCGTTTCTCTCTCTATCGTCGTCATTGATTTATGTATGTACACGCGAATGCGAATGATGTCTTGGATAGAAGAATTTTTGCGGAAATGTAATACGAAATGTTTAGTATTACTGTCGAGCGTGCCCTATTTTCTATAAGCGTGTATGTGTGTATTCCTTTTCTCTTTTATTTTTAATGTCTGTGATAATTAATCAATTTTGCCGTGTATTAAGGTCTACTATCGTACTGTATTATCATAATAATATATATATATTCGTATATATTTATGAATTATAACATTAACTATCATCAAATTCCTTTAAATAAAGTTCTGCAACGTCATCGTACGTGTTTACGTTCATTTTCATTAAAATCCAGAAAGAATCGTTACCAGACAGCCTTGCAGCGCCATCTTTCTGGAAAATTAGGTACTAAATGTTTCTGTGTTGAAAAACTTCACAGTGGCGCTATCTGTGCGAAGTTGTTGAAACTAATAGTAGTCTGGTGACACTTTCATTTCTAACGATACAAGTGGCGCTATCTATTTTCAATTTTTCCATAATTTAAAGATGGCGCCGAATGTATCGATTATATTGCTCGAATGTTGTGTTTTCTAACTCAAGTGTTTCTATGAATTTTTTGTAAGTAGTGCACTACTCAACTCACTGAAACAATTGATTTGAGCAAATGAATGTCGCATCATCTGCGATATTTATTATAATTGAAATTTTTCACACAAATAAAAACAATGAATAATTAAATGTAAAAATAAATTGGTAAATACAGTTCTGAGAAGACAAACCTAGCAGCAATAATAATTATCGTAAAAATAATAATAGTTATATTAATAATAATAATAACATTTCTAAAAAAAAAACCGTCATTTTTTCAGTCCTGGAAACAAAGATAGACAAGAAGAAAATAATTAGAAGAAACATCATTATGTCTGATTCAGAAAACAAAAATTAGTAACAGGGTTACAAAAATGGCACCTCCGGATACAAGTGGGAGAGGATTTCATTAACACAGAGATTCTAAACAGTACGAATATTTTTCGACAATGATTTTACAACGAATTTGTTTATCCTTTCACACACTCACACATGTTCAAAACAAAATTGTAGCTTTCATGTTTTGGAAACAAATAAAGGTTGTTTAAAATAAAAAGCTTAACGTTACAAAAATAGAAGAGTCTTAAGAATACATAAAAATTGAAGAAAATACAATATAAAATTTTTTTTTCATCAACCGTAAAACGCCCGTTTGGCGCTTTAATGGTTTTGTTTTCCTTCTTGAGTTTTTTTTTTCAATGCGTATTGAGACCTTTTAAACAGTAAACGTGTCCCTGATCCCTGACGAAGATATACTAGGTTTGAAATCATTCACAGAGAGGTTTTTGTTTTTGAATACACAGCATCAGCTGGAAAAAGAAAGTGAAAAAGACAGATTAATAAGCTGCATCACAAAGGTCCAAGAACTGTACTACACAAAGAATATGACGGAACAATCGTTTGAAAATTTCAATTTCACTACATCAAATTTGACAATGTTGTCCGAAATGATCAATAATCGTTCAAAAATGATACGTGGCAACGCAGCACATATCGCCAACCTTCCATTTTCAGAGTTAGTCTCATTAAATTATTTATTTTACGAAAGAAATTGCTACGTTGCCACACGTACGATAAAAGATGAAATAAGCCGTACAAAAATTTCGTCGAAACGGCGTTCTTTTTTAATTAGTGGAACCCGGGTGCGCAACTTACAGCAGGAAAACGCGGCGACGTTGTCAAACATTACGCAAGCAATGTTTCTCTATCAATTTTAACGACATTGTATAGGTCTATAAGCGACTAGGCGACAGCGATACTCGCATTTTAAAAGCCTTTTTTGACAACTTGCCACGAAAAGTTGTAAAATACAAGAGCTTTTTTTCAATTCAACTTCAACACGGTAACGTATCGTATATTTATAGAGACGTCGCATCGAGGCGGTCGCTTTTGCATTCGTCGTTCTTCTATTTAACGAGCTCGCAGGCCGTCAGCTAACGTAAGCTGGGCTGACGCGGACGGTTGAGCAAAAAACAAGAGATAATGGTACATTTTCAAAACGCTTGTCATAATTCTTGATAGGTCTAGGTACCAAATACCTATACCTATACCTACGTATACTCGACGCACTCCAGATTCGGACAGAAAAAAAATGATGGCTATACGCGTACGTAACCTTTTAAAATGTCTAACGAGCGTAACGTCGTCGTTGCGTTGCGTTGGTATTTACGATTTGGATTGCAAATTGACAGAGCTGTGGAACTGCGGCTCGATTGGCTAAAGAAAGTAATGACCACATGTGTTTGACATTTTCGTCGTCAGGTCGATGTCGCCCCCGTTTATTTTAGAAAACTTGCCTCTTGAGTGTTCGTCTAGGGAGACTAATTTGGATTACTACCCGTCCCTCAGCTTTAGAGCTTTTTGGCTTCGAATTCACTCAAAATGTTCAACTTGTGCAGTTGGATAAATAATGTATAATAGGATAAAATTTGAGAATTTTGAGTTTTTTGGTTCCAAATTTAGGATTATCTATTTGAATTTTTTGAAAGGGAAGGGAGCTGCCTAATTTTGATTCGAACCTTGCCATCACAAAGAAGTCTAAAGATGGATTCCATGCTTTTGCGAGCCATCATTTTTTTTTCAAATTGTTTTCAAACACCGAGTAAAATAAATGATAGGAATCAGATCGAAACCTACTGAAATATGTGCAGAATGCCAAACGATTTGTACCTAATCTCCTTCGTATCTCCCATTTTTCGAAGGATTACTAGCAACCGGTTGCAAACCGTCCGTAATCGGTTTTATGATCAAATTTTATTGAAATTTTTCAGGTTTCAGACTTGAATTGAACCGTACAATGGAACTGGACCCATCTGGAACCCAGCACCGATCATGAGGGGGACTTTCAGTTATACTACGCGTTACTTACCGCTTTAGAAAAAAAAAAAATGATGGAAAAGGCGGCGACGATTCGGCGATCAAATGATGGTAGCGCATTCCAACGCTTTCAGCAGATCGGATCCTTGAAGCAGTACTCCGGCCGACGGCGCGTTAACCGCGTAATCTTGCTCGGTTAAATCCATTAGCGACGGTATATGGCTGCTTTCGGAATCGAACAAGTTAACCGATTTCTTCTTGAACGGCGACCAACATTTCGAATCGAGCGAGCCCGAGCCGGCGTTATTGTTGTTTTTGGCTTGGTGGTAATTGTTGACTCTGGAAACGATGTTTTTATTCAGCGTCGCCGCCGTATTCGAATACTGTACGCCGTCTGCGCCGCATCGTCCGATATTCGTCTCTTTGAAATCTTCATCCTGTAAAAAATTATTAAAAACTCCAAAATAACACGTCAACGAAAGGGAAATACGATACGGCTCCGATGAAAATCAATATAAGAGCTTCTAAATTTAGACGAGACGAGGGTATTGGGTAGGTATGAAACCGTACCAACTTACCACGCGTACAAGTAGATGAAAACGCCTTACGTACGCTGTTATACGTCTTTATAATTGAATTTTACACAATTCATCGATCTGTCGAATCTATTTTTACGATGAACAGGCCATCCCAAAGGCTAGAAAACTTATATTGTTTCGGGTTCTAGCCCACTTGAGGCTTCGAAAAAGTTGCTTTGTTGTTTTTTTTTTACTGCGAGATTTTTCATAAAAATAGGTAGGTCTAGGTACCCAAATTCGATTGCTTGTTTCGTACAGGTAACTTGTGATAATTAGAGTAATTTGACTTCAGCAATAAAAAAGAGAATTATTGATAGGAAACTCAGAATCGTTTACATAAATTTTTTAAATCACGATTTGTTTTTTCTCTTTTTGGTCCCCCTTCCCTCTAAAAAAGTTCAGAGGGATGTTTAGAGTAAAAATGGTAAAAAAAACTAAGTTGAAACTCAAATTTCGAACTCAGCGCCTCGAAATACATGACAACGAAGTGTAACATAAACATATGATTTTTGATTTCCTGTAAATTTTGAGAAGGCATGCCTCCTTCCTAGTTAAGAAATTTGCGGAAGGGCTGTTCTAGGTTAAAACTGGCCAAAAATGAAGTCGGGTCTTCCGATTTCGCTCAATTTTTTTTTACGGATTCCCCTGGTAAATTCATAAATTCAGGATCATTTTCCTTCTAATCCTAAAGAGGGGCTGGAAGGTGGGCCTCAAAATGTTTATACAATTACATTTTGCCAAACTTTGAAGGCTCATATCTCGAGATAGGTTGTATTTGGGGGAAAACTGTTTGCGAGGTATGAAAGAGAATTGATAGGACATTCAAAATCGGTAATCACATTTTGAAAAGCTCAAAGATGAACATTGGTGACGAAAGCACAACTTTCATGATGGATCACAATGGATGAAAGCTATACCATTTAAAAATCTGAAAAAATTACAGTTAGTAGCCGTTTTTACCTCCTTTTCTACCAACAAATTTGCAAGATAGGATCTCTAGACCCCTTTGGGATACAGGGATCCACAATATTGACCAAAATTCAAAAAATCAAAAAAGTAAAGAAGCACATCGATTTCGAATAATTCGAAGACGCTGATTTTGAATATGTGCTTGGTTTTTTCATCCGATCCCTCTGAACCCCTCTATCAGGCTCCCTTGGGAGAGCCAAAATTCGAAAAACTGAAAAATAACGTGTGATCTGTCGTTTGTTAAGTACCTATTTGAGGGCACTGAGCTCGAATATTTGTTCAATTTTTGGATTTGACCTTTCAGTGCTCCCTAGCTCCCAATTTTGAGGAAAAGTAGGTATGTTAGAAAATTAGAATCTAATCGACTCCCTCCCGAAATAATCCTACATATCTTTCGGTCAGAGCAGGGAGAGGGGGTTCAATCAAAAAGTAAGTCGATGTTCGAATTCTACGTCCTCAAATTAGCGAAATAATCGTGGATTTATAAATAGATCATCATAGCTCTGAAGCCAAAAAACTACCAATGGTCTCTTTTGGAGCTCTCAATGAAAACTACGATGGCAAGGTGATTTTCAGATGTTCCACTCTTCGAAATGGGAAAACGTCATAAAAAAATTGACCAAAATTTAAAGACGCAGTATTAGAAAAAAAAACCACCCACACAAACAAAACCGTTTTCTAAACTCGCAAACTCAGCCATACCCAATCAATCATCTACTCGACGTCGGTTCTCTCTCGGTATCAACACACTGAAAAGTAGGTATCTATCTTACCACAGCTTCATACATGTACCTGGCTACCTACGAAATAAGTACGTACACGTAGCTGCTCCGTAGACCAGACGAGGCTTCCTACGCCTACTTAAAAAGAAACCGCGACTTTTTCCAACTTTTATCTCGTTATTCTTTGTTAATTCTTTTTGATGCGGGAAAAAGTTTACAGCTCGACGTGCAAAACAACACGGAGACCGAAGGGGGAAAAATTTTCACCAAACAAAAACGCCAGAATAGACGAGGGGGTCGGGAGCGCGACGTTACTTTTACAACCACGTGTACGCAATTACTCGTCAGCAAACGACTTCGAGTCGCAGAATTTCGCCAATTACCCAGTTCGTTGTATCGCTATCGCTGCTGCGTTCGTGTTGCTTTTCAAAACTATACAGCGCCCGAACCGAAGACTTCGCGGGGGTAGAGGAGTATACACGGTTAAAATTTAATTTTTCACCGAGCATCGCGCGATCTCCTGAATACAGGCCAAGAAGTACGGAAAACGTTACGATAGGTGGGAGGTGGGGAGGAGGGAGATGAAAAAAAACCGCTACAGGGCGCCGCGCAGCGTCGTACTTATTATACGAAAAGGCGAATTTTCAGTTCACGAAGAGGAAAGGGTCGCGCTCAATCTTTTAGCCAGGCTATCGCAGCGTCGCGGCGTCTCTTCGTTTTTATACGTTTACGTATACACCCGACCATATCGTGATTATAATACGTATTATTTATGAAAAGCGAAAAATGAATAATCGGTACCCCTTTCGAGGAAAACGTAATTTTTTTACTGCTTCGAACCGCTGCGACGAGCTACCAAGCGAGCTACGCTGTCATCGTCGCGTCGCTTCGCTCGCCTTTACAACTGTACTTCTTCGACCTTTTCAAATTAATTTTTTAATCGGATTTTTCTTCTTTTATTCTACATCGGTTCAGAAAAAAGGAGTTGAGGTGGTGGAATAAGGCGGGGTTTCAAGCGTTGGGTATACGCGTTCTCGCAGACAATAGGATTAGGTAGTTATGGAATAGGATAAAACGTCGAGAAATATTATTTTTCTAAATTCATACTTATTTTTTCCTTTTCTTTGGGTAGAATTTTTCGAAAAATTCCAATACCTAGTTTTCTCGCTTTCTACGTTGCCAGGTAGCGTTTGGAAGAAAATCGAAGCTTTGAAATGAATTTTAGAAGTAAGCACGATGATTGTGAATATTTTTAGCTGAACAAATATTTTTTGGAAACGTCTCACTGGCTTTTTTTTTCAAATACATCAGGGAACCCAAGACCAATTTAAATTGCTTCGTGATTTTGAAAATTCACAAAGAGAAAAAGCACAAATATCGACATTTTAATGAATATTCATCTTTATTTTAATAATTTAAGCTATTTGATTCGAGATAAGTTTTGACTTTATTCAATGTTGAGAAATTTATGGGCATAGGTGCACCCAGAAATTGATTAAGGAAGTGGCTGAGAATTTGGTAAAAAAAAAAAAAGGGTGAAAATTTCAAATTAGTCATTTTTTACATGAACTTTCAGTTAAAAATCATCAACTTTTTCTGACAAACGAAGAATTTATTGAGGAATTGCTGATATTGAATTGAAAAATCAGTCACAAATTATCAACTTTTTAAAATGACTAAAATACTACCCGAGCAAAGTGAGAGCGAAAATTTTAGAAAAAATATTGTTTGAAGAGCTAAAATTGCACTTTCTTTACATTTTTACAATAAAAAAATTCCCAGCTCAAGGGGGAAGGGGCTCGATTCCCTTGATCTTCCCCCCCCCCGATAATTTTTGTGTTAGAATTAATTAAAAATCGTAAGTTGACAATACTTCGTCTAGATTGTTTAATAGAACAAAGCATCGCCAACTTACGATTTTCAACACAAAAAGTATCGAGGGAGGAGCCAAAATTAATTGAGTACCCGGTACGGTATGAATACCTCAAACCCAATCGAAATTTTAAAAAATCCTTATGAAAAAATTAAAATCTCAGGACTGTTTGCAAGCAGTCAGAGGCGTTTTCAAACTCTTTTAGGACTGTAAGCGAGCCGTCTAGTGTAATTTTAAACCTTACAAAAATTTTGAAAACAAGTTCCGGATTTTTCCCAAAAGATTGATCGAAAAATCACAGCAATCTCAAATTTTATGGTCATTACTATTTCATTGATTGAAATCACTAACAAGATAGGAATCCCAGCTCTGAGTAAAATTTTGAATTGCCAAAAAATGAATCTCAAATCCGAAATTTTAGGGTCTGAAATTGTTTTCTCAAATGGCGGATTATTAAAAGTTTAAAAGTTATTTCTTGCATAGTAGGTAGAATATAAAAATTTGATCTAATCAACGAAAAAATCTGAAATCTGGTCACCCAAATCGAATGGAAACGGTTTCGAAACGTTTTGAAGTCTCCAAAAATGTTTGAATTTTCGAGCACCCGCAGAAAAGTTCATAAAATAGTCAAAGTGAACTTGAACATTTATGATCGCAAATCACCCATGTTGATGAACTATTCATAACTTTTTAATCAAAATTTATATTATATAATATATATTTTTTTTAGGAGAAATTTTCTGCCAAAAAATATAAATTTGAACTCGAAGTCACAAATTTTAGAAAATTGTGCTTCAATTGATTAAATAGGACACAGTTTTAGAAGCTAGAGTTCATATTATGAGCCATTTTATGCACTTTTCTCCAGAGCTGAAAAATTCAAAACATTTCAAGGGGCTTTGAAACATCTTTACATAGCTTCCGATCGATCCTAGAGGTCGAAAAAAGTATACCGAATTTCAGATTTTTCGTTGATCAGATTTTGCACAGCGATAAGGTAATTTTGAAATTTCCAAGGTTCACCAAATCAGAAATGAACTTCAGCATCTGAAATTTCAGATAATAATTTCTGCACTTTTCGGTTTATTGTTTTGACTCAAAAATTCTACTGAGTTGGGATACCTCCCTTTCAACAAATTTTGAAAATTGAAATAATAAGGTTCCAAATACTTACATATTTGACATGGCAACAAAAAATCAAGTTAATTGAAAATCAAAATTTTTCAACTTGGGACAGAGAATAATCTCTTAAACTCATCACGATCATTAGATCATTCGCGAACGCGGACGAAAATTCAAAAACGAACAAATATTGACAATTGGTGGGGGGGAGGGGCTCAATCCTTGCCATCTAATCCACTAGAATTAAACCACAACTATCAATACCTCGATCAAACAAACAGAAAAAATGGAAAATTTCCTTCCTGAATTTCCATTTTTCCAGTTACATAGAGGAAAACATTTTTCTTCTACGAAAACACCAATATGTATTACCCATCACCTACATCAAATTACATATAAAACAACATACCAATACTACTTTCTAAATACCCGTCACCTCTACGACCACCATCGTATATTAACTCCTCACTTTTTACCTAGTATTTCGATACCTTCCCCTAACACTGAATCGCGAGTCGTGACCGGCTAAATTTTCCAACCAATGAAATACTACAAAAACAGAAACCTTTATTCAGTTTTCCGTTCGAACAAAATAACAACAATAACAACAGAGCAACAGAACAAAGCTAACAAACAACAACAACAACACGCGGTTCTTCGCGAATCGATGATAATCATTTTTGATCGTCGTTGGTAGCGGCCATGTCGCGGCTAAAAAAATTTCTTCGTAGTACTACCAACTGGACTAATAAAATAACAACAATAACCATAGTAACAACTAATCTTAAGCAAATACTGGTTAATCAATTAACGAAATCGAAAAAACAAAAAAACGTAAATTGACCAATGGTAATAAAAATTCTCTACGCCGGAGATTTTTTTTTCATTAAATTTTCAATTTCTACAAGAATGATCAAATTTTCTCTGCATCGAGTATTTTTGTTTTTTTGAGTATTTCGACGCAGTTCAAAAATAAGAGATTTTTATAGTTATATTGGTGTTTTCGTACCTATTATATTTATATTGCATTTGGTTGTGTTTTTTTTTGGAAATAAATATAAATGCGCGTTTGAGCTGCTAACATATTCGCGTCACGTCGCCAGTAACTGCTCGTATAAAAATCCGACATTAAAATACATATACCCACTAAGCGCATTATGTTTCGATACGGCAGTGAACGAAAAAAAAAAACACGAATCGGGGAACACTCGACGTACCAAGCAACCAATCAACCAACGTGTCAACACAATATGGAAAATATTGTCCTCAAATAACGATATAATTACGACATACGTGAGAATACATCATCCTACCATAGGTGATCGGGATGACTGGCCGATCGGAGCACTACGAATTTAAAATATTGACTTAAGGCTGGTATTCTTTGGAAATCTCTCAGGGGAATTATTTGATCTCATTCGAGTGGTATAGATTTACATATTATACCATTGGAGATTAGAACCAGGGACATGATACCTTCAAAATGAGCCTCACAGGCTTAGAGCTTGAAAATTTTGATCAATTAACATCTTGAAAAAAAATTTCCTGTACGCAACAAAAAAACATATTTTTAATGGTGGAACCGGACAATTGAAATACCTATCTCAGCGGTTAAAAAAAATGAAGAAAAAAGGATGTTGAACGATTTTCAGAATAAGGGCAATAGGTATTCTAACAATTTCATATTTTTCAAAAACTTGAATGAAAAATTTCTCAAAAATTGAAAAAACTGTTTTATTCTAAAGAAATTGCCGTTTTCTCAAAAAATAATAAACTTCACAAAACTGCAACAATTTTTTTTAAATGAACTGTTTTTCAAACGTTTAAGTAAGAATTCTTCAAAATTTTTAAGAAACTTGTAAAAATTGGACAATTTTTGAAACTTAGGTGAATTTATAAAACAAAAGAACGAATTCAAAAAAAATGGATCATGTTCTAAAAATTAGATATTTTTTGAAAAAAAAATGAATAATTTTACAAAAATTGTACAATTTTTCATAGGTAATTTTGATTTTTTTAACATCAGGCATAGCAACTAAAGCTAGAAATGAGGGCTGTTTTTCAAAAGTTGAAGAATTTTCCAAAAATTGACCAAAAAACTTCTAAATCGCGGATCATGTTTTGAAGTGCTCCAATCTTTCCTCCGAAACCTACGGTAAGACATTTCGTCGGGTATCACCAGCGACAGCTTGTCCACGATGTATAAATTAATATTCGATACTATTTAGAAAGAAAAGGAACTATATTTCGGAGTCTTTTACGATACTGAAGAGAATACCTCCATATTTTCGGTACAGAGGTTCGAGACGACGAGAAGACTCAACGCGTACATTTTAATCCAGCATCGAAGAAAAAAACACAAAAGCACCAACGCTATCGATCGTAAGAGCATCCTAATACTGAAAGTTATCGTACGCGTTGGTGTGTCGGGGGGAAGGGGACTCGAGAGTATCGATCAACACCGACAATCTGCGTCAACATTTTGTACTTTTCGACAGACCAAAATGTAATGCGAAACGAAATGGGAGCTAGGACCGGATGACCAGAGCAAAGGAAGAAGGTACAAGCAAAATTCGCTACTAAATGAAGATCGTATACTCGTATTTCGCTCGTCTACCTGCACAAGGCAGACGATTACGAAAAAAGGAACGTCGAAAGTTCAAAAAACCAACAAACAGGACTATGATGGGACGAGAGAGACAAAAGGGCAGGGACATTAAGACTAAATAAGTATATACACAGTACAATTTGCTCTCTCTCGTATCAAAAAAACAAAAAAAAAAAGGAAAAGAGCGAAAAAACAGGTACACCTTACACAGGCGACCTGAACATCGCATATAAATACGTATTATGTACACATAGTATACATACAAGGGGAAAGAACACAAAAAAAAGGGGGAGAAGAGAAAGGAGAGAGACTACACATTTATACAAATTTGACCTCCTCGATGCGACCTGCGTGTCATAGATCTTCGAGAAACTTTCGTATGCAGAATTGCAGATGAGACGACGACGAAGAAGAATAAAGAACGAACACAGATCACAGACGGACAGACATAAGACGAGAGCTACTTCTTTGAGGCGCATAAGACTGACGAATAATATTTGTTGGCAGTACTGGAAGTAGAATTAAAACGGTTTTTCACCGAAGTAGTAGTATTCATACATACGTATCCGGCATTTAAATCACATCCGCTCACGAGTAGATTCATCAGAACGCTGTTGGTCTGTTTGGCCGCAGCCACCGCCTCCGCCATAGCCGCTGATTCCTGCTGAATCCTTCTGGTTCCGCCGGCTGAGTTGCTGCCGTTACCGCCTCCGGCTCCGGCGCCGTGTA
Source organism: Pseudococcus jackbeardsleyi (assembly GCA_038380155.1). Taxonomy (NCBI): domain Eukaryota; kingdom Metazoa; phylum Arthropoda; class Insecta; order Hemiptera; family Pseudococcidae; genus Pseudococcus; species Pseudococcus jackbeardsleyi. The sequence continues at coordinate 59,103,751 of CM076240.1, read as the reverse complement.
CAATTATTGTCCTGGACGTTTGTTTACTTCGTTTGCAAGAGTTGGCGCCGCGACCCCAACTGTTCTCGGAAACGGTACGTTTGTTGCCCGCAGTTATGTGGACATTTTTGGTAGTACGTCTGTCGTCCGTCGTCGAACGATTATTGCACGATTCTGATGGAAAAAAGAAAATGGAGTTTCGTTAGTATGGCTGCCGATTTGTAGGTAACATTTGGTAATCAGAACGTATTGAAGCAAAAGTAAAAATATTTCGCCGATGATGTGGATCGATATGAAATCGTTGTACGAATTTCAAAAAAAAAAAGCTAAAAATTAGAAGATTGCCGATTGAAATACAATTTCTTTCATGCTTTTTTACCGGGGGGAGGGGGGGGGGGTGTTTTCAAAATGTTTGGTTTCAACACATAAAGTGAAAAAAAAAAGTCAGTTTTATTTTGTGGAAATATTAAATTTGTGTGATCAAGTTGATATTTTTGCAAATCCCCTCTTTAAAAAATTGCTGGGATGCCCTCGAATAATGGGTAAAAAAATTGGCATTTTTTCTATTTTGCCAAACCACTTCATTGCAATTCTAAAATATTGCCACAAAATTCAAAATTTTGAAATATCTTTTTCATTTCAAGTGAATTACGATTTTTCATAACTTTCCAAATGGTGGTAAGAAAAAATTTTCAATCGAGGAACTTCAGAAACATCTCAACTAAAATAGAAACAAAAAAAGTACAATAACAAAAAATCCTCAACGTTTTTCAATTTTTTCCAAGTATTTCTCACCCTCATAAAATGCAAATAAAAAAAGTGTTTCGTTGATAAGATAAAATTTTCAAATTTTGCGGATGATGAGGTAATTTTGAAACTTTAACAATTCGTCAGATGAATTTAGAATCTAAAAATTTTCAAATCATATTCTTTGCTTTAGATTTATTTTTGTTACAGCGAAAAAAAAAAAAAACTCGAAACGACTGAAAATTCTACGATTTGGACAATTGACTCGATACTTCATCCGTTAAGAAATGAATTGCTTAGCCGAAAAAGTACAGATTTGTTAGACGAAGAGATGAATTCAAACTAGCGAACGGATTTACGACGCGCTACGTATCTGCGAGCTGTAGTTGGAAAGGAAATTATGCAATTTGGCATTACACTGAGAACGAGCGTTTAAAAAGCGTTAAAATACAAACACAATAGACAGTGGGTATCGCAGTTTCAAAATCAAATTAACGTTCGTCGCCTGATTCGCGTAATATACGACGAATCGTCTCGGTGGCCGGATAATACAGGATTTGCGACGCAACGCGCTCAAATTCAATTCTATCCGGCCTCCCAGCCTGTATTACATTATCAAAGCATACGTAGTGATGCGCGATTCCGGTCACGTTCGAATTTTTTCTTTACTCGATTCGAATCGCAATTTTATTCGTCCTATTGCGAAAAAAAAACCTACAATCGTACAACGCTGTTTCGTAACATCATCATCGCCACCGGCGACCGAAAGAATATCTATATTCACCTTTTCTAACGGTACTGTTCGTCCTGCGTTTCATCTCTGTAACGAGGTTCACGTTACGATGATACGCGACCGTTTTAAACGTCCCGACGTTCGAATAATTACGATCGGCCAGACTATTGCAATTGTTGCCGAAACTATTGGCGTGTTTGGTCGCTCCACCACCACCATTGCTACCGTTCAGGTTGCTAGAGGCGCTTCCGCCACCGCCGTTGCGGTGCTCCGAATCTCCTCCACCGTCGTAATTGCATATCGGTTCGGCTTTTAGTAATTTCGCCAAACTGCTGGTCGTATGATCTAGGCGCGGAGATAATGAACAATTCGATGTCGGAGAACTTGGCTCCGAAGACCTAAACAAAAAATAAATAAACAAACGCCGCGTAAATATACAACGCATGTAGGTGTACACTATATCTACATCGTATATGTATATTCGGCGAAACGCCGCCGCACCGGTACAATATTAAACCAAATATCTAGTCTAATAATATTATTATAGCCAAAATAACAGCGACAACATCATCGTCCTAAAACACAGATATTTCATTTACCAAAACTCAGAAAAGTGCAGGAGAAAGGTCGAGATTATTTCGCAACTAAAATCGTTTAAATAATTTTACAGAAATGGGTCAAACGTTTAATTTTTTCTAATTTTGAGACCGGCTCTGCGAATAAAATTGGCGACGATTTGATCGAGTTTTTTCAAAGTTGTCATCGCAAGAACTCCATTAAATTTTATGATCAAATTTTGACAAATTGTAGCTTTTTGAAGAACCTAAAACTGATAAAAGAATGCTTTTTCAAGCATCTAGATCTAGACGTAGACCTACCTAGGTATCTACAACTGAAAAATAGAAATATCAATAACGTTTATAGGTAAAAACACAAAAAAAACCTTTACATAATGATTTTTCCTGACTATTGAATTTTAAACATTTTTACACTCCTTCTCCAGGCAAAAACTTGACAAAAATTTCAACTCTATTTTTCAACATGATAAAATTTTGAAAAATGAAACAAATTAATGTTAGAAATTATATCAAATCATGAGAATGAAAATTGGTATTTTTTTTCAGCCAAATTGAAAATTTTCTTCACAATTCATTCCTCACAACTAAGAAAAAAAAATAGAAAAGTGTGCTTTAAACTTGGAAAATTTCACACAAGCCCCTATACAATCTTTTTAACTTGTCCCTGTAAAAAGATAGGTACAGTTAATTCGAGAGGGGGTCGGTTAAAGCAGGGGAAAAGGGGCAAAATCAAAAAGTAATTCCATATTTAAATTCTACGATTCGATGTCACATGTTATTTCAATTTTTTAACATACTTCACCTCAAAATTGGGCCTATAGGGGGGAAATGAAGGGTCAAATCCAAAAAATAAGTAAACATTCGAACTAAGGGTGTTCAGAGGGGGTCGGGGAAAAAATCAAGTACATATTCGAAATCAGCGTTTTTAAATTAGTAGAAATCGATGTGCTACTTTACTTTTTCGATTTTTTTAAATTTTGGTCAAAATTGTGAGCCCCTGTACCCACCGGGAGTCTAAAGATCCCATCTTGAAAATTTATTGGTTGAAGAGAAAGTAAAAAGGGCTACTTGCTGTAATTTCAGATTTTTAATCGGTAGCTTTCACCATCAAAGTTCAACTTTGAGCTTTTCAAAATATGATTATTGATTTTGAATTTCCAATCAATTCTCTTTCAGACCCCGAAAACAGTTTCCCCCAAGTACAATCTACTTCTAGATATGAACCTTCAAAGTTGGGAAATTTGGTTAAAAATCTTAATTACCTACATAAAAATATCGAGGCTCAGATCCGCGCCCCTGAGGGTTAGGAAAAAAAATGATCGTGGTTTTGTGAGTAGACCATCATGGGGAACTTTTAAAAAAAAATTCAAGCGAAATCGGAAGACCCGACTTTATTTTTAGTCCGTTTTAAAATGGAATAGCCCAGAACCATTCTGACTAGTTGAAGATTATTTTTCTAGTCAAGCAGCTTCATCTCACAAATGTTAGATTAGGCTATTTTTTTTTTAGCAGCCATATTTTCAACCAGACTTCGAACACGAATTTAACAGTGATAGATTTTCTGAAATACTCTCTCGTTTTGAATCAGTGAAGTCACTGAAAAAAAAGTCAAAATTGCAGAATAGGAAAAATCAACAAAATTCTTCGATTTTCAGTGGATTTCCACTGATTCTTCATCAAAAAATTTCACTTATTTTTTTTAGCGAAGTTCAGATATCATACTGACTCTTCAGTATATTTTCACCGATTTTCCAGCAAATTTTTCCCTCGTTTGCTCAGTGAAATTTTTTCAATGATTTATTTTATTACCTACTGTGCTGCAATTCAAACTATTTCCAGTGAGTTACGATAATTTTCACTGATTTATGAATGAGAGAGTGAAATCGATTCAATTTCCTAAAAATTTCAATCGACTATTTCTATCGAATAATCAACTAAACATGATGAATTAGCTCGCAGATGCGCAATACTAACCACGTAGACGATTCTCCCGACGACGATCCCCACATAAAATCGTTCGTAACAAATGGCAGTAGCGGATCTTGATCCAGTGATAATGGTATATACGGCGATTTCCCTGATAAATCGTCAATATCGTCTGTGGCATTAATTAGGCCGAAATCCAGAAAATGATTAACCGAGCTATCGTGTAACGAAGAATCGTCGCTGCAAAATGACGGAATACTGCAATCTTCGTTCTGCGAAAAATATAAAAATAAGAAAGAAGAACGATTAATTATCGACTCATAAATAATAAACTTGGTTTGGAATATCTATTAGGTATCTAATCTACCTACAATGAAAAATTCATCGTACGTACTAATTCAGTACCTACATAGGATTCTAAAAATAATTACAACACATAATATATCGCTCATCTTGGGCGATAACGCGTTATATCTCCAGATATTCATAATTTAATCGTACGTCGCGTCGCCGCGCCGGTCGCGTACTTCGTAACGCTGATTAATTAACAAAACTTTTTCCTTTTTTTTTACATCACGACGCTACATCGTGAACTTCAGCCTTTTCAAAATGCAATTAAAACTTTTTAATACGAATTATTGTGTAGCATCTCAGACTCCCAAGCACACTAAAGTACGTACTTAAAAGTACGAGTAGTTCGATCGTTAAAAAAAAAAACTGCACACAAACGCCCGTGATTTAACGACGTTTCCAAACGAGCCAAAATAAATTGTCGGCCGTTAATTACGCGCAGTGCACACACCATCCCATTACACGGGTCCATTCCTACACACGGTGTTTCGAAAAAAAAAATGCATGCGAAATATTTACATGGTAATCTGCCTTGGCCGCCATTAATTTAGAAAATGAAACGCCGCGCCGCAGCTTTTTTTAGGAGAAGGATGGGTGATTGTTGGGAGGCGAGGGGGGGGGGAATCTACCTGCAGCGAAACACGTCGAGAATATTATGAAAATCCGGCGTAATGCGGGTTGCCGTAGGTAGGTATACCTACAAAGGGATCAACTGCAGGATTAAAACGATAACGAACGAGTATTTCCAGCTGGTTTCTAATTTCCGCGACTACGACTATGTAGCTTTAGTAGCTACCTAAAGCTTTTAAGAGAAATTTAAAGCGTTCCACAAATTAACCTTTTACTTAACGACGGAGTAGAGGGGTGGAGAGCGAAAGATAATGAAAAAGTCGGAATTCCGGCACGGTACGACGCTCATGAATTTAGTTTTTTAATCTTAGTAATAAGACGAAATTGTTTTCAACGATGAGATCCTTACGAATTTTTTATCAAACCGAAGATGATCAAGGTGGCCAATCATAATGTAGCTATTCCACAGATCTAAATTACATTTCAATAACTTCGACAGAATATTTCTTAGGAAAATCCAAAAAAAAATAAGTGTGCACAAATTTTGCAACACCTTGTCGCCATTGACGTTATTTGACGCCATTCAACCTATTTATTGGCAATAAATCATCGACTGTTTAAACGGCTGGCTGTTATGATAGGAACTAGAATAATATTTTCGAAATCTGCTCGGCATATGATTCCGAAGAGTTTTCAAAGTCGAAAAATATTTCTTTCAAATTTTTTCCACTTTTGGAAATAATTTCAGGTGAATAGCAAAAAACAACAAAAAACATGAAAAAAAGCGCGGAAAAAATTTCAAGATGGAATTTTGAAATCTCTTAACAATAAGGGAGGTATCCCAACTCGGGTAAAATTTGAGCCCAAACAAAGAAAAATTGAAATTGCATCTTGAGAGCACCCCATATCCAAAATTTCAAGTGCTGAAGTGCATTTCTCAAAATTTGGAGAATTTTTGAAATTTCAAATCGCTTCATATATATTTCAAGGCTTCTATTATCTATATCTATTATTCTGCAGGGTTAAATTTAGATTTCGATGTAAAAATGACCCTAATAATGGTATAAGTTTGTGAAAATATCTGTGTATCCATGCCACACCACATTCAATAAAAATGAAAAAAAAAAAATCTGGCCACATTTCGCCTCTTCGATATTCCTTTATTGCGTTTGTGATTTGTATTCGAAATAACGAATAAATGGATTTTAGGTTTTAGATGCTCAAAAAACTTGAAATGAAACTTCTGACACGATAAATTCGAAAAAATTTCAATTTTGATCTCTTTTCCTTTCTCCTTGTTAAAGAATTCTTTTTTCGATTTGGATCAAGCTCATTTTTTTATTTTCAACTCAAATGATCAAAATATGAGTAAATTTAGCATTCAGTAGAAACCTATCGAAAACATAATGATAAAAATATACAAAACAAGGTACCTATGGAAAAAAAGCCCCACAGGGAATTTGTACGACATCGACACGAGAATGAGATTAAACTCAAATTTCATTACAAAAAATACACGTCATGGCGGACTACAGTCAAAATCACTCTATAAATCACATCCAAGGTCCCTTAATTTCGCTCGACTGCCGACTATTACGTTCAATATTTTTAAATCGTTTGTTTACTTCCGAAACCGGATAAGTTCGTCGAGGCCTTTCTAAAAAATGTCAAACCTGAGTCCACCAAGAATGAGAACAATTCGACTCAACGTACCTGCGTTAAAATAGGCGATAAAGGTCTTGAAGAAGGTTCGAGATCATCTCTGGTATAACTGAAGAACGAGTTGGGCGAAGACGAAGACAAATCTCTGTCTGTATCGTTGGACAAAAGGCGACAATCGGATAGCATGATATCGTCCAGCATGTCGGGCAGTACGTAATCGATGGGATTCTCGTCCAAAGGCACGCAAACGTCACCGGCTGTCGGTGCCAAATGTGTTAAATCTTCCGGATCTTCTTTAAGCACTGCAACATGAAACATACAAATCGAATTAGATACAAATCAGATGGCGGAAGCCACGAAGCCAGTCGCATACGTCAACGAATGCGAAACGCATTCGCATAATAGGCAGGCTAGGTAGCAGGTAGGTAGTAGGTCTAGGTACATACAAATGCGGCAAGTAAAGGTACGTACTCTCGCGTAAAAAATAACGACACTCAAAGGCCTGGAGGAGGAAAGGGGGATGATACACCACCGTTCGATATGTAGATGTACACATTTCACAATGTCGTGCAGTAGGACGAGGCGCGCCAAAGACGCGCCAAAACGCAACCCAAACGCGGGCCCTGCCACCCTCTCGAGCCTTTGTTGGCAACATTTTAACCGAATATAACCAAACCCGAATCGATTTTTTCAACTTTTCCTCACCCGACCGTCCCAGCAAGCGAGCGGGTCTACCAGCCACCCAAGTTTAACTTCTAACACTGACCCATTTAACAATATCTAGGCAAAGCGCCGCACCCTGCTCAACACCCCCACGCCAACGACTCAAAACTGTACACAAACCGAAACATCGCAAATATCGTCGTACAGCGCGCGCCAAAACTTTTACCCTTTTTCTCGTAGTCGAATTTAAATTTTATGTCGTCGTATGTACGACTATGGTTATTTTCCATTTTCATATTACTCGTGTACGCTGTTGCCTCTGGTAGGTATAGGTACATGAATTTTTCACGTTCATTTAGCGTTATTAGGAAATTGGAAGCTGGATTACACGACATTCTCAGACGTTTGCGATATTTCATCCATACATTTGAGAATAAATTGTAAAGCAGGCGGTATTGGAGAAATAAATGAATGGAAAATTTCGTCTGAATCGGCGCTCTCGATAATTTTTCAAATTAAAATTCCAAATTAAAATACCCACAAGACTAAATTCAAACCAAAGGCTAGTTCGAGTTTGAAAATCCTAAAATTACTTACGGTTGAAATATTTGAAAATTTTTGGAACCACCAAGTGAAAGTTTGCAAAAGTTTTGCCTAATTTTGGTCTGAACAATTTGGTAAGTTCCATTTTCCATTTTGTATCGTTTTTGTGTGTTTTTTTTTTTAGGAGAAAATCGACGATATCTCGAGAATAAAGATTCGACGTCGGATACAGACACCAGATTTGAAATCAGCTTCCTTGAATCCATTATTTTTCAAGTGTTCTCTTTAAAAAAAAAAGCAGTGTAGAAAAAAATTACTGTTTTGAGACAAAAAAGTTTCAAAATAAGATTCGAAAATGATTTATTTGAGATGGCTGATTCCGAATCCGAGGCTTTTTTCCGATGCGGTAGTTTTATTTCGAAGATTATGATGAATTTTTTAGGCGATTGTGCCTCCATTTACTCAAAATACGTACATATGAGAAAAAAAAATCACACAGGTTTTGTTTTAAATCAAAATCTTTTGAATCACGGATAATTATGCTATAATAATATAAAGATATCTGCCCTTTTTTCAAAGTTTCAATCAATGACTTCTTGCAGAAATCATAGCAAAATTCCGAAAAAAAAGTGACTTTTGGTAACTTTTTGAGCAAAAAATGACCAAAAATTCAGATTTTTCTCATTTTTTTTTTGAAGGAGAGGGAGGGGAAGGAGAAGGAGGTAGGGAGATTTTCTTGTAGTGTTCAGCAAACATTTCAAAAATAAATAAACTGAAATGACGAGAATAATTTCATTCATTAAATTCCTTCATCAAAACAACAAACAAAATGAACAAATAAACAACATACAGTAATCTTATTACAGTTCTGCAGAGTAATAAGAAATATAATTATGGAAAAACGTTCAACTTGGCGAATTTTTGAAACAAATACTACTCATTAGTTTTTTCATTTTCACTCATAGGCGCACCCAGAAATCAATCAGGGGAGGAGCTGAGAATTTGAGGTAAATGGGAGGAGAGAGTCAAATTTCAAATTAGTCATTTTTCACTGAAAAATTAGTCAGAAATTATCAACTTTTAAAATAAAATAGCTAAAATACTAAAAATTCATTTTTAAAAATATTTTTGCGATACTTAAAAAAATCATTTTTCCGAGCTTAGGGGTAGGGCTCGAGCCTCGAGCACCCCCTTAGATGCGCCTCTGTTTTCACTTCTGAACTCGTAATGCAAATGTTCATCTTATCATTCAATTTCAGTGACTTTTTCTGGCTTTTTAAATCGATTCTGCTGTTGATAATTTTTCCATTTTTTTTCTAGAGGGATTTTGAAAAACAGCAGTTTCTACGCGAAAATTCAATTTTTTGCTTGATAATACGAAAAAAAAAAAACGGAGGCTTTTGTTACCTTTTAGACATGAAAAGTGACCAAAGTCGAAAAATGTGACGAACGTTTTTTGTCAACATGTTGGATATTCAATGAGAATTTGAATTGATTTGATTCAAAATTTTACATGAACGGTTCAGACACTTTGAAGTAAGTATTGAATTTCGAAATTTTGTTTTTGGCCATTCTGAACAAAAGAATGCTTTTTCTGCGATGGTCGTGGTATCCTTTTAGGATGCCAAGTCACTATTTAATAAATATTAATTTTCATATTTTCTTTGAGATTTTACCAAAAAATCGTAAAGTTACAAAAAACATAATCAAGTTTAACAAAATGTCACCAGTATCATTTCGTCACAATTTTTTTTATATTTAACAAAATGTTTACGTGTCAAATTCGATCGCCAATTTTACTGATTCACTCATATTTCTGTTTTCGAATAATCCTTCCTATTTTGATCAATCCTGACTGATATATAAGTACAAGTAGGTACAAAATAATTATTGTACATACGAATTTTCATCCTAGATTAAAATTAGGTCTCTAAACCATAATATTTTAGAAAAATACGAGTTGCAGATATCTTTATAGAACTTGAAACCCATTCAACTCATCTTTTTATGCACCTGTGACTCGTAATCTTCGATATTCGTACTCTTCAGTCTTTAGAAGCTCTTAATTTAGATTCACATGCAATTCACAAGTAAAAATTAATCTCCAAAATTAGTTCAGAGCTGCCTCAAGATTCGAAGAAAAATTACCACACTATAAATTACATTCGAAAGCAATTTAATCTCTCCAAATTTCTTTCATTTCATTTTGATTTCACGAATTTAAACAACCGAACGATAATTTCGTTTTTTTTAAGCATAATTATGGTACGAAGGCGACGCGATGCGGCCGTATTTCCATTCCTTATTCTAATTCGAGTTAAATTTAAACCTACGTTATTATAACTACCTAATTCGATGGAAATTCCACCTAACACGACGGATAATTTGGCCTGAAAAATTCAAGCCGTACGTAGTTGATACGTAAGCAAAGTAGACACCTTCATCTATACTCGTATACTTACGTATACGTATGTTGTAGTTAGTAGGTATCTCGACCTATACACGTATAGTAGGCATATATTATATTTATAGGTGGAAAAACTAGTATACCGGCTAAATTACCCGGGCGCTTTCGACGAATACCGGCTGTCCTTACATACGCCGAATACACTACCGAATTACCAAAACTCTGCACATGTATACGCGTTCTCGATATTTATACCTACTCGAATTAGCCAATAAAAACACTCACCTATTCTTTTTTTCCGAATAAAAATCTGCCAATTATATCAACATCAAGGGCTACGAAAACGCGAACGAAACACGATCATATCACTGAGAACATATACTCGCATCCTTCTACCGAATCCTTTTATTTTCACATCGCGATCGATGAAGAAAAAAAAATTAGCTAAAAAATTGTACAATATTATAGGAATTATTTACACAAGATACGAACTTATTACACGTCGAACCGCTGAACGCAGCTAAAATACGAGTACGATTATCATCGCACATAGTTGCATCGCATCGTATTCGTATTACACTTCAATCGCGTTTTTCACATTTTCCTCATGTCCTTCTAATTAGCTGATAAGTTACAATGCTCATTACATCGTCTTACTCCCTTCGCTTGTTTCAACCGTACAGGTATCCTAACTGCCTGACTGACCGAACGACCGAACGACCGATGATAATAATAATTGAAAGACCATTTTTTTTTCAACAGATATAAAAATACACGTAACTCATGCGCATGCGAATAAGCAACGTTTTCGCTATATACGATATAATCGTATCGTTTATCGTAATCATGCGTCATCCATTGTTACAGGTACATAAATGAAATGTTACAATGGAATGTGGGCCTGGGACTGGATATTCGAACTAAAATCGTTCAATTTTCATATTATTATCATCGCTAGCTATGATTTTTTTGGAATAAGTACCTCGAACGAGGGGTTACGTTATCGTAGGATAGATGAGTTTATAACATGACCAACGCCAACGTGCCTTTAATGTTGGCGATAACGTCTATCATTTTACACGTACAGCTAACAAACTGAATACGACAAGTATGATTTCGTCGTCTCCTAAAATTTTACTTCATAATAATGTAAAATGTACAAAGCTGAAAATCCAACGAATTACCGAATAAAGGCTGTCGAAAGTACATATCTACCTTCGTTAAATACTGGAAAGTTTTTTCAGCAATTCTTAAAAATGTGTTTATAGAGGAATTTATTTTTAGCCATTTTTTAGAACCAATTCGAATTTATGACATTTTGAGCAATTTTTGATATACCTTGCACATTTCCGAATTTTGATAGAATTTTATCTATTATTTTCAAATCATTTCGAATGATGATTTCGAGCAACTTTTCTTGCAATTTTAGGCAATTTTGAATTCGTTTTTAAAATGTTTCGAAACAATGAATTGAAGCAATATTCATTATATTTTATCAATTTTTAAACCCCATTTCTACACAGATTTCGCTTTTTTTTTCACTTAGAAAAACTTTTAAATATTGTGGTCAATTTTACGGTAATTTAGAACTTAATAAAAAAATTGTCATACCTATTTCAAGCCATTTCATCGATTTCAAGTAGTTTTCAACAATTTTTCATTTAAAAAAAATGGATTTTTGGGACAGTTTAGAACTTTTTAAAAAATTTAGATATTTTAAGTACTTATGTAGCTAACTTAATCGATATTATGAACTATGTACTTTTTCACTAAAAAATGAAGATTTTTGGCATATTAAAGTGTTGAAATGATTCAATTTTTACTCAAATTTGACCCTGCCGGAAAGAAGGAACCATGTGAGTAAAAAAAATTTGGTCCAAATTACACCGAATCTAGACCAAACATAGAAAAAGTCATCGATTTTATTTTACATAGGTATTCCCTTCTTTCCGGCAGGGTCACAAATGTAGACAATCATCTCGTATTTTAAAAAAATTTCAAGACATTTTCATTTTTCAAGTAATTTTGTTCTATTTATTTTTATAAAAATATTGAATGAATAAATGATTTTTATTTTTTTTTTTCAACTAAACGACTTTTGTGAATATAACTTTGAAAATTGAACAAAATTTCAAACTTCACACCTATCCAACTATTTTGAAGTTTTATTATGTAATTTTACAAATTCACAATTTAAAAAAAAAAAAAAAAACCTCTAATGAAATCTCATTATTATACCAAATGTTAAAAAATAAATCAGCTTTTGCAGCAAGAAACCGTCAAACGTATCGGTAATAAAATATTCTACGAACACCACAAAAAAAGGTTGCTCAAACTTGAAAAAAAATTCAGCCAATAAAAAAATGAATTCGCATTAAAAAACTTTCTAAGAACCATGCAGCGGGTAAACATGAAACACAGTAGCCACGGTTAGGGATAAGAACATAAAAGACCATACATATAATATGTATTTTTCGCATCGACGAAATATTATAATATTCGTATTTCCTAATATGCATATGCAAGTATAATTGGCCGAGTACACGTCAGGCACCTATTTCCGTAAAATTGAAATCAAGCAGGCGTACCTAGTCGTCAACTACTCGTTAAATTTAACAATACGTATACTATACTTATGTAGGTAGTTCGTTCTTTGTTGATCGCGTTTTACACGCACTTTACCTACTCGAGACGTCGAGACAAATACCTAAGTAAGTAGATAATATTCGAGGAATCATAAACGCATACAACAAAATGCGACACATTTCGTCGGCACATCGAAACAATAAAACAATCGTCCGAAATGCGAAATCTGCGTACGTTTACGCAACCATCGACAGAAGCAGAAACAAACACACGATCAAAAAGCCAAAAATACTAAAACCGCCGAGTCGTTTCGATTACAATGCAAATTACTCGTATTTGCGACGACTAATTGCAAAATTTTTACGCTACCATTAACTCGCGTTCAACCTACTGCAACCAGCCAGCGCTATTTTGCGCCAAATTCACACGCTGACGCGCTCGTGATTTATTAACCGGCCCAAAAAAATAAAATAGTCTCGAGTAAATAATAATTAGATATATTTAGAGTTTTTTCAAGATCGCGTAGAAATTTTTTCCTTTGACCGTACACGATCAACGATAGCGAATGGTGAATTGTGAATTATGTGTAGTATGCGACAGGACAGTGTACGAGTAATGGGTTGCACACGTGCACTATTAATGCACGATAGCACAATATGTACGTTCCAAGTTAATTATTTAACACGAGTATAAGAATACTATGTGATGTATTACATACTACATAGCACATACATACAAAGGGTAAATGGTCAATTGAAGATTTTTAAAGCAATGTTTTATTCTGCACTGCGAAAAATTAACCGGACAGAAGCAGAAACAGGCAGACAATTTCAGCGAAACATTTTTCATGGAGTAGATACAAATACTAACTTCATTTGCAAACTTTCTTGACAAGAACAAAGTACTCGGATACTTTCGCCATCGATCAATTGGAATTTGACATTCGTTGCTTTGAAAAGTTTCTACGAAATTTGTACAAAAGAGATGGACAAAATTTTCAAAGAATTTTGCCAACGGTCCAAAAATGTTGAAAATGTTTCAAAATGTTGCCAAACTCGACCAAAATGTTGACATTTTCAAACGATAGGTTGACGATAGATGTTCGACGAAAGAGAGAGACATGTTTGTAAAAATCTGTAGTATCAAATCGTAGGTGGTACAGGGTTCAAATTTTTCAGAAAGGATTTTCCCTGCTCTGTCATTTATTAGGAGAAAATTGGTGAAAAAATTTGCAATGAAAACAAATCAATGAGAAAACAAATCACTGGAAAATCAGTTCACTGAAAAGGACTGCTCATCGGCGACTTTTCACTGATTTAGAATGAGAAAGTGCCTATTTGAAACTTTCAAAACCATTTAATTTATCAAGCTTTTCAGCCTTTTTTCATTGATCATCGCAGTCGTCAGTCTAAAATCACTACCTAGTACCTAGCCATGTACACTCTCATTTATATATCAGTGTAAACTGTAAATTATCAAAAATCACGAATAAAAAGTCAAAATTTCAACACATAAAAAAAATTTCACTGAAAAAAAATGATAATGAAGAGGAAAATCAATGAAAAATCAGTGAAAATTCACTAACAAGTCAGTGTAATTCAAGAAATTAGTTGAAAAATCAGTGAAATTTAAAAAAAAAATTAGCGAAAATTTGTTGAAAATTAGTGAACTTCACTAGTTTTTTGTGTGCTGCAATTCTGAGTGTTCATCAGTAACTTTTCGCTAATTCAGAATGAGAGTAAAATTTTTCTGACTTGTAGTCGGAAGTTGCTGAAAAATTTTTGATTCAGATTTGAAAAGCAATATATAATTTGGTTGGAACGGGTTCACAAATGGTGGAACAGAATTCAACTAAGGGCAGCAAATATTATGGGACATCGAAAAAAAGGGTAGGTGCATAGGGGGGGGGGGGGAGTCAAAATAAATATGCAGTAGATTTTAAAATAAGGCAACTACAATTAATATGATTTTGCTTGCCTGAGCGAAGCTTTAAAAATTGGATTTTGAATGTTCAAAGGGGATATTTTTGGAGAGGGAGAATTTCCAATCACTGAATTCAAGGGGAGGAGAGGGGTGAAAGATTTTTTACGCCAATTTCATCGATTTTTTTCAGGAAAAGGTAGAAATATAAAAAAAATGTAAAAAAACAGAGGAACGATAAAAAAAAATTGAAAAATGTCACTGCTGCTCACAGAACTCTCCTAAAAATAAGAAGATAATAAAGGGCATAAATTCCACCTGAGTGGAACGAGGGTAAAATTTGTTGAGAAATGAAACTTGAAAAGCAAAAAGAAGCGAATATTTCAACATTTTAGACCCTGCTGATGTGCTGATAACTGATTATTAAAGGATTTTTCTGATTTGAAATAAAGTTTTCATTTTTGTTATTCAACATGCTCCTTCAATCCCTATTCCATCATGTACGAAAAAAAGCGAGAGCAACCCTCATTTTTTGAAAAATTTACAGTATCTTTTGAATTTTTAAAAATTCACAGAATTTCCTGACTTCTTTAGATTTTTAAAATTCCACGACATTTCTCAAGTTTTCCAAAAAAGCAGATGAACTGCTTCAGGAAAACTTGAAAAAAAAAACTGTAAACAAATCTAATTTTTGACTTCAAGAGCGATTTCTATATCCAGGCTTATATAAATTAAAAACTCCAGCTTTTCGCAGTAAAATGCTCAAAATTCTTTGCTATTTTTACGGTTTTCTCGCTACTAGGGTGAAATTTTTGCAATTTTCTGGTTTTTCTTCTTCTTTTTACCAATAAGTAGATATTAGATAGATACCATGAATTTACACTCAGATCCATCCACCACGCAAACAGTTACTCAGGACTGAAATACTGAAAAGGATCCAAGTATTATCTTTACCCACACATGGAATTCGATTCCCGATAGGTATTTTTATTCAAGCCCTTCGAAAGCACGACATCGGCACGGCCGGCAATATCTGCGAAATACTTCCACTCTATTCAAGTTTTCAGTTACCGTGGTAACAAGGCCGACTTTACCGGTAGCGGTGGCCCACCGCTGCCGCTGCGTCTCGCCGTACCCCCTCGAACTGTCCCATTGACACGCGTACCATTAATTAAAAAGCTTTTCAAAATTCATACGCGTCGTCTTAGCTGCTCTCGTCTCGTTCGCCCTACCCTCAACGCCGGCTGCATTTCCTGCAGAGCTTTTCATTTTATAACGAGCAGACGTAGAAGACGTGGGATCGGATACGACGCGACGCTCCTTCAATTTGTCAACTATACAATTCCCTGTATACACTTGTGTAAGCTCGCTGAACAGACTACAAAGTACAAATAGGCTATAGAAATTGGCGACAAATTATCCGTCCGATGTCGACGTCGTCTTCGTTACGCTTCTACGGCGATACTTGCGCTGCGAAGCCTTCGTTTGTAAAAATCTATTTCAGTTATCGAGTACTACCTATAGGTATATTTAGTACACGCACGTACGTATTTATACGTAGACGTACAAGTACATAAACATATAAACACCTATCTATTAGCGTACCTACCAACTGACGCATTTACTTTCGTATATTAATGCACAGGTAAAGCAAAAAATAAATAAAAAAAAGCCGGCGTACCGAACTGTAGAAAGAATTTTAGGGTCGAAGAGGGCTGAAGAGGAGAGCACTCGAGTATCGAAACGGTAGATTTCGGCCACTCGTCCTTTTCACGTAATAAGTATGGCGCAGGCCGAGCTATGACGTTAACACAGGCAAGAATGCTTTGCCAAATAGTTACTTTAACGGTCTTCTCTTCTGTACTTGGGGCAATTAGACTACTACAATATTGACTTCGCTGGTGCAAAATTAACATTCGAAATATTTCAACAGCCAACATAAAGCCCATCCTCCACATTTTCTCATTTCGCATCCTCGCTCGAATTTCACCAATTTCTACATGAATTTTTGAAAGTAAATAAAATTCCGAACGTGATACTTGCGCTTCGCTTTTCATAATTCGCTGTCAAAATACTTAGACCATTCTCTCCCCACCTTCTCGTAGCCCAAAGAAAACAAGAAGCAGGATACCGAACGTAGAAAACTTGTTTTTCGATCGTTCAGTAAAATTTGGAAAATTCCATAATTCAGTTTAGTTCAGTTTAACATAGTTCGCGAACGATTCGATAGCAATTATGAAAACACAATACGTCGTTTTTGACGATACAACATAAAAAATGGATAATAATTTTTCCAAATTAATTCTCGAATGTTTTCAGCCAATTAAGCCGACAGATCAAAGCCGCACATCGTACCTGTTGCACCATAATGCGTAGTTGTGTGCAATCGAAACATGTTTCCAAGGCAAGTTTACGAGGCGACACGAAGTTCCCATAAACTTTGAGAGGAAATTTCACATCATCAACTTTTTTTTGCGAATTTCAATATGCATTCAATTAGTTGAATTTTTACGTCGAGTAATGTTCGAGTCTTATGTTTCAGCTTTGTATACTATAAGAAGATGAAAAGAGGGAAGGGAACTAAGAATAACAGAACAACGAACTATGGAGGTTTAATATTCATTTTTTCGGTGGGAGGGGGGGAGGGAGGGAGGGAGGGAGGAGAGATGATGTTGGCGGTGATGAAATTTGTAAAGTCTTACAAACCACACGCAATTTTAGGAAATTTTCTCAAAAAGGGACCAGAATATGTTAGAAAATAAGAAAAAACAATAAAAATGGCCATTTTTTTTAACATGAACTGACTTATTATCGACCATTGAGGGATTTCCCTTTCCTTGATCTAAAAATTCTACATTGAAATAATTTATTTCGCCTCGCAGTGATCTGATTTTTCTTGCTATTTTTATCCAATTTTTCTTAGATTGAATCACCAATCTATCCAAAAAAAAGTTTTCATCTTTCCATTTAAAAAAATACTTAATATTGAAAATTTTTACATTTTGCAGCAAAATTATTAAAACTCTTGCGATTTTTTGCTTTTTGTTTTTTTTTTTGCCGGCAGATACTGAATTAGCTAAATTCTTAACAAAATTTTCGAATCAAAATACGAGACATTGAACCTTCAGCAAGCTATTTCCTTCCCTTCCCCGTTACCCTAGCAAAAATAATTTTGATGTTTTGTAGATTTACTCAAATTCTAGAAAATGAACGAGATCAAAATGTTGGGAGTCCTTTTTTTCATTTTCAGCACCTTTTCTCAAGCATACACAAGCTCTCAGCAAGTAATTTAAAAGTTAATGAAATGTTTAACCCTTTCAATCCTTCGTCTCTGGCAACTCTAAAATCAAAAAACTAATATAATTTGAAACCTTGAACTTTCCCAAGGCAAAATTTTCGTTCTCGTTTTGTTCTCGAATCCACTAAACTTTGATACCTTAACAAAATAATTTTGTTTTTGTTACAAATTCAAATGATCAAATAGCCCAATTTTCTGACGAGGCGAAAATTTACATCATCCGCTTGATCGCGTAAGTTGACGAAAGATTAATTTTCAACCTCGTATTTCACACTTTTTTCATTTTTCGGAAAATATACTTCGAATTAAGTAATTAAAAAGATAGCGTCGATAAATTACGACGACGAGGACTCGTACCTACAACTACAAAATAATACGTAATATAGGGCGTAGTAGTCGTATTTCAGAAAGATAGCAGAAGAAGGCAGCAGACATCGCCTATTAACCTAATTCGTATTTTAATCTTTCATAATCTGCTGATGCGCTTATCGAATTGCGGTTTTGGAATTCGAAGCAGGGGAATTTTTTCGTCGATTTCCTTCAATTAATTCGCTGCGGTTATCGTAATAGAAATGAATATAATCATAACGGCTTATGGCGTGTGTTATAGGTTTAGGTATTGCCTTGTTCACCATATCTGACAAAAAAATACCAATCATAGTGAAGTTACTGAACATTTTTCCGAATGTACTACTCCGAAAGTTGTAATCCTGAACTCTCTTTTTGGGAAAAAAAAAGTATCCCAAATCTGTAGCAGGGACCGAAAGCCAGCCGAAGCCAAAAGCCGATTCAGCCGATAATTTGAGGCTTTTGAAAAGCTGGCTGTCAGCTCAGCTTTATAATTCAGCAGCCGAAAGCCAGCCGAAAGCTTTATGTTTTCGGCTTTTTTACAGCTTTTTTTCAAAATTTAAAAATTGAAATTAATGGTGCAAATGTTCGTTTTTTATGTACCATTATTTTATTTGAAGTTGACGATTTGAATTTGACTGGTGTTCTTTCATTTTTTTTACTTTTAAGATCTTTTGATTTTACACATTTAAGATTAAAAAAATTTAAACTTTGAATTTGATTGAAATTTATCGTAATAAAAGCCGAAAGCTGACAGCTGAAAGCCGAAAGCTGACAGCTGAAAGCCGAAAGCTGACAGCTGAAAGCTGACAGCTGAAAGCTGACAGCTGAAAGCCGAAAGCTGAAAGCTAAAAGCCGAAAGCCGAAAGCTGAAAGCCGAAAAAAGCCGTATTTTTGGCCAGCTGAAAGCCAGCCGAAAGCCAGCTGTAACAGCCATATAATTTCAAAAGCCAAAAGCCGAAAGCCTAAGCTTTATAATCCTTATCACAAGCCGAAAGCCGAAAGCCTAAGCTTTATCAATCGGCTTCCGGTCCCTAATCTGTAGACCCAAAATACTTTTTTTCAAAAAAAATAAATAAATAATGATACATATTTTAAAAAGGAATTGAATAATATCAATGTTATATGATATTTTTGTATGTATTTACTTACATTACCCCACTCATTTATAGTCGAACCAAAATCGCAAATATTTCAATAATTACGGTAATTTACCGCAAATATTTTAATAATTACGATAAATTACTGAAAATACTATAATAATTACGGTAAATTATCGTAAACATTTCAATAATTTCGGTAAATTATAGAAAATATTTCAATAGTTATGATAAATTACCGCGAATATTTTAATAATTACAGTAAATTATGGTAAATATTGTAATAGTTACGAAAAATTAACGTAAATAATCTAATTTTGGCAGTATTTGCTAGATTCTCGAGCTCCCTCCGTAGTTCGAACCAAAAAATGTAAATTTCTGTACTCTCTTCAAACTTGAACTTTAAAAATTCAAAAATTTTCTGTACTCCTCCCTCCAAAGCTATGATGGCTCATTCGTGAATCGGGGAGAAGAAGGTACACGGACGTAATAAATTGTAAAATTCAACTTATCTCAAATTTTTTTCACTCAATAGTGATAAGAGAGAATAGCAGAAGTGTTGTTGGTAACCTTGACTGCGTGAATTCGGTACGCGTGGCTATTTTTTCGAGTCGATTATATACATGTACAAATTGTAGTCGTAAGCTACAAAAACCGTCCTCGTAAATTCGCTTATTCGTATGTAAGTATTTGTATGGTTTTTATTGTCTCTGGTTCGATACGGGTACACAATTTGGTAATTGATACGACGACGCGACGCGATACGAGCGACACACAATTGTATACCACGTACTAGGTACTAGGTACTACGTAGCTAGTTAACAATTTAATAAATTGTCGTCGACGTCGACTCGTCGTGCGAAATATTCTCGTATAGCGACGAAGACGAAAGGAGGCAGTCTCTTACATAATCCCATAATCGTCATCGTCGTACAATATTATGGTATGGTATGCAGTATGCAGATGTACAATGTACAGATGGTGGTGGCTGGCGGCCGAGATGGAGGTTCGGTTTACGCGCAGAGTTGTTACGAATCGGAAGAGAAAGAGAGGAAACGCGGATGATACATACATAGGTTGGCTGCTAATTAGGAAGTACTCGGTTAGTAGTGGAGTAGCCCTGCGGCGGCAGTAGCCTTCGAGAATATTTTCATTAATACCGCACCTGCCCGCACGTCCATTCATCTATACAATCTACATCCAACATCCACGAAATACTGTATTACAACGATCATCGTATAGTTTGTAACGCAAGAGGAGGTGTGGCTGTGGAGTAGAGTGTGAGATATTGGCAACAGTCCGCCGAAGGGTGGCGACGGCGACGAGAGGATAGTCAATAGTCATAGGCCAAGGATGCTGATTCTGTTGGTATATGTCACTCAAAACAACATAATTATTGCAATGTTTTCTGCCTATCGAGATCGACTACTGCCACACACATGTACAAAATGTACTAGATAGTAAATAGCTGTAAGTAGTAAGTACATCTCTCTATCAATTCGCCGTCTGTAACTCTGTACAGGCGAGTGAATTACACAAACGTTGTCATAAACTCGTATTTATACCTATCTACTATTCGTACGTGTACGGGCAGAGTAGAGTTGGACCATGCTGAGGTATTGGCACGCCAGTGTCAGACGAAGAGGGACGATCTATTTTGAGATAATTAAACGTTGCCAAGTCGAGTCGTGAGTATTCGGCGTATAGCGGAAAATAGCAGTGGTCGCGATCGCATTCGAGCCGAGTGTTGATATCGCCTCGAAAACCATAAACAGCGAGAGAAATGCAGCGCCGCACCGGGGGAAAGTTTCGCGAATGCGGAAAAATTTTCGCACAGGTGAAGAATGCCAAAAAATTGCTAAGACGAGAATATGACAGAATCGGAATTCACGGTCATACCAGGCTGGATGTTTTCCTTCATACTTAATTATCAGAGTATCTGCAATACTTCAAAAATGATTTTCCATCATTTTGCCAGAGTTTCCAGACCAATTTTCCCAAGTTTTCCAAATCTTTTACACGTATAATACTCTTGAAACATGAAGACCAGGATAATTTTTCACATGATGGGAGATGTACCTAACGAATTTTCTCCCAAAAATCATCTCCCTAAGAGATTTTCAAAGCCACAAAAACTCAATTCTGAACCCCCCTCCCCACATACACACACAGAAAACCTTGAAAACTCCTGGATTCGAAAAATTTTAATTCTTTCTATCTTATGGATTTTTCTTGATACTTTCATGAAATTTTTCTCTCTTTGAAATTGTTCAAAAAATAGCCCTCTTTCTATCCTTGTAGTAAAAAATGCAATGAATAGAAAAATGTTTAAAATTCTTGCTTTTTGTAATAAAATATTGAAATTCTTACGATTTTCTGGTTTTTATTGAAAACAGACACCATGCTGAATTGCTGAATTTATTACAGAGATAATTTCAAAAAAAAAAAGGAAACAATATTTCAAAGAAAAATCAAAGTTTTGAAGAATGAAACAAATTACTAGACAAAAAGTGTAAATGATCTCCAAGCAGAATGAGAGAAAATGTTTTTCGTGCGTCACAATAAACGAAAAATCAATGAAAAATTTTCACTCATGATAAAAAATAAACATTGAAACATTTCTAAATGATTCATCATACGCGTACCCAGAAATTAATAAGGGAAAGGGAGAGGCTGAGAATTTGAGAAAATACAGGGGAGGGGGTAAAATTTCAAATTAGTCATGTTTGACTGATATCTCAGTGAAAAGCCATTGTTTTTTCCTGATAAATTGGGAATTTATTGAGAAATCAGCGATTTTTGACTGAAAAATCAGTGTAAATTTTCGAATTTTTAAAATGCAATCGCTAAAATACTGCACAAGCAAAGCTAGGGCGGAATTTATTTTTAAAACTACGGTTTGAATATCAAAAAAATGCACTTTTTTACATTATTGTAATATAAAATGTGATTTATTCTTTCAAGTTTTAAAAAAATTCTAGGGAAAATCCTGAAATCATTTGATTTTATCTTGTATTTTCCTGATTTTTAAAATTTCCCGATTCTTTCAGATTTTCTAGAAAATGGACATCAGTTCTTTTATTCCCTCGTTCGTCTCGAAAAAACGAATCAGGACTCGACGAAAACGAAAAACGAGCCGAGTAAACATTCTTCGATCGCTTGATAGGTGGATTTCTGCAACCCTTTCGACGTTGTCGATGTATACCTAATACGATGTTTATATTATAAAACTAACGGCATTTCTTTCTCACTAATTCATCGCTGCTTGGGAATTTAAACCGGCGAGTACGCACTTAATGGAACATGGAGAGTGAATTTTCGCCAAGTCGGCAACATTCCTCGTCCTTTCTTTATGAATTTAATCGTTAGTGACCTTTTTCTTTCTTTCTCTAGTTTTCATAATTTTACAGCGACTAGCGTCTCTATCTTTTTCGCAAAGCTTCACTGCTGAAAAGTGGATAATGGGTATAGGGAAAGTCTCAACAACTATTTCTATCGTCATTTCAGTCAATTTTTCATTTCTACATCGAAACACGAGAAACGATGGAAAAAATAAACACATAAAGAAACTGAAATAATCGAAACAAGCGTTTCCCACGGGTGCTCGTAACTCGTACGTCTGCGGCATCGATCGAGTATCAATACGAGACGCGACGCGGCCTAACAACGTTTCATTTCCCCAATTCAAACCGTTGCATTAAAAAGTTAACGATTCACGGTATCGTGCCACTGATCCCTTTGCTCTTGGCCGCCATGCTATCTCTCTATCTCTTCGTGTAGCGAAATTTTACGACTATACGGTTACAAGAGGTAAAAAAGGGCAGACGAATAGAATGTAATTAAATATTTGCATTTTTGCAAATGGATGTTGTTTAGAATCCTTGTACAGTGGAATAAAGAGTACGAGAGCGGAGAGGAATACCCATTTTTGAATAGCGCAGCGTCTGTTTGCTTGGAAATTTTATTTTAGAGCCCGGATAACATTAAGAACGGATTTACGAATAATTTAGAGTGTTTTATAGCCATCCTCTTGTTTGACGTTTACAATTTTAGCAAAAAAAAAGGTCGAAGCGAAGTAAATTGAAAATTTTATAATACAGGCTGTATCACTTTTCATTTTAGGATTCATTCAGGACGAGACAAAAATTCACCGGACAATCGAAAAATTCGGCTTTCAAGAACAAAAGAGGAGAAAGAAATTTAGTGGAATCATCATAGCAACGAAAGAAAATTACCAAAACGCAGAATTTTTAACGATTCTATGGAAAAATGTAACAAAGTTCTTTTTCGAGGATGACCACCTTTTTTTAGAAACATTTTCCCCGACTTTCCTAGGATTTATTGAATTATTGATCAGTGTTTTCAAGTTTTTCAGTACTTTTGTCAACGTTTTGAACAGAGTTTGAGAGCAAAATTGCTTTCAAGAATTACACAGAACTTTCATCCAAAGTTTTTTTTTCCATTATTTTATCTGAGGCGACCAAAAAAGTTTTGCGTTAGAAAAAAGTTGGTTTAAAAAAAAACGATGTGAGGTAGGTACAAGTATTTATCTGTTTTCAGATTCTCCACATTGCAATGAAAGAGGAAAAATTTTCAATTTCAGATAAGCCCAATTTCAAGATTACATAATTTTCTTCAAAAATTTCGTACAAAAATTGAAAAGAAAATTTCGTATTTTTCCTAAAAGTGATGATTTCTTGATGACCAGTAATTGATAAGATGTGTCGAAAAACGAGAAACGAGACAGAATCATTAGAAATGCAAATTCCTACCTACAATTGAAAATTTTTCATTACACCAAAACCATAATTTCCAAACCTGAAAACCTGAATCAGTCAACTTTGAATTAAATTTTTCCCCCATAATTTTAAAATGCCACGATTCAATTCTGAAAAAAGGAAAATCAACACTAACTAATGCCTTCATTGCGATACATGTAAAATCCAAAGAATTCATCGCCCAGGCCCAGCCAAAGAACATCCAAACGCGCAGTAGACGACTGACGACAATGACGACATCCAACGACCATCACATTGAGCTCATCGCAGCGAGGGACGCAGGCCGACGAAAAGGCTATACACAACAAACAGTAGTAAAAATTTTATACGCGTCGTGATGATGACCATCGTCGCGCGAACACAAAATAATCATTTCGTATAATAACATTGGCTCGTTATGATTATGTCATAACCTCGTCTCATGCTCTTTTCCTCTCTCGCGCTAGAATTTCATGCCCTCCACCACCACCGTAGCCCCATTCCATCCTCATCTCGACCTATAGTACAGTACACTCTCGGCGCACGAATTGTCGACGAAATATTTCATTTTTATTTTCGACCCCATGAATAACACCATCGGAGACACAAGACACAAGACCGAATAAATAATTTTGAAATGGGCAAACGTCTACAGTCGACAAATTCATTCTCCCACTAAAATTCGAAATCCTTTTCGAAGGAAAATTATTCGAAGATGTAGAACAGAAGACCAGGAATTCTGAACATTTAGCAATCTATTCCAATTAATTAACAGTCGAGTAAAACAATCTTCGTTCAGCGAATGAATTCGATCTCGAACTGTCAATCAGCACGAACCCAACCAAATTCTCTGAGCTACCACACCTGACGTTTTAGAAAATCCGAACCCATCATTGCGTTACCAAAAATCGACTTATCATCGAGCCATAGCGAACAAGAGAACATTGCAATCTGCTATAAGTGCTAAGCACGAGTAGGTACTTTTTCTTATCGCAACAGCCCAACGAACAATACATTAATTATTAATCTCAGCACGTGCTCGTAACGATTCCCCCCTCCTTGTTCCTGAGCCACTAATACGTACTCGAGATAGACGCGAACGCCAAAAATTCGCAGCGAGAGGTGAAATTTTCGAATAAACGGATCGTTCCATCGTTTCCTGATATAAGAATCGAATTTATGATTTTATTCTGCACTTTCTGCTCGACGATGTTCTTAATATACAACGAAAAACAAATCCGTGAGATAGAAAATGAAAAAACCCCTCGTCCTACCTGAACATTTTCAACTTCGTCCAACTAATTCTCGTTTCTATCTATGAACACCTCAATGTCCAAGTTACACACGTAAAATAAGTACACGAAATACCGAGAGAGATTATTATGTAAAAATAAATATGATGAAAGCTTTATCTTTACAGACTAGATGCAGGCTATGATAAGATTTCAGCTTATTTGAATAGGAAGGAGGCTATATGATGCCTACACCTATACACAGCTCGTAAAAGTACTCGATTTCAAATACATTACGTGCAATATAATTATCGCTATAAAATCATTATCTCTTACAAATTCTACTACTCGCACAAGGTACATTATCGAAGTTCGAGGTTCAGCAGCCGCCCGAACAGATACTAAATATCGTCCATTTTTATAAATTGCTCCAATTCATTTCTAGTACGTTCGATTTGCCTTATTACGTGATATTATGCGAGTTCGAAAAATATTATTTTCCCCAAGTATTCGAGATTCGCCTATTCTCCAATAATTAAAAACTGAAACTGAAACAAAAACTAAAATGATAAAAACTTTTTTTTTGAAATCAACACCAAAAACTTTTACAAAACACTGAAAATTTTTAGGAATAAAAGGAAATTTCTTCGTAATTTTTTTAAAATTTCCTTTGAAAAATTCAAAATTTACTGAAAATTGGAATTGAAAACTGAAACTGAAAATTTTTAAGAACTGAAATTAGAATAATTTCGGTTTTTCATCAGTGCTATTCTCATTTCATTCAATTATTTTTTCTTTTCTTCAATTTCAGCTCCAATCGAAATACTTGAAATACTTTTACCTACATATAGTTAGACTTCTACGAACCATATATTAATGCCTATTCGCGCAAAACATTACTTAATTTCCTTATCTCGTCCAAAGTGTGAACATGGCGTAAACAAAACAGTCTGCTGCGTTTCTTTTTTCTCAAGGAGTTGGTGATAAGTTTCGAGATAATTTAATAACAAATTACAGAAAAAATCGACCAACATTCCTATTTGTAGACCATGCCATGCCACAGTTCCTTTTTTCATTATCTGTTTACCGACAGACATCGATATCTAAAAAGGTGACGAGACCAACAACCTTACAAGCACTCAAGCAGCAAGCTGAACCATAACCATGGGGTGTGACAATTACCCATACGCCATTTTTTTCAACCCATTTCGTAGAATAATTTTCAAATTGCGTGATAAGAAATACTTCGAGAATAGGAATGTCGAAAACTTTGCAATTATTTTAGAATATTTCGTATCTTTCGGATTGTTTCGGAATACCTCGCATGATTCAAAATGGAAGTTATAAAGTTTGAAAAAAATATCCCACTAATTCGAAGCAAAAAAAAAACTTTCCAATTATAAACCAATTCCAAATAAAGCTCGAGAATTCACGAAATACAACGTATTCTTATCAAAAAACCAATAAGACGAATGAAAAAGAGAGCCATACAACTCGGCACTCGGCTAACACGTTCACATTTCTACTCAGACACTTACAGCACACAGGTCGCATAAGTGTAGGTAATACACCTAAATATGTAAGTTCTCGAGTACTCGCGGAAAAAAATTCATCTAATCGAAGCTCATGTGACACCGAACCAGCACTAATTATACCTGCGCTGTGCGCTTTGCTATTGGTTTGCGTAACTCTACACCCGGCTGGGTAGCTGGGTACCTGGGTATATGTAATTGTGCATACGACAACGTTTTCTTCGCAGAGAGAGAAAGAGGGAGAGACGAGAAAACCGCCGATAAAAACCTTCTAGCGTCTACGAAAAAACAAACTCGATTAAAAAATTTCCAAGAATTGGCGTCCTTTCCAATCACACGTGTAATTAATTTCTCGCTGAACTGGAAAAACGGTTAATATAACGCTCGACGGATTCGAAATCAGCTTCGACGTTATCGTCGTGTGTTTCGAAACAAAAGGTAATGAAAGGGCCGGAGACGAGGGGTAGAACAGAAACGGAAATTTCAACGAGTATCTGCGTCTACGTAATAAAATGGCAAAAAAATCCTCCTCCAATCGGGCTCGTTTTTTAATGTTCTTAATTAGCGCGTCTCGATCGATCGTTCGTACCCGATAATTACTTCGCTTATTTTGATTACGCGATATACTTATAATACCAAATATCGCTATTGAGGGCACAGAATACTGCGGGGAGGGGATGGGGGAATATGGCGAAAGTAACGCGAAATTGGAACCCTCGAACGATAAATGCATTCGGCGATTAAACGATTACGATTTATATGCGGCCGTGAAACCGAATAACCAAGCCCCAAAAAACTCTTCAATTTTCGAGAGCCATGTTATCTGCTATTTCGTCCGATAACTCGAATATGTTGAGTACGTACAATGCAGGTATTTATCTTAGCCCAAAGAATTGGCCTTCGTGTCGTAATATATCGAATTAACCCATCTCGTAAAAAGAATCAACAATAAAAGTAAACTAATTCATATCCAGAATTCCAGAAAAGTATCGAGAAAAGAATCAGGATCAGACTGATCAGAGCTCAGAGCTGGCCAAACCAATTGGACAACGGTTCAGTTCACTGGCGCACCAAGAAGGGCTGAGAAGTCGAAAAATTGGAGGAGGGTTCAAATTTCAAATCTATCATTTTTTACCTATCTTTTGGTCAAAAATTGTAGATTTTTTTCTAGTGAATTGAGAATTGATTGAGAAGAGAAAAACCAGTGATTTTTATCGGAGAGATTTGGGAAAAATCATCAATTTTTAAAATTAAATGACTAAATACTGTCCGAGTGAGCGAGAGCGAAATTATTTTGAAAAATACTGTTTGAAGAGCAAAAACATTTCTTTTTTACATTTTTGTAATGGAAAAAATATTTTTTTCGAGATTAAGGAGGAAACTCGAGCCCCCTGAGCCTCCCCTGAGTGCACTCCTGGTTTGGTTGGAAATTTAAAATTTTAGTTTACAGAATGCAATAAGGTCAATTTTGAATTCAGGAATATCATAGGTCAGTTTTTGGTTTTCTGCTCGAATATTTTTATAGAAATTGTTTGAAAATCAGGAAAAAATTGATTTGAAGGCAGCATTTTACTCTCAAGTTTCCAAAAAAAAAGTTTAATGTATTTTTTTGAATCACCTAATTGTAAAAGTATTTTTTCAGAAATTCGAAGAAGTTAGTTTGAGGGTTTTTTCATGTCTTCAAGAGCCAAAGAAATGGTATAAATCCAAAAAAAGTAAAAATTTTGATTTCTGGTGGTTGAAAAGTTCTTGAAAATTAACAATAATTGATAGAGAGTTGTATCAATGTCCCAAAGAGCTCCAAAAAACTCGCAAATTCAAAATTTTGAAAAATAATGAAAATTTCCAAATTTTGAAACTGTTTTGAAGCTTGATTCGGTATTCAAATCAATATTTTCAAATTTCTCGTTCGATTTCCTATTAGAATAATATTGTAAGCAATATTTCCCAATTTAAAGTAATTTTTCTCGAGAAGTTGATTTTAAAAGTTACCCTTCCCCTTCCCCCTCCTTTCTTGTGAGCACGTTACACGTACATAATTCTTCGAATTTTTGTAATTAAACTTGAGATTTCAGTTTTAATTCAAAATCACAAATTTCTACACATTTTTCATAGTTTTCAGTTTCCCAGTCCAGCCAGAATCTCATCTAATCCTTAATTGAAGTTCAATTATCAGTTTTCGTCAAAAATCACGAGCTTTCTATCAGGGTTTCTTTCCGTTTCGAGTTTCTCAGCCTTGCCAGATTCTTTCCTGATAGGTAATGAAGCCTAATTCGTTTCATCGACAGTCTTTTCATACCACCACCAACAAAAAGCCGAATAAAAATGCAATAAACTCACTTGTAAGTCCAGTATCATCCAATCCCAAAAAGCCTTTGTTCATCTCTTCAGTAAAAGGCACAAATACATTAACGGTCGCCGGTTTTGGTATATCGGAAACCTTCACGACGACGCAATCATTCGACTGGGATGCAGGCGCTGGCTCATTGGCTCGATTTTCGATTTTGACCTGCGATACAACACTGTCCGGCGGTGACTCTGGTGACGATACGTCACTCACCGTATCGTTATCGCTGGTGGACGAAAGACCGTAAAACGATATCGATTTTTCGGCACGATCGTCGTTCATCAACCAATAATCGTCCAACGTTTCGCACGGCGAAGACGACGACGAAGACTCGGATCCGCTGCTGGCCAGCAAGAGTTCCTCGATACCCAAAGGCTTGGTATCGACTTTACGCTGCTGCTGTTTGACCGAGCCGGATCCGGTCGATTGTTTCTTTTTACTATTGGTATTGGTGGAGCTGCAGTTGGCGGCGGATCGTTGCTGGGTATTGGTGGCCGGAGCGACCGAAGAGTATCGTGATTTAGCGTTGACGACGATTTTTCCGTTGTACGGAGATGGAGGCGGATTTATGCGCAATTTCTCGATCAAACGTTGAGGCGAATTCTCGTACAGATATGTTTCGGCGGCTGTGGCGTCGGCGGATTGGTCAGCGGCAGCGGCGGCCACGCTACGAGGCGAATCGACTGGCGTGAGCGGAGTGCATGTGTTGTCTAACTGACACAACGAATAAATTTCATTTTTATTTTCGATTTCGCTAAAAAAAGAAAAAGATAACCAAACAAATTCGATTAAATATTAAAATTGGAACATTTACAAATTATATCACAAATGAAACGCAATCATACAGGTAATTTAAAAAAAAAAAATAGATGAAAATAACGTAGAAGGAAGAACGAAAACGAAAATAATATCTACATAAACAAATTCGCACGTTATACGAACGCGCAGAAATTATCGAATACTACTAAATACACATTCATAACACAAAAACGAAGAAACCGATCGAAAATTACACCCTTAGAATACAATATCGGTTCTCTCGAGAGGGTAAAAATATCAAAATTTTTTCCTCTTCCTTTTCACAAACATTAATACGCGATTTATACACTAGGAAATTATCGATGATTCGAATACGATTCGACGATTGCCGCAAATTGAACGCGGCAGGCAACAAGAATACGACAAATTCATTCGTCGTCGGTATTTTTCTACATTACAAAACTCCAACGTCTGATAATATCGATAAAATTGATAAAACGTCTCCACTATCACGAAAGCACGACACCCAAAAAAAGCAAACTTTGCTGAATTCGCGTCAGAACACCACTACAGATAAGACGTCGGTGTAAAAATCAACGCCAAACGTGGCCGAGAAAAGCCGAAAATAAATCACTGCGAGAGATCATTAAAATAAGCGAAAAAAAATGACAACAATGATGGTTTACGAGTGGCGAAGATACACAAATAGATAGGTATTATGATACGAATACACCTAACGGCAAGTAGCACAGACAGACGCGCGCATAAAACACCTTACGAAAGCTCGCTACAACGCGGCATCGAACTGAAAAAGCCAGAACTTTTAACCCAGTTCGCAGTTATCTGAAATCGATCGATTCGGCTAAACTCGTCGGTATTCGTGTGTAATCGGGAGGTGAACGGTCTCCACCTTTTTCCTGACCTATCTGCCGTATTCTGTCTCCGCTTTTTCTCCATCAGTCCATCTCGCTTAATATAGAGATACTCGCATCGACGACGACGACGACGACGTCGCGATGCCCGCACGTCCACTTTATATCGCACTTGTCTTATGGACTAGTAGTCGTAGGCAGAGAGGTACGTACGAATTTATTGTACACATGTAGGGCCGGAGCGAGGGTAGGGAGTAGTGGAGTACACAGCGAATAATTTTCCTTATTACCTACTAAACTCGTATTGGTAGGTCTAGGTATGTGTGAACTGTGAAGTTTTAGCGAAGTCAACAATGCGCGCAACTACCTATAATCATTTCTTAAAATAATACCACCGCGAACACAGGCGCATTCGGCGAGGTCGTCGTTGTATAAATGTTCGAGCTTTCAAGGTCTTCATTTTGGCCTCACCCTTACCCTTACTCCCGGCCTACTATGCGAAAACTTTACTCGTATACACATCGACGCCCCTTCTCGCCGCTGCTTCGCTAAGCAACCCTCTAAATATACCTACAGTCTACGTACGTGTAGCACAACACACAACAGAGACGTTGTTTCCCCTTTGAAAGCGTAGGTGGAGGTGGGCTACGGCAGTATCCTTCTTTCGACTTTCGATATCAACGCTTCGTTCATGAACGACGCGTAAAAGTTGTGAAAGCTCGAGTCGTGAAGACCCGAATAACCGAATATGAGCGTGTAAACAAACTACAAAATTACGATTATTACAATTTCGAGCCTATTTTTCGGCCGATGGCACGCAGCTTTAATCTTCTATCGTTTTACGACACTTTCTTCGATAAAACTCCCATTTTCGAAAAAAAAAAATGATAATAATCTGCACCTATGAGAAGACTTTAATTAGGGCGTCAACAATATTTCAGAAATGATTCACTCAAAAAAAATTCCAGATCTTCTACATGTGATTTTCCTGGAGCATGGAAGGAGGGGGGTGGGTGATTTTTGACGTCATAATATTTACATCTCGAAATCATGCAGAAGAATAATTTGAAATGAATGGTGTTCAAGAGTTTTTTACTTCAAAAATCATCACTTTTTACGAGATCTTAGATCAAATGACTCATAATTCAATCTTGAACATTTTTGACCCCCCCCCCCCTCAACGAAAACAAAAACTTGAATTTATCACCGAAAATTTTCCAAAAAAAAAAATGATAAAAGACAATATTAAAGCAAAATAATTATGAAGTTTTGAAATATGAACGAAGTCAAGTATGTCAGAATGATTTTCGAATCCTGTGAATGAAAATTCTGATTTTTCCTGGCTAAACATTTAAAAATTTCTTCATAAATCATTGCTCTCCTTAACTCCCCACCCTTCTCCAAAAAAACCAACACGTGCCTCGAACTTATAAACTAAGCACAAATCTTTTCTATTTTTTCGGTTCACGTAAGTACAGCAAACTTGATGACAGCAAAAAATATCAATCATTTCGTAGAGAAAAATCAATTTTGAAAAGACTGACAAAAGTTGAAAATCCATCAGCTTACCCTCACCAAGGTTTTCCAAAATGTGACCAATAATTTCAAATCATCTTATAAATTCCTTTTTTTATCAACATTACTTATTGTTGTCAAAGGCATCATGGCATTAATTTCTCATCATGCTTTTGAAAAAGTTCTCAAGTCTCCAAAAAAATTAGATTTCAAATGAATTTTGCACGAAAAGAGTGAAAATTACTTCCCAGCAAAACGAGAATTTTTATAATGACATACAGTGAGAAATTTTAAAAAATTTCAGGTAAAAATTAGCAAAGAACTTTTTTTTAGAAAATTTATGTATGCATTGTATACTTCTTTTAAATTTCGAAAAATTCATGGAAAAAT
The DNA here is from genome assembly GCA_038380155.1 of Pseudococcus jackbeardsleyi. Classification (NCBI taxonomy): domain Eukaryota; kingdom Metazoa; phylum Arthropoda; class Insecta; order Hemiptera; family Pseudococcidae; genus Pseudococcus; species Pseudococcus jackbeardsleyi. The sequence goes on along the minus strand of CM076240.1, from coordinate 59,070,936 downwards.
TCAAAAATTCCCTCATTTTTTCAGGTTTTCCAGAAAGCGAACAGTAGAATTAGGATACCCTATCGCTATTGTTAACGATAGTAGTTATACTACACAGTAGGGATGTGAAATCTACGCAAAACATTCATACTTCACAGCAAGAGGAAACTTTGGTCAACTTTTATACTACATTCGCCATTCCCCATTTCGTACCCTCCCTAGAAATACGAAGCAATCAAAATAGAACATGCTCTCTTTTTCTTCTCCCAACTTTTGTGGTAGTTTCAGTGTTTCAACTCCTGATTGCAGAATCGTTCTAACCCATCAAGAGATACTTTTTGCTTTATCGAAATTATCACTTGCGCGTCAGTTTCGCAATAAAGCACGTTAAAGAGTTCCATTTCTTGATCTATTTTGCATTTTTTCTTCCAAAAATACTTCAGAATATAGGTACCTCCATCTACCTCCTTATCGCCATTCATAAAATAACACCAAATAATTTTTGGAAAATTTTCAGTCAAGAGAAAATTGAACATTCTAAAAAAAAAAAATGATGATTCAGATTTCCCAACAGAAACTGATATTGTTGGAGGGGGAGGGGAGATTGAAAATTTCCTCCACAGACCCAATTTTTTTAATTCTTCAGACTTGCAACTCAATTTCTCGAAATTTTTCTAAAATTAAACTGTAAAATGCTTGAGAACAATACGTCATATTGAAAATTTTAGACCTATCAAAAAGTGTCTATTGGATTTGAAAAATGAAAAATATTGTAATTTTCTAGCTTTTTGATTACTTATACCATTTTTTCTTACATCTAATAGAAAAAACACCCCCCTCCCATCCTCATCTTCCCAGTTCATAATACGATTTTCAGATGTTCAACGCATTTCTGAAAAACCCTATACTCTCATACCTGAGAATACTGAAGAAAAGCTCTATTATGAACTTCAAACTTTTGTATAGTGTTGTGTACTGTGTGCACGTAGCAAACATGCATATTTTGCACCTGCTCATTGTTCATTGTTCAGCTATAACCTCAAGATACCTTTAATGACGAATAAAATCGCGGTAATTTTACGATAATTTTTACGTGAAATTTTCACGCAAACGTCACGTGATTGGACGATCGATTCTTGGAGTTTTATGGAAAACTTTACAAATGTACGAGACAGAACAGCGCGACGATAATTACCGGACACTTTGAAGAAGTTCACCTATACCATCGATTCAAAAATTCTGAAAAACTACGGAGATTAACGATGAACATAACGTTTTTGAAAATTTCAAATTCAATAGGTACCTAATAAAACGGGGACTAATCTTCTTGCTAATTCATTCCTCAAAAAATTACCTTCAGAAAATATGGGACTTATTCACAGACAGGCTCTCTCCTTCGACCACTAATTAATTTTCTAATTTTCTTCGTTTTCAAGAAAAGTTTCTCGAATGAGGGAACTACAAAAGCTACTTTTTTCCATACATTTGACATTTATGAATTCGTGATTTATGGAAACAGAGATGGCGGGTGGCAACAGATGCTCGTGAAAACTCCAAAACACTAAGAACTTTCAAAAAGTTGCGAAATTTCGTTCGTAAAAAGGGAATACAAGAAGGTAGGTGTAACACTAGTTGAGATTTAATTATGAACATACTACGACGCGACGCGACGAAGAGTAAGCAGTGTTCTTTAGTATTCGCACAATAACTCAACTTTTAATAAGTATACATCTACATTCTACAACATACATGGCATGGTACACAAATATGTAAGTTCAAGAGTATTCGTAGTTTCGTACACAGCATATAAGAATTACGAGTCCAACGTGCGTGTGTGCGTATTTTCCCTTACATGTGTTCAACTTTAACTTCATGTACAATTGTACATATTTACTCACACAATATTCTTATACATATTACAACTACGTCGTCATTGCGTTGATTACGACGACGCGACGCGACCGTAATCATCGCGGTTGAATTTTTTATCAGCGCCTCCTCTCTCGTAATTCAAACGGCGCTGCTCTGCTATCACATGATTCATTCATGATGCGAAAGAACGAAGGAGTCGTTGTCGTTGTTGTTGCCAATGCTACTGTTGTTTCATATCACTGGCAGACATGTATGAGGTAGACTTTTTAATAATGGTAATTTCCATTGCAATATTATTCGAATAAATTTTAATATCCAGCGATTATGGAAAATTTTTTCCTCGCCGACTCTTCGGTAGATAAAAATACTAGTAGTTTGTACTGTTGACGTGTCTGGTGCAATGGTTATAATAATGATCGCGAAAATTTGATGAACGAAAATTTATCACAATATGTAATAAATTAGAAACAATAATTTTTGAACATTAGAAAAAATTTCCGGAAAATGGAAAACTTCTGAAAAAATATTGCTCTAATTTTAAACATTTTCAAAACAGGTACAATCGGTCTTTTTTTTTTTGAAAAAAAAAGGGGGAAAGCAGTAAACTTAGTTTGAGCGAAGCGAGGGAATTTTTTTTGCAGAATATACATTATTACAATCAACAAAATTTGGTTTCAAGATCACAAATACCTCCCGAATAAAAAATTCATTTTTGAATGGCGAGAGAGAGAGTTTTGCAGCTATCCTCCGTTGAATATGTAATTCATCATTTCATAATTAACTCGGGCTATTTCATACTAAAACGGATCAAAAATGAAGTCGGGATTTCCGATTTCACTCAAATCTATTTTACAAGTTCTCCTTGATGGTCTATTTATAAATCCACGGTCCTCAAGGGAGCTGGGTGGTGGGCCTCGTAACTTTTAAGCAATCGCAACCTTTTGTCAAATTACCCAACTTTCAAGGCTCATATATTTCGAAATAGGTTATACTTGAAGGAAAACTGTGTGCGGGAATCGAAAGAGAATTGATAGGAGATTCAGAAACGGTAATCACATTTTTGAAAAGGTCAAAGTTTAACTTTGCTTATGAAAGCTCAACTTTCATGATAATCACAAGATTTAAGCTAACATTTAGAAATTTGAAAAAAATTACTGTAAGTAGCCCTTTCTACCTGTTTTTTAAACAATTAGCCTTCAAAATGGGATCTCCATGCCCTTGGGGGTACAGAGTTCCTCGAAAAAAAATTGAACGCCTTAGCACTGATACTGAATTCCTTGGTACGTTTGATTTTTTTATTGGTGGTCATTCCACCCATCTCAAATTTTTTTTAGAAAATTTGCAGATCGATTCACTCAAAATTCGTCGAAAATCATTTTATCTCCCTCATTGCATAATACGTATACTATTGTTATTCAAAAAATCATTGATCTACGATTTTTCTAAAAAAAATTAAGGAATGTCAAATGATATTTAAACATTACGTGGGATTCAGCACTCCAAATCGCATATTTTCAGTACTAGTGATACAAGTTTTAAGAGTTCAAATACAAAAACATATTTTTTCGAAAACCCGTCCTACTTTAGGAATTTATAGGTCCCCCCAAGGGTTCCCAGAGCTCAAAATTTTTCTCTCCACCCAAACTACTCATTCCGATTTTCGCAATTTTTAAAATATCCATGTTGTTTATTCAGTAGCCCAGCTTGAAAACATTCTTAAAAGCCGAGAGCCTAATGCTTTGGGAGGTTTCCCAATCTCAAAATAAACCTCACCAGTGTTTGTCAAAATTTAGGATTTTTTCAATTTACCTCCACTTTACGTACAAAATGAGGAAATGAAAAACTGACCCAAACTTCACGATTTGACAAGTTTTAACCCAAAGTGAGTAGATAGGTCTTGGACACATACGACAATGCTTACCTAAAGCTACATCATTAAACGTATGCTGCTGTAACGTACGAGGCGGTTGTTTCGGTGTTCCGACAATATAACCTTGAAAGTGATTAACGTACTCGTCAAACTACGTGTATGTGTACAATAAGCTCGATTGTATGCTTGTAAGTTTAAGACTCGCAGAAAACTTTTCAAGCGGTCACGAGGTCCAAGCGTCTGCCTCTCTCACCTTGCTACATGCGCAGACCACGAGAGAGCGAGCTAGAAGCATACATCGTATCGCAGAAACACAAAACAGTGAGAGAACTGCAAAAAAAAAAAAAGAAAAAGCTGCGGCGGCAGAAAAATAAAAACATAATTAATCCTATGTGTGTTTCGTTGCCATCTTTAAGGACAAGGTAACGCCCAACCAAAAATTTTTCTTCTCTGGTACACCGCGCAACTATTTTTAGAATTTTTCAATAGGTAGTCCAAATATACATACTCGAGACGCGTAAATATACGACGAATAAGCAAATTTCAAAACCCAACTCCCACTTCGGCCAATTGTCAATATACAAATACTCGAAAAATAACTATCTATGGAAGTCGGCATACCACTAACCAAGCACATTATTTATCGATAATTTGGTCATAAATCACAAGTGGAAAGACGAACACGATATTTGAAAAATAAAAACGAAACGACGTTATGGACACGATGATGACGTGTTAATGGAACGCACATTTATGGCTTTTGAATTATTATAGGTACATTAACAGCGACACGCCAGTGGTGTGGTGGGCGGTGGTGACAACGATAACAATGATGACGTTCACTAACACCACCGCAATGTAGGTAAGTGCGGAAGAAAATAGAAATTTTAGAGAAAGATAGCTGCGAGGTGTTACACATTTAGCGCGGTAATGGGTATTGTACGAATATGAGTATTAATAATCTTTTTTAGCTGGGAAATATGTTCAACTTGGGTACCTCTACCTGTACCTAGCAATAATGTAGCAAGTTTATGTACATTCCGACAGCGGAGGGAGGGAGTTCATTCAATGCCATTTTCCTCGTATAACTATCGTGTTTTTGCATAATAATGACGCGGAAGTATTGAACTTTGATTCAAAAATACCATATACTATTACACGAACGGAAACAACGTACAAATTAACAAATGTGTTTTTATAAATCAAAATCCTTAATTGATAAGGCGTTTGGAATTCCTTTTTGCGGTTCTTACTTTGGTTTTGCAAATTATATCTAATTGAGAATTTCTGTTTTCGACCTTTTTGCCTTTTTTGAAGTGTTCAGAAATCGTTACATAAAAAAGTAGATACTAAAAAATAATTCAAAATTTTTAGTCCAAGAACCAAAAAAAGCTTGGATAGAGGAATTAATAATGGAATGAGTTTCACTAGTATGTGGAAACTCTGATTTCTCTCTACCTCAGCAAAATATTCAGGTCATCAAGTTTGTAATGTGAACAAAAGTTGAACTTCGGTGGTGAGAGCTCAACTTTCATAATAAGAACAAATAATGAAAGCTACATTAAAAACCTGAAAAAATTACAGTAAGTAAGTAATCTTTTTTATCCTGTTTTTCACCAACCAATTTTCAAGATGGAATCTCCAGACCCTTTAGAGTATAGGGATCCACAATTTTGACCAAAATTCAAAAAAAGATGAAAAAGTGAAGTAGCACAACGATTTCTACCAATTTGAAGACGCTAATTTCGACAATGTACTTGGTTTTTTCATTCGACCCCTTCTAAACCCCTACTATTAGCCCCCTTGAAAGGGGCCAAAATTCGAAAAAATTGAAAATGACGTGCGACCTGTCGTTTGTTAGGTATTTGAGGGCACTGAGTTCGAATATCAACTTATTTTCTGCATTTGACCCTTCAGTGCCCCTCTAGTGTGTTAAAAAAATTGAAACGTCATGTCGTGTGACATATCGATTGTCACTAATTTGAGGTCGTAGAATTCGAATATCGACTTACTTTTTGATTTTACCCCTTTCCCCTTGCTTTAATCGACCCCCTCACGAATTAATCGTATATATCTTTCGGTCAGAGCAGGGGGATTTTCCCCATTGAAACCAAATTTTTCAAAAAAAAATTTCTAGAATTTTTCGGTTGAATAATAATTTTTAAACCATAATTTTTCATATCTTCCATCAACTCCTATTTCAAAATAGTTGCGCGAAAAATACAAAATATATTAAAAAATTAGATTTTCAAATTTGAGATTTGTGAAAGATATTTTTGAAAATGCAAATCGGAAATATTAAAGTTTTTTTGGTGGGAATTTCGCAGTCCAAAAAACTATTTGATTTTGAAGTAAAGATCTCAGAGTTCCTTGACTCATTCAGATTGGCAATAGCAAAATTCTTCGTTTTTGATTTCGAAAATCAAAATTCTGAACATTTGTTAGCTGCTAAGTTTATAATTTTCCTGGTTTAAGAATTATTTTTAAAAACCGTGACATTTTCCTTAGGTACCTAAATAATTTTCTTTTACTGAAAAAAGGACATCGATCGTTGTTTATAAAATAATAAAAGAAATTACAAAATATAAATGCCATTATATTTTCATCGAAAAAACTCTAATGTAAATGGCTATTTCGACTCGAATCAAATCTTCGCGTGTTATTTCAAATTTCAGTTCACGCAATACGCCTTTTATTGGCAGGACAAAACTGACATCTACCATTTTTCTCCCAACACTACACGTTTCTTGAAAATTGAAAATTCCACCACAACACACACACGCGAGGCTATTTCGACAACCTCCCCTCTCCTTCTCATCACCGCTCCAGCATTTTCAAATACCAAAACACCCTCCCCCTCTCCTCGGGAAAACATTATAAACAAAAAGTCAACCGATTTTCATACGTAGAAAAATAAAAACTCACCCTCCACTCCTCACAGTACGTCCGACCGACACAGAGTTATCAAACGACCCCACCTCACGTCTCATCATGCGATTCGGACTCGGGCGCCAAAAATAACCGCGCTTGAAAACCTTGACTTTTTGGCCGAGTAAAAATACACGCTGCATAAATGCGAGATAACGGAAATTTAAAACACAGATTCTTTCGAGCCACGTGTAAAAACGATTTTCTTTCTAATCTTTCTCTTTTTTTCGAATTTCTCTTCGGCTCCGGTAATTACCCTTTGAGCTTTGGGAGGAAAATGGCGCCAGAACTGTGCATAGGTGGGTGAGAGTTCATCGTGAGCCCATTTTTATGTCTATCTTTGGAGGGGGGGGGGGGATGTTTGCTAGGGCCCTCAAACAAAAATTTGGCTCGACACGTTTGCTGCCGCACGAGTATACTCGTAGCCTAATTTTTTACGTGTTATGTTTTCGAAATATGAATTACCTAAAAGCCTTTTTTTTTGCTCTTACATTTTTCCCTTGGGACCTGATTTTTTCTGCACGGTCCTGAATGGAGCACACGAATATGACCAAGTTGGCCAGAGCAATACAGAGGTAACTCTAACTATAAATGTTCGCTTTAGGTCGTTTCACATGGATGTGTTAACGACCAAGTAGTAATACGACACCGAGCTTATATTCTAATTAAGTCAAAAACCACCGTGTTAGAGCCCCCCCCCCCCACCACCATCGCCAACAATATTTTTTCTCTAGCACATGTAGATACGTAAATTTACGTTTACTCGTGTGATGTCTTTACACCTCGTACAATTGAGCTTATTCTCGGCACACACAGAAAATACTCGCGTCATATGAAAAAAAAATCTCAAGAAATTGCTAAATTGGAGTCTAGAACGGCCTTGGCCACCAAATCGAGGTCAATAATGCTAATTACATTTTTCGATATTATATCGCCTTGTTAATCTCTCTTTCTCATTTACGCGATATCTTGTTTTGATAAGGTTCGTCGAGATTTTTTTACTTTTTTCTTTTTGGAATTATTATGCTTGTGTACGGTATATCAAATAATTATGAAACCGATAAGAGAAATATTTGACTTACACTCGTAATATTGTGTATGTAGGTTTCTCCGCACAGTACATGTAGTGTTCAATTTAATTATTAAAAAAAGACGATTAAAAAAAGAACTCGGCGAAGATATGCCATTTTTATAAACGTCGCCTTTTTTTTTTCGATAAAAGAATTTCTCAAGTCGTTTTGAAATACTCTCGCCATCTAATCCTACCTTCCTATCTTTGCCCAACGTAAAGACAGCTATTTTCATTTTCGATGATTTATAATAATGGTAAGATACGTAGATGCGGTAAGGAGGAGGGGGAGGAGGAGGTCGCATAACACGAAACGTCAATACGAGTACACTGTACACCTTCGCTTTTGCGAAAGGTAATGAAAAAGCATATCGATTTGAAATACTAGCTCAAACCCTTTCAAGAATAAGTCGTATTCGAAGTGGGTACCAAGAATCGACGGAAATGAGAAACCTGCTTCGAAAGAACGGGGAAAAGAACGAGAGTAAACACGGCGCGACGTACAGAAGGACTATTTCATTATCGTAGTTACGCGATCGACTATAGGAAAACCTAAACGAAAATGAATTTCATCCTTTATTCATTTTTAAATTTGAAATTTAGGCCATTAGGTATCTCTTACGTCAGAAGAATAACAACCACATGACAATAGCGTGAAACATTCTCTACATAAATTCGGCGAATTCGTCGAAACAGCTTAAAATTAAGAATAAAAATAACTTAGAATTGATTTAAACCTGTATTCAATATTTTTTACCTTCGAAACTACATATTCGGGCTCAACGGACGACTCGCATTTCAATTTATTTTTCCCCAATTAAAAATTGAAAAATAATGAAATACAATTCTGGATAAATGATGAAAAACATTTTGGGTAGTCTTGCATTCTGCAATTCGTTTTCAAACGAGCTAATATTATTTTTACACCCTCATCGAACGTTTTTGATCTCCTCCCATCCCATTCTTTTTCTCACAATGTTTAGAAATCTTCGACAAATCATTCAAGCACATAATTTTTTAAAGAGTAATTAACGTAATTTTTAAAATCATTTCTATAATTTTTTTCATACTTGCAAGGGCTGCTCAAATGTATAGATTTATTTGCCTATTATTTCCAAAAAACTTCAAAAATTAAAACTTATAATGCGTAATCAAAAATCCTAGCTAACTAATACAATTAAAAATAGGTCTCAAGCGGTTCCTAAATTCGAAAATCACTTTCCTAGAACACTTCACCACTCACAACACTTGAGAAATACACAATAGTCTGATCTACGTACAAATTACACGTAAAAACGAAAAAAAAAAATCAAAAACTTACACCAACGTAAATATTAAATAATCCTTTCACACTTGAAAAAATTTATCACACGACGTAGCAATATCTAAGTACACGAAAAACCACCAAAATATCAACTTTCAAACACAATAAAAAAAAACACGAAAATTTTCAACAAGTTTTTTTCGGGTAATTACACACCAGCGCCGTCTTGAAAGATCTACCGAAAAAAGCGAAAAGAAAGATTGGAAAAAGAAAAAATCGTAACTACGCGAGAAATTACTTCACCAGCATCGTTTTTTGATAATAATTAGCGCAACTTTTGCGTTAAATTATTCAAATAACGGCTAAACGTCAGTGTAACACGATAAAAATGATAAAAAATTTTTTAAAAAATAAGAAGGAAAGAAAATACGCAATTAAGACTTTTCAAGCAGCCGAATTGCCAAGATCTGAGTTTAAGATTAGCTCTATGTATTATATCAATAACGAATTGTAATGGTGATAAGGGGTATCGCGGCACGTGCAACTTTCCCAAAGCGCCTTCCTTCCTTCCTTGGTTCACCTTTAGATTGTATTTGTTGAACTTGTCGAAAAAAAATTTACACGTATATACCTATTACCTACATTTGAAAGTGTGCTTTTTTTTGTTGTTAAAATTTAATAATACCAGATACGATCGATAGAGGTAGGAAAAGAGGCGCCACGTCATGATTTTTCCGAGCCTACGAGTAGTCACCCTTCCTCTATTCCCTCAAATGTCTCCATCAACTTAAATTTTTTTTAATGATGAAAATGATGCTTCGGAATGAGGCATTTCTATATTAGAAAAATTATGAGCTGCAAAACAAAATTCTGATAATTTTAGTAATTTTCTCAATGATTCTTCATTTTTAAATTTTTAATATCTCAAGGGGGATGGGAGGGAGGTACTTTTAAAATTTTTGAGTTGAATGCGTACAGTAGGAAAAAGGTCAATTTTAAATTCTTGATGGAAAAATAAGAAGAAATTTTTGGGCCCACAGATTTTGAGAAATTTTAGAACTACTCGACTGAATTCCTTCATTTTTTTAAATTAATATTGAGAAATGCTTCCTTTTCAATTCCGCAAAAAGATTTTTCCGATTTAATTTTTCATTCATTTTTTTGTTAAATTTACTTCTGTATTCGAACACTGGTTTGAATAATTTTACGAAATTTCCATGATAAAGTTGATATTTTTGCCAACCCTCTCATTGAAATATTGCTGGGATACCCCTGAATAATGAATAAAAAAAAAAATTTTGGGGATCAAGTAGTTTCTGAGAAAAAGGATCATCAAGTAAAAACTGGGTTTACCATGAAAAAATAGTACCTTTTCCTATTTTCCTAAACTATTTCATTGTAATTCTAAAAGATTTCCACAAAATTCAAAATTATGTAATACCTTTTCTTACTTATAAACCGTATACCTGCCGAATGTATTCAACCAAAAAATGTTCAAATGACCCCCCCCCCTCCCCTCCAAGTTCCTGAATAAGTAGATAGGTATTTCTTCACTTTTTTCATCTCTCCCTCCAATCTCAAACAGAGACCACTCTTCAAAAATACACCATCACACCACTGACTACAGAAGCCCTATATTTTTGGAGTTATTTTTGCAGAGAGTTTACTGAATTCAACTTTCAAATTTTCATGACTTTTTCAGGACCTTTCGAATTTTTTTTTTTTTTGTAAAAATAATGACCAATTCTCTGCAGCGTTCAAAGTTCAAATTAAACAGAGAATTATTGAAAATTGTTCAAATTTTTCATATTTTTAAAATTATTTTTATAATAACCAATTACATTTTCAGTTTCGATGCCTTTCAACAATTTTCAACTAGCCTACATTCGAGAGCACAAGATTAAGTACATAAAATTCAACACAATCAAAAATTTTCTGTAACCTATCAGACCTCGATCATAAAATTTTCGACCCACACTCATCACTTTACACATTTACTTTGGCTCTAATCTCGTCTCTGACTCTCCCTCGTACCACCAAGATCAATGGCCTCGTCGAATCTGCTCGATACAATTTCACCGTCGACTCGTGAATTATTCGTCAGCTAATTCTCGCTCGACTGGCTCAAGTATTCGTAATATACGTGGCATCGCGTCGCAATGAAATCCAAAACAAACCTGGATAACGTCCAAATTCGTCGTATTCGACATTCTGAGCTTTTAGCCAAATTCAAATAACCCTTCCTCCCCTGACCTCGCATCACGTTTGCTCATCGTGCAAAGGAATATAATGATTTTCTCTAGTCGAATGAACCCATCTCTGGAGATACGAATGTACTTTTACTCGTGTCGATGCAGATTGCAGATGCACTCGTCGAACTTGTCACATTACGTAAATCACTCTACCGAGTAATCGTCCAGGAGTCCCAACGTATTACGTAAGGTAGCTCCTCCACCCAGTTTACGATTAGGTACTTGATCCAAGAAAATAGGTATTACATATGTGCATAATAATTATTATACAAATGATTTCGAAATTTCGCGTCGTCGCGATATTTGAATAAGAAATTACGTCGTTGAGTTGACGTTGACGCCACAACAGGAAAATAAGTAGAGAGGTCTTGATTTTGGAGAGGCTGTCTGCGGCGCAACGCGAACCAAAACACGCGAGAATAAAAATCGAAGCTCGTCGATGATTTATCATTCGCAGACGAGGCAAATGTTTCGATGCAATAAATTTTGAAAAGTTGTCGGCACCGTTTGATTAACTATGTACCTATTTAATTTACAAACTATAAATCTTATCGGCGGTGGGAGGCTCGGTTCGATGAATTTTCGTTTTCGTTCGACACATTATTCGAAATAAATTCCAATTTGTAATACAGTCTACCTATTACGATTATGATTGAGCTGCGTACTCACCTGACGATGAAATTGACGCAAACCACACTCAATGGCTTTTGATTATTACTGTAGATTAACGTGGACTGAGTAACAACCCATGCGTAACCGCCACCCAGGGCGAGGAATCTGTAACGCTCGGTTTGTGACTGGCCTTTTTCGAAAACTATACAAACAAACAGAAAAAAAATGTAAACATAACGTCGTAATTTCGCAATCAATCCAAAATTCTCAATTAAAGAATTAAGTAACTCATATCTACGTACATTAAACATTTTTTATCGTAATTGTTGTTTTCACGAGAAGTGATTTGCTCGAAGTCGATCGTTAAATATGGCCAAAAAATTCTAATCAATTTTGACCGCATGACGCAAACAAAAGGTATCAAAATTTCAATTCAATTATGAAATCGCCGATGACTCGAACCGTATCTTTCGACAAGTAAAAAATACGATTTGAAATGTTTTATCTTTTGACGTATACAAACGAAATAAAAAGTACAAGGGTACAATTTTTCACTGCCCTCTCAGTCTTTACACACACACACAAAAATGGAGTAAATTTTTCAAACAATTGCGAGTAAGCATTTTGAACATCGAACATGTATATTTACGTTCAATTGTAAAAATAATAATTGTTCTGGAAAATTTTATTACCAACAAAAAATTTTTAAAAATCAAAAATAAAATGTCTAATGAACTGGAAAAAAATATTTTTCCAAAAAAATAACCAATAGCTAACAAAATTTTGTTTATGGAAATTGATAAAATTTACAACGCAAAAATTGTTGCAAAAACATGAAATGGCAGGTATAATACTCATAGTTCTTTTTTGTTGTATCTATATATACAATTTACTTCAGTTCCTCGTACCACTTTCCTCTTACCGTCCTGGATCTTGAAATCTGACAATGTTAAAAAAAATTTGAAAAATTAAATAACAAATTTACCTCAGCCCAAATTTCTGTCATATTTCATGGTATCAATATCAAGTTCATCAAAATCATCATTTTCAGTTTTTGAAAAAATGTATAACGCATTATTTTTTCAATTTGAAAAAAAGATCTGGACTGGAAGAAGGATAATGATGGGTTTTTTCAATTTTTTTCACTCATTTAAAAATCTTTGAAAAAAGGACAAGTATGATATTTTCAGGAAAAACATCAATACCAGGGCCATTTTCCAAAAAAAAATTATTTTCAATTAAGTTTATTTTTGAATATGGCCAAATTTTAAGAGTGAGTGGAGATCAGGAATTAAGAGTAAAATTTTTACCAGGTTGTTCTATGATCTATACAGATCTAGACACAACAAATGTTAGTGCTCTCTTACAGGGCAAAACTATTACCACTAGTACCGGCTCAAAATTATGTAGAACTACAAAATACAATTTTTTCGATTTTTTTTTTTCTAATATTTTAATGAATGGAAATCTGAAATTACCATCTGTTTTCGTGACACCATTTTCCTCCAAAATTTCGAAATTTTCAATTATCACCCTGCCAAATCATTAATTATATCAACTCGAAAACAAAATCAATTCATTTCGAAGATTTCTTTTGGCTTCGTTAAATTTTCAAAGAAATAACGTCAGTAATTCAGCTCGGCTGCCAATAAAATCAAAATTTCATTTATCGATCGACATGAAGAAAGATAAAAACAAACCTTTCGATAAATTACATAAATTAAAAAAAATAATTAGTAGTTAATTAGGTAAAAACTAAAAATACAAACATATGTATCGGATTAAATAACCCTGCCCTGGGCGTCATCCCTTTTTTTTACGTCAAATAATTTGAAACATTAATCCATTACGCAGAAAAAAACTTAGTTAATGAAACGGTCAAATTTTACATAAAATATAGGTACCTCACGCGATATCAAATATTTTGAAAATATGCCAAAAATTTATCCAAAATCAAACATTTTTTCCACAATTATTATTTTTTGAAAAAAATTACGCAGGCATACATACTAGCGAGTGAATCAACATGAAAAAATTCCTTCTAAAGTCAAAGTATGCAACTTATTCTGTACGAGATGAATGTACCAGAACACTAAAAACGTCGCAAGTTGGATGAGTATTATAGACGTAGGTATTTAGGTAGGTCTTGGTCAAATTTTAATGATAATATAATAAATAGAATTCATCCTTAAAAATTTTTGTTAAGCCTAACACGAAATTTTTACATAAAACATAGTAAAGAAAAGAAAACCCTGAACAGTGAAATAAAAACTGCTAATCTCAAACACTTTATCTCTCAAAAAACCACAATTAAGCATCAATGAAAGAAAATTCTATCTATTTTCACTCTTTTATCTCAACTAGGCTGTTTATTATTTCCATATTATCTCTTTGTTTTGATAAAAAATGAAATGATCGAGAAAAAAAATCAAATTAATTCAAAAAGCCTTGAAAACGTTCGGCGCGTGTCAATAACCTACATACACTACAGCTAATTCGCGTTGAAAAAAAAAAGAAAAAAACACCTTCAATCTGCGAATAAAATAGCGATAAGATTCTCCAATTGCACGGCTTTTGATTTTCTTAATTCCGAAAAAATAATTCTAATTAACGCGAATAAAAATAATAAATAATTACGCCTCATTAGGCGCACTTACGGTTTTTGAAGCAGTTTTTAATCACAACCGTATCTTGTGCGTGATGATAATCGTAGATGGATTTTTTAATCAGCGTCTCCGGATTATACCCGAAAAATTCCACGATTCTGAAATATCACATGTAAAATGAATGTCAGTACACAACAATCTTTTGATTTAAGAATAGAAATTCGATCGAGTGTAACATATGGGCCGGCGCATGTAATCAATCACACAGTATCCTTTTCGCCAACGTGCATTGCATAATTTTACGCGTGATAACATGAAAACGCCCGTTAGTATGTCGATATTTTGCGATCATTCCGATTCACTTGTCTATTTGAAACACCTAATAGACAGATGATTCAAAATCGCTGCCATATCTTACGATATCGCGCCATAAAATATTCCAATTGATGAACGAAAAAATTAATTTCATTCAAAAATTTAAAGTACATGAATATTTTTTTTTTTTGAAAATTAGTGGTCTGCGTCGTCGCCAAATTCTAGGCCAAGGTTTGTCATTATATGATTCAGGTTTTTTAAATGCAAGTTTCCTTCCATCTTCAACCACCATTTGTGGAAGAAAATTTCAGAATTTGATCTTTCTCATAATATTCCCTCATAACATGGGATTTTTATTTCATATGTGAGGCGAGCCTGGATATAGAAACCACCCTTAGGTGACAAAAATTTGTTTTCAATTTGAGGTCCTTCTTCGATTCTATCCTTTTTAAAAGACTCAAAATCAGTGTCAACTCAGAAACCAATTTTTGACACCTAAGAAAGTTTTCTGCATCTGTAAATCATTTTCATATTTTTTCTTATCTCTATAATAAGCTGGTACTTACACAAGAATTTTGAAAAAATTCGAATATTTATTATTTAATATGAATTAGACTCAATGTTGCGAAATTTTCTTACAAATTGCATCGTAATATTTTATTTCATTAGTAGAAGAATATTTCAAAGTGAACCTGACATGAAAGCAATTCTATCATAATTTTGATTTAAAAAAGCACCCAGTAAAATTTTTCTAGACGCGTCAAGTACAATCAAAGATAAATAAAACGAACAAGTCCACAAATTCTTTCAAGGTCTCAAAAATTCGATAATTTTTTTCCAAATATTATCAATTAAGCCACTTCTATTCCATCAAAAATATTCAATAACCGACGATACGAGTGTCATGGTTAATTTATCGGTTTCCCAATAACATAAATAGAACTTGAACGTTTAAGAAACCTCAACAAGCATTCCAAACCAAACCTAAACCCGCTTAAAAATTTCCATCACGTACTTCGACCATTTTTCAAGCTTTTATAAACGTTCGAAAATGAAAAAATGTAATCCTCAAGATTTTCCCTCAGATAAAAAAAGATTATTTTCTATTTTCTTCACGACCGCGACCACTTGAATTCGAAAGCAAACTTGGCAAAACCTACAAGGCTGAAATTATTATCATTCGAACTCGAATATGGTAACACTGAACTAATCAGTTCTTATTTTCAAGTAGGAAGTACTTCGTACTTCGATGCGACGCCGAAGCAAATTAAAACGACATTTATTTCAATTTGTCTAGCGTTCTTCTACGAATTACCAATTTACAAAGGGCGTTTGTTCGAAAAAACAATCATCCACGAAAAATTTCTAGGAACCGCGTCGCGAGTACGCACATTTTTATAATAATTTCACCTTGAAAGGTAAACGCGTATGTTTTCGTAAAATAGGACATTGCGCTCGAAAATGAATCATCTATCATCGCAAAATTAATGCCCACATAATATACTGATGGTCAACGATATAAAGCTTCAATGATGAAAAAAAAAATCTACCGAGTTAAATTTCAGATGAATTTACACGCACATTACCAAATACCAAAATTCTTAGCATACAGTAGGCATTCCTTTTCAAAAATGAACGTTAGTTTGATGACTGTTAGATATCTCGAAACCTTTTGCACAAACACACAAATAACCCAAAATTAACTTTTGGTTTACCTATAATCGATACATGTGAACTTCATGTCCAAAGAGTGCACACTATAAAATGCATTTTCAGATAAATGTACTCGTAAATTCGCCTTTTTGTCGCGTTTCCTCAACTCTGACACAATTTTAACCCCTTCACTGCATACACCGTACACAATTAGTCTAATTTCAAATTCAAATGGGTAGGGAAGATGGGAGAATAGCAAAGAAACAAGGTACCACAATGACCGTGGCCCATCATTTTAGGGTACAATAATTACCTTTCGTCGGCGTACGTGTACTTCATGTCCAACGAATGCTTGCTCAAGAAGGTATTTCGTCCAAGGGGCACCTCGATATTAGCCGGATGCCAAATTGCTTCACCTATACCGACGAAATGATAGGCCGGAGTATTTGCAACGATTTGTTTAGAGTCGCTGGATACTGTATCATCCGAAGTAGCGTTGTTGTTCACTTCTTGGTCAATTTGATTTGATTTCGATGGGATTACACGGCCAGTGTAATGAATTACCTAGAACGAAGCGAAATAAAATGAAAAATTGAGAAATTGAGAGGGAAGGGGAGGGGTGGTTTAGGTAACAGAACATGAAAAAATCAACTCAATTTCAGTCAACGTAAGCGAATGGTCTGAAAATGTAAGTAAAAATACCAAAAATAATTTTTTCGACCAAAAAATTTTCCAACAGTTACGATTGAGGTGAAATTGATTTTTTTCAAAAACTGCACGTAATTTCAACTCACAGCTAATTTGCTAATCTCAGTGATTTTTCAGCTATTCAAAAAAATGGCGATTTTTCACTGATTTTTTGCCCTTTTGACTGGGTTTCTTTTCAATTTTCAGTAATTTTAGTAATTTTCTGATTTTTAATAAAAATTGTTTAAAAAAATTGAAAAATTTCAATTTCATCAAAATTTCAAACTTGGGTAAAAAAAATATTAAATTTTTTCAATGTTTGTTCGTATTTTTCATCATCAGTAAAAATTATCGAGAATCATTGAGAAACAGCCGGAATTGCAGCATAGGAGAAAAATCACAAGAAAATCAGTGAAAATTCACTGAAAAGTCGGTGAAAATTGTTGAATTTCACTGGTTTTTTCCTGTGCTGCAATTCTGACTGTTCACAGCGGTTTTTCACTGATTCAGAATAAGAGAGCGTCATGAAACAACCAAAAATAATTCAAAAAAATCGCAAAATTTACCATTTTCTTACCAAAATTGCTAGTATATAAAACAACTCAACTCACCTTATACTGAGCCGATTTATTCACGTTCACGGATCGTCCTTTTGGACTCCATTTCATTCGAAGAAAATAAGATTTCTGCACATTAGCATCCTTGGTGGATAACATTTCTTTTATTTCGGCGTGATCGCAAGGATGGCTCAATTCGTAAATACTCTGTCCGAGAACTTCGACCTGAAAAACAAAAATATGACCAGAAATCAAAAATTCAGAAAACAATGAGATAATACACAACTACACAGAAATTTATTCAAGTATATATTTTGCCAACATTTAAAATTCTTTTTCAAAAATCCTGAAAATTAATCAGCTGCTCCTACAATTTTGAAAACAAATTATTGCTTTTCAACTTCATTCATGAGATGAACATGCCATGGTACACGCTGTAAATCTGTAGCTGTACCTCTACATATCTTCTGACAAACTATCACACCTTGAAATCAACAATAGAATATTTTAATAAGACAAAATCGTCACATCGTAATAAGAATAACCATCACGCTATTCAAGCTCTTCGAGATCAAACAAAAACATTGCAATAAGATTTTACAGCTGAACGGCGTTTCGTGTAGGCAACTTAACTAACACCAAATTCATCTCTAGAACAAGACAACCGCGAATGTTACGGAACCGCGGTGTAACTAAACAATGACCTTGCGATCGTAAAAATACTCGATTTAAAGATCGGGTAATCGACACCGTTAAACTTGGCACCTTGGGAAAAATGATATATCGTCCTAATTTCTTAATTAATTATACAAGACTGCCTGCATACGCATGTACCAACCCTCCCTGCACCTTCACCGCCATCCCGCAACGTGTATGGTCGTGTTGCAACCACTAGCCGTCTAGAGCAAACGTATAAATACGTAGGATTTACCTGTTGCAGGCCTAAATAACGATTAACGCTCTCCGATATGAATACGATATCGCCTTCCGTTGTGGTCACCAGTAAGAAGCCTTCCAACGAGTCCACGAACGACGAATCCATGTTACATCCTTCGATTTTGGTTTCTTTTTCATTTTCGGTAGGTACTGAAATACACGCCATTAAAATTAAACCAACTCGATAATTACATCACATTAAGTTTGAATGAATAAGGGAAAAAAAAAAGAAAATCCCGCCGCTGCGGGGGAATTTCTGATATTTTTATTTCAGCATAATTACGGACGATTTCGCGTACCTACGACCACATGATGGCGATTTTATCAACTTTTAAAACGTAGTAGGAAGTAATTAAATGCTAAGAAATCTGCGTTGATTTTATTTGAAAATTTTATCTATTCGGATAGGTATTTTGTACACTAGGGCTAGAATGAAAAATTATAGGAGGCATACCATTAATATTTTTGCTTTTCAAAAAAAAAAATCAGACCATTATATGTAGCTTGAGCAATAAATTGAAAAAAGATAAAATTAATGGAAGTACTCATTTTAGATTAGTCTGTCTTATGAAATTTTTATTTAATCTTTCAAAAAGAGTTAGTAAAGGGTGAGCCAAAATAATCATCGATTTTTGTAATTTCATACTTCTTTTACGTTTCCTCAATTTGCAAAAATGAATTTGGAGAAATTCTGGCTGATTGTGATCAGTAAAGAAGTAATGTCATTGTTAGAAATATTTTTCAAAGAAAATTGGGTCAAAATTTTAAAAAATGAAAAAAAAACCGTTCAGCTTGTCGTTTGTTAGGTATTTGAGAGCATTGAGTTCGAATATTTTTGTTTATTTTTTGGATTTGACCTTCCTGTGCACCCCCAGTCTTCCCAATTTTTGGAGAAAAGTATGTTATTAAATTTATTGAAATGGCGTGTGACACATCAGTTTTCACTTTTTCACTAATTTGAGATCGTGGAATTGGAATATCAACTTACTTTTTTGATTTTACCCCTTTCCCTCTGCTCTAGCCGACCCCCTCCCGAACTAATCTCAAGTACATAAGGGTTCTTACTTTTTTTTTGAAGGAAGTATAGTTATAAAACTATTATAATTCTTTTTCTTGAATAAGATTTTTTTTTTAAATTTCACTTTTCAATTTTTATCATTATTCCAAATTGATCGATCGCTTTCAATTTTCTAGAAAATGGACACCCTGCTTTCCACGAATCACAATCAGCCAGAAATTCTTTTCAAATCAAGAGAGTATAAAATTATTGATAACTTGTACCATCTCAATAACAATAAGTCAAATTTCAGAGTTCTACTTTTTTTGTCCCTGAAACATATTTTTATAAGGCCTATTTTTCGGGGCTTTATTTGCAATATTGATAGAAAATTACAACCAACGCACACAAATGCACTACTTACACGAATCGACAACAGCTCGTACTTTTAAATACGAAATGGCTAATCTGATAACCGAAGCTTTATCCAGATGTGCTACCTTGGCAGCAGGTATAGGCAACAAAGCTGACAAATCGGAAAATATTTCAGTCTCTCTTCCACGTCTACAACGCGCAGCATCCCTCGACTTTTCTTTCCTCCTTTCCATATTTCTGTAAGCAAACAATTCAGCAAAAAACGTGAAAAACTGCGCATTTAATAGCAAATAATGCACAATAATATCAAAGTATTTCAAGCGTAAAAAAAAACTTAGCTAAAACACATAAATTACACGTATAAAACCCAAAACCCAACAATAATACATTCATTTATCAAACTTTACTCCATATTATCATTTAAAAAACTTATCGAAAACATTTATTTTAATACATCGTTTGTCAGTAAGATTCGAGTAGTTGTATTTTTTCCCCAATACATGCATAATTACACGATATAATTGCATCATTTTCGATTACCGCGTGTGTGCTCGTTTCATGTTTTATCTATACGTATACACTATACATGTACTATGTTTGTGTACGGCTCAACACCACATTATCTACGAGTAACGAGTATCAATAAAATATCAAGGATACGATTTTTTAAAATTTACACAGAAATATTCGCCGACGATCGAATAATTTACTCGCACATATAATATAATTTCATTTTCACGTGTCATAACTGAGGTTAGGTATACCGAAGAACGAAACCCAGAATGAAAACTCGAATACAGATCATCTGGCGATAAAATTTTTGGAAATTTCATTACGTAGATACTTCGAGTATAGCGAAAACGAGTTACACTTATCGGTTGTTTTGATAGTTTTTTCCCACTAACTAGGTACTTAATTTGAAGAAACCAATTCAACTCGAATGACTGCTTTATGAATCAATCGATGCAGATTTTCATCTTTCAATGATACGAAGAAGTGCACCCGAATCATAGGAAAATTATCACAGCATTCGATAAAATGACAAAGAAAATTTCCAGGTATCTAATCAGATTACCTTAACGAATAAAAAAATGAATCCCATTTCGATTCCACAACAAAATTCACTCACCATACACTTTCTCGCATTTTAAATGAATGGATTGAAAAAAAAAAGGCAAAATATAAGATTACATTCCAAAAAAAGAGAAGGAAAAACCCCGAATAAAATTGCGAATCACGAACGTACCATTTTAACGGTATAGATAAAATTTACAACGTAACCCAAACAGGCAGGTTTTACACCAGACTAAGTGCACTGGTCAAGTATCATACGTAACCTCCAATCAACTACTGATCTCGTGCTGGGAACAGTGAGCAAAAAACCCATCCATCTGCCGCAATCTGCCATGATCTCAATCCGTCGTCTCACATATGCACTTGATCTTGCAAATTGGCGGCTAAGTAAATACATATTTTCAAGTCAAACGTTATCATTCGTTATTAATATCGGGTCATTCGCCCCGTTTGCAGTATCTCATGTTTCAGTGAAAATCGCAGGAAGGATGCAATAATCGACTCGACGACCGACGAGATTTTGAAAACAAAGCACAGACGAGATCGGTTTTTACGAATCTATACTCGTGTCGCTTCGTTTATCTCATTTAATTAACGGACACGGACGAGGGAAATGAGATTTTTCGTTGTTTTTGTTTACGCCGCAACCGCAATGACCACCACCTGCTTTGCCATAGCACAAGGCGCTGATGGCCTTGGCCGACTATGTATGATCAACTCGTATACACAAACATTAAAAATGCAATGATAAATAATGCATCCGTATAAACTGCGAATAAAATATTAATTATGGCGACGAGTAATTTCTTTTGTTCGTCGTTTACAATATTTTTCAAACAATTTACTCGAGAGGGAGAGAATGAGAGAAGAATATTTTGAAAATCGAAATCGATTCAATGAATAAGGAATCGAAGGTGTGCGGATTTTTGTCATCACACCATGTACCTACATAAATGTAAAACTTTCGACGCGACGGAGCTAAAAATATTGATGACGACTTTCTGCTACAATGAGGCAGGTATAGAATAACGACATTGAACTCAATTAAATTTTTGACAGAAAACTTTCATTTCCAGAAATGTTTTTTGTAAAGTGGACAAATCAATGATCTTCTTGTCCAACGTACCAATATGATTTCAGTTTATCTCCATCTAATGTCGAGAATTTTCGTAATTAATTGAATTTTTCATTAAAGAAATTTGTTTCACTTTTTTTGATGACTTTTGACAGTTCAAGTCGATTTTCGGGGCAAAGAAAGGGCCTCATGAAAAAATGAGTAGAATATAAATTATAGCCCGTAAATGTTTCTTTCTGAGAGTTCAATTGATTTCATCTTCGAAAGCAAAGTTTTACAGATATTTCAGCTGAGAACTTCAAAAAATCAACCCTGTCAGTATAAGAGGGGTCATTCATATATACAAAAAATTTTGAATAGAACATGAATTATAGAGCGTCCTTCTATTGAAAGATTACGAAAAAGGAATTTTTTGAAATTCTTATACCTGTTCTTTGTTCATTTTTGGCTTTTTCAGATATTTGAGCGGTGTAACCACTTAGTTTTTTCGTTTTTTTTTAGCTGCCAAACAGCCAAAAATAATTATATGAAAAAAATTACACATCTCTCTATTCATCTTCGATTTAAAAAAAAAAATTAGAATACCTAACTTGATTTTTAAAAAAAGTCTCAGAATGCCGACATTGATTGGATTCAATTCGTTCTAGTTGAACTGGGAAAATACATGCATTATAATTAATGACAAATGAATCGGATGCACTACTTCATTGATTAGACGTCAATAAACTACAGCTAATTAGAGAAAATGTAATCAAATTCGCCCGCGATATGCGATATGTATTATTTAATGAGAATACTTAATTGCAAAAAAGTATACTTCGAAATGAATTAACGATGGTAATTCGAATTGAACGATTCGATTTTCACACGAATATTAAAGGAGAAAATTTTGATTTGTACGAATGTACAGGAAGGTATTAGGTAGATTATAATTGTTCTTGTAGAACAATTCGTTCGCATCGTGTCGATTCTTTGAATTAAATTACGATAAAATCTGGTTGCATTTAAATACATTTCGCTGTAAGTGTAAGTGGAATGTATTATGAAAACCAATTATTATTAAAACAACTAAACTGTAATTAGAGCGACCATTTCCGAGAAATACATAATTTACCTAATAGTATGTACTTGTATGAGGCGAATACCTAATCGTACTTAGTTTCTCTTTTTTTGGTAGAGTCGTTGAGCCGCAAATTTTTAAAATGCCAAAAGGGCTGATTCAACCGATTAATTTATTTCAACGTTGTTTTCTTCGCAAATACTAACCACATCCTATCAAAATCTTTACGAACTGGAATACTGGTAGGGAAAAATGTTACGGTATAATAATTCTAGCCATAAAAATTTTTTCCGAGAACTACTGGATGTACTCGTACTGAGAGCTACTCCAGAGTATATCTAGTATATCTACGTTTAAATATGCGTCAGGTTTGAGATTCTTGTCGGTGGTATTTCACTGACGTTATTTTGTTCACTTGTTTTTTTCGTCACGATGAAATATGTACCAATCATTTTCCAAACTTTTTCAATCAATTTTAGACCTCTTGAAATAAACATATTTCAGCTGACGAAAACGAATTTTCATTTCGGCAGAAAGAAAAAAGAATAACATTTTTTTGCTCTAATATGATTTTTTTTTCAAAACATGGATTTTTTTAAAAATAATTTAAACCACTTAATGAACACTTGGAATTATCTAAATAAAATTTCAATTTCAAAAAATTTTGTGAGGTTGATATATGCACAAAAAAGTTTGAATTGCATTTTGTTGCAAAAATCGGACGTTTTGGCCAATTTGAGTAGACTTGGTAGACCATTTTGTTTAAGGTGGTACATCATGCCCCATATTCCCTTTTCTCTTCACTTTAAGCGGTCAAAATTGACTGATTTAAATTGACAAAATTGAATCACGCACTGTAGGAATTCGTAAATTTTGAAAAATTCACTATTTCAATCATAATTTTTCACTGATTAACAGGAGAATCAATGGAATTCGACTAATTATCAGTGACTTGATTTTCTCTATTTCATTAGTCAATTTTGGCATTTTGGACTGATTCAAATTTAGAGTTATTCTGATTCATGCAACAGACATTATTGCAATAAACGTTGTCTATGGACGACGTTTTCGCTAATTTTTCCTAAATAAATGTTCGATGACGAAGATCAAATTTTCTCCAATTCCAATCATATGCACGAGTGCTGGCCGATTCCCAGCAATGTACACTTATACGTAATCGCTTATTCACAGACGAGCGTTGGTAGCTGGTTGGTGGAACATCAGTTGAAATCTAAATAAGGCTAATTTAGGGCGGTCTAATGCCGACTGCGACTGACGTCAATAACGCCGCCATCCATCGGGCCTCTAAACGTGTTGACGATAAAATAATTCATCAATCATGGCAAACCGACATACATACAAAGACTTTTCGAGAATGGCGAATACATATGAAGAAGAAGATGCAGTGTGATGATGAGAATACGAATGTATTTACTTTGTAATATGATCACTTTGCATAAGGGACGCGGCTAGAATGTAGAAAATGCATCATCGTATTCCTCTAATCAAAAGACTCAGTAGGTATACGTATACTGTAAAGTGTAAATACAGCAAAAACACCAGATCAGTTAATTAGAATACCTATAACGAATAAACAAAACGCTAAACACTACAGATTCTTAATAATGTACTTATCAAATTTTTGGAAAATCGGAACAATTCTCACATTACGGGCAATACGTGCAAATGTCTGAAATTCGACATATCTCGCGCCAATTAAGAGGGTAAACTCATAACAAAAAAAAAAATTCATCGAATACAGAAATCGCGCTAGATTAACGTCCAAAGCGTTACGCGACGACATCGACAAACTACAGCACCGCGCAATTCCATCTCGATTAAACGACCAAATTTAATCATGAAAATTACGCGGTAATTAACGCACACGATCACCAACCCTTCATCCCATCATCATCATCATCGTCGTCAGCACTTACGTACATTTCAACCAACACACCGCGGTTCATTTTCGGATCGTTGGCGGGCGCGATTTTGCACGCTTCAAAAAACAATTGCTCGAGTCGCGGGCACGACGGACCGGGAAAAAAATTCCAAAATGGAAACTGGAACCAAAACCCGACGATAGGTGTAAACTGCGCGACAACGAATTTGTCATCGAACTGACCCAACGATGGCATTCGTAGCACGGCTGTCGCTCTAATTAGTCGGCTAATCGAGGCTAGATATAGATTTAACTTCGCTTCGAGCCAATTGGTTGATTCTTCTATTGATGGCCACTACATTAGAAGACGCCGTCGACGTCGCTAATCCCGACAGTGCAGTGCAGCAGAATACTTCAAACAAGTTATTGTTTATCGATGGAAAATATTCACAGATTGGGGAAAAACAGACTATAAGGGAAGCATCTCCGCGGCCGACCGTAATTATTTAGACGCCTTCGCCCTCTCTTTTCTTTCTTCAGTTCGCGTGACCGGGCCGGTCAATTATTAAATAAAACGATAAACGATAATTTCGACTAAATTGTCGGCGACGTCATCGCCGACTGCCATTTTATCAATTTATTTGGTAGCTTTCGTGTGTCAACATTCGGACGGTTGAAAGTCGATGTCATACCAGCGAGAATAGTGGACGGTGGATACCATAGGCATAGGCACTTAGACAGTCACAGGAAGAGGTATCTTACCTAGGTACGGATACGTAACTCATCGTTAATGTGTTTTTGCCAAGAAAGAGGCCACTCGCAAGCATACCAATTAACATACCAACGCGACGAACACACCCCCCGGGAAAAACTACCTTCTAAAGTGATTTAATGTCGTCGCGTCCAGGTTCAACTCGAATCCCTCCCTTTGCTCTCCATCGCCACAATTCGAACGCTGCTGGGAAAACCTTTCCACGAAAATGCGTTTATCGTAATTATCAGCAGATAATACCACCGTATAATATTTCGTTATCATTGTTATCATTTTTTTTACTCGAATAAATGCAATGCTTGGTATCTGTATTCTGTACGCAAGGTCGACAAAGCGATACAACATCCCAAGGGGAGGGAAGAGCGGAAAAGAAAAATGCGCCGATATAACTGAAATCTGTAATATCTCGTCGAGAACCTTGAATTATAATATCGCGTGTTGTTTTTCACACAATACAGAAATTAAGACGGAACCTTTTTTCAGCTCGTTATTTAACCAATTTTGGAATTTGGAAACGCGAGGGAATAGAAAAAAAAAAAAGAAACGCTGGCTAATTCCACCCTATCTCTTTTTCCAATAACGCAGCGACTTTTTACGATCGTCACTCACCATTAAATTTAGTCAATTAAAATTTTAAAGCTCGATCAACATCTCGTTCGAAACACCATGCTACGAGTACTCAAGCGTAGCTCGTTTAAATTCACGAAGAAAATTAAAAATAATCAAAACGCTCGAGTCTTGAACACGCGAGGAAGGCATAAGAGGACCACTAAAAATCGGAAGTAACGTTTTGACAGCTCGACTTTGACGGTAAGAATAGTCGAGTAGGTTTACGATGTTTGGAACTTGGAATACAAGCTCGAAGTGGATCGGCCATTAAGCCTATGTGGTGCAGCGTTGCCAATAATTCAATCTAAACTATGAGCGTTTTATGAATGACTATTTGAGCAGCGAACCGGCGCGGCGCAGCGCGACGATAATAACCTTACCTACTACCTATGTAGTATGTATACACAAACGACACATTTGTGTTATCGTATTGTAATGTTGATGTACAAACAAACAGGTCAAACTGATAGATTATCATAATGATCGAGTGAGTATTTGGTCATCGAAATCGAAAAAGCAAAGAATATGAATATTACCGAGATACGTCCATATTACGGGAGAAATATTTACAAACAAACATCGTGTGTTTGATTTTTAATTAAACCGATTTTTCAATTTTAAACTTCAATCCAGACTAATCATCAGTGTATACGAATAGTAATCAAATTTTCTTCATTTTGCATTTAAAAAAGGACCTAGTTGAGATGTAGGTAGATATATCTTCAATTTAAACAAGCATAAAATTTTTAGAAATCCCATTTTTAAAGCCCTTGTCACTAAAATTTCAGTTTTTGGAATTGATTTTTGGATCAATTTGACAAAGGAAAAAAGTTTATTTTTCATCCCGAAAGGTTCGCTTGGAATGGTAAAAATCGAAATGATCGTGGATTTTTAATGAATTTTTTCAGAACTGTTCGATATCCCTCAAACAGCTTCCCTAGTTATTCAAAATAATTTCCATTTTTGTTGAAAAATTTAGAAAGTTTTGGAGAAATTTAAAATCGTTTTGGATGCTTTGAAACCGCAAAAGATAGGAAATTCGGGTTAGAAGAGGCGGGCATCTCGAATGAGGGAACGACGATTTCACTTTCCTCTGATCACGTATTAACAGCATTTCACAAAATGTCCACAAGACTCAAAAACGAAAATTTTTGTCATTTTCATGCGATTTTTCATTTTTCTCGCATTAAATCTACTCAAAAGCGACTTCTTTTTTTACTTTTCAATAAGGGAATTCGAGGAAGAACAAAACGTTAAAATTCTAGGTAATTTCCTGGATTTTTCTCAACATTTTCAGGTTAATTTTTCTTTAAATTTGTCCGCTCAAATAAATACAGTCCTCCAATATTACAAATTTACGAAACAATTTTCACATCGAAATCATAATTTTTCTCTTTTTAAATATTTTCAACCTTGAATAAGTTATCATAACTTTTCAGCTCGGCAAAATATGAAACCTTACATTATAAATAAATTTCTCCCCTCTTCCTGCTCCCCATCTATCTGGAAACGTTCAACAAAGAAAATTTTAGAAACCAGCATTATCAAACAATTTCTTCAAACAAAAGTAATGATCGATTTTTTAATCTCTCTCTCACGCGTTTACAAGTAGGCGCGAGTTTATCGCACTCTCAAGTCATTCTGCAATCTGTAAGTACCTACTCGAGAATCGACCTCGACAAACGATTACTATCAAGTGACACTTGTAAATTTTTCCAAAAAAGTCGAGTTTTTTCATGTCAATTAGTCACGTCGTCCGCGACACATTGGAAAATCAACTTTACCTCGAAAAAAACATCATCAAGTATGTACTGATGCTCAGAGATAAGCGTCTGGTTGTCTAGATGTCTGCCCGTCAACGACACCATACTATTTTTCATCATCCGAGTTTAGACCGACAGCGAAATGGCGGTGAAATTGAATTAAATAATAAGTAGAAAAATGCCATCTAAATCATTTTACAATGGGCTTCATAATTCATCAATTATCTCATCGACAAAAGAAGCCAACGAGCTCGCAGTTCAGGCAGTTCTGACTCTGACCCAAGCAAACACTCATTCGAATGAGTTATCATCTCGTGTACTTAGACTTAATAAAGACACCAACGTATCCATACAAAATAGAATACTGATTATGTAGTTCGTCGAGGTTTGAAATTCGCAATGTCGCGTCGCATAGATGCGATTACTCGAAAAGGTCATTGCTGATTATACCAACGCAGTCGTATCACATCTTCCCAAGTATGAATTCGTCTCTCTACCTCGTCAAATAAACAATCAGCATGCGAGCAAACTGAACACATTTTGATAATGCATACAAAACACGGACATCAGCCAAAAACTAAAAAAATAAAATCAATCGTACGAAGGTCGACTACATCTTGTTCCAAGTCAGTGCCCGTATACCGCATCCAGACACATCGCACATACCGCGCGGCAAGTTTCAGTTTACATAACATGTTGCGTACTCGTCGACATCATCATCGCTGCGCTGTCGCACTCTTCTCTTCTCTTCCACCCTTCTTCGAGCTTACTTTTTCCGGGTTTCTTTGCGATATCATACGCAAAACAACAGAATACACTTTGAAGCTCACAGTCAGATAAACATTGCTTTCTCGAAACGAAGAAGAAAAAAATCTACAGCCCAGCCGAGCCGTGGCTTGACCAAGTCATTGTGTGAAATAGCGAATCGCTAACGAGCGAGTCTCTCCATCTAATGTTCGTATACACGAGCTACAGATATCCGAAAATAGAAAAAAAAAACACTTATTAAGCAATTTACCAGACCTATTAAGAGTATAGTTATCGTCCGAACCAGAAATAGGTAAAAAAAAGAAAAAAGCAAAGAAATACGAAAATGAGAAAAATTAACGAAAACAACGCAGCCTATGTTTATACGTTATTTATACGTAGTTTTAGCTATAAAGAGAAAACAAGGGGTGTGTAACACAAAAAAGTCCCCCACCCCCTGGTAATACGTCATCAATGAAGTATAGGTCGGATATGCATTAGAAAATGGGGCGCAGAGCAATGGTACGGTTCGAATTAATAATTACATTCGTTCATTGTTTCATATTATTCAGTCATTTAGTAATTTCTCTTCACTTCACACCGTTTATGGCTGCCTACTTTTATCACGATGGACTGCTTACGCATATTAAATGGCAGACGTCAAACTCAAATTTCTCAAAAAAAAAACTTCGAGTTTGTCACATGACAGAAGCAACAAAAATTACTAATTATTTTCAAGAATTCCAGCGTTTAGAAAAGAAAAAAGTGAAATTCAATTTTTTGTGGATGTTCATCATGCCCATTTTTCTACCTCAATTTTAATTACTAAACAAGGTCATCAATTTACCTTCCCTCCCACAATAAAGGGTTCAAAATTCCAAATCTTTCAATTACCTCCTTCTCCAATTGAGGATTCAAAATTTTAACCACTTCAAAATCATGAATAATACTCGTAGTATTTAATGCGTCTTCAGATTCGACTAGAAACCCATCACCTTTTCATGTTTTTTTTCTTCTCAAAAAGTAAGTGGGGAGAGGGGGATACAAAACGAGACAAATGATCTCTCCCCCTTTCAAAATACAATTCTAACAAAATAGTGACTACATACTAAGCGTTCAAAATTTCAAATTCATTCTTTCAAAAAGTTCAATTTCGTTCTGAAAATGTTTTGATTTGTTTTACTTTTTATGGTGTCTTCTGGATCGAAAAAATAAAAATTCATGCTATTTTCATGTTTTGCATGCCATTTTTAAACAATTTTTCATGCCCCAAATTCGCTCAAAAGACCCCTCCCCAATAGCGTACACTCATTTCAAAAACAGGAATTCAAACACTTTTCTGAAAATTTTATTTTAATGAGACATTATTTGTTCGAAAAAAAAATACGTAACGACCAATTCTCAAAATCAACAGGCAGGATTTTTGAAGATCCTCTCAAACAAATTTTGCAGAAATTTTTTCCCGATCTTTGGGGAACACACATCCCCACTTAACTCCTTTATATTTTTTCAACTGACAAAATTTCAAAAGTTTTTTAATCACCTCTTCTTTCAAAAGTTGTACTTCAATTCGTCCAAATTTCAAATGTCCTCTCCCCCCCCCCCAAAAAAAAAAAATCTATAAACGAATTTCAACGACATTTCAAATTTTTGTAGGAAAATTTTTTTAACATGAATGACAAAAAAGCAATTAATAATCAATTTAGACAAAAACAAATCATAATTGAGAGACTTTCACAGGAAAGGTCAACTAATGACATTTTAAAGATAAAATTCATGCTATTTTCATGTTTTTCATGAATTTCATGCCCGATAAGACAGTCTAGATATCATGTTTTTTGATAGTATTTCTGCTTTTGGGCATTCAGAAACTCAAAATTAGCGTATTAAATGAGCTGAAAACACCGCAGAAGCTGAAGCTCGAAGACACATATTTTAATTTAAAAATGCTAGCATTTTATTTTACAAAAATGGTGGAAAAATTGCAAAAATTTTGAGAAAAAAGGCTCAGGAATTGCTTTTCTAAAAAAAGAAATTATTCGAGTACCTAGTTATCATTTTTGTGACTGTGTGGTAAAAATCTTTTATTTCTCTACTTTCTTTTGATTAATGTAGGTCTTCGCTAAAGCACGTCAAAATTTTAAAAAAAAATCTACAAAAATTTCATGAAAAATCAATATCCTGAGTCACACATTTTTCAAAAAATCCGCTTTTTTGAAAAATTCCATTCTCATGCAGACCTCTTGACCTTTGGCCTTAGGTACTAAACTGAAAGTAAGCAGGAAATACAAAGCATCAATACATCCACAATTGAATAATACATTGTACACGCATTATTTAGATTCATATCTTTACTCTCCATCTCTGAAAAACCAGCCTCTCAACTTATCCAAAAACTATATGCAACGAAAAACACATCATTTAAAAAAATTGCCTCGTTAATTCTCGAGATCATCTCGTTCGTTTTCATTTGTTGCACGCATTAATTCGCCATTAAAACCAAAATCGTCGCGTCCACATTCCATTTGAAATCTCGATTCCACTATTACGTTGCATCCTTTATTCCTTTTTATCCAATTTCTCTCAAGAAAACAAAATACAAATACGATACAAACCTTACCAAGAAACACCACAGTTCCACGGTCTTTACGAAAACAACAGGGGCATAAAAAAGAAGAGAAAGAAGGACGCGTCAATTATCTAAACTAAGTATACTAAAATAATCAATCGATGAATTAGCAAAAAAAGTTGCGATTGCGATTGTCGCGAGCGAGACGCAGGCGGCGCGCGGCGTAACCCTATACTCGTAATGAATATCGCGTCCCTGTGACGTCAAATGTATTTGCGAATCCATTTGATAAAAAATTTTAATCGGCCACCGACGTACAGTTACATGCATACATATAAAATACGTATGAATAAAAATTGGAAACAAGTTCTCGATCTACAGCTAGTAAGTAAGTCAATTTACATCTTACGCTTTGAACCTTTGAATGGAGACAATTTCAACCACAGCCAGCGATTCATGTGTAGTAATGCAACACGTGAGAAAAAGAGGAAAATCATTTTTAAAATTCCAGTCATTCGTTTAAATAAAAATTAATTTTCTAAGAACGATAAAATCGTCAACGGTCCACTAATTTAACGAGTTAAAACATTCAATATTTCATTATTTGTTTATTTTTTTCAATTCAGTGCACCAAAAAAGAGAAAATTCTCGACCGAATTTAGAACTTTTCTGCCCCAGCTTGCAATTTTGAGATAATCATTTTTGAATACTTTCAAACTCAGGTATACCAAATTTCTTTACTTTGAATGCAATTTTTCTACCATTGAAGGCAGTCAAGTTGACTCCTCCACTCCTCTCCTCGCAGAATCTAGCTAAAGATACAACCGAAGTCCTAAAAAATTAGGTAAAATTTCAAAAACTCAATTTTATAACATCAATCAACTTTCTCTAAAATTTTATATTCACATTTTCCAAAGTTTCTTTCAATATTTTCGTACCACAAAAAGACGAATCACCTGATTAAAAGGACAATAAAAGCAAAAATTGAAAAATTCCAAACGAAATGGATTGATTCGACTCAAACTGTGATTTTTCTCAATTTTTCTTTAGTTTGAAATCAAAATTATTCAAAATATGGTCACCGCTTTCAAAAAATTTCAACTCAAATTTAATTTTTCTGACTGAAAATTGTCATTGATAGAAGACAAGTTATGTACCTCCTTTGCTCTTTTCTTGCCTAATCTGGATCCAAATATTTCATTAGAGATCTAAAAAATAATTTGGAAAAAGAAAAAATTTCAAAAATTCATTTTTCAGGTAAGTATCAATCAAATATCATTAAAATTACTTTCAAAATTACAAATCAACTCCTGATTTTTTTTTAAATTTCAACTGAAATAGATTTTTTTTCTATTCAAAGGAAGATGAATCATCTATCTGATTTCTTAAAATCACCTTCTTCCACACTCTTTGTGGTATATGCACTAAACGATTATAGCAGAAGTAAACAGAAACCTATTTGTTGAAGAAATAATAAAAAAAAAAAGCTAAACCCGTACAAGGTGAACAATGCCAGTACACAACAGTATCCCTCGAACTACCCCATTCTACCTGCTAAAAACCTACATTCAATAGAAATGAAGTGAGATGGTCCAAATAAAGGTATATATCTTTTACTAACAGGTCCATTCATATGGCCCCTTTCTAAACTTATTGTTAATCCATGTACAACCTCACGATACGCTTTCAGGCATCGACCTTTATTGAAAACCTAAACAAATTTAACACTATCATAAAACAGGTTGGATATTTTCGACGTTAAAGGCATCAAAATACTTTCGAAGAAAAAGCCAAAAAAGCAGTGATTTAAACGTGGGCGATAAAAACAATTCTGAACATGGTTTTAAAATCACTCGGTTACGTTCGTAAGAATATTCGAAAACATGTAGTATTTTAAAACATCGTATACATAAGTCTTTTTCACGAAGGAAAAGATGAAAAGAAAAAAGTGCCATATTTACGTTTTAAAATACATGTTACGTTGACCTAATAATGAATTATATCGCAACAACGATAAAGTTGGTGACGTAAAACAACCGAAAGCTTCATCTATTATTATGTAGTGTGGCTATTTAACGATTTCACGCGTATTTCCATACATAAGTAAAAATCTTCATTTCCCATTCTACTCTCAATTTATAATAGGTACATAAAAATAGGCCTCTAACGACAAAACAACTGAGGTGTACAATCTATCAGTGTATCAGTTGAAAAGAGACAGAGTTCATACCTCACCCAGCACAAACACAAAACGATACGACTAGTTCAAATACCTTAGCGCCTTGCAGCTTGAAATTACGATTAATATTAGTATACACAGTGTACACACATATGAACTACGTCAACAACTTCGCGTAAAAAATATTCAAAAAACACGATACCAGAACGTGATAGAGTAAATTTAACGGAACATAAGACAGTATTTTCAAGAAATTTCAAAATTTTTTGAGCCATATTTAGAATAATTTGACAATTTTGAAAGACAGAAATAAACAATCATAACAAATTCCAATCATTCCTGAATAGAGAAGACAATTCGAGTGATGAAGGTACTCACAATACCAACGAAAAAATGTGATAGATATACCACGTACTTATTTTTCAGTTCCATTATATGCACGATTTTTGATAATACGAGTACATACTAGAATAAACGATTTGATTAAAAAGAGGGTTGCGAGAGAAAAACTGATTCCAGGCAGAAAAGTCAGAGGAAGATATTCAAGATTCACTTCAACTTATTAAAAAGGACACAGAACATACATTAAATTATAGAAATATGTACTTCTATACTCAAAGTACCGCATCATGTCTCAATAAGCAACTGATGCGTAAACTCGAATCAAACAAATCCGCCAAGTTCACAATTTCACCAATAGTACAAACAAGAATTCAATGGCAGAAGGGGCTGAAAAAAATCAACCCAAATAGATAATCAAGTGATCAAAATTACTCCAATAAGTACAAATATCTTCGTGGGTCATCTTCTCTAAAACGTCAAAATCGACAACTGACTACGATCTGATAAACGAATGAAAACTTCAAACGCTTAAATACATAGTTACCATACTACATAATAAAATTCTAAAAAAAAACCATCCGATGACGGTAAAATTTGCATAAACGAAACGACAAGACATCAATATGCATTATTTTACACCACACTTGATAAAGTCCAAACATATGTCACTGTAGTCCATATTTTAGATAAATTTCGAACTTCGGACTATCGTCGAGGAAATTTCATCTTATTAAAACAAGATACGTATCGGGATAATTAATCTACACAAATACAAAGAGAATATAGTGTCATTATTATACTACACTATGGCTTTTCAGCAGGTAGGTAAAATGTAATAATCAAGAACTTGTAGTTGAATTATTTGCATATCAGATAATAATACAGCGATTTGTTGTCACTCTTTTCAAGCACATGTAGTCATGTACCGCTACTCGTATCACAAGGCGTATTCTTTATAGGCAAATAAACGTGATTTTTCTTTTGTTTTCGACAACGAAGACAACCGGTCGATAATACGATAATTCTGTTACGCGGTGTCAGTAAATTATTAAAATTCGAAGAATTATTTATCCGGTACCACGATTATTATCTCGTAAGCTTATAATATATATTTGTACTTGTTATATAAAAAATATTGCATTGCGGATCAATTGGAACGTATTTTTTCATGTAATTAACAGAGAGACCTTTACTCTTCCAATTTTTTACGCCAATAATTAACTATAAAATTGAACAAAGGTCAATGATACCGATTAAAAGCGACAAGAAAATATCATGTACATTTTTACGTCCCAATTTTTAAAGTCGCCACTCAAATGAAGCAAAGCTTCTTCATACATTTCAACTTCCGCTGATGTCGATATCCATTTCGACCAAGAAATTAGATAATCGTAAAATGATAGAACAAACACGAGCAATCACATGAAACGGTTTGATAATCGAAATACGTAAAACTTGATTCTGACAGACAAAATTTACAAGGACATTAAACTCTTTCATCATTACGAATATCAGACTACACTTCCCAGATATGTCCACCGACTGCTTCAACATATCAAAAAGAATCAAAATTATCTAAAAATGGCATTATAAATTTTGTCAATCAAGTCATTTTTCCGAGTATAAAAAATATTTATGCCTCCAGTGATAATGAAATGTATTATCGGACAAGTAAGTGTTATTGATGGTATTACGAAGATAAGTATCGTACTCGAGGATCATAAACATCGTTCTATTGCAAGAAGCAAACGTGAACCGCAATACAATGCATTTTGAAAAAATTATTCAAACGTATTTACTTCAATACGGTGAAATAATACGAAAATTATCTCGAATTACCTTCGTTTCTCCTTAGGTGTTTTGGCGTGTTTTTTCTCCATTTTGACCGGATTATGGGGTGTAGCGACGTTTGAATACACACTAGAAACAAACTATGAAATGAAATTTCGCGATTAATTCTTTATTCATAATTAAAATCAATTCATTTTACGACAATTTTACGTAAAAATGCAAACAACGAACATCGTAACTAGTTAATTAAAATCAAAATCAACTTTCTCTACATTTGACATCACATCACAGCTTGTATTTTGCTGAAAATTTGCTCGAGGCCGCTCGAGGCATTGTGTCACAGACAAAATGTTCCAGAATAAAAATGTTGAATGGTCGCAATTTCAATGTTGATCAACATTTGGACAAAGTTTTGAAAACCGTAAGTAAATGCTTTTTTTTTCTTCTATTACTCAAAATAATTTCAAAATAGCGATTTTATGTAATTTAGTAATTTAAAATATTATTTAAATTATGTAAAATATTCAAAAATTACATACTGGAGTCAAGAAAATTAAATGTTCCATCTTTGTGAAAATTTTAATTTTAGAAAGTTGAAAAAAATTCAACTTTCAACACAACAAAAGTTATTCAAGATTTTGATCTCCTCTCTATCAAGCCAAAAAAATTTTCACGCTAGAGTTCAGCACCGTACGGTCGGTTTCGGTGTTTCTGTTCGGTGCTTTTTTTGTATTTCGAAAATTGCCAGAAAATTATCAATTTTCACCAAATAATTTCGTTCTAAATTATATTCTATTCTCACAATTATATCGCCCTCAAGTACAACTATATTGTTCAGCGCCTGCCTTCAAATCAATTAAACGGTTTGATGACTACCATCGCAACAAATGTTAGGATTTCACTACTTGGATGTCTCACTGTCAGTAATGGTATTTTGAAATAATTACTTATCTTATCTATTATCTGATACTTCACACGTTTTTAAAAGGGTTATGATCATGATGTGAAACTGACTTGCTTAAATTTTGAATTTCTAATAGTAATTAATGTTACTTTTTGTACTTACAGAGAAGTTGAAGGTAAAGTAAAGGCGCAAATCGACAAGGACTTATTTAAAAACTGTGTTCTTTACGGGATTGAGAATATTTTCGGTGAAGTACGTATCTTTTATAACTTCGATTATTAGATATTTCAGTATTCTGCGGGACAATTTTCTCTTACTCTGAATTATTTTACTGTGTTGAATCCAGACTTTACGCTAATCCTTCTCACCTCAAAAATTCTTCATATTTCTATCTAGATTCTTCATTCTTTCGCTCATGAATGATTTTAAATTGACTTCGTGCTTCTTATTACATTATACTTATACCCATATTAATTAAATCTAATTTTGTTCTAGTTCGGAACTTGTATCCCAATCGACGTACTGAACTACGATCAATCGAACAATCGTGCCATCCTCAGATGTCCATCGCATTTCTACCCTAAGCTACGATCGGCTTTAACTCTCACCGGAGAATATCAAAACCATAATTGCTGTTTTTGTGTTCATCAAGCATCAACCAAATTGATATCTTTCGCTTCTCAGAGTAACACCTTCAAACACGCCCATTACAAGCAAAATGTCGTACTGTCGTAAAGAAGGAAAAGACACGATAATCTTCGCCACCAAAGAAAACCACGCAGAGCCTAGTACCGTAAAATTACCACCGATTGAGAAACCTCCTGGATTAATATTACCGGACGGTAACATCAATTGGAATTGCCCTTGCTTAGGTGGAATGGCAACCGGGCCATGTGGAATAGAATTTAGAGAAGCTTTTACGTGTTTTCATTATAGTAAGGCTGATCCTAAAGGAAGCGATTGTTTAGATTCGTTTCGAACAATGACTGAATGTATGCAAAAATACCCGACTTTGTATAATTCTCAGGATGACGAGAGTATGTATCCTGAAGATGACGATGAATTCGAGCCAATACAACCTAGTGATTCGTCCTCCACTAAAGTAGATAAAGTAGAAAGTTCATCATCATCGCAAACGAGCAAAAAATGATGTATATTATGTATTTTGATTAGTTGTTTTTGTTATTTCGTGTAGTTTTGTAAAATAAATTGTTCTCAGAATTTATTTGTCCCAGATTTACTTTTTTTAGTTTCATCATTTCACGCTAGTTATGAAAATAAACTGATGAAATAATTAATATTTTTTCGAATGAATGAATCTTTCAGGCGATAATTTTTTGAAAAGATGATCGCATTATGTTAGCATTACTTTTTTCGAATAATTTTAATTAATAAATAAGGAATCGAAATTTTATAGAAGTTTTTGCTTGATGGATGGTTGAAACTGGTTCATTATCAAGTTGGTCGCGAATTAATCAAGCTCATTAATAATACTAAGACGCTAAAAAGCCAAGAATTTTAGAAGTCGATAATTAATCACTGATCAGCAATGACTGACTATTTTTAATGCCTCATTAGGAATATTCAAGCACAAAAGCGTTGATTTATTTTAAAAAAATAAAAAATACACAACTCACCCAGAAATGGTATTAATATTTGCTGGCTTCGAAAAAAAAACATTTTCATTCTTCATTTTGAATGATATTTTGATGATCGATTTACGAAAAGTAGCTCTGCTTCTGAATTTTGTTTATAAATGATTAAAGTAAAACTGAAAAATTGGAAAATTTTAAAATTCAATACTTCATGTTTTATTTTGTAGTACATAGTTAAGTAGTTAATTCTATACTCACTTGAAGAAAATCGAATTCAAATTTTCGTTTATAAAACAAAATTAGGTACTTAGCGAAGATTGAGAAATGTCATCTGAAACAAAATAATACGCGAAATGAGCATAATTAATTCGGTCAAAAAATTTAATTAAAATCCTAAAGAATAAAATTTTAATGAAATGACATGCAATTTATTTATACTCGATTATAACATTTGATATTCACTTCATCGCACCTTAAAAATAAATGAAACCATGAGAAATGTTCAACGTGGGGTGAACTTAAATAACATTCAATCAAAATTATTCAATACGAATTGAATACGAAGGTATTATGGAAATTCTTGAATTTTAAAAAAATGTTAAGTAAAAATTTATCAACAATAAAATTTTAAAAGATTATACTCCAGAATGTTGAAAAGCTGCAAAATTAAAATAAAAAAACGATAGTTCAAATTTTCAAAGAAGATTAAAACATATAGGAGCTCACCTATTTTTTTATTAAGAAATACCTAATAGGTATTTTATTTATAATAGATTTTTTCGTGACAATCTAAATTGTCATTAATTAATATTGAAGTCATTAAAATTAACTACAAATATTTTACGTAAGCAATATCCTGATACATTTTTTTCTGTATAAATATTTGATAAATCTCCATTTCGATTACAAATCTTGTAATGCATAAAGTTATATCTACTAATAAATTTCAGAAAATTTAGCCAATTTGATCAATTCTAATTAAATTGAAGTTCTCAAAATTTTCATAATTATTCAAGATTCAAATTTGGGAAAATTGTGGTTTCAAAAATTCAAGATCATCAATTTTAACATTTTTCAATGTGAAAAATCATCTTATTAAATTTTTCAATGAGTATTTGAAATTCAAATT
Source organism: Pseudococcus jackbeardsleyi (assembly GCA_038380155.1). Taxonomy (NCBI): domain Eukaryota; kingdom Metazoa; phylum Arthropoda; class Insecta; order Hemiptera; family Pseudococcidae; genus Pseudococcus; species Pseudococcus jackbeardsleyi. The sequence goes on along the minus strand of CM076240.1, from coordinate 59,031,473 downwards.
CTTTTCGAAGTTTCACTAATTGAAGATTTTCAATTTGAACATTTCAACTGAAAAAAATTTTGTTCGCGTTTAAAAGAGTGTTTTAATAATACTTAATTAATTTTTTGAGATTGGACGTAAATGCAAGTAAATGGTTTACTGCCAAATAATTGGCACCATGTAAAATTTTTTATTGCTTTTAAATTATTACTACAAAAGTTTTTAATTTGAAATAATAATTTCAGACAGCACCTAAATATTTTTTTCCAAATGAAACACAGAATACCTAATAAGTAAAACATTCATCTTAAAATGTTGGAAAATTTTTTAAAAATCGAATTAAGCCAAATTAATTTTTTTGTAGTCTGAAAAATTCAAAGCAATTCATCTTAAACACTTGAATATGGAAATTTAACTTTTCATGAAATGGGAAATATTTTTAAAAATTAATTTTCTTCAATGAACGTAATAAAATTGTCAATTTATCTCGATTAAAAATTCGTCAAGTAATGTTAAATAATTATGTTTTCAAAAAAAAAACATATTTCATTATTTAGAAAATTACGAGAGCAAATGGAAATTTCATGGGTCGCCACAAGTATTTTTAAATTTAATTTTAATTTAAAAACATCACAAAGGTATGGCGTTTTACTTCTCTTAGGTAAAGTTGTGCACTCGCTTGTATATAAACTAGAAAATTACAACCGTAATAACGGAGCTCGTAACTGTCAGAGCTTCGGGGCTCGGCTGGTACTAGGAGACGAGTTGTAAAGACTCATCCCAAACGCTAGAGTGCCGAGCTGTTGACTAATGCGTAGTGCGGTATTACGACATTTACGACATGCTCAACATACGTCCGTATCAGGAACTCAGAAAGTGATTCCACTGTAATAATGCATTCCTGTGCAGAACAGCGAAATCGACATTAATTCCTGAACGGAAGGTGAGGCGAAGAAATTGACTTGTAGCATAATTGCCATCATTGCATCAAGCTGATCAAGCGATCAAGCATCCATCGGTGGGTGTGTTGTCATTTGACGATTGACACTGCTTCACGCAACACGAAATATGCATTGAACAGACTAATACGTGGAATTATTCTTTTTAGTTTTTACACAATAATCAATTACTTCATTAATTTAATTCTATCCAATAACCTCACAGGTTACGGTTACTGGTTGAAAACTCTTAAATGATCCTGGCAATATTTTGAGAAGACAATGAAAACAGCTACTACAAAAAGAAACACTGAAAAAATATAGCTTTACAATTTTTCTTTCAATTTTTCCAATTTAAATTTCGATATACCCACGTGAATTTTTATCCTATCCCTACCGTTGAATTTTTCTCTCGCTAAAAATTATAAAATAAATAAGTAGATTATAGTCTTTCAAATCAAAATCAACAGTGAGCCCCAATTATCATGTTTAAGGGTTTAAGTACCAAAATATCTGAATGATTTTCAAGACTCATTTCATGCATTTTTAAAATTTACTTTTTGGAAATGTTGAACACCTAATATACCTGCAATTAGGTAACTACTTGGATAACATGTGTATCAGAATGGATAACAGTACAAAGGGATGCGAAGATTCAAGTGTCTACCATTCAATAGGCACAAATAAAACGTAATACCTACTCCTACACTGCAAAATTGGGGAAATGTACAGTAGTAGGCTAGGTACTCAACTGTATAATTCAAGATTGATAATCAAGTATAAAATTATTACAAGGTAGAACTGGTTAGTGACGAAATGAAAAATGAATCTTACATTAATTGACTCTAACATACACTTTGGTATACCCGCAATGAGTAAATCTGTACATATAATACGACGTTTTTCAAACCAAATTGTTAACCTCAACATTAATTTCAAAAGAAGTTGATACTGAATCTTGAGTTTATACAATAAGTAGGTATACAGGCAGACCAATTTAGTAAAGGGTTTAAATGCAATAAATCGAGTATCGATTTTCCATAACCATAATATCGCGATGAAAAAATTACGACTGAATGAAATCTTTTCATGTTATGTAAGTAATTAAACACTGAGGTACCTATTCAAAATCAACATCAAATTTCAATACATCTGTTCAGAAATGGAAATCTCATACACAAATTGTACTCTTTTAAGCAGATATTGGTATTATTTTTTAGTTCTTCATAGGTCTGACGTCCAAGTAAAGAATTCAAATTTATTCCGTAGTGTTTTTTTTTCTTCGAGTATTTTAACGGTACAAATACTCATAACTGTTCGAGTTTTTAGTTCGCGTTAAAACGAATGTAAACACGGTTTCATTCTTCATTGTTTAATTAATGACAATATTAGGCACACCGGCGTCGACATTATAGCCTATTCGACGCAAAGACTTGGAATTTTTTAAGCCTAAGTTAAACGGCGAGACTGCGCTCTACACCGTTTTAGTTCGTGCAGTGCAATGACAATGACAATATTAGGTTCTCGCTTGTTTGCAGCGCACAGCTGAGAATTTCCTTCATCAATGTGCTTATCGTAACGTAATTTTTCGCGCGATTTTCATTCAGTTTGTGGAGTGTGTGTGATTTTCATTTCCAAAAGGAAATGCGAGACGTTTCATCGGGGTGAGTACAGAATATTATCGATTCGTTCATTATAATTTTCTATTATTTTGAATGAATTGTTTGAATCTGCAGAATGTGTGTTCTTTTACGTAATTTTTTCCTGGCTTTTTACTTATATTATACAAGGGGGTTAGTTTTTGAATGAACTGTAGGGTAAGTAAGAAGCTGACTCATAGAATATCGATCAGTACAGCTGTCTAATTTTCATATAGGTACTACGATAGGTATAGATAATGCACCCTGCTTTTTCGGTAAGGTATACTAAGTTAATGAATTTGGCAGTAATTAATTATGCATTTGTAAAATTTTCCCAAATTTTCTCTCTAAATCGAAACAGATTTTAGCCATTGATTGGTAAATACAGTAAACACGAGGGTGAATCGAGAAAAAAACGATGGATTTTCACAAAAATTGGAAAAGAAAGTAGTTGTAATGGATTTTCCAAAAAAATTTGAGCCTCTCGGTCTCAAAAGACAGATTTTTGCTTTCCACAAAAGAGATGAAAAGTTTCAAATCGCGAAATTTGAAAGTTTTTTGATTTCCACTAAATTCAAATTGGTCAATGAAACATCTCAAAATCCCGCCACAAAATAAACAATTTTTTATTAAAATAAACCTGAATTAATCTTTTTAGAAATTTTCTCGTAGCTATGCTGCCAACTGAGATTTTACGATAACTGCGCAAATCAAAATGAAATTGGCAACACTGTTGAGAAAATTTTCACCAGAAGTTTATGTGACAATAGAAAATTTTGGAGATGGATTTTAATGTATTTGAAAAAGCAAACTGAATCTCGTAAAAACACGTAAAAATTTTTTATGGCGATCTGGAACTTTTCAACCTTCTTTAAAAAAGGATATATCCGCAATTTTGCGGCCAGTGGTTCGGGGAGGTCTATTTTGGAAACGACGTGTTCTAGGTTCTATAGGTTTCCAGCGAGAAAATTACCCTACTTTAAATACCCTTTGGACTGGAAAGGCTCAAATTTTCTTGAAAGGTTGCCTCCCACCAAAATAAACTACCTCGCTAATTTTCGTCTAAATTCAAGAAACATGCGTGTGTTATTTTTTTCATTCCGTCCTATGATCCTGTAATGAACACCTTTCCTTGAGGGTTATATTTAGGAATAAAATTGAAATAATTAGGAACCCGTTTTTTATTTACCTTGTCCAATAGTCTGTAGACTTTTCTCTGCAGCAATTGCCAATCACCAAGAATTCGCGACCTCCACCGTAGAGTTCTAAAACAGATGAGAAAAAACTGTGTAAGTAGTTATTCGGTACGTCGTTTACCTATTCTGCATACTTCAACGTCGCAATAAATCAGTGATTTTTACTTGAGAATAAAAAAGTTTCTCATGTAAACAAACCATAAAACGATTTGCTTTTTTAAACGTTTCAAATAAAATATCTAATGAGTCAGCTAATAAGCTTATAGGTACCTATATTAATACCAGATTTCAACCTTGAGTTTTAAAGGTTAGCGGTAATGTTTTCAGCTGATGATAATTGTTCGATAATAATGCGTTAGCCATGTTGTCGCTGTAATGCAAAGTCGTACACACGCGTCCAGGTGACATGCGTTCGAGCCGGTTCAAATTCTTACGATTGGTGCCATTCGTAATGTATGTAGGATTATTTCGGAATCTGCCGATTATATTTGCTGCTCCGGAGATGATCATGATCAACAATGCTGACAATCGAATAGAGCATCAGGTTACCGCTGAAGAAGCCAAAAAAGCTGTTAAGGATATCGAACCGGATAAAAGTACGTACGAGTTAGTCATAAAGTACATTCTCGCGGTATTAGTTCGTCATATCCATCGATTCTTCCACTAATATGGTTGTACGAGTTCGATAGAATCGTTATTTTAAGCTTAAATGGTGTTCGCGGTGGGCTCTGGTGCGTTTGCCTCCGATAACTGCAATGATTAAATAGGTATATTAGTATTCACTTCGAGTCGGTTTACGTATACTTAGGTATGAAAAAAATCGCACAAGTAAAAAGAAGCCGCTGCAGGTAGATGAGCCTATTGCTTGGTCGATTCGTCATTGTTCCGATTCGGCGAATTTATGCATTACGTAGATGTAGTACTAAGTAAATTCGTATGAATATTACATAGAGGTACAGCATTATTTTTGCATACCTTCTGTATGCATTCACAAAAACGTAGACAGTGAGGATAACTCGATGTTAGACGACGATCTTAATTAACTTCTATTCACTGTACTTTGTATAGAAAGTATTACCACGAAGTCCTTGAATATTTACTAGGGTGATTATATTAGGCACATTTGTATAAGAAGACGATTTCGACGCACAGATAACGTACCATTTATCACAGGTGTAGCTACATGCATAATTCTTTTTTTTCCGCGCCTCCTAATTTCCCGGTCACATGGATGTTTTATTATTATGCTACGATGAATGCAGATCCTGACTACAATAGAGCTTTAGAATAATCGATTTTCAAATTATCTGCACGTGGTTTTTTCCAACACTCGACTGTGCTCTATTCAATGATTAACGTAGAATACCTACATTCGTGTAAATGATACTGCTACGAGATCACTTTAGGTGTCAAGGCTCAAGGGTAATTCCATCCGTCGATCGGTGTCGGAGAAAACGTAGCAATAGCACACGCGTATAATTAACTACCTACACTCTAAATTAAACGTCGCGTCGTAAATTCGCGTCAAGATCTCCAAGATAACCAGAAATTCGCTGGCGTTGATTAGATGATCGTCGTCGAAATGTAGGTACCATCCTAGATCACAGTCGCCTGATCGAAGATCATCTATACATTATCTTGATATTTCACCTAAAAGAAAACACGCTACCCTTGAAAGGTGATTTGCAAAATGGATCGTTAAAAATTTTAGTCCTAATTACCTATATTTCACAATTCTTTCCTCGATCCGATCATTGGAAAAGTTGCAGGAGGTAATGAAAAAAAGTTGTAAAATGACGTCAAACGAATGTACGGTGAAAATCTCCGGTCTGAGACTTGATCTTGAAATGTCTTTTCCCAAATTACTGAAAAAAATTGAAAAAATTTCAGAAATTGTAACAAAGAAGTTGTCATTTGAAAAAAGCTATACGAAGCAATTATTATCTAGTTAGGTAGTAATTAATAACCAAATTTACCTATTTGAAAACAGGACAAGTCTCAACGATATTATCTTTTTCTTTTCAAATACCAACGGTTGTAGTATGTACTTGTTTAGTTGTTCGCATTGACAGTTAGGCATTAGAGGGCGTCAGTCAAACAATGATCGAAAATTGCGGTGTGAAGAGGAAGGAATCTGGCTCATTATCGAATTAAGTACCAAATTATACGACCGAGTAGGTATATAATATGGTTTAACGTCAACGCTGCGCGGAAATTCGACACCATCGCTATTCTACTCTTCGATCGACAAAACAATCAAGGCGTAGATTAGACCACAATGTGTACAAAATAAAAGTAGTCTAACCATTAATCACGTCTTTGTGGTTGTAGATGTGACAGGTGAATGTCTAGCGGTTTTTCTTGAAAATTGAAACAGGTCATTTTTTCATCTCTTCGGTAAAATAGAATCGGCGTCACTGACCATAAAATTCCTAAGATACGATTTAGATCTATCTGTCTAATTATAAAAATATTTTTTACCATAATATCTGCGCAGAATTGCAGATAGGTATAGGATTGACGTTAATTTTGGCAATATTTTTATTACAGTGATTGGAGCTGGATGCAAATCGTGCAGTAGATTAGACATAGAATACTGCCATTCTTCGGACGTCGTTTCCGATCATTGCTGCTGTGATAGAAAATTTCATGGTGAGTGAATTAGTAAAATGCCATCAGCAATAAAAATCACTAGGTATTCATAGATACTTGAATCAACGAGAGAAGAATACAAGAGGTCCCAGGGGGGAAAATGGGATCCAATTGGATCTGAAAATGCGCCATTTTTCGGATCTAAATGGATCCAATAATTAAAGACATTTCCCCCCTTAAATTGAGAAAAAAGCCGGGCCATTTTTCGGATTCAATTGGATCTGATCAGATCGGGTCAAATCTAATTTTTTTTCTAGGGTGTATTTGTATCAGACCTCAGTTTTTCAAAAATTTCACCGAGAGCACATTACTTTACAGGGCTTATAAAAGTTCTAAATCAATCCAAAAAAACCTGGAGAAATCAGTACGTTTTCGAAAAAATCAACAAATACCTATACTAGGTATGCTGGTCAAATTTTTGAAAAAACGTTCATTTTCCAAAAATTAAATAATGTAAATGAATAAATTCAGCAGTTGTTTGGTAGGTACCTATCTAACAAATTAAATTTTTTCCAAAATTTATGGAATTGATTTTTTCAAAATTAACAAAATTTTTACATGAAATCAAAAAACAAGATCGGTCGAGGTTATTGAAGTTTTGTGTTTTTTTGACGTTTTAAACATAAGTAATTGTTGTCTAACGAATAATAGGTAATGTGTACTTGGGGAATGAATATCCATTTATTCACAGTAATTTCCTGCATCGATTTCGTAAAATAAATTCTGAATTGGAAAATTATTTAAAATTACAAAACTACCTATTATTCGATAAAATTTTCGAAATTTAAAAAAAATGCCAAAGTTGATAGATATTTGGATAGAAATAACTGCAATAAAATAAAGAGAAATATAAATGTTTTCAAGTTTTCGAAACCATCAAAGAATTCGGCGTCGATTTTTTTTTTTTAAATAACCTATTTCAAGGTTATTTAAAATTAACCCAAATATTCAAATTTGTAAGCACAATAATTATTATGTAAGTAGGTACTTCATTTAAAAATGATTTTAATATAAAATATATGAAGTGTAAAATCGAAAAAAAAAACTAGCCAGAACATTGTTTTTCGCAAACTCTGAAATTTTTCAAAATTCATCTCTTTTAGTATTGAGAAGGGGATGAAAATTAATTGCAAATCTGTCTCAAAAAATAGAAACTCGTAAATTTATGCACTGTGGCTCCACGTTCGCTCTCGCCAGTTCAGCTAACACACCACATCGTAAGAATACGAAACATATTAGGTATGTACCTCTATGTACCACAGACACGACGTGTTTATGCTTCCTTTGGGGGTTGTAAAATCGGATATCGATAACGGTCCGAATTTTATTCCGGCGCCCATGAGACTCGGCGTAATATGGCTCCAATATAGACACGCCGACGCGTGCCACATTTCCTCAAAGGTCACGCAAACAATAACAATGATCGTATTAGGAATTGGTACGCACGCGACACGAACTAATTAATTCTGAAAATACACAAATACGTAAGCATAAATTAGTCAGAAAAATCTTCGAAGGGGAACAAGACGATGTGATATAGAATCACATGCATTAGGTACACAGAATTGTAATTTTTCTATTACGTAAACAATAACACAGCGTGCTCTGATCGTTGATAAGTGGGTAGCTTTTCTTTAGTCAGTTTTCTGCGAGGACCACAAAACTTCATAGGGTGTTAATCTGAAATTAATTAAAAAATTAAAAGCATAAATAAAAGAAATGGTGGCATTTAAAATCCATTTTCAAATGGCGAACCTCAAAATACTAAGTAATTTATTAAATTACTACCTAAATAATATTCTCAACTTAATCGTAATAATTTTTTTTTCACTGATTTCAGAAAGGTTTCCATACATGGAGCATACTTGCCCTTTGGATGATTCTCCTTGTCAAACAATAACTCGAGACTGCAGCGAGTACACTCGTATTGTAGACTGTTGCTGTGATCAACAATTAGCGAGTAAATGTTAGTATCATTTTTTTGCAGTTTAATCTTCCGAAAATTTTTTCGATGACATTTCATTTCGTGAAATTATCCAAAAATTGAATCAGCAACAATTCGATGCTGCAAATATCCATTAGTTCCTATACTTATACCTACCTATTTGATTTAATAATGATAACTAGTCATTAAAATATACTTGTTTAACGTCTACTTGTCTACTCGTAGTCGTAGATCTAATACCTACATTAGATGAGCCAGCGAAAAGAAAAAATTGGTCTCACTGATGGAGGTCGTTCCTTTTGTATTCGTAAATTCACATTGTTGGTATCTGTGAGGTGGAGAGATACTTCATGTACATCAAAAAATTATCACGTTATCGATGAAGTTGGAGGTTGTTTTTTCGGTGTAATTTTCTCGTGGTAAAAATTCTTCTGTAACACAAAAAAACCAACAGATTAGGTAAACTTAGATTACTTGAACAAAGTGTAACAACCAATAAAACATTTTTTGGTCACTTAAATTAATTTTTGGTAATATTTTTTTTTAAATTCAGTTATTTGAAACAAAATTGGATGAATTGCCCCACTGATTCTAAAACTTTTTCAAATGATATTTTTTCAAAATTTAGATTTTTAGTAGGTACTTTAGATTTAGAAAATCAAGCTGCCTTGATTAAAATGAAAAAAAAAAAAGTACTTAATAAACTTTAATTTCAATACAGAGGATTTTAAAATCCGCTAAGCCTATATAAGCAATGCAAATTTAGCTGTCTTGAAAAAAAATCAAGTTGCCACTTGAAAGGTTTTGAAATTAATGGGACGAAATTCGAGTAGGTAAGTATTATGAATATCGGAAATAAAAGCTAACATTGATTGTTTCAATTAAATGTTCCTGAAACTTCGCATATTCAGCTTATTTTTCGTTCTTATTTTTATTATAATTTTTTAAACTATCAATCTCATTCTTTTAGGTATAATTTCTGTTCCAGGGAAAGCAAATTATTTGAAATCGTGTGCAAGTCGAACCAACGCAATTCCTATTTTCGATTCGATTCGTGCTTCTTTCAGTTTATTGATGGCTTATTTAGATGTAATAGTTAAATGATATTGTAGGTATTATAATTAATTTGATAATTTTCGCGAAAAAAATCCATCACTGCATAGAATAAAAATGGAGCATTAAGCATAGAAACTATCATCATCTCGTAGTTGAAGAGGATTTCCCGAGACCTGTACAGGTATCCGGATGTACATGGGACTCGAAGAAAGTATAAGTCCTTCCAAGAGGAGCCATAAACCGTAAAGAAAAAAAAACAAGTACCTAGAGTATATATTACCTAATTCAATTAATCACATTGAATCAAAATAGACTTTATATAGGTAGTGTACTTGTGTTTGTAGCGCCAAATAAAGACCTAATACGAAAGATTCCTACATGACAATTCATAATTGATCTTAAATGAAAACAATTGTAACGAAGTCGTTCTTCCAGAAAACCAACTCAAGCGAAACAAATAAATGAAACACTTAATTAAATTTTCTGCGACTTTGGTGACGAATATGTTGGCCAACGGGATATTAATACGGATTCTTTCCTTATAACGACAACGATAGATTTTTCTAGATAGATTTCCTGTACAAGAATGGATACTTTGTTTTAATGACTGGAAATTTTTTCAATTACTATACCTATTCAATACAACATTTTATGAAGAGCTATACAATTTTATCATCAATTTTGAAGTCATTTAAATGATATAAAGATAAGGGAAAGTGCCATTCATTGGTCTACTTTTTTCAAAGGGGTTGGGTGCCCCCTAAAAATGTTTTTTTCAAATTGGAACTTCAATAGTGTAAAAATATCATCCTTCTACTACTACCCTACTATGGTCTCAATTTTTAATACGCAGCAATATTTTAGCTGCAGCCGTTTTTGTAGAGGTCTACGAAACCAACGTTTGGCACTAGAGTGCCAAACGTTGGTCTACCAGAATTGGATAATCACACCACTTTCCCCGCCTCTCAAATTATAAATGAAAGCCAAATTGATTGCTGCGTTTGAAAAAAATTAAATAGTTTAGTTTTAAATCCATATCTTCTAAATGCCAATTGTTGGTCGACCAACATTTGGCACCTACAAATATTTGCCAAAAATTGGCACATTAAAATATTTTAAATTTTATCAATTCAAAACAGTTTTTAATGACAAAATAAGTACATGTACCACCTGAAAGGTCACGATGTTGATACATAAGTAACCTCCAGTGATGTATCATTTTCAAAATCCTGAAAAAAAATGAAATTTTCATTGTGCCAAATGTTGGTCAAAATTTTCAGTGTGCCAAATGTTGGTCGGGCCAATTTTTAAAGTCGCCAACTGCACCGTTTTTTTAATGAAATATGTTATACTGAGTATACAGAGGCATATAAACTCACAACAACCCCAAAATTTTGATTTAAACAAAAATTACAACACTTTCAATTTTTTTTTTCACACACTCTTCTTGCTTGCTGCAAATCACCTGTTGGACCTCAAAATTTCCAGATCATCCAAAAATGTGTTCTTTAGACCCTTTACATAACATATAACCCTATACATATGTTAAAAAATTCATTTTAAGGTACTTAAAATCTCGATTTCTGTTCCCCAATATTTCACACATTGAAATTTCTGGTGTTTTTCGAACATAAATAATCAAAATTGTTTTTTGTAAACACGAATCATGTTTTCTCAGATGTAATACCATAGAACGATAGTTTGGACTATGGACAACATATTCCACTTGAAGAAAAAAATTTTTAGCGACACTAACAGTGTCAGATCGGAGCTTCAAAATCCGACCAACAATTGGTACCTAGACCAATGAATGGCACTTTCCCTTATATTAAAAAATGTAATGTTACTGAAAATGCTCTAAAATTGCTTAGTTAAAATTTTATACTCGTATATTTTATGATGAAGATTGTTCGAAGGATGTCAATTGAATTCATTTGCTTACCCAATCAACCATCATCTTGGAATTGATTTTCCATTCAATTAATTACATAGATGAATACTAAAAAAAAAAAAATAATAATAATCATAAGAAGTAGAAACAACACACTTGTTAATTTTCATATCATTGAACGTGAGAAGGGAGAAAGAGAAGGGGTAAAATGGTACATTACGCAGCTAGAAAGATGAAAGTGATTTTTGACTCGTTTTTCTCGTGCTATAAATTTCAAACTCGTCGAAAATCACTTTTTTCACTAGTTCGATAATGTATATTTATTAGATAATATTGAGGAAGAAAAATGTGTTTTTAACCGCTTGAGGGATCAGCGAGAGGGTAAAATGCGTTTCACATTTTTCGAGACACGACAAAAGATGTTATAGCTGCTAGGTTGAAAATATTAGGTAACAGATGCCTTTCGAGACCTTTTTTACTCAGACTAAAATTCTGAAATCATAGTTTGTTCAAAAATACTGTAAATCGACAATTTTTTAGTCGATAATTTTAAAAAACTCAACCAGAAGATTCTTTTTTCAAAAAAAGGAAAGAAGTTTTCATTCTTTTTTTTCCATTACAACTTTTCAAACTTTTATCGAGCCCAGTGGCACAGTCAAAGAACTAAAGCAAACCTGAGTGGAGGGGGGATTCCCTCAAGCCCAAATTTTTTTTATGGGATGCATGTGAGAAGGCCCGGCAGAGCTAAAAAATTCTGTCCTTAACACTAAAAGGCCTCTCTTTATGCTATTAAATTTTTCCCTCGGCTCTCGTTTTTCTCTGCGAATAAACTGGAAAACCTTGAGTTCTTTTCAAGTTTACCGAAACCATTTTTCACCGCAAAAATATCTGATGAGGAAGCCTTATTTTTCATTTTTTAAACATGAATTTTTGAAATAATTTCATCTCCTCTCGTTCGTTTTACTCAAGCAGTATTTTCAACCTCTTATTCATCAAAAAATTCAATATTTTGAAGAAGGATTTAAGGAGGAGTGGTTTTTTAAAGAATTTTTGGATTGAATACAATCACATTACCTATATTTAAACGGAAAAAAATCAGTTTTAAATACCTAACGAAAAAAAATTGGGATCAACAGATTTTGAGAAATTTTAGAAATTGGATTGAAGTTATCTAAAAATTAAAGTGAATTCGATCGAATTTCCAAAATTTTTCGAAATCTGTTGGCCCAAAAAATGTTTCCTTTATTTTTCTATTATTTTTAAAATTGACTGTGTATACAGATATGCGCACGATTAAAGGCAATATTCTGACCTACATAATTTCCCAAGTAATAATCCAGCACTTTTGTTTCACATGGAAATTTTCATCAGGTCGTAATTATAAAAACATGATCGATGTATTAATTTATCGACGGAAAGAGGTCCAGGTCCAGTCGATACACGTCAAATTAATGGTGTTCACTGAGACAATACGTGCAGCACAAAGACAGCTAGAAATACAGAGAAACACTCGAAGAACCGGAGCGCTGTCGGGTAGTATTTAATTTTCATATGAAAAAGAAACGAACTGGTTAATAGCGGTTAACACGTTACAACCGTTATACTTCGTTTATAGCCGATCAAAGTATTAAGGCGATTTTTAATTCGGCTTCTTATCAAACATAATAACCGCGAGTGTCTAGTGCCGCCTATTCTACTCGTATTAGTATCAAAATTCAAAAATGTTGCCTTTTTCAAAATTTTCTCTCGGAATTGCGTTTTGTGCTGTTTTATGTCTGTCATTCATCGATGTACGTGGAAATCCCGTAGGTGAGTAGTTTACCTTTTTCCAGATTTATTGCGATACTTCACAATTTATCAAGTAATAATCGCAATTTGGATCTAATTTATTTAATTTGCAATAAAATCGTATTTGTAAAATTCAAACGTATGATTCTTCTCACTCGAGGTTGCATTCTTCAGAAGTTGCCTTCATTCTAATATTCCTCGTGTTTGCGATTGCGAATTTATCAGCATAAAATATAATATACCCATTTATTTGGCAAGTGTCCAGAGAAGAAAATAGGTTGATCGGTCAAACTTCTTTTCTCCGCTCTTTTCGCATATTTTTAATTTGTTTGCACAGCATAATACGATTTCTAATACTTTCTACTGAATTTTTGACATTCGAGTGATATCCTACCTACCCATTGTTTTTCTTGGTTAATTTCAGCTAAAAATTTAACGGTATTTATAAAAAATTTCAAAATTTAAGTTATAGCTTCTGCATTTACGATACATACGCTTTCGATTAGGATCAACATTGTGCTCTTAATTGGGGCATACATTTTGCCAGAAGGGAAAATTTGCTTGTCATTTGATTATACATGTATAGTAGTCAAAATACGATCAGCTGGAATACCAGTTTATGAGCATACCATAACAATTAAAATCTCAAATGGAGCATTGATAGGCACGAATTCAGAGCATCAGGTATTTTGATAGGTACCTAAGACCAGAGAAAAAGTGGGTACCTACTACCTAGTACCTACATGAATTTTGACTGAGTATGATAAAACATCAGAAATACCGACACCTTCACTCTATTTTTTGTCTATTTTTGCTTCAAACGAATTAATGAATATGTAATTTTTCGCAATGAAATATGAGGTATTGTCTAGAAAACCACAGTTAATTTCACTTTTCTACGATTATTTGAATACGTAATTTTACTCATCAAATATCAAATAGGTAGTAGGTAGCCTAGGCAGAGGCGGTTCGAGCATAAACTTTTAGGGGGATAATGATGTTCAAAAATGCCGACTAAAAAATTCAAAATTGCCGAGTAAGAATTCTGAAATTTTACAATACGAGAATTTTTTGTTTCAACAAATTAGTTTCGAAGATTATAATTATGTAGTTTTAAGGAGAAGAGAAAATAAATAAATTTGTCCCGAGCGAAGCGAGGGAGAAAATTTTAAGCGGAATACTTTCTTTAATTTCAAGACCAATAACACAATGTTATAATATAAATTGATTATCTAACGCGAGTAAAAAAAACCGACCACTTGCACTTAAAAAATGTTCAAAAAGAAAAACAATAAGGTCGAGCGTAGCAAGGCCAAAGCTTTTGAAAAATTTAATTTCTTGACTTCAAAAATGAGTTTTGATGAGAAAAAAGTTGATAAAACAAGTTGAAATAATGTAGGGGAAAATATCATTTTTGTTGAATTTGGATTATTTTAAAAGTATGAAAGAAAAAAAACCAATGAGGCCGAGCGTAGCGAGGCCGAAATTTTTCGATTGTGTTTTATGAAAGAGGACTACAAACTTGAAATTTAGAAAGGCTCAATTTTTTATTGATTATGCTGCAAAATTTCTAAAACTTTTTCAATTTGCTGACATTTCTGAGATTTTGCCGACTCACCTTATATTTCCAAAATTTTGCCGATTTTGCCGACTGAAAATTTGTCTGGGGGGGGTGTTACCTCCCCCCATACCCCCCTATCGCGCCGCCCCTGAGCCTAGGTACTACATAGGTAATATAAAAGATAAGGTAAACGAGAGACACTTTAGGGTGGATTGAAGACGAATCAATTTTTTGGAAAATTGCGGGGAGGGGTGCACGGTGGTGTCGAAAGAGGTTGCAAAATGCCGTTGAAAAAATTGTAAAAATTAGGTCTCAAAAAACCAGAATTTTTTTCTAACAGAGACAAAAGGTGTTTACTAAATTTAGAATTGATCCTAAATTTTCTATTTAAAAAACACCCCCTGTGCAGTGGCGCAATTAAGAAGATGCTACGGGGCTAAATCCCCCCCCCCTCAATGCTGGGCCGATTCAGAGTACCTACTAACCAGTAAAATTCACTGATTTTCAGCGAATTTCTACCGTGGTCTTTCAAAGATTTTCACTGATTTCTCAGCTAAATTCATAAATTTCACCCAGTAGTTTTTCTCACGGATTTGTTTCTAGTGAAAATTTTTTCACTGATTTTCTTCTATGCTGTAATTCTGACTGTTTCTCAGTGATTTTCGATAATTTTCACTGATCTATAAATGAGAGAGTACATAATGTATTTAAATTTTCCTGTTTTTCATGATTTTCTTGCTCGCAGTTTTATAGACAACTATGGAGTTTTTCAAAAGAATAGAAATGAAAAAATATTTCGGGGTTTAATTTTCAAAATGTGTCTGCTGGATGAACCCTGACCCAATTTTCAGTTTCCTTAATGATGAAAATCGTATTTTTAGTTGAAAAAAATCAGGAAAAAAACTCCATTCTAGTTGGAATAATCTTTTCAATGGAGTTATTTCAACTTTTACACCGACTCTGATTTTTATTTACGATCTATGATGATTTAACCATAACATTGGCATGGCATGGCATGGGCTGGCAGACCTTGTAATCGGACTCGATTCTCTCTCCTTCCCTTTCAGAGAGGTTTTCGAACTCCTAGTTTTAGAAAAAAGTGTTAGAAGTAAGTACATTCAAAATGAAAATCTGATCCATGACGTCAAATAAACAGTTTTTCATCATTTTTCAAAATTCAATTTTAAAATGTTTTCAAAGTAAATGATGATTTTTTTTCGCAAAAAAACATCATCCAAATGCCATAAAAAAAATTGCAAAACTAAATGTTCTTTCTTTGATATTTCGTACTCGCTCAGAAAAAAAAAAAAAAAAAAAGGAGAAATAACGAAATTCTGTAAAAATCTTGAAGACAAAAGATGAATGAAATCAAATGTCACGAGCGAAAGAAATTCATTTTTAACTTTCCGAAAAAATTCCAGTTCTTCGAATTCTAAATCAAAAATAGATTAGGTACCTATGGCTTATTTTCATCAAATAGGTCAAAAGAGTAAGGAAAATTATTATCGGGCGCAGCTAAACAGAATCGGTTATTTACACAAGGGAAACATCGCCACCATTATTGGTCGTTCCATCCAACGATACCGAGAGACCTGAATGGTAGGATAAGAACACTCGCGAATCGTCAGTGGTGAATTAAGAATTAACGAAAATATTTTTAAAGAGATCATATTCGATCAATGAATATTTCAAAGACCAATTCAAAAATAATAACTCGACGATTTTTGTTCCCAATTATACTCGACCATATGAACGAGGACTTCACGATGACGCATACGTTTTTATGTACCTTTTTCTTCGTAATAACGACTCACTGGTACACAGACTGAATAAAAAAATTAAAATCAAACATTCAATTACACACGTACATACGTACGAACGTACTTACGCCCCAAAAAATTACGAAAATAAGTATACAAGTAAATACGATAATTACGAAAAATTTTACTACATATCCGTACACACGGTAATATTCTTCAAGGTAACCCATATACGTGTGTCATGTATACATAATCGTTCATTTCGTCGTATTACCCAAGTGCATCACTTTGGCTCGCCTCATACATATAAAGTCGCCATTGTAATCGAGCCGATTGCTTGAAAAATTTCCAACTTTTCCTTCTCGCGATCGCATTAATTACAAACATTATTAAAATTGAACCGGTACGGTCCCCTCGTTTCAAGGATCCAGTTCGTATGAAATATTACCAGTATATCAATGTGAAAAAATCATAGGTTAAGAAGACTTCTCCAAAAGGGAAAAAACTAATTACATCATCTGTTGCACTTTTTTTCGAATACCTAAACGCGAGTATATTCTCACAATTATGTCAATTTTTCAAACATTCGGAAAATATATCGCACAGTCAAATGTCAAGTCGTTAAAAAATTCACTTCCTGAAGTGAAGGAGAATGATTATTTCATTATAATTAAAATCTGGCCACATTGGTATATTAGCTACGTAAATAACTGGTTTTAATTGTTTGACACGCAACGTATGAAATTTTAGTTTCGCTTTCAAAACTCGCCAATGTACTTAAAATTAGGGTAATTAAATGCCCATTCTCGTACGTTTAAAAAATTTAATACAAAAATTCCCGTTTGAAACATGAATCATACGCTATTATTTGCTAAATACTGAACAAGGGTCGAGAGAAGGTGGGGATTGTGTAAATACGTAGAAACAGGTGAAAATCGTAAAATTTATCGTTACGAATCACAAACGGAGAATCGTAATTCATAAACTGAAAGATAAGACTTAAAATTTAAAAACCCTTCATTTAAAATTGAAAATTAATTACATTATTATATCCAATTTTCAGAATTTAAAAAATTATTTTTATTCAAAATTTTGAAATTTTAAGTAACGAGGTACACAAAAAAATGAAACTGAGCCGCATGAAAATTGAAAATTTTTTGCTCAAATTGGAATTCTCACCCTTGAAACTTATTTCATAGTAACTTATTAGTCAAAGGGAGTTTGGTTGCCTAGTTATTGGCACACACAGTCAACAACTTAATTCAAGGAAAATCCGATATAATTCGTAATCCGCAAATAAAAATTTAAATACAATAATTACATTGAGTAAATTTCATATTTACGCGGTCTTTCAAAAAGAATTAATTTCTGCTCATTTTTTCTAGCATCAAATTACCTACTTAGATACTCGTATTATTTTTAAATCGATCACCGCAAACTGGTTGCTCGGTTAGCAATAGTATTATCGTACAAAATAATGCTCGATTATTTTCAAATTCCTTTTGAATAAATAACATATCTTCGAATTCCGTAATTTTTTTTACAGAATAAGTACAATTACGTAATACATAAGTTTACTTCAACATTTGTTAAAAGCAAGCTATACATCTTCACATACAGAGACCCACACTCCAGCACAGACCAAGCATAGGAGGAGAGGGAGAAGGAGGGAAATGAGAAACAGTCAAGTTTGTCTATGTAAAGAAAAAAAAACATTTTCAGTTGGAAAAAAATTTAAGTTGGAAAAGTACCTACTTACATAATAAATTACCTAATTTTCAGAAATGAAAACTTAAAATGTATTTGAAAAACCCAATTTCAAAACGGTGTAAGTCCAAAAGCTGTATGAGAAAAGGAGCTAAAGTGAATTTTTTTTAGCTTTCGACTGTAAAAAAAATTGTTGATGAAGCTCTTTTTTCACATATGTATACGAATTTTGGATTTAGGTCACTGTGGAAATTGGAGTCTTCATTTTGATTCAAAAAAATTGAGAAAATTGCACTTTAAATAAAAAAATCGGAAAAATCCACCCAAGCCGAAAATTCGCATTTTCAAAGTACACGTTTCACACCAACTTCATTTCTGCCAATCTAAGTACTTACACACCAGGAATTTAAAATAAACAGTTGCGCCTTTCCTACTCCAAGATATGCAAATTTATTAACATCATTATCGTTTTTGATTACCACGCGGCGGCGCGGCGTATGGAGAATGTTTTGCATACC
Organism: Pseudococcus jackbeardsleyi; assembly: GCA_038380155.1. Lineage (NCBI taxonomy): Eukaryota > Metazoa > Arthropoda > Insecta > Hemiptera > Pseudococcidae > Pseudococcus > Pseudococcus jackbeardsleyi. Next base: position 59,012,842 of record CM076240.1, on the reverse strand, counting down.
ACAGGCCATAATCTACATAAATATTGCAATTATTTTTGTAAAATGTTCGAAACTGGTTTAAAAATTATATTTTACGACCGCCTGACAAAGCGCCATAATGTCAAACGTATAAGAATATAGTAATTACAATTTTCATACACTTCGATGAATAACATTATGATTCACGAACGGGTTCGGACCGGGCTCGAGTTTATAATTACACGTTTATTGTTATTAATTAAAAGTTTCATATAAAATTTTCGTCAAAAAATGAGAAAAATTTGTTGTTTTTTTTTTGCAGTTGAAAATACAAACGACGGAGACGACATCGAGGATGAAAAATTATCTCCCGAATTGGAAGAATTAATAATGAAAAAGAAACGAAGATTCGATTGCCCTCTGTGCGATTCATCGGTTTATAGTTACTGTAGTGATAAACTGTTGCATGATGCGTGTTGCTGTTTGAGTCCATATGGTAAAAAATATTTATGTGTTTACATTCTAAGTGTAAAACGTTTGTAAAAACGATTCACTCAATTACGCGGATATCTTCAGAGCTTTTTCTAAACACCCCCTCCCCCAATTTTGAATAATCAAGACCTCCACCCTTTTCACTTTCACAACAAGTAACATATTTTAGAACTGTTTCAGAAGAGATATTTTTGAAGGAGAATAAGGAGTCAAACTAGGGCTGAATTGAACAACATAGAAAGCGATTTGTTCCCTTTCCCTCATGTTGACAAACTGCATTTTCTGCCGAAGAATTTTCAAATGTTTGTAAAATTTTTAGATTTTTGCTCCTTTCCATCAAAACCCCAATTTCGATGTGTCCAGTGAAAGACATTAAACGGATATTTTCACTATTTCCGAAAATTGAAATATAGAAATTTTTTGTGCGCAATTTTTTTGAAATGGTGTATCAAACAAGACGAAAGCGAAAAATATTTTGAACGAAATAGGTGTTCAATTTTTCAAAAAAGATTTTTTCTTTTTCCAACATTTTTGGGATCTCTTTTGAATGTGCTTGAGAAATTTTTAAAATTGAAAAACAAGAATTTTCTCAGTTTTTTCTCATTTTCAATGTAGCCCTGGGAACAGATTTTGTTCCAAAGAAAATAATGTTCTTAATCTATGAAGGGAATGGGTAATACGTTGAAAACTAAGCAAATTTCATTCTGAAGACTATTTGCCTAACATGAAAAATGAAGGAGCTACGAGTTACTCAAAATAAGGAGGCTTCAAAAATTTTTCAAAATTTCGCAATTTTATATGACTCGTAGCTCCTTTATTTTTCATTTTAAGCAAAAAGTCTTCAAGACAAATTTGTTCAGTTTTCAACGTACTACCGAAGTACCCATTCCCTTGGTTGATTAATTTTTTTTGAACAATTTGTTTTGTAAATCCTTCAATTTTGAAATTATAGGCGAAACGTCATAATATGAAAATTTGTTCATTTTTCAAAGTACTATCTATTCCCATTATTGAAAAAAATTTTACGCCATTATTCAGGAAACCACATTGGTCCCTACAAATTTTGATATAACATTACCTGGAAATTTGTGAGTCACTTCATTACAGTATCCCAACTCCCAAGCATCCAGAAAAGAGTCCCAACTATCAAAAATTTCGAGTTGTTTTTCATTTTGGTCTAGCATTTAACGAAGAATCTAAAAAAATTAGTTAGACGGTCATGCAATGCTCTCAAGAGTCCCAAACATTTTCATACCCCCTAAAATTTGGAAATTTTTAGGAAGAAATGAAAAATTATTCATTTCTGAGAGGTGGAGCATTTCAAGGGATATTTGAGAGCATGGCATGGCATGTTCTTCACATTGCGTCACAGGTAGGTACCTACTACCTAATACGTTTTTCGAGTTCTTCGTAATAAAATTTTCCATCAATTTTCTTAAAACATTTACCTGAAAAAATGTGCAATTGCTTCAAATACGATTTATTGAAAAAGTTGATTTTACGGGTTCCCCTTTTCCTTTTCTTGAAACGACGTATGGAAGTAATTACATACATATTTGATATTTCATATTTCTGACTCATTGCCTTTAATTTTAAGAAAAAATTCAATCAAATTTTTAGATTACGTCTTTTTCTAAAATCTACATACCTAAATAGTATTTTTCGCTCGTACAACTGGGGCAAGATACTGCAATTTTTGATGTACTTGATTTTCCGAATTTGATACTTTTGGACCTTCACATAAAGAACAAAATTGGTAAGGTCAAAATAATTTTTCCATAAATTAAATGGTGTTGGAGGGAGGAATAGGGAATACCTTAACTACGACATCTCTGTTAATAAAATTTCTAATTTTTACCTCTCACTGATACACACAACTAATCCCCTTCGTAAAAAATTACCACTCTATCATTGTTTCTATCGAGCGAATATAGTTGCCTAACCTCCCATTGTAAGGCATTACGAAAAGAACACAAATTGACTGGCCGTCTCAGCCAAAACGAGTATCATTTCGGTAATTCGATAAAACCTAAAACGCGAACATTCAACCAGCATACAATGTACAACGTACACGCCACATCGTAATTCAAATTAATGATTTTTATTAGCCAAATTCTTTTTTTAAAATTAACGGCGTTAAAAATGTCATCTTTGGATACTTGAAATTTAGCCGTGGAACAAATTACGAGACAAAATTTTCATTAAATTAAAATTGCCACATCGACGTCCATAATGAACGTAATATTGGTAATAATTATATCACAATTGCGGAGGAATTTAATGTAAAATAATTAAAGAAAAAATTATCACCGACATAAAGCACGGTACGAATCACCTGCGCACGTGACGTTTCGGGTCATTACACGGGCGATAAGTAGCATCTAAATGCTTCGGTACGACGACGAGTGGATACGTCGACGCGGAAAAAAATGTTTAATGACCGAGCAATTTTCATTCATTTAGAAAATTCATCGCTATGAGGAAACCGTTAACGCGTAAATTTTTCTCGGAAATTATCGTAAACAGTGTTTTAAAAAAAAACCACGCTAGATAGATTTATGCATTTCAAACGTAAATAGGCTATCTAATAATACAGCATAATTTTTATTAAGTCGGCTAACTGCGGCGACGGGGACGATGGGGAGAGGAAAATTCGTATCTTGGCAAACATTTTTATCATCGAATAACGCATCTGCACGCCAACGTAGAGCGAACAGTGAAACACATGGAAATAATCCGGAAAAAATATTACATAACCGCAAAAGGTGCTTGGAAAGCGTTTAAATATAAAATAATACGATAGTACTAACTACTTAGTAAGAGAAAAATAGCCAAAGAATTTTAGATAATGAAAAAACGCTTGCCATGCTCCTCCACGAGTTTGGGTACACGGCCGCACGCCGCAGGGCTCACGTGGCAAACGACATATCATCATTATCACCAGCGTCATTCGTACAACCGCCGCCGCAGCCAGCCTCTCCAACATACCCAACAGTGACCCTAGGCCTCTCTTAACAAATTCTTCTTCCTTAAGTCTGGACCCGATGGGATGGCTGATTGCCTACCAACAAAATTCTCTCGTTTTGGTTACGCCAGCGTCAGCACCGCCGCAGTCATCATGCACCACGAGCTATAGTGCAACTACAATCTACATACCTCTGCTCCCTTCCTCGACCCACCCTAATTCGTCGACATTATATGTAAATACCAAAGATTAAGGTTTCTTTACCTATTTACCTTAAACATGATATTAACTAATTGCCTTCTTGGTACCTAATTCCGATACCAAATTAACATGCCACACGTCGTTTTCATTAGCTCAATAGGCAATGATCATTATCGCGAGAAAATACTTCAAAAGTTCAAATTATCAAAATTTTCAGCTGCACTGACTAAGGAACCTCATGCAGTGTTCCTCCAGGAATTTTAATGTAAAGTAGACTCAGTGGTAGCTGGTAGTCTTTGACTTGAGTACCACGCCGCGCCACCAAAATTTCAGATGCCAGTTTTGGGTTTTGCTCCCACAATGAAAGTTGAGGCTAATGGATACAACACGTCAAGGAGGGCAAAAAAATGTTGCATATCTGTGTAAGTCTGGATATAGAAATCATCCTTAGGTACATAGGTGTTAAAAATTGGCCCCCTTCTGAAAAGTTCAAAATCAATGTCAACTCAAAAACCAATTTTTGATTCTGGAGGTTGGTTTCTATATACAGAGACAGACTCACATACATATTGCTTAATGTGAATATGGAAGGAGCTACTCTTCATCAAAGATCTCATTTTCTATTTCACTTTACTTTCATTGAATTTTCACTGATTTTCCAGCATTTTTTCAGTTTGTTTTTAGTGAATTTTTTTTAGGTACTGATTTATTACTGTGCTGCAATTAATGATTTTCAATAATTTTCAGTGATTTATAAACGAGAAAGTAGATACCTAGAAGTGCTTATTTTCGTTTTGCTCAGTTTCTCTCATGTGTTTGAGTAGAATGGCAAAAATAGTAATTTTCATTTCAATTTTTGTCATTTAATATGGAAAATCACGAAAAATGAGATCTCTGATAGACGAGCCCTGATTGAGTGAAAAGTCACAGATAAACTGTCAAAATTGAAGCACAGGAAAAATCAGCAAAATTCACTAATTTTTTAGCACATTTCATAAATTTTACTGATTTTCCGGTGAATTATCACTGATTTTAATGATTTTCCAGTGATTATTCTCACTGATTTTCTCTAGTGCTGCAATTCTGACTGTTTCTCAGTGATTTTCGATAATTTTCACTGATCAATAAATCAGAGAGTAGTTTATGGTTTAATCAAAAAAATTTTTGCCCATTTAAAATAATTATGTGCATGGCAAAAATGAAATTTCGAACTGAATTCAAACTAGCAACTAAAATTTTGGTGATGTAGTACTTGTATGTACTTAGGTCAAGGGCTTGCATCACTGACAGTGGCGCAACCAAGGGGGGGGGGGGGAATAAGGGGCAAAGCCCTCCCCCCCCCAAAAAAAAAAATTGGGTCAGTTTAAGGTAGTGGTTTTAAAAACGTGTTGATTTTCACCTCCGAACCAATGAAACAATGAAATTCTATGAATATTAGTGTCCTCCGCGAGCTCCTTGAAAAAACGGGGGTTCGGGGGACTCCCTCTCTACACAAAAAAGTTCTGATTACGCCCACGATCACTGAGACCACTGTTCATCAAAATCCCCAGAGGGCACTTCATGAAGTTTTTTCGTAAGTTAAATCCGATGGAAAAGAATTCATTTGCAATTTTAGTGTTTTCATAACATATCGCACTCGCCCCCACTAATATAAGTAAACATTAAGAAATCGTCCAAAATAAACGACAACTAGCACGATTAGTATGCAAAATAACACATACCGAATGCCATTCAACTATGATTCCCAAATAATTTCCCTGTATTGTAACAAATATTTCGAAAAAATTTAAGAAAACCAGTTTCTTTAATATTGATAGATGATAATGCGAGTTATTTTATGTGTTTTTCAGAGACACATCTTCCTCTGCAATGCAAATTCGCCGATTGCTCGTTCCTGCACGCGAATTCTTGCAAAGAGCACAGATTAATAACAGCATGTTGCTGTAATCAATTGGCTAATTAACATACCGAAGGAAAGCCTTTCAAAGAGGTGCACGGGGAAAAGAAAGTAAAGATTGACAGAAAGGATTTAAGCTGAATAATTCGCCTATTTATCCTTTTAAGTTATGAAATTATGTGTTCAGTAGTAGAATTCATAACAAGAAGATTTTTCGTTTTTTTTTTTTTTTTTTTTGAAAATAATTGAATTTGAGACTTGTGTGCGATGTGACTTCCCCCCAATTCTGTCTATGTAATTCTATTTTTCATTCTATTGATTAATTTGTAAGTACCCTTACCTACTACATATGTATGTACCTACGTGTAGATAGATACGTATTAAAATTTTTTAAGTTGTTAAGTACCTAGTACCTACTACCTATACGGCTGAAACGACGATTTTACCGGGAAAAAAAATAATTAAGATATTATCTCACGTTTAGTAAAATAAGAAATTAAGATGATAATTTTGTAGAATTAATTTTTTTCTGTTCACCAAGAATTTTCATATATTTTCGCATTTAATTTGTTCATTTTTATGATATTGTTGTTCGTACAATCAATAGGTACCTGTAGCATTTTTATTTTATTTATAATCGCACAAATTTTTTTAAATTGTTCATACCTAATGTAATTTGTCTTTTTTTTATTATTATTTTATGTATTATCTCAAAATCATAATTTTTAACGCATTGAATTTAAGTATCTAGGTATCCAAATATCTACGTCATTTCGTGAATTTCTTTTTTCAACTTGTCAATAGCTCGATGCTCAATCATTGATTTTTCTCGTCCATTACTCCAGGGTGTATTTTAAGGGGATTTTGAGCCTTGTTTCGGCAGGTCCAAAAATCTGTTCAGCAGCTCCAAAAAAATTAGACAGTTTGGAAAAAAGTTTTTTGAAAATTCATTCGAAACACGTTTTTAAAATTTTCATTCATTCAAAAAATAAACACAAAAGTAAACGAAATGAAAAAATTTTAGCTTCTGCGGATTCTTTTTTCTCCAAAAATTGTCAAGACTCGATAGGAGATGTTGCAAATGTATGCATCGAGTTCCATGTTTATTCTCGATGGCTTGGAGCAGAATTGCACTTTTGAGATAATTTTGTACTTTCTATCTCTTATGCGAATATAGTTGGCAATGGAATCGTACAAATTTAAAATTAATGCAGGTTCAGCCAAATACTTACCAATATTTCAGCAACAGTGTTATGTATCATCATTAATCAGCAAATTTCGTCCCATTAATGAATTAGCGTAAAGTCGGTCGTTTTTCTTGACTCATTAAATCTGGATCGGGCATCAGGAAGTTGAACATCTGGCACCTGAAAAATCAGAAATTCAAATGTAGATAATTCCAGCTTTATCGAATGAAAAATGATGTTTAAAACTATACATAATTTCGAAAAAATTTGCAATTTAAAATTCCTATAATTGATGAATCGGGTAAAGAACCACTGCTTCGAGAACGAGGAAAAATGAAATTAGACACAGAGACACGTTATAAGTAAAAATGATAACTTAATCAATACTCGTGTGGGTTTTTTCGATTGCTCTATCATTTTTGTGAATTGTGATATACGAAAAGTAGGTATGGTAATTGGTAATTCCGTAATTTGGTGATATTTTGTCATAAGTATAGCAAATTTTTATCGCAGTACAACTCCCACACCCAATCAACTCAAAACACGTGCTAGAAAAATGATTTTATTTGAATTACGATGACTCTGGTAAGTATAAAAAAAGCTTTCTTCATATTATTTACCAATTCATAGATACCTACTTAATGGGAAAATAAATTCCAGCTTCTTGAGTACCTAATCAATCGAGAGATATGTAGTCGAATTTTAAGAATTATTCATCTGTAGTTCGTATGTAGTTCTACACGCGTATACAATGTGATGAGTGCAAGTACGAGTAATAGGTATTCCGAGAACCCTCGAAGAATTAATCTTATCACTTGTACGGAATTTTCAACGTTCCTATGTAGGTAACATGGTACATCTACTCTACATGTGTGAAAGACTCGATAATTACTCGGCGAGACCTAAACAAAATAATAGTAGGCTTACGCATACGTACGTAGTATATTTCGTCATTCTCGATGAATAATACCCAGGAGTAATACATACGATAAGTATAACAACATTACGAGTCCCTAGCCCTACGTATTGTATACGCACGTGGAAATACCTGCGACCGCGACGTGCGGTACCACCTCAGCCCAATAGTACACAGCTGAGAGAAGGGATGCGCAGGCCTTGCATTGACCTACGAGACACGTGGACTCAGGTCGTAGACCATGAATTTCGTCCAAAGCCGAATCTATGGTACCTAACCTACTCGTATTTGAATGACCGAATCGAAAAGTACCATTGTCGCGCGAATGGATTCGGCTTCAGCGCCCGCTGGCCGCGAGCACTCTCGTATTTTGTTTTTGACCCTCGATGGAACCTCGTACTCGAACACTTAATCGAGACGATATTAGCATAAAGATGTCGCATGGATATGACAAAACGAAAAAAATTTGCCACTTCCTACGCCGAATTGCCGAATCGGACCGAGAATATTAATCGTGCCAGCGACAAATAACCACGCCAGCGCCATACATTGTATAGCTCGATAGGCGATGGCGATAACTACAAACGTGCAATACGAAGCTAGACGCTGCACATGGGTCGAACATCGCCAAATTTACCATCATCGTGGTTAGTTTTCCAGAAATTATAAATAGACGAAAAAAAAATTCAAAAATTCCGGTTTTTCTCTTCTTTTTTTTTCTTTATTACTGCAACAAGGAAAACACCATATTTTTTCGCATGCAAATATTTTTGGCAAAAAGCATATTTTCTCACGATGCACGGCAGGAAACTCTTATAGGAATAGAATAATAAATACATATAGGTATTCGAATTGATTAGTGTGTGTAGATAGGTATAGGTATATAATAAGGTATTGCATGTGCAGAACCGGTACTGCAGCAACAACTGCAAATGTATAAAAATGGACAAAAAACCTACAACTCATCGTGTACTTATTAAGTGATTTTTGGGCGTGTGAAATGAAAACGATTATACGAATGGGTCAGTGAATTGTACGAAAATTTTAATTGACGTGTTTTGCGATCATATAATTATGTAAGTATTATCAATTATGCAGAAACTTGGTCCAGTAAGATGAGGGGTTCAGCATGTGAGCCAGGCTGCTGCATAGGGATACAAAGATATAATGAAGAATCTTGCATGGTCATTGGTCACTTTCCTTGTCGAGAAAAACAGGGATGCGGTATGAGGGATAAATGATCGGCGTCAAGGACCAGGCAGGATATTGGTTCAAAAGTTCATCTTAATTGTTCTTTGATGAATCAAAACTCGAAAAATTGTACATAGATACCAATTTTGCTTCACAGCGTCAGGGCAAAAACTTTTAGATCATAGATAATATATTTTAGAAATGACTCTTCACTAGAATGTAAGATATGGTAATCAACTAATCAACTCATTTTTCATATGTTTCAGGTTGTGTAATCTTGAAATTTTTGGCCGACAAAATTTGATTTCATAAACTTCGGACGCCAAAATTTGGTCTCAGCTTTAATGGATTAACTTTCAGCACTATATGGTTTCTATGTTTGAAATCAGTTTGGACATACTGTTCCAAAACATTCAACTTCAAAATCTGGACAAAATTTCCCCTCTCCTATTGTATTAAGACATTGATGGCTAGAAACCTGCGGACACAATGCAATAGTGTCCCAGAATACCAAAATTTTTCAATTTAGACATAGTGTCTTAAATAACTCCAATCTGGATATAGTATTTGAAAAATTTTCAATCTACACAGATTAGAATAATGTATCTGGAAAACAAACAATTTGGGCGTAGTGTCCCAAAAAATCCAACTTTACAATTTGGACACCTACCCATACCTATTTGAATTAAATTCCTGTCACCTCCCGTTAAATTGAGACACGATATGGCTAAAAATACCTCAATGTGGACATTATGTCCTTAAATCCTGAATCAAGGATATGGTGTCAAAAAAGGATTTCAATCTAGAGAAAGAGATAGGTAGATAGATCCAAAAAAATTGGACATAATGTCCCAAAATCCCGAAAATTTGCATTTTGCATTATGTTCTGATAGAAGAAATCGTTTGGACATAGTGTCTGACACCCCCCCCCCTCCACATTTAAACTCGGTGTCTCAAATAAACTTTAATCCAATTGCGGTATCTAAAAAATTTCAATCTAGATATTTTTTGAAAAAAAAAAACACAACAAATTGGACACAGTGACGTAGCAAGGAGGAGAAAGAGGAGAACTCTCCTGGCGCACATTATTTAAAAACGGAAAAAAGATTTTTTAATACAAAAATGTGAAAAAATTGCAGTTTTGGCTCATTGAGTAGTATATTCTCAAAAAAAAATGCCATCGCTTTGCTCGGGCAGCACTAATAATTTTATTTTAGAAATTACCTACCTAATGTTTCACAAATCACTGATTTTTCAATCAATTCCCAATTTGTCAAACAAAAGAATCAAGATCAGTAAAAAAATGACAAAATTGAAATTTGACCCCCTCCCTTATTTTCCCTCAAATTCTCAGCCCCTTAATTAATTTCTAGGCGCACTTATGGCTGGAAAATAACAAATTTGAACATTCGTCCAAAAAGACTCTTTGGGAGGGGGGGGGGGGGGTAATGGATGAAAAATTTTTCAATTTTTGAATTTTTAGTAAGTAGGCGTAATAATGTGCTGAGGAGTAATTTTTTCATTATTTAGGTACCTATAATGCTTTGGAAAAAATAGAAGGTTTACAAAAAGGTTTTTTTGGCAGTAATTTTACATTGATACATATACTTAGGTAGAGGTACCGTACCTATACTTACTTACATACTTGTATGCATTTTTAAATTTTAATGATGTTTTTACTTAAATTCGAAAAATTAATAAATCGAATTGTGTATTCTAAAAAATCTTAAAAGCTTATTTTTTGCTCTTGTATTTTTCTCTGGGGTTCAGATTTTTCTGAACGGACCTGAATTTCAGGGGGAGGGGGTTAGTAAGAGAAGGAGGCAGGCTCCCAAATTTTCGACTCCCCTGGCAAAAATCTCCTTGCTACGCCATTGTTTGGACATGGTAGGTATCCCAAAAAGTCTAAAAATTCAGCATAATGTACCGAAAAAAAAAAAAACAATATTCGACAAATTGAACATGGCCCAAAAACCTAATAATTTGAACACCATGTCCCAAAAAACTAATTTGGACACAGTGCTGCTTTGATCCATCGTTTTCCATCGTTTTATGGATTGACTTCCAGTACCATCTCCATTACATTTGCAAGTGAAATGTGCATATTTATCAAGAGTGAAGCGATTTCTATGCACTCCGACTAATCTGGGACAAAAAGAAGGAGACACGTGTAAGATCTCATTCTACGAATTGACACAAGTACATACCTACGGAACAAAAAACCCCTACGCGAATCGACCAAGTCATGAACAAAACGCAAGATGTACTTACAACTAGTACCACGACATGTTCACTCAGAACTGGTTTCAATTGCAAATGTGCTAGTTTTAGTTTAAGTATGTAGAAAGTACTTCAAGAGTGAATTTATATTTGCACGCGAATATGCGTTTAAATAGGCCTTTAAGACTCGTTTGCAGAGTTACTCGTAGTCGTAGGTATGCAATGCAGCGGGTGAAAATTTTACCGAGGGGTGCGGGTGCGGGTACTAAATGCAACGTCTGTAGACTGCTATGTACGATTATATAGACCTAGAATTCGTTGAGTTTTTTTTTTTTTTTTTTTCAGTGTACGAGAAACGATGGATGACCTTAGTCTATTTTTAATGTTGCAAACTGAAAGAAATTAGAAAGTTATGATTTTTTTTGGTGATGGTCTTCCGGTACCGAAGTACCTACATAAATCATCAGACATGAAAAAGTAGTGAGAGGACTTGTAGTCATATTTATAACACTCGCACATTGCAAATGGACACTCGCAGCAACATTTAAATCTCAATTTTTATGAAACTTGGAGAAATAAAATAATCGAAAAATCAATTTAGGTAGGTGAAACTTCGGTTTCAGAGGTTTTGAAACACGCTCTTCCAAAAATTCGCATTCATTTCAAAAGATTATCCTGTTAAATCTTCATGTAAAATTTTTTTTAAATGATGGGAATCAAAGCAAGCACGAATATGTGTGAAAATGAACTGTCAATAAATACTAATTTCTGGTTTTCAATAGATCATAGGTCGGTCATATAAGAAAGACTTGGTGAAACATCCGGCATTAATTGATGTGGTGAAAGCGTTTAAAAAATAATTCTACGAAAAAACTTCCCCTTTGATCGTACACAATATTTACAAAATGTTCTGCTATCGTGAATTCAATGCAACTATTTGAATCAGATGTCAAGTTCAAAGGACCGTGTATGCATTATTTGTATCAGACTAAGTAAAGACAAAAATACAATTATTAGTCAGTGAGTAAGTAAATGGTTGATAAGTTAGGTTTACTCGGCACGCATTAAATTGTGTTTATCCTACTCTCGAAAAAAAAACAATTTTTGATAATTTACGTAGGTAAAAGTTCGACTATGAAATGAATGATTTTCACCAACATTATGAGAAAACAAACGCGTATACTTCAAAGGATGATACAGCAGAGTACCTACACACACCGACCATACGCATAGAAAATTCGTATGACGTGAAATTTCAATTTTCTAAAGAATTTGATCGAATATCGAATGATTTATGAAATATGAATATCACATTTTATTCAGCTCTTGAACCAACGCGAAAGTTATATTGTTACCTAGGTAATAGAGATAGGCAAATGCTTTTGGGATATTTTTCAAGTACTGGTAAGTGTAATAAATCGACCAATAAACAAATCGAACCAATAGCCAAAAAATTAGGGTACCGAAATATATACGCATAAATTGAACATGAATTTACGTAATACGTGCACAGACAATTTGGATACTTCAATAATTGTTTACGTCATTTGACACTATCTAACCCATTGAGGTAAACAAAGGCATATGTACAACACAATTTTATTGAATTGGGTCGAAGGCTGGGGCAAATGAAGAAACTAACATGTAAACACAACCATCAGACCAGACTGCCTTCTCAAAAATTAAAGCTAATTGACGGAAATTCAAATCGCATAAATATAATAATGTCATGCGAGCGGCGTTTGTGATGAAAAACCCCACAAATAGGTCGTGATATTTGGTTATAGCATTTTTGACAGCTGCAATCGAACCCATTGGAAATACCTCTTAAAAAAAAATTACAAATCGAAAAAATGTATGGGTGTGACGCAAAATTTTTGGGGAATTTTTGGTCGGCGTAAATAGGTATAATTGAAAATATTCAATCTTCGCATTCATTTTGAATAATTATTAGGTATAATGCTGCACATTGCGCAGCATTATACCTAATTTGTTCAGGAGCGTAAACAGAATTTCCAATAAAATTGATTGCGAGGAAATTTTTTCAAGAAATAATTACATAAGTTTGATCGATATTATGGTATTGGAAAGAAAATTTTTATTCCAGATGAACATAAAATGACATCCGCCTACCCTACTACATTTAGAGGTTCTCAAATTGCCGAGAAATAACATCAAAAAAATACAATAGGTACATAGGTAGGTATTTTGTTTTATATCGGAGTGTAGGAGACATTGGGAACTACAGATACGCTCTTATTTTCCCTCGATTTTTCTAGATTCGTGCAATTCTCTGCAGGAAGTAGCAATCATGAAGTAGTTGGCTTTACTGCCATGAATTTTTCTGGAAAATTTCATCTATTATACACACCCATAAAAAAATATAGCTTGATTTTAAAACGAAATAATTATAATAAGTCTGGAAAAAATTCGGTTAGTAAGTACATATGTCAAAATATTGATTTTTTGATAAAAATAGTAAAAATACGTTTAAAGTCATTTTGACCCTTTTAGGATCCCAAACTCGCTAATAACTCAAAATCGATTTTTTTACACACTAACAAAGGGTTTTCTCTGCATTGGTCACATTATTTCATTTGACAATACGGTGGTGTGAGTCATCTTCAAAAGTTCGTAAGTTCCCTTTTTTTAAATGAAATCATTCAATTGCTCAAGAGCGATTTGATTGAATTCGTCAGCGTTTTAATTTTTTATGTGATCAAGGTATGTTTTAGGAGTAAAAAAAAGGAGAAAAAGTGACTCTGTCTCCTGAAAAAATGATTTTTTAAAAATTATAATCGGAAAAATAAAATACACAGGAGTCAAAATATTTTTAATTTTGATTCCTTCCATTTTTCCTCCTCATGAGTATAAAATATGAACTTCTTTTTTACATTCTTTGAAGGTACCTTTGCTCTTGACTACGAAGGGAATGTAAACTACTGAATTTACTTAGTAAGAAAAATTTCAAGAAATTTCACATGAGTTGAAAAAAATTCAATTTCAACTTAATTTTTTCCCTATTTTTTTTGCGAAATATCTCATTTTGGGAAATTCTGATACGAGGAAGATTTTCGGGAAATATCGTACTCGGGAAAATGTTCATTCGGAAACTTGGCTTCGTAAAAAAAGATCATAAACTTGAAATAAGTGGTAGCATCTCGAAATGGAATTTACGGTAGGAGAGGAGGGAAGGATGCAGTGCTATTTATCTGAGATTATTTAATTTCTTTTTGGACGCAAAAAACGAAAGAAATAATATGTTATCATTGCAATTGTGGTAAGAGGGGGTGAAAACTGCCAAACTGGTCATTCAGTCCTAACATGCAAATTTTCAAAAGAAAGGTCGTTATTTTAAAATATTTTCACATTTTTCGCTTAATGCAGCTAGTTTAGACTCAGTATTTGGGGTCCAGTTGAACAAAAATTCAAAACAACAAATTTTCAATGAAGAAAAGAATTTAAAAAGTTTAGTAGCTTCCACCTGAACTGAAAAATTGAAAAATTCATTCAGATGTACATGAATGAAATAATATTTATCTGGATGCAAATGCATTCAAATCGATTTCCATTTGTAAGAGGTTGATGAATGATGATACGACTCCAATCAGATGTCATTGCTCAAAATTAGTACATCTACATATTACCATGAGAACCCTCATTCCACCTCTTTCCTAATGATTGATTGGCTTAAATTTTTCTGGGAGATCCCCTCATTCAAGCAGAATAAATGATCTCGCCAATTTTTGTTCAAATCCCAGGTTTTATTTTTTTCACTCCATTCTAGTCCTAATATACATATCAAAAGAGTACGTCCTTGCCAATTCACAACAATAAAAAATTGAGAAATGCATTTATTTCGAATCTATTCTTTGAAAAAATTTGCACTTGGCAAAACGTCCCTCACCCTGTCATTCGTTTGCATTTTCTAGCCTCTAAAACTTGAGATGATGCGTACTAGTTACTATAATGACATGCACACAGAATACTATTACTATCAGCTTTGAAAGTGAATTCATAAATTATTGGCGATAACGAATAAACTTATTATTTTAACGTTAGTACGTAGTAGATGTCTCAATATACTGCCTTGCTTTTATTCATACTCGCTCATTGTATTCATTTTACGCGAATACTCCATTTATCAAAAACCAGTCCGTACTTTTTTTCCGCACATCTCCCACACCGAGAGAAAAAAAAACGAAGAAAATTTTCTCGGGCAAAAAAAAAATATAGAATCTTCAAGGTCGTAAAAACATTGTAAATCATTCGGATGATCTGGAAATACACGATGGCGTCGCGTCGTGCTTATCCATTGGCCAGATTAGAGCGAAGAGCGAACGCTGTACTCTTTATGACCACAGCACCGGCAGACTCGCTCAACAAGGTAAAATGTCTGGTCTGGCTAGCGCGGAATACTAATTTTAGAACAATGTACGTGTACAAGTACATTTATAATGCGTTTCGTTCAACATTGTAACATAAACGCTCATTACGTAATTTGTAACTTCATCACGACCTCCTGCACCACACCGCTTCGCGTCGCGTCGCGACCGCCGCGATGCCAATAATCATATCTATTCTAATTGAGATACGCGACCGTGGAGAAAAGGAATAAAGATGAAGAAAGCTACGTACACTAGATGAAAGACGGAGATGGAAACGCGAGAGTTGAATTTTTCAAATGTTCGAGCATCGTTAAGGGTTATGATTTATGATTTGCAAAATATCGCATCTTCGCGCTGCTCCGGCGACCGCGTCGCAGCCGCCCGGCGCCCATCGCCCATCGCCCATTCTATCCCATCGCACACACGTGCTTACGTACTTATCGCAGCCGACGTCCGAAACTTTTCAAGGATTGGTGCCGCGCCGAAATTTCAATTCGTTCCGAAAAAAACATCCAAATACGCGATTGAAATTTTAAGAAAATCATTACAAGTCGAGTCGTGTGTATTTTGGCACGGGTTTGAAACGAAGCTACCAATGAAGCCCGTATGCTTTGTTGTTTTTTAGGGGCATCCACGTGTCTTGTAGGAATATTGTACCAGTTAAACCCACTGAATCCAGGTCCACGTCTATAATGCAAATTGTATGCGAAAAAAAAGGTGGAGTAACGGTAAACGAAGGTAGGCTGCATGGGCACACCATCAACCATCATAACCTTCGATTCCGAGAGCACCGAGCAATTGATCGATGCATATACGCACAATGGGCTGGCCAATTTGTCGATGACATTTTAGAGCACTTGGTACATCTACATGCAAATAAAATGAGGTCATTTATAATGCAGAATTTGTTTTCAATTATCGGTTAAGTATGTGTTCTATTCTGACCAAGTTTCCAAACCTAAATGAAAGATTATAGACGAGATATTTTCAGCACACCTCCCCCCACCACAGACCTATTCGAATTTTCATTAAAAAGTCATTAATTTTGTCAAACAAAAAATTAGACCAGGTCAAGGAAGTGACCAGGAAGAACGTAAAATTTTCGTAAATCGCTCTGCTATAGTTTTTAAAAAAAATGAAGTCTTGTTTTTATACTTGAATTGGAGCTATTTTTTTCTTAATTGCAAGGACCCAGAGCGGAGCGGAGGATGGAAAAAAGAAGGCCTCCTTTAGCCTGATAGACAGTTTTATGAAAATCTCGGAGCAGGAGCCGGAGGCCGGAGGCACTTTCATAAAAATCTCAGACCGGAATCACTTTTATAAAAATTCTGGAACCGGAGAGAAGAGGGCCCCATGGATGCAGGAGACGGTTAAAAATCCGGAGCAAAACCGGAGAGCTCTCTCCGAATGATTTTTTTGGAGCCAGAACCTGAGTTGGAGGCACTTTTAAAAATTTGCAGATCTGGGACCGGAATCTGAGGGACTAGAATCAAAAATCTCGGAGCTGGAGCTGGAGCCGGAGTCCAAACGAAGTAAGACCTAAAGTTTTAAAACTAGCGAGTTTCAGAAGTATTTACCGAGAAACTTGAATTCTCGAGGACAATTCCACAAAAAAAATTTAGGGGGGAGAGACGTCCTGTTTCAGAAATCAAAATTCAACTCTGAAATTACCCCCTAAAATCACAACCAGTCAATACATCTCTGAAATCACCCCTTCCCTCATCGAAATTTTTCAGAAACTCTGACCTCAGTACGCCCGGCCTTAGTTGTATTTTTCTTTCCATAATTTTAAAATAGTTCAATTCCTATACAAATGATTTTACTACCCCTTCCCCCTGGAAAAAATGTCTTCGAAACGTCTTTCGTTGCATTAAGAAATTATTTCTTATGATTTAAGGTCCAAAGATAGGAGTAAAGCGAGTTAAAAAGAATGTTTTTTTTTAGTTATACTTATTGAGAGAGGTAAAAAATTGAGGAGCATAATATTCGAGGAGGTGCGCAAGAAAACGGGAGGGGGGAGTATTCGTATTCCCTCAAAAGCTTGAGGAAATTTCGACATCCCTGACGAGTTTGAAAAGCAAAACACCTACATTGACATTTAACAATTTTAATGATTTTAGAAACATCAGGATTTTGGAAAAAATTTAAAAAAATGCTATGAAATAGAAGTGAAAAAAATTCCCAATAAAAAATTTTAAATTTTACAAAATAGTGGGGAAAACGGTCAAAAAATTGTAGAAAATAAGGATTTGCCCAATCGAGGAGAAAAAGGGTTTGCCCTTATCCTTGACCTACATGTACGCGCTGTAAACAATTTTTCAAACCGCCGAACAAGTTACTACATAACAGCCAACTACATATACGACCCAATAAGCCATACAACCGCGAATTTACCAGTGTTTCAGCCAAAGTTTTACTACATAAGTAGGAATTTCTCACTCACATAGCTGGCTGCTGACACTACCATTTTTCAATAACGGTACAATTGTTGCATCAACTCTCTTTATTGATAAAATTTCGCCCGTCAACGTCATCAGAATCATCAATCAGATCGCCTTTATTTCACTCGACGTAGGCAACTCTATCAGCACTGCGGTTGAAATCGCGAGACGGAGCAAGCAATTGAAAAATTTTCGCGTATTTTCCTACCATACTTCGTAAGGTAAATTTCCAGATGCTATAAACTGAAGATGGTACTTCCGCGTAGAGTAAGATGCACTAAGAACGAAAGGTACTCGCACATCTACTCGTAGCTGTACCATTGACGTACTGATTTTACACTTTACAGACACACCTTCGACTTGGACTTGGCACGTTGTTGCGTGCACGTCACACTTGCCACCGGCTGACCAACAACGTGATGACAGCCATGTGCATGAAAAATTGAACGCTCGATGACACGCAAGGATCTCGATACGTTGTGGCGCCGTGATTGAAAGGAAAATTTTCGACAGAGGGCGGAAGATTTTACGTTTTTATTGCCTATTTTTTTTTTTGAAGTAGATTTTTAAAAACCTGGGCATCTACCTACGTCAAAAATTTAGGAAGGAGTACAGAATCCTTCCTTAAATCCTAATAACCACTGGGACTGGAGCTCTCAGATTCTGAATGCAGGTTATTCAGTTTTTTTCATATTTTCCCACTCTCTCTTTCACAATTTGTCACAGAAAAAAAGGGAGTGTGGAGTACAAAAACCAAAAACTGTAATTTTTGAAAAAAGAGATGATTTTCTTTTCGAGTTGAATTTGAATAAGCATCATCTCAAAATGCAGCACAACTAATTTTGAAAAAAAAAAATCAAGAACTGCAATTTTTTTATCCACTCTGGATTTAAAACATTCGTAACAAGTTCAAAATTTTATCCAAGTGTTGGTAAGCTAAATAAAATTCTTATCTGTCTACGTACGCGCACGTGTCTAATGCGACGAGACATCTAAATCGATAGATATTAATTAAGTACCTAACCCAGTCAAGGTAGACTAAGTATAGATAACGCAATGACATTTTCCAGCATCCCAATGAATCATTTGAAACACGTACCTAGTAGGTAGGTAGATACTAGGTACAGGTACTAGGTACAACATACTTAAGGAGCTATTTTTAATTAATATCCATAATTAGTTCGTGATAAACAGTGTACGGTAATAACAATTTACCTACTCAAACTATGCACGGGTATTCACCATGAGTAATTTCGACTACAACCTCGGAGCTAGGATCATTCTAAGGGTCTTCGAGTAGTACTGAAACTATAACCTTTGATTTCTACAATGGCGCGTGTATACCTGAACTCGTGTACGAGTCATTATAACAAATGTGTCCTTTATTCTCACGAAACAACAGAATGACGAAGAGACGGAACGGAAGAGAAGAGAAGAGAAGAGAAGAGAATACAAAGTGAACAGCATTATAAATAATAACCACGATAAGTATATAAATTGTCGAATATTTTTGGATAAAATTTTTGATAAGTCTCGAGCAGGTACTTAAACAACTAATCATTATTTTTCTTCTTTCCTAATATACGACTCCACGTGTTCGAGAAGAGAGAAGGGCAGGAATAGGTCTTTGATAAGTGATTTCGATGACGTACACGTGTTGGGGTAAACAAATCATTTCCAATTCGATTACTGAGTTATTCTTCGCGTGTACGATTTGTTTTCTATACTTACATATGTAAGAATTGAGTTTAAAAAATTACACCTACTCGTTTCGCGACAGAGGAAAAAACTGGTAAAGGAAAAATCAACCAACTAAATCAGAGACGATCGTTGCTCATTTTCTTGGCGACGGAAGCTTTTTTTGAGAAAGGCACGCAGTGGACATGCAATATTGGAATACCTGAAGGATTTTTGAGGAGGGGGAGGTGACAGGGAGCCTTCTTTCGCACTTTCGTCTCAAATAAGTAGTTTGCATATGTACTTAATTGTGGCTTTGCTCGCCAAAATTTTTAAAAAAATGAATTTTGAATGTCCAAAAAATAAGTTTTTTTAAAGTTTCACCGTTTTGAAAACCTAATTGGAAGGTGGGATCTGGGATGCAAAGATGGAGGAGGTAAATTAAATATTTTATACCCCGATCGCCGATCTGGAGGTACAATGTACCCCTGGCACCCTACTTTCTGACATCACGGATTCGTATAAGTACGAAAATTAAATCTAAAATTTCGAATTCGATTTTTTTTCATTTTTTACTTTGAATCTACCAATAATTTTTGTCACAATTATTTTCTCTATATCGTCAGTGGTGGATTCAAACAAAAAATCTAGGTACAAATTGTAAAAAAACAAAGCAAATAAATGGAAACCCCTCTTTTCCAGAGATTTTACGATCGATTGAGAAAAATAGGTACCATAGTTTTTGGAATTGAAACCTGTAACAAAATATATCAATACTTTTTCCTCTGTTTCAGTCACCTCACACCGCTCCAACCAATTTTCAGTTGAATTTTTGACCAATTCATCTGCAATCCGTGAAATTCGCTTGAGAATTTTAGAACGAAAGTTGAAAATTACCTATCATTTTCTGAAACGAATACAAAATATGGAATTTTCAGTCACCGTTTGTTCATGCTAAATTCTAAAATTCCAATTGAACATAGGCGCACCCAAGGGGGGCTCAGGGGGCTCGAGCCCCCCCCCCAGCCCGGAAAAAATAATTTTTTGCTTCAAAAATGAGAGAAAAGCCAATTTTTTTGCTCTTCAAAGTAATATATTTGTTCAAAAAATTTTCGTCCTCGCTTCGCTCGGGCAGTATTTTAGTTCTTTTATTTCAAAACTTAACGATTTTTGATTGATTTTTTAGTCAAAAATCACCAAATTCTCAGTAAATTCTCTGTTTGTCAGAAAAAATTGATGATTTTTGACTGAAATGTCAGTAAAAAATGATTCAATTTGAAATTTGAGCCCCTCCCCATTTTTTCTCAAACTCTCAGCCCCTCCCTTAATTAATTTCTGGGTGCGCCTATGCAATTGAAATTAAGTAAGTATAGCAGATATTGCATTCACTATTCTTTAGATATCGAGCTTTCCTCTTTCTTGACTTGGGTATAATTTGTGATACTTTTTTCATGATTCCAAATTTTGGTATGTAACATTTATTTTCATTTCAGCCTACTCTCTCATTTATGGATCAGTGAAAATTATCGAAAATCACTAAGAAACAGTAAGAATTGCACTTGCAGCACAGGAGGAAATCAGTGAAAAAATTTTACTGAAAACAAATCAGTGAGAAAAATCACTGGAAAACCAGTGAAAATTCACTGAAAATGCAGTAAAACTTATGAATTTAGCTGAAAAATCAGCAAAAATTCAAGAAAATCAGTGAATTTTGCTGATTTTTCCTGTGTTGCGGTTCTGACTGTTCATCAGCGACTTTTCATTGATTCAGAATGAGAGAGTAGGTATTTACTTGATAAATCAGAGAAAAAAATTCATTGGAAGGAAAAGGTGGAAAAATTGCAGGAAAATCAGTGAAAATTTGCTGAAAAGTCAGATAAATACATAACTCTAAAATTCGATAGAAAAAATCAGTGAAAATCCGCTGAAAATCAAAGAATTTAGCTGATTTTCTCGGTGCTGTAATTCTGAGTTTTTCTCTGCGACTTTTTACGGATTCAAAATGAGAGAGTATGATTTCTCGAAAATTTCTTCTCTAAAAAGGATAAACATGCGTCAAATAGTCTAGTCATCATTTGAAATGAATACCTAGAGTAGCAGTTTTCTTCATAAATTTCGAGTATTTACCATCAATACATTGTGTACATTTCAATCGATTGGATATTTAATTGTGAGTACAGAATGGCAAGGGCGTTCGGTACTATAATTGTGACCTTCCAGGAAAAAACCGACCTTCTGTCCGAAAAAAAATGAAAAAAAAAGTGTCCCAATCAATCCAAAACCATGATTATCATTTGTTTTGGATTGATTGGGACACTTTTTTTTTCAATTTTTTTTCGGACAGAAGGTCGGTTTTTTCTTGGAAGGTCACATATACCTACATAGAAAATAATACTACATTGCACGAAAAACTCTCCAACAGTTCGTATCGTAATAGGTAAATCTTGCAATTGGAATCGCAACTATACTCGCAAATAACCTATTCATCGGATGGGCTTTTACATAGACCAAGATTAATTCGCCGCATTCTCTCTCGTGTCCTTCAACAAGAAAACAGCACCGTGGGTTGCACACACACACACACACACACAAAAAAAACACGAGTAGTTTCGCGTTAGGTACCGCATCAGTAATCTGCAACATTGTCAGCAGCATGTAGTAGGTACAGGTACCATCGTACCATACCAAACACCGTACACCTTCCTGGCTCCCCCTGCAGCTCTGAGATCGCAATGTATCAAAAAAAAGTTACACAGTTGGGCGGATGCAGCATTTGCGTATTACTTATCCTCTAACCTAGTCTGTCTGGGTGGGTACTAGGTACATCCACATCCTACATCGGGTATTAGAACCTATTAAAGTACTCGCACTGCAACAAAATCACGTTCAATTAACCACCGCGCACCGCGCAGCATCGTAAGGGCAATGCACAGACATACAGGTGCATGACACGTAGATGAACGCGGACGAGAGAAGCCGATGCCGAAGGGCAATCAGACGCGAGAACGGAGAACCAGACAATGTATGTGCACGTACCGCCGCAATCCAATTAACTGCCAGACGCAGACAGTTGGCAATTTTTACTTCCTCTCCTTCCTCTACGCTACAATGTAGTGTACTTGTCTTGTACCATACTCACAGTTTTGTCTGCTGCACGAAGTAATTTAATTGGCATTCGAATAAGCGATCAGATCGATATCTGCTTACATTATCTTATCGATTGATCACGATAGCGATAGCTGCATAATTACAGCTTTGTTAAAGCCAAATAGATTGGTGTTAGGTAATGTAGGTACTAGGTACCTACCTGCGTAAATAACCAAAGTAAAATTACGTAGGTATTTGATAAAAATTTCGAACTCGTGTAACTATCAGATGCATGCGTCGCAGATGAACGAAAAAATCTCACGTCGAAAAGAAAGATGAAACATTGTATACGTAAAAATGTAAAACATCCAATTAACCTTCTCGCCAACCGCCCGTTTCCCTTTAATTTTTCGCACTCGTACAATTTACTTTAATTGGCGTTCGAAGCGTTAAAAATGCATTTATCACATCGATCAATTCCGCATACAACATACAAGGATACACTCGTACGACGTTATTGTAAGTATTTATGTATGTGTACCAAATTTTACAATGCAAGTAAGCACTTCTTACGTAGGTACCTAAGTACATATAATTATAGGTATTGGCACCTTAGATGTTTTTTCGTTTCCTTCAGCATTTTTGCAGACTCTTAGTCAAGGGGCAAGGAGGGCATTGCATTGCTCTCTTCTGGAATAGTCTTTCCTTCCTCTGGACAAATTTGTCAAAACCCCCTTTTCAACTTGTTTGCAATTTCAAAATAGATATCACAAACAATAACACAAGTTGACAAAATTGTAATTCTATATAGGCATCAAAATACACCAAAATACTCTTCGTGGCTTTCAAAGTTTGCTTTGGTCGAAAAATTTAGGGGTTTCGAGAACAGTAAACATGGATTTGGGAAAAAATTGTCAAAATTTTTTTGGTCCAGACTTGTAGAAAATTTTACGGCATTACGGCGAATCGGATGGAACAACCTGAAACGTCTGAACTATTCCGCTCTAAAACAGGACAAAAAAATGAAGTCGGGTCTTCCGATTTCGCTCAAATTTTTTTTACGAGCACCCCTTGGTGGTCTATTCATAAAACCATGATCATTTTTTCTTAATCCTTTACGATTTTTGGCAAAATTGCCCAACTTTGAAGGCTTCTATCTCGAGATAGACCTTACTTGGGAGAAAACTGTTTGCGGAGGGTCTGAAAGAGAATTGATAGAAGATTCAAAATCGATGATCACATTTTGAAAAGCTCAAAATTGAACTTTGGTGGTGACAGCTGACAGCTCAACTTTTACGATATTTAAAAATCTGAAAAAATTACAGTAAGTAGCTCTTTTCATCCTCTTTTCAACCAACGAATTTTCAAGATGGAATCTCTAGACCTCTGGTATGAGTACAGAGGTTCACAATTTTGATCAAAATTCAAAAAATCGAAAGCTCATTTTTCAGATTTGGCTCTTCAGTACCCCCTCCAAATCTCAATTTTGATATATTCTAAAAATTCAAAATTGCGAGTGACATATTGACAGTCATTAATTTGAGGGCGTAGAATTCAAATATCGACTTCCTTTTTGATTTTCCCTCCTTCCTCGTGCTCTAATCGACTTCCTACTCAATTAATCGTACATATTATCATTCGGTCAGAGCGGGGGAAAAATTTTGGCAATTGGAAACCAGGAACAAAAATCATGTCGACTTGTGTAATGAGTGCATGAAGATGACATTTATTTTTCAACTTTTGAATTCCTGTCAAGATTGAGCTGAATTCATTATGACTACGTTTATTATTATATTTCAACATGATGTAGAAAATTATCAGCTAAGTAGATTCACATTAACTAACGAAAAAATTTGAATTTTTTCTCAAAATTTGACCAATGTTTTCAAAATTGGGAAAAAAATGAGAAAATGAGAAAGTTTTCTTGTAAAGATGACTTTTTAAAAATTGATTTTTTTTTTATAAACTAGACAATTTTTGACAAATTGAGCAATCTACTACGTGGACAATTTTCTAAAAATTATAGTATTAAGTATCGGATGTTCGATTGATTCTGGCTCCCCCTCCCGATACTATTTGTGTTAAAAACCAAAAGTTGTCAATACTTCGTCGCATTTGTTCAATGAAACCAAATATTGCCAACTTACGATTTTCAATACAAAAAGTATGGGGGGGGGGAAGAGCCAGAATTAATCGAGCAATGGGACGCCCGGTACTGTATATCATAATTCATAAAATTCATGTCCTTTTCCAAAAATTCGACGATTTGTTAAAACTTGCGACCATTTTCTAGGAATAAGACAATAACTAAAAATTGGAGATTTTCCAAACTGGGACGATTTTTCATAACTTGACTGTTTTTGACAAAAATAGACCAATTTTTAAAAACTACAAAAAATTTTCAAAACTGGAATAATTCTCCGATACGTGGACCATATAGGTACTCTTTCATTTCAGATCAGTGAAAAATCACAGAAAAATTCGAAATTGTCACATAGGAAAAATTAGTGAAATTCTTTGATTTTCAGAGGATTTTTTCTGATTTTTTCACCGAATTTCAAATATTTTTTTTCAAAAAAATTCGCTGATTTTTGAAAGAATTTCGGATAGTTTACCGACTTTTTAGTGAATTTACACCAATTTTCTAATAATTTTTTCACTGATTTTCTACTGTGCTGCAATTCTGTTTTTTCCAGTGATTTTTCATGAGTTTCACTGATTTATTAAATGAGATATAGCAATTTTCAAAACTCGATCGATATTCCAAAAATCTTTTTAAAAAAATTGATTTGGACAATTTTGGTAAAACGAGAAAGGGGTGTCATTCGATTTGTCGGAAATTTTTCATTTTTCTACCTGAGATTTCATCCTCCCTCTCCCCTCCAAAACAACGTTATGGTTATGAATCTGCAATTTTGCCTAGATAATATTTATATTCACAAAAATACCATACCTAGATGGTGCGTGTACTTAGTCATCCATCCATGTGAATAAAAACTCGGTTATGTGATTCTTACATAGATAATCCCATTAATCCCTATATACACATTGTAGGTAATTAGGTATATCCGTATCTATTTTCGCACATTCGCACGTGTACTGTACACAGGTAAAGGTAACTCGTTGACGTAGGTAAAGAATTCTGTCAACGGGCGTAGTAAGTATGGTACTCGTGGTAATCTCTCTTAATTATTTATAATCATTATACTAAAAATTAACTCGCAAAGAAATCATCATCGCATTAAATCGAGGGCGTTAATTACGTATCTTTACGTATTAGCGGTAGGTATTTGGTACACTACACAGTACACACTACACACGCAGAGATCACCGATGACGTTTTACAATAAAATTGTACTTTCTGATAGGTTATCATTATCACCTGCACTACTCGTACTCATACCCGTTTAATTTATTACGGTTGGTCGTACTCGTACATTGTATGTGAAGTACAACAATGTACCTAATTATTAATCAATACATAGGTACATAAGTGTATATAGGTAGGTGTAATTATAATACGAAAAACGCCAACGAGAGCGACAGTAACGACGACGTAAGTATCCGCGTAGCGTAATTAAATTAATCTACAATCATTACGAGTATTATTAATACATTTTTCCGCTCTATTTTTTGCTCGTTATTTGCAAACGTTCAAATAAAGTAAGATTGTTGATTATTTTTTGCTCGAAACTACCAGAAAATTAAAGAAAAAACCAACGAGTTGATAAAGTTTGGATGAAGAGGAAGCAAGGAAGAGAGTCTTTATGCATGAGTTTAGGAAACTTTATGTGAAGTAAATAAATCGATTAAGAGAGGAAAAAGAAGATTTCAAGACTTGAAGATCAAAACTCGTCTGAAGAATTTTAAATGCACACAATTATTCGAATTCGAGTGGAATAGCAGGAGAGGAAGAGGATTCACCAACTTCGGGAGGAAAATGTTATAGATGTGAGGTTGAGTTTCCACAATACAAAGCACAACTTGCATCACAAAAGTCGAAAGGTCACTACCTACCATAAACTTGTCGATATCATCCAAAAACCTTCCTCATCTTGAACCATCTTTTCGCAAATTTTTAGGATACCTACCTAATAATTCAGGTAAATTGTTTCAATTGTAAAAATTTAATTTTTCTCATGGAAATTTTTTCAATTAAAAATTGTTTTTGAATAAAATTTTTTGAAAAAATTGAACATTTTTTGCCAAAAATGGAACTTGAATATTTTTTTTGGTTTGAATTTCAACAGTGTCCACTATTTATGTCATTTTTGAAAATGACAGAAAAAATCAATTTTACCATGTTTCAAGTAGGTATTTTCCTTAAAAATAGTAAAAAATGCACCATTTTTCTCTTCCATAAATACTAAATACATACAAGACTAAATTACGTCTTTAGGTAAATAACATTTTTTTTTAATTTCCAGATTAGTTGGAAAAAAATAGGGCATCTCTGACGTCTTTCTCGATAATTGCAATATGCATTCGTATTCGCATCTATTACGATGTTCGTTACACACCATTTGGTCCAAAAATTAAGAACGGAAAAAGTGCGAATCTGCACTCACTGGCCTAGAAAAACAATTACTTATCTACCCTATGACCTTTCCGAGAAAAACATTTGAACCATACGTGTTTGGTTGCTACTTGCTACCTTTGAAAGTATCGATTTATCGTATCTCTCTAAATACGTTCGTATGTACAATGTATTTACTTATACAAAAATGAAAAGCAGCCGAAGATAAGAAAATAACTTTGCAGAAATTCTTATCGCAACTACCTACTATGAGTCTCAAAGGCGCAACTACCTTGAGCTATATATATGGTAATAAAGATACGAATGAGTTCATTGAAAAGATGTTATCGAAATGCAATATCGCATTTCTCGTTTCGTCGAAAACTATCGAAATTAACACACTTATAATTACTAATTATCACCTCGATAATTTTTGCATCGCGCCACGCAATGGATTGATGCATCGCATCGCACGCCTTCCTCTCTCTTTCTCGTTTTATTTTTTTTTTAATTTATAAAGGTGTTCGCATACTGGTGCAGAGGTAATATCGCGTTGTTTTTTTTTTAGATTTTGAGAGACAAAAAGAAGAGTTTTTTATTCATTTATCTTTCAAAAAAATATTACACCCTCCTCCCCCCCCCCATGAAACGGAAAAAACTGGTTTTTTGTTACTTTTGGCAAATTGCAATATCTGATAATCTCGGTGTATCCCTTTCCCCTCTTCTCCAAAAAATTTTATTTGAATTTCCATATTTTTTTGGTAGATTCGTATCAAATTTTCGGATAAAATCGTTAACAAATTGCAAATTACAAATACAAAGATAGAAATTTAATTTCTACCGACTTCAAATAAAATTGCGCACTCAAACTTCTCAAAATTGAACCAATAATTTTTATGGTTACCCAGAATACCTACATTATTATGGAAATTCTCAAAAACTAGTACAGCAGTGCTGCCATCTGCACTTCAATAGATGTAATTTTCATGAATTTTCGATTGGTAACACAGCTACAAAAATTAATTTAGAAGAGAAATTAAAAATTTTGTCTTACTTTTCAAGCCACTGCATAAAAATGCTAATTTCATGGACATTGCCTAAATCAAAACTGAGTTGGCAGCACTGGCATAAAAATCTATTGAAAATTTTAATCAAAAATTATTATTCTAGCTGATCAAAAAAAAATTGTTTCAATTTATAAAGTGCTCTAGTGGTGAAAACAAAAAAAAATCTTCAAACTTACGATCACCTACTTTTCAGTCGTTTTGAAGAGGGCAAAAGCGATATCAAATTTGGGGCCAATGGTTCAAAAAGACGTCAAATTTGAAATTACACCTTTTTCGGGAAGGTAGAGGTGACCCAGTTTCCCAGCAAGTGGCTAAATTTATTCAAAAATGGCCCCACTTATAGAGGACTTTAACTCTATTTTGTTTTGTGCTGAGGCTCAGCATTTTTCAGGAAGTTTCATTCAGACTTCATCTCATCGATTTTAATGGAAATCCAAACATTTTTCAAATTCATTCGATTAACGTAACAGGCACGAAAAAAATTCACATTTTTGAATCAGGAAAATCAAAAAAATTATAAAGCAGTGAAAATATAAAAAAATTAAAAAACAAAGTTGGAAAAGTTATGAGAAAATGTAAAAAAACGTTGTCATTGGACTCCTAGGATTGGATAAAATTTAGAGAAAATTCAAAGTTGAAATAATTTGAAGTTAGAATAAACGACTTGGATCAAGGAAATCCCATTTTTAGTAAAAATAATTAGAAGCTAGTCGTGAATTAGAGTTAGGAATGTAGAAAGAAGTAATGATGGATCATTAAGTATTTTTTGAAGAGATCAGAAAATCGAGTATGAACTTCAAAAAGACTTTAATAGAAAATTAAAAATTCAGGGATCCGTAGAAAGAATTAAGGTCTAGTCCCTCAAAGCCCCCGCCTCAGTTCCGAGATTTGATTGAAATCCCAGGAAATCTCTCCAGCTCCAAGACTTTTAAAAAAGTACCTTCAGCTCTCAGCTCCGAGTTTTTTTTTCAAGAAGTGGCTTATCTCCAAGTTCATCTTTTTCTTCAGAATATGATGGAATTTTTAGCAAATTTTCTACCTCAAAATACGATTCTAATCATTTTTAGAGTCAATTGGAATTTTCTAAACAGATTATCATTTTAGCTTAATTTTCAAAATCAAATGTAATTTTTTGATTCAAAATGATATGATTTTGTCGTTTTTTGGAGCCGGGCGAGACTTTTCCCCAAAAGGTCATTATTACTACACTAAAGGCAGATGGAAGAGGAATTCAACGAGTTAACATTACTTGACAATCCAAAAATTTGATATTACAGTCACCTTTTGGAAAATTGAGAACTTATCAAGCTAAATCGTAACCTATTTTCGTCAAACCAATCATCTGCAAATCATAATACAATTCCAATTCATACGTAAGTTGAAAAACTGATGGTGAGTAAATTTTCCATCTGCCTAACTGATCAATGTCAAACAGCTGCGAGGGCCTACACGTGTC
Source organism: Pseudococcus jackbeardsleyi (assembly GCA_038380155.1). Taxonomy (NCBI): domain Eukaryota; kingdom Metazoa; phylum Arthropoda; class Insecta; order Hemiptera; family Pseudococcidae; genus Pseudococcus; species Pseudococcus jackbeardsleyi. Next base: position 58,983,183 of record CM076240.1, on the reverse strand, counting down.
TGAAGCTCAAAAACTGTCAAATCGTAGGTCATATGTACTACGCACACGCGTACCATACGTTTACGCATTACTACGTATCACGTAGTATTCTCAAGAAGCCAGCGCGGCGTTAAGATGCGGGCAGGGAAGAGTAACAACAGTCTCGCGTACGAATATGCACGATGAGCACATAGGATGGGCGGCGAGGAAGAGTGAGAAAGCACGTTAACGTGAAAATTTCTTCCGCTTCAAGGATAGAAGATATTTCGGTACCAATAAATGGCACGTATTTTGGGTAAAAATAAAAAAAATGAAATTAGAAATTAGGCACGCGTGGCCAATGCTACGATATAATTAGTCGAAAAATTTTTCCACTCGGTCCATTTGTTTATCATCTTTTACCTATTCGCCTTTTGATATTGATACTGTAAACATTGGATTTCCCATTCTAAACTAATAGGCAGCGTGATAATTTTTTTTCTCTTGCTTCTCACTCCCATCTCCTATCAGTGCTTTGCTATCAGCAGTTCGGCACTTACACGTGCGTTGTAATAATTAACATTTACGGCCTACACGCGCACTTAATCGAGGTCTTGAAGAGCGTTTTACCACCACTATAAATGCGTGCGTAAAAATATTCGAAGGCTATTCGTTGGCTGTATCGGTTGTAAGAGTGTGAGTAAACTCTTACGATCGTCATTACCTTATAAATTTCGTATTTTTAGAAATTGGAAATTATTTTTCATTTTGTTTTAAATATTCAAATGGTAAAAGTAATCGTCGGGTCATTGGGCAAGAATACGGGCTTGGGCACCGGTAAAAGAGATAAGTAGAAAACGGGCCGCAACCGGGCACATGGCTCATGGATGTATGTATATGTGTATGTAGTATTTGTATACACTTTACACGCGTGCCTCTTCCGTATCGGTAGTTGCAACATGAAGCATAAACACGACGCGCGACGCCGACGCAGCGGCAAGAAATGTGGGAAATTTTCTATAACAGCCTCATCTCAAGGACCTTTTTATCAAAATTTGAAACAAACGATTGGCGAAGAAGAGGTCATATTTTTTGAATTAAATTCAAATTCTAACAAACGTACGTAATAATAATGCCGAAAGTCATCAGAGACACATTTATGCATACATTGTTGAGTCGAGCTTTCATTCATTTCTAAGTTTTTTTTTCGCCATTCTGCAAGTACGAATTTTTTTTTCCTCGTCGCGATAAATCATACTTATCAATTGTTACGTACGAATACGAACGTTCTAAATGGCACGAAAATTTGAAACTTATTTGTGGCGCCATGTGCTATAAAAATAGTGAGCGGAGGGGAGGGGGATTTCTCGCACGTAATTAGACCGCGCAATCGGCACATGGTAATTCGCTGATTGCTTTATTATACATACATACGTTTTACGATTTGCGTTAGCGATATTTTTCTCCTTTTTTTCCTTTCAATTTTTATTCGCGCGAAATTTCGCCTAGTTCCTCGAGCGTTGCGCTGATTTTAATTTTTTTATATCGGTCCGATAATGATGGGAGAAAGAGGCAAACTCGGTGAAGTTAATTTTTCGTCGTGCATTAAAATAATGTTACCTTTCAACAATTATTTAAAATGATTTTTACTTCAGTTACTCAATACCTAGGCGTAGTTATTGTCAAAAAGAAAAAACAGAATTTTTATGGTAAATTTTAATGAAAAAGTGGACATTTTTGTATCACTTTTTGAAATTAATTTATTTATCAGTTTTGTAATATCGACTTCAACATTTCCCTTTAGGTAGTAAAAAAAAAAGAAGAAAGAAGGAACAGGAAAAAATCCATGTCTCCCAGAAATTTTCAACGCCTCCCTCCTACCACGCCAATTTCGGTACGTTTTGAGGAGAATTTTTTCTGTTTAAATTTTGGAGGATGGAAAAATTTTGAAAAGATTTTTGAAAAATTGTCTGAATACGAATTTTAATTGGAACCAGTGATGTACCCAAGAAGTGTCCAGGCGGTCCGGACCCCTCCTCTTGGGGTCAAAAATTTGCGTGAAAAAATGCCTTTTTGGGACATTGAAAATTAAATTTTCTCAAAGGTGCGCGCCATCGCTTTGCTCGTGCATAGAAAAAGTCACAATTTATTTAAATTGATCGCAATAATTATGCGAAAAAAAGTTCCCTTTTCGGTATTTCAAGTCGGTTTTTAAGGTTAAAATAATTACTTGTTTGGAAGTTGTTTGTTCCAAAATTACACCTTTATCAACGTTTTTTCTCTAAATATTTTATGCAAATTGCATAAAAACTTGATAACACCCGTGTAAGTAATTGTGACTTCTTGATTCATATGAATGAAAATGTTTCAAATCTCATAGTGTAAATTTTATGAGGGGAGGGGGGAGAGAGAAATGGCGAAGAATTGACTAAAAATGTGTCGAAAAAATTTGAAAGTTCGAACCCCCTCCTACCATGAGAAATTTCTGGCTGCGCCATGATTGGAACATGACTGATAGAAAAATGAAATTTCCGTTTTCTAAACGAGCCTGGACAAATATAATCAAATTTAAATTTTTCAAAAATGACAACCTCTGTTTGTGGAAAATTATAAATTGGGAAAATTCGTACGTATTTTTGAAGAAAATATTGGTATTTTTGTTTTTAAAAAAAGGAAAAAAGAAAAATTTCATTTCAGCAAAAAATTTTAATTTTTCGGTCTCAGAGAAAATTATCATGTACTGAAGAAAGGGAACAAATTGAAATACGTATCAAGATGTTGTAACTCTCAAAATTGGAAGGCAGTTGACAATTTTATCTTTCTTGAAAAATTAATTTTCATGCAAATAAATGATTGAATTTTTAAAAAAAAGTGGTTTTTTTTCTAACGAGTGGAATTCGTAACACAAAGAACCTTCTACCTGTACAGATGTTAGATACTGAAAGAGATGACAACATTTTTAAAGCTCATGAAACTGGATTATTAGAAAATGAAAAATATCTACTAACTTACAATTGAAAATTTTCAATCGAAATTCAGAATTAAATTTTCTTTGTTTTGTAGATTCAAAATGAAAATTTCCTAAAGGAAGTGGCGCAACCAGGGGGGGGGGCTAAGGAGCTAAAGGCCTCCCCCCCCCCAAAAAAAACACGGGTCGATTCAAGGGAGTGGTTTTAAAAACGTGTTGATTTTCACCTCCGAACCAGCGAAACAATGAAATTCTATGAAAATTAGTGTCCTCGAAGACGTTTCTTTAGTTCAGAGAATAGAGAAAAGTCACAAAAGGAGGCAATTTTTCGGATTTATATCTTCGAGGACCTTAATTTTCCAAGAATTTCGCTGTTTTGCTAGTTCGGAGGCGAAAATCAGCACATTTTAAAAATTACTGCCCTAAATCGACCAAAACGAGTTTTAAGATAAGACTGAGGGAAAAACTCGAATTTGCACGATTCTCCCTTCATTTTACCCGAATGTGGTGTTCCTCCTTAAAAAATTTACTGTCATTTGTTTCTTAATGCTCTTTGTAGGTACTCTGTTGTTTTGATTAAAATTCACGTATATAATTCACTATTCAGAATGAAAAAAATTCTCAATATTCCATGAAAATAAATGGACCCCCCTCCTAGAGCCGTGCCGAGAAAATTTGGGCTCCAGGAGGATAATCTGAAAGTGAAAAAAGGTCTTTCAGGGAATGTTTAACATCGATATTCGACGTAATTAGGTAAATTTACCCCTTTATTTTAAGGTCCCTCACCCATGGCAAGCCCTAGTGAGCCCCGTGAAAAAATGGGGGTTCGGGGGACCCCTTCTCTACACAGGCCTACACCCCTTACTTTTCTCATGAATTCTAGCCCCCTCCAAAAAAAAAGTTCTGGTTGCGCCACTGCCTAAAGAACATCAGGACATCACTTCTGAAAATTTCAATTTTTCGCCTACAACTTAAAATGCAGTTTTGCCATCAGCAACTCGGATTTACCAGAATTTCCAATCGAATAATTTTTATACTCAAAAATCAGTACTAAAAATAGAAAAAGAGGAGAAATGGTGCAAACAGTTTTCGCACGTTTTTCCTATCCCAGACTCGAATGTGAAAAATCAAGAAGTACCCAATTTTTCAAAACAGACATTTTTTGCATTACCCTCCACCCCGCACCACGACCCAATCATCGAATCATCGCTTCCGCAGGCGTCATCGAGCCTGCTCCTAATCTCGAGACCTTCGCGGCAAAACAAACCTTCTTTTAAAATTACAAATCGAGCGACTCAACGCGGCGTATTGAATTTTTTTCATGTATCAAATTGATACGAGAATACGTATTTGTTTGAAATGATAAAAGACTGAAGTTAATTTCGATCATTTGAAATATTTTAATATTGTTTCGCATACTTTGTCTTACATTTCACCTTTACACACGCTACCGATGATGGAGTATTTGAGCAGCGAGCAGCACACACATGCACACTATGTAATGAAAAAGCAAAAGTTACGCATTTATCACGTCTCTAACTAGCTAGCACCTAGTGTTTCTAGCTATACACACTCATTACTTACGTACTTAGTACGTACCTACGTTTAATTTTATTAAACCGTAGATTAGATAATAAAGATGAATCGTCGCAATGTTGCAAAAAGAAAAAAAATACATGAAAAAAGTCAAAATTCTATCGAGATTAGTTCAAAATTGGAAGGGAAATTATTTCATGTCACTTTGGCCAAAATTTTAATCATATCAAATTATATTTTTCTCAAGGCATACTTCAGTACGTCTATGCTCATCAACTAATAAAGAAAATCTTCAATACCTAATTAGTTCCTCACTTCCCTGAAGAGAAGAATTTTGAATCATAAAAAGCTACACGAATTCACTCTTATTTCCACAATTTAATTTAATCCAAGTATTTATACCTACTTAATCCTGTTCACGCCATCCAACACGCAACACCCCCTATTTCGATTTAAAATCTGAAAAAACGATCATACCTATTAAAAAAATAGGTAATCATATTCATTTTTCAATTATTTTTCATTTTTATAATCCTTTTCCCAAATTCAGCATTTTTTGCTCAAAATCAATTTCTGTGAAAGAAGTTGAAACTTGTTGAAACTTATACCTGAAACAAGTTTTACAAATTTCAAAATCCTCCATTCTTCCAAAAAATGATCTTACTCTTCAGAGCCTAATTTCGTCATTTAAAATTTCTCCTACACTCCTCTTCATCATAGCTAAATTCCGAAAATCCAAAATTTCTCTTTTCTTTTTTTGTAGAGCTGAATTCTGATACGATTGTCTATTAAAATAGAACGTGATATTTTTTTTTAGTCAAATTGACATGAGATGACCTAGAAAATAATTTATGTAATGCTAATTTAGATTTCTGACTCGTAAACTTATCGAATTCGCGGGGAAATCGGGGAGCCCTCCTCGAAATAGGTATCTAAATGCAATGGAAATAGGTATTCAAGTCGTAAAAATCTTATGGTCTCAATTACTTACATTGCAACGCGAGCCAGATGAAAAACTCGAAAAACCTGATCACTAATTTTCGGCCAAATTAAAAATAAATCTAGAATCGGCGCACCACACTGAGACTTGAGCCTTATATGGCTTGAATTAAATCTGCGATATCATTTGAAGATCTGCAAAAAAAAAAAAAATCAACAAATCATTCATGAAAAATATTCAACAAACATAATTTTCATTCTTGGGTCTTAAAGTCTGAAAGAAAAATAAGACCCAGTTTTAAAAATATTAACAGGTAAATTTATACGTAATTTTCCAAATAAACTCGCCATTCATACCAAAGATTCACCAAGTACGTAAATAGGTAATTAGGCATTTTAGATATGTATTTGTTCAATTTTTTTTTTCAAATTTTAGGGTGAAAGGAATCGTGGTCATATTCATCTCCAAAACCTCTCACCACCCATCAGAATTCCTAAAAAATTTAGGATTTAAAGTCATTTGAAAGTTTAGGTCATTATCCCCTCTTCCCTTCATTCTTACCTCAAAAAATGAAAATTGAGAGTATCATTTGCGAATATCATAAAAAGTTTTAATCTCCTGCATCTTTTTTTTCTAATTTTCAAATTATTATTTTGGGATTTCAAAAAAATATCTACCACTCCAGCTTCGAAAATTTGGACAAATGATTTACCATATCCTTTTATTCAAATTTTTCTCATCAGCGAAATAATTGGTCGCCAGGTATTGTATTTCAACGTTAAATACCTACTCTCAGGGGAATAGCAACAAGCAACAAAAAAAAAAAAAAAAAAAATGAAAATGCCAAAACTACGCAAACACGATTTCAAAACACCATAGAAAAGCTGCTCGCAGCAATTGCACGCATGTAGGCCGATTGCTTGGCGAAATGAACGCAGCATGCGGACATATTGGACCGGTCGACTGTGTACAATTTAAAGACCTATATCAGCACGTGTATTATACGATGATTGTTTCCGAAGAAATGGAGGGGTGGTAAGTTAAACACTAGTCTACGACAGGAATCGACTAGTACTCCATATACCATTGTATACCTCGTATTAGTTAACATTAATATATAAATACATGCACCGTATCTACTATCTTGTATCTACATGGTACTTATAAACACATACGAAATTATTATTAATATTTACGCGTGCTCCTGCACCAGTGATTCCACTCGTTTTGAAAATTTCGAATTTTTCGCGTTACCATGTCAGTTTTAATAATAATCATTTTCATTTTAATAATTTTTACGTTATATAAACAACGAGTACGATTTGTGCGTGGATTTACCGATATACCGGGTCCTTTGGCGATACCAATTTTGGGAAATGCTCTACAGCTCACCGGATCTCAAGCAGGTAATAATATCAATTTTTTTTAAAAAAGTACAAGTCGCGTACCAAGACCAACCCCCATGCGCCATAAATTTTTCCGAAAAAAAAAATTGAATAGGTAGTGACAAATAATAACAGATTTTCAAAACCGCAGATATTAATTAGCGTACCTACGTAATTCGAGATGATTTGTCACCTCTCTCGTTGCTATTCGTCAATAACGAGGGTTGATAATAGAGCGATAACGGCGCGAAATATACCAATCGGATTCAACTATCGGCGGAATATGCATCATTCATATGTGTAGTGGTTCGTAAATCGACTATAAAAATAATACAACGTGTGAAACTCCTGTACATTGTATGATCAGCTATCCGGCCGGCGACTTGCGACTTTTTGTGTTCCGATCAAAGATGACGCTCACGCTTTTTTTGTTTTTGATTGTGATGACTTTAGTCATTTTAATGTGCTATAAACGTTTGAAATTCGTACGCGGGTTTGAACATATTTCTAATCCGAAATCTTTACCTATTTTCGGTAATGCTCTTCAGCTCACAGGACCACCGACAGGTAAATTGGTTTCAAAAATATTCTATCATATTTGTGTTTAAACGTTTATGTTATTTGAATTTTGAACCATTCGACTTTCTCGTTTTTGGAAATTGATTTTTATTTGGAAAATCGCTGGTGGATTAGTGAATATAGATGATATCGAAAAATTTCGGATTAGTTAGCAACCTTAATTGAGCAGGTATTTTTACGAAACGTTACATTTTCTTCGTCTTTCACCAGTCTTACCGATTGATTTCTGGTGCAATTTTTCTTCAGCTTTGATTCGATTTGTAGCTTCATTGTGACCTGAAAAGTAACATGAATGTAATTTCTGATCATTTAAATAATAAAAATTTCAAGTACATATTCTACAAAAATATATTCATGTTCGGGTTTTCAAGCAGTTTTACTTTTATCCACCACCTACTAAAAGCTATCAACATACGATTTAGGTAGGTACTTTTTTGACTAAAAAAATTATGAAAGGAAAGTTATAGCTGATTGTGAATACTCGCCACTTATTTAGATTCATCTGAATAATCCATTTTATCAATGACAACAATGCCGCATTATTTATAAACAAAATTACCAATTTTTTTTCTTGTGTAAATTATATGATCTTTATTAGGTACCTACCTAGTTATCAACTACCTATCATGTAGATGTAAAAAATCCATCACAGTTTACCAGCAGCGTAAAAAAGTGTGAGACAATTAAAAAGTTTTGTGTGAAAGAAAAAATTGTCGATGAAAATTTTATAAAAGAAAATGTATAAAAACTAGATTCATTTTTGAAATGTGTTTTTGCCGGCAGTTTTCAATTTCAAATTACCTGTTTGGTTTTCCCTCGACAATTTATTCCATGAAATTCTCGTTTAAAATACCCACTTCAGAATCAACAAGAAAAATGTTTGCCATTTCTTTTCAACAATTTACCAAAAAAAAATCTGTTGAAAAACTTTCTAATAAAATCTTAAAATAAATTACATCCCATTTTGATCTTCATAACTTTTGGACTGCAATAGATTGCTCTTTTTTGATTTTGTGATAAGTATCCTCAAGAAAAATCGACTAATAGGGATTTTAGTAAATCGTCATTTTTTCGAAAATCTGAGTTCATCAATTCGTCGAAATGATATGCAATACCTGCATACAGGTAACTCCCAGATTGGCCGTCGTAAAATGAACACGTGCGAATTCCTGCTTCAAAAATATTTATGCTCTTGATATTTTCTCATTATTTTCCATCAACCTCTACCTATTACATTAATTAAGTTTTTCCTAGAATTACAAAATTTGTTTCAGACTAATAAGTCACATTGACCCAAAAAGAATTTAGATGAATTTTTTCACGCGAATTAATAAAAATGATCGATGCAAATGATGCTCGTTGCACATTACGTTATCGATTAATTACGTATCACGCTACCATTTCTCAAAATAAGCTACTTCGTATTAGTTTTCGTAAATGGCTCGTAAGATTAGTAATACATTTTACACGTTTGTAGGTTAGTTGGCATTTTGTAATGATATACTAATTTGATTATTTCATTCTTGCAATATTTCTTCGATATATATCCCTATCTATCGATTAATAATCATTCATATACTTATCAAATTTGCGTACTTCGTATTTGTAAATGATTCGTTACTCGTAAATTTTTGTTTGCAATCAAAAACAACCTACAACTTTTTCAGAGTTCCAACTTACATTGATTGTAGCTGCCTAATCAGACTCGATTCTTGATTATTTTCTTTTTTATCGTCGTACTTAGATCTCTGTAAAACAAAAACAAAAATAGGTACGTTAATTTATCGAATCAATTGATGAATTTTTTTCGCTATCATAATTTGCCGGTGTTTTTACACAAACTCGCCTTCGAAGGACAAAATCAAACAAATAACAATATTCCGTCAAAAGTACTTTTGAATTCTTTTGTGGGCATACGCTATTAAACGATATAGCAACGAGAGGAAAAAATACGCATTGAAGGCATAAATGCAATGAACTTCAAGGTTTCTATAAATTAAGTACTACGCATTCTGCAAGAAGCGCATATTCGTTTCATATATCTACCTAAGTATAGTGCATCTATTAAAAGTTAGAGGCATACAATCTGTCTACTTGAAATGCATGTTTAGTTCGAAAACGTTCGCCTAGGTTAGTTTTTTTTCTCAACACGCACAGATGGTAATAATGCAGTTATGCACATAATAAAAACGATGCAATTGCTTCGAGTATTCACTTCAGCTGTATAATGCAATGACCAAGGTTAATGTCTCTTGAAGAATAAGGATCTCTAACTCGTTGCAATTTGCATTAATTATAAGTTGAACGTTCCTTTCGTTTGAGTTCATATAATAATTATACTGCATTTGTCTAGGGTTTGTGAATTTTTTTGGTATCGTCTTCTAAATACAATGTATAGGCGGCCATATTAAAAATAAACTAACCTTGCCGAAGGTATAATCTGGCAGTAGGTAGTATTTCGATTGAAAACGTACACCGACCGGAAATTAGTATTCGATAAAAACATTACAAATGGTGAAAATCTGAAATCAAAATTTAATAATTTACCTGCGCATAAAATTGATACCAGGAATTTATTAGGGAGTACTTTTTACTAAAGTAAACAGTCTGTCGTAAGTTATTCAGTTATTCGAAACATTAAAATATGAAACATTGATCCTTCATCCGTGGAAAAATTTGATTAAGATGAAATAATAACATAGGTACATGCGTGAATAATTTTGTCTATGCTTACTTTAGATAGGCCGATGTTATCTTATAGATTCTAGTATTAATCATGAATTACGTCTGTTTGTAGAATTCTTCAAGCTCATGGTACAATATTCGGAGAAGTACAAAGATATGTTCCTTTTATGGGTTGGACCGCAACCAATGGTATTTCTATATTCGGCCGAAGCTGTTCAAGTGAGTGAAATAATATGCTTGTTTTAAAAAAGTATCGATAACTAGGATTAAAAATTTAAGATACGTACTTGCTGATTATCATCGTGATTGCTGGATTGGTTTACTTCATTTAGTCATTCATTCATTTTCAGCCTTTGCTCAATTCAAGCGTACACATCGAAAAAAGCTTGGAATATAAACTTCTGAACCCTTTCTTGGGCACTGGACTGGTCACCAGTGGAGGTAAACAAAACATAAAACCTATTAATAAATTTGCTTCGTTGCGATAACATGATAGATAATCTGCTTACAATCACTTCTGATATCGAAATTTATCAACGTACCAAAACATTCGGATTTTATTCATCGTCTCATGTGGTCATATGAAAATGGAAAATATATGACACGAGTGGCGAAATGAACACATACTCTGGAAAATGTCGGCGTTGTCGAATAGAATCACTTGAAACGTTGAGATACCTAAACTAACAAATTTCGAATTAAAGAGTTGACGAATTTCACTTGCTTCATACAAAAGAAAATTTATCTACATCTGTACATCGCGAGTATATTGCACTCCATGAGTAATATTCATTTCATAATAATAAAGGTTAAGAACACTAAGGGTGTTGCACTTGAAATTTGCGCAAATACATTCGTGTAATAACAATACATGCATGCATACATACATACATACGATACGATACCTTTAGACACAGTAATTCAGCAAAACGGAACACGAAACTGATCATATCTGGCTAATGGTAGAAGTTTTCATATGCAATTCATAAGTATAAGTAAAAGTATCGTCGTAAACTTTGCAACCGATGAAGTTACTATCGGTTAAGTATTTGCATATTATTGTTATACTCTGTTAAACGTCGGTGCAACTGTGTAATATTCAAAACCGCTTTCTGACATTTTGAATTGAATATTTCGTTTCACGAAGTAAAGATGAAGGGAAATGCGAGAAATTGCAATAACTGACAGGGTGGGTTAGCCTTGAACTCGCGTAAATGCAGATGCACAGTCTCTCTAAATTCTAAATTACAGAAAAAGGCACTTTCAAGGTGATCAACTTACGTTTCTAGCTTGGTACGTGTAAGTAAAACAATACGAGATGAAAAATTCTTCATGAATATTACATTGAAAAAAAAAACGAAAAAGCTCTTCAAAGTTCACAAATAACGATAACATCGTATTTAATTTAAATTCTTACTTACTTAATCTTCAACGTACAAACTACAAAATTTGAAGTTTGAACTGAAAAAGTGAAAAGTCGTTATTTTCAAATTCAAAACGTTCATCTTTCTGATTCTAAATTTTGGAGGGGAAATCAGGGGGAAATAAAAAAAAATAAAATGGACAATTTTTTTAAAAAAACATGGCTGCCTTTTTTGGGGCAAAAAATAGGTCAATTACCTAATTTACTATTTTGATGGGTGATTTTTTTTTTAGATTTTTTTAAACGAAAATTCTGAATTAATTGAACTTTTAATACGCGTAGGTACATGAAGCCGAGAAGGTGAATTTTATTAATAAATTATTATTACTTGTTTAATTCTTGCTTTTAAATTGAGTACAATTGAGTACGACAATTTATTATCATTATATTATTCATTTTTTTAATTGTATTGACAATGACAATAATCCAAAATTTATCACTTTGTTGTTTTGTTATAAAAATTCGAAAAATCTATAATAAAAATTAGCAAAAAACTGCGATATATTATTGAATTGGGGAATATTTTAAAGGAAATTCTTCATCTTACCTTTCCGTTGCGAAAATGAACATTTTTTTGAGAAGTTTAGTTTTCAATGTACGTATACAGTTGGAAGAAAACTGGTTACATATTTTTTTTTCGTATACTGTCAACAGGAAATAAATGGCATTCGCAGAGAAAATTACTGACGCCTGTTTTCCATTATCATATGCTCGAAAATTACCTCCATACAGCATTGACAGAAAGTAATGTTTTGGTACAACAACTTCAAAAAGAGGTTAATCATTCGTTCAATATTGTACCCTACATGAAATTGGCTGCGATGGATATAATTTGTAGTAAGTTGAATTGATAAAAGTTGAATACTTATTCATAACCACTGATCAATATAGGTACTACATAAGTAACTACGCTAAATTGCATTAGAAGTACCTAGTACCTACTATTTTATTTACTAGAGTTTCATCATATTTTGTAGAATTGACGCTGGGTCATCAATTAGATTCTCAAATCAAGTCTGAATTAGAATACGTTCGTGCTATCGAAGAGTAAGAATTGATGCTTTCATTTTTGTAAACGTAAACTTATAAATATACATGACTTAAATTTAAACTCTCATCATTAATCTCGCAGATTAATGTCAATTATGCAAAGAAGATTCATCACTCCTTGGTTAAAACCTAATATTTTGTTCAACTGTACATCATACGCCGCTAGACAACAAAAATGTCTTGATATACTGAATGATTTTTCAAGACAAGTAAGCCTTTAGTCGACTTATTATATTATTCCGAAAATGTATACCTAGACTAATTGAATTTCATTTTAATTATAGATTATACGAAAGAAAAAAGAAGAATTTCAGCATCTTCAAAAAAATAAAACTTCGTTAGACATAAATTCGAACATTCTGCAAAGTAGGTTCTTTTTTTTACTTACTCATAAAAAAGTTTTATTCGTATTCTATTGCTAAAATAATGCATGCAATGATTCTAGAAAAAAAAGGCAAAGTGTTCTTGGATTTACTTCTTGAAATATCAGATAATGGATCACGCTTATCAGATGATGAACTTAGAGAAGAAGTTAATACATTCATATTTGCTGTAAGTGAAATAATCAACAATAGAACGAACAATACAATATGCAAGTATACACATACACTCATATGCACGTATTTTATTGAAATTTCAGGGCCACGATACTATGTCTACAACAGTTTCCTGGTGTTTGTACGTATTAGGATTTCATCCTGAAGCTCAAGTTAGTTTTTACTCATTCTAATTTGATTTTTTTTTAAAAAAAAAAACTAGATATTAATTTATCATTACCTACAGGAGAAAATTTTAAAAGAATTAAACGAAAAAATCCCGGATTTTGGAAACGATTCACTGAAAACATCAGAAATACAAGACTTGGAGTATTTAGAATGTTGTGTTAAAGAAGTATTGAGACTGTATCCTCCAGTTCCCTTAATGGCCAGACATTTAACAAAACCGTTAGAATTAAGTAAGCAGCGAATTAAATGTTTTGAGTTTAAATTTTGCTACACGTATTTTATCGAATACTTCAAAATTTCTAGAAAATCAAACAATCCCACCGGGTACCAGCGTTCTAGTTAATGTATATTCGTTACATAGAGATCCTCAAACCTTTCCAAATCCAAATACTTTCATTCCAGAACGTTTTTCGACGGGAGAATTAATAGAAAAAAATCCGTTCTCTTACATTCCTTTCAGTGCGGGTCCTCGAAACTGCATAGGTAAGTAAGTTAGCTCATAGCTCATACGAAACTCTACAGTACAATGTTTCACTTTCGTCGTAATTCAAAAATACTAACAATCGAACACATTTATTTTTCAGGTCAAAAATTAGCCATGCAAACGATAAAAATAATTTTATGCAATATAATCAAAAATTATAGAATAAAAACTTCTCAAAAAGAAGAAAGTTTGAAATTGATAGCTGAAGTCGTTCTAATCAACGAAGACGGCATAAATATCACTATCGAAAGAAGATGATTTCTCAAATGAAAATATTTTGCATGTAAAGTATTCTTAATATTTAAGATGTTATTTTGTATCGTGTACATTGTACACTTTTTGCGTGGTAGCTATGCATTTATACTTCACTGTATGTAAATATTTTCCATTTCAAAACATTTTTAAGCTAAGCACATACGACGATAATTGTTTTCCTACGAATAAGTAATAAGAATTATTTTTTCAATCAGTATTGAATGTACAAACGATAAATTGAAACATGAATTTCATACGTCGTTCTTTTGTTAAAAGAGTTTTGAATAACTTTTCGAATCAATTCATTTGAATACCGACTTCGTGACTTCAAATTTAGGAAATACATAGTAATAAAAATAGAAAAATAATTGCTCACCGAACGAGCTCTCACTGTTACTTCATAAAATCAAATCACAAAACTATTTTACTTCTAAAATTAACGAACATAATGAAAAAAACGATAATGAAAAAAACGATAATGAAAAATAATATCACACATCGAAAAACAAATAAGCGAAAGTATTATTTTAAAAAAAGGGGGATAGGTAAGCTTGGTAATAGTTATCCTTCAGTTACCTCACTACGACTATCGTAATTCTCCTCGTTCGATTCGAGATATTTCATGGCACGAGCTTTATGTAAAGCAGATTTCAAGTGCAATCTCGCATTCATTCGATTCGGCAAGTTAATTTGGCAAAGTTTGCACTCTACTTCTTTAATATACAGTCTTCTACAAAAAATAGAAAAATTCATTTTTAAAATAGTTTTACGCTCTTTCATTATTTCAGATAAATTCTAACGCTTTTACTAACCCCATACTGAATTCATCCAACAGCTTCAGATTCTTTCTAATCATCTCTTTGCGAATACTTGCATCGCCATCCAAATTAATTCCCCAGATGAGCCGATATACAGAAGTGAAATCATCAGCCGGTTCCGCGATATCCGGAAGAACGTCAGTACATGGATTCATTAATCTGTCCAAAGAAATCCTACCCCACTTGTGGGCTTCTGTGATGTAAAACATCTCTACGGATTCCCATTTTTGCCAAACTAACCTATAATATTCGAATAATTAAAATCATCCATACCACGTAATCAGCTATGAATTAGACAAATACAGGAGTAAATTCCAATAATACATACGCGCTTACGTATTCGTGAAGTTTACCATAACCATTCCTTCTTTCTTCGCCAGTCATACGACTCTGATGCGTTTCCGGAGCGAGAAATCGATTTAGCCAAAACCTCACTCGGTTAATTGTAATCAACGTCTCTAGCGATATATCCACATCAAACGTAATCTCCATATCTTTATCGCCGTTTAAAGCACGTTTATTTTTTTTGTCGTATCCTAAACCGCAAAGTGCACCTGTAAATCGAGTAAAATCTGGATCGCACCTCATTTCAACCATCGGCGAAAATAATAAACAGATTAACGCTGGTAAACCGGGCAAGCTAGGTAATATAGTCGTATCTCTTAAAGATAATTTATCACGAGATGGATTTATACCGACGAACGACGCAACAACCATTCTGAAACGTATAATTCATTAATACGTAAAATATTCAACCAAAAGAAATTCGCACACGATGAGAAATAATATACTAACCTTTCGTGTTCATCGGACGGATTCGTATCGAGCAGAACTGAATTCACGGAATTACGTTCGATAATAGCTAATTTAGGCATCGAACATTTAGTAGCGCTGAAAATTCTCATTTCCAAAGGACTGAATGGACCTTTCAAGACGACCTATGAAAAACGCACCGAGTGTAAATGATTTCTACAAGTTGACACATGATTTTTCAGAGAACAGCATAGGTACTTCATGTCGACACTCTTGGCGAGATGGTTCATCTATATCTAATGTGTTTAGTTTTTCTATCACTTTTTCTTTCTCTGACAGATTCCTAGGCGAAAAAAATGATCCAGATCCTTCTTCCTCAAATGCTTCAGTCAGCTTTTTCCTTTCTTCGTGGTCTTGCTAAAATACAAATAATCTGTGAAAACAAGTTCGCGACTGGAAATAGGTACTACATATCGCACCTTAGATAAAAACGGTTCTTCGGTTTTTTCAGCCAATCCGTAATTTATCAACTGCTTATTAATGGAAAGGGTGTTCTTCAAAGAGTTTTGCTGGTTTGTGAAACAGTGATACAGTTTCACTTTCGCTACGTTACCGACCACCGAATAAATCTGTATACGAAATAGCAAATAATAATGTAAGAACGTTTCTAAAATAAAACAGGATCAGTAAGACATATTCATTCCGATAACTTCGTTCTCATCTTCTAATTTTTTACCTTGCCAATCAAAACTTTTTTATAATCAGGATTCTTCCTTAACTTTTCCAAAAACTGGATTGATTTTTCGGACCATTTCCCATCAAATTTACTCGGTGGTTGAATTTTAACCAAAGAAAATTCGGTAGCTAAATCAGGTATTTTATCGTAATGATTTTGCTTCAGGTGGCTGATGGCTCGAATTTCATTCTTTTTTACGTCATTTTTTCCGTCTCCGATATCGATGAAAGAAATCTAAACGTAAAATTACGATTATTTACATAAAAATTGAAGCGTATTTTTTGAAATTCTAAATAAAACGCAACTCACGCTATAACAATTATTATAGTGTTTGTAAGATTCAACTCGACACCGAAAATATGCTGATCTTCCTTCTAAATTCAAATTGTACGCGTAGATATGACCGATTTTAATATCTTCGTCTTGTTCAATCGGAATAACGCCACCGGGTCCATTCAAAAAACTGCAGATTTCTTCGAACTGTGCCGAAATTAGCTGCGAAGGGCTTCTAGCCCAAAACCGAGTAGGTGATTCGATCTGTTAATTTTAATACGATAAGTAGATTGCAATAACGGAAATTTGACGATACAACGAATACACACATTGGTAATACGTAATTCAACCATTCCCAAATGATGCATGTCCAAAGTTTTATCCCAAGGCCATTCCAATAACTTTGTTTTAAACAAGCGCGCAGGTTTGGTTTGTTCGTATCGGGCCAAATAATTCTGCACTCTTCTATCAGCTTCCGCAGCACTAGAAAAAAAGGATTAAAATTTGCACCAATACGAATTTAAACATATTCTTGATGTTAATACATACTTAAAGATAGGAATCCTGATTTCTGGGTTGAGTTGCCTCATTTTAACTGCACGATAGACGGCCAAATCAATTTTACCAGGAATCAACATAAGCTGCCTATCACTTTTGAGAGCGTTTTCATTTGCATAGTGACCGAAGTTAATCAAGACTTTGCTATCGAATAAGTAAACCAATTCACGACAAAGATGATGAGAAAATACTTCAATTTTGAAATAACACTGCATGCAGGTTTTTGACTTACGATCCATGATCAAAGTTAATGCTGACACGACTAGAAATTTCTTCGAAATGTTTTTCGATAGTTTTCTTATACAAGATACCGAGTTGATTCGTGGGCATTCCTTGCAAATAGACGGTGGTATAAGGATCGTACCCGCTCAAGGTAGCTACCGCCTGTTGCTCATCAACTTTACCGGAATGAGAACCGCGTAAAAAGTAATTCGGATAGAAAGCAGCCGCAAGAGCCAACTGAAACGATATATAACCGTAATTAATGCGTTAGTAGCAACAAGTACCAGTAATTTATTCTACTGCTTACACTTTACATTAAAAATACTAAAATCGAATAAAACGACAATACCTTAATGAATAAATTCTTCTCGTGTTTACTCAATTTGGGTCTACCCCCACTTTCTTCAAAAATTGCTCGATCAGTATCACTTCTCAATCGGAGTTTAACATCATTATGTAAATGGGCTATTTCTCTGAGTATTCGCACTTGTAAAAAACGTGAGCTGCACCAATCGGCTTCGGCGGTTTTACCACGAAATGCATTTTCTGACTTTTTCTTCCTCCACACCTATCGCAATTAAAGACAAATAATGAGACACGCAATTCCTCACATAATAAATACATACATCGAGAATCAATGGAGCTACGAACTGTATAGGCATTCAAATAAGCAATACAATCGCTACATGTAGAACTGGCCCACGCTAGTTTTGAATTGTACGCCTTCAAATACGCTTGGAATGGCGAACTGAACATATTCTTAACTGACATAGCGCAAGCTGTAAAGACATTAACTTTTCAAATATGTTTTCAACGGCAGAACGAAACTAAATTCAATGTATGGTATTCAATTTACCCATTATAATACATTCATCCAACACGTTGAAAAGATCACCGAAAAAAATTAACTTCCCTAAACGCACGTCCATCGGTAACTTGGCGATAACTGATCCTAATTCAGTTAAATCTCCGTCCAAATCCTTCAATTCAGATAAACCGGCAGTGGTTTTAGCTACACTCAACGCACCGATCTGTAAATTTTCTTACATAAACACACGAATTCTGAAAAGTTGTACAGTAAAAAAGACTCTGTACTTCTTTTAAGGATAACACTGTTAGCTCGATGTTTCTTAAATCCGGTTGATTCATAGCTAAAGCGAATATTTCTTTGGGAGCACCAACATCCAATAATTTTGTTTTCAAAACTAACTGATCCAGAGGACATCGTAACATTTCTGGAGTACACTCTTCTTCCAGATTCTAAAAAAATATACGAATATCGTATTACCGACTGTGAAGGTATACTTCATTTTAATAAATGATCGAAACTCACGTCATAAAAACCTTTTTCCATTAATCTGTAAACACGACCTTCGCTAACACGTCCAGCACGACCGGCCCTCTGAATCATGCTGTTTTTCGACGTCCAATTCAACTGCAAACTAGCTAGATTGGTTTGCGGATCAGTAACAACGACTTTTGTTAATCCAAAATCGATCACTGTAAAATGGTGGGTCAATTATTGAACAGAATCAATTTCATAATTTCTAACCAATAATCTCGAAGACGTACCGTATTTGATATCGGGAACTGTAATACTACTTTCGGCGATATTCGTAGATAATACAATTTTTCTATGGTTATCGGGAGGATTATGGAATACTTTATCTTGCTCCTCGGTAGTGATAGATGAATGAAGAGGAACAGGCCACCACTTGTAAGTATCGGATGAAAACTCCTTCAGTTGTTTTATCATTTCTTCTATTTCAAATAGACCCGGTAAAAATACTAAAACTGCTCCAGGTCCTACTTGAATTTTCTTCTTTTCGGCAGTATGACGCTCCAATGCATCGATCGCTTTGATTATCTTAACAGCCAATATGTATCCTTTTTTTGTAATATCCGGACTTTCGTGTTCTGGTATCATATTGCTGGACTAAACATCACAACTCGTCATTAAATCAAACATACTAGTGATTCATCATTTCAAACAGAAAAAAAATGTACCTCTGATATCTCGTATAAATCGTCTAAATAGAATACTCTAACATTATGAGTATTTCTCTCTGATGCCGCAACGACTGGTGCACATTCTTTTCTATCATCATACATAACGTAGAAATACTCGGAAAACATGTCCGTATTAATTGTGGCAGACATTAATATCACCTGTAAAATATTCGATTAGCGATTATTCGTATTCGGCCGAGCCAAAAATGCAATAACAAAACAGCGGTTTTAATATACCTTTACGTTCCTCGAATTGGTATTCGCATATTTTCGGACGAGTATAAGCAAAAAATCCATTTCTGCATCTCTTTCGTGCACTTCATCAAGTATAATATGCGTAAATTCTAGAAGATTTTTTTGCTTGACGATTTTTTGCAATAAAACTCCGGTGGTACAAAACGTTATCATAGTGTTATCGCTGACTTCTTTGTGCTGACCGATCTATCGAAAGAAATAGGTAAGTAGTTATAAAAATTAAGAAATGAAGGCGAATTCAAATGTTATACGCTTATACCTGATATCCAACTACTGATCCTAATTTCCAATCACGTTCCTTGCAAATTCGTTTAGCTACTGAAATAGCAGCAATTCGCCTCGGCTGGGTGACAACAATATTGCAAAACTGTCTGTTGTTTCTATGTTGATCTAAAATGAACTGAGGTACTTGTGTGGTTTTACCACAACCAGTAGCTCCTTTGACGATAATCACTCTGTAAGCGTTTACTTTCTTGAGAATCTACAAAATTCAGTCTTAACAACAATGCATAAAAATTGAACGCTTTTAACCAAAATATTACAAACTTCGTCTTTTTTTTCCAGAATCGGCAATGAAGAATTTTGATTTTTCTTGTCGAAAGGAAACTCATCGTAAACACTCAACTTCCTTTGCACATCATCAGTGGTAAGTTCCGATACACGATTTGTCATGGTTTCTACATCGGACATTCTACCTGCTCGACGTTCTTCTTCGTGAGGCAGTTTGTCTTTGTTATGCCATAACTGAAAACAGAAAAATTCATCGTTGAAAAACAAGAAATCGTGATAATAATAATAACTCAGTGAATTGGTACCTGATAACTTTCTTCTTCTTTTTTTTGAAACTCTTTAACATAATCACAACCCTCGTACCGTGGTTTCTCAATAGTGATCGGTTGGATTTTTCTTTCCTTTGTAACGCTTGCTCGTCCACCAACCACAGTTTTGGGCTTCGAAAGTGCTTCAAGTAAGTTGATAGACATTCTTGCGAGAAATTATTTACAATTTTAAACAACCATTATATTTGTTATTACAATAAATAGCAATAGCGTGGTTCGATGCGAGTTCGACTTCAAAGATTCCTTAAGGAGTAAGGTTGAGCGTGAAAGTAAAACAAGTAAATGACTTGAAATTTCGTACTTTTATAATTTTAGTGTCACCTTTGAAAAAACACATACGTAATTTTCATATTTTATTCTGTCAATCTATCCGATATCCGAAATCTAAAGAATTACACACGAATCAAAAATCAAAAATCATCACATAAAATTCATAAAAATGCTACAAGTTGTGTTGTAGGCTGGAAGGCTGCTTATGCAGCAACATCCGCAAAATTGCGCATAATTTGTACGCATGTGCGAGTGCGCGCGCATCATAGCTGATAAGAAACAGCATTGATAAAAAATATCAAAATTAAATTTTCATTTTTTCACTTTTTAGTTTTTTTAGAAAGAAAAGAAGAACAGAGAATAGAAACTTCTCAAAGATTAAACGTTTGTTTTAGTTGGTTAAAAATTAAAGAAAGATGGCAAAAATATTCCTTAGCTATTCTCATTCTACCTACGTCTGAAATAAATTAGTGAGAAATAAAGCTTTCCTTTTTCCCCGGAATCGTAAACGTGATGATACCCCGGCGAATGTTGATCGGTAGTGCCCTAGGCACTTGTCTTGGAATTGGTTTTCTAATTAAGTGAGTAATGCGCTCAATTTTACCCTTTAAAATTCATTACCATTAATTCGCTTTTTTCAGAGACTACTTGGGCGGTAAAAAATACACGTATAGAACAAAGGTAGCCAAAAATAAAGTCATCATCATAACCGGTGCAAATACTGGTATAGGAAAAGGAACAGCTAAAGAATTAGCATTCAGAAAAGCAAATTTAGTACTTGCTTGTCGAGATTTGAATAAGTGTGAAAAAGTAATATGATCAGTTTTGAAGTTATCATCATTTATTTTTCATAGGTTTCAATTCTTGCATGTTTGATTTACAGTTAAGAGCTAAACTGATATTCTCGAGCAAAAACAATAATATTAGATGCATTAAATGTGATTTATCTTCTCAAAAGTCCATTAAAAAGTTCGTCGATGAATTTAATCAAGGTATGAAAACATTTTCAAGTATTCAAATTATACGTATTAACGAAATATGGTTTATTTTGTCATTAGAATACAAGAGATTGGATGTACTTATCAACAACGCTGGAGTATATGGTCTTCCTCGTAAAACAACCGTTGATGGCATAGAAATGCATTTTGGAGTGAATCACATTGGACATTTCCTTCTTACATATTTGCTTTTACCAAAATTGAAAGTACGTTTCTTTATTCGTTTATTTTTGCATCAATTTCGAAAATCTAAGCATCAGATTTCATTAAACAAACAGTATTGCAGGAATCAGCTCCAAGTCGAATAATAAATCTGACCAGCATAACGTATAAAAAAGGTACCATAAACAAAGACGATTTAAACTTTACGAAGACTTACAACGCTGATCAAGCTTACAATCAAAGCAAATTAGCCAATGTTTTATTCACCATAGAACTCGCTAAACGTTTAGAAGGTAGTGATCCATATTAAAATTATCACAGTCTTAAAAAGACAATCGTTCATGAAACTGTTTTGATTTAGGTACCGGAGTTACTGCCAATGCAGTTTATCCTGGAGTAGTAAATACTGATTTGATGCGACATACTAGTTTTTATAACAGTTGGCTCTCCGCTATTGCTCTCAAACCGATTTTATGGGCAATAACGAAAAATCTCAAACAAGGTTCACAGCCTGTGCTTTATGCTGCTATTGACCCCGAAACAGCTACAGAATCAGGATATCTTTTTTGGTTTGTTGCGTAATATTTTCAATTTGATTGATCGATAAGAATTATTTTCAATCGCATTTTTATTTTACGTTTTACAGTCATAATTTCGAGAAAAAGCAATTGGTTTTACCAGAAGGGATTGATGAAAATACAGCCAAATGGTTATGGGATGTTAGTATGAAATGGACCAGAATGATTTGATGGTGCTTCTGTCAAGTTACGAATCGTAGAATTCCTTGTTTGATGTTTATTGCACAATATACTTGAAAAAGTCCAGTGCTAATGCGTCTGATTTATTTAAACGCAAGAAATAAGATGAACTTTATATAGTTTTATTGATTTGAATTCTATCAATATGATTCAATGTGAGACTACTCTTGATTCAAATAATCGTTCATGTCTGTACAATTTTAAAATAAAATGAAAATGAAGCTGAGCGGTTAATTGAAAGTTATCGAAGAGAAAATTAGATACAGGTTGAATTTAAATGAGTGGAAAATTGGTCGATAATTAGAACATGGTGCAAGTAATTTCCGCAGATTTTGATGGACTTCAAATTCCAGCATATTGATATCTTCGTATCGGCGATAATATCGGGTATCGACCGTCCTTTCACCGCGCTTTTAATATTTTTTGATAATATTAAGCAAGTTCCATTAATTCAGTGGTTCGGTTCAGTCACGGGAATGATAGGTAACGGAGCAACGAAACGAAAACGACTACCGAGATATCGACGCAACTTAGTTGAACGATCGGCTGCGCAAAGCCAACAAGTAAAAAACAAGTACGCTCTTTATTGTTTCTCGTATCGAGAAGTACGCGAATTTTCTTCTTTTCTTCGGATGTTCTAACTTCTGATGGAAAAAATGAAGAAATTCATCAAGTTGGTCACTCGTATAATTATGATATCGGATAACTGGTTTATGAAATTATCGTGAGTTTACGTAGTACAGTTATTGCGTGATTTTCAAGTTAATTTCTAATAAATTTGCTAGTTTTTTTGTACAAATTGTTCGTAATATATGTAATCAAAACTATAGAAACGCGCTGCCCTAAACTATTGTATGTGATTCCCTCCAAAAAGTACGTGCACCGCGCCATTACTTTCAGCAATGCCGTTGCTAAATAAGAAACGTTTTCGGAGGAATCCAATTCCCGAAGGATTGAAAGATACAGATAAAGTATTTTATTGCGAAGTTACTAACGAAATATTCGACAACTATCCGTAAGTACTTATAATGAGTTGCCATTACGTGTGCTCCGTAATT
The DNA here is from genome assembly GCA_038380155.1 of Pseudococcus jackbeardsleyi. Lineage (NCBI taxonomy): Eukaryota > Metazoa > Arthropoda > Insecta > Hemiptera > Pseudococcidae > Pseudococcus > Pseudococcus jackbeardsleyi. The sequence continues at coordinate 58,959,485 of CM076240.1, read as the reverse complement.
ACATTGCCACATTTCATCTACAGCCCTACAGCCTCAGTTTTAGTTTCAAACCGAACTATATATAGTATTAATACGTGTTCCCGTATCATTTCATCTTGATTCTTCTATTATTTTAAATTTTTACCTTCGATCGAATTCACGATATCAACGTGACGATAAAATACTACGGCATCCATATTTACTCCTACCACCCATTCTCTTTCGTAGTTATATGTATACGCTCGATTTTAGCCAAGTTGAAGTAACGTGTAACTCAATTTCTTGTATTTTTTTTTAGGGATTTCGCCGAGCGTATAATTTTATGCAATTCATTAGTATGGTCGTGCGAAGAAACTGGAAGATCAGGATTAACTTTTATGGAAGCGATGGATTCGGAGAAAAATGCCAAAAAGCTACTCAGTGATTTTCCCGTAGAAGTAAGAAGATCGTCTCGATGTCGGAATTTGACCTCCTTCCACTGACATATCTCTTACATTGATCTTTTCTCTTTCCACAGCTTAGGAAACCCATATTATATTTAGTAACGTTGACTGCTAGATCAGCATTAAACGATTTAACCGAAGATATATTCAACTATGTTAGAGACAGATTTTTCGTTGGCGAAGTCGTCGAAGTTAATTTGATCGGAGATCATTGGTAAGTAATTGATAACTGAAATGGGATTTAAAATATCATATACCAGTGGATTAATATTTCTTTTGATGCAGGGTTGGCTGTCGTGTCTTACAAGTCAACTATCCCACTCAGAAGGAATTAGCCGAGATGAAAAATGGAGCCAAGTTAGTATTCGATTTTTGTAATCTGAATGATATGTTACGTCACCGTAAGCAAGCTAGTTTAGAAACGTGGATGAGAGTTGAATCGCATTCCGTAGAAAAATTCTCAGATTGAACGAAGTCAATTTCAAACTTTGAATGTTTTTTACGAAATCATCACGATGTGAAGATCTTAATCAAATTCGTTTAAATTTAATCTAATTATATGTGTATGGCAAACAGGAGCTCTCTCCTCTGAGATATCACAGCTCTCTAAAATTCCTATTGTATAAATTTCAAGCTTGCTAACGATGCGTTGAACACTGAATTTTTTGTTTTATTGTCTCATCTTTTAAAAAACCAATCAACTCTAATTTTGTTTGGTTTTTTGCACAGATCACACGATAAATTCAAACCGCCCGGTTGGATATTTCAATACGAAGTCGAATTATTGGATAAATCCGACGACGACAATATATTCCACGTAAACGGTGTAAAACTTCGCCGTAAGAAATCAACATACACGAAAGACAGAAACCACTTATTCATTAAACATTTCGTATTTAAAGTAGACGGTATTTGGAAACTGAAATCAAATGCTTATAAACGTTACGAAATTGGTAAAATAAAATTCGAAAACATATTTGCCGGTTCACCCCCAAAATTTTTACAAACCGACTCGCCCAAAAAACAGTCGAAGAAATCGTCGCAGTCGACTCCAGTAAAATCGCCGACCAAGAACGGGTCTATAAATAAAGCAAAGAAACAAGAATCCATCGATAAATATCTGAAACCGAAAGTAGAAAAGGATCAAAAATCACCGCTTAAGAAGAAAGATTCTTCGGGGGTGAAATCAGATAAAGGCAAAGTGAACGGTAAGAAATCGGTCGACAAGAGGAAAAGCACAGAGGAAATAATCGAACGAGAATTGCAAGAAAAACGTAGAAAAATGATGGAACATCAGCAACAGTTGATCGAACGTAAACAACAAAAGCAGTTGGATTTGCAGAGGAAAAAAGACGAGAAAAAGAAGCTAGAAGAGTTCATGAAAGAGTGGAACAAAACGCGCGAAGATTTGGAGCTGGAAGATTTGAAAGAACTCCCGGCTCCGGTGCCGGTTGAATTAGATACACCGAACGAGTACTTCGGCCAAATCGCAATGTTGTACGAATTCTTTCAAACATTTTCCGAACAAGTTGGCGTTAAAACGTTTTTCCCGGCTGGTATTACGCTCGAAGTGCTGGATCGAGCCGTGTCGAAAAACGAAATCACCGGACCATTGAATGACCTATTGCAGCTTCTACTCTCGGCTATTTTTAAATTACAAGAAGACGAAGAAGATGAAATCGGTGAAACGTACGATTCGGCGGCGTTGATAGAATACGAAAATTTAGACGCCGATAAGAGAGAGATAAGTACGGTGGCTACTAATTGGCCTCAAGCTTTTCAAGGAGTATCTCTCAAACAACTGACTCTCGACGCAACGACCGTTTCGGAAGTCCTTCGACTACACTTGCTATCGTCTGGATGTCGTGTAAGTGAAACTTGTTCACGTTGGCGAAATCAAGAGAAAGGTGGCTACAGCAGTTGCGACGACCCAGCGGTCTTTTTTCGTTCCGAACATCGCGACATTATCGAAAACCTTACGGAGAAAAATATTGCCGCGTTATCAGTTCGTGATAAAATACTCGTTTTAGAATGTCTAATTAACCAATTAGCTATGTTCGCGGTGATTCGTGATATCATTCACGAAAACGTCGAAAGCAACAGACTCAAGAAAGTTGAACTAAGAATGGCGTTAGCTGCAGAAATCAGACGTGAGAAAGAACTCGCCTTGCAGAAGAAAAAGAAACCGGTCGAGAAAACCGACCAGACCAAGCCGGAAGAGGAATCTGCGCCGGCACCGGCACCACCACCGGCTCCCGAACTTAGTAAAGAACAAATTGAAAAATTGGAAAAAGAAATCAATGATAAGAAAGAATCGCTTAGACGTCAATTAAACGAATTATACGTTGAGAATATGAAAGTCCAATTAGGTCCTTTGGGTTCAGATCGCGCTTACCGAAGGTTTTGGATATTCCCCTCGATACCCGGAATATTTGTCGAAGACGATGAACAAAATTTACCTCCTTGCTTGCCTCGAGGTACACCAGCACCTAATCCAGCCCTTATGAAGGAAAAAGATACCATTTCGTACGTGAAAAAATTATTTCAAAAGGAGTACAATAAAGAAAATCTCGGCGTTCTGTCTACCGGAAGTCCTAAGAAAACCAATGGAATCAGATACAGTGGTATTCTTAACGACGCTTTCTCCTCCAAAGACGAACCAGCCAATAAACTACCGTTGACTTGCTGGGGCGATAGCGAAACTTGCCCGGTGCATAGTACCCAAGTATCTCGTACTCGCTGGTCGTACTACAGGACGGAAAATGACCTCGAACAATTATTAAACTCTTTGAATACTCGTGGCAAACGTGAATCTAAGCTTAAAGCTATGCTAACCCAGTACAAAGATATGGTACTTCATAATCTAACTCGACCCTTCATCAGCCTCAACAAATCCCTCAAATTGGAAGATTCTACGGTCGCTGAAATGCGTAAATCTCAGCGAGGCAACCCGATTTATGAAAATACCATGTTAGATTTCCCGCAAGACTGTCCAGTCGAAGAAGTCTTGGATAAATTTTTAAGAAATATCATCATCGACATCGAAGAAAAAAGCAATGCCGGAGGATTGGGCTGTTTAAGAGTAAGTTTCACTGTTAGTGCTTCTCATCGGGCAGCTCATCGTTACGTACTTGGAAGTTATTTTCTTATTTTTTCAATTTCAGGTAATCGATCGAAGTAGATGGATAGAGGCGTTGTTGAATAACGGATACGACAAATCGTGCTACGAATTAACGTACGGCCCTGTATCCAAGGTTGGTCCGGTCGATATTTAATTTCATTCTCGCTCGATAATTTTCGTTCGATATGCTTAATTTTGTTTATTTTTCTACAGGCTGAAACTGTACCCGAAATAAATGACGTTAATAATGCTAAAGTTGATATTCCTAAACCTCAGATTAAAGGTATCGATCGAATATCTTTTCGATATTTTATAGTTCAATTCAATTATTAACGATTCATTTTCATTCGCGTAGATAAAAGGTATTCAAATATTCAACATTTCAAAATCATGGACGAATACGTCAGAGACGTCGATCCCAAAATAAGAGACCTTTCATGCGCTATTTTGCAACTTGGCCAATCGATAGAGTTGCATTATATGAAACCGCCTCTAGGTTATTTTGCCACCAGTAAGTACCTTTTTCCAAAACTACCTCGCTAGCTCCATTTCAAATGTATTCACTGAAAAATTCATTTTCGCAGGTTCCGAAAAAACAAAAAGTTTAGAAAATTTAGAAGTTACAGATATACAAAAAAGATGGGAAGTTTCATTAATGTCATCTTCGAGTTACGCGCAACTGTTCCTTCATTTATGTACATTAGGTACGAATGTGTAATTGTTTACTGTATGTACTTGGACGAGAAACAGAATCGTCAACGATGTTGCTAACAGAAATATTTCGTTTGATATAGATAACAGTATTGCTTGGAATAAGTCAGCCCTTAATGCAAATTGTCGTATCTGTCGGCGCCGAGGAGATCCTGAAAATATGCTGCTTTGTGATATTTGTAATAAAGGACATCATATGTATTGCTTGAAGCCCAAACTTACAGTGAGATTTTCTATCAAGTTATTAATTTCTCATTTGATGTTAAGATCGTTACAAATTTGTTAATTTGTGTTAACAGAAAGTTCCAAAAGGAAATTGGTACTGTCATTACTGTAAACCTCCTCAAAAAGAGCCAAAAGCCAAAAAGAAACATGTGTACTATGCCGGCGAATCTGAAGATGAATTTTCCGACAAAAAAAGCTCTTTAGTAGCGTAAGTATTTTACTTTTTTTTTCAATTAAATAATTTTCTAAAAATGATTCGTAGGTTAACTGAATTTTGTTCTTTTGTTATGTAGAGAAAAAATGGAAATGTCGAATAAAGGAAAATGTAAAACATGCGGTGACAAAGGCATGACAATTGGTTGTTCTAAGTGTTTGAAAAGATACCATTTAGCGTGCTTAGTTCCACCTCTACGTAAACCGCCAACTGTGACATGGTCGTGTAATTCGTGCCGACATATTTCCGCTAAAAGAGGTAATTTTTACCGTTGAATAGTATAAAACGTCTTGCGGTCTTGCCAAGAGTATTTAAGTTAGCCCGTTTTGGAAGTTCTTTCCTGCGAAAATCATTTCTGTTAGGATAACAGTAGCGAAATGATTTAATCACTTTCTCATTTCTTTCTAAAAGATGTTTCCAGTGTCAAATTTTTGAAATTATTGTCCTCCTTACAAGATGTCAAAAATTGAGAATTAAAAAATCAAAATATTTTTTCATTCAACGTAAAAGTAGAATTCGAACATCTTAACAAATCATACTTCGGTGAAATCGTTTCAGTGATTCAGAATCATGAAGCTAACAATTCTAAAATAAAGATTGGTACAAAAATTGTATAGTATTCGAACTGATTTCATTTCCGTTCTGGTTTAATAAAGGTTCAAAACTTCAATTAAAAAATATCTGAAGATTACATTTTTGGTTAATTTTTTTGAATAAGGTACGGCATCCAAAGTTCTAACTTTTAAATATGACTCAAATCTCTTGACCATCTGTTTCCTTCAGAAGTTATCAGCGCCGGAAGGAACTTCGAAGCCGATGCAGTTGATATGTATAAATTAGCACCTTTGAAAAACGTTGACGCAATGATTTCTTCACTCTAACACACTTACTACATACATGTTTTGTTAATTTATACGTACCAAATTCTGTCACCTTTTCCACCTCATTTAACCTATTGTTTTTCTTCTATCCGTGTTTGCACTCGTACCAATGTGTGAAACATTGTGTTTATTGTATTTTGATTAGACGAAAACATAAATTATTGTGAATCGGAGCCGTCGAGTGGCGAGCCTTTAAGGGCGAGCAGACGGAAAACCTCGAAAGCGGCAAATGAAAAGATATATCGATTTGTCAAACAGCTTCGAAGGCCGAATTCTTCGGACGATGATGGTCTGTGATGATAAATTTATCTTCGCAAGCTTACACGCTTCTTTTCAATTCCGTTTTTTCTTTCTTTCTTCAATCCTCGTTTTTTATTTCTATTTTTTTTTTTTACTAATTCGCATGATATCTTTTCTAATTCTTTTTTCGTTCGCTTAGCTCGTTCTTCCTCCATTTTGTTAAAATTTCTGTGTGAAATGTTTCTTGTAAGTTGGGAAATTTCTACGAAGTAAATTGATGTTATTAGTTGTTTTTTGTCGTTTAGATGAAGCCGGTGTCGGCGTAGAAACAGTCGTTGTTAACGGACGTCGCCGCAGGACTAGAAATTCGGCCGAATTTAATTATTCGAATCAGCTCCCTTTGGATAACGCCTCATTACAAGAATTACTCAATAAAGTGATGCATCATGATGCTGCGTGGCCTTTCCTCAGACCTGTTTCGCGTTATGAGGTAATTTAATTGAATTCCAGTTAGAATTAAAATTCATCACGAAATACAAGTATCAATGCTAATTTGTTGTTCAGGCCGTTGACTATTTTGAAATAGTCAAAAAACCAATGGATTTCGCTACGATCAAACATAAACTAAACATGTTGCAATATCACACGAACAGTCAAGTAATTAGCGATTCGATGTTGGTGTTTGGCAACTGCTTTCTGTACAACAAAGAAGCATCAGATGTCTATCAGTAAGTATATTTTTGAGCTTTAGAAGAAACTATTAACGTTAGCGTTCGTCTCGATTGAATTTTTTTTTGTACAACAGAGCTGGCGTCCGTTTAATGACGTATTTCAAGAAACTGTGCAAAGAAATGAATTTCCGAAAAGAATTAAAGGAAGCCGAAAACCAAGTTAAACGACTGGGACCCGAAGATGCCGATGACGAAGACAGTAATTCGGAAACTGAAGAAAGTGAAGTAGACGACGAAGAAACGGAAATCGTGGTCGTGGAAACGGTAGAGGAAGAAGAAGATGATGAAGAAAGAGACGATGACGCCGATAGTTCAAATAGTGAAGATTACGTGCCCAAAAAACGAATTCGGTTGGATAAATAATCAACGAAGTTGAAACTTTCCTCCGTTTAATGTCTTTGTGAATTTTGATGAAATAATTTTCGTTTTGTTTGGTTCCTTTTGTTCAAGTTTGCATTTTGTCAAAATTTTTCACAAGTGTTTTATGTCTGTGAACGTGTATATTATGTAAGCCATGTATATTCCTACTTTTCCCGTGTTAGATTTAGTTTTTTTTTAAATTATAATTATTACTAGATCATTGACTGTATTTTAATTTGATAAATTATATTCACATTTTGCGTGTAAGTTTTAATTAAGTGTTTGTACATTAGTATTTTTTTTTACGCAGTGGCGTCTCTTTATAAAACTTTATGCTGCCTTAGCATTTTGAGTCGGCAGGTTTCTTGGTTTCAAAAACCCTTTGATTTTGGGCAGAGTTCTGCCAAAAACATCGTTTAAAGTTACTTAATTTTACCACTGGGAAGCATTTTGTATTTTTTTTTTTCTTTACATGTTCAGTATAATTTAGTCATACTGCTTGCTTATCAAATTCAAATATTACTTCTGAATTATGCAATAAAAATTGATGTAAGAATTTGATTATTTCTTTTTTAAATTTTACGCTGTATTTTTAGACAATATGATAGTGGCGACAATGTTGTACGTACCTCTTTTCAAATTTTTATAAGAATTTTAACAAATTTTAAATCTCAGTATTTTGTTGTATTTGTAAAAATTTTAAATCAAGCATCACATATATGCGAAAAATGTTTTACCTGTTCAATTAATTTTATTACTATGTTCGCAAAATGAATTCAAAATAAAAATCATCAATAACTGGTTGATTCATTTATAAAATTAGATCCGAATAAAAATAATGCTTTATTGGTAACGAAACATTAAATAAATTGGAATGAAAGCGAGCAGAATTACATTTTACGGGATTAGGACCTTAGAAGTTGAAATGATACATTTACAAATAATGACAAACTTATAATGTACTAGAATACACTTAGAATAAAACACTCTGTTTTCAGCTCAAGTAGATTTGACATTTAACGTAACATTAACATTGAATAAAATCTGCTGATAATTAAGTCGTTGAAGTGAACTCCACAATCTATGACATCTATTACTCCTAATCGTACATTCATTTATCACGCAGGCTAAAATGAACCAAAAAAAAAGTATTATTATGTAGAAAAATCACAGAAAATGTACTTTTAATTGCGGAAGAGAAAATTTACCCATGCTGTTTGCATCAATAAAAGAGTGGAATTATGAAGTTTCGGTCCAATCAACGGATTCATTTGAGCCATATAGCAACACAGCCAGCTGTAAAGAGTTGAGTTCGTTTTAATAGTGTCTACATACAAAACATTACCCAATTGAGAAATTTTACTCACAAAAGCCAACACGTTGCTCCAGTTAACATCAGTATGAGTTGAAAAATTCTGAAATATGGACAGAGGATCGGAGATTAGTATAAGATCATCAAATGGAATTCAAAGTAAATTTTTCAACATTATATTTACTTACCCTCTGTTTGGTCCTTTCGGAGTGTAAAAAGGCAAAACGATTCCTACAACTCCCCAAAAAGCGGAAACCAGAACTACTGGCCAAAATGAAGCACCCATTATGAATTCTTAAAGCGAATGTTCAGAAGACTAATTTTTAATGAATAAAATGTTCGGCAACAAATTAAATTAAACACAATAGAACATTATAACATTGACAACACAAATTTCACCTCTAAACAAGAAATTTACCAGCAGTACAGTATAGAATAAAATAAATGATCACACTTCTATTATTTCAAGATTGGAAAATTTGATGAAAAATTTTGAGTAAAGAATGGGATGGGCTGATGGGTGGAAAGTGATAAGCAGTGTTTAGGTTTGGACTACCCCTTCTGTATTTTTGCCTGGTGATTTCATACTTTCTATTACAAAATCAATCACTAGAGTTCAGGATCAACCGATAATTTCGAACAGTGTTGCTATTTCATTGAAAATGAATACTAATTAGAAATAATTGTTAATTAGATTAATAATAATTATAATAAATTGCACGTCTTTCATCAATTCAAATTATTTTGTGCTGAGAAAAAAAATTTAATGTACTTTACCAATAATCCAGAAATTTCCTATTTTTCGAACTTTGAAAATTTATTTGCGAAAATATTACTTTAATTTTTCAATATTTTCGCAACAATGCATTCGAATTATCACACAAAATATCGCACGTGTTCAAGGGAGATAAGAATATTTTTTCAAACTTTATTCTATTTTTCTGGAAAAATAATCTCGAATTTCGTTTATTCGTTAATTTGTTTGATTGACTTTATAATTTATTGTTTCACTAGAATCCTGCTCAAGTCTCAGGCAATTCTCGAACACTGCGATGCCTTTTTTCGTTCGGAAACCAACTAAAAGAAAAAATCAGAAGGACAAAAAACATGTGAAGAAAATGAAGGTACGTATTTCATTTGATTCACAAACTTTCTACACACGCAGTGTTATTTGTTTCATAATATATGAAACGTAATTGTGTCCCTCATCCATTCTTATGCATTTATTATTTTGGTCTGTAGAAAAAAGAAGAACCTTCCAAAAAAGACGAAGTAAACATCGAAAGCGAATCTGACGATGACGTTTTTGTCGAACAAGATGTTTCATCGGAAGATGAAGATAAATACTTAACACCTCAAGACAAGAAAGTAAAATTGGCCAAAAAAATCCTCGAGGATGTCGAAAAAGAAGAAATACAGAAATTAGAAAATGCCGAAAATCTAAATGATCACGTTTTAAGGAAACTGAAAAACGACGAACTAGAAAAAGCTGGTAAACTGAAGAAGAAATTAGCCGACCATTTGAAATTATCAGAGGAAAAGAAATTATTAACGTGTAAACAGCATAAATTGAGCATAACTTGTATAGCTGTATCATCGGATAACAAATATTTATATTCCTCGTCGAAAGATTACTCGATTGTGAAATGGTCTTTGGAGAACTTCAGTAAAATTAATTTTAAATGTTTAAAATTCAAGAAGAACAGTACTGATCCTAAACAAGACTACCAAAACTGTCTTATCAACTGTTTAGCTATTACGCACGACAATAAATATCTTGTTTCCGGAGATGAAAGAGGTAATATCCGTGTATGGGATCCCGAAACGTTGACTCACCAGCACGTATTCAGAGCTCACAAAAAGTCAGTTACCGGTTTAGCTATTTGTCGAGTAACAAATTTTCTGTATAGTTCATCAAAAGATCTACTAGTTAAATCTTGGAATTTAAACGAAATGGGTTATATGGAAACGTTTTTCGGACATCAGGCTGAGGTCACCTCCGTCGACATTGTGAACGAAGACCGTGTTCTCACCGCTGGTGGTACCGATAAAACGTTAAGAATGTGGAAAATTCAAGAAGAATCCCAGCTCGTCTACAATGCGCCTTCATGCTGCGTGGAAATTGTTAGGAAATTAGATGAAGGATTCTTTGTATCTGGTGGAGACGATGGTAGCTTGTGTTTATGGGGCGCACTGAAGAAGAAACCTTTGCACATTGTTCATTCTGCCCATGGTGTAGATCCAATCAATAAACAACCAAATTGGATAACAGCGTTAGCTGTTTTACTGAATTCTGACGTAATAGCCTCCGGTTCCTGTGATAATCATATCCGATTATGGAAATGGAACCAAACTAATAAAACTATAATTCCTTTAAGTAATGTCGAAATCTTTGGGTTTGTAAACGCGATTCAATTCACCTCCGATGGAAATTACCTAATTGCTGGAATTGGAAAAGAACATCGATTAGGAAGATGGCAAAATATCAAGGAAGCTAAAAATTCTGTTATTTGTATACAAATTATGAAAATTAACGGAATCAATTAATTTATCATTTATCGATTTGTTGAAATTTTTTAATAAATTTTTTTACGTACTTCTGAGGATTCATTTTTTTTACCAGCGAATTGAACGCAACGATATCATTTATTATTCAAGATCGCATTTGTCCCACCCGAAATAACCAGCGTTTGAAATTATTAGCCGGTAGGTACTTGACGCGCTGCGAGCTTATAATGTACCTACGATTTGGAATAATAAAAATCACATCGCTGACAAAATTAATGTTTTGATGTTATCGCCTTGGAAACAAATTTATCGTAGTTTGAGAAATTATTTTCTTACGAATTCTTCCGATTTCTATATTAAACTTTTATTAAATAAACGTGAACTTTTTCTAAATATGGTACCTCGGCATCGGCCATCGTTGTTCTGTTACGTATTCGTATGATAGTGAATATTTGAAGTATTAATTATGATCGCACCTTTTTATACATTTTTCTTATTTAATATTTATTTTCTTATTCCAGAAACTAGTTCACAAAATGTATTTGCTGTTAATATGCGTAAGTATTACAATTAGGAATTTTTTCAGTGCGCAGATCATTCAAGCAAAGCTTCAATTGAAATATTTACCTATTTTGATAAAATTCTAGATTTATTTTGCTCCGCCCAAATACTTTTTCTCAAATTCAATTTAATAAGAATTGAATTTCTTTTTTCAGTCTTTGTCAACGAATACAAAAATTTGGTGGCGAGTAAAGCAGCTGAAGTAGTATTGAATTACTTAAGACGAAATCCACGAATTGGAATTCACGTCGATGGTTTTTATAAAGCCGATGTCAGTGGAAATGATGCTCAAGCTATCCTAGAAACGTGTATGTAAAACATGATTTTTTTTAGTACATCTAGTGATTTTGGTGAACTTCGTTAGAAAATAGGTATATATTGAAACTGAATTCAATTTTTTTTGCAGTATGTACACAATACAACAGTTCAATAAAAGATGGAAAACCTCCTCATATCGTACTAGACACAACCCAGACTGGAACAGCTTCAGAATCAGTCAAAACTTTCACCGCTGCTTTAGCATTACCAACGATCTCTGCATCATATGGACAAGATGGCGATATTAGGTAGGGAAAAAATCATTGAAATTTTTTCAAATTTCATCAAATTTGAAATCCTATATCACTGATAATTAAAATTATGATTATTATGAATTTACAGACAATGGCGTAATTTGGATGGAGAACAGCAGAAATACTTGATTCAGATAAGTCCTCCAGCGGATATCATCCCCGAAGTCATCAGAAGCATAATTGTCGCTCAAAATATCACAGATGCTGGCATATTATTCGATGATTCCTTTGGTGAGTGGGGAAAAATATAAATGGCATACGTAGGTATGTATGATTTTTCTGGAATTTCGAGTGAATTGAATCATTTTTCAAATCATTCCAGTTATGGATCACAAATACAAATCGTTGCTTCAAAATATACCTACTCGACACATCATAGCTCAAATAGAAGACGTTCGCAGCATTCAAAGACAACTGACCAGATTTCGTGATCTGGATATAGTTAATTACTTCGTTTTGGGAAGGTTGAGTACCGTAAAAACCTTACTCGATAATGCAAACGTTAACAAATTTTTTGGACGTAAATTTGCCTGGCACGTGATAACTCAAGTAGGTATCTCGTTTGTTAGAAAATTCTATCCCAATTTTAGTACAGATTACGTTACAGGAATTTTTTTAGGACAAAGGAGCGTTGAGATGCAGTTGCTCTAATGCGAGCGTTTTATTTGTCAAACCAGAACCTGATCCAATGAGTCGAGAAAGACTTTCAAATTTGAGAACTACTTATGGGCTTACTTCTGAACCTGAAATCATGGCGGCGTTTTATTTTGATTTTATTTTTCGAGGACTTCTGGCTGCCAAGTTCGTTCATTTACTTAATCATTTGAAAAAATCTGTAAAAGCTGAAGCACCTAATAAGTAATAATGGCACCGATTTTGTTCCTAGATCTATGGTTGAAGCTAACGAATGGCCAAAGAATTTTTCCTATATAACATGCAATGAATACAAAGAAGAAAATCAACCTTTTAGGAAAAGTTTCGATTTGAGGAAACACTTGAGACAAGTTGGAGAGAAATTTCTTAATTTCAAATTAATATATTAGGAAGGTAGGTACCTACCTATTAATCGGTGATTCAACTTTTTAGGTGAATGAACCTCCATCATATGGAAATTTTTTAATCGAAACGAATGGCCATAGTTACGAAGAATTCACCATGAAATTAGAAAAAGTTTCAATTTTGAACAGCCAGTCTGTGAGTTCTGAATCAATAGGCTCTTGGAAAGCTAGTCTAAATTCGCCAATTTTGGTTAAAGACGTGGCTAGTTTAGCTAATTTATCAGCGGTTACAATTTACAGAGTTGTAACTGTTTTGGTTAGAAAATTTCATTATACATAAATGGCTTTGGCATTCGTTGTCGTATTTCAAATTCTTTTTTCTTCAGCAACATCCATTCATGATGAAAGTGGTAGACGAAAACAATGTGGAACGATTTGAAGGATATTGTGTCGATTTAATCGAAGAAATAAAAAAATTAGTAGGATTCGAGTATGAAATTTATGTTGCGCCGGATAACAAATTTGGTAATATGGATGAAAATGGACAATGGAATGGGATGATAAAAGAATTGATTGAAAAGGTAAATGAAAAATCTCATTTTTCATTTGAAATAATTTCATTCTGTACCTACTCTTATACTTCATTCTAATGATTTTCAGAGAGCAGATATAGGACTTGGGTCGTTATCGGTGATGGCTGAAAGAGAAAATGTGGTCGATTTCACTGTACCTTACTATGATCTTGTCGGAATCACTATTTTGATGAAGAAACCAAGCACTCCGACTTCTCTTTTCAAATTTCTAACTGTTTTAGAAAATGAAGTTTGGTTGTGTATTTTGGCAGCATATTGTTTCACGAGGTAACGTTAGTTATTAAATTTATGATGGAGAATTAATTGGATAGATGATGAAATGTTTCATTTTCAAGTTTCCTCATGTGGATCTTCGATCGTTGGAGTCCCTACAGCTATCAAAATAATCGAGAAAAATACAAAGATGATGAAGAAAAACGAGAATTCAATTTGAAAGAATGCTTATGGTTTTGTATGACTTCGTTAACTCCTCAAGTAATATTTTACTTAAATTCTGCATATTATTTCATAATAATATTTTTTACTCGGTCCGTAAATATTTCAGGGAGGTGGCGAGGCGCCTAAAAACTTATCAGGCAGATTGGTTGCAGCAACATGGTGGCTTTTCGGATTTATTATTATAGCTTCATACACAGCTAATTTAGCTGCATTTTTAACAGTATCGAGATTAGATACTCCGATTGAATCATTAGATGATCTTTCTAAACAATACAAAATCACCTACGCTCCTCTCAATGGGTCGGCCGCTATGACGTATTTCGAAAGAATGGCAGAAATCGAAGCCAAATTTTACGAGTAAGCTTCGTGCAACTACCCAAGGACATTCCACTTCTTCACCAACTTGGGTTTTCAAATTTAAGAAAGACCTCCTTCCCCACTCCACTCTTTTACAGCTAGAAGAGTAGATATTAATTGAAATTTTACAGAATTTGGAAAGATATGAGCTTAAACGATAGTTTAAACGAAGTGGAACGAGCCAAACTAGCAGTATGGGATTACCCAGTCAGCGACAAATACACCAAAATGTGGCAAGCTATGAAAGAAGCACAGCTCCCGGTTACTATGGATGAAGCCCTAAAAAGAGTGAGAGATTCAAAAACTTCCAGTGACGGATTTGCATATTTAGGTATCTAGGATCAGGACAGTTAATAATTTCACTATTTTTAGCTTTAGTAACTGTTTTTTTTTTCTTTTAGGTGATGCGACAGACATAAGATATCAAGTCATGATCAACTGTGATTTACAAATGGTCGGTGATGAGTTTTCTCGTAAGCCTTACGCGATAGCAGTACAACAAGGGTCTCCTTTGAAAGATCAGTTCAACAATGCGTACGATCAATATGTCACTCATCCATTTTTTTTTCTCGCTTTACTCGTATTTCATATTATTATGTTTTGGACAGAATTCTATTATTACTGAATAAAAGAAAATTAGAGAAACTAAAAGAGAAATGGTGGAACTTGAATCCAGCGCGAAAACAATGCGAAAAACAAGACAATCAGTCCGATGGAATCAGCATTCATAATATAGGTAAGTATTTCTTTCGTTCTTTCATTAATTATTGTGGACAAAAAAATTTTCTGGATCCATTTCAAATATCAAATTTTCAATTTATCCAACAGGCGGTGTTTTTATAGTCATATTCGTTGGTATTGGTTTAGCTTGCGTAACTTTGGCATTTGAATATTGGTTTTATAAATACAAGCATAATCCTCGAGTGGCTATGTTCACACGCAAAGTTAGCACTCAAAATTCAGTTATAGATAAAATACATCCGAGTTCCTTGGCAGATTTTACAACTTTCAAAGCTAAAAGTTCTCGACGAAGTCAAGGATTTCAGTGAGTTATTTCCGAGGTACTCAAAAAACTACAACCACATGAAGCCAAGTTTCAACTTTAAACATATCGAAAACACTTTTTTGTTTCAGGCAAACCGAAAACTTGGCAATTATAAATCGAAATAATTGGTAAAGTAGGATTGGACAAATAATTTGTAAAATAAAGGAAATTCTTACTAACTGAATCGTCTTTAGAAAAAGGATAAAGTATACTTAATCTTAGTTTATAAAAAAATAATAACATCTGAATTAAGAAAAAAAAAACACGAAAGTATGAACACAGATTGAAGGTATTTACGCAGTTTTCGTTTGATTATTCCATTTTGGGCACATTTTCACTGGTCTCAAATACGGATTATCGATAGTTTCAATCTCTGATTTCGAATTATTTTCTTCATCGTCATCTTCCATATCGAGTAATTCTTTATCGTTCTTTGGTTTTTTGGTAGGAGGTAAGACCATATCTTCTTCTTCGTCGTAAACTTGATCTCGAGGTATTAAAGCAGTTAAATACGTTCGAGATTGCAATTTGGCAGCAATTACTGAAAATGAATTTTGAAAAATTTTCAATTTCTAAAACACAAAAATTTTAGTTTTAGTAGAAAAACTTACAAGGAAACACATCATTTTCAACATTGAAAAATAAACTCTCAGTGTCGTTAGTTTTTGTTTTAAATTTATTCAATGCTCGTTCTAAATCTCTTTTCTGACTGGCTGCTTTTTCTCTGATCGCTTCGTATTCAGTGACAGGTTTTTTATGAGTCTAAGAAATGAAAATTAATCAATAAAAGCGTTTAGTAGTTCATCGTTATTGAGAATAATACTCACGGGAGTACGAGTATACGCATGAGGATCTGGAAACTGCGGTAAATGATTGGGAATGTAATGAGGTAAATGTTGTTTTGAACCGGCTGCTAGCATCTGCAGTTGTTTAACTTGCGTGGATTGCGAAGGAGATGGCATCGTGTGACGATTATTTCGTAACGCGTACTGTTCCATACCGTTTAAAGATAATCCCATGTCGATTAACGCCAGTGTTACGTCTGCTGGAAGTGGTTCCACTCTTCCGGCAGCTTCAGTAAACATTTTGCTAGTTTTGCCAATTTCTGCGATTACTAGAAAATGAAAATTTGAAAATATCGTGCAGAGATTCTTTGTCACAAACAAATTTCTGAAAACACACTTACAGCTTTGAAACATTTCTGTAAGAGTTTCTACAGCAATATGATCTGCTGTATGAAATCCCGCCTCTTTCAAAATACAGCATACATAAGGTCTGAGAATCTCGTGAGTCAACATGTTTATTTAATAACGATTAGATATCTACAAACAAAAAAACTTGCACCGTAAAGAACGAATTAATCCTTTTAGAGCTTAAAATCCAGCGAAAACTTTTGAACTTTCCACAACAACTTTCAAAATCAAAATTCAAAAATTATTGATAAAAGTTTAATTACTTTTTATTGGGTTTTTGTTTGGAAAGAACGAAAAATTAATGACCGAAAGCATCACATTTACGTCGTTACGTCATATTTAGAGCAATCTCGTTCAAGCTCGTGTTTTTAATTTAAAAAATTTATTTTGATTTCAGTTATATTTTTCAACTTTGGAAAATGAAAATACCGATATAATTGAAACTTTCGAAATCCTAAGTTTTAAAAAAGAGGAACGAAAAAAGATCAACATCATAGCATCAAAAATTCATCATAAATAGACTTTTCGTATCGTTCACATAATACATTTAATCTTCATTTTGTACATTAGACAATCTAAAATAATATAATGATTGCTGAAAAAATTAAACGGACGGAATATTTCTCATTTGACGAATGGCAGCAACTAATTTAAGGGAGATTCCGACACTTTTGGAATGATATTCTTCTGGAGAGCAACGCAGAAGTGTCAAAATATTCTGTAACTTTTCCGTAAGCCCAATTCCAAGTTCTTCTAAAACATTACCTAAGTAATCTGAAATCATATTGAATCGTTAACCCTGATTGTTTTTTTTCTCATTTCTAATAAACTAAACGTAATGAAAATATCAAGACAAATGAGAAATTACTAATATCAGCGGCTAATTGTTTGGCTGCGGAATTATTAAGTTCTCGAATATTTAAAACATGGTCACTGTACGAATTACAAGTTCCATTCGCAACCAAGGTTAATAAAATACTGGCGTAAGTTCCTTTATCTGAAATAGAAGAATTCTCAGTTTCTTTGGATAATATCGGCAAGACTGTATTCAGGGGAAGATTTTCTTGGGATAGGAATGGTTCTAAATATTGCGGTAAAGTTATCAAATGCTCTCCTATCTGTAAACAAATACGAACAAGCCGGTAAGTTTGTCTATACCTAAACCTATGTGCTACAACATACAACAATAAAATGAATTACTTGAGTTATATATTCCAAGGGTGAATAACTGTAGTCCGGTAAGTCTCTATCATTATCTGCGTTCAGTTTATCCCATAAAGTTTTGGTACTTTCTAAATAAAACGACACGGGTTGGAAGGATACTTTGTACGTAATTTTATGCACTTCACACGACAATTTTTCAATCACATTTATAACGTTTTCCAGCAAAGTAGTAGCTGATCCTACAAAATGCAACGAGATGATTACTATAACAAATAATAATGTGTATTATTGAAACAGTGGTAAAATTATACCATTGGAAACCGAATTGAATAAATTTTCGTATTCCTTTTGAGCTGATGAATTCATAATGAGGGGTAAAATTTTCTTTATTGAACTATCATTCTTATGACTTTTCAAACTATCGATCAGTTGAGAATCAAGTTTCTTAATATCCTTCAATAATTCTCCTACAGACATTAATTTGCAACAAAATTAATATTCCGATCGAAAATTTTCAAGACAAAAAAATACCGAGTATGGTTACCAATAACTTGTAGGTAAGATAAGCAGGATTTCAACAATTGCCAGTTCTCTTTTTCATTAATTTGTTGTCCTAAACGTTCGCAAATATCCTTATACTTGTCTATATATTTCAAAAAGAATCCCTGAAAAAAGAAATAAAGTTATCCTTGTGGCACTGAAAGATTGAAATAAAAAAATCGAACCTTTAGAGCAGAAATTAATCCATTGATTGCGCATCCTTTTGTGAAGAGCACACATCTTGCTTTGGCTTCTTTGGCAATATTTATTACATCAGGAATGGTTAAGCTGATGCTACGAATATTATCAGCAAGATCAGTAAGGTTTTCTGATTTAGAAAACATTTCCCATAGATAATTATCTAATAGCTGCCGCTCTAGTGTCCCATATTTGCTGGCGTATTGAACGTATGGAAAGTATAATGACTTCAAAATTGGGTTCCAGTCTGGTTTATACTCGGATTCTACAAGATGACATGGTTAGAGAAAAAGTTTGTAAAACACGTTCGCAATATCTTTAGATATCTTACCATTATTGAATATATACAGCGAATCGAGATTTTGTTGAAACTGGCAGGATATCTGGTAGAATTCTATCAAGAGTAATAATGGTTGAGGGTGTTGTTTTAAGGCAGTATCCATACAAGAAGTTAAACTCGGGTCCAAATTCAATAATACGTCCGCATAAAGCTCTATCATTATATCGATCAAATTTACATTTATGAATACTTCACCACACCATTTCATCTACAAAACATACCAAATTGAGTGACAAATTAATATTCATTTTTATAATCAACGGTAACAATATTATTTCAAATCGTACTTGTTTTTGCCAATTGACTAGTAGCATATCGTAAAGCGAGCGTAATTGTTCAACTAGATTCAAATCTTGATCCGAATCTATCAGTGATTTCCAAAACTGACATAACGATCCTTTTTGGCATTTGATGTAATATTTAGTCAAATGGGGTAACCTCTCAATTTCGTTAAACATTTTCACAAATTTGACGGCTTCCTCTGTAAAAGTAAATTTCCACTCGTTATCATCAGCCTATACGAATAACATTTCTACAAAAAAATTACCCAGATTAGAAGTAGTAAATGCTTTTACGACATGCGGGCTTGCACTAGCTTCTAGTCTATTTTTCAACCCCTCCAATTGCATTTTTTTATCTTCGTAGTCGTCAGCATTTGATAAGACATTCAAAGATTGCTGCATACTGAACAGTTTTGCTGTTATTTCTTCTAAATTTCCACGATCAAAAGACTGACAAAAATGAAAAATGAAATATAAAAAAATGGATTTGTATGTTTTTCTCTATCATCTCTGCGTTACCTCTTCAATATCAGAAGCTAAAATCGACCAATTATCGGCTTCGTGTAAAGCTTGTTTCACATTTTCCAATGTATTTTTCACGCGATCGAGTTTTTCCAAACTGCTAATCGACGTGTCGGTATTTTTCTCAACCTAAATTAAACACGAAAATACGACTGAGAGGCGTGTTTTTATGAATAGGAAATTCATCATGTAGGTAGAAGACAAACTCACATCTTCCATTTCCTTTTTGATGACGGAAAGATCGTTCCTTAAAGCTAGAACTTTTTGATTCAGGCTTTCTGTTTCACTGATTACTTTCGGCATATTATTAACCATCTGCAACATAAAGTTCATTTTACGCCATTTTCTATACTACATTCATACTAATAAATGGAAGAATATGTATGCACCAACTTTTTGACAATCATCTTCAATTACAGAGTTTACTTCTTGGATGTAGAGTTGCAATTTTGTAACCAGCGATTCCGCAGAAACCTTATAGAGTAATGGGTTAAGAAAGATTTTATAAGGACTTGCGAAGTGTAAGAGAAAAATGTATTTACTTCGTTTGATTTTTTTGAATCTGTGTCTTTGAATATATTGTTAATCCATTTCTTCGGAACGAAATCTTCCTCGGAAAATGCTGATATATCCTGGAGCAACATTACACAAATGGTGATGAGGTTGAAAAATTAGAATAAAATACAATTATATACCTATTAAAAAGTTACCTAAAACACTTACCATAGTGGATGAAGTTGGTGTTTTTTCTTATTTCAATAGAATTCAACCATTCAATCAAGATATAAAACAGCAGAGATCTTGAACATTTTTAATAAAACGAACAGAATTTATAATATTTTCAATATTTTGATAACTCATAGTCATAGTCAGTCATAGTCGTACGATAGTACGATAATTGATAACGAATAAAAAATTAAAATTTTTATTTTTTGTAAAAATTTAGGTGACGTTAGTGACGTCATCATCGCCATCGGAAGTCCGGAATTACGAAAAATAGCATTTTTTATTTTTTAATGAAGTTTTGAGAATAATTTAAATCTGATTTTCATTTCAAACATCAAAAAATTGAAAAGAAAAAAGAATTATGTATCTTTTGTAAGTTCTTTCTAATTTTTTTTCCAAAAATTGAAATAATTTCAAATAATTAAAAAAAAAAATAAAAATCAGGATAAAGCAAAGTCGTGACGTCGTTGACTGTGACTGGTCATAACCTTGATGACTCATGACTCTCATAACCATCATAATAACAATTCCTGATTAGTTAATTAAAACAACAACCTTATCTCATTTTTTATGAATACGAATATTTTTTGTAAATTTTTTTAGCAGTTGATTTTGGTAATTCCTTTGCAACGTTATTCAAATTTAATTTATTAATTGTGTGTTTGTTCAAGAAGTTTACATTGTGACCTGTGATGACATATCAATTATTCAAAACTGGATGAAAAAACAGAAAAATTCGATGTTTTTAAATGATCATTCATAGGGTAAGTATGAGGTGTGGTATACAATCACTTTTTTCCTGTTTTATGACTATATGGGTTTAAATTGCATTCGTTTTTTAATGCAAACATTCAAGGTATCAAATTTATTTTCGTAGTTTAAATAGATTATTAATTATTTTTCCTGAATGAGAATTATTTGAAAAACGTATTATCACAGCTACATAGTTAACAGCTGTAAAATGATTTATGTTGAGCTCATTAAAGCCGTATTCAATATAATAACTTTCAGATGAAAATTTGGTGTTATGAGATTTTTGGGTCTACATTTATATATTCAGCTGATCAATAAAACGTAGTATGGCCAATGGTATACCTCCATTTCTACCCGCGTCGCCACCCCCGATGTGTAACTTGGATTTTTACGATGATGAAGACGATGATTTTGGAGAGTTTTCAAATGCTGCCGAGAATTGTTACCAAGGTATCAAAAGTAAAAATCATCGAATGATCTATTTTATTTATTCAAATAAGTTTTTAATTTTACAGATGACATTTCAATCACTAAATCCATTGGTGACGAAGAAACAAACAACACAACTCAAGTATTCGACCCTGGAGCCAAATACACACCTCTGAGTGAAACTTTAATTCGTAATAAGGATTACTCATACGATAATTCCTCTCAATTGGTCACTCCTGTCACACACTCCGTCGAAAATGAATCGAATTTCATAAATGAAAGTTCTGAAATTGATGATATGAGTATCCCGAAACAGAACTGTATTCAAAACGATCCGACTGAAAAAAATGACTCTACCTCTGAAGCAGCTACAGGATTGAATGAAAATGATTCTTGCACTTATTTCAAGGACGATGAAAGCAGCGCTGAAGATTCTACGAGTGACAGTTGTGATAAAGATGTACCTAGAAATCAGACAAACAACAGTATTAATTCAAATAACGATTCCTATTTAGAAAATTCAGTCGCCAACGATACGATCAAACCTGACCACGATTTACCTCCCGATAACAACTTCAATTTACCCGACAGTATTCCAGCTGTGGAAGATGATTTTAACGCATTCTGCAACGTTACTGAACCGAACGAAACTGTTGCAAATCATTCAATATCCGAACAAACAAAACCAGACTTACAAAGAGCGTTTTCTGAAGATAGTGATGATAGTAACACACCAGATATAGATTTCAATTGCTTCATCACTTGTCAACCAGATTTCGAAAATCAACAGTCCAACAGTAATTCCTTAGATTACGACGATAAACCGTTCGAAGATGAGTTTGGAGACTTTGCTAACCCTGCTGAAGTTGATTTTACGATATCGCATCCTAGTTCTTCGATACAGTCACATGAAAACGTTGAATCCGTACGTGAATCGTGTTTGGATACCAAACCCACTGCCCAAAATCCCACCGATCAAACCCATAACCTTCTTGAGAAATCTTTGGATGATGATTTTAGTGATTTTGTCTCTACTACTGAGCTTCCCACGATGGAAGGCACCGTAAATACCAACACCGAACAAAACAATTTCTTTGATCAATCCAAATCTATAGAAGAGTGCCAGTCAGAAACAGGCACTTCTCAGATCAGTTTTGATGGGATAAATTTTAATGTAAATGCAACCCCTTCGTTGAGTCATGATTTAGAGAAAATGTACGACATTGATGATGGATGTTGGAATGAAATTTTTCAAGGTTCTGAAGAGGTAGGTAACTACGAACCTCGCTAAATTTTCGAAACAATCCTGCATCAATTAGCACGTCATATCTTCGTTACTTTGTGCTTTTTCGTTTTCTGGTTGTAATTTTTAAATATTTCTGTTGCCTTTTAGGAACATATTGAAGTCAATTTGAATACTTTTGAAGGCAAATTGAACGGTAGTAGTGTATGGTGCAAGATTAAAGACATTGAAACTAGTCCCGCATTAACTTATAATTGGAATAATTCAGAAACTCAGAAAATATTGTTATCCGCTCTCTACGTTGATTCTAGAAATATTGTAAGTATCTTATAAGCTAATTCGACAGCTTCTCTACTTTGAGAATTAGTAGTTTTATGACCGAATGTTTCCAGTTATTCGGTCCTCGATGGAATTCGGATGTTCCCCGTTTCGCTTCTAATTTAGGATTTAGCCCTTTAGTACCTGAAAAAGCCGTGGAGAAAAAGGATACCCAACCTATTTCAATTTCCCCTCAAACTGTTCTCCCAGAAGATCCTATTGTGGATGATAGCGCTTCCAAGGTGATCATTTATTTTAAATAATTTTTTCAAAGTACGGATAATAAAACCAAGAAAAATTAATTTTGTATTCTAGGTGCCCGCGTCCGTCCCTGACGCTCATTTCGATTGGAACAATAGCGGTTTGACAAATCCACTGGATAATCGTAAGTACCTTAATTTTAAAAAAATTTGTTAAAATAACGTTGTAAAAATACTGGTGATATAAGGAAAAACACGATAGTTAAAAACCAAATTTTTAAACAGATTCTCATTCGTCTCTACTAGACTTGGATTTATTAGCAAGTTTCGATATACATTCGCCATATTATAAAAATAATCGTAAGTAAACATGAAGAAGCAAAAAATAGTTTGGCGAAAATTTTATCGACGCTTCTCTGATCGCAATAACGAATTTATTGCTTGACTTTTGTTTACTTATAATGTTTTACAGCATGTCAATGTTCTAATATTGTTTTTAATTTTTTCCCTGCTTTCTTTTTCATTTTTATGCTTCGGAAATATTCATTTTTATTAATTTATTGTATTCAGTAGAAAATGTAACGAGACATGTAGGATAAAATCGAAGTATTTTCGAATCCAGCTGTTGGTAACTGATTGAACATTTAGCAGTCGATTGTCATAAACCCTGTCTGAAAAATTAATAGGAATTTGATACTTACATAGCAAATATTTTCAAAGTGAAAAGTATGAAGTATAAAAAACAACTACATAGGTAGGGTACCTACTTACTAATTTTGATTGTAATTTTTTTTCGATTTATCAAAGTTAGATCAAAACTTTCAATAATTATTGAATACGGATTTTTCGAATTAAGAAAAATTAATCAAGTTAAAATTTTTTATGAACATTTATGAGTAATATTCATGAATTGTGAATGCTTTAAATTCAAATTATACTTATTTTCGAAATTTGTTCCCTAAGTTTTTATTATTTTTTTCAATTTATCAATCACAAATATTTAATACCTGCTTCAAATATCACAAAGTACATAGACAGAAAAAAATAATAAATACAAAATATGCAAACGACCTCAACTGGAAACTTTATCATTTTGAAAGAGGATTCCGAATTATTTTTTATTTTTTATTAATTCACAATTTTGAACACAATTTTTAGTTCTGCTATCTGTAGTTGAAAGGTTTTTTCTAAAAAATTTAAGAGTCACTTCATTTTGATTCAATCACTTTTCGATTTTGGTTCTTCAGATTTCTCTCGAATTTCTTTTTTGTATTCCAATGGGAAGATTAGAAATCTACTGTTGTTTTGATTTCCAGAAAAATGTTTTTTTTTGGTTCTGCTATTTTTCATAAAAATGTCTAGATAGTTACAGCGATATGACTTTTGCAGTTGGGGAAAGAAGACAAAAAATTGAAATTTTTGTTGAACTTTTTACGAGAACCTCAATTTTTAGTTATTCACCGATGCGCGATGATTTTAAACATCTGCCAAAAAATCCTATGGATAGGTTTTCATCAAGTACTCGACAGTGATAATTTTGGTGATGGGATCTTATTTCTCTAGAGAGTTTTTAAATAAATGTTGAACTAAATTTGATGAGTAACCAAGTTTTGAAAGTGGTTGAATTGACGTGAAATGGTTCTCAGGTAGTTCTAATTCGTAAAATAATATCATTTTTTGAGCTTTTTTTAGTACTTTGAATGGATTATATTTATAATAGTCGTTATAATTTTGCATGTGTATTGAATTTTTTACTGTTGTCTTAATCATCTGAAAAATTTCTGAATTGCTTATTTGCAGGTAAAAACGAAAGAACAAAAGGAAGCGTAGCATCGACTTACGAAAATTCGTTATTGGCTAAAACTCCTCATCGTACAGAGCTCAGTGAAGAGGCCAAAGAGATATTAAATAATTTACCAAATTTGTACGTTATGGAAAAACAATACATTGTTTTTCCTGTTAGTTGATTTTTATCCGTCATTTATAAATTATTTTACATTGTTTTCATGATGCTAATTATCATCGCATGTGAAGTTTCATTCTATCATTTTTGTTCGTAATAAAAACTTCTCAAAACATTTGTCATAGAAAATATTCATTATTATAATTTGATATTTCATAAAAATTCCACAAATGAAGTTGAAGCCAGGAATATTAATTGCGTTTAAATGGAGATGAAATAATAATAATGGCTGGTTTTCTCAAAGAACACCTCAAACTAACTTTCGTCATCGAGCAACACCTGTAACAGTCGTGTCGACATATTCTTACGAAAGTCTCTTCGTACGTGAAGACGCGCAAGAGGTCAGTATATCGGTTAACAGAAAATTGAATAGGTAAATAGTCGAAAACAAACTGCTGTAATGCGGGTTCAGTAACAAATTCATAATTATATTAAATTTTTTTACGTACAAGACTTACATGTAAACACGCAAATATTGAAAAAATAAATATCAGGACTTGATTTTAAAACTCTCAGTCCATGAGTACAAAGAAATAGGAATGAAACTAAGCAAAAAATTTAATTCAATATAACCCCGAGCGATTTTTGAATTATTAAAAAATATATATTTTTCTTTTTTTAAATGTGCATTATTAACCAATCTTCAAGATTCTTCAACTTCATCGAGATTTTCTTCGGATCTTTCTAAAATTGTATTCTGTATAGAAGACATTTTTTGACGATTCTTCTTGATAGATTGAACTTTATTGAGAAACTTTTTCGCTTCACCGGTCAATTTTTTATTACTTTTCTTGTTGAATTTCTGAAAAATATTTCACAAAAATTAGGAGTGTTGTTTTCAGAGCAATGAAAATGAAGTTTGCTTACTTTTATAATTTTATCCATTAAATTTTCCAGCGTAGGTAACATTGCAGGATCAGTGAAAGTTAAATCTAAATAATCTAGACCTTTGAGTAAAACAGCCTGATGATTGGAATCCCTCATGTCGATTATATGATTACATAATGTAACAGCAATGTTGAAATGCGTATTTTCACCAATATCAGGCTAAAACATGAAATTAAAAAATTATATTTGCTCAACACGTTCGATACGTTGAAAGAGGTAACATGAGCAATACGCACCTTTTCGTGAACAAAATTTGAGCTGGTAAGATTACTTAATACCTTTAGAACACATTTTTGATCAACAATGCTTAGTGGATTATTGATTGGTGCGTTGAACAAGGTATCCATTGTTAATATAATGGCACTCTCGAATAAAGACAATGACCAAGGGCAATGTTTAACGTAAAATGGAAAGAAGAAATTCAAACAGTCCCTAATTTCGACCGATTCTTCTGTAAGACGACATAACATTAGCTTTTCAAATTGACTCGCATGAAAAATAGTCACAAGATCTTTTTTACATACTTGAAGCAGGATGGAACCATATCAAGATCAACCTCGTCAATACTTTAGAAGATTTCAGCTTTCCAGTGGCCATCAATTGACATAATCCATGGACTACAGTGAAGCGAGCATCGACGAACTTGAAATGAATCAATTGAGTAATTATTTACTTAATGATTATAGTGAAAATGATAACAGAATCCACTTACTTCGTCATTTAATAAATCTACCAGTACGCTTATGAATGTGTATCCAGAGACTAATCCGGTTTGTTTGTCAGTTTCTTCAGGTCGCACTTCTCCATCTATACTATCTTCTAACGAAGATTCGGATGATTCGTCATCCGAGGAATCAGAAACATGATTTCTACGTTTTTTCTGTTTAGACGCGTTGTCTTCATGTTTCTCGTCTGAAATAATGAATGTAAATCGTACCTAATCTTGGAAATACGTCGCTGTAATTTGTACTTACAATCGTTCAGATTATTTATATCGAATGCGCTAGGACCGAAACACAGCAAAAAATCGAAAATAACTTTCAACGCGCTAGCACAAATATCGCTTTTACCACACTGGAATTCAAAAATGTAAAATTTCTTGATTAATGAACGACTGAAAAAGAGAACGTTCAAGTAAACAAAAGTAAATTACCAATGCAAAAAACGTAACAAAATGCTCTTTGGCCAGCGCAACATCTCTCAGACAACACGATCCTAAAACTTCGGTTGCTAATGGAGCTATAATACAATTATCATTCTGTAAAAGAAATAAAAAACTTTTAATGGGCCAAGTACATAAGTACCTCATGATTCCGGCACTTCAGCTTACTTTACTCGCGGGAAGTACAAGCATTTGAAACAGTGTTCTAAGTTCAGGTGTCAGTTGCTTAACAATTGCTAAATGTAGCATTTCCTGCAATATAGTCAAGCATCGACGAACACTGGAGGATTCTAAATTTTCCAAAGAGTTTGCAGGATCATCCTGAAAAAATGAAAATACGTGAGTGAATACCGACCAATTTCTGGAGAAAAAAAGTGTCTTACCTCTTCGTGATCAGATGCGGAATCTTCTGCGAAATCAACCGAATTCATAATTTCGGATCCCATCAAAGTAGCTTTCAATTCTTGAATTTTATCTTGCATATCGGATATGTCAGTCTTCAAGTCTTGAGCTTTGGAATAATCTTCGCTTTTAATGGCATCTTCCTGAAGATCTTTTAATTCGCTGATTTTTACGTTTAATTGAGCTATCTACGAAATGATTTTGAAATTTAGAAATATGTATGTAGTTTTTTGATCTGATCTTGAAATATAATAATTCAAGAACATTTCAATTCGCTTTCCAACATACAGAATGGATGAGCGAAGCTTCAGAGTAATTGCAAGTACATACTTTAAATTTAATATTCTGTTCTTCATTTGAATCCAAAACGATCTGCTTGGGTGAATTTTTGGCCGGAGATTTACCGCCATTATCAGGATTGTTAGGGTACAGCAAATCATTAATCAATTCGGTTATTTTCGAGATACTCTCATTAAGATTGGTTTGTAACATGAAGTACAATTCTGTTACAGGTCTAATCGTTTCCATTTCGATATTTTTGAACAATTCAAGGCAAAGAGTTTTTAGTTCTTTCCTGAAAAATCATTGCATAAATAAAAACGTTCGTAAATGTATCCGCACCTTTAAACATCTTACCTGCCCACTTCATCGCCGTAATCGTAAGTTTTACATAATTCGACGAGTTGAATCAAAATGAATTCTTGTTCCTTTTTTTTCCAAGTTTCGTCCTCAATAAATTCCGCCGAGGTGACTTCGTAATACCTAATAATATTAAAATAATGATCTTAAATAAAATCAATACTTGAACGCTTGTTTTGAAAAATGACATGCCATTACGTTTTAATGTAGGTACAAAAAATACTAAGATCTGGTAACAGGCCATCTTGAGTAGCATCATACGATTTAGTAGATTCCCATCGATAATTATTTTTTTCGGATACCATGGACGATACGAAAAATACGTAGCATCTCCAAAAAAATGCAGATTCTGGGGTCAATTCGTCGAATGTAATTAAATTCATATTATCCATAATCGGTTTCAATGTCTGTACAGCATTATCATCAGCCGAAGAACTGAAGTAACAAAAAAAGAATAACAAATCAGCCAAATTTCATATCTTGATAAATTATTTTGAAATAGTTTGAATACCCACTGGAAAAGAGACATCAAAGCTTTACAAGTCATTTCCATTGAGCTGACTTGTAAATCCAAAGCTTTTAACAAATCTAAATAGTTATAATCCAATCGTTTAAGCCAGGCCGGCAACAAGGTATTTTTTACCGTAGTTCTAACCAATTCTAAAAACAAACACAATGGCAATTATAATTTTGAGAAAAATGAGGCAAACTTGCAGTATAAAAAATTAAAAAAAATTACTCATTACCATTGTTATCATAAAGACCAGTATCCAATAGTCGTTTTCGTTGCTCTATTGTGAATTGTTTGATATGCAATCTACTCAAAACTATGTACGCTTCCTTGCGTACCTTTTCCGATACGTCATCGGTACGTTCGATAATTTTTTCAATTAAATATCTATGCACTATAGATATTTTTGATAAGGCCAATCGCCGGACTTCGGCCGATGTATCATTTTCCATGCAGTTAGCAAGAGCTGCGAAACATGAAATATACATATGCTTCAAAATACAGTAAATTTTCTTCGAGTAGAGAATAATTTCGAGTACCTTGAGTAACAGGACATTTTTTATCGGAATTATCTTGCAATCGGTATACAGCTAAAATAGCTTGCATTCTAATCAGCGGAACTTTATCCTGAGCAAGGACATAGAATTCCATAGATTATATCAGTTCTATCTTCAAGAATAATACGTTGGAATACTTTACTTTGATTCTTTCGAGCATAATATGAACTATAATATCGCAGATTTCGCAATCCAACATGGCATCCTTACTCATCCTGAGGAGTAGTTTAGATATAAATTGGCAAACTCTTTTCCGAACGATCGGCGATGGCACATCATGATTCTGCAAACGTTATAAACTCAAAACTGATAACTTCGTTTCTTATAATCAGATTGAAATACTGTAACTCACTTCTTTCAAAAAATTGAAAATATTATTACAGAATTCCAACGTTTCTTTAGGTACGTGTGAATTATCCGGCGTGTCCAATCCGGCCACAGTAATAATAAATTGGGTAACGAATTCAAATACTTTATCGACGGCGATGTTGACGTCTCCCAAAGCACTGAGGGCTGTTTTAAGACATGTGATAAAACTACTGATAAACTCATCGTCATCCCTCTGGAACAGAATTCATAAACTATGTTGGTTACAAAAGATGGGAGAATTTTCGGAAATAGACAGAAAACTTACTTCGTTATAAATACGAATCAATTTCGAGACGAGAGGGTCTTGAATATGATCTAATTGCGCTTCGTTGAAAATGGCCGAAATTTCGGGATCTCTTCTAATTTCAAAAATCGGCATTCTTACGCGAATAATCTAATTCTAATTATAAAAATTAAACGCAAACTAAGCAAAATCTTCATTGTTTTGTTTCATTCATAAAAAACACAATTGCAAATTGTGCGCGTTTTTCATTCAAAAAACAAGGACCAAGAAAAGGTAGGTCACGAAATTTTAGATTAATGAATGACGTCAATTATTTCAATGTTTATTTCATATTTTCGACCAATCATGTATTTGAATTTAATCAACAAACGCGGATTGGGTAAAATTTCGCTCATAATAGCCAATGAGAAATGGAAAATAAACGAACGAATTTCTCCATTATTGTTAACCCTCGTATTACTCACTCACACACAATCACAAGTCAAAAATATTTCGTTACGAAAGCAGTGGTTCGTAACATATTAATTACGTAAAATCACATTGCTAACGTTGTTTCGTATTTTTGTGTTTTTGAAAATTATTTAAAAATCTGAAAATTTGAGAATTTCTAGGCCTACTGATCGGCTTATAATCGTATTCGTGTTATTGATGTATTGATAGTCACTAAAAAACATCTTAATTATCGTTAAATTGTATTAATGGTGATATGCATTGCGCTTTAATGCATTAAGAATAACTATCCTATAAAGAATTCTTTGTTTGATGTTCTAATTTAAAATAAAAAACAAAAGTAAGTTGCTTTCTCACTTTTAAAAATTGAACTTTTAACTTTCGTTGCGAGTGTTTGCTTATATTCGTCGGTGTTTCTTTCAATCTTAACGTTCAACCTTGCTTTGTAACATTTCATTTCCAGTCATCGGAAAATCGTACGTTCGTTTGTAACTTCGTACAGAGACTACACTTCTTACATCAAAATTATAATTTGGAAAACATTTTCCTCGTTTAAATCACGCATACGTATGACGATTTGATGCAAAATTTGAATCAAATTACGTAGGTAAGTTGAGTTAAATTGATACATCTTGTAGAACGAATACAGGTGTTTCAGTGGCTCATTTCATCATTATTACGATCAATAATCATTAGAAAATGAAATCGCATTATTCAATTGCTGTTCATTCATTTCCGTTAATTTGCGCGTTTTTGAATTTTATTCATCTTTTTGTTTATATTACGCCGGAATGTCGATGGTTTTTTGTTTATACGTTATACGCGA
Organism: Pseudococcus jackbeardsleyi; assembly: GCA_038380155.1. Taxonomy (NCBI): domain Eukaryota; kingdom Metazoa; phylum Arthropoda; class Insecta; order Hemiptera; family Pseudococcidae; genus Pseudococcus; species Pseudococcus jackbeardsleyi. Next base: position 58,928,278 of record CM076240.1, on the reverse strand, counting down.
TGTGTAGGTTTTCCAAATGTTTATGTATAACTTAACGATGTGAAATCTCGTCAAAAGGAAACATTTAACTTTTCACTAACAACGTTACGAGCACGCGATGATTTGTGTAGTTCTTCACTCTCGTCACTCCAATTGAGCAATAGTTCGATGCGTTGATAAAAAAAAGTTTGTTGACGGAAATACAGGCCGTGTTTAAAGGATTTCTCAAGTAATACAACGAGATGGTTGCGTAATTTAATGAAAAATGCGTTTAATTGCAGGCGTCCGTTATGCTGTCTGAAATGTAGAAAAAATCCAAGTCTTACGAACTAACTTGTAGGTATGGGAGGCTCATTAGATAAACCGAAAACTGATAAACACAATGAACATGGATGCGGTAACGGGCTCAAGTATGGCGTTGCTAGCATGCAAGGATGGCGAGTCGAGATGGAAGATGCTCACTGCGCTATAACTGGCTTGAGCGAAGAGCTTAAAGACTGGTCGTTTTTTGCCGTCTTCGATGGACATGCCGGTGCCAAAGTTTCAGCTCATTGTGCTGAACACCTGATGGAATGTATTGTGAATTCCGAAGAATTTCGTAGATCTGATTTCACTAAAGGGATCAGGTAACTTGCACGTTGTGTTGTAACTATCTACGAATTTGATATAGTGCTTGAATTCGTTTTCCGGTGATGTTTTAGGTCAGGATTCTTACATTTAGATGATAGCATGCGTACGTTACCGGAATTAGCTAGCGGTGAAGATAAATCAGGATCGACGGCTGTTTGCGCATTGGTATCGCCGCAACAAATATTTGTAGCTAATTGCGGCGATAGCAGAGCTGTGATTTGTAATTCAGGAATACCTACATTCGGCACTCAGGATCATAAACCGGTACTACCTGGCGAAAAAGAACGTATTCAACGTGCCGGAGGTTCGTATACGATGCTTCACATTTACATCATAATCTTTCAAAATTAACTCTATTATTCTGTCCACAGGAAGCGTAATGATTCAACGGATCAATGGCTCGTTGGCAGTTTCAAGAGCTTTAGGAGATTACGAGTATAAAAATGTAGAGGGACGAGGTCCATGCGAGCAATTAGTATCACCAGAACCTGAAATATTTGTTAGAGACCGAGACGAAAAGGATGAATTCTTGGTGTTAGCGTGTGATGGTGTTTGGGATGTTATGTCTAACGAAGATATTTGCAATTTCATCCGATCTCGTCTTCTTATAACAGATGATCTCGAAGCCATTACCAATCAAGTAGTTGATACTTGTCTCTATAAGGTAAAACATCTTGTAATTTCTATTCTTCTTCGGGATTTATTGTATAATTCATTTTCATATTACAGGATAGTCGTGATAATATGAGTATTGTACTAGTCACTTTCCCCGGAGCACCCACTCCATCTCCAGAAGCTATTCAAAAAGAAAAAAATCTCGAAGAAGTTATTGAAAGACGAGTCAAGAGTGAGTTTACATTGAGCCTGTTCCCAAATTTTAGTGATCCGCCTCTAATATTAACCTCCACTTACAGATATAATTAGTGAAAACGAGCATGTCAGCTTTGGAAAAGTGTTACATATGCTGGAAGAAGAGGATTTACCCGATTTACCTCCTGGCGGTGGTATTAGTGCTAAGTGAGCTAATTTTTTAAACTCTTATTTTTTTCGTTCAGCCAATTGAACAAAAATTACGATTTTTAACCTGATTTTCTTTATGTTTAGGCGAAGTTTCATTGAAAGTATATTCGTTAAACTGTGTCCAGATCAAGCCAATACGCTTAGTGTAATTATATAACTTTTTTTCTACTTAGCAATTCGATAGTTGGTTAAATTATTCTTTTTGAAGGTCGTGATTCTAAGACATAGGAAAAGCCCTTTTAATATCAGTTAAGTGATTTCGAATCACTAGCTAATTACAGCGATTATATTGTTTTATTCAGAGAGCGGAAATATACAAATAAGTATATCGATTGTGTGATTAGGCAAATGAGACCTTTGTACATTCTAAAGTTAGTCCAAAGCATTTTCAAATCTTTTCATACCTGTCCTTTATTGCCTTTCTTTTAAAACACGTGGATACTAATTACGATGTATGTATTGTGTTACAGGATAACGAAACGTAATTTAAGGGGAAAACGATGAAAACATAAGGAAAAAATGAATGAATACCGTTTAATTATTTATTAAGGTTAACGAAACAAAAATTTCCTATTTCCTATACCAATTTTAATAATCAAACTAGTTTTGTAAATATTTTTTTCTCGTTTGTAACCTACTAGAAGAGTTTCTAAATTTCCATCGAAACAACTTCGAGTTCATATCAAGTTTTAACATTTTAGTTATTTAAATTATATAAATGTAATATTAATTTAGTTTTGTTATTAGCCTTTGTTTAATTCCACACAGTTTTTTTTTTGCCAATAAAGAAGGATTTTTTTTCAATTAAGTGTTGTAGTTTCTAAGTTACAAAATTGTGTATAAAAAAAACTAAGCTCTTGAACTAACGATGCGATATGCGTTTTCTTGGGAATAATGAGTATCATCAACAACATGACTTGTCGTTTTAGTTATTACTTTTCCCTGTCTTATATATTTTCGAGCTTAGCTAATTTTTATTTTTATCGTAAAATCTTGTTCTTGTTAGTTACATTCGTAAGGTACTCTGTAATCTGAATTAATTGTGTATGTTTTTTCTTTTTTTCTTTCTTTTTTTTAGATACGTCGGATACTTAAAGTATTTTTATTTTCAAACAAGTAGAAAATGTATATTTTAAATACTTGTTATTACGTTTATTTTTTAACTTTACGACTACCTAAATTTTGTACAATCGGTTGAAAATTTAATTTTAACAGTTTTTCAAACAGATGTGAAGAAAACGATTAATAGTGATAGCAATATTTATGTTATTTTTTTCTTCATGGTAATTTTAATTTTTCTTCATTAAAATGAATAAAAAAGGTACTAAGTTGATTAATATTGATGCATTGGTTCGCATTGAGCTGATTTTTCATTTCTTAGGGTAGTTGTGAAAGGAGCCATTATTGAATTGATTCAAAATTTAAATAAATTAAGAGATGCGAGTGTAGTCAATTTTTAGGGTGGAGGGAGATAAAATTAAGGATTTGATATTAATTAGTGCCTGAAGCAATCGTATTTTATTCTTGAAAAAACCCATACGTATTCGAGATAAATTCTACGTGGTTCCAGTTTTTTTAAGACAAATTGTGGAAATGGATTTCATTTGTAATACTTAAACAAAATATCTCAACATAAATATTTCACTCTAACTAGGAAGAACATATGTTCTTGTATGTTATGTTTTGTCGAAATTATTCGATGTAATTTTCGTACATTAATCAAGAACATTACGTAAGATTTCAGCGTAAGTATGTTTCTTTCAAAGAACATCTCAGGCAATCGCAGAAAAATTTGTAGAATATGTCGAATAAGTTGCCTAAGTAAACGCCATAATTACATCACACAACAATAAACGAATTAAAGATTTATTGTAAAACATCATCTAACAATATCCATTAGAATTAAATTGAACTTCGTTGCGTTGATTCGTCATCTTCTTCATCTCCGCGATAAATATCCGTCCCAACCATAGCAGCCAAATGCGACTGAACGGCCGAACTAAGCGACATACCTTCAACCATTTTTTTAGCCAAACTTTTAGTCTCACCATAACCATTATTTGCACAATAAATTATGCATTCCTAGAAAAAAAAAGGTAAAAGTTATAAATAAATTGAAGAATGTAGAAAATGAAACATTCAATACTTACCATAGCCTGTTTAGTATTATTATTTTCTATACAGAAATCCATGTATAATGATAAAACTTCTTGATCTGGCACTCCAATTATGTGACCCTCATCTTTTACTAATTTTTTAAATATTTCAGTAGCTTTATCGAAATCGTTGGCATGTAAAAGTAGAATAACAGCTTCACCAAGCATTTTCCCGGTCCACCTGCACCGGTGACGATAGTTAATAAAATCAGACTATGAGTCCATGAAACCTCCAGTAGTAATTACTCACTCGACTGGTAATTGACGTTGTTGAGACTTGAGTTCGGCTTTCTGGTAAATAGACCACGCGATGTCCGCTAATGTGACGGCAATTCCGGATGGTGGATCTGTGCGTGGAACACGATTCAATGCCATTCCTTCAAAAAGGGCTGCTAGCAACGGAGGCCTATCATAGACTTCGAACTGTACGATATCTGTCCACACGCGTTGGTATAATTCTGTTGCACCGTTCATTGTTATGGTTTTCACCAATTCCTGCCAAGTATTCATTATTAAAAACATTAGATAGAACAAGAACAATAATATATAGCAAGGCGAATTTCAAAATTTTACCTCGATTACGTTCAATTCTGGGGTGTAAATGTGAGGTACTAAGTAATCATAAATGCGCATTATATCTTCCATATATTCAGTTTGAAACAATAAGTGGAAATAGTTTCGACTGTTGACAAAAAAAAAAAGAGTAGGATATTTGCCATCTTCAGCATGTTTAGAGCACAAGTAATCGGTCACGTACTAGTATATCGCTTCCTTAAATGAATTTCCGATGAAATTATAATTATCATCTTTCCAGAGTAATCTATTTATTCTATGAGCTACTTCTTTGTCGCGTATATTATAACGACATTTTTCCATAGCCGTGAAGAAAAAATTTGTGTCTAATGGATCTTGAATTGATATTTTTCTAGTTTCAAGATCATTGAGAATTTCTTCAATAATATTCACTTGGTTGTTTCCTTGAAAAAGTTTAAATTAATAACACAAACGCTCTATTGGTATTCAGGTACCTGAGAGATTCTTACTATTGTTATAAAAAATCCTTAGAAGGTGAGCATAAGAAGCCAAACTTGGTTGAACGTCAAATTGTTTCACTTCGGCAATCATTTTTAAAGCAAATCTTTGAATATCTTTGAAGTTCCCCATACGAGACAAACTCTGAAGTACTGAATTCAACGTAAGAACGGTCGGTTTTATTCCGTAATCGTTCATGGTTTTTAGTATATTCTGAAATATAGTCAAATAAAATAAGTATTTTGAGCCTTGAATGTTTCAATGATAAATTTAATACCTCAATAATTTCCCATCGCTGTTCATTTCCATCAGCTCGATGCAAAGCTAGTCCGATTAGTGAATGGTAAGCGTTCGGTGACAAGACAATTTTTTTTTCTTCAGCCAAAGTATAATATTGGAATGCTTTCTCAACCTGAAATAACATTCGAATAATTCATTCATTGTAATGCAACAGCGATTAAATAATTTTTTTAAATTACCTGAAAATATTTAGTCATTCCCAGTATAATGGCGGAATAAGTTTCACTCGATTCGGGCAATTCTTCGAATAATTTTTCAGCCAATCCATTATCTCTGTAAAGTGATATTAAATTGTATAATTTAAATAGTTTTCAGAAATTTTTGTGACTAAAATACAACAAAATATACAAACTTCCATGTTTTTTTAACATTACTATCTCTATTAGCTTGCGAAAACCATTTTTCTTCAATAAATTCTGGATTGATGTCCTCAGTTTCATTATAGAAACACATCAATTCCAGCAAGGCTTGCTTATTTTCGTCGCTTATTTCTACAACGCAAACGAACATTTCATAAAACATGTTCGAAATAATTCTCAAAAAAAATAAGAATAAAAGTACACAAAATGCAATACCATCTCCTCTTTTCTTCATAATATTATAGACAGTAATAGCATCGTTTACCGACGGACTTCTGATTATTTTATTTAAAATTTCATTATCCAAAAAATCGGTTTCGTCGTATTGAGCTTTAGGAAGGAAAGCCTATAAACATCGTGATTATGAGTGATCTAACGAATTTAATTAAGAATAGAAACATTGGCATTTACTTCTATCGTAGGCTCAGCTTCTCTATGTTGAAATAATTCTGGATGTTCATCTCTTATCCACTGAGCAGCTTTCCTACCAGATTCCTGAGCTAGGGCGTAAATTCTTTTATTGTTATTGGATAAAGGTATAAGATATGGATCGTCATGAAACTTGTAATGCGCTGCTGTGGGATCTGTTTTAGTTACACTGGCTAACGCCTGAATCAAAACGAAAATTAATGAAAGAAATACACAGAGTGTAAACAACAACGGAGTCTTACTTTCAAAATATCTGTAGGGCCTCTTGGTATTCTTTTGGGTATAATTACTTCGTCATTTTCAGCGACTGTAGAATATTTAATTCTTAAATGTGTATTTTTATTCAGGATATTCAAGTTGCATGAATTGCATCTGAAAAAAAAACAATCTTACTCGTTAAAATGAATGGTTTTGTGAAATATAATGAGAAATAAGAATTACCTGGTACTCTGAATTAATTTTAATAAATTCATCATATTTTTATTCATTTTGGAATTTAATCAAGTAAATTCATTTTTTATTCGGTTTAAAAGAGGTGAAAACCGAAAATTGATAAAAATGAAAAATCGAAATGAGTGAAAAATTCAATACGCGAAATTTGTGCCTGGTGTGTGTAACTGATAACACGAATGCGATAACAATTTAAGTAGCGCTAAAGACTTCAGTGGCTTTGCTGGTAAATGAAAATAATTGTTGATATAATTTTCAGGCCGATTTTTCCAAGTTCGGAACTTTGGATAAGCCGAAAAAGCTCAAGAAAAGTGACGAAGTGTAACGTAAACAATTTGAACGGTTCCAAACTTCCAACACTTTTCTACAAGGTGTTTTGATTTCTAATTAATTTTTTGATTTTAATCGAGTGTAGTTACATATCAGAGTTCCGATAAATAGCCATTACTCGAGAAAAAAAAATCGCGAAGTCGTTCCAGCTGATAATTCGAGCCGTGCCAGCGTCCTTATTATACTAAACATGGATAGAAATATACTTTCGGAATCTACAATTTTCATCGATGTATGATTTTTTAAGTTCATTTTGAGACCCAACTCCTGAAGCATGTTTGCGCGGACGTAAAAAATCACATTGTTATGATGTAAGTATTTGAAGAACGTAATTTTATGAGATGAATTGTTCACTTTTGCCTACGTTATCACTTTAGATTGATAACACTCCCTAATTGATCCGACACTTGTATAATGTTTCTGTGCGATATTTTCTGTTTTATATTTGTTAAATGAGGCCGTGATGTATTCATTTCTGTTGTTACAGCTATTGGATACCGTTCAGAGAAATAGTTTCACCGATCGGCTGGGTTTTAAAGCAGGAACCATGATACCTTTGGTTCAAAGAGATGCCAACACCACTAGTTCTTACGGTCTTAAAGCTCGTATTGAAGATAAAGTTAAGGGCTGGATCAAGTTAATTTTCTCCGATCGGAATTCTCGTAACTTATTTCTTTTTCTGCTGTTGAACTTATCATTCGCATTTGTCGAACTTCTCTACGGGATATGGACCAACAGTTTAGGCTTGATATCAGACTCCTTCCATATGTTCTTCGATTGCACTGGATTACTAGCTGGATTAGTTGCATCTGTTATATCCAAGTGGAAACCGGATGATAAATTTTCTTATGGTTACGTCCGAGCTGAAATTCTTGCTGGATTCGTTAACGGGTTATTTTTATTATTTATAGCGTTCTTCATATGCTCAGAGGCTGTGGAAAGATTTATTGAACCACCGGAAGTGAAACACGAACGTTTATTTGTCGTCTCCGTGTTAGGCTTATTAGTCAATTTGGTCGGTATTTATGCATTCCAACACGGACACCCGGGAGGCCATTGCCATTCACATGGCGGCCATTCTCACGGCCATTCTCACTCTCATTCGCATGGAAGTCATAGTCATGGTCATAGCAACAATGTTGGAGGAAACAGTCATCATCATCATCACCATCATCGAGAAAACGAAAGTTCTTCCGCCGGAAATTCGCATCTTATGAAGGGAGTCTTCTTACATATATTAGCCGACACTTTGGGCAGTGTAGGTGTGATTATATCGGCTATATTGATGTACGCTTTCGGCTGGATGCGTGCTGATCCAATTTGCTCGATGTTCATATCAATACTGATCGCTATCAGTGTACTTAGCCTGATCTCTGATTCTTTACTTATACTGATGCAAAGACAGCCTAAAGAATTGGACGAGGTATTACCGCGTTGTTACCAAAAGGTTATGCAATTGACGGGTGTTTATAGTATACAAGAGCCTCATTTTTGGACCTTGAGTAGTGGTGTTTTTGTTGGTGCTTTGAAACTAGAAGTTTCCAAAGCAGCTGATCTTAAGTATGTAGTTAGTCATACGCATATGATATTCAACTCAGTGGGAGTAAGACAGCTTTACGTTCAGTTGGACTATACTAATATGTAATGAAATTGTTCTGTTATTGTTTTTTTTAAAACGCGAGTATATTTTTCTATGATACGAAAGTACTTTTATACGCTCCAAATTTTATGAATTGTTAACAAAATGTTGTGATAGGGAGATTTTTTCGTCTTGAAAAAGTTACTGGTTAAATACCGATTTCTATTGTGCTTATATTTCTTTTTTACGTAAATAAAATGTACAAAGAACGTTGTAAGGTTGTAATGGAACATTTTATTCAACTTGAATTGCGGCATTCTACTAGAAAAAGGGAAACATTGTCGCAAAGTTGATTACATACAAAAAAAAACTCCAAAACTACGTTTTTTGACCTTTTTCTTCCTCTTCAAATTTCAAAATTGTTGTAAAACCGAAAATTGGTGTTTTGCAATTTTTTCCCCCAATTTTCCGTTCCAGAGATCGGGAGATCAAAGATTCGGCATTCGGCCAGGTACTTTCTATACTTTCTTTTTCCAAAAAATAATTTATAGGGAGAAAAAGTGTTACGTCATAGTCACGTGATTTTCACATGTTATCACACTTGTACCTGTTTGTGTACATCTTCAAAAGGGGGTTCCGCGCAGGGGTGTTAACCGAAACCGAAACCGTAACCGAAATCCAAAATTAACCGCTATAAATGTATGATTAACCGTAACCGTAACTGTAACCGAAATCAAAATTTTGAAAAAATGAAACCGTAACCGTAAACCGTAACCTAAATGAATTAAAATTATGTAACCGTAACCATAACCGTAACCGAAATGATTTTTCCGGTTTTCGGTTAATTGATTTTGCGATTTTCAGCTATTCTTTTTCAATAAAGAATAGAAAAAGAAATGAAAAAATTAAAATATCTGCCCTGAATCAGGTCTGAGGTCTTGATTTATTCATCACTTTACGATTTTTTTTCGAAAATTTTGAACGCCAATGGTCAAATTTTGGAGACTGGAAAAATTTTGGCAATTTTTTTGAGTATTTGGTCTATTTTTACAGTTTTTGAAAAAATTAACCGAAACCGTTATTTTTAACCGTAACCGAAATTTTTTACTACCACTGTAACCGAAACCGAAAACCGATAACCGAAATGAGTAAAAAAATGTAACCGTAATCGTAACCGTAACCGAAAAAAAAATAGTTGAAAACCGAAACCGCTAAACCGTAACCGTTATTTTTTTCGATTTCGGTTAACACCCCTGGTTCCGCGAAAAAATTAACACGTATTCTTATGGAAGCCCGTTGGTTTTTCTCATTTTTCTCATTTTTGATGAGTGATTTTTTTTTGTTCTTTATAATTTTGACTATTTAGACAACTTGACTCAACAAAATTGCCAAAACCAAAATAATTCAACACATCAAAAATGAGAAAAATGATTAAAACAGGATGACTCCCATAAGAATCAATGTTAATTTTTTCGCGGAACCCCCTTTTGAAAAAGTACACAAACTGGTACATGACCGATATTTGCATTTGTAGTAGTGTGATGACGTCAAGACTTTTTCTCCCTATTTTATCATTTTTTTTTAATTATATCTGCAAGTTTCAGTTTCCGTTAAGCGTTAAGTTTTGCATTTTCTTTCGTTCACGAATCATATGATATGAATCAACTATGAATCAGTCATTTGAACCTTGAACGAACGACCAACGACACAAACAAACCTACCTGGGTTGATTGTGGATGTTGGACCGATCCGAATCGCCATGTTGATTGTAATAATTATTTTTAGTAAATTTGTATAACGTAAACTAATTCGTTTCATTGTACTTTAGTTAGTTGATCATCTTTTTAAACATATTTTATATTCATAATTTTATTAACACGTTATAATGAATCCGGAATAGTAAGTTCAACTTTTTCTCTTGTAATCATCCCGATTTGTAAACCATTTCAGGGTAGTGAGTCATCTGTTTTCTATAATAATCTAATACGTACTAACTATTTGCCGTAATACAAATACATTTCCGATAACATAATTGTCGAATTCTTCCCATCAGCATTACAACAACGTTTGAATATTCAACCCCTGGTTAATTGTTTCAAATTTGCAGAAATTGCATAGTTCCTCACTTTTAAGGCCATCATCTTGTTACGATTCTATTGTTTCATTATTCTTGGTAATCCTTTTGTTTTCCACAGTACATGCTAAAATCACTGATCAGAATCTAAACTTAACTCTCGATGTCTCTCTCAAGACATTCCTCTATCGTTCGTTGTCGTCACAATAAAACAATGATGAAGATGATGATGATTAGAGGAACAATATGCATAATACGCAGTTATCATTTCGTCACTATAAGGCGCAAATCAAATGAATTTTCTAGTTACGAGTGTCAACTTTTTCGTGTATCAAACGAAATTGTTACAATTTTTCTCCAACAACTTGGTTTAAGATATTATTTTGATAATAATTTTTAATCGCTTCAATTTGATTGTTTCTATGATTACAGCGATTATTTGTTCAAACTTCTTCTTATCGGAGATTCAGGAGTAGGAAAGTCTTGCTTGCTACTACGTTTTGCTGTAAGTATTCATTCATTTTGTTTGAAACGTAAACCTATCCATTGTACTAATCGTATGATTGAATTTCACAGGATGATACCTATACGGATAGCTATATCAGTACAATTGGTGTCGATTTTGTGAGTATAATTTTGTCGTTATTACTCTAAATGTATTGAAATATTACACGGTAATAACTAATAAGCTAATGACATGTTCGTTGAATATCTTATCTTGAGTGACGTCATCATATTGACCACCCTTACACGTATTAGCTCATGAAACTGGAAAATGCGAGATAATATGCCTCTTGAATGTTATTCACACGAAGATTTATTATTGGGGGAAATTTTTACATTAGGCCGATTCACATTTGTGTAAATAAAATCTGCATTTATTAAGGTCATCCGAAACATCGACTGAATCGAGAATTTTTCGAGCCAATTTCAAAATGTGTCCGATAAAATTTAACGATAATCTGAAATGTGATAAAGTTCTTCTCATATTTGTATCTTTTTTTTTCTTGTTTTCAGAAAATCAGAACCGTAGATTTGGATGGTAAAACGATAAAATTACAGATTGTAAGTCTACTATCAATTCTCAATGTGTCTCTTTTCTCGTTTACTGATTTTCTGTATGTTTTATTTTTAGTGGGATACGGCAGGCCAAGAAAGATTCCGTACTATTACATCGAGTTATTACAGAGGCGCTCACGGTATTATTATTGTATACGACTGCACAGATTTGGAATCGTTTAACAACTTAAAACAGTGGCTCGAAGAAGTCGACCGATACGCTTGCGAGAATGTAAACAAATTATTAGTGGGAAACAAATGCGACGAAGTTACCAAGAAAGTTGTCGATTATACAACCGCTAAGGTATGAATAAAATTCCCCATTATGGACTGTACATAATCGAAATACGTTATCATCTTCGGTAAATGTGATAGCGATAGGAAATTGTATATGTTGGGGCGTTTTATTCCCACGTTACGTGGGCAGATTCCTCTGCGCGTTTTACTGCTGGATAATATATATGTGTATTTCGTTATGGCGGATTTTTTTTTTTTAAAAACGTACGTGTATGATGAATTGAATTCCAAAAATGTTTTTCAGTTTGTGCATAATATAGAATCCATTACTATTTGAGTTGGCTAAAAGCTTAATTGGTTTTTCAAAGTTCATCTTCATCGTCATGTAACGTGAAAAAATCGATCATGTTCCGTATTAAAGGGTCCCTTCGGCGATACGTATCATGAATTTGGATTGCAGTAAACTAATATTTTCTTCGCTATTTTTGCAACAGGAGTACGCGGATCAGTTGAATATCCCATTTTTGGAAACATCTGCAAAAAACGCCACTAACGTCGAGCAAGCATTTATGACGATGGCGTCAGAAATTAAAAATCGGGTTGGTCCTCCATCATCAGCGGCTGCTACCGAATCAGCCAAAGTGAAAATCGATCAAGGCCGACCGATCGAATCAAACAAATCCGGTTGTTGTTAACGACCGCAACGATGTCGTGAAAAAGATCGTACGTCCATGCCGCCGTATCTATCCTCATTGAAATATATCTGTTTGTTACATTGAAGGTACAGTAAATCGCAATTGAATTTTTTCGCCTTTTTCCCCTCCCCCCTCTTTCCACCGTCGAAATCGAAAAAACGCGAATTTTTCGATAAATATCTAATTGTACCTATTTAAGTTTGTTCGTTGATTTCTTTTTATATATATTATTTTATAAAAACATGCACCGTTGTCGTTTATATAATTCTTTCGTTGTTTCTCAATTACGTGCACATGATTTTTTTTAAAAATTGAAATTATTTTTTTAACCTCCAAAATAAGGGTCGAGTATTAATGGTACAAGTCTCGGTAGTCGGTGGTATACAGTCAAATTTCATGGGAAATTTCCACAAGTACATAGCATATTTATCTGTTTCCCAGTATACCTTGTCATCTTTTGTATAGCAGTACTTCGTTCGTGTATTTATGTGTTTCTACTACCTGTGTGCCTGTGTGTATCTTTGTTGTAGTATGTTCTTATTCGAAATTTTTTCCTCTTCGGTCGTTGAATAATTTGTTTTCGTTGTTATTTTCGTATGATTTTTTTTTTACATTTCCCCCTTTTATTATTTATTTATTTATTTGGAAGTACTAGAATTTGGAATCTGTAGTATCAACGATGAACCGATGATAGTTTTCTCTCATATCTGTAAATACGATTGGAAAACCTAGTCCGTTAGAAGTCCGTCTACCGAAACGACCTAATACAATATTTTCGGTTGTACGTATTCGAAGAGGAAATGAATTCTTCCTTATTGATCGACAAGGCTTCACTTAGAATGGACTGATTCCATATCACATTCTTTAGTTAGGATAGCGATAAGATTGTCGAAACAATAAAACAAATAGTTTAAATTTTTAATCAATTTTTATGATTATTTGAGACGTTATAATAAGGTAGTAATGTAATCTATAAATACGAATAACGATTATTCGAGGTATTTATTCGGTATATGCGTCTATGTGTGTAAAGTTTTTTTCGTTTTGTTTTCAAAGCACCGTATCCCTAGCAAATAGCGTTAGCTCCTGTTCATCGTAAGCCTTTGCTAAATTCTTCTAAAAAAAAAGTTCCGTGCGACATTCTGTTGTTTTTTTTTAATCTTACGGAAATTATTATTTTACGAGTATCTTATCTATGATTTTCCTTATCTTATCTCTGGTTATGTACTATATAAATTGAATATATTATTTTGAATTTTTACCTTGGTGTTGTTTTTATGGCGTGTATGGTACCGGCTGCCGAGATTAAGTGGAGAGAAATTTTGAATGGACATAATGTATACTTGAAGCTTTGGATAAAATGACGAAAAATGGGTATTTCGGTTGATTTACTACGTTCACGAATTTTTTTCTTCGAATGAATTTTATTTTGTTTTTGTTTTTCAATTTTAACATTTGGTGTGAATTTTTGATTTCCATTCTTGGAATTTTGATATGAATTTCGGTGTTTTCAGTCTATTATTTCGATTAATCGGTTAATCTGACATTTTTTTGTTTCAAATTTGGTTCATGTTCTCTTTACTTCTTACTAATGTTTCCAAAAAGTTTCAGTTTTACTGTGCAATGTTTCTATAATATTTTTAAATTTCCAACTTCGAATTTGATACCTATTAAAATTTTAATGATAGTGAAGAGACACCAGCTTTGTGACTCACATAAATTTACCAATCGTTTTTTAAATGATGTTTCGGTGTCAGTTTTTTCCTGTTTAGTGCTATTTCTTTTTTCATTCTTGAAATCTACTTCGTATTCGTATCACCCTTTTTCTTTTTCAAATATTACTGTCCTTTATAGGCCCAGTTGATTTTTTATAAGACGTGAAATTATTATATTTTATGTTTCAGAATGGTTCCAGCTAATTGTAAAATTCCAATCAATCACAGTTAAATACCTATGAAGTATCAAGTAACGTAGTTCAGCCAACTTGATCAAACCGGTTGTCGTAGGATCTGCATGAATATTCAGATTAAAATTGAACTATTATTTTTTAATTATTAAAAATTTTTACTTGAATTTTATATTAATAACTTTTAACACAATTATAGAGAAAACGTAGGGAGTAAATTTGATTCAATATCATTTTTAATCTGTTTTTGTATAGTTATTAATAACCTTATTTTAAAGATGTAGCTTGGTGCATTACATGGATTCTTTGGTTATCGTGATCTATAATTAAATAAACTACCTACGTGTAATTTTGTTGAATTACTATTATCGTTGTTACATACTGTATAATTATCATCCTGCATAATGCGTACATTTTCTATAGGTTACATTTTTTTTTTAAAGTTTAATTTCTAGCAATTTTTTGTTTGTGTTATTTTTTACAGATAGAAACAAGTTGCAATTGCGAAGCTTGGTATTGTTTGTAAATTATTTGCCTTTTTTGAATCTAATATAATTAAATATTATGTTTCTTTTACTGGGAATTTTCATTGTCGACCTTTTTCATTTGGTTGTGAGAGACGAGTCATTGAAAATTGCACTTAATTCGTTGCTACCAATTTAAATCCATAGTTTTCTAAAATAATTTTTTTTAGCGGAAATTGAAAAATTAAACTTAGACGTAAGTATCGAAGAGCTGAAGCGTTTAACAGTCTGGTTCGGAAAAGTGCGGAAATTGACAGTCTACCAACTTTTTAGCTCTTCACCTCTGCGTCTGCAGAGATCTTTTTCAAATTTTGTTAGAAGCTAAAGAAAAGTATGCTCTGTTGTTACAAATTCTAGAAATAATGCTGTAATCGATCCGAAAGGTCACCTATAGTACCTACTGTAAATGGGTGTTATAATTTAAACCACTTTGGTAGAATTTTCTCATTTTTCTGGTATTGGAAAATTTGAAAAAAATTTCAAGGTTCCCAAATGTCTCGAAACCAGTCTCAATAAATCCGGGAAACCAGAAATAGGATGTGAATTTAAGCATTTTTCATTAATTAGACTGAAATATTATTATTCACTTTTCGCAGGGCCAGGGGTAATTTTGAATTTTTAATAATTTGCTGTAATTCCAGAGGTTCCTGAAATTTAATGAAGGTAATACATACATAGGTAGAGGTACTATTAGAGTATTTTTATTAGGATCCAAAAATATCTATTGGCGTGGATAATTCAATTAAAATGAAAAGAAAGCAAGATTTTACAAGATTTCGAAAAACGACATAATTTTTGATTTAATTATTAATAATTTAGATATCGTTTTATTTAAAAATAAAAATTTGGAGAAAATATACTATTTGGTCACACTGTTTTATTTTCGGTAAAAATTTTGAAATTGAAATGACTCAATGTGCTCAATGACTGTCTTTTGCAAAATGCGTGCTATATAAAATTTTCTTTCTTTGAAATTCGAAATCGAATGTAAAATTCATTGGTATTTCGGTGGTTGTGTCGGTGTTTTTAGTGAAGTTTTACTGGTTTCTTGTCGCGGATACATAAATAAATTATTACTTAATGTTTTTGGTGCATAGAACGTTATATAGTGTTCAAGATGGTTCATATTATTACGAAGTAAGCTAAAAGGATACCCGGTGAGAGAATAATGGAATATAGTTTCAATATTTGATTTTTTGGTGGATCTGCCGTGATCATGAACATATTAATGAAGTTGAAAAGGTAAAAGGAACCGAAAGCTATACTAAAACAACTCTTATTACGTTGGGTATGACTGATTGTTTCTGAAAAAGTACCTTTGAATTGACTGTTTACGATCTAAATTAATTAGTATACAGTGTTACGAGTTCATTCGTATTCTCTTGGAAGAATGTACCTAATGTTGCTGGAAATCCTTCGTTTCATATCGAATTCAAATCCCACGACCAATATTGTCAGTCAATTGAGTATAGATACTTGAAGCAGAGTTTATTTTCGCAATGAAGTCCTCTTCAGAACTCTGATACCTATAGCTATTGCGTATAACAACATTATCAAAGCACAATTATTTCTAATTTTGTAGGTACATGTGATGAAATAATTATTAATAAACTCAATTGTTTTTCCAGGCAAATCCGGGTATTTTTTCATTGATGGTTCGCGAATTCATCTCAAATGACTGAAATTCAAATGCCATATTCGATATTTCATTTTTGCCGGCGGCGCCGTTACCGATCATATCTATGCATACATTTCTTGTTTGGTTGATAATGATCGGGATGATTGGAGATCGTAAACGTTCACTGTTTTCTTTGATACTAACATCTCCGTAAACAAAATGAAATTATTACCTCAGTTCATTGATGCTGTTTGAGGTAAGTCTTTAGAAGAATTATTTTCATAATGTATATTGGTCGAAAATTCGCTTATCATAATGTGGCAGTATGAACCGAGTTCCGAGTTTTATTTATTAGTATAACTACCGTACGTCTTCCAGACGTCATCAGTTTTTCAATATATGACCGTTTACTGCAGAATCGACTACGCAATGTACCTAACTTGTATTCGGATGGATATTCTCATAGGTTATCAAAATTAATGAATATAATTCTTCATCTTTTAATCTAGATTTGTGGCAATATTCGTCTCATCGTCTCTGATGGTCAATCAGAAAGTCCGTGCACATTGTTCGTATTTAAAGATGATTATGGATTGTAAATAAAATTACCGCTTGAATTTTGAATCGCGAAAGAAAAACTCTGTTGGATTTGTTCATTATTCGTTTATATCTATTACGTTTTCATTTACCGGAAACGTGAAAACTATGTGTTTATTTTATTCACTATCCGAAAATGTTGTGATGATTTTTTAGTTCAGTTTGTGGGATTATTGTTTATTATGATTTTAGTTTTTGCGAAAATATGCATGTACCGGTTTATAAATAATGAGGTAAGTATATATGCGCATGTTTGTGTTGACCTTTACAGTAATATCTTTCTAATAGCGTGTTTGTTTTACAGATTCTGTGCTAAAATTTCAACATTTTGATTTCAATCACTTGTGGAGAAATTTTGGAGAATCAAACGAGGCAAAGGTTGGCTCAACAAAGATCGAGGAATTTAATGAATTAATATCAGTATGGTTTTGTGTTTACAGGATGAATTGTTTAAAAACACGCCGGCTTTGATCGAATAGGGTGTAACATCAAGATAATGTTTCAACTTTCTGACTTGAAACGTCGATGCATATAGCGTGATTGAATTGATGGAAACGGTAATTTTCGAACGATGAATTTTGTGGAAGAGAACGTTTCACTCAATAACTGCGAAATCATTTTTTGTCAACGAGGGTATGGAATATTTAATAGGTACTTTCCATTGATATTTGAATTAGTCAACTCTTCAACTGTAGATAGATAGATAAGTACTCTGCAGTTGCATACATTTTTTACTTTAAAAAAGTACTAGGTATACTCAAATTCTCCATTTCATTAATATTTTCAAACGAAAAAATGTTTTTTTTTTTTCAAAATTGACGATTAATCTATATACCTAGGTTTTTATTCAGTTGACTCAATTCAAATTCAATCAATTCTAAGAAATAAAAACCTCGATGAAATGAACAGAAGAGTTGAATGTTAGGTAACCATTAAGTACATATACACTCTCCACTCAACGTTTTTAAAAAAAAATAGTGTAATAGCTTCCATTTGGTAAATTTTTCTTTAGTTCGCCCCAAAAAGTTTTTATGGTCTAGAAATGTGTACTTGGAAAGATTTTTTGGATTAAATTTTCTTCTAAAAGGTATTGAAATACGCACTACTTATACAGTTTTACTTTTCTTAACATTGAAATTCGTACTTTTTTTGCTTGTCTTTGTATTATTGTAGTATCTTAGGTTTATCTTTGATCACCTTTATCAACTGTTAGTAACCTTATGTAGTTTTATTGAGAGTCGAGTTCAGTAACTTTCTTCAACTTTGAAATTACAGTTTAATCGATCAAAGAGTTTCGGTGTTCAGGAGAAATCGATTTTAAAGCGCATTGCAAAAAACAAACAAACATTTACGGCAAACTGGTTATGCAATTTCATTAACGCTAATGAAAAAAATTGTCCAGTACATGTAGTGCAGGGGTTGAAAAATTCCGTCAACCCATATTTTTTTTGGAATTGACCGGACATTACTAAAGGGATCGATGCACGGTTTTTACGATTTTCTAGCGTGGATATTTTCAAAATCTCTGCACGCTGTTGGCCCTCTTCTTAAAGATCCGTAGGATATCCGAAGGGCTGAAGGTGACCAGACAGAATAATGAGCGAAATCGTTGACCTTCGATGTTTTCAATCCATCTTACTGATTAATTCTACATGAAAATTATACACACTAATTCGTTTAGAAAAAAAAAAACTTTATCGCAGCGGTCACTTTTAGGTAACACATCATCGGTCACGGCCATCGATGCCATCATTATAAATTCCAGAATGTCTACACATAGATGATCTTTAACCGAGTTTACTTTGTATTCGCGAACGAAGTGGTTTTTCTTTAACCTGGTGGGTGGTTCAAAAACTAGTGTTGTAACGTTATGGGAACATTGAATAGGTGTAAAGTACAACGGTAACAGATAGGTAGAGGTACCTAGCTGTCCAGGACCTACCTAGGTACCAACCTACCAACTAGTTGAAGTGGTAGCCCGCCGACTGAAATCATACGATTTTTGTACATTTTTGATTACTTTAGACGATGAGGACACTTACGTAATGACTATAATTATACATAAACTTCGCGCGAATTTAGTTATTTACTGAGCGTAAAATTTTAACTACCTTACTTATAAATTTATCATCGCTAGGTTTTGCTTTCCGTACACCGGACAAGAAGGTAATTTGTGATTATTTAGGTGACATGAAGGAAATGAATTTTTCACCAGCTAGTCATACCTACGTATATGTGTTGATGTGGTTCGAAAAGGCGTTTAATTTATTGCTAGTAAAATATTTTCTATGCGTGTATAGTATACCTACTTATCTTTTAATCGAAGGCATAAGTAGGCTTTCTGAATATTTAGCTTCAGAAAAAAAACTTTGGGATTTCAATTTTGTTTTTTTTGTTTAAGAAAAATGGGTGCTACGTATAGGTTTTTGCATTTTTATACATTTCTGATTGTCTGAGAGTTGGTTAAATGTCAGCATCCGGGATTCAAGTTGAAAAAACATGCTTTTTTTGTTCCGAAATTCTAAGTACTTATGCATATTTGAAAATTCATATTATTGGCTGGGGATCCTATTTAAATGCAATTTTCTCGAATAAAAGTTGATTTTCTGGGCAAAGGAAGAGTAGCCCAAAAAATATCACTGGAAGGAATTGTAGGTAATCATTTTTCGAAATGTTTTTACTGTAAATGTGATTTTTCTCAAATTATTGATAGAGTTTTGAAATCGCTCACGTGGTTAACGTTTGAATATTATGATATAAAAAATGTTGTCTATAAATTTTAAGCGACCTTGGAGTTCACACATCTCGCTGGATTTAGTTGAAATTTTCATCATACATATGTAATTATGTAGAAGTCCCTAAACTGATTTAACACCCTTTTCTCAATTATTTTACTCAAAGGTTTCAAAAATCACTTTTTTAAATTTTTTCGCCTTGAAAAATCAGTGAAAAAAATTAATTGTAAAAATTCAAGTAAGTAAAACTATTGCAAAAAAGGTGCTTATCCGGGTATTTTGACCTGCAAAACTCGAAAATATTGGTATTGGTTTTTTCATTTGGTCATTTTTCTCTGTATAAAACGGGGGATGGGAGTCCGAAATTTTGTGAACAATTTTGTCTAGTCAATATGAATCACTTGAGGTGTTCAAGAGCCCAAAAGGTCAAATTCACTCGTTATCCAGCTACGATGGTACCTATCGTTGTACTTACTCGTATATTTGCCAATTTATAACAAAATTTCTCAACTTTCTATACAAATTACAAATTCGCCGATTTACAATGAAATTTATTATTTTTTTGAAAAAATATGGACAGGGAGACCATCTTCCTCCCCCTCTCATTATTTTGTCTCTGGATAATATTTAGGAGAGGAAATTTCAATTCAAATGAGCATCTATCTAGCAAAACTGCCTTCAATTTTTTTCAAAATTAATTAAAAACAATTACTGAACTTTTTTCTTTAGGGCAAAAATTTTGGATCATATAAATGTGTTTAAATTTACTCGAAAGAGATAAGGTTCAACTATTCTTTTTTCATTTCAAAAAACGCAGGTTTGATTCTAACAAAAAGGGGATGATTGAGTAAATTCATTTATACTTTTATCAGTGGAGAACATATTATGGAAGAAAATTTTCTCAAAAATCTGGGGAAATTTAAAAAATTGATGAATTTTTTGGTAACTGTGTTGATTAGTTGAGAAAAATGCGTGAAATTCGAAATCGTTTACTTACTTGTTTACATTTTTTTCCCTAATTCTTTCGGTATTTCTGTGACCAATCATGATGTATCATTCTTTTAGAAGCAAAGGCAAAGCTTTGAAAAAAATTTCATTTTCAATGTCCAAAAAATTCATTTCGGAAGGGGGAGGAGGTTCCCGAAACTCTCTCCGTAAAAAACGCCACTGAGTTGGAGTATGGGTAATCTTGTCTCTCGAAATTGTAATATAAAAAGATCCAAAATGAGTACATTTTTATTCAACAACGGCAGAAATAAAATAGAGTTTAGTGTTTGAATTTCAAATTAATATTGGCAGTACTGTTTTTCTAAATTTTAATATACTTAATGTGAAAATGTCAAGAAGTATTTCAGGGTACTTTAATCAAATGTGAACTGTGCAGGGAAAAGGTACCTAAGACTTGGATGCGCATCCTAGGTCAATTTTTCGGTGAGATAGAGGCATTTGAAAAAATTAGAATATCATGAATTTCAAAAAAAAAAATATCGAAAAAAAACACGTTTAAATTCCTAAATAAAAATTATATTAAAAAAAAGCTAGGTACTTACAGGATTAAAAATGCTTAAAAATGCAAAAAAAAAAAAGAAAAAATCGTCCATTTTTCATATTTTTGGCTCTAGCGCAAAATTATATTTTTCGACTTTAGGTACCCTCTTTCTGCACGGGTCACAAATAAAAAAATGAATGTTCTGAAAAAAAGGAAAACATATTAATACGAGATACAAATCGCATCAGGAAAAAAATGAAAAAATATTGAAAAACATTAAGTAAGTAAAAAAAAAGATAGATATTTTCAAAAAAATTGAAAAAATTGAAAAAAAAAGATAAACATTTTCAAAAAAAAAAATTGAAAACTGCTGCAATCATCTTTGTTAAAAAACAAAAATTGTAAAATTATGGAAATGTCAATTTTTTGTTAAATAGGGTACAACCGAATTTAATTATGTCATCGATCATCTGAACTTTTTCCAAATAACAAAATGTTTTATCAATTTGACTTTTAAAAAGTTTCGTTGCGGTACGTTATACACAAAGACATTTTTGAAAAATTAACCCGCAGACCTAGGGCATATTCTTATCAATAACATACAATTTCAATTCGAGTATGCGGTAAATAAAAAATTCTAAATTTTTGCAAAAAATTATACTCGATTAGGTACTTTGAGTACTTACCATGAATAATGAAAAAATTACAAAATTTCGAAGAAAAAAATCGAAAAATGAGAAATTCCGCGCCCAATCCGTTCGTAAGTTCGTACTCGTGATCGCAGTGACGTCCTAATTTTTGTCCTCGAATCGGCGAATAAAAAATATTGCGATACTAGTCTAGTGTGTTGTACTTTTAAGTGCATGACAAGGGTTCGTAGTTATCCTTGATAAAGATTCCAAAGATGCCTTCAGAATCAGGCTATAGGTCAAGTTAAAGTACGTATTACATAATGTCGCTCGTCGTCGTCGTCGTCGTTTTATAATAATTCGCCAGTTTTTTTCCTTCTTCTTACGTTCCGCCGGCTGGTCCACTTGTGCACATGGTATCGGTTCCACTTCTCTTTTCATTTATCCCGTCCGAGAGAAGTATGTCTTTCACGTGCTTCGATTCGGTAGCGTAAATCTTCGCGAGTATAGAGGTATCTCCGCGACGACGTCGAGCATTTCACATTCATTACGAATTACGCGGTCGGCGTTCAACGCACGCGATTCTAATTGCATTTTTTCAAAAATCAAGTGAAATATGCAATTTGGTTGACTTTTTTCGTTTTGGTATTTTGAAAAAAAAAAACACAAAAAAAAAACTATACGCGATGTGCTTCAATAATTTACCCACCGTTTTAGTTATAGTGTGCGCTATTACCGCGGCACGAATAATTTTCGCAAATGCCAGTATCTACACCATGTTTCAATACGTGACTAAATATTATCGCGATATTTTCCAATTGCACGTGGGCGTAACCCACGATGAAAAATATATCCGCAAAGAGTACGATTTCATTGTGATAGGTGCCGGATCCGGCGGATCTGTGATCGCGAATCGTCTCACCGAAATCCCAGACTGGTCCGTGTTGCTGTTGGAAGCCGGCAGGGAGGAAATCTTCCTCACTGATATTCCGCTATTGGTGAGCTACATCATCGGCACCGATTTCAACTGGGGCTACAAGACCGAACGTAATTCCGAATTTTGCCAAGGTATGAAAGGTAAAAGATGCAATTGGCCGAGAGGTAAAGCCATGGGTGGCACCAGCGTAATCAATTACATGGTCTACACCAGAGGTTTCAAAAGCGACTACGATAATTGGGAAAGCCTCGGAAACTACGGTTGGGGTTTCAAAGACGTGCTGCCTTATTTCCTGAAATCCGAAGACATCGGCGTACCGGAGTTGTTCGATTCGCCGTATCATTCGCGAGGAGGCTACCTCAAAGTTCAAAGATCCAAATGGAAATCTCCGATTGCTCCGGTGTTCATGGACGCCTGTCGAGAAATGGGATACAATATCTCAGATCCGGACAGCCCGTATCCGTTGGGATGCTCCTACGTTCTGGCCAATACCGAAAATGGAGCTCGCTGCAGCGCCTCGAAAGCTTTCCTCAGGCCGATACGTAATCGTAAAAATTTGCACGTCAGTAAAGAAGCCAGAGTGACGAAATTGTTAATTGATCCGAAAACGAAACGAGCCTACGGTGTGGAATTCGTCAAAGATCGTAAACGATATTTGGTGCGGGCTCGTAAAGAAGTTATTTTATGCGCCGGTGCGTTGAATTCTCCGCAGCTCTTGATGCTGTCCGGTATCGGCCCTCAAGAGCACCTTCGCGAATTAGACATTAACGTGATCGAAAACCTAAGAGTGGGTTATAATTTACAAGATCACGTTTCAATGGCCGGATTGGCCTTCTTGGTTAACGACAGCGTCACCATAGTCGAAGACAGATACCGCAGTCCGAGATATATTTTTGATTATTTGCTCGAAGGAACTGGGCCCTATACGATTCCCGGCGGCGCCGAAGCCGTCATGTTTACCCGGACCAAATACTGCGAAGAAAGTGATCCCAGATTACCGGACATGGAACTGGTATTCGGACCTGGAGCGTTGACCGGTGACACGGGAGGATCCCTCAAGGAAATGTTATCCATCGACGATGGACTTTACAAAGAAGTCTATAAACCATTCCTGGGAAAGGATGCGTGGAGTTTGGTTCCTGTCCTGCTCAGGCCTAAAAGTAAAGGATATCTCAAACTGAGGTCGAAAAATCCGTTCCATCCGCCGTTATTTTATCCAAACTATTTTCAAGATGAAAGAGATCTCTATACTCTGATCGAAGGAATTAAACAGGTACTTGAATTCAAACTTCTTTCTGATTTTGATACGTAAAAAGTAAAAACTTGATCGCCACAGTGGCTAAAAATTTATTACATACCTACTCGATTACTTATTCAAGGTGATTTTGTATGTATCTTTCGAAATGGAGTATTTGCGTATTATACGTACGTACTTTGAAAATGTATTCGAACGTATGAAATTTTGTAATTTTTTGGTAGGTGGGTAATTTATGAAGAGCACGCTGTTGTGTTTTATGGATTTCTGTCACATACCTACATGACGCCATAAAACTGCATTATTTCAATTCCATCATCGATTCGATTGTCATCTTGGAACGAATATTAATTTTCCGAAGTGTTTCTCGGCGTGAAAACAGCAGAGAATGTGGCCAATTTTTGAAATGGTACGGAAGGGTCAAGCATATTGGGAGGGGGAGGGGGCAGTGGCGTAGCCAAGGGGGGGGGGGGGCGAAGGGGGCGATCGCCCCCCCCCCATGGCCGGCCATGACCTTTAAAAAATATGGTATAATGGGAGAAAAGTGTCAAAAATTGGGGAAAATGGTCTATTTTGGACATCAAAACTTCAATTTTTTCAAAGCTTCGCCCTCGCTTCGCTCGGGCTTGAACATAATTATCAATCGATCTCAATTTTAATGAACGTTCTGAGAGAAGCCTGCGAAAAAAAGGCTTATTTTTGTACCTCTAATCTAAGTCCTGTGTCCATTTTACATCGTTGTGTTAGTCTTTTTATTACACACCCCCTACCTCAGACTCCGTTATACGTACACTACGAATAAATACTTGCTATGTTTCAAAACGACCACAGAAAATTTGACATAATTCGTTCTTGCCCCCCCCCCCTCTTGACGAAATCTTGGCTACGCCACTGGGAGGGGGAGTGTGTCAATTCATCAGGGAGAAAAAAAATTGAATTACATACATTCTTCAAGTTGATAGCACTTATTGGTAAAACATGACTTTTAAGGGGGTCTTCTAGCTCACTAGGTGATGTTCTGAAGGCATCATGCTGAAGGGAGAGGGGTAAAATCAGTGAAAAACCTCAGCTTTTCAATTTTCTCATTTGTTTGATAGTCTAGGTATCTATGCGACCTACTGTCTCATTTATAAATCAGTGAAAATTAACGAATATCACTGAAAAACAGTCATATAGATTAAGTACACGGCTTGCCAGTTGGTACTCATGTATGAAATTTTTTTGAAAATTTTCGATTCAAATTTTCTCAATTTTTCTTACGTTAAAATTTTCAGAAAAAAATTAAAATTGAAGAACGAGGGCATGGCTAAAGCTTTTCTGAGTAATTTGGTCAAAAGGTCACACGACACTTTTTTTGGTGATTCTAGAGTGAAAAATCACTGAAAAATCAATGAAAATTCACTGCAAAATCAGTTAAACTTTTGAAGTTTGCTGAAAAAACAGTGAAAACGTTTGAAAAATCAATGAAAACCTTTGAAAAGTCGGTGAATTTCGCTAATTTTTTCTATGCTGCAATTTCGACTGTTCATCAGTGACTTTTCACTGATTCAGAATGAGAGAGTATAATATCTAATTAGTTATCACTTATTTACTCACTTTCCTTCGTAATACTCTTTTCTCACTACTTACCTAACTATCCACCCTGGAATTCAAACGAATGGCATTTTTCGTAGAAAAGAGCTAAATTCAGCTGAAAAATCAGTGAAAATCTTGAAAATTCAATGAAATTTTGCTAAAAATCAGTGAATATTGCTAGTTTTCCTGTACTGTAATTCTGACTGTTTATCAGTGATTTTCACTGATTCAGAATAAGAAAGATATTTCTCCTTCTATGATTTTAAAATCAATTAAATATTGAAATCCTACGGAAATAATTTTTTTCATATTTTCCCTCAAAATTATTTCAGTTTTTCCACCCCCAAAAAAGTCAATCTGTTTCAAGCCTGAATAAATTTAATTTCAAATTTTTCAGTCATAAATTTTACCAACTTTTCAGTGAATTTTCACTGAGTTTCAAGTAATTTTTCTCACTGCTTTGTTATCAGTGAAATTTTTTTTCTTTGTTTTTCTCCTGTACTGCAATTTTGGCTGTTGCTAGGTGATTTTAGATAATTTTCACTGATTTAATAAGACATGAATGCATTTGAGGCCCAGTTTTTTGAAAAAATTTATGAAAGTGCAAAATAGTTCAATTTTTTTCAACTTGGGAAAAAGTTTGCTTATTTTTTAAAAAACATGAAAGTTCAAAAGTTCTATTATCCCTATTTAAATAATATGTGTATGTGTTGTTAATTTTTCTTTCTGATTGGAAAAATGTAAATTTCGTCCCGAAAAAATTGATATCTCATCTACTCAAAAAATCAATTTTTTATCTTCTTTTTACGACTTTTTTTGATTACCTAGCTATTGAAATTGTAATTTCACAATTGCCATTCCTGAAGAATGTTATTTAAATTTAAAAAATGTAATTGAGAAGAAAAATGAAAATATAAATATTAAGTAAACGTTTTGTTATCTGAGATTAATAGAAAACGATTCGACTGTTTTTATTTCAAACTTCCAGTTGGACTTAATTTTTTTTAAATGCTCCACCAATTCCTTTTATTTTGATTTTTTTTTTCAAACTTTGAAATTTTTTTTAGATTTTTTGAATTTTTTTTTCAACTTTATGTTTTTTTTTTCTTACTTACTGAAGTACTATCTATTAGGATTAGAAAAAAAAAATCTTACTAAGAAAATGGAAATGAAAATTTTTTGAAAAAATTAAAGTTGAGAAAATTTAGATTTGAAGGAATTCTACTATTGGAAAAATTTTCAGAATTGAAGAAATTAACTATTGAAAAACTTCAATGTTGGAAAAATTTATACTTGGAACATCTAAATTTAAAGCTGAATTTTGGAGTTTCATTTTAAAATCATCTTTTGACTCGGTTCAATCAGATTTTACGCAAATGAACTTCTGCAACAAAATTTGCAATTTTTTTTGGTTCTTATCGAACACTTTTCAGGTTCTTCAATTTCGATTTAATTTTCAATACCTATACCTGTTGAGAGCTTCGTTATATATACAGTTGATTAAAAAAGTTGTCATTTTTTTTTTTTGAAATCTTCCAAATTTGAATTGAAGATTCAACGAGAATCAAGGTTTGGCTAATCTGTAGTTATGTAGAAAAAAAATCTAAATATTATTAGAAAATAACTGATCGAGTCAAGCTTTTTTTCAAAATGTATTCGGGATTAGGCCACCTCGGCCTACCCCTGTCTCCGCGCCACTGCTTGAAGAATAATGATCGCATTTTTAGGGACTAAGAAAAATTAAATTAAACTTCATAGGTACTGCTATTTTACATTAAATAATGAATGGAATTTTACAATTTTTGTAAGAATACCTACTATGCCTACTTTCGCACTTGGCGAGTTGAATTATGCAAGACGGCATGAAACTGCATACTTGACCAATTTTCAATGATAATCGTTCCAGGAACGCGCGGATTCCTGATTTCCGCGTCGTTTTTTTTTCGGTAACAATAAGAGACGGGCTATCTGAAAAGAAAAATTCAAACCAATATTTGATAAGGACGAGGAAACGTCATTGAAAAATATAAAAGATGAGAGTAATATGGTCGATTCCATTTCCCAGCTGAGTACACATCAGGGTTGTCATGTAGAATGTAAAATGTAGAATAAAATGTAGAATAAGTAAAGTAGAATAAGTTTTGGAAAAAATGTAGAATGTAGAATAAGTAGAATAAGTAGAATATGTAAAATAAGCCGGAAAAACGTCAATTTAATTGAATTATGTTCAAATTTCTTAACTGTAATATTCAATTCATGAGTTTTTTACCGATCAGAGACCTTACGCGGGATAGAAATATTTGGGATTTTTTTAATTTTAGGGATTTTATGGCTTTATGGATGGTTTTTCAAGCCATCATTGTCTTATTAGCCAATCAGAAGAGCTGTACAGCTTATTTTACATTTTACACTTATTCTACATAAAAATTCAACTTATTCTACATTTTTACGTAAAATGTAGAATAAGATATTCTACATGTAAAACGACAACCCTGGTACACATCTAAACATAATTTAAATCTCATCAATCACACATTAATGAAATTTTCAATGTCAACTTGAAAATTCGCCAATTCGCAGATGGATTTTTAAAAATCATACATTTACAATAAATAGGCCAGTTGTGGGCTCGTGTGAAACCCGAAGCCATTTTAAAACCTATCGAAGGTCGTCGGTTTGGTTTGCATGCGATTAAATTCTAATTCACCACCATCGTTATTTATATTGCATAAAAAATCGTGCTCGTTTAATTAATTATTTTATTCTTGAAAATATTTTCACGAGCGTACGTGAGTTTTGGCGAATACATTTTATCAATATCTTTTCCGCGTACAAAACTATCGCCAATTCTGCTACGAACGAGTGGAGCGTGAAAAACCAGTTTCCGAGGTAGAAACGAGGAAAAGCGGAATGTGTATTCGCGGTTGGTTTCCGTTGCCACTTTACATACTGAAAGATCATGCTTACATAGGTATCAACGATGATGTTAATAATTAATACGAGGCTTCTTCTCATTTCAAAAGTTATAGATTTGTATCTACAGGTACTGCAATCTGGTGATTAATCATTTTTTGATTTAATTCAATACAATAGGTAAAAACAAACGAGTAGGTACCTAGCTACCTACAACATTATTTTGCTTCGTAGATTCTGAATTTCGTGCTGACTGCTCGTTCGATAGGTAGATAGGTATTAGGTACATATTATTTCAATTATGAGAAAAGAATTCCTATTTTATGAATTTATCTTCTGAAAATCCTAGTGTTGTCTCATTTTTTGTTTCAATTCTTTTGGGTCCTGTTAATCAGTGACATTATTTTTACTGCCAATCATTGAAAAATTATTGGTTCTAATTGTGAATTTTCATTATTTTATTTATTGAATCAGTAAAAAATTGATTGACTGATTGAAATCAGCGAAAATGTACTGATTCAATCTGTAAATTTTTTCATTGATTCCTACAGTGACTTCATTCTATTGATTTAAATCAGTAAAATTTGACTGATTCAAATTAAGAGAACAGCCCATGGTCTGTTAAGATAGGTAGTGAAAAAATTCTGAAAGCAAGCTTTGAAAAAAAATTCTGAAAAGTCAGTGAAATTTCTTTGAAAAATAAGTAAAGTATCAATCTGAAATCCGCTGAAAAATGATTAAACATCTTTGAAAAATCAACGGAAATCCCCTGAAAATCAAATTATTTTGTTGATTTTCCATATGCTGAAATTTTAACTTTTTTCGATGACTTTGTATTTTGTAATGATTTAAAATGACAAGAGTGACAATCGAATTCCGCCAGACTGTGAAAATTCAATTTTTTTCTTGTTAAATGGAATTTTTCAGAGGATGATTGGCCCAACAAAGGGGAAAGGTGGAGGGGTCTCGAAAACATTACGCGATTCTTTCGGATTTTTCAAAAATTCTTTTGAAGAAATTTGAGTTATTTTTTTTGTCCAAAACGTTATTGGCACTATTTAAACCTCATTTTCTTAGAAAAAAAAAAATAGATTTTGGAAATTTAACTCTGATCTAATAAAAATATCTTTTTTTTTTATTTGGCTGCCCACCTTCTACTATTTTATTGGTATAATTTTTTAGATTTTTCAAAATTTGACTAAAATTCTATGTTGAAGTAGGTATAATTTTAGCATTTCGTTTCTAGTCTTCCAATGTTTGAAAAAATTTATATGACTTGGGTGTACTCAACCTATCACTAAAAAATTTATTGAAATTTCAAACCACCCCAGCAAAGATTCTACTGAACGAGCTACGAAGTTCGAAAAATGAACGAAAATATTTTGGAGGTACCTAACTACCTACTACCTACCTACCTACTTACCTATAACTTGAAATTTGTTATGATTTTTGTGATTCTGAGTATCTGAGTCCAAAATTTCAACCCAATTTCTTGATAAATCGAATTTTTAGAAAATTCAACTATATTTCACTTGAGAGTTGAGATACACCGTTTGTAATAATTTCTTGCCCTAGCTGGGGGAGGAGGGCGTCGTCGAATGATTTAAAATCCGAGCTCAGTGTCACAATTTTCCCTGAGATGATGAATTCCGTTTTTTTTTTTTTTTTTGAAAATTAAACTAAATAAGATGCGATGGGCTGGCGTAGACTGAAAGGATTGAAATTACGTTTGCGTTTTCCCCAGACTGTTTTATTTTTAAAAAATCCTAGAAAATGAAAATTTTTACCCAAAATGATAATGTTATTCTAAAAGGTTTTTTTTTCTAGAAAATTGGGAATAATTTTTACCAAGTACCTAGTTTACCTACCTTAAAGTTATATGTTTTTTTATAAAAATGAAAATTTTTACCTACGAATAATGAGCCCCAGCACCTGTTATTTTTAGAAAATATTATCTACCTAATTTTTACAGGAAAATGATAAATTTCTGGATTTGAGATAGATATCAAAGCCTAAATTCACAAAAAACATCAGGATCAAGTTCCCATGCTTCAATTTTAGAAAAAAAAAATGGATCCACCTAGATATGTACCTACTACCTGCATTACATTTTTTTCATAAATCAAAACCGACAATTTAGGTAATGGGTTTAAATGTTTAGATTCTTTCAAAAGTGTTAATCTTTAGAGGTAAAAATTGAAAATTGCTCCCAAAAAGTATTTCTGCGTACTATACCTAAATCGATAATTTTTAAAAAATGCCTATTTCAAATAAATAATTATATTTTTTAAATGATTTTTTTAAAATATTCAAATTTTAAAACTTGATAAGGTGGGGTAAATTTGGAGGGAAGGCTTGAATTTTCATCCCGCCGTTTTCAAGTCCAGGCTCCAAAATCCAAACACAACTTTCTAGATACTCTCTTCTGCTCTATCAACAAATAATCATCTCTAAGATCATTCCACGGAAATGAGAATTTTTTTTCGCTTTTGAACATAAAATTTTAATCAACTTTCATGTTTATTGCGCTTTTTTTTGATTAGTTGCATTTGTTTCAATCTTGGGATATGTCGTAATAATTTTTTTCTAGATCATAGATTCCATTTACCTGCGTGTCGGGTCGGTATACAAACAAGGTTAGAGCAATTACGAGTATATTCATTACTCAATTGGTCGTTTTATGATCCTCGATGGTCGATGCAAAGGGAATTTCCAAGACGATACAGTAAACGCAATTCGTATAGGTACATCTACGTACCTACTAACTTATGATGATGGTACTTTCATTTAACATCAGCATTAGACAGTTGGAAGTCGCTCGCATCTTCGTTATTATTCAATCTAAGTACGTACCGAGTCAACTTTTTGATACGAAAATAGCGTCTTTCTCAATGCAAAATCATTCCGGTGTTGCAAAATTTTCTTCCGTAAGAAAATGTAGAAATACCGTCTGATCTCGAGAGGAGGCTTGCTTTTTGTATCGATTACACTCTTCACGTGAAATCGATTCGAAAAATTTCCTGTTCAAAATTATTTTACATTCACGCGTTCGTCAATGAATGACTCGTGAATAATACAAATTCAATACGTCATTACGAATAATAAAAATCATTTTGCCACCGCGGCTGATGAAAAAAAGATGCTCGGCTGGAGGTAATAATCAGATAAGCTAATAAGATCATATAACTTACACCTCTTCGAACGCCTCGCCTTTGTCCGTTGTACTTAATTAACGTAGTCGTAGGAAATTTCAAACAGGTAGCAATGAACTTTGACGCTCAGACGGTCGAATGCTACATAGGTAGATTAACGTTTTGAATGCCAATGCCTGCATGTTTTACTTTCGTTGATGTTCATGTTGATCCAAATGCTAGATGGTAATTTGATGAAATTGAAAGTGCTACTGGAGCTATGTACTCACGAGGTGATACTTCGTTCAAGGACATAATTCATTTCAGAAGGTTGATTATGATGAACTATATTCATCAAGACTCCGAATCGTCGCGTCGCGTCGTTTAAATACATCGCATTCTCGCATCTGTTTTGGAAACTGGTTTCTCACTTGCTATCCTATCAAATTAATAAAATTGTATGGTGCCTATATTAAATATATAATATACCGCATGCAAATTAGGTCTATCTAAGTTCAAATGATAAATACATAGGTAGTCCTGGAAACCTTGAAATATTCGTGTATCTGTTATACGTAATTAAGAATGGAAATTAAATACTGTCGTTTTGTTACATATGTACTTATCTACAAAAACTAATTAATACGTCGACATTTTCAAAACAAAATAATAAATTACAATGGACCAGCTTTTAAATTTCGCGAAAACCATGTTTTAAATAAGTACCTACCTAGGTACCTAATATGTATATGCTTCTTTAATTTCAGACCTTTTAGGTTCTCTTGATGTGTGGAGCTTGATGAACCACAGTGAAAATTTTTAACCACAAGCGACGAAATTATAAATTTTTTTTGACGGTTAAAAAAATTGCGCTACGCGTTCTTCATCTTTATTTTTACAATTTTTAATTGAAAACTTGTTTCCACACTTTATCAAAATCACTAGATATATACTAGACGTGATCGTTTTGCATTTTTCTCGAAAGTTGAAGAGAGAAGGTCGCCAGAAAGTTGTGCTTAGACTTCGAAACGAGTGGTAAAAATTTTACTCCCCCTTCCGATTGCATTCTTATTTGCTATTCCCCAGATCCTCACTGAATCCTAAAATCCGAACATGTTCCCAATTTTTTTTTTTTTTTTTTGAAAATTGAAGCGCGTTTTCGATTTTTTTTTTCAATAGTAGTTTTAGCATGATGTCTTATTCAAAAACACCCTTGGCAGCACCTATTTTTTATAGGTTCTTATAAAATACAACTTTTTTCTGTTTTTTCCAATGTAAATTTTTTCTGAATTTGAGAAAATGACCTAGAAGAGGATTGAAACAAGCCAGACAAGGATTTATGATGAAAAATTTCCATCGATGTTTTTAATAGGTTGAAATATTCATACAAATCCCATTTTTAGTATCTAACATTTTTTCCAGAATTTATTTTACGATTTTTTTATTCAAGTAAGGACTATTGCATAGGCGGAAATAAGGAAGATATGCACAAGAAAAGAATCACAATAATCTCTTTTTAATATGAGCTCCTCTAATCATTGAAAATAAAATACTTGACCTTATTTTAGAAATGTCATTGTCGCATGTGCAATTGCATCTTAGAAAGAAATCATTTATAGGTAATAAATGAAATAAATAACCTCGAAAGATCTCAAAATGTGACACATTTATACCGAATGAAAAAATATGCATGTTCACTAAATTACTCCTAGTACCTGCATTATAGTAGAGTAAAAATAACATCGTAAACTTTGTTATTCGAATCCCAAGACGTATTCAAATTAAATCAAAATATCTGCATCTGTGTGGAATTAATTCGGTATCTATTTTGAAACACCTGCGACAAACCGTAAAGGCCTTCAAACACAACCGGAATTTTTAATCATCAGATTTTTGTATAATTTTTTCTCGAAATGAGCACTAACTCGAATGCAGGTATTTGATTTATATGTTTAAAAAAATATTACCGATAGTGAGGTTATAAAATGTAGTTTGTAGCGTGATGAAGCATTTGAAATATGTTTTGTTTTGTCATTTTTGAAACACTTATGGTACCTAATGGTACATTGGTACCTGCTTTCAGTTACAAGCTTCACGTCATTTTTTTCGTGCCTACTGCAGCCAATTAGATATTTTCTTAGGTGGCTATTTTAATGATTTGTTATACTGAATATGGCTGTCGAGAGCTTCTTGAGAGTATTATTAGCACGCGAACATGAACGTGTTTTTTTTATGATTGTTACGTTTTAAAAAGGAACTGTAAATTTGTCATTGTTGTGTAATACTTGACTGCAACCCGCATACTAACTTCCAAGGAATATTCAATTTATCTCAGCTAATCTTATTGAGTCATTATTCGACGATTAAATTGTAGACAATAATAGTTAAAGGTGAGATTTTTTCCATATCTGTCTATCACATTTCATATTATCGTGATATCAAAACGTGTATACCTATCTACAAGGGAAAAAACCTAATTCTCAAAATTAAGCTGACAAATAGGCGTGAGGTGCTATAAGGCCGTATAAAATCGGAAAATTTACAAAAAGTACGTAATTGGAAAGATCATTCATTATAGATTTAATCATTTCTTTGAACCTGTGTAATTACTCCACCTGTGAAATAGGCGCTTATCTATATCTACATAGGTAATTAAATCTAATTATTAAGTATTTCCATATTTATTCAACGCTACCTAAAACAAATAATTTGTATGCAATTAGGCTACTATTCAACGTGGAATAATTATTTAAAAAATTACTATGCAGGGTCGTTGATATTTACGGTGATAATCCATGAGAATGGACAATCGAAACCTTGATGGAAGATGAAATCTCTCGATACATAGGTACTCGTTAGAGTGTTTCTTAAATCAAATTTTCAAATTTTAGAATTCATATCTTTTTACATCAATTAAGTGCCATGTGCTGGCTGGGTTCTTTTTTTATCTTTCATAGAAAAAAAATTTAGGGAGAAATAATGCAAACTTTCTAAATATTCCGGAAAAATCTAATGTCGCAATTTCGATTCTTGGTATGAAATTTGATCCTAGAAATCATTCAAGGGAGTTTTTTGAGTAGTCATAGTATATTTCAGCTATTTTAAAATAATTGAAGAGTTCTCAGAACACTCACAGGATGGCTCCTGAAATCCAGAGGCGATTTTCCAAGAGAAATAAGGGAA
Source organism: Pseudococcus jackbeardsleyi (assembly GCA_038380155.1). Taxonomy (NCBI): domain Eukaryota; kingdom Metazoa; phylum Arthropoda; class Insecta; order Hemiptera; family Pseudococcidae; genus Pseudococcus; species Pseudococcus jackbeardsleyi. The sequence goes on along the minus strand of CM076240.1, from coordinate 58,893,457 downwards.
GTCGGACTTTCATTGATTTTTTTTCAAATCCTGAGAATTTTCCCGTACCTACACCTATCAAGTTTTTGGTAAAATTTGTCCACAAAAATAGATTAATTAAAATTAATTTCATCCTAAAACAAAGTAGCCTCTAATTATCTTTACCATAAATGGGATTTCAACGATCAAAGCCCCAGCTCTGAGCTCAAATTTTTTCGACTTGAATTTCTTCATTTTTTTTTTTTTGAAACTATCTAAATTCCAATTTCAAAATAGTCAGTAAAATTATTTCACATCTAAATTTTTTCAACATTTTTTTCAATTTTGACTTTATAATAAATTCCTTCCAATGATTTAGTCAAAAGACATTTTCAAAAAAATGAAGTTGAATTTTTTTTGAAATTGAGGAATATTTTTAAATTATTGGAAGAGTTTCCAAATTGGAACAAATTCGAATTTGAATATTTTTAAAATCAAAGTTGAAGAAATTTCAAGAAAATTCGAATTTAAAAAAATTTCAATTTAAGAATATTTTAGTATTAGGTATCTATTGAAAATTTTTCTAGTTTAGATTTCGTCAAATTTTTAATTTGTATGTGTAAAAGAAAGATTTTGAAAAAATTCTGGTTTTTTTGAACTTTCTGACTTCTCAGATTCGCTCTTCTAAAATCGGTCTGCTTGAATCTAAAAATTCAAAATCAAGTCCTATTTTCAAATTTTTCAAGAATATTTGGAAATTTTGCATTGTTTTCTCCAGCTCTCTCTCTCTTCTCCTCCTCCTCCTCCTATCCCCATAAAAAGATAACAGCCCAGCGCATAGTCTCTAATTGATGTGAAAGGCCAAGATTTCGAAAATTTCAATTTTGGAGGAAAACTAATTTGGTAATCCTTGAGAATCAGACCTCCAACATTTGAAAAAAAAAAGTTGGCTGTGTAATAAAAAATACTCCAATGCTCGTCTACTTGTATTTTATTGAAAACACTTTTAAATCATTTGCTGTATAAATTGATATTAAAATCAATACATTTTTAATCACAGGCGGTTCAATTGAGTAGAACGAGAAATTTCCAAAGATACGCCAGCACCCTGCTATCAACACCGATTCCCGGCTGTCGTCATCTACCATTCAACACTGATTCTTACTGGATTTGCGCATCTCGACATATAACCACCAATTTACACCATCAAGTTGGCACCTGTAAAATGGGTCCTGATTGGGATCCTGAATCTGTCGTCGATCCTGAACTACGCGTGAGAGGAATCACCGGTTTACGAGTAGCAGATGCTTCGATCATGCCAGTAATTCCTGCCGGACATACCAACGCCGTTGTGTTCATGATCGGAGAAAAGGCTGCCGATATGATTAAGGCTACTTGGTTGGGAAAATCTGAGCCGGATGTGATGCATCCTCCTCTAAATGATGATTCTTATTCCAGTAACGAAATTCCATCTTATAGAAGTTACAGGCAGTTATTTGATTTTGGTTGGTTAATGAATTAATTTTTATCGTAAGGCTGACTGACGTGTTTTCTCTATTCGTGACTTCTAAATTTTTTTATCGTGTGAAATGAATTCGTCGCTTTGAAAATTTAAGGGTGGTCCAATTTATTTATAAGTTTTTTTACCTTTTTTTAAACTTGGAATTTTTAGAAATTTATGAAGCAAATTTTTTAATCTTTAGAAGGGATATCGAGAAACTTAATTTCGAAGGATAATACCTCAAAAATATATTTTTGGGGAAAGGGGAAGAAGAAGAAGTGAGAAACACCTCCTGGAAGTCTTGAAGCCGAAATGACTTGTCAGTTCTTCAATAAAATAACAATTTTTTAATTTTTCACTATAATTTTTTTTGTAATTTTTGTTCTCGCAATTTTTTTTTCAACAAAAAAGAAATATAGATGGGCTATTCCTTTTTCTAAAACAGGACAAAAATGAAGTTGAGTCTTCCGAATTCGTTCAAATTTTTTCACGAGTTCCCTTTGGTGGTCTATATTCATAAAACCACGATCATTTTTTTCTAAACCTCGAGATAAGTTGTTGTGCTTGGGAAAGAACTGTTTGTGGGGTTTTGAAAGAAAATTGATAGGAGATTCAAACTCGATAAACATAAGTATTTTGAAAATCTCACAGTTGAATTTTGGTATTTTACCTCCTTCCTCGAGCTCTAATCAACTCCCTCCTGAATTAATCGTACATTTCTTTCGGTCAGGGCAGGAAAAAAATTATAAAATCAAAATGTAAGTATATTTTCGAATTCTACGCCCTCAAATCAGTGACAATCGATAGGTTACTCGCCATTTTAATTTTTCAACATACTATTCCCCAAAATTGGGGTGGGGCCTGGAGGTGCACTGAAGGGCCAAATCCAAAAAATAAGCAAATATTCGAATTCAGTGCCCTCAAATACCTAAAAAAACGTCAAGTCACACGTAAGTTTTTATTTTTTTCGAATTTTGACCCTCTTAAGGGAGCTAATAAGGCCTGTACCCCTACAGGTCTGGAGATCCCATCTTGAAAATTTATGGGTTAAAAAGAAAGTAAAAAATGCTACTTGCTGTAATTTTTTCAGATTTTTAAATTGTAGCTTTCATTTTTTATTCTCATCATAAAAGTGAAGCTTTCACCACCAAAGTTGAACTTTGAGCTTTTCAAAATGTTATTATCGATTTTGAATCTCCTATTACCTAATTCTCTTTCATACCCCACTAACAGTTTTCCCCCAAGTAGGTACAACCTATCTCGAGAAATGCGCCTTCAAAGTTGGACAATTTTTTGCTAAAAATCGTAATTGCATAAAAATTTTGAAACTCGCCCTCTCGCACTCTTGGGGTGCGTTCACTTTGGGTTTGAAATAAGGTATTACCTTATTTTTAAGTTATAAACAAACTTTCATGAGGGCAAATTCATTCTTTTCAATTTTGATAATTTAATAATTACTGGCTGGGGATGGCAATTTTTCTCAACTTTACCCCACTAGAATGAATTAAACAAAATTTTCAAACAGCATAATCCTGCAGTGGCCAATTAATTATGGTGTGAGGAAAAAATTATGGTTTGAACAAATCTTTCGGAAACGAAAAAATCTGATTGGCTGATTTCTTTGTTTATACCTTATAAATAAGAAAATACCTTATTTCAAACCCAAAGTGAACGCAGCCTTGAGGTTTTAAAAAAAATTATCGTTTATATTTTTGTGAATAGACCACCAAGGGGAACTCGTACAAAAAATTGAGCGAAATCGAAAGACCAGAATTCATTTTTGCGCTGTTTTAGCATACTAGAATAGCCCAGATGTTTTTGAAGGAAATTAAAAATCCCATTTTGGAACAAAAATAACAAAATTGGAATTCACAATGAAGAAATTTCATGTATTGGGGAAGAGGAGAGATGAAAATGGAGGGGATCCTCAAATACTTAGGAAGATCTCGACACCACTGGTCATCAGGCTGATGAGCTTCCATACATGTTTTGAGTAGTCTTACGTAATACTCATGTATACTTATTGTCTCTGGAAATCTTGTTAAGTTCCTGTTTCACTGCACAAAAGAAAGATCTGATGGTTATAATCTTCACAAGCGACTTATTTTTCGTTCTATCCAACTGAGCCCATAAGACGATAGGAAACGTAAATTTCGCCGAATAAATTGCCCCTCGTGTTCTCTCTAAATGCCCTAATCAAGCGTAAATGTCAAAGTATAGTTACTGATTTGCCTAATTATAAATAATGTTGCCTATCAATCACCATTCTTACGAGCTATTTTGTCGAAACGTGAGGCATGTGCTCCATTTTTTTCTCATGTTTTCGCTGTTCCAGTCTGCCGAACGCGTTAATTTTGATACGGAATACGCGTTTGCTTTCGATTAATTTTAAATCTGAATATTTTAATGATCTCTACGTATAAGTTATTTTTCTATCTACGTAAGAATTAGGTGTAAGAATTGCGAGAAAAAAAATTTAAGTTATTGTAATCTGTGAAAATTTCAGATTCCCACTTACTAATTGACTGCTGTTTGAGGTGATATTAATCTCAAGTACCTAAAAAGTTGCCATATGTGCTCAATTTTGAGCAATATTATAATTATAATCTGCATCGAAACTTTGGTGCACGATAAATTAAGAGTCTAATAAAATTAAAATTGTATTTATTTAAGTAGGTATGATTAAGTATGTGTAAATAAGTAAGTACCTAACTACCTACGTAAGTGTAAGTATTTAAATTGTATCTATAAGTAGTGGGTACGACTACATATTTTGATCTTTATGCCCAGAGACGAACAAATGGCGATAGGGTGGTCCAACCTTCTGCCCTCAAGTCGAAAAATTTTTGTATCAGTTTGGAAATTTTCTTTAAAAATTGAAAAATGATCTTTTTCATCCCACAGATTTTTGACCTATCTTCTTCGCTGATAATGTTTATACAAATAGGGGTCTTCAGTTGATAAATTTCGATTCCTAAAAATTAATTGGAATTAAATTTTAGTTGGTTCATTGGTTGACAAAATTCCTTTCGATATACTTATCTATAAATTTTTTAAAATTGAAAAGGAATGGTGGCTTTTTTTGAGATTTTTGACTGAATAAATTTATTAGGCAAAACTGAATATGTACTTGGCTTTTTGCAACTTGACTGAGTAAGTACCCCGAAGTTTTAGGGTTTCATAGAAATATGAAGAGGAAATCCATACGCGGATATGCCTATTGCCTATATCATTTTTATACGAATTGGTAATAATTTTATAAAATAACAATAATGAATCTAGTCATGTTGTTGATATTAATTTAAATAAATATTAATTATCGACGATTTAAAATATGTCATTTAATTTGAAACTTGTTCTCTAATTTCTATGGGTACCTACTACCTATACCTACTTACCTACCTAAAGCAATTTGTGTTCAATTTGAATAATCCTCAGCACATATATGCACACGTACGAGTACAATGATTGATTTTGCACCACGCATGCATGTACGTTTTTATTTTTTGAATATCATGTCTCCGGTCGTCATTACCTACTTCCTCGTGCTCGTTTATTTTTTGCGGCGAATACCAAATAGCTCGACGATAACGAGGAAAAACGTCCATCATGAAGCATAACAAAAAATCATTTCGTAACAATTGGCATTCGCCGTTACGAAATAGCCGCCGTAGGTGCTTATACACGGTTATTTTCATTTAAGGAAAAAAAATCAATGAATTTGAGGAAAATCGATTGCTCTTTAATGAAGCTTTCTTTCATCAATAAATACATTTTCCGCTCCTTTTTAGCGATTTTTTCTGTTCTGTTACGAAAGGCTCCGATCGCGATCCTGCAAACCACAATTAATCGATAAATACTAAATAGGTTGGTTCGTTCGTTGAAATAATGGAATATACCTATCTGGGTTTTTAGCTTATGTAATGCTGACGATTATTACGCTGGCGAATTACCGACGTTATGTTAGCGTCACCCGTATCTATTGTGGGGATTTTCCTGAAAATTTCTGCATATTTGAGAAGGTAGCTGCTCTCTATTTCATAGAGAATTAGTATACGAATGCGTGAAAATGTGCGAGCGTAATTTTCTTTTCTATAATCGACGTAGATACTGGATATTGTGGATAAGTATTTTATAACATCTTACAATGCTTCGATTCGTAGACTGCAAGAACGAAACATGAATTATAGTAGAAGTACTTCTGCATGCACCATAAGTGGGTGCCAGTGCCAGACTGTATAATGCTGACTATGGATATGACATGAGTAAAATGTAATCAATGAGAGAGGATTCACGGCCATATGCAATATGGCGAGGTGCCTCAAGTAATAATGAATTAACTTGTTAATCTAATATTATACATACGTAGTCAGGCAATGATGGGTGCGCATCATCCTCCCTTGGATTGGACATATCCCAGTAGCATGTACGTACTACGTACTACGTGTACGTAGTACCTGTCTGTGCTCAATATTTTCAATAAATTATTTCGAAATCGTAATTTTTATTCCGGTCGTGCTGTCTTTTACGTCAATAAACCCATCAAATGAATTTAAATCAATTTCGTGGCGGAATTTCAATTTTTTTTTTTAGTTTGAACTTGATACATGTGCAATACCTACTTACTTGTTTTGTTGAAATAATTCTTAATCGTGCTTCAGTGGGAAAAAAAAACATATTTTATGCCATTTATGAAGCAATTTAATTCGATGTATCATTTTTAGGGTAGATTGTTTTGCTCTTTTTTATTTTGAAAAAAGTGGCACTTGGACCGTTTTAAAATTAGGGGGTTGTATTTCCCGAAAAAATTACGGCTAAAGTGAAATTGATTTTTTTCAATGCTGCAAACCATTAATTCTCAATTCTACACAACTCTGAACATTTATTCTTAAAATTTTGGAAAATTTATGAAAATGTGTTTTAAGCCTTTGAAAAGTTCAATTTTTTTTAGAAATAGAAATTTTTCCATTTTGAAACTTTTTTCTACAAATTTTTTTTTTCCTATTTTTTCAGAACATTTTATGACTGATTTCTTTTTTAAAACAAAAAATGCAATAGAGAGAGGTTTTTTTTTGTGAGAAGTTTAGGGTAATTTTGGCTGTTCCCAAAAAATTTCATCAATTCATTCAAAGTGTTCATTCGCAACTGGGGGAAGTTTTTTGTTTGAATACTTGAAAAATAATTTGATTTAATGTTTTCAATTTTTTTCCATTTCAATTTAATTTTTTAAATCATTTCAATTGTTTGATTTTTTTGCTTTCAAGTCCCAAGTTCAAATTTTCTCAATTTTAAAAAAATTTCCCAAGTTGAAATTCTTAAGAAAGTATTTTCAAGTTTGAATTTTTTCTCAATTTAAAAAGACGTCAACGAAATTGAATTATGTGCAATAATGTACACTTAGTTCGATTGTTATGTTAGGTATTTAATATTACCATGCATAAAACTTGAAATTAATCGTGAACTGCGTATTTTTGTAACATTTTATCAGTATTTAATATTCATCTTCCAGTTTCATTTCATTCTTATTGAGAATTTACAAACATATAGGTACTCAAAATAACGACGAATATTTCGAAACGATCGATCTGACTTATTTTGCTCAAGTTTTTCACAAGTATGGTGATAATTTGAGAAACATGGTGTGTTTGAAAGTGAAATGTTAATTAATCAATTTCTGTTTTCAACAATATGGTAGCTTGGTAGCTGTTTACAGATTGAGAAATACCATGCTACGCTCCTGATCTTCATGATAATTCGGCGTTCATTAATTGGTTTCAGCTTGTAAGTATATTACGATTATGACGATTGATGGATTACACGATGGAAACGCGAGATACGTAAGTATGTACCTTTCAATCTACATTGTATTTTATACCTGCACGTACATTGAATGCATGCAGGTATGTAACTATGTATAAGTATCAAATTACCTACTTCAGCGTTATTTCCAGATATCATCGGAGCAACTATATAAATGTACATACGAATACAACCTCACGCCCACCTAAGTATAAGTACCTATCATCTAATACCTACACTTACACTTACATACGTATACCATCAACGTAAACATTAATCTAAAGAAAATGATGCTTAGCTAGTCGCTTGTACTGAGGTAAGTTGAATAGTTCGTATTTACCATCATTAAACTCGCAGTCTTTAAAGTTTTCAGATCGACCGCTGGAATGAAAAGAATGCCCAAGCACCCATCAGTAAAGAGTAATAAAAGTATAAGTACTTATGAAGAATAAAGATTCACGATGGAATGATCATTAAGAATGATCTAGAAGAAACAGATAAGTACATAGATTTAGTTTATTTTATTGACGACCGTTGTTATAAATCTGCAATATACAAACATAGGGTCGGAATGCAGATTCGGTAACAGAGGTAGCTAGAGCTAACTACAACGTTAACAAACTTGTAAACAAATTATGTAAGAAGATCGGTATAAAGTTTAAGGTTAGGTATCTACTTTTACTTTCTTCCTTGTTTACGTGCGTGGAATGTTCCATAATCCTAGCTTCTAGGTGTTTGTTTACGTACTTTTTTTTTATTGGGACACAATTTAACAAAAAGAGAGATATTTGTGGTTTTCCGATATTTTAATTCGATGAACGTTCAGTTTGACAAAAAAATTAAAGAAACTTGGGAAATAAATATTATACAGATTTTTGATAAAAATCAACGAATTGAAAAAATATTTTTTTAATTTTTTAATGAACTATCGAAGTTTTAGTGAAATTGTTTAGTTTTTAAAGAATTGTCCAATTTTTAGAGATTTATTCAAAATTGGGAGGTGGACCGGAAATTCTCAGAAAAAATGTTCATCTTACCTAAAAAAAAAAAAAAAAAAAAAAAAAAAAATGGTACAACTGTCCAGCTTGCCTGGCTACGCTTAGCTACGCCAAAGATCTGTTGTGATAGTTGTTAGTTGAATTTCTTAGAAATCCTGATAATAAAACCTACTGGTTTTGTACATATAAATTATTCTTCTGCCTCCTGCTTGTTTCATAGATTTACCCACTTTGTCCACTGCTTAAAAACTATGCATAAAAAGTTTTGAAAATTAGACATAGGCGCATCCGGAAAATAATTATGAGAGGGGTTGAGGATTCGAAAAAAATTGGGGGAGGGGTCAAATTTTAAATTAGAAATTTTCACTGATCCTGTAGTCGAAAGTTGAAAATCATTGATTTTTTCAGACAAATTGGGAATTGATTGGGAAATTAATGATTTTTGACTGAAAGATCAGTGAAAACGCATAAATTTTCAAAATAAAATGACTAAAATCCTGGTCAAGTAAAGCGAAGACAATTTTTTTTTTTGAAAAATAATGGTTGAAAAGCAAAAAAGTGCACTTTTTTCACATTTTTGTAATTGAAAAAATCTTCTTTCCGAGCTTAAGGAGGGGCAGAGCCCTCTTCTTGGGTGTGACCCTGAAACTTGATAAATGGGTTCGAAGATATTGAAAAAATTGCTGGAAAAAATGTTTAAAAGTTTCACTTTTGGTCAGAAAAAAAGTAATCGAGGGATTTTTATTTCGAAAAAGAGCCCAAAAAATTACGAATTTATTATATTTTTGAATTCTGTATTCTGTATGAATGAAAGCTGATTTTGAAAAATTCTTTCCCAATTTTTATTGTCATAACTCATTTGAAAAATTCAAAAAATTGTTGTAACACCCCCTCCCCCCACAAAAAAATTGATGTATGGATGTATAATTGTATAGATGTAGTAATTGAAACAAAAAAGTCGCACAAAAAATGAAAATTTCATCATACAAAAGTAATATACCTACTTGTAGTTTTTCGATTTCTTCAGACACAGGGGGGGGGGGTAGGTAAAAATTCTAGTTTACTTTTTCGAGGAAGAAGAGACACAAAAATTCACGCCTCGAGGTCCAAATTCGCGCTCGTCACCTCTGTAAACATGAATTATTCAACGTCCTGACGATTTGCGATCACATATGTATTTGTAAGAGCTACGTAGTAGTCGTACATCTACATACATTATTCACCTGGAAAGGAGCCATTTCATGGTAATTTGCGTCATCACCATCGGTATAAATAAGTATGCACTTATGGTCCATTGTATTCATCTCCTGTAGTCAAAAGTCGATGACGAGTGTCATTGTACAGGGTGTTCCACGAAGCTGTGTCGAGTACCGATGAAAAAAAAACTTGTGATGAACATGTTGCCGATCTTGAAAACTGAAGGGACAAATGCAGCTTCTAAAAAAATCACGTTGAAATTTTTTTAACCATGACAATGGAAGGCAGGTACATTTGAAAAATGAACAAAATTACTTCGTAATTTTTTGCCCAACTTTGAAATTAATGGGCTATTATAAAAAATGGTTCGAATAAAATTCTAAAAAATGATAAAATCAAGGGAATGGATATTTAATATGTTGAAAACTGAAGAAATGTTCTGTTGACTTATTGCCTAATATCGAAAATAAAGGAGCTACAGGTGGTTCAAAATAAATGGATTTAAAAAAAAATCCAAATTTTTTCAATTTTGAATCTTCTTGATTTTTGATGTTTGGAAAAAATTTACAGAACAAAATTTCTTATACAATTTTCAAAATACATAATGCATTTCTTTGATTGCCTTGATTAGTTTATTTTTTCAGAATTTTTTTAAACCATTTTTTATACCCCATCAATTTGGAAGTTGGGCAAAAAGCCATATTGTGAAAATTTGTCCAGTTTTCAAAATACTTACTGTTAATCCTTTTTTGTTAGAAAAATTGTTTGACCTGATTTTTGTGGTAACAGCGTTTCCCCCTTCAATTTTTAAAATCGGCAACATGTTTATCTCGAGTTATTTTTTAGTAGCACCCTGTTACACCCTAAAAAAGTTTGGTGGACGATTCATAGAACACCCTGTATACAGGTTGATATGTATGTATTTTCGAGACTTCGAGAGTATGAAGTTTCGAAAATACATGATTATTTCCTAATCAATTCCAGGTCTACCTAATTTAAAATTGTCAAAAGACTCCCATTGACTCGCTCGAGCATCGTATTGAATTCAATCAAGATTTCTGCGATGTGAGCATAAATCCTTTTTAATTTTTTATTTTAATGACAGAAAACTAGACCTTGATGGGATTATTGTACGTAAAACATAACCTTGACTCTTACTGCAAATATACCTATCCAAGATGTATTTCAACTTACGAGTACCTATAATAACATTGGTCAAAACACTATATTTATTATTTTTTTTACAGCAAACCCACAAATCGTGAGTACATATAAAAGTTCAACGGATTGAAAAATACACCCAACGAAAGTATGGAAAAAGTAGAAGGTGATTTTTACGCAATTTCACTATGCAGACCTACACAGATATACACCGTAATGGGAGAAGACGTGACAGATTTTCAACTACATGTAAACATGATACCCTTGAAAAATTCGTTTTATACTAAACACGTGTTATTCAATGAAGTAAGTAGGTAACAATCGTTGCTTTTTTATTCTTTCTTTTTTTTTTTCTTAGGTAAGTAACGAGAAATGTTGAATTGATATCGTCGGTGATTGAAATGAAATCGTGCATATTAAACGCTGTTTTACTTGAAAACAATACTTCTAATGGATTTCTTGTGTAGGCTTCTAGCAATATATTTCTATAGGTATACATAGGTACCTAATCCGTTTCCACTTCACATGGATGCAAAATTCTACTTTACCCTTGATGTGGAATTCGATCTGAAAATATTCGTTGTTTTTTACCCTTGCTTGAGATTATCTATTTAATAGATATTATTCGTAAAACTAATATCATTTTTATGGATACCTAGATTAGATTAGCTACTCATTGGTATAGGTAGTTGAAAAGTAAACTGCTTCCAACGAAACGGAAGATCAGTCAAATAAGATACCCTGAGATAGGCAAGCACAATGCTTACTTCAAATGTATAATAATTCTTGCAATCATGACTCATGCAAAAGTAGGATTTTTTCACAAATTACATCACTTGAAGCGAAGCGCCACCTATACCTATATCTATTTTCACTATGGTATGGTGAAAGTAGCTCAGGTATTAAAAAATTCACGACAAATTTGCCGCGTAGTACAGTCTATGTTAAATTATAAATTATAGTGTGTAATTCAACACATTATAAATGTGACCCAATAATGGGCATTCCAGTATTATTGAAAAGTAAAAAGTAACAACTTCCTCCACGAATGTCATTTTTGATAAAATAAATCTGTGTGTGATCAAGTTTTTAACATACGAGATGTAATTCTAGATGCAACTCATCGGCGCCATATTACATATTTGTCTGCAGTTTTATACGCGAAGGAGTATTGTTATGAACTACTTTTCGGTGAGATCAAAACTGGTAAACCGGGTAAACAAATCGACAAGTTTCGCCCCGGATGTGGTTTGCTTCCGGTCGTATGTGTCTGAGTGCATAATTTTATCAAGTTGGAATCGGTGCAGCTAAAAAAATGTTTGTTGTTTGCGAGCGATTGGCATAGGCGGATTTAGGAAAATGGATCGATAGGTTGAAAATTTCGTATAAAATTTTATTCAATTTTTATGTAGTTTGCTAGAATTTTTTCGTTTAAATTTTGAAAAGTATTTTTAGAACATCATCAGCATTTTGGAAATGATTCGGAAAATTACCCTAAAAGTATATTAATTAAAATTCGTTAATTTTCGAAATATTCGCCAAACTTTCAAATTTCGTAAAATATTGCCAAAATTTTCTAGAATGGTTCAAAGTTTTGAGAATTCTTAGGATTGAGCTTTGAAAAATCTCACAAATTTGTTATGTTCAAGTTATTGAAAATTTTCTCGAACTCGACATTTTAAAAATTATTTGATTTTTAGAATACCTATGATCCAATTTTTAAAAATTCTACACTATGAAAAATATTTTCAAGTTAATGGAAAATTTTATCATTCTTAATAAATAAATACCTAATGATTTCTGACAAAAACCTCCAACTTATGGGACTGTACATGTAAAATTTTTCAATTTTTAAAAAATCGTTCACATTTTGGAAAATTTAACTTTCCAGAAATTGTTTAAGAAATGAAACACATTTCTTTGGTTTTAAAAAATCGTCTCAAATTTCGGGCAAATCTTCGAGAAAAATTATTCTAAGGTTATTTCATACTAATACTAAAACAGGACAAAAATGAAGTCGGGTCTTCCGATTTCGCTCAATTTTTTTTACGATTTCCCCTTTTGGTGGTCTATTTGCAACCATGATCATTTTTTTCCTAATCCTCAAGGGGGTGGGAAAGAAGCCTCGAAATTTTTATGCAATTACGATTTTTAGCGAAATTGTCCAACTTCGAAGGCGCATATCTCGAGATACATGAGTTGTACTTGGTGTGAAAGAGAATTGGTAGGAGATTCAAAATCGATAATCGCATTTTGAAAAGCTCAAAGTTGAACTTTGGCGGCGAAAGTTCAACTTTTATGATAAGAACAAAAGATGAAAGCTACCATTTAAAAATCTGAAAACAAATTTCAGTAAATAGCCCTTTCTATACTCTTTTTAACCAACAAATTTTCAAAATGGGATTTCCAGTCCCATGCGTACAGGGGTCCACAAGTACACCACAGCCAGTGGCGTAGCCAAGGGGGGGCGAAGGGGGCGATTGCCCCCCCATGGCGTTTAAAAAATATGGTATAATGGGAGAAAAGTGTCAAAAATTGGGGAAAATGGTCTATTTTAGACATCAGAAATTCAATTTTTTCAAAGCTTCGCCCTCGCTTCGCTCGGGCTTGAACATAATTATCAATCAATTTTGATTTTAATGAACGTTCTGAGAGAAGTCTGCGAAAAAAGGCGTATTTTTGTATCTTCAATCTAAGTCCTGTGTCCATTTTACATCGTTGTGTTAGTCTTTTTATTATACACCCCCTACCTCAGACTCGGTTATACGTACACTACGAAAAAATACTTGCTATGTTTCAAAACGACCACAGAAAATTTGACTCAATTTGTTCTTGCCCCCCCCCCCCTTGACGAAATCCTGGCTACGCCACTGACCACAGCACATTGATTTCTACTAATTCGAAGGCGCTGATTTCGAATATATACTTGGTTTTTTCATTCGAATCCTCTAAACCCCTCTATTAGCCCTCTTGATAGGGGTGAAAAGTCGAAAAAATGAAAAATTACGCGCGACCTGTCGTTTGTTAGGCAATTGAGAGCACTAGTTTGAAAATTTTTGGGAAACGTATGTTGAAAAATTAAAATAGCATGTGACATATCGATTGTCACTAATTTGAGGTCGTAGAATATATGTACGATTAATTCGGGAGGGGATCGATTAGAGCAAGGGGAAGGGGTAAAATCAAAAAGTCGATACCTATTCGAATTTTACGACCTCAGATTACTGACGCGACAATCAATATGTCACACGCAATTTTAATTTTTGTTAAAAATCGTAATTGCATAAAAATTTTGAGCCCCGCCCTCTTAAGGGTTATGGAAAAAATTATCGCGGTTTTCCGGTATTCTGAATAGTCCACCCAGGGAAACTCATGAAAAAAATGGAGCGAAATCGGAAGACCCGACTTTATTTTTGTCCTGTTTCAGTATAGAATAATCTCAGGTTAAAGAGAAAAATTGCCTCGAACACATTCTTTTGTCTCAGTTAGGTTCATTAAAATTGAGAGTAAGATTCAAAATTGAATAAATATTTGAAAAATTATCACAGTTTATTTTACATGATGTAAATTAAATAATCAATACATACATAATACTTTATGAAATAGATTTTAAAAATCAACATATAGGCAAACTAAAATTAAATACGTAGGTACGCGTATTTTTTACAAAAATTATCCAACATCGGCTACTCAACCACCTTTTTCTCCCTCTCCCGATATTCATGTCAGCATTACGTCCATAACAATTGCATAAATAAGTCTTGGAGAAAAAATCGATATGAATCAAAAAATTATTTCTTCCGAGATAAAATAAAAATTACAATTGGAGTATTCAAAAGGAGATTCTCCGGTAAGAAAAGTTTTCCATTGGAAAAAAATTTCACCCATCAAATTACGAAATAAATATAAAATAAAATAAAATATAAATCTGCTACCTATACACGATTGGATTTAAATTTTACGCGATATGACATTGCATTGAAACATTTTCGAATATCAAGTAAAAAGTATACATCATAAATATCAGTACATTTCAATATTATTGTCTTACAGTTGCAAAAATAGAGTTATAAATACTGTACAGATGAACTAGGCTGATAATTAATATTTTTCGCTACAGCGAAATCCCCACAGAGAATATTGTTAAGTTGGTCGGTTAGTTATCGCTTCCCTTCAGGGACAAATCATGATAATTTCGATTATTTGTACATCAACAAGATAAAGAAAAACAAATGCAATCTATAAAAACAATTAAAACCTACCCATTAACTTAAATAGAAACATTAACGTACAGCATAAAAAAGCAAAAAAGAAAAAAAACTGATATCAAACGAAAAAATGTCTTAGAAAAAAAGCATCTAAAAAGATAGTCTTTTTAAAATAAATGTAGAAAAAATTATACCATACACGAACACTCTACCACATTCGTTATTTTTTAAAAAAAGTAAACGGGTATCAAGAAATTGTTCCTTTGGTAACTGATGATTTTTGTCATGTAATCGTGATTACTTCATTCCATAAATAACCGATGCACAGACTGCTGAGAATCCGAAAAGTAAAAATAATAGATTCAGTAAACGCGTTCTGCCTAAAAGAATGAATCATGGGTATGAATCACAAAATACACAATGTGTAATAACAGGAAGACTGCCAAAAATTAATATACGTACCTCCTTTCAATTCTTTGGGTAATATTTCTATGAATATGATGAAAATGAAAGTTCCAGTAGATATTCCGACCAAAATGCCGTTCAGGAGGTTGAAATATTGCATTGATGATAATTTTTTCAAAAATATTCCTATTGCCGTGCCCACGGGCGTCATTAAACTAAACCATAAATCTAATTGGATCACAGCCGATGTTTTTAGTTCACATTGGACTATATTCAGTCCCACGCTGAATGCGACAGGAATCTGAAATCGTATCATTTTGATGAATGAAAATTTCTTCAATATTTGACAAAAAACAGAAAAATTGAGCATTTTTCATAAATCAAGCGATTCCAATATTGATCCATTCGCTCTCAAAAAACAATCGTAATATTGAAATAATAAATTATCAGTCACCTTGTGAATTAAAATAGCGATAAATATTTGTATCACAATTCCAGTAGTTTGTTGTAATCCTATGGCCAATCCTTCGAAAAAAGAATGTATACATAAAGCTGTGAGTAAAAATAAGGCATGAAATTTCGTCTGTAATTTTCTACTTTCTTCTCTTTGCAAAACTTGCGTCAACTGATTTTGCATATTTTCTTCCTAGTCAAAACATGAAGCAATGGTCATAATATTAAAAACTG
This sequence comes from Pseudococcus jackbeardsleyi, assembly GCA_038380155.1. Lineage (NCBI taxonomy): Eukaryota > Metazoa > Arthropoda > Insecta > Hemiptera > Pseudococcidae > Pseudococcus > Pseudococcus jackbeardsleyi. The sequence continues at coordinate 58,877,543 of CM076240.1, read as the reverse complement.
ATAGCTAGGTTTTGATAAAAGGTAATGGTTATAATGAGGAAACGTTCAAGTTAAATATGTACTTGATTGACGACAGTCAAAGTTTCTTTCTCTAACTGCACATTTCTGGCTTGCAATCGTTCTATCGGTGTTCTGCAGTCTGTGGTTTTTTCATTACAATCGGTCACAATCTGCTCAGCTGTTAGAATGGATAGGAATCCAAATGCGATGATGAATTCAGCGAATGGGAACGAGGTGTGCGGGACAGCCTATGAATAGAAGTGATGAACGGTTTTAATTAACACGAAACATTATTACATTGTATTTCTTAGAATAAATTAATCGCGTACCGCTTTCATTAATTGAATAACTTGAGGTAACAGGTCGAGAAAAGCGGTTCCGAGAAAAACACCTCCAGCGAAACAATTCAAAACGCTAACGATTTGACCATATCTGAAAAAAAAAATCGATTTCATAATAAATATTACTAGGGTTATCGGTACAGATTTCATAATGGGCTGTCGACTCGTTTTGTGTAAATTATCCCACGGTCGTGAGAAAAATAATGAATTGATTTTTTGACATTATTAAATACTTATTAATAAAACAAAACTGACGACGTACTTGGCACGACGATCAGCATCAAGAGCGTTTCGAAAACTAGACACTATTCTCAAAGGAAGTAAACTCGAGGCAAAAGTTATTGCAAAAAGAACTGCTAAAATGGCATATTTTGTACTTTCGACAGCTGCATCGTCCTGAAATTTGAAACACAAGCACATTATTTTTTTTTGAGAAAGGCTGAGTAACACCTTGAGAGCATAACGAATAAATTTCAAAAGCTTGGCCGGTTTTTATTGACGAGTTGAATTCGAAATTGTCAGTGGAGTGGAAAAAAGATAATTTTTTTTCTCAAATGTGGTGTTATTGTTCTCAAGGGTATGATAGTGTTTAGAAAAAGATCAATGATCTATCTAATAGAAACTACAAAAATTCAAAATACCATTGCACCAACATCGGGTGAAATTGTGGAAGATGGTTCCATTGATTCTTCTTCGAATACACGCTTCTTTCTCGAACGCAATGGAGATTGTTATTCAAATACATTTATCAGAAACGCATCTGAAATTCGAAGGGGAAAATAATTATTGAGTCAGCGTAGATTTACAGCTATCCTGTTTTCAACTATCATTATCAGTATTATCAACTTACAAACTAACACGTAAACTAGAAGTTATCGAAATTGTAAGAAAGACTCATGACTAGAAAAAAATTAAATAATTCAAACTCTATTTTTAAAAGAATATTTTCCCTGATGACGAACGAACGGAAGTGAAAAATTCTTATCAATTTGTTATCATTCGTAATTTTTTTTCATTTTTTATCGTTTTTTTAGTTTTTAGCGAATCTGGTGGATAAAACAATAACCATTAAGAATGTTTTACTTTTTAATTTTTTTTAAAAAAATTATCTTAAATGAAAAAAAAATAAATCTTGAGTTGGACGTATAGGATTATGAATAATGAAATATCGAAATATGTAATTTGAAAATTTTGCAATAATGATAGTAATAAGAACAACATTAACAATTGTGCAGCTTGCAGCTTTGTAAGTTGTAACTTGTAAATAATTCGTTAATTAATTCCGGCCTCATGGGATGGAGTGGAAAATAAGAAAATCTCATAATTTTTTGTGGAAGCTGTAAAGTGAAATACGCAAAAATTCAGAACTTTCAGAAGATAGAAGACCCAGTTGAAAGGTCGATTAAATCAGCGTGTAAGGTGGAATTACCCATAAATTATCTGATATGGAATCCATTATTCATAATCATTTAACAATAATCTAAGAAGCAGAAAAAAAATCGTTCAAATATCAATTTTTTTATCAAAAAGTTTTTAAAAACATATTTATCAAAAATATTCATGTCTTAATGTGGTTTAACTTAAAAGAGGAAAGATCATTCATTAAATTATAATTCTTTTCAAAGAAACTCGGATTTTGCTTCCTCTTGGTCATCGTTATTGCCCAAAAGATCCACCAGGCGGCTTTCGACTGGATACTCGTGCGGAATTTTTCCCCCGTAATTGATCTATAAAATTTAATTGGGTAGGTAAAAAAATATATAGCTTTGAATTTTTGTATTAAGTTCTGATCATTGTCCATGGCTCACTTTACTGATGCATTTAGGATTTCCATCAGGATCAGTCATTGTACCTCCAAAGTAGACGGGTAATTGATCAGCGTCGATGAGTTTCAATAATTCTTCTCTGGCTTCTTCAATTTGTGATGATTTAAACAATGTGATATGTTGTTTTAGGTTACCCAAAAAACCAGACATTGTCCTGTACGCCAATTTGAAACTCGTAGTTGCTAGAAAAAATTCCCAAGCATTAAAATTTTGGTTTCATTCTTAAATATAAATAAGTTACTATCGGTTTGATATTCGACTTCCAAGTATAGGCATTTCAATGGGTGTATTAAAATTTTACCATTAAGTAGGATACAACTTTTCATGACTTCTGGATAGTTATCTTTCAACATTTCCATCAGAACTCTGCCCAATTTTCCAACTAAAATCACCGATTAAAATTATAAACCTGATACAAATATAATTTCTCTTTATAAATAGAAGTACATATATCCGTAATTTTACCAACCTTCGCTGTAACTAGTCAGCTTAAAATGGAAATCCGTCATGTCGACTATGCAGACAATTTTTCCCGCATTTGGACCAAATTCTAGAGCTCGTTGTTGAGCCAACAGTCTGAAATCCTCGAATACTTTAATAGAGCCTGTGATTAGCTCTTCTTTACCAACAATTCTATAAAGTCCTGATGCATCCAAGTGAGTGAAAGGCACAATTACTACGGGGGCTCCTTCTTTATCGAATCCACTCAACCCATAAGTTAGGTAGCGTTTGAAAATTTCTGGTAATTCCAGATTTTTCATTTGATCTACTTTCCATTGTCTACGCCATTCCATTGACTAAAATAAGACGACGATGAAAAATTAGAATGGATCAAAAAAAAATGGCAATCGAGCACTTATATATCCTCTTGTAAGTTATGCGAATCTTACTTTTCTAAATATCTTCTCTGCTTTACCTACGTCGAATTTCACAACTACGACAAGATGGCTGAATTACATTCACATTAAATTCATAAGAGTTTTTCTATTATAATTTTTATAGATAGAAGTAACCAATGTAATCTATCAACTAACCTCGTAACCATCTCAGAAGATATTCGTCATCCTGGTTATTTCCTGTCAGACAATCAGGTATTCGTTCGCGAAACTGCCACAAATTTTTTTTAGATAGGTATACAAGTAAATTTACGTATTTTTAGGGATATTTAATCAATAAATAGGTACTTTCAGAAGTGCTTCTCTTTCTTCGTGGTAGCCTACCACAGTAGAACTGGATAATCTAGTAAAAACTTGAATCAACAAAAGTAAAACTATCGCGTTCATCGTTTTTCTGAGCACAGTTGAAGTCTGAAAATTACATTAAAAATATTCAATATGATTTTAATATATAGGTACCTGATCAACTTGTAGCCATATCTAATGAACTTTTATAATACTAGTATAATTAAAAATTTCATAATATTAGTTCAAAATATCAATATATTTGATTCGAATATTTATAAATTCAAAAATGTAACTATTTTTTGTGATGTAAATGAATCAATATCAACCTACCTATTTTAGACTATTTTGGATTGTTTCCAATCGAACTTTGAACTTGAAATTTCCGGATTTAAAATATTTTCTTCGTCCCTTTCAAATCTTTCTCCACCTAATTTTCATAGGTGGTCTCGGAAAAGGGATAATCCTCAATACGATTCACTGTTGAAATTCATTAAATAGTAATTTTTTTTAATTTTATGTTTCATTTTACGAAATAAAAATTCAAGCTAATCAATTGTAAAATAGTGAGGATTCAATAGACACAAATGCCTTCATCTGATTTTTGAAACATTTAAATTACTCAATTTTAATATTATCTATTAAGCATTTCGATATGAACGTTTATTTTATCAAAAAATTAAGTACGCTATCAATCATCATGTAAATGTACCTAGCTACCTACCCTTGAACCTCACGATTTGTTTCATTCATTCTCTATACTATTTCGGTTAAATTTTAGTACTCACTTTACTATTTTTCCATCAGCACTGATCCGAACCAATTTATCAATATTTTAAAAAAAGTAGATTGTAGTATGTGAAGTTTCGAAAAAAAAACTTTGGTATTTGAATTTTTTTACGATATCGAAGTTCATGTGACCACTTTTTCTATGATTGGGCGTCAACTTCGGTAATCACTCATACTCGCGTAATGAAGAGATGAAATTAAAATGCTATTTTAAAACCAGCAAAACGATGAAGAAAATGTGATTGGAATTTCAAACAGACACTAAAAAATCTGACGTCCTCCACTACCATTTGCGGAAGGTCGATACAAAGTATGAAAGTAATTCCAAATTATCTTATCTTCCTTCTCTCATCAATAGTTTTTGATGAGTTTCCGCAGTGATGTAGCTTGCTAAGCAATTAAGGAAGTTGAAGTTTTTGGCAAAGAAAGTCATCGACTTTTCAATTTTATAAAATGTTGTGAAATTTATACTTATTAATATCCCTATTGAATGTTTCGTGCAAAAAGATGAGGTAAAATTCCTATAATTAATTCGTATCGGCTGAGATATTGAGGAAAAACATGCCTAACTTTGAAGATCAATATCTCGAATTATTGTTTATATTCGAGTCGTCAAGAAGGGGATCTCGAACTATTCTTCACTTTTAAAACACCTTCAAATTTTCATTTATCGCAGAGACTCTGGTGACTTAATTGCTTTTGTGTTGAATTTAAATCTATTCTCTTTCTGTATAATTAAAAAAAAAGTGGCGTCAAAGACTTTCAAGAAAAAAGAAAATCGCAATACCGCTTTGATAATAACACTTGGGTATAACATGGGTATTATGTAAATTGAGAAATAAATTCATGTCACGTGAAGTCGTAGCCATAAATTATGCAAATACGAGTATGTCCACGTGCCATTATTTTTTCACAATTTATTGAAAACGATAGAAAAAAATAGCAAGATTTCCTGTAAACAAAAATTAAAATGTTAAAATTTGAAAACAGCACGAGAAATGATGAGTAATAATTTTAAATTTCCATTCTAAGTATCAAAATAGAAAAAAACGAATGACTTTTTACAAAAAAAATGAAACAATTTATATACGTAATTAAAAATCTTGCAAAAAATGTATTAAATAAATAACACATGGTAAAAATAACACAATGAATTAAAAATGGAATGTACGTATACAAAATGATAGAAAATTACAGTCTTATTGAAAAAGAGTATTTTAACAGAATGGTTAACAAAATTATCACAAGATCACCGGTAATTTTTTGATAGTGAAATTAAGCTTTTTTGTTTTCGTTTCGAAAAACCCGACACCATTTTTGCAGAAATTAATAAATTTATTCATCATCTACCGATAATATATTACTCTTGACGGGAGGTGTAAGAGCAACTCTGTAGCTCAATTTTTTATTCCTTACCATACTGTAACTGTTATCGAAAATTACATGATCTGTAAAAACAAAAAAGGATGAAAAATGAAATAACATTCCAAAATTAGATTCTTTCTGATGTTAGTTCAACTGAATTTTGGGAAATTTTTTTCGATGCAAACGAATTTTTATTTTTAGGACGTGCAAATTTCGAGCTTGAAACTTGAATTTAAAATCATCTTCATACGAATTTGAGATCTTTCTCGTACTTACTTCGTATGTTTCAGCATTTTTAAAAATTACACATGTTGTTGAAAAATGATGATCAAAATTCAAATGAAGTTGAACCAACATAAAAACACTTGGTTTTCTCAATTAACAAAGGTATATCTTACATGTATAATTAGCCGCGCATTCGATAAACCCGATTTCTTCATTTTGATGACTGGCTACTTTACGCAAAGGAATTACCCACTCGAAATTGTCACTTCTTGAATTCGCCTCTATGCTTTTGTTTTCATCGGTTGTGGGAACTTTACCTATACCAAATTTTATATCGTTTCCTTCGGTATAAAAACTCCACCTAATGAGTGAGTAATGAATTAAAAACTATTTCCGGAAACAGCTTTTATAAAAAAATACGTACGTATGTAAACAGATAATTGAAAACTGATGTAAGGTCAATGTTGCAGCGATTGCAACGACCAATTATTAACAGGCAAATTTTACACGCATTAAGAATTTTAAAAATATCACTGCACTCATATCCACGATACTACTTCCCCTATTTTTCATATTATTATAGGTTTTTTCATGGCGATTATGCTAATTTACCTGATCGAAGCACTGAACTTACTTGAGGAATGATTTTTCTTCATCACAGACAAACTTCAATTTGAATTTGTCGCCTCTTTTAACAACAGTCGTACTGTATACTTCTTCACATCGATTAATATCGCGTTTTTTGACGTAATAACTTTTGGGAACTTTTCCACCGTAATTAATCTACCAAAAATAACAAATTGTACTCAATTACAAATAATGATTTTTAAAACGAAATAATGACCCTTCACAATGTACCTTAGTAATACATTTAGGATTTCCATCAGGATCTGTCATGGTACCTCCAAAATACACCGGTAATTGATCAGCATCAATTAATTTCAATATTTCTCCTTGAGCTTTATTCGTTTCTGAAGCTCTGTAAAGTTGAATTTTTCCCAACGTATACTCGTCCAGAAACTTCTTTATCATGTTGTAAGCAAACATAAAAACTCGAGGTGCTATAAAGAAATGAAAAATTAACAAAATCGTTTCCACTAACTTATTTTTGACTGTAAAATCGCACATTTTAGAACTCACTATTGATTATGAAGCAAGTTTTCAAAACTTCCGGATAATTCGCCTCGTACATTTGAATCAAACTTATGACAACTTCCGCAGCTGAAATTGAGAAAAATAATTATTTTACGACTCGCAGACTTTTAGTAAAAAAATGATAGAAATTGGTACCTGGACGAAACGTGAACTGTTTCAGATTGAAATCCATCATATCAATTATACAAGTAATTTTCAATGCTGCTGCACCATGTTCGATAGCTTGCTTACGACCGAGCTCCAAGTAATCTTCGAACTGTTTCAAAGTAACTGTGATCATTTCCTTTTTACTGACAGCGTGTAAAATTCCGTTGCTATCGAATCCGGCAAATGGTACGATGATCACAGGCGAGCCTTCTTTATCATATCCACTTAATCCGTGAGGATAATATCGTTGAAAAACTTCCGGAATTTCCATATCTTTTAACGAATCCAGTTTCCATTTTTTACGCCATTCTAAAGACTAAAAAAAAAATTATGAGAATAGGCACGAAAATAAACAACTTTACAATAGAGATGTAGAATACTGACCCTTCTTAGCATCTGCTCTGCTTTATCGACATCAAATTTCCGGGCTAAAAATAATAATTTATACGGTTGGTTACGTCATAGGACGAAAATTATATTACGAGTAAATATTTTGCATTATGAAATGATGTCACTAACCTCGTAACCATCTGAGTAAAAATCGATCATCGTGGTAACTTTCAGTCAAACAATCTGCCACCTGTTTACGAAACTGTTGAAAAAAAAAACAACGATTAAATTGTTGTACTTGAATACACGCTTGATGCTACCGCAAGAAACTGGTTTTTCGGTGACATATATGTCGAACTAATTCCAATCAAATACCTTCATAAGAGCAAATTTTTCCTTGTCATCGTCCAAAATCAGATGACGCGCGTAAGCTGGTTCGCATTTTTTAGTTTCCATTTCACTAGTATGAAAAATATTCAACTGAATTCTTTTCTTTCGAACGTGTAGCTTATTAAAATGCAACCTAAAAAAAATCAGCTGTAATCAGCATAATTATCTGTTATTCGAGTCGTAATTCTATGTAATGGATAATTTGTGAATGCCATAATCGCTGGAGCGAAATTTTCTCATACATTTGCAATTATTTTACGTTTGGCATTCATCTTAGCTTATTAATCTTCGAACATTCGCCTAAATTACGTCTTCACCCTATGAATAAAAAATTGCTAAAAAAAATTTCATACGGAGAACGGATGAGTAATTAGTCTCCACGAAAGGTATACTTAGTTGAAACTGGTATCTGGTTTAGATATCATAATATCAATCTATAGTAATTAATAACTCTCGAGGCTTCTTCACTTCGAACCGAATACACGATACCTTGAGAGGATAATATACATAAAAAGCAGAAAATACAGTTAGATTTTCAACTCACGTTGGTGTAACTTTATCTGTATCTGTCTGGAGGAAACACAATGAACTGATGCACTGAATCAACGAATATTATAAAAAAACTAAAAAAGTAGACTTTTACAATAATATTTGACTACTTTCACAAGTAACTGATTAAATTTGCTTCATTATGGAACTGAAGTAATCCTTGATAATTATTTAATCGCTGTCCCCTCTTTAGTAATAAAAAAGTGGGAAAATTGTAACACTCGGATGAACTTATGAATTTAATTAACGCGTTATACTGCTTTGATATAATTTTTTTCATAGAGGAGGTTATTAATTAACATAGTTAGCACGAAGACTGAATTCTATTTCGAACATGTTGCTGTATTTATGACTTTTTCCATTATCACAAACCGTAAAAACAGCACTGAACAAAAATGAACATGAAATCATTTCCAGTGTTTGCAGACTGCATGCAAGATATTTTTTTATTATTTTTGTTCGCTATAATAAGACAACACTGAGAATGAAAAATAAACATGGTTGCTGATTGGTTCATGTATTGACGTCATGAAAGTATCGTAGAACTATAACCAATCAAATAATAGAAGAAAATTCACGGAAAATGCTGATAAAAACGCTGATAATGTTTCTTTTCCATATTTTTGTTCTAGTGGGGGAGTTTTCTTATGGAAATTCATCCTATTTTTATGGAAAAGTGATGTAGCAGGGGGTTTAATGCATTATTGTGATAACAGTGTATTGATTTTCCTGCCTATTGAGCGATTCACGCGTATACGCTTTTCAGCTGTAGTGCTTCTACCGTAAGTGTGTTATATTTTTAATGTCCGTGTTTTTATAGTCTCATAAAATTTTTTCAAAAAATTTTATATCCACTTATCACATGATAAAGTATGCGTTTTGAGATAGTTTAACTTCGCATTTAGGCCCATGTCCGGAAAATACCGGAAAGTGAATTTTCACTATGCATTTTTCATAATTGCTGTGTTTGTTTTAAAAATACATTGTGATGTAACGTCGTTCAAATTTATCGAATTTCATTACAAAGAGACCAAAAAAAATGTACGTATTGCCCTGTAAAATTAATGGGCGAAATATTATTATTGGCATCCATTTATTGGATCGAACAGTCTTGCTATGTTAACAAAAATTTCCAACTCCTTCATGTTTTTTTTTTCAAGTAGGCAAATAAATAATAAATAACGTAATTTTATTTTCATTAGGAAATCTTATTTCAAGAATTCGAAGCAGCTTGCCAACAGACAAATTCGTGTGTAGCTAGAAAAGGAATAGAATACGTACGCTGCGTTCGCGAGTGTATATCGCCTTCATGTTATTCAATTATATATAAAAGTGATGAGGTAATACGAATTTTTGATAATTATAATTCATATAGATGCCCGTTTTCATGTATCTTTTTATCACAGCTCGAGGATGGAGAAATTGATGTGAGATTGAATTCTTTCAAAGGATGTTTCACCCAACGCACCAAGAATCGTAACCTGTAAATGGTGATCATATCAATTCCACGAAACCTTTTTCATCAGATGCCATTCGTTGAGAATACTTGCGGCAGAATCAAACACACGAGTTAGATAATTGATGCAACGGTCTAGTTTATTTATTAATTCAGACGAATTACTACAGTTCAAAATGTCGAGTCATGGAGGTGGTCCGGTAACCGTTGACGTACCGGTAGTATTAACAAAAAATTTCAATTCGCCGGCCTACGTTTCGTGGCGTAAATTACAACTAAGTAGAGCGAAATTGAAAGCTTCAAGTAAAACTTCGGCGCTACTGTCTGGTTTCGCAATGGTTCGTTATTTTTTTCGTTTTTTTGGTGCATTTGATGTAATCTTAAGATCGAAACTCACATTTCAATATTGATTTCAGGTGGCCATGGTAGAGGTTAATTTAGACAAAGACAGTAAAATACCAGATCCAATGTTAGTTGCTTTCACCGTTTGTACGACTCTACTAGTTGCTGTTCATATGTTAGCATTAATGATTAGTACTTGCATATTACCGAACGTTGAAGCAGTATGCAGTCTAAATAATGTGCATTTTGTTCACGAATCTCCTCATGAAAGGTTACATTGGTACATAGAAACTGCCTGGGCGTTTTCTACTTTACTCGGGTTAATTTTATTTTTATTCGAAATTGCCATATTATGTTGGGTTAAATTTTACGTCATTTCCCCAACAGCTGCATGGTCAGCTTGTATTGTACTTATCCCAGTAATACTTTTGTTCATCGGTTTTGCCATGCATTTTTACAGTACTATGGTTGCTCATAAGTATGAAATTAGTCGATATGGTATCAGAGAATTAGAACTTTTGAAAGAACAAATAGAGGCCACTGATACGAATGGTAGCCATGTAACTAGTACTCCTTTAGACGTTTACCCTCCTAATCAAATTGTTTGACTGTATCATTTATCATTTTGAAATTCGTGCACTCTCGGGTGAAAATTTTCGAAATTTATAAATCGCCGCGTTGAAGTGGTGTTGAAGTTTTCTGTTATCATACGAAAAAACGACTGAGTTTTTTTACGGTCTGAAATATTTTCATCATTGTATTTTTTTTTTTTTTTTTAGTGATCAATCATAAGAATTTGAAATTGGTGTGATTTTAATCTTTTATTGCCATGATTTGTTTTGTTTTTGTTACCCCTTTTTTGGTCAGAAATACTCATAGAATGCTTCGGTTACGTAAAGTATCACCAAGTTGAAAACTAGTCACAAGTTCTCGTCCATCAATTTGAGAAAACGAGAGCTATGTTATCTAAGTACCTATGTATTGCGCAAATTCAATCCTAATTATCTTACGGTTTTTCAATTATAAAAATTGAAATTGATTACTTAATGATATCTATTTCAATTTGTTTTATCCAATTCAATTTCAGTTCAAGCCAGATTTTCATCACTATTTCTGTCCAGATTTTAATTTTTTTTTTAAGGTGTTTGTGTTTTATTTATTTAAGAGCTTTAGCTTAACATTCCGCTTTTATTTTCCTTTTCTATTCAATAAAATCATTTTCACAAAAGAGTGTCATTTTTTCAACATGATTTTATTTTTTAATTCGTTACATGTATTTTTTCAAATCAACGATTTTACGTAAAAAAAATTTAGAAATTTGTTTGTAAAAAATGTAAAAATATTTTGGAAGCGCCGGGTATCGATCCCGGTACCTCTCGCATGCTAAGCGAGCGCTCTACCATGTGAGCTACGCCCCCCATCCATGGAAATGGTCAATTTTGTGATCATTCTACTTAAGTACTTAACTACTTACTAGTTACTGTGGCTTCTTGTTTCTTGTTTTTTGCATCCTTCCTCTGATTTCCCTACTCTGATATTTTTATACCATTTTGAAATAATTGTATTTTTTAAGATTGGAAAAACAAAAATAATGCGTTGTAGCGTTGATATGAAAATCCTGAAAAAATAATTAAAAATTGGAAAATGTACGAAGAAAGTTGTGATAATGTTGTTGGCGACTCTATAAGAAAACGCTCAAAACACTGAAATTTACGAAGTTCTAATCGTGTTTTTGTTTGTATTGTGTGTAATCGAATTGGAATATTGCATTAAATTAAATAATTGTTGTACTATCTTGTTTTTTGTCAAAAAATTGGGTAATCACAGTGGTGTTTTCGAAATTCTTTCAAAAATTGTACTAATCTAATGCTCAGGATACATCGGTGAGTACTTCTCTACAAGTTTAATTTATTTTTCGAGGCAGTTCTCGTACGAAATAAAACTGCGAAGTTATCAAATTTCACTGATAAACGCCGTAACGTAATTGATGTTTGATGATTGATTAATGTTGTAATGCCCATTTTTTTGTGATTTATTTTTATAAAGGTAGCTGTGCGATGGATTTCAATTCACTTTGATGTTAATAGTAGAATTTTCAGAAAATTACCATGAGTATCACAGAAATCAAGTACTCAGCTTTAGACAAAAAGCAGGAGTTTTTACAAAATATAAAGCTCGCTCGTGAAGAGAGAGCTTTTGAAAAACGTCGAGAGAATTGCGCTTCACTCATCCAAGCTCATGTTAAAGGTTGGCTAGCACGTATTAAATATCGAAGAATAATCTTGTGAGTATTCTTTGTCATTGATTCAACTCAGGTTTCAAACAGAACTTGTTCAAGACTAATTATCTATTTCAGACAAGAATTCGATGTCATTTTTAATGAGTATGATAACCTGAAGCCATCATTGAATGTATATCATCTGATTCGCAAATTTTTATTTATAATGAACCCCAAAATTGACCGTGATCGATTTTTAAAGCTATGCCGGTGAGTATTTATTTGAAAATCGTTCTCAGGTTTATATTTTTTACATTTAATTGGTATTTCTGTTCATTAGGTACATCACAAGAAGTTTAGAATCCGAAGTTGCTAGTCTAAGCTACGTAGGCGTATTCCTGCTTAAAGATCATTCAATTTTGTGGATATCGCAACTAAAAGAAATCTTAAACAAGTGCAATTTTTATTTACAAATGCTCGTTAATGACAATCAACTACATACTCACGAATTACAAAATATGCTAATTGTGTTTCTACACACGATAGTATCTTTCACTTCTGTCAATACTTGGGTAATTTTCAATTCCAATAATTGTTTGGCTGAAAATTTGCGTGTGCTTAAACCCGGACTGAATCAACTATGTAACAATATCGTCGGATATTTGATAAAATGCGATTTTTATATTACTTTGAAGGTACGCAAATTACAAAGTTTCATTACTTTACATATTTTTTCTTGCTTGAGCGATAATTTTAATTAATTTTGCAGAAAATTTTGAAAAGTTTCATGCCTGCATTGGGAACAAACAAGCTCGTCTTGACAAATACTTGTTTAATGGCTGTGATGATATTGGCATCTAGGCCTTTGCTGTATTCGAATTTCAACGATAAAATTATGCTTCATTTTATTGAAAACATTCTTACCGTTCCTGCAATTATAAATCACGCAAAAAGTATCTCGCCTCAGGTACCGAATTTATAAATTTTTCGAATCGAAGTCTTTAACAACGACAATTCATTTTAAGAGCCATTTTTTACTTAATTAATTTCAGTTTTTAAACATCTTTGACGAAGAACAACTGCTTGACCATTTGATGAAATTCTTAAAACGGCACTTGCATCTCGCAACTAATGATTTGGAATCTCGAGAGTCGTTCTTGAATGCCATGGATGTCGGAAAAAGCAACAATCTCCTGTGTTTTACCGCCAATCTCATAGAATTGACTTTCATTTATTTAGAACAAATGACTAAAAAACAACAAATACTAGATTTCATGGTAAGCGTCTTTAATTATAATTCGAAACGATCGATGTGACACTGAAGTTAATTTTTAAACTTTTTTTTGGTTTTCACAGCATAACATGATATTTCTTTTATTGCAATGTCAGAGCTGTGTCGTATCCCATAGGTCTTCGAATCTAACCCAATGGCATCCGATTTTCGGATGGTTTTCTCAAGACTGTTATGATATGAATATTCATGATTCTTTACATTTAATCAAGTATCAATTAGGGTTGTTATGGTCCAAAGGTTACGTAACTGTGTTTCTAGTCGAGCCACTACAATCTGCCTTAGAAGAGGCTGCTAGTGATGAAGCCAATTCTGATAAGAAAACGAACAATAATAGGAATATATTTGGGTACGTGTAGTCTTATTTCGTCCAATAATAAGATTTCTTTGAAGTAATTTTGGTATTGCAGGAAAAAAGCCCTGGATCTACTGGCCGATATGGCTGCTATGAATAGCAGATGGAAAATGAGAGATACCAGAAGTCCAGAAGTTATCGCTGCTGCTAATGAGATCAAAAATAAAGTTGTAGAAGCATGTCGTTTGTATCATATCATGATCAACACTTTTATTCAACTGAGATTGGATATTTTAACTGGTACGATAAATTTAGAAAGTGTATTTAAAATGAACGATCTGAAATTAACAGATACATATTTTCCACATAGGTTTATGTTACCAAAATGACGTACTATATCTATTATGGAAATATTTTTTATCTCAAAACAACGGATTGAAATCATTTTATCGTATTGTTTCGACCAATGCCCATACGAGTGATCGTAATCACGAAGCTGATTGTCAATTATTGTTACTTTTCAGTGAATGCATGATCCATTATATTACGTAAGTATTCGTCTTAATTGATTAAGTAATTCTTCAGAATAATTTACTGATCGAAGTTTTGGTGATTAGTATTTTAGACGACGTAGAAATGTACGAAGAGCAGTCTTTATTCCGAATAACAGATTTTCTGCAATTATCGTCATTTTTGAATTATTTCCTGTACAAAGGAGTTATGAATGAAATCTTCAGTAATTTACATTTTCGTATTCCATTGTTTCAAAATATCCATTAGTCTGAATTAGAGTAATATTTCAACTTGTATTTATTTAGGTGATGAAGAAGACGGAACTATAACTAGTCAATTATTTACCACATTACATTCTTTATTGATGGTTTTGTATTTGCGAGACTGTCGAAGACCTTATACATCGTCGTCGTCGCATTGGATCATCAAAGAAATCAAGGCTAGCTCTTTTTTCACTGATTTGGATAAAAATAAGAAGAAAATACTAGTGAGTGAAATAATATTAAATTACTGATAAAATCGGCCGCTGTTCGAATATTCGATACTTTTTATAATTTTAGTTGCTTAAAGAGAAAATGCCTCACGTTTTATCTTATCAAGAGCGAGTTCATTTGTTCAAAAAAAAACTATTTGATGAAAAGAGCAAATTGAAGCTTCAGTTACAGCAGAGGGCAGAAGGAAATTCCACTAATCCATCCGCTGTTAATCCCCCGACACCGGTTCGAGTTATAAAAATTCGTAGGTGAGCTATGATCGTCTGCAATTCATGTAATTGAAAAATAGTACAATCTTTACATTTTGCTGAAATATATCAAACAGAAACCACATAGTAGAAGACGCATTTTATTATCTACATAAATGGAGTGCTATAGAACTGAAACAGGCGTTTCGTGTAAAATTCGTCAACGCGGAAGGATTAGAAGAAGCTGGAGTCGATCAAGCTGGAATTTTCAAAGGTAAACGAACCTACTTCGATGATCTACCTGTAACTCCATTGACATAATTCAATATAAATGCATTTTTGTCGTTCAGAATTCATCGTTGATTTGGTCAAAAAGTTATTTGATCCATCATTGAACTTATTTCGGAGAACTGCCTGCGGACACATGTATCCATCTCCTATGAGTACAATGTCCGAAATGAATCATCTCGATTTGATGGAGTTTTCCGGTAAAATGTTGGCCAAAGCTGTTTACGAGGTAATGTATCGTTCTGAAGAAATTTCCGAGCCATTTGACATTTTTCTAAAAGTACGCATCATTTGATTTGAATAAATACAGGGTATCGTTTTGGATGTACGATTGGCTTCATTCTTTCTTAGTCAAGTGTTGGGTCAAACTCAGTCCACATCTTACAGTTATATAGATGATTTACCCTCCTTAGATGAAGAACTTTATCGCAGCTTAATGTACATTAAACATTACGAGGGTGATGTGGCTGATTTATCGTTGACTTTTTCAACCACTGAAGAATTTTTTGGGGTGATTACTACTCGTGAATTGGTACCCGGGGGCAAAATTATCAATGTTACGAATAATAATAAGTAAGTGCGCATTTTTCTAAAGATTGGTCATGCTCATCACTATTGACTACTTTCATTTTTTTCATTTTCCTAGGATCATCTACATTCATCTTATGGCGCATTTTAGAATGCATACTCAAATCAAACAACAAACCATCGCGTTTGCCAAAGGCTTCCATTGTATATTTTCCAGTGATTCGTTAACCTTATTTTCAGTTCCTGAAGTAAGTTTTTAATTTCTGGCAACGTAATGATAAATGAATTGTTGATTTGTTATTAATTTCACTCTTCTTGACAATGCAGTTGCAATTATTAATTTCCGGTGAAGATAAACCATTGAATTTTACTCAACTGCGTCAGCATACGCAGTATTATGGTGGATTCCATGATTCGCATAAAGTCATTATTTGGTTGTGGGATATTTTAAATAATGACTTCACCGAACAAGAACGAGCTCTATTCCTCAAAGTACGATATTTTGGTGTTTTGATAATTATTTTTGAGTTCGAGGTAATTTTAAATATGAGTTTAACGCGAACGACTTTTCTCAGTTTGTAACAAGCAGTTCGAAACCACCTGTATTGGGGTTTGCATTTTTAAATCCTCCATTTTCGATCCGATGCGTTGAAGTAAGTGAAGACGAAGATGCAGGTGATTCTATAGGTAAGTTGAAATTTTACGAGTTGATTGGTTTCTATTAATAGAACTTTGAAATCTTTGTGTGTTTATTTATATAATATTCATTTCAATTTTCAGGTAGTGTTATTAGAGGATTTTTCACAATTAGAAGAAAAGGACCCGAGCATAGGTTACCAACATCGTCAACATGCTTCAATTTATTAAAATTACCCAACTATAGTCGAAAATGTGTGTTGAAAGATAAATTGCGGTACGCAATAACCGCTAACAGCGGTTTTGAACTTTCTTGAAGAGTCATTAATTGTAATGGTATTTTCTATTTTTTTCCAATTTTTAATTTTTCAAAATGGTTTATCCACTTGAAGTGATTTAAATTCAAGTCATATTTATGTAATATTTGTTTTTTATTTTATTCAAATTTCTTTTATATTTTTCAAATTTACATATATGAATATATGTACTGTTGGGTGGGTTAATTTGATAATTTATGAATCGTTATTTTTGCTGACGAATATAATAGTAAATCGCTGTTCATATCATTGGCAATTGCTTTGTCTGTGATAGGAATTTTTTGGTCGTTGAGGAAGTTATTATTTTACGAATGCGCTGCTGGAAAATGTTTTCAGTTGGATTTTTACGTATTGTTTGCATTATTTTATATTCTCGCTTTGAGTGTTTATTTAATTAATAATTATTGTATTGAATGAATGTACATTCGTTTTTTCAAATTTATGTGATTTTCATATGAGTAAAGTATATCATCATGTAAAATGAAGAATAACATTCTTCCAAGTGACTTTTTATTAGAAGTTCATTAATTTCATTTTTTTTTTCATCTGCTTCAAAATTCGAAATTCGAATTTTCTTTCGTTCATTAAAAAAAATAAAAAAGTATGATCGACGAAGCAACCGCGATATCCCAATGTCAATACAATATGAGTTCATTTCATGACGTTCGTAATTTAACAATGCCACATTTTCCGATGAACGAATTCCAACACGTGTTTACGTTGCAAGAATCCAAGGACGTACTACTATAATGGACTGCTATTGTAAATCGACGAATTTGAAGAACTCAATCTGGCAGACTCTGAAACTGATCCTTGTGCGCATGCGCGAAATAATCAAAAATTTGTTGTTTTTATTTAGCTGATAATATTTACGTTGAAGTTGAATTTGAAATAATATCTTAATATTGTTAATATCTATCCTGAAAATTGAATTGATTCGAAGGTCCGGTGGAATTGCAGAAAAATATATCTTTATCGCATCCCGTCTACGTCCAGCAGGCTGCTGTAAGTATCTTACTTTGGATATCGTCTATATCGTTACATCATTATTTACCATCTTTTCTGTTTGTAGACTGAAAATGTACCCGTAGTGCATTGTCCTACGTAATTTCGAGTAGGTATTTAATCCTACGATATGATATTTTTCTTTTCATACGCGAAATCCAGTTTGGAATGAAGAGTTCTATTTGAGAGTAAGTACCGTCGTATTTTTCATTTGAAAGGTTTCGTGACGTCAGAAAACTTACGACAATTCATGAAATTCTAGGTGAATCCGTCGGTTCATAAATTAATTATACAAGTATTCGACGAAAATCGAATAACACGAGATGATTTCCTTGGCATGATCGAATTATCGTTACGAAGTTTACCCAAGGAAAGGCCAGATGAACGAATCGAAAGTAAAATGTACTATCTGCAGCCTAAAAGGTAATTATCTGATCTAGATAACGCATCTCGCCACCTATGATTTTATAACTATTCTCATTTCGTAGCTCGCGTTCCAAAGTTGAAGGATATTTAGAACTGTACCTGGCCTACGTAAGAGAAGATGGAGACGCCGACGATGACGAAGAAGATAATACACAAACTAGAAATAACCAAGTCGAAGAAGACTGGGAAATGGTAACCGATGGTTCCGCTTCTCAGCCGCCTCAACAATCTTCATCTTCTACCAATCAAACGCCCCAAGTTAATCAGGTACCTATGTCTGCTTGATAATAAATTAGTCATAACGGATTTTCGTTAATTACCGGATACTTGCTTAGATACCCGAAGGCAACGTTGACCATCAAGGAAATCCATTACCTGTTTGTAGACTGAAAATATACCCGTAGTACATTGTCCCGATCGTTGTGATCTGCTAGCTTATTTAAATGGCGAAACGGCAACGTGTTCTATTATCGATAAAAGTGCTCCGCTCGAAATACCAACCCAAGTCAAACGTTCCGGTACAGATGATTCGCAAGAAGAGGTCGCTAAGAAACCTTGTATCGAGGATACTATAGAGGTACAAAGAGTCAAAGAGCAACTTGCCGCTAGATTAGATGCTCCGAAAGAATCGGCTGTAAATATTGATAATATTAAGTAAGTCGACGTGTCAACGATTACTTGACCTTTCGAACCAAAATTC
Organism: Pseudococcus jackbeardsleyi; assembly: GCA_038380155.1. Classification (NCBI taxonomy): domain Eukaryota; kingdom Metazoa; phylum Arthropoda; class Insecta; order Hemiptera; family Pseudococcidae; genus Pseudococcus; species Pseudococcus jackbeardsleyi. The sequence goes on along the minus strand of CM076240.1, from coordinate 58,858,548 downwards.
AATTTAATTTTATTTCCTAGATCTTCATCGGAAGCCATGTCTGTCGAAAAGATTGCCGCAATTAAAGCTAAATGTTTCACCAAGAAAAGAACCACTATCAAAGGTCACGACGATTTTGGCGTCGGAGCCAGAGCTTAAACAAATGCTCGACTTTGATGTCGACATCACGAAAGAAATTATTAAACGTGAAAGACAGTGGAGGACTAGAACCACCATTTTGCAGGGTACCGGAAAGGTATTCGTATTGTGCATTAATTCGTGTACTTTTTCTATTCGATACTGATTCTATTTCTGTGCAGGTTTTTAATAAAAATATATTCGCCATTTTGAGTTCAATCAAAGCCCGAGAAGAAGGTAAATTAAAGAATCCAGTTGTCAATGCTACGCCGATCACACACGCCAAACCTTCCGGATCCGGTCCCAATTATAATCGTTATTCTCAAGAAAGATTTGCTAAGGATAAGAACAGTAAGTAGATTAGCTTTAAGAGTTGAAATTTTGACCCAGTTTTTACAACGTTTAAACTTCGTCGTTAATTTGTCAAACAACAATATTCAAGTGGTGTTTTTCTTCTCTAGTTCTGGCAAAGATGGAAGTCGGAAAGAATATTATACGCTGGAATGTCTTCTGTTCTTCCTGAAAAATATATCTTTATCGCATCCCGTCTACGTCCGGCAGGCAGCTGTATGCATCTTACTTTGGATATCGTCTATATCGTTACATCATTACTTACCATCTTATTCTGTTCGTAGAAGCTATTGAGAAAGCACCTAGTATAAATATTAATAAACGAGTTAGATTTGTTTCGTCCTAATGATGATAGCAGTGACCAAGAAAAACGAGTATTCAGCGTTTTATTATCTACATTGGATAGGCTGAATGATTACAAAGTTGTTGTACTGAGAGTAACGAGATAATTAGATTCTATCGATTCCGTTCCGAGAAGACCAGGAAGGTAAACGAATTATTTTATTAGATGCAAAGCGGAAACAATTTTTCATTTGTTGATAATTTTTTAGATTTGAATACGAGATCAAAATTCTGGTACCAGATGCTCAGGCGAGAATTGAAAAATTACAACGTCTACTATCATCGTATGAGATCCAGAGTCCAACAATCACCTTTCTCATAGTTGATCGAGTCAGTTACTCGTTGGAGAACAAGATTTGTTTTGTTAATTTTCGGCGAATATATTTTTTCTTGATGCTTCGGCATTCTAGTTCATGATGCACTCTTATGTTGTAGTATAAATCGATAACGGATAGAATTAATTTAATTTTATGTGCGGATTGGCACTCAACTTCGTTGAAAACCAGAGAATACACTTCATTCATCGTTTTTTGCCGAAATTCATTTTTTACAGCATCTGTAAAAACACTGGGAGATGTGTTACAGAATATTGCCTCCAACGCCAAACAAATGATAATTACATCTTCAGAAGGTACAGTAAGTCTACCTCGATCTTTGATCTGTAGGAGTAAGCCTCCCATCTTCCGATCATCACTTACTAAAGCTGTTTCGCAGGTCTGACATTTTTTAACTTTTCGGCGTAGACTTTTTGCGACAAACCCAGCGATATATTTAACGACCTCTTGCTTGTAGAAATTTAATGGAGAAGAAGGATTCTTTTTCCCTTTTAATTCCACATTTTCAGCAATTTCATCCGGCAAGCCTTCGTCCATTTCGTTATTGATAGCTTCAACGTCATCCACCAATTCCTCATTCGGTTCCTCTTGTGGAACAATGTTCTCCGCCGTTTTTTTTTCCCCCGATGGGCAGGGGATGTACAGAATGCCGATCTGATCGCCCACTTCCACATTGCCATTCTCGCTGGCCTTAATCTCATTGTGAATTATGAGACACTTGAAAGCAGACTCGAACTGATACGCATTAGGGTTATTATTATTTCCATTTCGCGATCGTATACTACCAAAAAATGCCTCGAGGTGGTCTTGGCTCAGTTTGAACGTCAACAAGAAATCCTGGCCCTTTGGTTTTAGGTCTTCAAAAAGTTTAAAAACGTTGGTTAGTGCTATAATGAAACCAAGGAAACCTGTTTTCCTTCTTGTGTGTAATACATCGCCGATCTCGTAGCTCATAGTAGTGACTTTATTCACTGTAGTTTTCTTTTCCAGGCAGATAACTAACTCAGCTATGTAATCTATAACCTCTTTTGCACCTTCTTGAAGATAATCAATTGTAGGGTCCATGATGGGTGCCCTGAATACAGTCGCAGAACAATTGCTTTTGCAATTCAAAATATCGAAAGCTTTGTTGAACATGCTGCAAAATTTAGCGGTACCCTTACAGTCATTAAATTGTGGTAAATTCAGGCCTTCAGCGAATTTAAATCCGTCACATACCGACTGGCTTAGAGTTTGAGCAGCCAATTTGACACACATAACGTTGTCTTCGTAATTTATGTGTTTTTTGGTCAACTTGGTTCCGACCTTCAATCCTTCCTTCTCTTGTAAACACTGTAACAAACATATATCATTCCATGTAATTCGTTTTTGTTCGCCATCTGTTAAATAAACTGACTCTCCGAGAGCATTTCGTACTAATTTCACCATATGTGAAGGGTCTGGAATCACATATATGTTTGCATTAGTCTCTGGGTGTGGAAACCACGGTTTATAGGCATCAGTTCCATACTGGAAATCAGCTCCCAGATGTTCTGCCATATTGAAATTCACCTGAGTACCATCGAATGTAATATTTTTCACATCAGCGTTAGATTCATGCAATTTTGTGATACAAATCTTCATCAAATTAGCTCTCTCTGCTCCATTCATACCATCGATTAAAAAGTATGCAACGGGTATTTTCCAGCCACTGTTTAATGAAACCACCATAAAAACTAATGCGTTTTTTGCTTCCGGTACATTATCTCCTTCTTCTGTCATCATTGAGGTACCCAAATTTACATGTCCGTACTGCTTGCCATTCTTATAAAGCAATTGCTGACGAATAGACATCTCATCGGCAACCAAACTTACTGGTAAGTAACCTGCTTCCTTGGAAAACAAAGCAATAGCTTTAAAGCATTCGTCTGAGAAACCTGGGGACCCATCAACGGTGCTGTACCATTTTCGAATTGTAGAAGGTGCAGGGAGGACACCTTTACCCCAAACTTTCCTTACGTAATCATAAGCTCTCGCTGAATAGAATCTCAAAGTCAGAGCAAACGTTCGTAATTCGGCTGAATATTTCATTTGAACTGGATCTTTCATTCTATGAATAATTTCTACAAAGGTGTCCGGCAATGAATCCTGCAGTAGGGACAAGTAAGTATAAGACTACAAAGTAGAAAAAATTTGCCTACGATCTTTGAATGAGAAGAATAATAATCCGGTAAAGAAAACGAATCTTTATTTTCTTCATTAAAAGATGAATACATAAATTAGAAACTGATCCACAATTGTTTGAAGAAATTACATGAAATTCAAGAGAAATACATGATGAAATTGAGATCCAGTCTCAAATATTACGTTAAAGATGAAACGCCAACTGATTTCAAAAACTAGATACTTGTACATGATTAAATTGAGAACCAGTCTCATATAATATGTTACATTAGAAACGAATTTCAGGAACTAGATACCAAATATGAGAAGAAATTTCCAAAGAAATAAATACATGATTAAGTAGAGAACTAGTCTCATTGAATAGGTCAATTGAAAGAAATAATAGTGAGGTAATCAAGGTAGTTTAGAAAAAAAATCATTCATTTGGGAACCAGTCTCGGAATTAAACAAAGTAATAATGATTTATGTGATTACGTGTCAAAAATTACACATAATCAACTACACTTCCACTCACCATTAATTTTGCTTGAGCATTTTCTGAAATAAAGTTTTTCTCTTTCAAATGAGCGACTAGACCTTTGTAAGTGTTGATTCGTTCTTTCAAACGTTTAATTTTTTGGTTCTGAACTTTGATGATTTTATTCTTTTCAGAAATCGTATCCATTGCCTTAGAAAATACTGCCTTTGATCGTCTGGGTGTCTCTAAGTGGGGTGTTCTGACATCTCCCAGGCGTTTTGGTACATCAGGTACGTACGTAGATGTTGTAGGTGTGTTGAGCAGTACTGGATTTTGATTACTTTGTGGGGTTGTCGGAGCATTAGGTAGTGAATTTTGTACAGAACTATCCGTTTCCACTTCAATTGTACCATTGCTGTAGGAATTCTGTACAGAAATATCCGATTCTATTTCAATTGTACCATTGCTGTGTGAATTTTGAACAAAACTATCCAATTCCATATCAATAACGCCATTACTGTTCGAAATACACTCGACTCTGAAACGTGGAAGATTTATTAGCTCAAGTTTATCCACTTTGAATGAAGATTACTAGTTTTAAAAAAAAATACCGAATCACTGGCACTGCATCCTCAACAAGACTGCGTTTTTTATGAAATCCAGTACTACCTTTGATGTCTTCCGGTCTGAAATGATCACTACACAGGCTGTGTGAAGGAAGAATCTCCTCTAGCGAAACTCCACAAAAATTTGCCCATTTCTCACAGATTTCTTCATTGTGAAGTGGGAAACTAATTTTAAAAAACATGATCGATTTATAGCTTTACACAACATATCAATTTATTTCCAAAATGAATACTGATATATCTTACTTGAAATAACACCGATCTCCTTGCCCATCCTTTCTTCCGCAAACTAAACAGGGAGTACGTCGGTCCTTTCGGGTTCTATTTTAAGCCAGATAGTAAGTATAAATTATGACAGTTAGATGATCATTACGTGTTATGTATATGAGAGATAATTATGTTGTATGAGTATTAATACACTTACAACTTTACTTTTTCTGGAAACTTTGATGGACAAGGATTTTTATTTCTGCTTCTTTTCAAAGTACGCTTGATAACACCGCCTTTGTCAACCGAAGTGTAATCATCTTCAGTGAAATGTCTACTACAAACGCGAGAATAGGGATTGATATCCCCATCCTGAAATTCAAAAAACGACATCCATTTTCCTTTCTGGGAAGGGTTCTTGGGAAATCTAGAAAAATAGACATTATTAGGTAAGCAATTAACCATAAAATTCAATGTAATTATATTACATTGGCATTACATACTTGAAGTAGGAGTCTAAGGCAGAGTTGTTACAGCACACAATACAAATATTCGTGGCTTTGGATTTCACCATGACGACCTTTAATATATTACTTTTTCGAAAATATTATTGAAAATTGAAAAAATTAAACGAGGTACGTAGAGTAACATTTCAGCGCCAAAAGATAATGTTATTATCACCCATTATCACAATAAAGTGGCGCATGCGCACAAGGATCAGTTTCAGAGTCTGCCAGAATAGCTTCTTCAAAAATTCGTTCAAATCCCCGTGGAAGTAGCAGTCCATTATAGTAGTACGTCCTTGCAAGAATCGACCCCTTCACTGAAGCTCTTGATGTGTTATAATGTTTAGTGTTTTCTTACATACAATTCGGTTTTTCGTTTTTGTAATCGTTTTACGTATGAATGAGATATCGATCAACGGATTTAATTAATTAAAATCGCGAGTTTTTAATTATTCAAATGATGCAGAAGTGATACTTGAATGAAAGAAGAATCCAAACGGTACGGTACTTTTACTCTAATTTACTCAAGTACAAGTCTAACATCTCCCCGATGCTATCAACTTTTCAGAATCATTTTCTTTCAAAAGAGTAATTATTTGATGAATTATTCAAAATTTGATATCAAAATCTGTACTGCTCAACCTCAGAATGTTATCCATCAAGCAACCCGCTGAATTTTCCGAGGGTTCTTTTTAATATGCTGGTTAAAATGTCTCTTTATTTCCGATATTCCTTGATACGTAGCGTGTTTCATTACCCCCCTCAAAGTAATCTTTGTTATTCATTGTATTTTCACGAAGACATGAGTCTCTCTAGAGATGATGTCAATAAAAACAATCCAATTATTCTCTATTTATCGATATTGATGTCTAACCAAACATTGGACCATATAAACGATTCCGCGGTCACCTGTAGCTTCTCATTCCCCTAATCGGCCAGATAGCATGAATAATGCTCAGTAATTCGTGTCGATTACAAAGTTTACCGGTAAAATTTTCTTAAATCAGGTACAAATCGCGTTTGGTGTGTTTTCTGTAATCTAACGCGGATATGACTTGTTTTTTAAATATCGCTTACTTTAGCGCCTTTAAATACACCTGTTGATATGCTTACGGTATGTTTTTGTGTTTCAGGTCGAATTGTCCGAAGCGTAATTTAAGGATATCGTGAAGTCGAATTTTTTCTTAGCAAGTCTCTACACATTCAAACAAAATGCCGAAATCGGTGAGTAATTATCGATTATAATTGCTCGGAATTACACTTCTGAGCTTTTCAGCATTGCACGATATCGGAAGTATTCGATTCGTTAATGATTTTTCCGCGTCGATGGTATTTAAAGAAAAAACATGATGTAAAGATTTCGATGACTGCGTGTAAAATAACATTACTCATGCTAACTATTGTATGATTTCGATTTCGTCATAGCGAACGTATGCTTATGCTACAAAAGGTATTCTATTCGTTGTCTCGTGCCATCGAAATTATAAAACTTCCGATTAAACAATGCCGCGGCTACGGCAGCAGAAACGTAAATACAATTGGATAATATTTACCGCTTCTTATCAGCTACCATCGTGTAATAAATGTGTCAATTATGTGATGTAATATTTTCTAAACGTTCCAACGTTCGGAGTTTTGTTTATTTTGCGACAACGCTTATTTATTGTTCTGGTTTGGTTAGTAAGTAGTGTGGTTTTTTTTGAGCAGGACAAAAATTCAATGCAAAAGCCGAAAGTACTTTGTCAGCCGTTACCTTTCTTTGATCAGAGTTGCAGAAAATGAAATCATTTATTGAAAATGTAGAAGGGTCGTTCACTATGGTTTACATAGTTCACGTTTTTCGTAAATTCCAAGCATTGGAATTGATCGATTGATTATTTCAGTCACTTGAGATCGAGCCTTTTTGTGTTCGATGATAATTGCTCATTAATGAGTGAGAGAAAACGTCTTGTGAACTCAATTTAGTTCTTGCAGAGTACATAAAATAGAATGTAAATTGTGAAATAGTATGAATAAGTAAAGTGTGTACGAGTCGATGCGAATGCATCTTTAAATTAAAATCATCACCGAAAATACGAGTACGAAATCTGTTCTGGATCATTAAACGTATTTGTACGTGTGCAGCGATCATTCGCTGGAACGAATCTTTACGTAATAAAGTATACGCTCGTTAAATATCGAGATGTACGAGTAAATTTATAACATGTTTTCCCTTCCAATTTTTACCTATGTATATGTTTACAAAGCTCGCAGAGAATACAATACCGAGAAAAAGTTTTTATATGGTGACGTCATTCCGGTACTTCGTGCACAAGTACACTATCGTATCTGCCTGTGTGAATTCGATTCGCAAGAATCCTATAATAATGATTCATAGTCATACGAGGGTTTATCTTACGTTGTTGCGCATATTTTTCGTTACCAATTTCATATGAAGTATGTGCGAGTATGTGATATCAATTGTATATCCGCCTTAGTAGGATGTTCTTATCGCAATCAGCTACGAGTTCATGAAAATTCCGGCACATCTGAGTGGAAATTTTTCTCCGTCGAATTACTCCCTTCGAGAGCCTCCCTCTTGAAATTTTTTCTTAGATAAATGAAAAGGAATTTGAACGATGGTGTATTTCATTGCGAGAAAAGCTCAAGAACAGTCATTTGGTTGTTCAAAATGTTTTCTCGAAATTGAAATTTCCACTTTGGGAGCATCAGAAATGATACCTTTTAGGAGAAGGGAAAATGATCATTGGCCAGTTTTCGGCATTTCGGCGAATAACTTTTGAAACCTCAGAATTGAAAAAAAGAGTAATCAGTGGTGTTGTACTTACACAATTTTTTCTGTCTTCGTGAAAGGTTCAATTTTTTGTTGAAAACTTCCACTTCTTTGGTAAAAAATTGAGTAAATTACTAAAAGGGTGTTCACTTTCTAAAAAAATCAGAGAAGTCTAAAAATTTTAGAATTTATTAAAACCTCTCCCCCCTCTCCCCTTTAAAAAATTACAAATCATTTGAAAATTTTTAAATTCATTATAATTTTTTCAAAAAAAGTTCGCCCTTGTTCTGTTAGGTTTAAATCTGTTGCATCTTTTGATAGATGTGAATTTTCTATTTGGCATTCTTTTTGACCACAAACAAAGAAAATTATTCAAATTTACACGCATTTTTTTGAAAAAAATATCCCTTGCTCCTTTCTTACGTAATTTAAAGTTTTATATTCTTCAAAATCCATTTAAAATCTTTTTTTAAAACATACTTTATATGAAGCTATGGTGATGAAGTAATCTATGACCTCGAAATGCTTCGAGCAATGCATTACGTGAAAAATTATCCCTTCTCACTCGCTCCACCAACCAATTTTTTGTAAAAGGAGTGGAAAAATCTCATTTTCAATTTGATATTGTGTTTTTTTTGGTAGATATAGATACTGGTGGTAAACAGGTTTTTATCGAGTATTTCCCCCCCTCACTGGGGTAGCAAATGCCTCCTTCCCAGGGACTAACATGTCTGTATATTAGGTCATTAAGTCACTATAAACAAAATATGTACTTGAAAAAAATTCAAGTTACAATCTAGCTTCAAACGACATCGGTTGGGAAAAAGTCAAAAGATTTTTGGTAGCATTTTGTATTAATTCAATACGTGCATCACGAAAAATTACCCGAAACCACAGCCACGATGAATTATTAGGGACAAGGTGGGTGAAGGAGAACTCGACGGAAAAAATGATTACTCAGACGTAAATTGAAAACGACGATACACGATAAATATTTGCATACGGTACGTATTTTGTCGAAGAAACGAAAGAAAACTCCGACTACATACCAATGAACGCTTAATGAGGCCCGTGGTCGTGGTATTTGAAATATTCGACAAGTACACGCGACAAGTGGTTTCGCGAGCTTGAAATTAAGGGCGCCTAAAACTGAATTTTTTTCTTGCAACGTGACGTTTTTATCGTCATCGTTTCGTGTACTTAAAATAGATACCCTGGTTAGAGAATTTATTCGGCTTGGTGAATACATTCGAATTCCACGAGGTCGTTGTCGATTATAGGTAAAACAAATATCTACATAAAAATGGTACCGCCTTATTATCGATAACTGATAAGGAAAAGATGGTAAAAAGCTGCGGTTCTCACACTAGATTTTACAGTTTACTTTCTTAAAATGTGTTTACTGTAGTGGTATTAATCGATGTAATGGCCCATTTACTCGTAAACGATATCGGCTTACGATTTTAAACTGAGAATTTTGATTTTTCGGTCACGTGCTCGGCGGAGCTCTTTTCGTTCTCGGTATTTGGTATGATCCTCTTGGCGTAGCTTTTTTCGCCGAAAAATTTGTCGATAACCTTTGGCTCGCCTTTTCTAATATATTTACATAACATACGCATGTAATAGTATCGTGGAAATGATAATCTGTGCTGTGTAGAAAGAGGCAACGACTAGAATTAGATTTGTGCTGAAAGTGGTATAATGTGTAGCAATTTGACATATCGGCACAGGTACTATTAAAATTCGGGTATACGGAATGAAGTTGTATGTCAAGTACGTAAACGGCGTGATGAAACGAGTGGCGAAGACTACGGGGTATTGGTGAATTCGGAAAAGAGAGAAACAAGTTTGATTTCATCATTTTTTGAACTGGAACATGGCCGCGAACAAGTACGCGGAGTATCGCCGGCGCTTGGTTGGCTTCGTCGGTATCATGAATGATGGCCAGGGTTTTCCAAAACCACGACTTGGTCATCGGGTTCCGAAAATACTGGTAAATTAACCCGAGTAGCCCAAAGTCAGCTGATAAAACAAGTACATATACGATGTATTTATGCGTATTGCTTACAGCAGCGATCTCCCCCCTTCCCTTCGTGGTAGCATCGTTGACATCGCAATGGCGACGCGACCGGAAATGCAGAGAAAGTGTGGCTATATACAAAACGAATGGAATTCGATCGCGTGCATATACGTATGCTAACAATATTGTCCAACATATTTGTACTAAATGATTGACTTCGGTGTACGTACGTGTAGAATTTATTAGTTGACCCCTTCTCTTTAGTCGAACGTAAATTCGTGTTTTTAATTCTATTAGATATCCTCTGTTGCTCGATTTGTGCTATCGACTATTCTACGGTTATTCCTGATTTCCTGTTTTATCTCCTGAATTAAGCCGGGGTATTTCCGTTTGATCGCGTGTGGTTTTGAGATGTGTGATTCGTGATTTGAGATTGAATTGGATGTTGCAAATTGAATTGGAAGGTTTGTCGAGTTTGGGATTTTCGCGTGCTGGAAGATTTTAGTTGGTCATTAACTCATTCAGACGATCATTAGCTTTTTTGAGTGAATTTTCAAGTAGTGAGGGTTAATTCGGGGTATCTGATTTGTTTACGATCGATTCGAGTGATTTATTGTTCATTGAAACAATATTAGAATCGGAGTTGGAGGAATTGATGGGAGTGGGTCAGAGTTACTTTTGTGAGCGGATGGGATAGGGATTGTTGAGCAAGTTGAACAGCGTATTCTCATACGGAGCAAGTGCCATAAAAAAATGTCCATGTTTTTCACATTTTAAAGTTGGTAACTTGTACATATAGTAGGGGCGAAAGTCTTGTATACCCAACGAATACCATACAGGCTCAGATTGAGTTGGTATTGGACATTTTGATGGATTCAGAAGGTGTAGATTTTACCGAAGAATTTTATAACGGTCATAACTCAATTTTGTCAAAATGGCACTTAGTTCTTTATGAAAATACTCTATTCAGCTGTCCAATAGGTTTTTCAATCTCAAAAAAGTGCTGAAAATAAAAAAAGTCCTGCATTTTGGCTTAATAGAAGTTGAAAAATGTGTGAAATTTTAGACTTATACATGCTTTAATGGCAAAAGATTTCTCGCAATTTTTTTACGAATTGCGCTTAGTGGTTTCATTATCAAACCACTATCATTTTTTTCCGCTCTCAAGGGGGTGGGGGGAGTGAGCCTCAAAATTTTTATGCAATTAGATTTTTAGAAAAATTACCCAACTTAATGAGGGTTCATATCTCGAGATAAGTAATACCTGGGGAAAACTGTTTGCGGTGTCTGAAAGAAAATTGATAGCGGATTCAAAATTGAATATCTTATTTTGAAAAGCTCGAAGTTGAACTTTGCCGGTGAAAGCTCAACTTTCATGATGAGAACGAATTATGAAAGCTATCATTAAAAATCTGAAAAAATTACAGTAAACGTATCCCTGTTTATCCTCTTTTCAATCAACAAATTTTTAAGATGAGGTCTCTTATCCCCTGGGGGTAAAGGAGTTCACAATTTTGGCCAAAATTCAAAAAAATTGAAAAAGCAAAATAGCACATTGATTTCTACTGATTCGAAGGCGTTGATTTCGAATATGTCTTTGGTTTTTTTCATCCAACCCCTCTGAACCCCTCTATTAGCTCCTTTGATAAGTATGAAAATTCGGGAAAATGAAAAATTACCTATGACTTGTCGTTTGTTAGGTATTTGAGGGCACTGGTTTGAATATTCGCTTATTTTTTTGGGTTTCCCTAGCCCCCAATTTTGGAGAAAAAAGTTGAAAAAATTGAAATGGCGTGTGACATATCGATTGTCACTAATTTGAGGGCGTAGTATTCGAATACGGACTCGATTTTTGATTTTATCATTTTCCTCCTGCTCTGACTGAAAGAAATCGGAAGATCTGGCTTCCATTTTTTTGTCCCGTTTTAGTATGGAATCGCCCCTTTTGGGAGTTTCCACTTTTCATTCCCTTTTCTCCTCTTTGGTCTTTTTATTCGCAGAATATTTTTTAATAATTCATGAGGTTCTATCTTATAATTTTGAAAAAATTTCCAATTCTTGGGACATTGAGTGTGTTGAAGTTTCAGAATTATTAACTTTGGCCTTTGAATTTGAAATAATTCGTTCAAATGCTTGGTTCAAGTTGAATAAATTTTTTGTGGTGTTGATTCCAAGTATCGAATTAGTTTCTTGATACCATCCTTCTTTGTCCTCATAAGTTTCAGATTAAAAAAAAAGTTTTAAGGTTTTTCCGATGATCTGGTCCAGTTCCAGAGTTTGAGATGTGCTTCTCCTCTCTCTCCCCCTCTCACCTACAGTAATGCTGCAAATGACCAATTCTAAAAGATATCAGAGCTCAAAATATTTGTGAATTATTCAATTCAATATAAATCACGAATATCGTCTGAATCGAGGCATTTCTACATTACTAGCACCTTGTCGAAGGTGATTTCTTTCCCTTCCAATTCGAATGATTCTTTCGAGTTTCGAGTTATGTATGCCTTCTCTTTTTGTATTAAGTGAATACTCGAGATAGGAATTTATTTCACCGCATTTGTTCATCCCGAGAGTATGTCGTCCCACTGTTAAGTATACATGTTTTTTCTTCGTGTCAACTGTTCTGTTTACACTTTACACTCAACAACAACTTACCTGGTGTATTTCATTAAATTCGATCTATGTATTTGCGAAGCCAATAAGTCATCATCGATCAGCTACGAGCAAATGGAAGTGAGAGTGACACAAAACGAAAGATGAAGTGAAATAGAGAGTGTGTATTTTATGTATATTTGTTCATTTGTTTTTTTATCATCAGCTAGGAAGGTAGAGGTACGTCGATGAGACATGATTAAGAGGCTGGGGCGGGGATGATGATGATATGCTCGTATTTCGTTTCCCCGAAGCTAGTTAATTTTTTTCTTCTTCATGAATGAAGTAACCGTAGAAACGCGCAGAGGTGGTGGAGGGATCAACACCTGTTTTGAACGGTCATGTTATGAAGCGTAAGCAGTAAGCATGCGCGTAAATTTAAATTTCTCTTCGAGAGAGATTTCAACGGCGGGTGGCTGGTCTTCGTTGCGAGAAAATCCTTCTAAAAAAGGACGAGGGAGAAGATATTCAGCCGTGGTGGTGGCTGGGTGGATTCAGAAGACAATTTTTAAGGGTGTTTATTGGCGAGAAAAATCTCAAAAATGATACGAATTTTAATAGGTAATAATTTTTATCCAGAAAGCAAGGATTCTTGACATTTTTTATTTGAAGTTATCAAATTTGTTCGATTGATTTTGAATTCTTTTTCAGCTCTAATTTTTCGTGAAAATTTCCGTCTTCGACTATAGCTAAGCTAGTGCAAGACTTTTGTTTTCTTTTTCTTTGAAATGTCATTATTCGCCTTTTAAAAATTATTGTGATTGTAATTTTTCTGTGAAGAATTATACAACTGTAATGCCTTTCATGGGTGACTCCCTTCTATGTAAAACATTGACTAAGCCTTTGCTTTTAAACTTCACATGTACATACATTAGATATTACTATAATGGTAGAGATTGGGCGTGGTCAAATTATTCAACTTATCAAGATCCTCAGGTGCCATTTACCCCTCAAATTTTTGGTCGTAAAACATGGATTTGGAACCCCACTTGATGATTTGAAAAAAATTACCTAATTTGGCCCCTCCCCTACTCTTTTTCACTGTCCCAGAGAATCGTGGTTTGGATTAGAAGTGAAAAAACTCTCAGTAATGGAATCTACGGGTTGAAAAATATGCATTTCGACACCCCATTTGATATTTTGGGTAATTTTTCAATTTGGTCCCTCCCCAACCCCTCTCCTAATGGTTCTTTTAGTTTTTTTTTTTTTTGGGGGGGGGGGGGGTAATGCGGCATCAGAAATTGATTTCGCAAATGAAAAACCACGATTATGATACCATACTCCATATTTTCAAGGAATTTTTTACTTCAACCCCTCGTGGAACCAAATTTTTTTTTTTCATCTATAAAAATGATATGAAATATCTGCAGATTAATATTCTTTACGCCAATTTTGAAAAAAATTGCGTTTTCGCCTAGTTATAGGCAAATGCCCTATTTTTGGGAGGTTCAACCCCTCTCAGGGTTCTCTGGCTCCCTTGGGAGGCAGGAAGTCATATCGTGTTATTCGGTATAGTGCCTTGAATCAATTAAGCCAAAAAAAAACTTTGATCAGAATTTTTTGTACTTTGTTATTTCTTTGTCTAATTACACTGGGCTATTTCAACTGATTCAAAATGAGAGAGCAGGGGAAGGGGGAAGATGCGCCAAAATAATGTTTGAATTTTTCTCTAAAACGAGTGTAGTACGCGAGATGGTTTTTCTGTCAAATTAGATGCCAAAAAAATTGTACAGAAAGGCTAGAAAAACTAGAAAACATCGATAATTTTCGTTTTTCAAACCCCGCCAACATCATGCTGTTTTTAAAAAATTATCTTTCGAAAGTGAAAATACATACATATGTTTCGATTCAGAATATAAAATGATTCAAATGGTGACTCATTATCAGCCGAAAGAAATGGTTTGAATCGGTTCATTTCTCGTTCAAATCGATGATTATATTGAATTGATTCGTCTGTTTCTGGTACATTTCATTCATTAATCATCGTGGAAAGTGTTGATTTCGAGATTTTCGCCGAAAGAGCCAACACGCAGGAGAACCTGTGCGTTTGTTTTTTTCCGCCTTATCCAATATCCATCAATGACGAGCTTGAGGGAGGTTCTGTTTTCTGATAACACGACAATGACGACATCGCCGTCGTCGCCTCTCGCCATAAAAATAATTAAGAATTATCGTGCAAAAAAAAGAAAGAAAGAAGAGAAGCATTAAAGAGACAGAGAGATTACCGATCGTCTCTGTGGGGGCGAGGGGAGAGGGGAAGTGGCGTCGGAAACACTCGACGTAACAATTTAATGGTGTGTACTTGTATGGCGGTAATTGTGTGTGTACTGTGTACTCTGTGCCCATATTTACGAGTGCAACGACGGCAGTTCGGCAGCACAGGTATCATACAGGTAGATATAGATACGTACTGTAGACGTACATATGGTTACCGGTGTCTGTCTGTGTGCTCCTCCGACGCCGCCGCTCCGTTTTCCTCTGCTGGCAGCTCACGCTCAGCTACCACCTCTTTGAGCTCTCGTGCAGCTGGTTTATTTTGCTACCTGTACGTGTACCTGGTCTCGGCCTCCCGGCACGCCGTACGGTCTACGCTGCGCGCGAACGCTGCTTCGGGATTCGGTTTCAGGGTGTGGTCGCGGACGCAAGGTAAGGCGCGCAACTCGGCAACTCGTACTCGTAGCGGTCAAGCTCGTTTGCTCTGCGCTGCTAAGTCGGCTCGGTGAGTGATCCTCGACTCTCGGTGCGGATTGGTGCTGCAATTGGACTCGCGAAACGCAATCTTCCGTCTGATATTTCGCTTCTTAGTTCTTTCCTCGGTGGCCTTTCGGTGTCACAAGTCGGTTCCTAATCGCGAATGTATGGTTCGCGTTATCCGTTCGATTAGTTCGAGTTTTAGGTGCTACAGCCAGTGTAGTGATAAGTGGTCGCAGGTTAAGATCGACAGTTCTACGTAGAGGAAGCTGAATTTGACCTTCCTTGACTGAAAACCCATTGCAACGAATACGGGCACAGGATCAAAATGGTGGCGAGTAAAAATGTAAGTGAATTTTATCTTTGGTGATTCCAAGTTTCGTCTATCTACCGAAAAAAGGGGAGAAGGTTTCTTGGCGAAATATAAGGTGCCAATTTGGCTAAGGGTACTTGGAAGGCGCGGTAACCGTTTGAAGAGTGGTTTTCCTTCGATCTGTCTGTCTCTGTATACTGTTCGACTTTATTTTAAGCACGGTCTCCACGTACTATAGCCATAGGTCGTCAAAGAGACAGAGTTGCTGTGACATTATAATGTAAGTCTATGTACAGGACGTACGACGTTGACGATGGCGATTCGTCGTGCATAAAATAACACATACGATATTCTCGTAGAGTACTTTAAAAGTACATTTCGTACGAAAATAAATTACGTCCTCCCATAAATAATGCGTTCGCGTTGGAAATAACCAAATTACCGAATAACTTTGTATTCGCCAGCTACGGCAAGGTGGGTAGGTGCGGGCGGCTGGTATTGGAACATATTGAACCAGATGCGTCATCTTGTCTCTTGTGTCCGTTGTTGGGCTGTTGCGGGTGAAACGGTCGACTGTTTTGGCGCGTTTTTCTCTTTATCGCGAGGTTAGAAGATGGTACACCCGATGTACCGCCTTGTCCCGCCACGGTATTAACGCATTAGCAGAAAAACCGATTAAACGATTTTACGTCCAATTATCCGTTAAGATGGCCTTCGCGCGTATCCAGAATATCGCCAGCACGATCGCGACGTAAGAAAAGAATCGAGAGAATTGGCGGAATTGTGAATCGTCCGATGTTAGAGATTTATTTTGCGAGTTGCGTTGATTAATGGATTCCATTGCGGTGACGAGAATGATAGATAAACGAGAAAACGAGAATTTTTCCGCAGATATGTGATTTTTAATTGGACTGTGCTTCCGATTAAAAAAATAGACTTATGGGTTTCGTTATAACTAACACGTAATATTCTATTTGAAAAAATCCAATCATAGCGAGTAATAGACTTGATGAAGTAGAAAATTTTAGTTCATTCAAGGTCCCGAAATTTGCTGTCGAAGTAGTGAAAAATTATTGTAAATTTGACCAACCTCTGAAACGATCATTTTTTATTTTGACCTTTTGGAGAAATTTGATGGGTTTCAAGGGGAAAAAGAACCAAAGTTGTCTGGAAGACCCCGTGTTGCGAGCTACATATTAGTTTTTTTTTTTTTTTTTTTTTTTAAGAAGACTTTGGAGAAGAATCAGCTAGAGTCAAAATTTTCCAGCTTAAAAAATTCTTATACCAAATGAAGGACTATTGCATCATTGTTTCAAAAGTTTTGCCAAACATTCGGTGAGTCATTTTTTCCCCTTCCTTCCAATTCACTCTTGCTAAAAATTGAAATAAACTTGATGTTCGGTAGATCTGCTGAGAATTTTGAAAAAATACCATCATTTTTGAAAATTTTCAAAGCGCAACTTCATTCTCCCGAATGAAACTGCAGAAAAATGTGGGTATTTTTGGTTTGAGGCATTTTTTCAGTTTGCTTTATAGCCACGTTAATAGATTATTGTTGAAAATTGACACACTTTCGTTAAAATACCTATATTTCAGAAACCGACATTTTCAATATTGATCACGAAGCAAGAATTTTCGACATTTTCCTTTTTCCTTGAATTTTTCATCAAAAGATTAGAAGGGAATTTTTTTGGGGGCAAATGATACACGAAGAATGGCATGAAAATGGCGAGAAAAATCCAGAAAGTAGTGAGAATTTTCATTTTTTGGATCCGATGGGCATCATGTCCTGATATTATTGTAGCTTTTTAGGATTTCATGTAAAAGATTCCTTTCTCTCAGTTTGAATCAGTGAAAAGTCACCGATGAACAGTCAAAATTGTAGCACAGGAAAAACCAGCGAAATTTACCGATTTTCAGCGAATTTTCACTGATTTTTCGCTGATTTTCCGGTGTTTTTTCCGCTGATTTGTTTTCCGTGAAAATTTTTTCGCTGATTATTCAACGATTTCCATTAATTTTTTCACTTGAATTTATAAATTTCATTGAATTTTTACAGATTTTCTACTGTGCCGCAGTTCTGACTGTTTCTCAGTGATTTTCGATAATTTTCGCTGATTTATAAAAATTAGAGAGCTTATTGTCCCTAAATTTTTGTCTTGATAGTCATTGAAGACTCTTTTTTGAAATTTTTTCGTAGTTGAGAAGTGTGCAGAAAATGGAAATTTTTACTGTTCGTCTTCGTGGAATTAATTTTTTGCTTGTTTTTCTCTCTCTTTATCGAGTTGTTTAGTTCAATTTTTTTTATTTTGTTTTTGCTGAATTTTTTTTCAAGAGAACAGCGCGTCATCATCGAGACTTGTTTTTAATCAGATTTTTATAAATTTGTACATTGTTGAGGAGGATGAGGGGGGGGGAGGACAAAATAGAAGTCAATTGGACGATCTATAGTGACAAAATTGCATTTCAAAGTGAAAAAAGAAATTCATAGTAAAGTTTTTGAGATTGATGGGTACTTTGTATTTTTATTCGAAAATATTACATTTTTGATGAAATCATAACAGTTTCGTATGAATCAACTGTGTTTCAATTTTTCTAGGTACCTTACCCGTACCTACTCATCTTTCCTCTTACAATCTCAATTTTGATTCTTTTTGGTGATGAAAGATGAGAAGAAGTATTGAATACTTTGCCACGAAGTGTTTTGATGTACGATTTTTCGTTTGAATTTTCTACCGAAAATAATTTGGGCTGATTGTATAGAAAAAAATGGAGTCGTTCCTAAAAAAAATCATTGAATTTTTGGCTCCGGATGAAGGAGAGAAAATGCAAATTGATGAGATTTAAAGGTATTTAGAATAAGATTTGGTATAAAAATTCGTGCACATTTCAGATCTCACAATTCTTTTTTTTTTTTCAAGCTCTGATCAGAATTGAAGACCTCAGTTAGATTTATTTTGAGGCAGATTTGATTGTACTTTCTCATTTTGAATTTGTGAAAAGTCATTTCACTGATTTTTAAGCCAATTTTGAATGTTTTACTGACCTTTAAATGAATTTTCATTGATTTCCCAGCATTTTTTCCACTCTTTTCAGGAATTTAAAAAAAAATTATTTTATTACTTACTGGGCTGAAATTCGGACTTTTTCAGTGGTTTTCGCTAGTTATTAGTTATCACTGATTTAGAAATGAGAGAGTACTCTTGACTTGAGTAAATACACAAGAAAAATTGAGAAAGAGTCTTTTTTTTTTTTGTTAAATTGGATCTAATAATTACTTTTTTTTAAAAGAACATAAATTTCTGGACTTGAATAAATAATATACAGAAAAAAATCGAGAAATGAGTCTTTTTTATTAATTATTATTATTATTATTATTATTATTTTGAAAAATATTTCTGTAAGGAAATGAATGTTTAAAGTTCGATTTCGGTTCTAAAACTCTCATGATAATTGATTCTCAAGTACGTATTTAAAAATTTTGAAACATATACGAAATCTATGATGAAACGAACCGGTGCTTGACAGCTATAACTTGAGGAATTTGTCTCATATCTCAACGAATCGCCGATGGCATACCATAGAGCAATTTTGGTAAAAGTAATGATCCGAATGTATTGGCATTGCATGTAAAAGTGTTTCACAGTTACTGTGCCTATAAGTTACAAGTTAGCTTGTACCTAAACCTATTACCTTCTATTCTATCGTACGTGCGAGACGAGTATATGTATTTTGATGCAACATGTACGGTACATTATTCGTGTATTCGTGTACGTATAGCGTGTGAGAAAATTACTCATCTCGCTTTGTCAAGGTTAACATGTGTTCAAGTGGCGAGGTTATATAGGGAAAGAGTAAACTGAACATGGTAGACTATGGGGTTAAAAATGGAAACCGACGACGTAGCCTTTACTTGCTGTACATAAGCTTACGTATACACGTACATCCTACATATGTTTATTTTGTGCCTGACTTGGTCGAATTTCCGTTAATTTCCAGTATTTCGAATGGCTGAACCAGTCCAGTGTCTCTGTATCGTACCATCGTACGTAATGATTGTGCAGGACACGTACTTTGTCCACTGGTACATCCTTCTTTCTGCTAGGTACGTGAAAATGTTCAGAAAGGATTGTAGAAAAATGTTCACGATCGAGGAAGAGTAAAACGAGAAATTTCACATTAACCCGTGTCCTTTATATTGTTGTCGGTTTTCATTTGTGCTTACGTACGTACGAGCGAGTCTCTTTCTCTCTCTATCTGCCTATCTCTCGGCTTAATGATATTTTCAATGTTATTACAAAGCAATGAAAAAGAGAGAAACAAGGTTGTTTCAACAGGTTGTGCTATTGACCAAATTTAATGGCTTGTTTCTGGCTATCTCTTTTATTATTAAGGTAACATACCAGTTTTGGATCAGGCTACCAATTACGGATCATTTTTTTGAGGCGCTCTACGTCGTTCCAAAATGGTCACCAAGGATTGATACCAACATAATCGTGTAGTCTGAAGTCTTACCTTTCAGAAAATATGTAAACTTTGCATTTTTCGTGTTATCAAACCGCTTGTAGATTCATTTGAAAAAAGTGAGTCGCATTTTTAGTTGAAATTTCGTATTTTTTGCAATGGCGATTGTTAAAAAGTGTAAGTAGTGTTATTGATATTTAGTTTTTGATGCGGTTGCTGATTATTTCATGTTCAGGGAAGTACTATCGACACATTTTTTGCGTGATCAACCCGTTTTGCGAATTTTGAGTGTCATTTGCCAAGCATCGAAGAAAACGTAAATTGGCACCAAAAAAGTTGGATTTCTTCACCAAAATTGTCTGTTCCGAGATTTTCGTCATGTTTTTATATATTGGGTGATTAACATTATTAAATCTGCGCAGTGAAATTCCAAAGTGAAAGTGATCCGTAATTGGTTTGATCCATAATTGGTAGAAAAATTTTCAATTTTCAATTGCGGATCAAAAATTTTCCTACCAATTACGGATCGATCCACAATTGGTAGTTTTTCAACTTCGGTTTTTTAACAATTTTTTGATGAAAATCTTTGAAGGCCATCTTTGTAATGTAAAAAATACAATCAGAGTGAAAAAAAAATGCATAACTTAAATTTTATTTGATGATCCGTAATTGGTAGAACCCCCTAAAAAGGCTAAAAAGGCGTATTTTTTCTGGGTTTTTCAAGCCTGGATAAAAAATACTTGGAATCGTTTTTTTCAAAATTCAACTGCGCTACTTTGTAGAGGAGAGTTCAACGTTTATTTTTTAAAAAAAATCACCAAAAATGGTTCATAAATAACGTCAGGAGTGTCAGGACACGAATTCAAAGAAAAAGTGATCCAAAACTGGTATGTTACCTTATTTTTTTTGTGTACGTAACGTACATATTTGAATATTTTAAATATGATACTTCGTGGAGGTTTTGTAAAAGGGATAGAGAACGTCTATAAAAGAGATAGTGATGCAATATAATTATTTTTAAAAATGCAAAGAGTCAATTTCTTGAAATTTCTGAGTATTTGCCATTGAGAAAATGTCATAACTGACAGTTTGAGAAATTTGGTCCACTGCCTTTGAAAAAAGTTTTTTTTTAGCATCAATTCTGGGTACGCTGCATGCTCAGCATGTGTTCTCTATGGTTCTGAAATTGGCAATAAAAAGTCACTAATAATAATACATGAAGTCAGAATTGCTTCTCAGGAGAAATAGTTGAAATTATCTGGGAAGGGGAAAATCTATGGAATTGACTGTTTTCCTGCAATTTTGCCTTTTAGCATTTTTTTTTTTACAAAAAGAAAGAGCAAATCATGTCATTTTGTTGTTTCAAATCATACATATTTTAGAGACGAGTAGACGACTTTTTATTAAAATTTTAGCTTAATGATGTTTTGTTGTAGTGGATGAGTAATTTCATCAAATCGTCAAGATTTTCATTTTTTCAAATTGATCAGAATTACTGTTTTTTTAAACCCTTGATCTTAAAATTTTGGCTTTGAAAATTTATTCTCGCGTCTAAAACTTGATTCAGCATCATGTTGAAAATCTATTTGGACATGGTGTCCTACTGTCTTTCCAATTTGTATGGAGTGTTTTGAAAAAGCCAGTGTGGATAATTTAAACACCATGTCCCAGAAAAACTTACATTGAGACATCGTGTCCATATAAAGTAGATGAATTTGGACAGAAAATGTCCCAGAAACGCCTTTAATGTGGACGTTGTGTCCTTTGAAAATCCAATTTGGATATGTACTTACTTGAAAAAAAAAGAACAAATTGAGTAAGATCATAATGTCTATAAAATTGTAGGTATTTGAATGTTGTGTCATCGATTTTGAATAATTTGGACACAGCCTCCCAAGAATATTTATCGATGAAAATTCTCAGATTTTTCATGTCTGGCTTCGTTTTTTCTTTCAATGAAAAATTTCAGTCGACTCCTAGTTCAACAGCATATTTGCTCTGATTTTTCCTAATCCTCCAGTTTTGACTATGTCAAATATTTTACCAGCTTCTACCCTAACAACCAAATAGGGCTATTTTATGTCTGTCCGATATCTTTATAGCGACTTGCGATTTAGGCGATTTTATAGCCGATAATGATATTGCTAGATTTCGCATATATTTCTTACCTATATCGTTGATATACACGATATTACATGTATATCGAATGATATCGGAGATATCTCTCGATATCAACCAGATATCTTGAAACGCTGAAGTTTTACAATATCCATTGGATATCTTTACAATATATTTGCTCGAACTACAGATATCGCCGATATTGGTAGATATCTCTCAATATCTATCAATATAAACAATATGCTTGAATACTAGTTTTAATTTCAAAGTGGCCTAAAAAGTTAATGTGTTTATGTCTTGTGCAGTTGTTATTGACTATTTTTACTTCTTTTCCCCAAATCAATAAGTAATTAAAACAGATGTGGTGTCGGATTAAGTATTATATCAGAAATTGTTTGTGAATGTGTAACTGTAATCTGGCAAGTCATTTTTATTATCATAATTTTCTATTCAATTTTTCTATTTTTTATAATTTTTTTAAAAACCATTTTCTAATCTTGTATTCAAACTTCTGTTCTTTAGATATTGCATACCTAGGTATAAAATTAAAGCTGACGTTTCCATTTAGCACCAAGTCCATCAATTTTTTGTTGGATTTTGGTGCATTATGAAAACACAGAAATAGGGAATATTGTCATTTTAATTTCATTCTTTGGCAAAGAAATATTGAATTTTTCATGAAAATCCAAGCTTTGTTATACCCATTTGAGTAAAAATTCTACAATAAATAACATTTCTAACTCAAAAATCATGAAAAAACATAGGTAACCTTCCAATGATATTGCTTTTTTGTATTTCTGGAAATGATAATTAAAAATGTAAGTAGGTAATGGCACTGTAGTTTTTTGTACCTTTACCAGCATGTATGTTTCAATTTTAATTATTTTTAGAAATACCAAAATGAATGCAATATCGTTTATATCTATACAATATCTGAAGATATCGTGAGTAAGATATATCACAGATATACTTTGAATATCCATACAATATAGATCGATATCGAATGAATATCGGAAATATATCATATTCCGATTTACCTGATATCTTCCCGAAATCGGGCGATATCAGGCAATTTTTAAAAAATTTAGCGATATAGGCGGACATTTCGCCATGCTATAGATATAGATGGGATATGGTATAGCTTTGTATACGAAATGAAACGATATCGTTTTGGTGTTAGGGTAAATAATTTTGACACAAGTGGGATTATCAAGATTCAAATCTAAGTAATTCTTCAAATTCAATTGTTTTCAATTCTGAATTTTTTTTCATCTTTTTCAATAATTCCATTTTTTTTCAAAATTTTATTCAGTTTTGAAGGTTTTCTAGCTTTAATTTTTTTTTTTTAGGTTTTTCTCAATTCCAATTTCTTTTTTTTTAAAAAAATCGGAGTTGAAAAAATTTTGAAATTATTATGGAAGAAAATTTAAATTTGAAAAAAAAATGGATAGAAAAATGATTTTCTCAATTTTTTTCAACTTTATATTTTTAAATCTAGTTATCTTTCAATTCTAAAATTGGTTCCAATAAGTTGAAAAATTTTAAAAACATTGAAAAATCAAAGTTGACTCTCAAGAAGGGCGGTACTGACACCCATTTGTAAAAAAATGAAAAAATTGACATGGGTGTGAAATTCAAGGGTTTTCAAGTCGAGGATTTCGAATTTGGGGTTACTTTTTCTCTTGATCCTTAAGGAGAGCAGTACCATGGGAAAAATTGAAAAATGTACGATTTGGGTGTGAAATACTGGGGGTTTAAAGTCGAGAATTTCGAATTTGGGGATATTTTGTCTCCCAATCCTTCAGGGGAACAGCTAACATCAAATTTTGAAAATATTAAAAAAATTGATGTGTTTAGTTGGTATTTTTTAATTTCCCAAATTATTGAATACTTAACTGAAAAAATACACATTTTGAGCAAAAAAAACTGGTGGGCATCGTTTCATGCACCCACACTTCAATACAAAACTTCATGTGACTGGTTTTTCGGTTCACAGCGGCCTAAGAAACGTTGACCTATTCGGTCCACTGTAGATCGTCGAAATCCAATTTGAGTTCCTGTCTCCTTCAATGTGATATTAAATGCTGCCGTAATTATCACGTAGGAAAACCAAAATTGACCATAGTCGTACGCAGAGACCGGCAGGTGAGAGAATGAATTGAAAATTTTCCGGTTGTAGTATTTTTTAAAGCTATGTAAAATTCAATTTTTTTCGATTATTCTAAATTGAGATTCTGAATTTTGTAACTTTGTACTAGAAATTTCCGTTTTTGGAAAGTGATATCGCTCATCGCACTTTTGCAAATTTCTTAATTCGAATGTTATGCATTTCAAATGAGGAACGAATTCAAATCTGTGTAATGAACCTGCACACTGCACAGCAAAAATAGTCGAATTCGAATTGAATCGAGTTTGAGGACAATTTCGTATGCAATATAACTGACACTAAGTACATATATTTTTACGCGATAATTTACCGGGAAAATAAATCGGCCTTCTCCATAAATGAGCAGTGTAACGAGTTAGTAATTGTTATCAACCAGATTAGCCGGCGCGCCGAGAAATTGGCTCGATCAAGGTACGGAAATTTGCCTCTCCTTATATCATGTGTAGGTCCTAGGTAGTAAATTTCTTATGAAATACGTTCATAATTTGGAAATATTACTTACTTATTGCTTTCGATTCAATTACCAAAAAAACAAAAGTAAAGAGTGTTTGTTCTTTTTAAATTATGTTCCTGATTTGGTAACATTTTTGGTGCCTTAGATAATTGACAGTATGTCTGGATAGATCTGTACGATTGATCCATACGCGTTCGAGTATAATTTATTCGTTTGTGTGATTACACAAAGCTCTGCAAGGTCAAGTTTATTGATTTTTGCCTATAGTTTTGAAAAGTAGAATACCCGACAATGAGTAAATGTAAACGAAGAACGCGTTGCGAAGTCTTCATCCCAATGTGTATAATAAACCTACTCGCTTCTTTGAAAATATACGGCGTGATCCGCTTCGAATTGTGTGTGCATTGTTTATCTGTACAGAGTATTTTTTTTTTTTCGGTTTCGAGCTTCTATGTTTTGTAATTTTAATCGGTGACATTGATCTTTCATACGATCGAGGTACCGATGACGACGACGCTGATACTAAATACGTGGTTCATTTGTGTATCTTTTTTTTTTTCTGTAATCATCCGAGTATGAGGAAGGATGAGTGTAGATAAGCGACGAGAAGAGTTTTAGTTTACAATGCCGCAATGAATGCGAAGTATACCTTATTTGGTGTATAATTCAAGGTAGATGTACAAACTACATATGAGACTACAAAATAGCTGAATTGCAGATTAATGGCGATGGCTTGTGTCAAAGTGTGATCTTTGATCTTGTAGTGTCTCGACGAATGTATGTAGGGTGAGTGAGGTGTGCAGGGAAAAAGGTGGAAACGGTTAATTCATCTGTGATGTTTATGCAGATGTAGTTACATTTTGAAAGTATCTGATTGTGGATTGAGAGAGCGAGTGAGCTGTGATGTTGTAATCAAAGTAGACAATAGGATGATATTGAAAGCTCTGAAGAAATTTACTTTCGAATCATTGTTATTGTTATAAGTAAATGTTGATGAAATTTGATGGGTGGAGAAAAATGTCGAAAGGTGACTTTTGAAGTTTTGCATAATTTTCGAGGAAATAAATTTAGTAAAATTATGAAAAAATTTTGCAAAAAGAAAAAAAATGGAGAAAAAACAATGTTTTTTGAGGGGCGGGGGGGGGGTCTTTACAATTTTTGTCATGAAGTTGGTGTTTTCGCAAACCCTCTCGTTGAAATATTACTGAGATACCCCGAATAATGGGTTGAAAAATCAACTTTGAGGATCAAGTAGTTTCTGAGAAAATGGGTAATCAAGTGAAAACTGGTTATTCCATGACAAAAAAGGTACCATTTTTCTATTTTCCTCAACTATTTGATTGCAATTCTAAAACATTTCCACAAAATTCAAAATTTTGTAATATCTTTTCTCACTTATGAACTGTATGTATTTTTCAATTCGACATATTAATTTTCCAATTCTTTAAAAATTGAAGTAAATTCAAATTCCTCTAATTCTGTTGGCCCAAAAATGTTTTCCATTATTTAAAATTAACTTTTCCCCTACTGTATGTATTCAACCCAAAAATTTTGAAAACGCTCCCACCTTTCTCTTAATAAGCAGAAATAAGATTTCTTTATAGGTCTATTATTTTGATAAAAATATCAAAACAAAAAAATTGAGATTGGAATTGAAAGTCATGTTCCTTCTTCGTTTCTGTTCGTGATTTTTCATCCAAAAAGTAATGAAAACAAACTGGAATCCATTTTTGTCGAAAAAGTTGAACCTGAATTGAAAATTGCACGATAGACGAATCCTTTTGGAAATTTTTGATTAGGTGAAGAAGGGACACATGTCCGAATTTTGAGCCTCAATACTTGAAAAAATTCAGCTGTCTAGATAAAAAAAACTAAGCTATCAGAGTAAAAAATGTATACCTATACTCTTCGATTGCGTTCTTTTTTTTCGCCCAGAAAATTGACGTATTCAGAAATATTGTGTTGCAAAATTTTCCTAGAATTTTTTCAATGTTTTTTCTTCTGTTTTTGATTTAAAGTTGTGATTCTTCAAACTTCGCCCAACGATTTGACCTCTAGAATTGCTCAAAAATGTTGACAATTCAAAAAGTGTATCTTGTCTTTGGGTTTTGATCTGAAATGAGAAAAGACATCGTGGTTTTTATGTGCTCGAAGTTCAGGTATTTTTTGAACGTTGGAGAACTTGAATATGGCTCAAATCACGCAGACCTTTTTTAACCAAGTTTTTCTTGGAAGTTTTCGAAAAATTATCAAATTCAAAATTCTAGATTGTTTCTAGAAATTTTTCAAAAAATTGTAGGTAAAAGTGTTGGAATTTTGTAAACTTCCAAAATTTTCAACGTAAGGAACTGTATCAAGGTTTTCCATTTTCAATAAAAATGATCGAACAAATCCAAAGTTTATCAAAATTACTGGATTCATAATTATTGCGATAATTTCAAAACCATTCGAACCGGTTGTTGGTTCAAGTGACGGAAGAAAAACGTTATACTTGGTGACTCGAAATCACTACCGCCTTCTCGTCATTTTCTGCTCTCCAGAGCTACGAAATTGAATTGACCAAATCAGGATGTGAGGATAGTAGATTAATTCTGTATTTTTCGAAGAAAATGTGTCATAAAAATGAGGTGATAATTAATGGAAGATGACGCTGCCTCATACCAGACTAAATGAAAATGATACGTTTATCTGCGATCGTTGACGTCATCGAACCCGCCGAAGGGTACAGCAAAAAGTACCAGTGTACAAGTAATACTCGTTTTTTCTTTTCCTCTTTACATATTACGTAAAGAGTATATAATCTGTGTATTTATAACGAGACGACCGACGACGATTTGGAAAATTAAGATCGATTTCTGAGAACTTGATTTTTGTGCGATTGCGTACCGAATTCGCGATATGAATTAACGCAACCGGATGTTCATGTTTCAATGTATGGAATAATTGAAAGAAATTTTATTCAATCGTTTGTTTTATTTGCTTTGTGTTACAGATGAATGTTCGTGTCACCACGATGGATGCCGAGCTGGAGTTTGCCATACAGCAAACTACCACCGGCAAACAGCTATTCGATCAAGTTGTCAAGACTATTGGTTTACGTGAAGTTTGGTTTTTTGGACTGCAATATACTGATAGTAAAGGCGATCTGACATGGATCAAGTTGTACAAAAAAGTGAGTTTTTTTGAAAAAATGATGTGACGTCGAGTCCAAGTGAAAAATGGTCTCTTATGTTTTGTCGCGAAGTTGCCGAGTCGAAATATGAGATAATTTTTCAAATTGGGTGCCGAAGAGGAGGGAAAAGGAGAAAAAATGGCCAAGCTTAAAAATATGGGAAACCTTTCAAGTTTGGTGGGGGGGGGGAGGAGAGGAGGAAAAATTAATCAAGTATTAAATATTTCTGGAAGTCTGTGTTTCGACATTACGTTTACTGATCAAAAAAAAAACACAAAACAAAAATGGCAAGAAATTTGACGATTTACTCCAAAAAACAGAAGTTGCTAGACTCTTTTTATTTTGAATTTTTTAATCGAAATGTGAGAAAAAGGAGTTTGTTTGGGGAAATTTTGAAGCCGGAAAAATGGCATGAAAATGACAAAAAAAATTCAGAAAATATTCTCTTGAATCAGTCAAAATCTGAAGATTGACTGATTGAAAGAGACGGAATCATGTCAATGATTGGCAGTAAAAAATTACTGATTGAATTGGTAAATTTTCATTTTTGAATCCGTAATTTTTGCTCAATTACTGCTGGAATAAATTTGGGAAAATTTTTAATTTACTGGTCGAATCAGTAAATTTTACAATATTGAATCGGTGATTAATCACTGATTTAATCAATGAATTGAAATTTTTACCGATTTATTTCAGTAGTTGCTAGTTGAGCCAAAATTACTGATTCAAAAATGAAAATTTACCAATTTAATCAGTATAAATTATTCACTGATTTCTACTGAGACATACTTAAATCTGTCGATTTCGTCAGTTAATTTTGACTGGTTCAGATTAAGAGAGTAAGCACCAGGATCACTGAACGAACAACTTGAATTTTTTATAAAGAAAAAAAAAAAAACCTCATCAATAAGCCATAATTGTACTTTGGCGGCAAAAAAAACAACCTAAAAAATGACGAAAATTCTAAAAAATGACTGTGAAAATGAAGAATTCTAAAAAATTCTCCGATCTGGAATTTTTTTATCTTAGAAATAAAAAAAGGACGATTTCTTGATTTTTGTGAGCAAGTTTAAAACTAGAAAAATTGTTTGAAAATGGTCAGAAAACTCCAGAAAATGGATGTTTTTACCTCTGTCGACCTGCAGCTTTCAGAACATTCTCTCGTTACTTTCAAAGTCGCCTACTAGTATATTATTCAGACGAACTCCTCTTACTCGGAAGAAACCTTCTCGAATTACGACGACCGGTAATCCTAACGAAGTATCATCTGCGATGCGGTGCTGGTGTTGACTACTCTTACACGAATATGCGCTCCAAGCCAGTTAAAATTTCAAGAAAGAAAGCCTATTTAGAAAAGAGTCCTCGACAGGTTACTACTTTCTCTAATAGGTCTATGCATTCGCTTCTACCAAGACGACGGTTTACATAAACGTATTAAATACTGCGAAGACTCGTCCACTGGAATAAGTTTCCAAAATGAGACTGATCGTTCGTGGTGGCCGAATGACTTCAACTTCTGTTCTGGCCACCGGTCGATCAGTCTTCGGAGCCAACAAAGGGCCAAAAAAAATGGCCTCATCTCATCCAAAAAATCCTCGAAGGAATTCGCAGTCTTACGTGTAACGAAAACATTCGAACTTATGGATATTTAATCTACATATTCGAATGTATGGAGAGAGCGAGAGAGCTCTACGACTAGTTTATGTAACAAACACGTTGTCTATCTGTCTCTGTTTTTTTTTCCTTCTTCTATGTGGTATATTCTGGCGGTCGAGTGTGACGACAACAACACCGCGAATACAAACGTTAATAATGGATTCGAAGATATAGCCCCAAGAGGAAGAAGGAAGGGGAGTATATGTGGCAGACCGCATAATAATTATTTTACCTAATTAAGATCTGGGCGAGGGCTCGAAATTATATATTGTGTACTCGGCTACGACATATGTCTTTTAAATGACCCGAATCGGCACGGTTTGCGCGAATGAGAGAGACTCTTCTATGGTACCTTGGACTTGGACGTACATCTACACGCTATACATAGAGCCAGACGTTCTCACGGTTGAGGAAACAACTTACGTTTGGTCGACATTGTAATCAATTGCTACTATGTTTGCCTAGGTCATGAGTCAAGATGTGAAAAAAGAGAACCCGTTGCAGTTTAAATTTCGCGCCAAATTCTATCCGGAAGACGTGGCTGAAGAACTGATCCAAGATATTACCCTGAGGTTGTTCTATCTGCAGGTAAATATGAGTCGAAAATTTGTACGTAGGGTTTCGCGTCAGCTGACGTGACGAGAACGGGGATTTTTTTCTTAATACTTATTTTACGGCTATGCAGAAAATTATTATAATTCCGAGGTAATAAAAATAGCATAATCGAGGATACGCGTCCGTAATTATTGTAGCCGGTTTCGTCTTATATTCTTCGTGTATTCAGCCAGTACATTATACGAATTAAAAGAGAAATTAACGAAAAAATAACGCGTTCTTTGGACGAGGGATTTACACGGCTACACAGTACACACATATTGCCAATACCTAATGGTGTAGTTTTTTTATCTATAATTTTCAAATTCGCTTCTAATAATAACTCGGTAATCGGTGTAAAGGTCGCGATGCCATGCCGGATTGTCGGTGGTTCGGTGGCTTAATCGTCCACTTTATCTTATTATAGTACCTACGAATCGTAGGTACGGATGTCGATTGTCACCCTCCCGCTGAGCTTTTTGTTGGAAGATCGAATCAACTCGGTTTAATATTAAAATGTCGTTCATTAAAAGATAAACATCGCATCGTTTGGAATTACTCGAAGATTTGCTACGTTGTGTGAAATCGGTGCGGTTTTTATTTGGATTTTATTTCGTTATCTGTTGGCAAGGACGATGATAAGATAGGAACGGTGGAAATAACGAGGGTAGGGTCGTTTGTTCCTTTTTTTTCCTTATTTGGCAAAGGCCATCTGAAAGTACTGAAATTATATCGAGTTTGAAATATATTTCGATGCATTTTGATGATGTGTGAAAGATGGTTTTTCAAAATGATTCTTCGTCACGATTGCTAGATTGTTCAGTGGAGGCAAAAAAACAATGGCAATTTCGGTACCTATTCAAAATGTGAGAAAAAATTTTGTCATTGGAACGTGATTAGCATTTTTCAAAAAATCTAAAAAAATCGGTCAATTTGAAATTTTTTCTTCAAAATGAAGTTAAGGAAAAATGATCTCAGGGTATCCATTCTCTGGAAAATCGAGAAAAGTTAGGGAAAAGTCAGAGAATTTAGAAATTTCCGGAATTTCCGCTGGAATTTTTGTAAAAACCCAGAAGAAAAATAAATTGTCTGAAGTTTCTGGCTCTTTAATCAAAACATTTTTCCCTCGCTCTGCTCGGACTAAATTATTTCTGCTTATCTTAATACTCATCATTTTTTATTGATTATAAATTCATAATGTAAAAAAAAAAGATATTCTTGTCTATTGAATATTATCAAAAAAATTTCCCTCACTACGCTCGAGGATAATTTACTCTCTTTTCTTTCTACAGAGATTTTTTTGACACGTATTTTTCGATGAAATTTATTAATTTAACGAAAAAAGAGTACTATGATGCCCCTGATCACTATTTTGAAAAAGAATGGAAGAGAATTTGTATTTTCTGGACACATTTTGAGAAACTTTACGAGGGTGTGCTGTGATGATTTTTCAACTTTTGAGGATTTTTTTTAACAACAATTTTTGCTCTTGCTTCGTTTGAGCCCATCACATTTGTATATCTCATTAAAATAATTGATATTTTACTCGCCATCGATCTATACTGAGCCAAGTCGAAAAAAGAGATTTTCGTAGAATTTACAAATTTGAGACTTATATTTTTTCTGAGGGGGAGGGGCATTGAATTGCGAAGAAATTTTTGAATTTCAAGACTGAGAATATCCAAAAATTTTAAAAATTGAATTTAGTCCGATTTTGAGGTCGGAAAAAGGAGATTATAAAAATCTTGTCAAATCGTCCCTCTAAAGCTAAAAGGTCGTAACTCCAAAACTTTACTTTTTACAGGAGAGAGAAAAAACTGTATTACTTGAAAATTTTGAATTTCGTAGAAGAGGTGTTGATTTTACTATGCTTTTTTAGTGTTGAGAATGCATTTTCAACTATTATTTTTTCAAAATACCCATTTTTAATTTTTATAGTGGAGTTACGACCTTTTACACTTAAACACAAAAAATTTTTGGAGTTACGCCAAGTTAAAAATCCGTATTTCGAAACAAAATAATTTAAAAATTCATTCTGAACACTGCAAAAGCATATTAAAATCATCACACGTTTCCCAAAATTCAAAAATCCCAAGTAACACAGTTTTTTATCACTTTTGTAAAAAGTCAAATTTTCTATTCATGACCTGTTTGCATTTTTTGTGGAGTTACGCCCAAAAAGTTTCAAAATTTTCAGAATATGGAGTTACGCCAACATATTTTTTTTCTAATTCTAAGGATTTATTTGATGTTTAAGCTGAAATTTTGTTATTACTAGGTGGAGGACGTCCTATTGTTGCCATTTCAGCAAAAAAACAAAAATCCCAAAATTTTGGAGTTACGACCTTTTAGCATTAGAGGGACGAAATGCAATAATTTAAAAAAAAAAGTTGAGCATTACTTTCAAGAATAACATACGTATTTGAAAGGTCTGGAAAATTTCTTGAAATTGGCCTGGAAAACCTGGAAAAGTCAGGGGAAATCATTTCTGAGATTGAGTGGACGGCTGGACACCCTGTATCTGAAAAATGCAAGCGTGTCGAAAGTCCTGTTTTGAGGTTTTGACAGTTCGTTGGATACCCTTTCTATGCTCATTAAGGGGAAAAAAACTCCTCAGCAGTAGAAAGACTTACAGAAAAATGATTCAGTCATGAATATTTTTTTTTCCTGGAAAATATTCTTAGCTGTAAACGAATGCTATAATTCGTACCTGTATGAAAAATTATGCTTCTGTCTCGAATATAATAAGATTATTTATACATTCTGACCTATGACGTCATGATTGTACCTGCTACGTGCACACGAGAGCAATTGAAGCATTAAGAAAAGGAAGTAATAATGTAAAATTTACAGCTTGAAAAACGTAAAATCATTCAATAACGTGTCAAATTATCATATACATATTTCAATTTTGCAGTAAAATAAGAATCAGTGAGCTGTTTCCATCCTTCCTTTTGTCGAATTAACACATTCTAGTGCATACTTCGGCCATGACATTAGGGTAGTTTTCGTATCTAGGCCAGATTGTCCACGTACCTCGTTTAAAAACAGAAATAGATTCCAATTTCGATCAGTTTTTCTTCTTCGAAGAATATTATATTTTTATTACACGTTTACGCGAAAATATTTTATAATTTTTTTCTCAATGTAATATTTTAATGATTCCACTTAACAATTGTTTAGCCATTGCTGTGTATTGTATAGTTTCCTTGATTAATTTTTACATATAATATTATCGTAAAACACTTTCCTTTATAGCGGAGAAAAAATTTCCTAAGGTCGTTGGAAATATTAAAAATTAAAATTGGCTAAAATAACCTTCAAGCGCTGGTGTCGAGCAATATACTGTTAGGTTTATGACGGCGGCAGGGGTGGGGACGGCGCCCGGCGTCGTTGACGGAATTAATAAGAAAACAAAAGGAAAAAGAAACAAGTTTTTTTTTCCGTTTCGTTGTAATTTACCAGTGCATTTTCCTTCTCTGCTTGTCTGATAAATGTTCCTCGCATTACGCCGATCCCCCTGCCCCTCCCGGCGACGTTACGAGTATTAATGCGGCGGTGTGACGATGATGACAAGTGCCAAATTTATCGAGTTTATTAAAATCTTTAATGATTTATTTGCGCGATGTTAACCCAAAGGATGTCATGTATTATTCATTGTTGTTCTTTATCGTTTCCTACGTTCATCTACCTGTACCTACTACCTACCCAAGTTGGGTAGGTATTGGAGGTCTCGAAATCGATCATTTCTCTGATTTCCTGCAGAAATTTGGAGGTCAAGTCTTATTCGTATATTCTGGCATAGGCTCGCCAATGGGAGAGGATCAGGAGACTCGATACCCGCACATCCTATAAGTTCAGAAAATAGATCGTTTTATTGCGGAAAAGTGAAGAGTGCAATTTTTTGCTCTTCGAACGTGATTTTTCAAAACAATTTCGCCCTCGATTTGCTTGGGTATTATTTCGGTCATTTTAATTTTTGAATAAACGTACAACTCTCTGAATCAGAACCAATCCTTGTTGATATTCGGCTTTTGAGAATCAGTGAAATGATTTTCATTGAAAATTAACGTTTTTAAGGGAGGTGGGTCTTCTCTAAATTTTTCGGTTGGAAAAATATATTAAGAAAAAAGTCAATTTGAAATAATGGAAAAATGATGAAAAAAATTTTTGGGCTAACAGATTTCGAGAAATTTTGCAAAATGGATTAAATTCGCTCTATTTTCAAGAAATTGGCAAATTAATATTTTGAATTGAAAAATGCATAAGGTAAAATACCAGTTATAGATCAGGCTACCAATTACGGATCATTTTTTTGAGGCACTTTACGTCGTTCCAGAATTGTCAGCTCGGATTGCTACCAACATAATCGTGTAGCATGAAATTTTACCTTTCGGAAAATATATAAACTTTGTATTTTTCGTGTTAGCAAACCCCTTGTAAATTCATTTCAATAAATTGAGTCACCTTTTTAGTTAAAATTTCCTATTGTTTGCAATGGTGATTGTTTTAAAAATGTAAGTAATCTTATTCATATCGTATTTAGTTTTTGATGCGGTTGCTGATTATTTCATGTTCAGGGAGTACTATCGAAATATTTTTCGCGTGATCAACCCGTTTTACGAATTTTGGGTGTCATTTGCAAGTAAGAAAAGATATTGCAAAATTTTGAATTTTGTGGAAATATTTTGGAAATTTCAATGAAATAGTTTAGGAAAATAGAAAAAAGGGGACTATTTTTCTCATAGAAAAAACCGGTTTTCACTTCTTACCCCATTTTCTCTGGAACTATTCGACCTACATATTTCTTTTTTTTTATCATGTTCAGAAATGCTTCCTTTTCAAATGCCACTAGAGGATTTTTTCCGAGTTCAATTTTTTTCATTTTTTTTTTCAATTTACTTCTGTAATTGAACGCTGATTTAAATAATTTTACGAAATTTTTGTGTTGAAGTACATAGGTATTTTCGCAAACCCTCTCGTTGAAATATTGCTGGGATACCCCTAGATAATGGGTAAAAAATCAACTTTGGGGATCGAGTAGTTCGTGAGAATATGGGTCATCAGTGAAAACTGGTTTTCCCATAAAAGAAAATAGTACCCTTTTTCTATTTTTCCTAAACTATTTCATTACAATTATAAAATATTTCCATAAAATTCAAAATTTTGTAGTACCCTTTCTTACTTATACTTATGAAGTGTATGCATTTTTCAATTCAAAATGTTAATTTGACAATTTCTTGAAAATTGAAGTTAATTCAGTCAATTCCCAAATTTTTTTCAAATCTGTTGGTCCTAAATTTTTTCCATTATTCAACTGTATGTATTCAACCCAAAAAATTTGAAAAGACCCACCTCTCATCCCCCTCCCTAAATTGATGTCACTCAAAATTACTAATTTCTCAATCAATTCCCAATTTGTAAGAATAAATCCATAATTTTGACCGAAGAATTAGTGAAAAACCCCTGATTTTCAGTTAAATTCATTTTACTGATTTCAACAGGTAAATTTTACTTATTCAGATTTGAGTGTATTAATCGTCCCAAAAAATCCCGTCATCCTTTGCTCAGGAATCTGTTTATGTATCATCAGTGTATTAAAAAACTGACTACGCCAGTGCTTCGGAATTAACAGGTTGCTAAATTTTTTCATTGAAATTTGTTCCCCACTTTTTTCCAATTTTTGGTCCCTCCCTTTAAAAAATTTTTGGGTTGTGGCATCAGAAGAGTTCAAATTTATAAAATTTCAATTTTTGAAATGACATTCTCGTTAATTCAAAATTTGTAAATTTTTCCACGATAAATGAACGTTTCAATTGAGTGAATAAAAATGCACAAAAACAATTATTATTTTATAGACTACTTCGCCCTTTCCCTCTGATCGTACTCGACTATTCCGCGTTTTGTACTCGCTGTGGTTATATTTATGCGATTATATTGTGTCGTGGAAGGACGCCTGACATATTATTAATTTTTTTCGTTTCTTCCCATTTCATTCTTTTCATTTGAGAGTATGGACAACGAACGTGAAAAACAAGCTCACAGCTCAGAGTGCAAATGAATTTTCGAACTTGTAAAATAATTGAATTATTGTATCTATTGAGAAAAGTTTGAGAAAATTTTACCTATTGAAAATTTGAAAAAAATTAACTGTGATGAAAGACTTGAAACCTTGTACGTAATCGCATGTCCAAATGGCAAATAAAAAAATTAATGAAAACGAAAATAACAGAAAAAATTGTAGTACTTGGTTTTAAATTTGCGATGGTGATGATTATGCAATGGTTGATGCGTTCGTCGGCAAATTTTCATTAATGAACGTGAATATTCAGGGAAATACCTGATGCTTTCGTAGTTTTGAGAATGTACAGCAAAGTTTCTCGCCTTTTTGCGTTATGTTGCGAGTATCACGTTACAAAATATGCAATTGGTTCATAAAAAAATTGCTTTATTAGTTACTTATGCAAAATGCGCCAGGAAAAATTCCCGGAAGTTATTAGCAGGTACCAGGTACTTAGGTAGTACATGGTTACAATGTGATTATATTGTACTAAATCATTGGAGGATTCGGACAACTTTGAAAAATATGCAATTTTTTTCTAGGTCAAGGTGTTTGGACCTTAATTTTGTAATAGCGATACTACATAGCTAATTTTCAAAAACAAATCGAAAATTTTCATTAAAGTTCGTCGATTTTTCAAAGATTGAAGATTTTTTTTAAATTATGAGCAGCAAAAAACCAGCAAGTAGCAAGAATTTAAATGAATTAGTCGAAAAAAGCAAACTTTTTTTCGAAATTTTCCACTTTTGTTGAATTTTAAAATGGAGAGGGAAAAAAATGGGAGTTCTTTCTTGGAAAAATTTGAAGTGAAAAAAATGAAGAAGAAACCCTGAGAACTGAAGAATTTGCATTATTTAAATTCAATGAGTAATTTTCTCGACATTGGACAATTTTTTTTCATAACCTGAATAATTTTGTAAAGATCGCAAATTTTTCAGAACTGGAAGTCTTTCTCAAGCTACACAATTTTATATTTCAGAACTTGAAAATTTTTCCTAGACAAAAATTATTTTCTAAGCATGAGAAAATTCCCAGAATTTGAGAAATTTTTTAATACTTGCGTAATCAATTGATAAAATTTCCATACATTAGAGTAATTTTTATTTCGAGACTGGAAAAAAAAATCCTATATATGTAGAACTTGGATAATTTTTCAATATAAATGAACGATCGTACAGCTGGCTCTGCCAATGAGCTAAATTTAAAAAAAATTACACGTGTGATGGTTTGATTTTTATTTTTGTTTTTTAAATTTCAGGTGAAGAATGCAATTTTGTCAGACGAGATATATTGCCCACCGGAAACATCGGTATTGTTGGCTTCGTACGCTGTTCAAGCTCGTCACGGAGATTACAACAAAGTCATCCATATTCCCGGATTCTTAGCCAATGATCGTCTTTTGCCTCAGAGGTAAATCAAAACCCACTCCAGGTACCCGAAAAATGCAAAATTTTGCAATCGTAATTTCAATATCTTATTCATTTTGCAGAGTAATGGACCAACATAAAATGTCTCGAGAAGAATGGGAAAACAGTATTACAACGTGGTGGAACGAGCATAAAGGTATGCTACGCGAAGACGCCATGCTCGAGTATTTGAAAATAGCTCAAGATTTAGAAATGTACGGAGTGAATTACTTCGAAATACGTAACAAAAAAGGCACCGAGTTGTGGCTGGGAGTGGACGCTTTAGGATTAAACATCTACGAAAAAGACGACAAGTAAGATTATCTAGAGCCATATCAGAAATCTTACATCGTATCTTGATTATTAATTCGGGTCGTTGTTGTTCGCAGATTGACTCCCAAAATTGGATTCCCTTGGTCGGAAATTAGAAATATTTCGTTCAACGATCGTAAATTTATTATCAAACCGATCGACAAGAAAGCTCCGGATTTCGTATTCTTCGCTCCGAGAGTACGTATCAATAAACGTATCCTAGCACTGTGTATGGGTAACCACGAATTGTACATGAGGCGCAGAAAACCCGACACCATCGATGTGCAACAAATGAAAGCCCAAGCTCGGGAAGAAAAAATCGCCAAACAACAACAAAGGTTTGTGTGCTGCTGGAGCCAAGATTGTCATAATTTAATGATTTAATTACCACTTTTTCTTCTAATTTTCGCAGGGAGAAATTACAATTGGAAATCGCTGCCAGAGAAAAGGCCGAAAAGAAACATCAAGAATACGAAGAACGCTTAAAATCCATGCAAAATGAAATGGAAAAACGAGAAAAGGAATTACAAGAAGCTCAAGTGAGTTGAAAAAGAATTTCCAAGCTTAGCCAAATTGTGTGATTTTGATCTTGAAATTTTTTCCCGAATTTTTGAACTATCTTCGTTATATTTTTTATATTGGCATGGAATGAATAGATATTTTCTCTTTATTCTTCTTCAATGCTCAATGCCTTTTATTTGAATTATGTCTCATCTTATTTTACAGGAAATAATTCGCAGACTGGAGGAGCAACTGAAACAATTGCAAGCGGCCAAAGACGAATTAGAAGTTCGTCAGAACGAATTGCAAATGATGATGGAACGTTTAGAAGAATCAAAAAATATGGAAGCAGCCGAACGCGCTAAATTAGAAGAAGAAATCAAAGATAAACAAAGCGAAGTGGAACGTATCAAAACCGAAGTCGAAATAAAAGATCAAGAAACACGTAGATTACAGGTTAGTCCATTTTCGAATTGAAATGAAAATATGTAGAATACGTCCTAGTCTGGTGTAAAATTCAAATTTATGTTGATTTCATTTCACTGTTTTACAGGACGAAGTGGAAGCTGCTCGCCAGAAACAAGAAGCCGCGAAATTGGCACTTTTGGCAGCCACCTCGACTCCGCAACATCACCACGTCGAAGAAAATGAAAATTGTGATGAAAACGACGAAATGTTCAATGGTCACGTATCGCGCGACCTGCAGACCGATTCAAGCATTGTCGATCCTGTCGAGGAACGTAGAACGTTGGCTGAAAGAAATGAACGTTTGCATGATCAACTCAAAGTACGTTGTTTGGTTCAAAGGACTGCTACGGGGTCTCTTTCTCGCCTCTTATCATTTTCTAGCGACCAAACGAGTTCGAATTCGTGAAATTCAATCTTTTCCGCTTTGGATTGAAAATTTCTATGGTCAAAAAATCTAAAAATAGACGAAAACTTTTTTGGATCTTTATAACATATAAATTTTTAGCAAAATTATGTGGCAAAACTCATGTGACTTTTTGCGACCTCTCTTCACCACTTCCATTCGAACCAATCAACTTGGAAAAAATTTAATTCTAGAGAGAAAAATTGAATTTTCAGAAGCTGACGTCTTTTGGTAATTGA
Source organism: Pseudococcus jackbeardsleyi (assembly GCA_038380155.1). NCBI lineage: Eukaryota > Metazoa > Arthropoda > Insecta > Hemiptera > Pseudococcidae > Pseudococcus > Pseudococcus jackbeardsleyi. The sequence continues at coordinate 58,818,983 of CM076240.1, read as the reverse complement.
AAATTGGTGCAGCAATTATGAAACCTGATGAAAATTGTTTTGGGACAGAATTTATAATAGAATTTACCCCAAATTGCTTCTAAAATTACACGTGTCGTATTTTCTATTTTTTTTTTTACAGATGCTGAAACAAGATTTAGCGCAATCGCGAGATGAAACTAAAGAAACAACATTGGATAAAATACACCGAGAAAACGTTCGTCAGGGACGCGATAAATATAAAACGTTACGAGAAATTCGTAAAGGAAATACTAAACGACGCGTTGATCAATTTGAAAACATGTGATTTACTATTCGGAAGAGCCTGTTCGAGACGTGTATTGATATAATTTATAAATACAAACTGAGAGCTGTTACCTTTTAACACTGTTTATTCCATTTTAGCCGTTGTGTATCGTGTTTTATTCAATTTTATTTATTTTTTTCCCAATTTGTATAATAATAAATTATTAGCCAGTAAAATTACTTCGTAAGAAGGCAATATAATCGTACGTGTACTTTGTATTGTACTCTTATCTGTTCATCGAACAATGCCCGATATTTTTTTTCTATTTTTGTCCTTTCCTTTTTCTCTTTTATTTAATTTAATATTGTTTCTTTTTGTTGTAATTCGATTTTCGTCGATTTTTTTTATTCCATATTTATATTTTACAAATCTGCCCGTCTCGAATTCGAGATGTTATCAATTATCGTGTAGTATTTTATTTCTTTTATGACGACAATATTTTGTTGCAATTTTTGTTAATTCGAGATGTTTAATACCTGTGGTACTTGTACAACTTTGCAGAATTCTAAATTACTATCGAGGTTTTTCTATTAGATTATTGAACCGCTGGCGTGGTGGAGAATTCAGTTGGAATGTGTTAATGAAAATATAATCCTTTTGTCAATTTGATTTCAACTCTCGTTATGTGTGTAAAATCGAGTGATTCCGTTATAGATCATTTTACTCTTATTGTTTCGAATTTCCGATTCAGAATGTTTGTCGTTCAATAAATATTCGTAATTTTTTGTGTGTTGTTTGGATTTTATTTCTTGAATAGAGGTAGGCAATTTGTTCGTGTAATTACGCTGTGTCAGAAGCAACAGGCTATGCTTAAAGTTGAAAGTAATCTGTATCTGATTACAGGAACCAAATAATGTACCGTCTTGTTTCAAAAGACTAAAATTTAAATGATTCTAATAACGGATAAATGATCAGTTGGCCCTTTCTAAGATGCTTGAAGCGAATTATTTCTGCTAAGCAGCTCTAGTCTAGGTTCCTATTATCCTATTTTTCGATACTCCAAATTTACGATCAACTTACAATTTTTTTCTAAAACATCTAAATGTTAATTCTTTGAAAGAAATTTCTAACAATGTGCGAAGTGGAAATTGGAAAAGTAAATTATGTTCATAATATTCTGAAAATTCAAGATCCGTTAGGTATTTCTTTTTTACCGCTCTCGATTTGTTTTTGTTTGTAATTGCGAACACCGAAGTGAACATTTCTCCCACCCTTCTCTAACACGAGACCGCACGTACGTTTTGTTATCAGCGTAAAATGGCCTATTTTTCATTATATTTCGTGTTTTCTGCTGTAAAATTGTGAATAAAGTGGACAGAAAAGAAATTTTAGAAACAGAATTTGGTTTCCTTTTTTGAGATACGAAGAACACCACGAGTAAGTGTCAATCATTTCAAAAAGTAATGTATAAAAATTTGAAATCTTGCGTGTTTATGTTTGAATATTAGACAGATTAATGAGTTGAATATGAAATCATGGCTTTCTTTTGTATTTCATTTCGTATTCGATTTTAGACCAGTATTCCGTGTTGAATTATTGTGATTTTAAACTGAAAGATATTATTTTTTAGTTGGTGAATTATGAATACTGTCCAACCCACTCCTGTTGTGGGAGTCATAAATGATGGTGATCATCCGCCGGAATATTTTGAAGCAGAGTTAGAGAAGGCCTTAGAAAATAACTGCGACATAATCATCATCGAACCGGCTCGATTAGGCGAAGAGACTGCTCATTGGATTAAAGCTGGAAATCTGTTACATGGAATAGCTATCTGTAGTGGAATACCTTCTATTTGTATTAGTAAGTATAAAACGTGTTGATTTTATCCGTTTTGTGATCATTTCATAATTTGATTTATTTTCACATTTTTAGACATTGCATTTTACCGAAATCATTACGCAGTAACCATTCCACTTACGGTTGTCAGTGTATTCGTTGTCGGTTTATACATGATTTCATGGCAGTTCGACCCGTGTTGCAAATATCAGGTAGTCAGAAGAGTGGAGAAAATAAATGCATCTGAACTTTCGCCGGAAACTTTGTATTATAATTTACTTGGATTAAGCAAGGATACCTCGGGAACGCCGATAATTTTAGTGAAAAAAGATAACACTGTTACTAAAGTGTTTCATACCGCTGTGGCTTTAATTGCGCTAACTCTTACTATCTTCCGCGCTTATAAATGATTCGAACTGCATTGTGATATGTACATATTTACGAAATGAATCAGTACTGATTAGTTTAATTCAATATTCAATTTTAATGCTGTGAATAATGAAGTGAAAAGAAAATATTTCGATTACGGATATTTTTTGATGGCAATATTGAGTATTAATGTTTTTTGATGCATGTTTTACCATTTGCGGATTTTTGAAAGATATAAACTTGCGCATGTTTCGTATTTTGTTTCCTCTTTTTTTTGTAATTTTAAACTATACTGTAATAAATTACGTCTTTCGGATATCAACGATGTAATTTTTATCGCGTTTTTTGCCGTATGTAAAGGAATATGTTCAAAAAACCAGTGTAGATTGATTCGTTACATAGAACATTGGGCCTCTTTTTTTCTTTTTCGAATTTTTGAAAAATCATTCAAGACAGACCTTCCCTTCTTAATTTGCCAATATTGGGTCCGTGAAATAGCCAGGAAGCCAGGCCTATATCTTGTTAAATCATTCCCTTAAAAAGTAAGCTTATTTTTGTTACACCATGGAAATATTCTATGATTCGCAATACACAAGGTTGAAAAAAAGCACTTTTGAGCATAAATAATCATCACACAATTGAACAGATAAAAAATAATAATGTATTGAAAATAAAATCTTATGCAATAACTTGACTGAAAAAATTGAAATAAACCGGCGTTTTTACAAAGTGTACAAAATGTTCATGAAGAATGTAGATACATTAAGAATAACCAACTTCTTTCAAAGGTTGTTCAAAATATTCCTTCAATATCTGCGACTTCTTTTTAAGCAATCCACTACCAACAAATCCTTGAGCACGAATACACAACAAAAATTCAGCCATTTTTCCGATGATGATTTTTCCTTCCTAGAATAAAGCAGTGAATTAATTGCAATATTCACAATTCCACATGAGAAAAACTTACTGTGCACTGAATTAGAACATAATCTAGGTAATCTTCGTTCAAAGCAGCTTCACCGGAATTTTGTAGTACGAGCCACATATTGTTGGTAATTGCACTGACGACATCGACGAATTTTTTCTCATCTTTTCCGCTGTAAGCCAGGACTTCTCCTGCATTACTCAAGATTCTAGAAGAACAGAAACATGAATGATTGACGATATGAAGCTTTCAGTAATCGATGTAAAACAACTTTTAGAATAGTTTATCTTTCCTTATTTTGTAATATTGGTACTGAATTGAAAATACTTACACAGCATCGTTGATTCCTTCGATTGCAGTGATTTTATCGAGAATGGTAACCAATACTTTGGTATTTAGCATAGGCAGCGTCATTCTTATCCGATACGTAGGTTTTTCAATCACTTCATAACCAAAGTAGCAATCAAATTTTAATTTTTCTACAAAAATTTAGAGTTTAAAGAATTCAGAATTTTCGATTTCGTTTGGTTTATTTTATGATTTTCGTTTTATGGATGGTTTTATCTTTTATCAGTAATTATTTTTTGTTTGTTTTGATTTTGAAAAAAAAAGTGTATTGGACTTTGTACCTCAGACTTTCAATAAAATTTAATATTTTTTTCAAGGATATTATAAATGACGACCGCGCCTTATTTTGTATTACTCCGCGCTATGAGTTTGTGGTTTGACGCCCAATGAGCTTTCGATTATTTCTGTGTGAACTGTCTACTGTCTGTTGGTAATGGTTTGCTTGTGTACCGGCGCGAGATATTTTGGTTTAACTACTATTAAATCAAATTCGGTTAATTTTATTCGTTACGCATCAAAAATGGCACCTTTACCGAGAGTATTTTTCGATATGACAGCCGATGACCAACCAGTCGGTAGAATCGTAATGGAAGTAAGTAATTTCAACTAAGCTTTTGTTTTCCGGTTGCCCGCGTGTTTCTAGAATGTACCCGATCATTAGGCTTGAGTATCCATTGTGCCGACTTCAATTCATTTTGATATTCGCATAGGATTTTATCATGTTTTATGAAATACGAAGTTTACGATTTGTAAACCCGGTTCAACTTAGTCTAATTATAGTAATCTTACTTGTTGCAAATTTTCAATTTCTAGGGATTGTATTAATTGTTGCGATCCCACGCAATGTAACAGTAATCGTTCCGATGGTTATATTTGTGCATAGCTTGAATCGATAAGAAAGGAAACTGACATTTTTACCTCGTGTTTTTCAGTTGAATGCTGATGTTGTGCCAAAAACTGCCGAAAACTTCCGTGCTTTGTGTACCGGCGAAAAAGGTTTCGGATACAAAGGCAGTACTTTCCACAGAGTAATCCCCAACTTCATGTGCCAAGGTGGCGATTTTACGAATCACAATGGCACTGGCGGTAAATCGATCTACGGAAACAAATTCGAAGACGAAAATTTCACCTTGAAACATACTGGACCGGGTATGTGTTTTGTTGATCACGCTGATAAATGTTTCAGGTTTTCTAACAATTTTTGTTCAACATAGGCATCTTATCAATGGCTAATGCCGGCCCTAACACCAACGGTAGCCAATTTTTCGTCACGACGGTGAAAACTACATGGTTAGATGGCAAACACGTCGTTTTTGGATCGGTAATCGAAGGTATGGATGTCGTCAAGAAATTGGAATCGTACGGTAGTCAAAGCGGCAAAACGACCAAGAAAATCGTCGTACAAAACAGCGGCCAATTGTAACACGTGCATATATTTCCAATGCCTAATTCCAGCTATATTATTTGCGGTATTTTCCATCGTTGCAACGATTTTTAATCAGTATTTCTCCTACGCAAGGTATAGCATTTCAAGAATTATTTTTTACAGCTTAATAAATTATGTTTCGTCCGATTTGCATGTACAACGCTCAACGTAGGACAAATTTGGTTTTGGGGCACTCAATTCATCCGAAGGGTATGTTGTATTGTAATTACCTCTGTTTAAGTGATACAACTCGTTATTTTATTCGAATCACTATTTATTATAATCGTTTTTTAAAAAGAAATAGATGCTTAGGTTTTGATTACAAAACAGAAACACGTTTTAGAGAGATGAAACATATTTTATTAATCTGGTAACTAAATCTGTATTTTACAAGAGTACATATTTGAAATTGTTTATTTTAGTATATACAATGTTTTGAAAATTACGCCGTTCACTTGTTCTTTTTAATTAGACGAATATACATTTTCTGAGAAATATTTGTTTTTATTTCGTAGGTACGTATAGACGTCGTAAAGTAAGAATACCTGTTGTATCGCGTATTGAATCATCGTTTTGTCGGTACTGTCGGTATCATATCAGAAGTTTCAAACTTGAGTTATAAGTTATCTCTTGAGATAACAAATTTCCTAACAGCAAGTAATCAATTTATATTTACGTAGTGACGAAAAATTGATATTTTCGAAGGTATCCGATTGCTATTTTGAATTTTTTCCATTTCGTGTGAGGAATATTAGCCTAATTGCGAATCTGCTTTACAAAAAGTCGACTGAGAAAAGTAACCTTGAAATTCATATTGAAAAGAATTCATTAAGTTCACGAATCATTCAATTATTGGTATTACACAGATTCACTTCCATAATGGGATTCTTCGCATGGTAAATTAATTTTTAAATCTCACAACTCGTGGGGTTTAGTAAATAACTTGATAATCCATATAACTTCGTACTCGACCGTCTAAAATTGCCCGCATCTTTTATGTGGTCAAGTATTCAGATATTACAATTCGGCAATGCGCTGAAAAATCAGGCCTAACCTAAGAATAAAAATTGTGCTATAGGCCTGCACTTCGAAATTTTTGAAAAAATCTTTCGTTTAACTGTTGAAGTTTTATTCTCTAATTGTACAGTGAACACTAAAGGTTGAATGCCAACATTTGTGATAATTATGACCTCCGGCGTATGAGAGAAGATCACCTATCGTATGTTTTCTTCGTTAATATCTTTAACGTGCTCAGATAAATCGTACATTTTCCATATTAAACTTTGAACTCTAATATCAGTGCCGATTATATCATTAAAGAACAGTTGTTCGATTAAATTCTGACTAATTGATCTTAAAGTTGGTAACATAAGAAGTAATTTTCCGAATCTGGCTGCCGATTGTTTAGAATAATGATTACTTAAATAATAACCGAGAACGAATTGAGCCTGATCTTGTAACATTTCAACTGGGTGCACATCTTGTAAACCTACGGTTCCTATTAGAAAAATAATATCATTAAATTACAGTAATTAGTATAGCTTGAGAATGTGATGAGGTGATAAATACCTGGAGCAAAGAGAACTATTGCTTTCAAACATCCGAATTCGTTGCTATCTGGAGACAGCTGACGAAATCTCGTCAAAACTTCTTTTATCGTTTGGATTTCCTCAACCATTGTATTCGAATTGAGAGTTTCTTCAGTGGTTTTAGAATGTTTCGTCCGATCAGACCCGCCGCTTTCTGAATGTAGTTTTTCGAAATTTAAAATATGTACTAGATCCCAAGGTAGTGACCACTGAGCCAAATGCAGAAGGAATAATTCTTTCCATGATTCTCGTAATAAAAGTACCTGTTTTGCAAGTAGCACTTCAAATTTAAATCATTAACGAGGTGAATAATTATTTACCATGAATATTATACTTGATCTTTATGAGAAAGTGTTTGAAAAGGTTCTAAACATCTGACCCATTGCACCACAGAATATAGTAAACGAGCTGTTGCTTCCTGCAATATTATGACAGATGAATCAGTTTTCATTTATGGCATTTTATCGCCAAATTACGCATTTATTCGACATACTTTGAGGATTTCCCAAGACGGTGCTAATACAGGTGATATTGAGGCAAGTTGATCTAAAGATAGAACCTCCGCAGACGAAGAAAATGAGTGTTTTTCGGGTGGGTTTTCGGAATTGTCTCTGTCTGAAGCTAAAAAAGATCATCAATAATCGTTTTTAAAGGATTTTGAACATTTTTACGGATACCTGTTTAGTTTTTAGTTTAATTTCTCACCATCTCTAGAATCCACGATTATATCGGTTTCTATTTTTCGAATTGTCGCCGTAAACGATGATCCTACATCAGTAAGACATGGTAGCGGCCATTTGTTCGATAATTTTTCGCCAGTGATGGAAGATTTTCCGTCCTCTTCCCAATAAATTTCCTGAAATTAAAATTGGAAAACAAAAAAAAAATTCAATGCCGTAATTACGAAAATAATTATTTTATTTGACAAGTGGCAACATTGTATGACATCGTTTATTTTAAATTGACCAATCAAAAGTGTGGTCAAAGTGTGGCATGTTCAACATTGTTTTTCAGTGGTATTTGGTATTGTGAAAACGTGAAAATGTGGATGATGTACGTTTGAATAGATTTTTTAATTAATTATCGAGAACCTGCGTAGTTTTTTAATCGCTTTACTTAATTCGAATGAAGATTGTTCAAATCGTGTTATTATTGTTATACTCATTACTCAAGTATGTATCGTTATACTTAGTTCAACATCAAATTCATTTTAATCATGTGATGTACTAATATTATCAAACAAAAGAACTATTGGAAGAATCGGAACAGTAAGCAAGTTTGGTCGTCTTTTTATTGCTAGTTGGAGTAATTTTGATTTCAAGAAAGTGCGATCAATTTATGTGTAGATAAATAGTATTATTATGGCCGAGTTTCTATTTTTCAGGTTGTCTATTCTGACATTTTGTCGATAACCATTCATTACGTTAATTCAAAGATGGAATAAAAATGACCTACTTGACAGTTTTCTGAAGTAATTAGGAATTCGAAAAACGGCGATCCGCAATACCCAGGTAAGGGTTGAATTGGTAGCTCGCTGAATCCCTCTTTCGGTTGAATCGCCGTCGATAGTAATTTTTGATCCCCCAACATGTAATCGTTTTCGCGTATTAAAGCACGACTATTATCGCCATCAACACCATTCTCACTATTCGACGATATAGAAGGCTGGCCGCCGTTCAGCTGTTGCTGATGGTGGTGATGATGATGATGATGGTAATGGTAATCGTGATGATGGTGATGGTGGTGGTGATGGTGATGAAAATAACACCCGTAAAGTTGTTGATAACAATTGATACTGTTTGGAAAACATTCGAGTGATCTTGAACAGTTTTTGTCTGTTTCACATTTAGCTACGGTTCTTTTCGGCGAAAATGTCGAAACATCTAACAACGACGAAGATCCTGACGAAGGAGATCTTGACGGAATTCGCGGTGAAGCTGAAAAAGTTACCGGAAGCGGCGATAATTCGGGCGAATTTGTTATTTGTGGTATTATTTCAGGTGAAGTCGGCGGTGTACGAGGTTCGTGAGTTGTTTCAATGTTATTGTACACTTGATGGAAATTATGAAACGTGTATGATGATACAGTTGAAACTTCGGTCGTTGATATGGAAATAGGTAAAGTTTTGGAGACCACAGGTTGTACTGTATCTTTAATGAAACGTGGCTGTTGCTGCAGCTGACGATGAGGTTGGTGCAGTTTTGGTTTTCTTGGTCCTCGCTCATGTTGTACCGCTGAAAATTCGTTCGGGAATATCAACATTATGGGATTCGTTGACGGAGTGAAAATTTGAGTATACCTACTCACCATCTTTATTCATCGCAGATTGGAAACATTTATTTAACCTGCAAGCTCGGCATTGATTACGATGTGTTTTATCCACCGGACATCTTCCCTTCAACTCACCTTGAGCTTTACAAGTGTATACGCGATTACGATGAATACTTCTTTTGAAAAATCCCGAGCAGCCTACAAGCACGAACGGGTAGGTACATATTTATTTTTATTGCACTGAATTCGTTAGTTACATGTATTATTTTTCAAGATCGGAATTTGTATATTGCACTCACCATCACAACTGTAAATTCCATAATGTTTACCCGAGCTTCGATCCCCGCAAACTTTACAAGGAATATCTAATAAACGGTCGCCTGAATGGAAGAAAAAATGATTCTTTATTTTTGATATGTATTTTAAAAGATTAATATCCTCATGCTATTGTGTGTAGATATTAAGCTGATTGATTTAAAAAAAGGAAATTGCAGTTCCGCACGTTGAATAGTATAAATCACCTATCAAATTGTTTATTAACTTTTGGAAAATTTTAATATTTATATGTACAAGATAAGTAGGTAATTTTCCACTTGATTTGATTAGGTTGTCGTTGTAGTGTAATGAGTTCTGAATTAAGGTATAAAGCAATAACCTAATTATCCTACCTGATCCCATATTCCGTGAGTAATGAGCAGAAACGACTGATTAATTGATGCTTCTTGTTACGCTCTAGAAAATACGAAAATCTATAATTGAAGATAGGTAGTTGTTTATTCCAGCATCCGAAAACTAATTATAAATATATGAAAATTGTTTCAGAATAACTGTAAGATACATTTATGGACGGAGTCATCAATGGAGAATTCGTGCTGATACCTAATTTTTTTTCGTATTGGACAAAATTTCATACCCATTTATCAGAATTACATTTGATCGTGTAGTAATTTTTCTCTCCATTTAACAAGTAACGTAAGTCATTTTTCTAAATTGAAACTTATCACCTCATTATATTCGATTGAAATTATCTCATGGGTAGCATAAAATTCACTAATTTGAGTAGAATTTATTACTTATTAGAAAATTAGGATAATTATGTTGACGTAGAAAAAACGGTAAACTCGTCACGTTACTGAGCAGTAAAATCGAAAGATGAAATTTTCCTTCGAAAAGTTCAGTAGACAACTCTTAGTACCTAACCTACCAAGACGATTTAAACACCTACTAACGTAGTTGGTTGAAGGTTGATGAATGATTTCTTTTTTGTTGATTTTGTGTTAGTTGAATTTTTGAAATTTTTTACTTTCCAGATATTCAGTAGAACTTTTTCTACTTCAAAAGGATTATGAGAAGTGGTGGTGAATTTTCCGTAAATACCGAAAACTCGTGATTGCACTAAGTACTTGAAAGTCATGAAATCCTATTGTTTCAGGATAATTTTTAGAAATTGATAGTTAAAAATTCGAAAGTAAGTATGTAGTAAGTACATATTGGATTCAAAATTTTTCAAAATATAAAAAAGTGAACAACTATTCTAAAAAATATGAGTTCAACTTAATTAAGCTATTTTGGTATTTTTCTCGTATTCTCGAGTCGTAATACATATATAGAAACATTTTTCAGTCTAGCAAAACCACATACTTGATAGGTTAGGTATTTAAACCTTATTTCTCGTCAATGATGCAATGCATGTAGATAGCCTACTTTATGTAGGTATTTACCTACGTGGAAATATTTGAGTCTGCTCAAGTGAAAATTGCATTTTTTTATTTTTCTAAAACTTAAACGTTTTGTGTTGCTGTTGAATAATTTTATTTTTTGAGTACTACTGTGCTACATGATTAGGGTATTCAGGCCTAGAAAATGTTTATTAATTTTTGTATTTTTCAATTTTTTCAGGACGTAACTTCGATTTGAATTATTGAAGATTTGAAGTTTTCTTTCACTTCTACTTTGTTGCTAAAATTTTAGATGTTCATATGTCCTAAAAATCCAGAAAGCTCAAAACTACTGCATCGAGATAAACAGGTTTTGTAGCTTTTCTACTGGTTTAAATAATCTTAAATTTTTTGTCCCAAAAAAGTTGAAATTCTTCTGCTTATTATGATTTTAGGTTTATAGAAATCAGCGCATAAACCATTTTAAAAGCAATCAAGCTAACTCGGCTTAAATACTCGTAAATCTATAAATAAAAATCATCGAAACGACGAATTCAAAACGAGTTGAAAATTACCTGCCAACAGCTACAAAGTAATTCAGCACTTCAGATTTACACGCAACCAAGCTAAGATCCCTTTTGAGAACATCGTTAGCGAGAAAAATAAGCTTACGAAAAATATTCCTCGGCACCCCAACAGCTCGCGGCAACGAACAATGGTTTACGCTAAAAACGACGTTTACGACAGCGGTGGCGACCCCGGCCAAATTAAGAAAACAAAATACTTTGTCCGTATAAAAGATTCGTTTTTCGGTATGCCTATACAAAAGTTGGTAACGCCTTCGGTAAAAGCATCGCCGTTGGCTAGGTAATCAGGTTTGCATAACGCATACTCGTTAAACTCAACCCCGAGTGGTTGTTTCGTTACCCTTCATCGCACCACTGTCACCCTCTGTGGGCCAAAAACAATCGGTGTCAACCAACTACGTACTAGTATCAAACGCCTCTTGAGGTACCCTACCTTGCAATTTGAAGGGATTTCTCCGTTCGCCATTTCTGGGCAACCCACTACCACTGCTCATGTCACGCATTCCAACCGCACGTCTAAGTTTACTTTTTGAAATCGCGGATTAATATTTGTATACAAGAATTAATTGCTCGCAGACTCGACGCTGCTGTAAAAACATACCGAATCACGAACTTGCTTGAATTCTAATGAGGTTATGCTAATAAATTACGTACGAACAACCCCGAAATTGGTCGACGTTGCTTTTTTGTGTTCTGTTGGGAGATTAACGGGGGTACCTCAAGCTATATCGATTCGTTATGATTTTAAACCATTATGACGCATTTTATATGGGTAGTAAATTTTGAAAATTTTCACTTGCTGCTTGATCAAATTCAAAAAATTTATTAATTGAATTTAGCGGCTTTAAATTTCAAAATGTCGCTTTTTAATTTTTAAAGTAATTATGTTATTCTATTAGGCAAAAAAAAGTAAAAAAAATGGCTCGAGTAGAAGCCAGATTCGATTGAAAGGCGATTAAGTACGATCTTTTAGATTATAGGTACCTACATATAAAAACTTTCGAAGTCTTTTACCTATCAATTTGATATGTGTTTCTTTTTCTTGTATTCAATAATTTAAAAATAATTTAAAATAAATTAGATTGTAAATCATTTTTTTAAAAAACATTTTTTTTTCAGGTGCCATTTATCGGATTATGCTTGACATTGGATACCTGAACCTGATAAAGATTTCAGAATAGTGTGCGGTCAAATGAAAGAAATACCCACAATTTTATTTATTCAGTTTTCCGTTGATGGATATCCGCCTATGTGTGAATTTCGTCAAATATGCTCACTTGGAATCTCAAGCGTTTGTTATGCTGTAAGTAAATGAACCCAGCTCATTAATAAGTATGATTTTACAATCACAGATAAAATTTAGGGTAGGTACCATAATACGTATTATTTGATACTCAATGCATGTACCTTGATCGTTAGAGACAAAAGTTACTGTAGGTATAGGAATTCCGGAATCGGCGCGTGGGTCGGTCGTGGGCTATTTTTGGAAGACCTAAACTGCTATCTGTGGGTAGTCTAATTTTTTCGACGAGTTCAAATTTTCCAATGAGAGTTCACATACAAGGTATAGTCAAGGTGTCCAATCTGGCAGTGAGCAAAATTGTGTTGAATATGAAAAAAGCTTTAAAATTCCCCGTATTTTTCTTTTAAAACTGGTATTTTTTATCTTGAACAGCCATTAGCCAGTGATCTCTGTGAATCCGAAATGTAAGGAATTTTAGAATTATCATTCCAAAATCATGAGAATTTTTTTGAAGCAACGAGCTATTGAAAAAAATGGATTATTTTGTATCCAGAAATCACAAACTTTCGAATTAGCTTTCGCTTGCATTTTATCTTGCCTGGAGCGCTATAATCAATTAATCATGGTATTGAAAGCACTATTCATTGGAAAATGATTTCTCAAATTTGAAAAAGAAAGTATTGTCTATTATACCACTTTTTTTAAAAAAAAAATGAAAAAACATGATTTTTTTGTTTCTCTCGTATATAAATTTGCCCCATTTTTCAACTTGTCTGTATTCAAATCTCTATTTTTTTTTCAGCCGAAAAAATGCGCTTTTACTTTGGTTTATTTCAACAAAAAAATCATGTTAAAAAAAAAATGTAGTACGTAAAATCACTTTTGTCTCGACCCCTCACCCCTCTTACACCTGAAAGCCTGTTTGGTTATCTTGCCTTCTGGCCTTCTCATATATCTATTATCTACTTATTTATAATAAATCAGTGCAAAATATTACACTCGTCATAATTTTCTATTGCAAGTTCATAAGAAAATTTTGTGAACATCCTAGACTCAAGTGTTCAGAAAATGCGAATTTTCGTCTTTTAATTATTTTTTCAGTAGATATAATTTTTTCCTCACTTCGTTCAGGCTTATCAAGTCTGTATGTTGATTTGAAAAGTATAAAAACGGAAAATCAAATGGAACATTACGGTATCGGTATGAATCTTCTTTTCTCTTATAAGTATATTCGCTCTTCATGTGTGTAGCGTGTACCTAATCTGAATTTTTTGAAACAGAGAGATATGCCATAAAATCTAGAAAAAATAAAAAAAATGACCTGAAATTTCGGAAAGTTTTTAAAAATACTGGTCATTTTATTATGTTCCAATATTTTTTTCAGAACTATCAATAACAATTACCTATTTGTTAAATTTTGATTTTTTGGTCCGTTTTTGAGCAGAACTGCAACATTTGAGTTGATCTTGATTTTTTTCGATGGTGAATTCGCGAAGCAGGGGAAATCTTTTGAATGTCTTGCTTTTAAATTCCGAAATTTCGTTAGATACTTTGATCCTTGATTGTGAAATTTGGGTTAGTTTCGAAGAAATATATCCATAATTATACCCTCTTCATTGATGAAGTTGAACAGAAATGTAAGATAAATGTCTGTCTAAAAATAATATTTTGATTTCGATAGACTTCAAAAAACTTATGAAATTATGGCAAATTGTTAGGTAGCGATATCTGACGTATTTGATGAATTCGAATTACCAGAACACCAGAAGTATTTTAAAGAGAGAAGGTAAAAGGGTACTTTTTTTTTACACTGAAGTCTCTGATAGATCAATAGATCATAGAATTTGTTTTTTTTAAGAAATCGGACTTTTAATTTGCAAAATAGACCTTTTTTCTTGTTATAGCCATTTTTTTCTGTGGATGCAGAAATTTTTTCCATTTTTTGTTATATAAGCCAGAACTAGGCCAGACGATTTTTCAGGGGGAGGGGGGCGGCTGGTCCACTCGGCCCGCCCGCTTTTTATGCCTCTGGTCCGTGAACACTATTATAGCAACCTGGGCTCCTGAGATTAATGAGCGAGTGGTCTATGACGATTTTCAAATGTTCAAGACTGTCAATTAGGTATTACCTAAAAAATTGAAAATATGCTTATTTTCCAAACAATTTTAGTCATTCGGTGAAAAGTGACCGAAGTGACTTATTTTTTGTTTTCCATTTTCAAAATATTAGAAATCAAAAAATTACCGAAATTTCAACCAGATACCTAATTACCTACCACCAAAAAATTTCAGCTATTGCTTAATGCTTATTAGCTAATTCAAGTTATCTGATGGAAACTTTTTGCACCACAACAAAGTTTGTGTAGGTAATTTTTTTTTTTGAATTTTGAAACGTTCATGTTTAGTTTTATGACTGATATTAACTATGTGAGACTATTTATTACAAAATATCAATCGAGATTATTTCAATAAAGATCAAGGGCGCTCGAAAGTCAGCCTCGAATATCAGCATTGTCGAAAATATAATTTTTAGCTTCGTTACTTTCTGAAATTCACTTGACCCCACACCATTTTATTCAATTAAAATCTGTAGATATTTATACAGATCAAGCTACTTACTTACTTATTACCTATGTATTTTGTCTGACATTCAAGTATAATTTCATTTCTTCATTTAAATTTTTATTCGATAAAAACGCAATTGTATTGTCTGCAAGTTTCTAGGTACCTACCTAATTTTATTCTTCATGTTTCCAGAAATTCCTGCAACGTTGCGTACCTAATCATTTGCGTCTCGGATTACACTTCATTTAAATTTTCGTCGAAGAACCGAAAATAAAATCAAAATCGATCCATAATAAATTCAGCTGCGATCTGTGTTCGAAAAGCTCATTTCCAAACAGGTACAATTACCCCATACACAAAAAAAGAATTCAGAGAGGTACTTGAAATAAGATTTTATTCGCAGCCTAAACATCATATACCTATCCCACCATACGATCCTGCTCGTTGGAAAGAATTTTCTGTAGTATCGTTGAAATGTGTTCGCGTTCGTTGGCGGAATACAGTTCGTTAAAAATTACCACTCTTGTTGAATCGAACACATTTCAAATTCCCACGAAACTTGGTAGCTTCTTGTAGGAAACCGCGGTGTAAACGTAATTTACAAAATGGGCGTAGATCTTTTTTTGCCTCGTTTAAATAGCTT
Organism: Pseudococcus jackbeardsleyi; assembly: GCA_038380155.1. NCBI lineage: Eukaryota > Metazoa > Arthropoda > Insecta > Hemiptera > Pseudococcidae > Pseudococcus > Pseudococcus jackbeardsleyi. Next base: position 58,803,297 of record CM076240.1, on the reverse strand, counting down.
TGAGTGCACTTTAAGTTCGACGCGCGTTCAGTCGTTTAGCAGAAATTGTTATCGGCATTTATACACTCAACTTTCAAGAAGCGGGTTATACGAACGCGAAGGAATAGGTTGTTAAATATTTCTAAATACACCGACGGGTATTCCGCGTGCATCTTTTGAAAGCATCATTTTTTATAAAGGTAGGGATCGGTATGAAATTTAGGTTTGTGAGGTCTAAATTGATTTCTGATTAGAATTATGGATACTTAAATTATTTCAGTTAGTGAGAAAGAGGAGGGCTAAAAATCATATAAATTTTTTACTAAAATATAATTCTTTATAATTTTTCTTGCTGGAAAGAACAATTTTTTCCAGTTTTTCATTCCGAAATAAAATTTTTCAAAAAGTTCATCAGTTTTGAAAATTTTACAGTGGAAAAATCCATCTCATCATTTTTTTGAGGGAAGGGAGGCTGCCAACTCTCTTTTGACACATATTTTTTCTAGCTCTGATTTTGAAAACTATATTGATACATATGTATCTTTGAGTCTGTAATTTCTTCTTAAAATTGTGCTACCAAATTGGGCACCACGATTTTATTTTACGGGACGATCTCGTGTTTTCCATATTTCTCATTTTTTTTATGTATCCCATCCCAATCTGACCGGAAAAGATTTTTTGTACTCGTACGTATAAATGTGCCTATCTGTACCACTATAGAGTTTTTATAAATTATATTTTTGTACTTGTAGGTAGGTTCAGATCTTCGTCCTTCGTATGTGGAAAACAGATGTAGAGGAAAAAGCGACTAAAAGCGGCTTTAGATTTGAACTTATTCGCGTTCCGGATAAAAATTTGACAACGGTGAATTCTCAGCAAAGAGCTATCCGTCGCGAAACTCGTTATAAATTTGTTTTTGCTTTCTTTTTATAAATGTAGATGGTGGAAAAACAACATAACCTATAACTTAACTGAAGAGCAGTTTTCTTTCATCGTTAAGAGCTTACATGTGGCGCCTTTCTCACGACTTACCCTTTACGCAATATCTCGACCCGTAAATAATAAATAATAATAGCCTATCTTCGTAAATCTCGCCTTCATCTCTCGCCGCTTTTCTACTATACAACCACCAGCTTGCAGCTTTCGCCTTCGCTTGCTTTTCGCGTCGTGCAAACATTAAAATTAATACCGGGTCGGTTCTAACCGTTTTTCACGTCCAAGTTGCGGTTAATGTTCTCGATACTTTTCATCGCCGTCGTGTTCCCTTTTTTCAACGTGATAATAACGTCGAAGAATTTAATGAAATTACCGTCTAGTGGAAGAATACCTTTGAAGATACCAAAAAAAATTTAATGTTTTTTTTTTTTTAAATCGTGAACATAATTTATCACTGTCTTGTTTTATGCTTTATAGTGAATTGCTTTTATATTTCTGAGCTGTATCTATTTTACCTGATTTCCATCGGGTTTTGTAGATATGTAGGCAATTTAATTTTTTAAGCTTCTAATAATCCTAATTTTTTTTAAAAAAATCAAGTTATATAATTACTTTGAAATACGTAGTAGATAATAGGTATTAAGGTATGTAAAGTGTAAACTAAAACTTTTTTTTATCATCAGGATCAACATTTTGGCCAATTGCCAAGAAACAACATCACAGAAATTTTCAACATTGATCGCTGGAAAATGATGAAATGTGAAACGATGAATCGTTACCATGGCATTCGAAATTAGGAAGCAATGCAACCGGAGATCAGTGAAAACAATTGTTTTTGGTCGAGCTTGAAGAATAATAGGTACGCAAGATAATAAGTCGACGGTATCAGGATTAAGATTCGAGAAATTCGAAAGCAGCGAAAGAGTTATTAGCTGTCTGTTTTCATTGAATTTGAAATTAGATAGATCAGCCATGTTCAAAATGGAAAAGCTGTAGGTACCTATAAACTATCAAAAGTAAGGAACACATTTCAAATTTTGCTCGAAATTAAACAGTGCGAAAGAAACAGCAGGGAAAATGGTAGAATCCCAAAACTGTGAATAAAAAACTCAACCAATGTTCCCTCCCCCTCCCCCCTCAAAAAATACTTTCAAATCAACTGGACTGAGTTACACAGTATTTTGGATTTATTTTAAAAAATTTTAGTGGGTTTTTGTTTCTGTAATTGGAAGAATTAAATTTTAGTTACATTTTAGAATTTAAAAAATCATACTGATTAATCAAAAAAAAAAAAAGTGAAATGATTTTTCAGATTAAATCGAAATTTTGTGGAATAGTTGAGAAGGCGTCAATGCTTGAAAATGTTCGAATTGAAAAATATCAAGTAAATAGTAAATACCTACACCTTCTTACTCGAATTTTCAACTGAATTTTTTTAAAAGTACTTCTGTCGACTTGTTGAAAACTTCATTCCCCTCTCCTTTTTTGACTTTGAAAATTTTCCATTTAGGAGGGAAAAAATATTGGATTTGCAAAACTTGGGGTTATTTGATCGTTGGTCATTCAAGTAGTGATATAGGTACTTAAAATCAAAAGGAAAAAATGATATGAAATTTATGAACATTGACGGCGAACTGGTTATGCAATTCTATTAACTTCCGTTGAAAAAATCGCTCATCTCCTTTCGCTATGGTACCTAAACCTATATGTATATGTTTAAATTATTAAAATACTGTTGACTCAAAATCAATGTAATGATGTGTTACTGTAAATCTATTGCAGATTCTCATTGTCAATATTTGTTTCAGTTCCGAAATGAAATCCTGTTTGAAATCCAGTCTTCAAAACAACCATTCAAATATACCTACTTCATGATACCAGGTACTTTTGTTGAATAGATACCATAGTACATAATATGGAAACATTATTCATCAACTTCTGAAGTTTTTAGATCCTTTCAAGTTCTATAGTGCAATAGTGCAATCATTCCTTCAAAATGTAACAATTTTTCCTTTTTTACCTCAAAATTTTTACTGTTCTTAAAATTTACTCTTCTTTGGTTCATTTGATTTTGAGTTCAATTTTTCTGTAAAAACACATTCATCTAGAAGGTGATAAGTGAAGAAAATTTTCAATTTTTTTTAAGACCTATATAATATCTTTGAATCTCTCCATTTTTCCATTCCCGTTTCTATGGTGTTTATATTAGTCTCACAATTCGCTGTATTTTTCAATTAAATAGAAATACCTATTACACTGTGCGTTACCTAACAAAATATTCATCTTTTAAATTTGGTAATTATTCCAAAAAGAATTAACTCACAATAACTGTGTTTCTGTAGGCGCCGCTCTTGTAAAAATTAAACATTGGATCACTAACCCAGCCGGATGAAATGAAAATACTCTTATCCCTATGGTGTTATTCGACCGAAGTACGTACCTATTTAACTAGTTATAATACGCACGTTTAGAAATCTAAACGATATATAAATGGTTTAAAAAGCCCACGTAGTATGATCGCATCAAAAGAGCAATTTAAAGTTAAATATCGCTCTTCGGGCGTTTGTTAACGCATCAACGACTCAAAACGTTAGCAGCGAACTAAGAAAATAAAAAGCTTAAAAGTTGAACGCCGAAACAAAATCTGGCGAAAGTGAACGCTAGCTTTTGAAAGGCATCTCGAACTAGTCAAAGAGTTAAATCTGCTAAGTCGGCTTCCGCAACAGCTTATTTTTCCTTGATCTTTGCTGTTTGTAAGTGTGTGTGTGTACGAATAAGCTGCAGAGACGGACGATGAAACGAGAGAAAAAGAGTCTTAACTGATACGTTATTATGCGTAAAGCCGAGAGCCGAAAGGCGAGATCAGTAACAAACTACCCCTCGGGGTTAATAGTTGGCGCAGCAGTAACCTCCGAGCTAAAACTTAATTACGGCGCGTGTGAATTGCAACACACGCCGATTATCGTTACAATAGTAAGAGAACAGCGGCACATAACAAATAACGAAATAACGCAGGTACGCCTCAACGGTTAATGCGGCGGACACAAGAAGATGACGATTTTCCCATACACCCTATCTCTCTATCATGGTTTAGCGTTGTACGAGTAGGTTGCCAACGAGTTCGCAGTGGCAGTTCGCACCCGTGTCTGTATATTTATTACGGGCGTACGCTTCTCTTTTTCTCGTTGCTATGTGCTCTCTGCTCTGTGCTCCGTTCGTGATACTTCTTCATTTGCCCGCTTATCGGCTTTACGTAATCATGAACCATGAATTTCTTTCAGCCCTTCATTATTTATGAGAGCATCGACGCTACTGATGTAATTTGTCGACAGTTTCGGTCTGACCTTTTTCTTACACGTTATACTTTTGATAGTGAGCTGACAGATTGATTCGCCATCAAATTTTTCAAACCGTGTCGAATTTTATCTTTATTCAATTGTGCTTCTCATACTGGATCTGTACGTTTTAATTCAACCGTTTGAATTTTCGTTACTTTTTCCTAATTTGAATCTTACCTGTCTAAAATTCTTCAAATAAGCTGTGACTGTAAGTGCAGAAAGGACGATTTTTTTGTTTTTAATCTAAATTTATTTTCAAGATCCATTTCTGAAGTTAATTTTTTTTTAAATTGGGAAAAAATTGAAACTCAAATTTATTCATTTTGATCAGAAATGCTGATTTCTTTACTTAATTTATTTTCTATTTTAAGAAGATTTTTATAATTTTTGAAAGTAAAAATCGCAGTTTTGGAATTTTTATGTAACATTTCAACATTTTCCTTATAGCGGGAGCGAAGTGCTACTTTTCCTCCTTCTTGCGATACGCTCGAGTGTTTAAATTCGCACTTTTCTCCCGCAATAAGAAAAAAAATCGTTCAGGACTTGAAGAAAAAACAATTTTTGCTCCTTCGTTGTGAAAAATACTATTTGTCAAACTTCATACAAAATATACAACAATGTTCCCCGAAATTCCAACAGATTGAAGATGGCTCTTCGAATATGTATTAGATGGATGCTTCAATTTATTTCTTACTTTTTTTTCTAGTTTTCGAGATGCTAGGCAGTTTTAATAGAAAACAATTAATCAAAAAACCTCTTTATACCTGATTTTGAGTATATAGTAGGTACTTTAATCACTTTATGAGCAGAAATTTAACAATATATCTCGAGAATGAATGAAGATCTGTCGCCTAAAATGGATCCTGGATTCAAAATCTGCAATCTCGAATCGACGAATCAATCATACTTACCTATTCAGTTCCATATTTTGAGAATTTCATTCCAGAAATGGCTTCAAAATATTCGATGTAGAAAAAAATTGCTGTTCTAAAAAGAAAGTGTAGGTAGCTAGGCAAAAACTCGACCATTTTTCTCGTTTCTACTCAGATTAAAAATATACATTTAGTCGCTTTAGCCAATTTTAAAGCTAAAAAAATATTCGAAATAAGAATTTAATTTTACTGATAATTCGAGGTTGTTGATTTCGAATCCGGTGTCCTGTTTTCGACATTTGATCATTGTTTTTGAGATACACACCTAGCCACCTAGCTCATTTATATATCTGGTCCAGTAAATTTTTGATTCGAATAACTTTGAGGTGTGATTGACTGATTTAATCAATTCAAAAGTGAGGTGTTGAAGTCTGAACGCACCAAAGTTGTATCCAATATTTGCAGTAGGTATATTGTGTCCAATTTTAGTAACTGATAATTTTGATTTTGAATTTTTGATCTCAGAAAGTGTTCATTTGATTCAATTTTAAATTCTGTTCAATCTTCGGGTTCTTTTTCATTACAAGTACCTGCCTACGGTTTTATAAAGTAATTGATTTTATTTGTTTCATCGCAACTTAGTTCGAATTTTATTGATTTTATTAATTTTTTTATTAAGAAGAATTTTGTGTGGTATCGGTATGAAAAGTTCAAATTTTGTGGTTCTCATCTAACATCTAACAAAAAAATAGGTAGTCTAGGGCAGCAGAGAACGAAGAATATTAGAGCGAGTTGGAAGGTAGATGTTCGAGCGAGTTGAAAAGTTGACCCAATAAAATAATTTTTTGGTACTTTTTACAAAAAAAAAAAAAAAAAAAAAATGATTTTAACAATTTGTAAAATTTGTTATTTAGTACATATGTATAGATATTAGATGATACGGTTTGAATATTTTACGAAAAAAATAGTTTTAGATAATTGACAACTCGACGCTCACGGGGAGCGCTAAAGTCGCTGGGGTGATAGAATACATTGGCTTATATGGGAGAAAGGAGGTTTTTCGGATTTTTATCGAAAACGGTGGGTTTTTGTGAAATGTGCCCATGAGAAGAATTAAAGGCGACAAAATTTCCTATCGATTGATGCAAAAAGTTTTGAATTTCATTCAAAAATAAACATTTTATGGACATTTCTTTTAATTTGTTTTTTGCTCATGTCAACTTTGAATTAAAATAACTCAAAATCGAGATCGACAACACCAATTTTTTATTGCAGTAAGTTGTAGAGAATTTTATCCTCTTTCCAATGATGTATCGACGAGCTTAATCGCGTTAATATTCCAGCCGCTATTCACGGTTTAATGCATTGAAACAAATTCATCATTTTTGAAAATAACGGATCAGCTAATCAGATGTTTTCAAATATGAAGATAACTGTTTCAACGCATTAAAACGTGAATAGCGGCTGGAATATTAACGCGATTAAGCTCGTCAATACATCATTGGAAAGAGGATAAAATTCTCTACAACTTACTGCAATGAAAAATTGGTGTTGTCGATCTCAATTTTGAGTTATTTTAATTTAAATCTGACGTGAGCAAAAAACGAATAAAAAGAAATGCCCATAAAATGTTTATTATTGAACAAAATTCAAAACTTTTTGCACCAATCGATAGGAAATTTCATCATCTTCAATTCTTATTATGGGTAAATTTTACGTAGACCCACCGTTTTTCTTAAAAATTCGAAAAACTTTATTCCTCCCATATAAGCCAATGTATTTTATATGATTGTATCACCCCAGCGGCACGTAGTTGCAACAACATCGGATAGATGGAGCCACTTGTAATCGAGCCGTCAATGCTGATCGATAAATTCTAATGTTTTGCTCAATTTTCAGATTTCCAGAAGCCTTACTTTGGAGATGGCAATACCCACAAATAATGATTTGTGCCTGTTCATAAGCTTCGTGACGTACAAATGTTTTTCTCAAGAGTTTCAGCCCTTCAACGAAACAGTGAGTCACGACGTATAGTACGTCCTTGCAGTGAGTAGATTTAAAACTAAAATTAAGTACTTAACAGGAATGCTTGATGTGTGCTGGTGATCACGATAATTCTATGCATGTTTGTTAGATCCAAAAATATGTCAAGAAAGAAAATTGGAGAAAGGGTTGAATTTTTGAATGTATGTATGTAATTGTAAAATAGTGAATACGAATTGTTCGTTTTTAGTTTTGGTACCTGGAATTGGAAACCCTGCTCGTAGGAAGAGGCAGGTAGATGATTGTTCATTTGATTGAACTCTTTATTGGGGATAATTTTTCTTAGAATATCGTGGAGGTTGAAATATCCTTTCCTTCTCTCCAAAAAATACTTCTCTTTTTGGCGTTTGCTCAATTTGCAATGAATTACATTTATGTAATCTGCATCTAAGTAATAACTGAATATTTTGTCTGAGATCGATAATCGGCTATGACAAATGGAATTGAAAAAGATATGAATAATCGCGTTTTGAATTTCTCATGTGAAAAATTATTACGATAGATACGTAATTATGATGACTTATTGTTTTGTTCGATTTTCAGATTTTTCGAAGTTTTAAAATGCGAAAAATGGCATCGGACCGTTCAAACGTTCAGGCGGATTATTTTTTCAAGAAAGAAACCTCACAGCGAAATAGGTGAATAGACATGTAAATGTAATTGAATTGATCTAGAGTAGGTTGGTAGGTAGATGATAGATGTTCTGACAAGATGAAAAATTGGTTAGAAAAAGTGAAGTTTCAAAAATTTTGTGAAATTTGTTTGAATTTTTTACGAAGAAAATAGTACGTATTGAATAATAATGATTGATAAACTCTAATGTTTGATTTAATTTTCAGATTTCCAGATGCCTAACTTTCGAGATGGCAATACCCGCGAATAATAATGTGTGCCTTCACTGCCTTTAAATGAGTTTCTGATTGTGACCTACGAATGTTTTACTTTTCAAGAGCTGGAGTACTACAGCGAAACAGTGAGTAGATTAATAATGAAGTAAACACCAATACATTATTTGTACTAGTGAACAGCTGATCACGATAACTCTGTACAAACCTGTTGGATTTAAAATTGGGAAGGGGTCAATATCTGAGATGACCTTTGACGAAGCAAGAATTTATTGCAAAAATGGGTTCATTTTCAAGGATAAAAAACAAATTTTTTATTTTTCTTCTCGATTACTTAGATTTTTGCAGGTGGTATAGGCTATAGGTACTCTTTTTGAAAAATTGATGTGCTCGATGATTTATAACGTGAAATTCGTTGGTTCAGATGTTATTTCGAAGAGTATGAATTGTGGTTGAATACTGAAACGTTGAAAAGTAAAAATGTTCGATTTTGAATCCTCTATGAAAATAAATGTAGTAGTAGCCAGATACTTCTTAAACATTTAAAAATTTCGAGTATGCTAAATCTTTGTCTCAATAAGTTCGTACGTGATTAAATTTTCGATAGGTACACTAATTTCGGAAAAAAAAGGAAGGTGTAACTAATTGAAAACGAAAACAGTAAGAAATTATGAACTAAAGAGATAGGAACTAGGAACAAGTACCTATTCAAATATTTGATTTTTTTTTAATTGAAAAAAATGACAGGTGTTTTTTAAATTTTGTAGAATTTGTGATTTTTCTCGTGTAAAACATCATTGGTCTCTTGAATGCCTGTCTGACTCTGATGATGTGATCAAAAATACATCTACTTACGATCATTTTTTATAAAAAAAATATTTATCTGGTTCAGAAATTTGAATTTACCCTGGAGCCGGAGTAACCGTAGAAATACGATAATGAGAGCGATACCGTATTGATACATATAAATTGAAAAACTACGAAAAAAAAATCGTGTAAATGGGATTTCACAATAGTATTCGATTATGATAATTTTCGTGATGGAGTTTCAACTTTATTTTGGGAAAAATTGAAAAATTAAAAAAAGAAGTGTATATTGATGTGACGTGTAGTTTGTTACAATTTAAGGCACAAGCAGTCTACTCTGTGACTCTGAGTGTCTGAATTAGGTCTAAAAATTGAACAAACTGAGTGGCATATCGTTTGTTGTTTTTAATCATGTTGAACTCGAAAATTTTTAATTTTTTAATTGTGAGCAATGTTTACCTCGCTACATTTGTTTTTTGAATTTGTTGAATTTTATCATCTACATATGTAGATTTACACTTTCCTTGCGGTTTCTTCTTACCGAAAATTGCAATACCTTGTTTTTTTCAATTTTCTGAATCAAACTTGAGCCCTTTTAGAGAAAATTAGGATCTAATCCAAAATCTCCGCTGCGAGGAGAAAGGGAAATCGGTGGTGAAAATCTCCTTAGCTTTTTAATTTTCTCAACTACATGGTACCTGCATTAATAATATTTCTTACTCCCCTTCTCCAACTACGTGTCTTTTTTACTACGCACATATCTATCCTGGACTTTTACTGGAAAAATTGGAAAATCAATTTATCCAGACTTCATGCATGATACAGATTGATTCGGGGACAGAGCTGAATAACCCGAATTTTTCAGTTGAACTGAATTTTAAAGTGATAAGAAAAATTATAATTTTATGAGTGGAATTTTGCGCGTATGAGAGAACAGAATTTTGTCTAAGCAAAGCTAAAGCAAACATTTTAAATTCTCAAATTCAAAAATTAAGTGTATTTTAGGTTTAGGCAAAGAATTTAATTTTTAGAAAACGGAAAAGCAACTAACTCAGACCTCGCTTCGTTGGAGCAGGAATTTATAAAAAAAATCATTCTTGAAGAGTTCTTGAGGAGGCGGCAATGTCCTATCCCGTATTTACGCCTTGGTCAACTTCGATAAGATACAAAAATTATAAAATTTTCCCCTGAAAAATGATAAATCTTTTATAATTTTGCCCTTTTTTATTTACGAAACCGTGAAATAAATACGAAAAATGTTCAATTTTCCAATATTATAGGTACAATGCTAAGCTTTTTCCTAAGAGTTCTTAATTATAGACAGATAGTTACAGACAACAGAGAAAGTAAATTTATTCTGTTACTTTTACATTTTTTTTTGAATTTCTGATTTTCGAAATTATTAGAATTCTTATTTGCTTCGATTTCGAAGTACTTAACATTTCCTTGAAAAAAGAAAAAATCTGGCGAATAAAATAAAAACAATTTGTAAATAATAACATTCGATTATTTCGGTCCTGCCTTGGAATAAAATAAAAATCGGTAATTGAAATTGAATCAAATACGAGAGCCGAATTAATTAAATTGCTGGTAAAAAAAATAATCTTTACCTTCGATGATTCATCTTTGTACAATGCGTTTCATGTGTACGGTAACTAGTGTGGTGCGAATATCGAATATTCGCTATTCGAATATCTATTCGATGAGATATTCGATTATTCGAATAGTATTCGAATGTTTCAAATTGTAAACATTTCAATTGTTTGGATTTCAGTAAAGTATGTAAAGCTAGCATTTAAAAAAAATTATTTTTTTAAAAAAACGAAAATTAAATTTAAATTTTGGAATATTACAGCTACTAAGCGTTCAATTATGTTTCTAAGCGACCAAAAGAACTACTTTTTCAATGTTTCGCAGAATTTTAACGCGTTTTAATGTTTTTGAATATTTTTTCATCCGATATTCGAATACTATTCGAATAATCGAATATTCGATATTCGCACTCCCGATATTCGAATACTATTCGAATACTAGAATATTCGCGCCACACTAACGGTAACAATGTCGCGCATGCGCAATCGTACATGATCAAGTCGCGACTCAGCTTGTAGCATCAACGTAGTGTAATGGTATGTCGTTGTATGAGAGGGATGATTGATGATTCAAGTTCTGCAAATTGCAATTTATTCGGTAATCGGTATCGTATTCTTTCTTATGTTACATTGTTGATTGATTGTTAGTTAGTTTTGTGCCGAGTTTCGTATTCAATTCGTTAATTCATAATTCTTCATATTAATGTTCGTCTGTTCGTCATCGTCTCTTCACATCTCACATCGTCTATCGTCAGTCTATGAGTCAACGTCCCATTTTTTTCCGTTTATTAGTTTGCATTACCTTATTTTTTTACATTCGTAGTTTGTTAGACATTGTGTTCGTGCGGTTTGGATTAGAAGTTGGAATGTTCGAGTTTTCATGACGCGACGCCATTTTGTAATTTGCCGTCAAGTTATTTACGTGATCTTATTTAGGAAATCGGATCTTTCAAATTAAGTAATTATCAAGTTACATTCGATTTTGAATTCGCGTTAGTGTTAGTACGTGCTACGTACCATACTTGAATGCGTTCATCGTTTATTTTGTATCTATCGTATTGTAATGGTGAATGAAACGCAGTGTTTTTTATGTCGAAGTCAAATTCAAACTTCAACCTGTAAGTAGTTGCAATATGAAAACTTCCTGGTTCTTTTTTTCGAGATTTCTTTTTTGACATGGCTAGAAAATTACGTAATTTAATCAAGGACGTACCCTTAAATTAGATGAGAGCTTTTCCTTTTCGTGTTTCAAATTCAATGTTTCGGAATACGAGTAGAATAACGTGTTGTGGCGTTGATGCCTATGTGTAGGTATGTTTGTGTGTGAAGTAAACAGTGCGTTTCTTTTTCCAATATTTTATTACTTATTAGATAATTGTGGAACTATTTCATTACTTTTGAATTTTGACTGAAATGAAATCGTTTATCTTTGTCAGAGATGTGAAATCGTGTGTTTGGTTACTTGATGTGTTTTTTTTTTGTACGAAACTTTTTGCTTGCGATGTGACTTGTGCAGGGCTTATATCAAGTATTGTGGATAATGAGAAAGTGTGAAACATGTAGGTACGAATATTGAGTAATTCGGTAATACGAAAGTGTTGTGAAATAATACGAATTAGTGTAAGAGTAGGAATTTTTCGAATAAAAGCTACAAAAAGTAAAAGTTTACAGAAAATTTGTTCTAGGTACCTATATGGAAACAATTTATCATCTTCTGTTCATTGAAAAATTATTGAATTTAAGGAAGTACGAATTTTAATTTTTAGTTCTAGCTTAGCTTGTTTCAGTAAAAATTCATGCTTGTACAAAAAATTGTGAGATGGTTGTGGAGTTGATTGAACTCTTCATGAGGAAACATCTTCTCCCTCCCCAAAAAATTCCTTTTGCCGGTGTATATTGTTTTTTTTATGTTTAATATGCGATGAATCACGTTTTGCTTGAAATCGAAAATTGGCTACTTATACCAAATATGAAACAAAAAAGAGGTCGAGAATAATTGTGTTTTGAAATTTCTGATGTGAAAAAATTATCAAAAGATAGATGATAATTTTGACTTGTTATGTTTTGTCTAATTTTCAGATTTTTCGACGCCTTCACTTGTGAATGATTACGTAGAATTGTTCAGTAGTTTCGTAACAGTTTTACGGTAGATACAGAGCTGGAACATCACAGCGAAATAGGTGAGTGGACAATTGGACATGTGATTAGATTCAATATGAATGTTGAATTGTTGAATGTATGCTGGTAGCGGTGATTACGGTAATGCTGTGTAAGCTTTGATCCACATCCACTTTGATCCAAAAAAATGTACAAAAAATATTTTTTAGAGGAGGAATGTCGAGGTGTGTAGATGTTGTAATTCATTCGGAAATGATGAGCTTGAAAAATTATTATGGTATACGACGAAACACTAATTTCTAAAAACCGATTTTTTAGAAAATGAAATTTCTAGTCGTTTTTCTCAATGGTAGGTATTTGAAAAGTATAGATTCTTTCTGTTGTTGAGAACCTTGGGTATATGAGCGACATTTGCAACACGGCAAATTAATGGGCTGACACTGCTGACAGTTTATTTTCTGGATAAAAGAAAATTTTTTCAAATTTGCGAGTAAATTGTGAATAAAAGTCGATGAGAAAAAATAATTTTTTAGAAGATCTTACCAAAAAATGATATTTTTGAAATTTTATAAAATACTTGTTTGAATTTTTTACGAAGAAAATGGTGTTGGATAATGGTGATCGGTGAATTCTAATGTTCTGTGTAATTTTCAGATTCCAGATACCTTACTTTCCAGATGGCATTACCTGCGGATAATGATGTGTGCCTGTTCATAAGCGTCATAGCGTACGAAAGTTTTTCTCAAGAGTTGCAGCCCTTCAACGAAACAGTGAATAAATTGAAAATCAACACGAATAGATACCTCAAGTGTGCTGTAGATTACGATACTTCTGTGCATGTTTGTTGAATCCAAGAATAGGTATGTCAAAAAAAGAAAATTGGGAAGAGGATCGATATTTTAAATGTAAAATGGTGAATACGATTTTATGGTTTTATTTTTGGTACATAGAAACCACGTTCGTACGAAAAGATGGTTAAATGGTTCATCACGCAGTTGAGTGAAATCTTAATTAGAGCCTTAGAGGTAATTTTTCTTAGAATATCGTTGAGGTTAAAATATTCTCTCTCTCTCTCTTCAAAAAATACTTCTCTTTTTGGTGTGCATCAAATTGGTTTTCTTACTGCTCAATTCACAGAGAATGTAACCTGCATCCATTTACAGAATATTTTGTCCGAGATCGATAAAGAAATCGAAAAAAAGATCATGAATAATCGCGTTTTGAATTCCTCATGTGAAAAATTATTACGATAGTTAATTATGATGAGTTGATGACTTATTGGAATTTTATGTGCAAGTATTTTCATAGCTTAGTTTAAATTTTGTTGATTTTATTGATTTTTGATTGAAAAGAATTTGTGTGATGATAAAAATTTTGAATTTTGTGGTTCTCATATGTAACGAAAAAATAGGAAGTTTAGGGCAGTAGGTAGAGAACCAAGAATTAGAGCGAGTTGGAAGGTGTGTTCAAGCAAGTTGAAAAGTTGATCGGATAAAATAATTTTTTGGCACTTTTTACAAAAAAGACTGTTTTTAACATTTTGTAAAATGTGATACCTACGTTTAGAATATTTTACGAAAAAAGTAGTTTAATAATGTTAATCGATGGATTCTAATGTTTTGTTCAATTTTCAGATTTCCAGAAGCCTTACTTACTTTGGGGATGGCAATACCCGCGAATAATGATTTGTGCCTGTTCATAAGCTTCGTGACGTACAAATGTTTTTCTCAAGAGTTTCAGTCCTTCAACGAAACAGTGAGTAGATTTATAATTAAAATTAACAGGAATACTTGATGTGTGCTGGTGATCACGATAATTCTGTAGAAGCCTGTTGGATTCAAAATTGGAAAAGGGGTCGATATTTGAGATGACCTTTTTTTGAGGAAGCAGAAATTTTTTGATAAAATGGGGATCATTTTTAAAGATCATAATCAAATTTTTTCATTTTTCTGCTCGAATACTTGCAATTTTTGCAGCTGGTAGGTACTTTTTTTTTGAATAATTCAAATGTGCTCGATGATTTTCAACGTGAAAGTTCATTGGACCAGATGTTAAATGTACATTTAGGTTGAATATTGAATGAATACTGAAACGTTGAAAAAAAAAGTTTGTTTTTGAATCATATTCGTTGAAAATATAGAAGTAGCCAGATACTTCTACACCCTCCATAAATGTCAAGTTTATAAAATCTTCGTCTCAGTAAGATGGTACTCGATGAAATTCTTGATATACTAATTTTGAAAAAAAAAAAAGTACTTAGGTGTAGGTAAGTAATTGAAGACGAAAACAGTAAAAAATTATGAACCAAGAAATTCAAATTATTGAATAATTCTTTTTTGAAATTTTAAAAAAAAGATGTCAGTATGGTTTTTAAATTTTGTAGTACATATTTGTGATTTTTTCTTGTGTAAAATTTCATTAGTCTCTCGAATATCTTGTCAGCTTGTCTGACGATGTGATCAAAATACGTCTATTTACGACCCTTTTTGTGAAAAATAATTATCTAGTTCTGAAATTGAAATTTTTGGTGAAATTTACCTTATAGAGCCAGAATAACCGTAGGAATACTATAACGAGACAACGAGAGTGATGCCGAATTAATATCCTATGTAATTTGAGGATCTACAGAAAAAAATCTTGTAAATGGGATTTCATAATAATATTCGATTATGATAATTTTCGTGATAGAATTTCAACACTATTTTGGGAAAAGTTGAAAAAAAATTATATTGATGTAGCGTGTAGTTCGTTATTATTTAAGGCACATTCAATCTACTTTGTGAGTGTTTTGATTATATCTCGATAATGCGACTTTGAAACAGAAATCCGACGCCGGATTCGTGTTTAACGACCCAAAATCTCCCTGTGTACCAAATCCAAGCGCATTCGGTGAAAATAAACTTTCCGTGCCACTGTGTCATAAAAATTTTCCGACTTTTCCGAGCGAATATCTTGAAAACGTAACGTCTTAACGGAAAACCGACGCCGGATTCGTGTTCAGCGACCCAAAATCTACCTGGTAACCAAATCCAGACACCTTTAGCGAATTAAAATTTTCCGAATTTTTTGGGCAAATATCCCAAGAATGCGGCTTTAAAACAAAAATCCGACGTCAGATTCGTGTTCAGAAATTGACCTACAGACCAAATCCAAGCGTATTTGATGAATAAACATTTTCCGTGCCACTGTTTCATAAAAGTTTTCCAACTTTTCCGAGCGAATATCTTTAAAAGGCGACGTCTAAACGGAAAACTGACGCCGGATTCGTGTTCAATAACCAAAATCTTACCTGCAGACCAAATCCATGCACATTTGGTGAATAAAAATTTTTCCCTGTCACTGTCTCTAGAAAATTTTCCGAATTTTCCTGGCAAATTTCTCGATAATGCAGCTTTGAAACAAAAGTCCGACGCCGGATTCGTGTTCAGCGACACAAAATCTCTCTATGGATTAAATCAAAGCGCATTTGGTGAATAAAAATTTTCCGTGTCACTAAAAATTTTCCGACTTTTCCCGACGAATATCTTGAAAACGCGACGTCTAAACGGAAATCCGACGCCGGATTCTTGTTCATTAACCAAAAATCTACCTACAGACCATATACAGGCACATTTGGCGAATAAAAATTTGTCCTGTCACTGTTTCTAGAAAATTTTCCGAATTTTCCAGGTAGATATCTCGATTACGCGGCTTTGTCACAAAAATGCGACGCCGGATTCGTGTTCAGCGCTCAAAATCGACCTATAGACCAAATCAAGGCACATTTGGCGATGAAAAGTTTTCCGTGTCACTGTCTCTCGAAAATTTCCCGGATTTTCCGGGCAAAGATCTCGATAACAATTTACGATTCCAATTTTCTGTGTTTGTGTTCGTGTTTTTTTTTTTTTTTGATAATTGTTCATAAAGTTTCGTAGGTAATATAGGTAATGTCCTTTATAGTGGCGAGTGTGTGTGTGGTGAGATTTCAACGGTTCGAGAAAGATGTTTTTTCATGGTGGGGTTGGCATTTTTGTCGTTCATTTTCTCGGTTGAGATTTGAAAATTGCGATTTTGTTAACAAAATCGCAAAATCATTGAAGTATTAGATTTTTATACACATCTCCTTTTCTTTATGTATCAATGAAGGTGGGGAAGGCTGTGTTCGACAAATTGAACAATACCAAAAAAAATCATTTTTTGAAATTCTTTAGAAAACTATGATTGATGTTTTCGAAATTTTGTGAAATGTTTATTCAGTGCGTACCTATTACGTTATGATTTAATTATTTACGAAAAAATACTGTGATTTTTGTGATGAATAATGGTGATTTATAAATTCTAATATTTTGTTCAATTTTCAGATTTGCTAATGTTTTCAATTCGGAGGGCACCGTGTGATTTTTCATCGACGTTGTACCATGCTTACAGTTTTGATGAAAATTGGAACAGAAGTGTACAATATGATTGAATTATTTTGTACGAGTTCGAATCTAAGAAAGGTACAAAAATGAAAATATGATTAGGTAGTGTCAGTATTCGAATTTATTCCGATAAGCTAAAAATTTTAATGCATGAAGAACTTCGAATTTTAGAAAATGAAGGTCTGCTTTTGTGAAAGTTGAAATTCATAATTTTTGTTCCCTTTTTTTTCGTATAAAATGTCATCAAAGTTGGTATGTATATTTTTTAAATTTGACTTTGGTGGGATGTTCGTTGATTTATAATGGTACAAGTTCATTGCACTGGATGCTCATTTTATTTTGTTTGGAAAATGAAGGAAGTTCAAATAGGAGTTTTGAAAATTCATTTACAATTGGAAATTTTTTCTTAATATTGAAATATTGCTTTTGAATTTTATAATGAAGGGAATGCATTGACTGTTTGAATTTTCGTCCTATTATATTGAATATTCTTTCAAAGTAATTTTTTAGTTTCTGATAAACTAGTAATTTTATATCCGCATCTTTAATTAATTTTATATTGGTTTGTTTTACAGTGAAGGGCTGCGAAATATCGAGTAGAAATCGTAATGATGAGTACCTGACCTACCACACAGCGATAAATTTCACGGTGAGTGTTTAATGTATGTATAAGTATTTCTAATAGGTATAATTGTCCATTCAATGTAGAATTATTTTTATTTTAACGGGATTAATTTTGCTATTCGGAGCTCGTCTTGAAAATATCAGAAAAAACAATACCTATGTAGATTGGTAGTCATAATCCTGTCATTTTATCGTTTTGGCTGTTCATTTTTGCTCTTCAACGTTGAGCTTAGTTATCGATTGATTTTTTCAATGTACTTGCTTTTTCTTTCGATTGTGACATTTTTTTTTCATTTTCCTAATTCATTTGCTATCGAGCTCTATATTTAAGTTATTGATACGTTTATTGTGCCTAGTTATGTATAAGAAGTGTATAGATATTAAGCTTTGTTTTTGACAGACTTTTGTCTGATAGTTTTTATTTAGTATATAATGACTGATGGAGATGGTATTGCTCATTACACCTACTTGATGAAGAGTAAAAACCAGAAATGAAATTTTATCATGGTATATGTAAACGAAGTACTGTTGGAAAATTATTGCCGGTTATTTGAAATTTTATATTCGGATGATGTTGATATTCAGCTTGATTAGTTTTTGTATTGAGCAAAATTGTAACTATACGTAATGGTTTGGCCAATTTTTCATAACACTGCGTAATGTATTCGGTGATATTTCATTTCAAATTCTCCCCTTTCCCAATTCCAAGATTCTCGTTTGAAAAAGGAGATAATTTTTAGCGAATTTCCGGTGTAGTATTCGGGTGTAATTGGTGGCCATGTTTGAAGGCTCTGTGACCTCTAATTTTTTTCAAATTTTTCTTCCTCACATCATAAAATTTTCGCGTTTTTGTTCAGATTTCTATGTTTTTGTTGTTGTTTTTTTAAAAGAAATATTTAGGAAGTATTTTCTCCTTAGGGCTTTGGGTCAGAATAGGTTATGACTTTGGCGAACCAGTGTTGGAAGGTTGGTGGTACACAGAGTCAGAGAATATCAGTGTCGTATGGCATTGGTGAAACCTTCGGATTCTGTTGGATGTCTGATGTGATCGTGCTCGGTTATCCGGGATTTCGGCGTTCAGCTCCAAACATGGATCGGAGGTGGCTGTGGTCTCTTGATCTTAAAGCACCAGCCCTGCTTTATTGATCACAAGAGAGTCAGCCGATATTCTTTCACAGTAGGCTCGGTACTGTGGAAAGAAGCGTCTGCTGCGGGTTGAAATTTCTTAGGCGCCGATGTCGGTATCTGTGTGAACCTGGAAACCTCACGACATCGGAAGAGACCCCTAGTTTTGTACCGATGCCTGCCAATCGTACCGAGATCACTGAGAATGGCGGTATTTCTTGGCTCGGGTTGCGCGAAATCCCAGGGTCGTACTTAACGAAGGGTAGGAGGGGCGGTCGGCATGTCATGTATTAATTACAATCGGAGGTCGTTTGAATCGCTGATCAAATGTTCAGATGTATTGTGTGAGTGTAGGGCCCGTTTGGTTGTTTTCAATTGTTAGGTCTGTCTAGTCTGTCCCATAGGTACTACGTACGCGTAGAATTCTTCAGTCTGTCCGTCCTTGTCCAACTTTATCAGTTTTGGTGCTTGTAGCAGTCACTGCATCGCCGCAAAAAACTGGTAATGCTAAATTTGATTTTTTTTTCATCTTTCGACCTGAGCTTGGCTCCCAAAAGGTCATAACTTTCAAAGGAAAGTTGTGCCGTTCTCTTCTTCGGTCTGACTGGGTATGCCGATGAAGTTGAACTGGTCCATGCGTAGGTGTTGTTAATCAGCTTCTAATTTCTACGAATATGGTGTTTGTTTGAGCCGCTGGTAAGGGTACGTAGGCGTCTGGTTAGACGTTCGGTTTTTTAGGGTAACCGAAATCCGAAGAAAGCCCGAGAACGCGCCAATCTCGACGGCACCCCTGGCCGGTTTAGTGATGCCCTTTCTTATTATAGTAGGATTCTAGCTCGTTTGACGTACATGGTATGGCATGTGCGGTATTCGTGATTGAATTTACTATAATCGGAGTGTCATAACGCCTAACCGTAACCATAATGGCTGGGGTGGCATGGATATGATAGTTCCCTAATAGTGTCTTGTCTGTGGTTTTTTTTTTGTTGGAAGGGGTAGGTGTCTGACATGATATGATATGTCTGGTCTTATATAATGTTGTGTAATGTTGCTTTTTTTTTGGGTGCAACATTACCAGTGGTGAGTGAGAGTGAGTGGATTTTCAACACCAGAATGTGAAGTGGCCTCATTGTTGAATTCTTCAACATCCCAGGCAAACGAAGCGAGCTAGGGGTGTGTTGATCGGGGGTTCTGAAAACGATCTTTGTTATAATTAAAGGTGTACATGTTGTCTGCTGCAACAGAATGTCTTTGTGGTCAAATGCGAAGATAGCTTCTATATCTTTGGTTCTGTAAAAATTTACTGCAAAATTTGAAAAATTTGTTGGTCTTTGATGCGAACTGTAAAAAATTAAGGGTGAATTTTGGATGTTTGGGTGGAGAATAGAATGTTTTCCGATCTTGAATATTTTCAGATTGATATGTGTTTGAATTTTTTTGGCCGTTGAAAATTGAAAGAAACATTTTATGGGTGGAATCGTTCGTTTCATATAAATTCCAAGTGTGAGGGGAAAAATTGAAAATTGTTATTGGTATTTAGAGCCTTTTTGGCTTGATTTTTTTTCATTAAAAATATAAGTGAATATTTGATGTATATAAACTCGTACGCTTAAAAATATAAAGATTCCAATTCTTTTGGGACCAACCAAGTGGGAGCTTTTATGTTTATGGCACTTCGACCTTTTTATGTAGTTTTTCCTCTCTCTTCTTCAACTTTTGAGATGTAGGTAGGTAAGTAAATCATGCAGAACTTGAAAAATGCAAGTCTCCATTCAGTCAATTTTATGAAATAGTTTTATTTGTTGTGTTAAACCTATTTTTATACTATAGTTATACTATTTTTATTATTATTTTTAATTGTATTTTGTTTTTGTTTCATGTAAAATCAAATTCTGCGAATTGAATTGAAAATTGGTACCATGATGTCTACAGCTCGCCTCATATTCGAAGCAAGACTTGGAAGTTGAAACTATAAGTACATCGGAGAAAATGATCCTGATCTTCGAAGAACATTATGGCGGAATGATTTAAATGAATTTGAAAAACAGTCCTTCAATTTGTCGTCAGTTTTTTAAGCTCATTGTTGAAGAATGCTATGATCGATGTTTTAATGTGTGTTTTGTTTACTGATCTCGCGACGTGATAATTTTTTCCAAGTTATCAGACGGTTAATTTCAATTTATAAAATCCCGAGTATTTGTTCCATTTGGATTTTTTATGAACTTCTTTTTTTTGTATTCGCCAATGCATGTGTTTTTAAAAATTGAAATGTAATGAATTCTTAACATTGACAATTCAGTTTTATCGAACTGTCCCATTTTCCAAATTAGTTTTCCTGGCACTCATCAATTGATGTAATTTTATTTTCTCAGTTCTTTTTATACTGCATTTTGAAATTACTTTGCATTTTTTAAATTTCGGCAATTAGTTATACATTCAAAATGCTTGGTTTTAACAATGCCATCAATTATGTTTAATATTTTTCAATTTTGTTCGTGTATTATCTGTTAAAATTTTGCATTGTTAGAATTTAGATTTAAGTTTTGTAAAGCTACGTATTCGAGTGTAAAAAGGTGGGAGAGGGGGGATTTAATTTAACAATGAGGGATGAGATATCGGCAGAGGTGTATCGAGTTTTCTCAGAAAGAAACCATTTGTGTGTGATGGTATTTCATTCTGTCTGGGAAGGAAAAGATAGGATTTTTATTGGAAATTAATTTTTGCAGGAATCAATAATTACTTATGGAAATAGTAATTGATTGAAATGATACATGCAAGCCTCCAAAAATATGCATTATTCTTACATCAATCTAGGATATGTTAAATGTATTTTTACTTGTGTATTGAAAGTGTTATAGCGAATTGCTGTGTAAGGTCGTCATTTGTATTTTATGAAATCGCCCCTTATGGCTCCGAACTGCTCCTACCTACTTGTTATTTTGTAATCGTGTTTGTATGGCAACCAGTTATAGTTACCAAATTTCAAATTTGAAACGATCTCAAATATTTATCAGGTTTTTGATTATTTCTACTGTTTCTAGTTCTTAATTTTGGGCTACTGTTGCATCGTTTTTGTTACAAATTCGCGATATATTGATTTTAATGGGAGGATTTTTAACGATTTTGTATCTATTTCAAATCAGCCAACTAGCTATTTATTGTTCAGAAACGTCCCTGATGAGTTTTTGCAATTCAGGATGAATGAAATTCGAATTTTTCGCCAAAATTATTCGAACTGCTCGACTTGTATTGATATTGTTTTGAAAATTTTACTCCTGATAATGTAATAGAATTAAAGTAACAGAAATTTTATTCAAAAATATCATAATTATCCACGTATTTATGAATATAGGTACCTAATTATGAAGTATTGAAATACTTGCAAATTGATTATTCAGAGTCCGGCTATCAAAAATTATGTTTGTATTTTAAACTTAAACTCGCTAATGTTCCATATGTAGCAATATTAACGTTGAATAATTTTTTTTTTATTTTCAAGAACTACGTAATTTCCGTAGTTTCCGTCCCTTCTTTATCTTAGCTCAAATAGAGAAAGGTGTGTGTTGGTGTTTTATTCTATGTGAGGGAGAAAATTAAAATCTCATGTAGTCGACTGAATTTTCTTAGTAAAATGTTTATCATTGTTTCAGGCAATATTGCAGTAGGTAACATACCTTATGATAGCGAAAAACGATTTATTTCTGTGCTCATTAACGTAATGTTTGAATAAATTATTAAGAATTTGAGAATAAAATTGGTAATTTGAAGATTACGCGAGTCATTCAAATCGAAACATTCTCCTCTTATGTTGTTTCAGTTCGATTTATTTATCGAATATTTTTATAATTTATTTGGCGATGATCTAGATTTTTTTCTTCTTGAAAAAATACGTAATGTACTCAAAATAATCCTGAAATGTTACAAATGCTAAGAAAAAATATCATATAATTGTGAAAATGTTGACTTTTCGAATAATTTAGTTATTTAAGTATTTTGAAATTTGCATTAACATTGTATGTTTACGATAATCTAACTTACAAATATTGTTCGCCTGCATAAAATTCAATCCACAACTCACCCAACAACCCTTGTATTAATATTAAGATTGTCAGCTGTTAGATACCTATATGCATAGTGAATAATTTTATACGGAAATAGTTCTGTTCAATTCTCATAGGGAAAGTGTTGTGTAAATGTCATTAACGCCAAAAAGACACTCGTCTAGACTGAGTGCGCCACTGACCTGTCGGCTGACTGATTGCAATGTCGATTTCGATCACGTTGTACGTGGTTCATTATCATTTCAACACTGGTAGTCGGTTCAGTGATGACTCATGTCAGGTACACAGTCACCACACATTGCAATGTAGTCAGATAAGATAGGAATACATTGCTCATTCAGGTGATTCATTTCGGCATTCGATAAAAGGGCTAGGGTTGAATCATTACATAATGATTCCTGATTGGTCAATTCAAAATTGTATACTTTACTTCTCGCAAGGAAAGTATGTCGTAAAATTGATATAAGGAAGTGGCGCACCACCAAACCCTCAGTTGGTGGCCGGCACCGGTTCTGGTCGGATGTCTGGAGCCTTCCCAAAGGCACCGATCCACCAGATGGAACCGGAAGTCAGCTGCCATCTTTCCCCTGCACTCCCGTTGGCCTAAGTCCAATTTTTTATTGGCAGCTGGGAGTGCGGGTGGTCTTCCACTCAAGGGAGGTGAAGTACTCCTGGGTAAGGTCGGCCATTTTTGTTTTGCAAAGATGGCCGACCAAAAGATTCCCTCTGTTAAGGGCATTTCTTTTGATTAAGCCTTTTTTACAGAGGGAATCTAAACGGAGTACTTTACTTCTCGCTAAGGAAGTATGGGGCAAAAACTATATAAGGCCGACGCGCCCAGGGCGGGTGGCTGGGGGACCGGATGGTGGGAGACTATGCTTGTCCATTACCCCACCTCCCTTTACGATTTTACCTCCTTGCTTCCCCTCTTCCCTGTCAATTTTAGTAAATGTGAAAACAGAATTGTTTGGGGAAGAGGATCCCTTGGGGAAAAACTGTTCCTTTGGGAAAGATAGATACTTTGAAGATTCTTTCAACTTGTACACTGTGTTTCTTTCATGTAATATATTTTTAGTTCCAATAAATTCATAGAGATAGCGCCACTAGTATCGTTTTGACTTACTTTTACCATCATCACAATATTAGTTCGAGCTACTTTATATAGATAGCGCCACATTGTAAATTGCCTAACTTGTGTAATAAAAGACATTATGAACTTTTCTTCCGCATTATTTCATTGCAAATTGCAAAATCTTCGTCGTATCTTCACAATTATAGGTAAAAACTTGAATCCCATTCAATGAGGATAATAAAACAACACAAACCAAAACCAAAACTTCATTTATTCTTTGACTCAGCGGCAACAAAAAGGACAAACAATCTATTATTTAGGTTTTAACCGATCTGGGTTAAAAAAAACACTGTCGGCCGCTCGACAATGAAAAAAACCGTGATCGGTTATCACATCTTAAAAATTTAACGCTACATTTAAAAACAATTACATAGAAATGATGAATATAAATACTAGTCCCACTAATTCCCAAATTCATACCAAAAAAATTTTTTAGCCTGGGTACATACATCTCTCGTGAACATTAAAAAAAACCTCGAAATAGCAAAAAAAAAAAACAACCCACTTACAAAAAATTTTGTCAAACCATAATTTAATATCTACTGTAAAATGAATCAAAAAATTGCTACGTTGCCAAAAAATAGGTGATTTCCGAAATCGAAATGGATAAATAACTTCCGAAGGAAAACCTCAATGATTTTATCGTAACAAGATCGAAAAAAATACAAAATTTTTCACCAGAATACCCCAAATTTTCTCCATGTAACCAAAATTTTTTTTTTGAAATATTTAGAATAGACGATCCGTTGCAGCGGCCAACACCACACCTTTAATTACAACAAAGGTCGTTAAGGAACCCAGATCAACACGCCCACTTGCTCGCATCATTAACCTGGGATGTTGACGAATTCAACAATGAGGCCACTTCAAACCAGCTCACTTGCATACATCAAAATGGTGTCAGTTCACTCGCCACGGGTTATGTTGCGAAAAAAAAAACAATCCTTACCTACAAAACTAAGAAGCAACATACTATTCACAAAAATACATATAAAAAAAGGTATATAAAAGAACAGACATTTCGTTGGCCTGTAATCATAAAGGTCTGGAAGAAATTTTAGTTCCTTGCACAGTGCCGCCGCTGATCAAGCCAGAGTCTCAACCAACCGCCGCTGATCAAGCCAGAGTCTCAACCAACCGCCGCTAATCAAGCCAGAGTCTCAACCAACTGCAAAGGCACCCACATAAACCCTCCACCAGGATCCTCGCAAACAGTCCGGTAACAAAAAAAAATCAAAAACAATATGTTCCTTACCATCGAATGTCTGATCCTAAATCCGCAGACTGGAGGATTCGGCCCGGCACCCCCGCACGGACGCCCTATTACGGCACTTAATCGAAGACCGCTACTACAAACTCGAACACAGGCTTCCTAGCTAAGCTACCTAAAAGGGTAGACGCCTATCCACTCTCACCAGCCGCTCAAACACCATTTTTTGTAGACATTGGAAACTGATCAAAATCGTAAGGGATTTTAGTTCAACTTTATCGGCGTACCCGGTCAGACCGAAAAAGAGAACCGCGCAACTTTCCTGTGAAAGCTGCGATCTTTGGGAGCCAAGCTCAGGCCAAGAGATGAAAATGAGTAAATTTTGCATTATCAGTTCTTTGTGGTGCTGCGGTGACGGCCACAAACACCGAACTGGTAAAGTTGGACAGACCTAACCAATTGAAAAAACCAAACGGGCCCTACACTTACACAGTTGAACATTTGACCAGCGATTCAAACGACCTTCGATTGTAATTAATACATGCGATGCTGACCGCCCCTCCTACCCTTCGTTAAATACGACCCTGGCGTGTAGCGCTACCCGAGCCAAGAACGAAACTGCAATATTCTCAGTATTCTCGGTACTATCGCACCAGGCATCAGTATAAAACTCCGGGTCTCTTCCGATGTCGTGAGGTTTCCAGGTTCACACAGATACCGACATCGGCGCGACGAAATTTCAACAGCAGACTCTTCTTTCCGCAGCACCAAGCCTGCCGTGGAAGAATATCTGAGGTCTCTTTTGCGATCAACCGGGCCGGCTGGTGCCCGGAGATCAAGAGACCGCAGCCACCCCCGATTCGTGTTTGGAGCTGACTTGCAACTCCATCAGAACCTGAGGGTTTCACCGATGCCATTCGACATCGATATTCTCTATCTACTTTAACCCCATGTTTGCCAAAATTGTTTCCTACTCTATGCTCAAAACTCGCAAAAAGAAAAAAATCGCGGATTTTAATTAATGAATACGATTGATTATGCACCAGATGAGTGATAAAATTTTGAAAAAAAAACCACACCGAGTAATATTTCCGGTCATAAAACAGCCCTCGAAACTCTATCAAAAAGTAACCCCTTAAACGAATCAAACAAATTCCTAAATCCGAACCTAATCTTCCCTACAGGCGAACAAGATAACACGTAACACAAATTAAAAAACCGAAACTTAAACGCTACTTAATACTTAGAATTATTCTAGAATACGTTGAATTCTGGGAGATAGCTTGAAAACTGCATAATCGGTACATCGTTGAAACATTGCTGGTTCCGATCGAAGTATCCTCAAGTCATTGTCTGGAATGGGTTGAAACTCGCGAGGCAGCTCGAAAATAGCATACTCGGTGGCGTATCCTGGAGATAAGTATTTCTGGTTCCAGTCAAAGCATCTGCAAATCAAAACACATTTTCACGTTAAAATCTAACATTTTATTCAAAAATCAACACGTACGAACTAAAATCGACTGAAAAAACACATCCAATTGGTAATCAATTTCAAAATTGTTGAAAAGCAAAACAGAACCTACTTACACAGCACGAATGAAAAATATGAAAGTCCAGCGCCAAGGGTTACGCAGGCTTTTCCACACGTTCTCCGCCATATTTACGATTCTACAAGACAAATTTATCGGAAGTCATTCTTCAAACACCGGAATCATCTATAAAAGTTCAGTAGAAAATTGTAATTATAAAATGCATTACATAAATGATAAAATACATAAAATAACGACTAGGTTATCTAACTACTGGAATCTAAAAATAACAAAAATAATATTTTTTTGTAATTTCATCAATCAATTTAAATTGTGTTTTCTCTATCACCAATGAGAATTTTGGACAAAAATTTTAAATCAAATCACTAAAATTTAAAATTTCAACAATTTTTCCTGCCGAGTCGCTGGAAGGAACTTGAAATGTCTACATCTCTGCCTTCGAAATATTCTCCTGCCAATTTCCAAGAAAATAAAGTACTATAAATTTTCTCACATTTCATTTTCAATCAAATCAATCAAGTTTTTGATACCGTATATGGTCGAATTTTAACCAGCAGAACGCCCAAAAAATCTCTCGCAGTCAGGCTACATACGATGGAGAAAATTCAACGCTCAGCAATTCAATTTCATAAAATAGCTCATTTTTGTCTTTAAAATATGACGTGAGAAATTTTGAAAAATAAATTTCAACATTAGTAATTAATTTAGGTATTTCAATTTTAGAAAAAGATATCAATATTATTAATTAATTTTTTTAAAGTCATGAAAAATAAACAGATGGAAAAAATTACGATAAATCGAAACACGCCACTGAATCAAATATTTTTTTGTGATGATTCTCAAAGTTTCACTTTCGAAATGGCCACTTACATTTTTCTCCACGTCAAAATTTTCACACTTTCTTCCTTCGTCACTGCCAAAATTTTTACAATTCCCCTAATGAAAAAAAATAACGCAGATGGCAACAATATCATGTGAAATTGTATTTATGCAAGTACAGTCAGTGTCAGAAACGTTTCTCGAATAAATCCTTTTGCTAGAATTCGCAATTTTTTTTTACATTTTTTCAATCATCTTTTGAATTTTTTCAACGTTCTCAATCAAATACCCGAATTCGTAGTCAGCGACCCAAAATCTACCTATAAACCCAATCCAAGAACGCGAACGTATAAATTGATAAAAATATTCCAACCTTTTTGGAAGAAAATGAGTTGATTTTTGGGGCCGGAAAATTTTTATTTACCAAACACGCTTGGATTGAGTTTAAAGGTAGATTTTGGGTCGCTGAACACAATCCGGCGTCGGATTTTCAATTCGACTATTCGTTCGACCGTTTTTTGCAATTTAATTTCGAATTTTCCGGACTTTTCCGGGTGAATATTCGAAAATACGACTTCTAAACCGAAAACTGACGACGGATTCGTGTTCAGCGACCAAAATCTAGCCGTAGACCAAATCCAAGCGCATTTCATGTATAAAAAATTTTTCGTGTCACTGGCCCCTAAAAATTTTCCGATTTTTTCGAGTGAATATCTCAAAAACATGGCTTCCAAACCGAAATCCGACGCCGGATTCGTGTTCAGCGACCCAAAATCTACCAATTGACCACATCCAGGCGCATTCGGAGAATAAGAATTTTCCGCGTCATTGCCTCTTGAAAATTTTCCGAATTTTCGGAGCGAATATCTTGAAAACGGCGCGACCTTGAAAATTTTTATTCATCAAATGAGCTTGGATTTTGTCCATTGATAAATTTTCGTTCGCTGAACACGAACTCGGCGTCCGAAGTGTCGTTCTCGAGATATTTACTTGGGGATGTCGGAAAATTTTCATGACCCACTGACACGGAAAATTTTTATTCACGAAATGCGCTTGGATCAAGTTTATAAGTAGATTTTTCATTTTTGGTCGCTGAACACAAATCCGGCGTCGGATTTTGATTACGAAGTGTCGTTCTCGAGATATTTACTCAGAAATGTCGGAAAATTTTTATGACCCAGTGACATGGAAAATTTAAAATTGCAACAAATGGTCGAATCAAAAATCCGACGCCAGATTCGGGTTCAGCGACCTCGAATCTACTTATGGACGAAATCCAAGAGCATTTGGGCGGTAAATTTTTCCGATGACTTTTTCCCCACAAAACAGCCGTTTTTCTATGAAAAAGTCATCGGAAAATTCACCCTCCCAAATGTTCTTGGAAACTGTCTTTCGGCAGCTTCGCGGTCGCTGAACTCGAATCCGGTGTCGGATTTTCATTTAGAGGTTTAGATTCGTAGATATTCGCGAATGAAAATCGGAAAAACTCGAAAGAAAAATGCCAATAAAATTGCAACAAATGGTCGAATCAAAAATCCGACACCGGATTCGAGTTCAGCGACCTCGAATCTACTTATGGACGAAATCCAAGAGCATTTTGAATAATAATAACAGTCATTTTTCATGAAATATTATCGAGTGAAGGTCACGAGGTTCCATTCACCTGATTGGTTGTTTAGCTTTTCGATCGCCTATTTTCATTACCTACTTATTTTTTCATTTTTTTTTTTTTTACCAAAATGAGACAATGAGAGAATCATTACAAAATTCTTTTACAAGGATTTTTTAAAAATAAATTTCATTATTAGTAATCAATTTAGGTACATATTTCAATTTTAAAAAAAGATATTATTAATTTTTTTTTTTAAGTAATAAAGAATAAACAGATGGAAAAAATTACGATAAATTGAAATTTGAAACACATCACGGAACCGAATATTTTTTGTGATTATTCTGGAGGTTGGAATCATTTTGTATTTTTCAATAACTTTTTTTTTGGTTTTGGAATTTTTTTTCATTTTTTATAATCATGTGCGTTTTTTGGTACCGTTGAAAGGCTCTGGTGTGGTAAGGGGGTCAATTAGCCCTTGGTCGAACTTTGACCAAATTCTTATGCCATTCGATTTGGCATGGTAGAAGATGATTTTAGAGCGCATGAGCGAATTTTTACCTCACCCCTGGGGGGCTGGGGGGCCAAAATACACGATTTTCAAGCTGAAAACTCTAAAAAATTCTATCTCCTCGAGTTTTCAACCGATTTTTTCCAAACTTGGCACAAAGGTAGAGGTACTAGAGGGGAATACCCTGAAATTTTTTCAGATTTTTTCGACCACTCCAATGACCTTGAATTCGACTTTGAAAATTTCAAATCGCCCTGGGAGCACCGTTTTGGCGCGGGGTATAAAGAAAAAAATTTTTTCATGTTTCCCACTCTATTTTACACCACTCAGAATTTTTTCAGATTTTTTCGAGAGGTGGTTTACATGTGGCGTTCGAAAAACTGATAAATCGGTCGTTTTATTACTTTAAAATTATGCCTTTCCCATCAATTCCGTATTTTTTATTTTTTTCTCACTAAAAATACATTCATGCTCGCTTTTTATTAAATTTTGATCAATATTCACCCATTTCCCATGACTACGACATTTTGAACAAAGGGTATCCACGGTATGATAGGCGAATCGGCCCAAGAGCTACTTTTTGAAACTAACTAGCAGACATTATTAAGGACCCCAAAAAAATGATTTTAGAAAATTTTTTCCACCCCCTAACTCACCCTAACCCCTTACCCCACCCCCAAAATAGCGAATTTTCGTCAAAAAATCGTATCTCGGAACCTAATGGACCAAAAATTCCGAAATTTATGTGGTGTACCTATATATAGGGAGTGGTGACCAATTTTTGAGAATTTTTTCAGATTTTTTTTTCGATGCATTCTATTCTAAAAAACCACCTTAAAAACTTTGAATTGCTCAAAGGGTCTAGCCGGATAAGGGGTAATTTTGGCCATGGGTTGGATTTTCGCTTTAACCTTCCCAAAGGGTACGCTCTGATGTAAAAAAATCTGAAAAAATTTTCCACCTTCCCTCCCTTCTATTTCTGAGTTATGGCCATTTTATTGCTAGATTTTCAACAATTTTATTTTGCTCTTGTACCTACTACAGTGCATTTTTTGTCATGGGCTGGGAAATGAAAATTTGAAATTGAAAAAAAAAATTCAAATTATTGTACCTATCAAGGTGGGGTTACATTTATATCAAAAAGAAAGAATTTATGTCTTTTAGTCTTGGAATTGGATCAATTTCAATGTTTTAGGGTGGGTTTTGGGACAGAATGCATCGCAAAGAAAAACTGAAAAATTCTCAGAAATCCATTTTCACTGACTTTTTATGACAGAAATAGCGAATTTCGAGATTTCAAGTGAAACGATCGCGAAAAGGGAGTTTATAGGTAATTTGGACAGCTAAACACAAATTCGACGTTGTGATCATTTCTTTCTGCACAAAATGCTGAGATAAAAACTTTTTTATATATGTATTAGGTATTTTGCGATTCTTGACCCTTGCGGCTTCGAAATCGCCAAAACTGAATACGCGACGTGAATCTACGTTGAAATACACATTTGTGGGACATTATTCACAAATTGGTTCTTCACTAATATATGCTCATATGGTGTTTTTTTGCAATGATTGAAAACTTCATATAGCCGAAAAAGCATGAAGATATGTAATGTACCAACATTTTTGAAAAAAATATCATAAATACGTCTTTACGAGGCGTGACTTAGTGCCAAAGAACAGAAAATTTCCTTCACGACAGTTGAAATTAAAAAATTGTTGAAAATCTAGCAATAAAATGGCCATAACTCAGAAATAGAAGGGAGGGAAGGTGGAAAATTTTTTCAGATTTTTTTACATCAGAGCGTACCCTTTGGGAAGGTTAAAGCGAAAATCCAACCCATGGCCAAAATTACCCCTTATCCGGCTAGACCCTTTGAGCAATTCAAAGTTTTTAAGGTGGTTTTTTTAGAATAGAATGCATCGAAAAAAAAATCTGAAAAAATTCTCAAAAATTGGTCACCACTCCCTATATATAGGTACACCACATAAATTTCGGAATTTTTGGTCCATTAGGTTCCGAGATACGATTTTTTGACGAAAATTCGCTATTTTGGGGGTGGGGTAAGGGGTTAGGGTGAGTTAGGGGGTGGAAAAAATTTTCTAAAATCATTTTTTTGGGGTCCTTAATAATGTCTGCTAGTTAGTTTCAAAAAGTAGCTCTTGGGCCGATTCGCCTATCATACCGTGGATACCCTTTGTTCAAAATGTCGTAGTCATGGGAAATGGGTGAATATTGATCAAAATTTAATAAAAAGCGAGCATGAATGTATTTTTAGTGAGAAAAAAATAAAAAATACGGAATTGATGGGAAAGGCATAATTTTAAAGTAATAAAACGACCGATTTATCAGTTTTTCGAACGCCACATGTAAACCACCTCTCGAAAAAATCTGAAAAAATTCTGAGTGGTGTAAAATAGAGTGGGAAACATGAAAAAAAATTTTCTTTATACCCCGCGCCAAAACGGTGCTCCCAGGGCGATTTGAAATTTTCAAAGTCGAATTCAAGGTCATTGGAGTGGTCGAAAAAATCTGAAAAAATTTCAGGGTATTCCCCTCTAGTACCTCTACCTTTGTGCCAAGTTTGGAAAAAATCGGTTGAAAACTCGAGGAGATAGAATTTTTTAGAGTTTTCAGCTTGAAAATCGTGTATTTTGGCCCCCCAGCCCCCCAGGGGTGAGGTAAAAATTCGCTCATGCGCTCTAAAATCATCTTCTACCATGCCAAATCGAATGGCATAAGAATTTGGTCAAAGTTCGACCAAGGGCTAATTGACCCCCTTACCACACCAGAGCCTTTTTCTCAATTTTTTTCAATATGTAATCCGCGTTTTTTTCACAAATTGGAAAATTAGTATTACCTACTCATTCCTTCACTGTCAAAATTTTTACACGTATTTTTTTTACGTTTTTGAATTT
The DNA here is from genome assembly GCA_038380155.1 of Pseudococcus jackbeardsleyi. Taxonomy (NCBI): domain Eukaryota; kingdom Metazoa; phylum Arthropoda; class Insecta; order Hemiptera; family Pseudococcidae; genus Pseudococcus; species Pseudococcus jackbeardsleyi. The sequence continues at coordinate 58,770,810 of CM076240.1, read as the reverse complement.
CTTCCTTCCCTTTCGAAAATTGTCACTTATATTTTTCTCTACGTCAAAATTTTCACACTTGTTTTGTAATTCTCTTAGAATTGAAAAAATGTTTTCTTCCTTTGTTACTGTGCTAAAATTTTTACATTTCCGTCGATTAAAAAAAATGACGCAGATGGCAACAATATCATGTGAAATTGTATTAATGCAAGTATAGTTAATGTCACAAAACGTTTCTCGAATAAATCCTTTCGCTAGAATTCGCAATTTTCTTTTACATTTTTTCAATTATCTTTGGAATTATTCCAACGTTCTCAGTCAAATACCCGGATTCGCAGTCAGCGACCTAAAGTCTACCTATAAACCCAATCCAAGCGAGTATAACGAATAAAAAATTACCAGCCTTTTTTAGAAGAAAATGAGTTGATTTTTGGGGCCGGAAAATTTATATTAACCAAACATGCATGGATTGAGTTTAATGGTAGATTTTGGATCGCTGAACACAATCTGGCGTCGGATTTTTGATTCGACCATTCGTTTGACCGTTTAATGCAATTAAATTTTGAATTTTCCGGGTGAATATGTCGAAAACACGACTTCTAAACCGAAATCCGACGCCGGATTCGAATTCAGCGACTCAAAATCTAGCTGTAGGCCAAATCCAAGCGCATTTAGTGAATAAAAATTTTCCGACTTTTATGGGCGGATATCTCCAAATATGGAAACTTTTTTCACCTAACACTCTAGGATTGGGTTTAAAGGTAGAATTTGAGTGGCTGAACATGAATCCGACGTCGATTTTCGGTTTAGAATTTGTTTTTTCTAGATATTCGTCCGGAAGTCAGAAAATTTTTATGACCCAGTGACACGGAAAATGTTTATTAATCAAATGAGCTTGGATTTCGTCCATTGATGGATTTTCGTTCGCTGAACACGAATCCGGCGTCCGTTTTTGATTACGAAGTGTCGTTCTCGAGATATTCACTCGGAAAAGTCGAAAAAAATTTTCATGACCCAGTGACACGGAAAATTATTATTCACGCAATGCGCTTGGATTCAGTTTATAAGTAGATTTTCGTTCGCTGAACACGAATCCGGCGTCCGTTTTTGATTACGAAATGTCGTTCTCGAGATATTCGCCCGGAAAAGTCGGGAAATTTTTATGACCCAGTGACACGGAAAATTTTTATTCACGAAATGCGCTTGGATCAAGTTTATAAGTAGATTTTTGGTCGCTGAACTCGAATCCGGCGTCGGATTTTCGGTTCGAACACTCCTTTTGCTGTAATTTGCAATTTCATTTTGCATTTTTTCAATATTTTCATATTTCACAGGCGAATAACCGGAAAACGATACGTCTGGGTTGAAATCCGACGCCGGTTATGTTCAGTGACCAAAAATCCATCTCCAGACGGAATCTAAGCGCTTTTTAACAATAGAAATCATTTTGTTCAGAAATTGAGTCAACGAAAAATTTTATTTTGAATCACCCTTGGATTCCGAGAATAGGTAGGTTCGATAAGGCTGGTCTCAAATCTGGATTTTTGAACCTTTTTTTGTCTAACGAAATTGAGGCGTGTAGAATCAAAAGTGGCTTTCTCCATGCGACACTCTCTGTAGAAAGGGACCTTACGTGGAAAATTTTTTCTTTCTAGTTTTGGAGGGTTTGGAACTTAGAAGTTCCAAAATCGCCAAAACCAAAAAAAAAAATTTTCCACGTAAGGTCCCTTTCTACAGAGAGTATCGCATGGAGAAAGCCACTTTTGATTCTACATGCCTCAATTATTCATCTCTAGGTGGAAGTGTTAAATGTCTTTTATGTAAGTAATAATAAAATGAAATTGTATTTTAAAAACGTTTCAGTACCTATTCATGTAAATGAAAATAAATGTGCGTAAATAATACCAATCCTTATACAGAACAATTTTCAACAAAAAAATACCCATCCAAAAAAGAAATGATTTAATTGTTTACTTTTAATTAAATTAATGACGTGTTTTCCAAATCTGTGGTAACTTGGTACATTTTTATCGTTATATTTTCTTATCATTTCATTTATGCATAATTTTTACTATGGTCTTATTTTTATTTATATTACTCGCTGTTTCTCTTATGGCGCCACATAATATAATTTATTAAATTTTTGGCTCAAAAAGACAATAAAGGTAGCCAAAATTGTGTAGAAAGCAGTCGGATGATTGTAAGAGAGCAGATAATTCTTAGCCATTGATATGCAATTACCGAGAATTGACATTCATGAAGTAAAAATGAAATAATAGGTCAAAAATATTAATACACTTACCATTTACTCGATGGGTAGCAAATACAAATCACCCAAAAGATCGAAGACCGGAAGGGTGCATCTGAGGTGTTCCAACGACCGATCGAGTTCCAATGCGCTCCATTTGGATACTGGAAAAAAATCATGATCGCTGGTACTTCGACGAGGTAGCATTTTTCATCAGAGGCCATCTCGAATCTGTTAACAGAAAAAATAACAACATACGATTAGAAAAAGAATTTTATAATAAGAGTCAAGGGTCAAATAGAAATTATTAAGAGTTTTTAAAATAACGTATACTTAAAATGCTAAAAACATTTTTTTGATTTTTCATCGCAATTTTTTTCTCTGGGCATATGAAAAAAAAAAAGATTCAATTATTACTACTTCAGAAGAAAAATCTAAAAAATTTCAACTGAAATATCAGTTTTTTCTAGAATTGATATGCTTCGACTTTTCTAACGGTTTCCCAAATCAATTTTTCGAAATTTTCAGAGATTTTACGTATGATATTAATGAATCATGGAGGAGTAGTAATTTTCTCGGGTGATGTGTTTACAACCTGAAATTATGCAGAAAAATGATTTTAAATGCGTATAGTTTCAAAGAATAGGAGTAGAGGGAATATGCTCGACATAAATTCACAAATAAACCTACGTCTCGTATCCTTCATAAATACAGGAAAATGGATGGGTACTGCTACAAAGCAAAATTCCATTACACTGTGTACTTTAAATTATGTAGTGGAAAACGAAAGGGTAGAAATAAAATGTAGGATGATGATTCGACGAATTTTTAAAAGAAACTAGACATCACAAGAGCTGTAAAACGATGAAAAAAAGCCGAGAGATTTCGTGAAAATATTTTCAATATTTCTCATTATTTGATGGAAGAATAATGATCGATGACATAAACGAATGCAGCACCTTTGTAAAATAAAAAACGATAATTGTGATCAAATAATACCTCGCGCATCGAGGACACTCTTGAGAAATTTTATAGCAAGGTGCAATTAACGAAAAGAAAACGCACGTTCATAAATTTTTTGAAGTCGAAGAGGGGAGAATACACAGATAAAATCAAGTTTATGGAAGGCATTTTGCAGAAAAAAAACCTCGTAGCAATGAAAAGCCAGGAGTTCAAATGTACTCATTTTGCATCCAATTTATTGTCACCCATTCAATTGAAAAATTTAAAATTCGATTCCATTCAATGACTAGCGTTCAAAAAATCGACGATTTTCAAGTTTACTGAACGTATCCAAGTTTTTTTTTTTTCATTTCGAATACCTTTGTTAATTCCATTATACATTCGCATTTCAAAAAAACTCGTAAAAATCTATCAAGGGCAAAGATTGATAGAAAATTTAAATTGTGCTTCAAACTGTCGAATCCTACCACACAAGTTCGTAATTTTTTGATTCTGCACCATTTTCATGACATGCTAAAATGTCAAATTTATTCGAATTCGTAATATCAAAAATCAGAAAAGAGGATACAGGAGGAAGGAATGTACCAGGAGTAAATTTATAAAAAAAAATGATTTTGATTTTCCAAAAACGCTTGTTGAAGGTGTTTTATAGGTTAACACAGAGAGAAAATAATTTCATCAAGTATTACACAATATTGAATGCGATTTTCGGACACAAAAATCAGGGCACAATATTTTCATCACAAAAAAAAAAACAAGTAATGCAGCCAAAAGTCAGTCCAATTCGTCAAATACAATGAGAAAAAATTCAATACCCAGTTGAGCTCAGCATTGGATAACAAAAAAATAACAAAATCAACAAAAATCTAAGAATAAAATAGGTAGGCAGAAATTTTCAAATTTCAACATCCCAAAAGTTTAGGTAAAATATTCGAAATCTTCTCTTGGTAAAATAAATTCGAATAATTTGGATAATTCCAAATAATTTTGCTTAATAATGTTTTTTTTTTTTTTTATCTTAGCGTAGATGAATCCGAGAATGTTTTCAATCCATTGAAAACATGGAATTCATTTCGTAAAATCCAACGAAAAATGAATATTCTGGACACTCACCGCGGTGTTCATTTCCGAATACTTTATCGTGATAATTTCTGCTTCATTCATCTCCACATTTCACTGTAAAAAGAAAAACAATACCAAATTAAAGACAAATAGAGATAATTTTATAATTACCAACTAATTAGATAGTAAGCAAATATCAAACACAGACAATTTCACAAAAAAATTATGAAAAAAATCAACTAGAATCGACTTGTTCGAAGAAAAATATTTTTCTCAATTTCTTTTTTTTTTTGGAATATCGACTATTTCTTCAACAAAATATTTTCCAAGTTTAATACGAAAAGGACTGCTAATCCATGAATCAAAATTATTCCGATATTTCGAGAAAAAAATTTCATCAACTGGAGAAAATTTCAAAATTTCCTGATCTCGTCTGGGTATTACAGAAAAATAATTTCGAGTTTATGGATATTACGTTCAAAACATATAGCATCGAACTAAAAAATTACAAAAAATATATCAAATTTCGGTAATCACGTCTTACTGAGGAAAAATTATCAACTTAATACATGCAAATGAAAAATACTGAATAATCATTATTCTGTGAATAAATTAAAATATTGACCTCTTTCTCTTCTATACGTAATTTTTTACTGTCCTAAATTCATTTTGTACAGGGAAAATGAGAAGGGCAGCTGAAAATTGTCACATGAATTAATTCTTTTTCACAAATATGATTTTTTTCACAAATATGATTTTTTTCCCCCAAAAATTCTTACATTTGATCATTGTCGATGAAATCAGGGAAAAAATCAACGAAACCTGAATGAAGCGAAAATGAAACAGAGAAATCGTCTAGGTATATCAAAACAAATTCGTCATTATTATTTTTTTAAAAAATAAAATTAGAAATCATAAAACAAAATTTGACAACACTGTAGGTTATGAAAATTGGTTTTCCAAAAGTAAAACAGCACTACAGATGGAGAAATATTTCGATTTTCAAGTAAAATTTTTCGTAAGTGAAAAAATCCCCAATGAATTTATTCTGTAGCACATAAAAATTTGATCGATCACGAAGAAGCAACAAACATTCAAGAACATTCTTCAACACTGTAATGCCATCCACTTTGAATACCTACGACAGAAAATACCCGCGAAAATAAATATAGATACACACCGGTTGTCAACATGAACTTGGTGTTTATTCCTCCTCAGATGGGAAATCCAATTGAAGCCGCTGATCCATAAAATCTTGATAAAAACGCAATCACAAATGAAAACAATATTGTGTCAGCAAGCTCGACGACAAAAAACGAACAATACGATGTGCAGGGCCAGCACTCAGACCAGTATCCTACTGGTAACCGGTTCAGGGTATACATCTGATAACAAATTACAAGATCACAGTTAGCAATTATTTTTCAAAATTATATTATATCAATCATCAAATCGAACTTTTCGATCAACGTTATTATCACGAATACTTTAAGATCGATCCTGACCATCAAAATGAGAATACTTCTAATGATGGACATGAAAATAAACGATAATAACGACAACGTCAATGACCTCAAATTACACGATGCCTTCTGCCTTCACTCAGAAAATCATACTAATTCCTACAAACCCAGACCATGGACGTGAAAACATCTTCAGACGAGCATACCTACCTACCTACCTATCCATTTTTACATGTAACTTCTAAGAAAAAAAAATTAATTTCAAGTTCTAGAAAGACGAGCAATTTCTTCTTTCAAAAACTTGGAGCTTTTTCGTACACCTGGGTATTTTTTTTAGCTGGACAGCAATAGATAAAAAAATATCCAATGATAAGAAGAAAGTATAACCCAATTGCGTTTGTAGAAAATAAGACAGACGTAATAATGTATTATTTTCTTACACTTCAATCTAATAGTCATTTTTCGATCAAGGGCAGAGTATCACTGTTTTCAAGTTTGGATGATTTTTTATTGATGATGATAAGGCGTTGTCGATTTGAGATTTTCAAATTTTCCAAAATGCAACTTGGGTTTTTCTACAATGAAAAAAAAAATCAAAAAAATTCAAAATTACAGCCTACAGAAAAGCAAGCAATTCGTAAAAAACGCCAACTTTTTCACACACGTATTTTTCAGCTCGTCAGTCGTCTGTCGTTCTCAATAGTTCGAAATAAGAGACCTTTTCTACTCTCATTCAAGTCAATTTCTTCGAATTTACGCTCTTACATTTTAAATCATATCAGGTAAATATTCATTTACTCACTTTTGGCAATTTCGGGTCCGAAGAAAAAAATATCCAGTAGTAAAAATTATGATATCATGAAACTTGTAAACGATTGTCTGCAAACTTCGAGGCATAAACGAAAGAACAACGAGAAATCTAAAAATAAAGCAATACATCGTGAGTCAGCATAAAGTACTAGGTAAAAAATGAGACGTAAAAATACATAAGGTCTTAATCGCATTTCAATTCAATTTGATGAGCCAAAACTACTTTTTTGGAAAAGGAAAATTTTCATCTGTAATAATTTCTAGAAAATTGAAACTCAGACGAAGTCGATAAAAATTTCACAGTGCAGATTCGGGTGGGATAGAAATACACTTGTATAAAAAATTTAAAAAATCAAACCAACAAAATATATCTGTACATGATACCTACTATAAAATTGTAAAACAAAGGGTTGCAAACATCGAGAAAATTCGTGATTGGGTAAGTAAAAAATATTATTCCCTCTACCCTCCTCACCATTAATCAACAATCAACACGACTTGAAAAATACCAGTTTCACAAGCCAATTAAAATAATCAAAACACAGGTACAAATTCTTACCTTGAGCAGAATAAGGATATATTTGGAAATGTCGAGCGCCATGTTCCAGTTGAATTCGAAAGCTTCTTACGTTAACACAGATGGGACGGAAACCTAAGAAATACACAATAGGTACACATCAATTAACATCACACACAAACTTTTCGATATTTAAACACGTTATATTTAATAATGGCAAAAAGTTGATCACGAAAGTAATTATATGGGGAGAAAATTCTACAATATGGATCAATTTTGTCAATAGCAATACCCATACTAACTTATCAATTAAAAAATTTACAGAATGCCAAAAAGAAACGAAAGATTGAGATCATAAAATAGAATCACGAACTTGAAACCAAACCAAACAATTAAGAAAACCCACCGAAAGGAGAAAAAAGCTCGAATTAGCGAACAAAAAATCTCAAAATTACAACTGTTTTAAAACATGAATCATACTAAACAACTAAACACGAAAATAATAATGATGCAGAAAATGGACTCGTAAACGTTGTCCTAAGTCGAGCTTCCGAAAAAAAAAAAAAAAATGTGTGAAAATGAAAACTCCAACTTACCCCATCCCACTAATGCTAACACCACAAGAATATCATACATTCAACACGATACAAAAAATTTCGAATTCAAAATTCAAAATATTGAACTAAAATTGTTGAAATCCAACGACTCATTTCGAATGAATTTTTTAACAATTACGAATAACACTGAATCACGAACAAAGAACGAATTATAAGAAAAGTATTTCAATGTTCAATCAAACTTGAGAGATTTATGGCACAAGATAATACACTACCTTTGCTGTTGCTGGCATTACGAGAAACAAAGAAACATAAATCATAATAATGGCAAATTAATGAAAAATTCAAAATCGAATTCGAACCAAGACGAGAAAACAACTACACTACTAAACTTTCATTCAAAAACTATTCCGCACGAAATAACGCGAACGAGTATTCAAGAACATTTGAAAAATGGCGTCGCATTGACTCACGTTCATCATTCATTGCACATTACATAAAGAAACACGGCAATATTATAATAAAGAAAAAAATCTGAAAGCAAACTGAAACTTGCGATAACTGCATCGAGCGCAGGCGACTGACTATATAGACATACAATAGACTGACTCATTGCGCATTGTCTGACTGGTTTGACAATTCTGACATTTCTGACATACCGGACGAGTCCACGAGGCGACGAATGATTCCACCCCTCTCAATCACCACTTCGTTTGGCTAGTCACTCGCCAACGTATATTTGCGCATGCGCGCATTGTTACACTCCCTTTGTTTGTGTATTGAAAGTTATGGGGTAACGAACTAACGATCGAACGATCGGTCGATCTAACCGCCCGAATTCAGAAATTCAGAATTTGGCACGTACAAAATTGAAATAGGAAAATTTCATTTTGTACGATTTTTTACTCACATTCATCGGCATTTACACGGTCCAATCGCAATAATACTTAGTAATATATTGATTTTTAATACATTCAAGTTTGTGATCAAAAAGTCAATAAATTGCGATGTATTGGAAAATAGAAATAAATTTAAATAGTTTTCAATAGATTTTATTCAGACGTGAATTTCTCAAGCAAAATAATACCACGATTGTTCAGCGACCCAAAATCTACCAAATGACCAAATCCAGGCGCATTCGGTGAATAAAAATTTTCCGCTTTATTGTTTTTTGAAAATTTTCCGAATTTTCCGAGCTAATATCTCGAAAACGCGACCTTGAAAGTTTTTATTAATCAAATGAGCTTGGATTTCGTCCATTGATAGATTTTCGTATTTTTCGTTCGCTGAACACGAATCCGGCGTCCGTTTTTGATTACAAAGTGTCGTTTTCGAGATATTCTCCGGCAAAGTCGGAAAATTTTGATAGGACAGTACACGGAAAATTTTCCATCACCCAAACGCGCTTGGATTTTGTCCATAGATAGATTTTTGTCCGCTGAAAACGAATCCGTAGTCGGTTTTTCGTTTGCAAATTATGGTTTTGAGATATTCGTCTGGAAAAGTCGGAAAATGGTACCGGCGGTTAAGATAGGCGAATCTGCCCCCGAGCTGAAATTTGAAACTAACCGACGGAATTTGGTCCTTAGGGTCTGAAAACCACCTGGTAAAAATTTTGGCCCCCTACCCCTCCCCTAACCCGAGTTATGGGGCAAAACGTTACTTTTTTCAGCCTTTTAATTAAAAATTTTTATCTCCGAGAGTTTTCAACCAAATTTTTTCAAATTTACGTGAGTTATACTCCATACTGAGGGGTATTAGTGGGTGGTTTGAAAAAAATTTTTTGATGATTTTTTCTAGCCAAAAATCGCATTTTAAAACTTGAAATCGAGTTTTCTACATGATGTTGCAGAGGTGCAAAATGAAAAAAATATATATCATGTATCTAGTCCCTATCTACAACGTAATATTTTTTCAGAATTTTTTAGGTGGGTGGAAGACCTTCAAAAACGCAAAAAACCGCATTTTTATCACGTTTTTCGCTCAAAAAATGGTCATTTTTGGCCGAAAAAATTTTTTCAGGGTAATAATATTCTAAAATACGTATTTTTACGCCACTTGCCCGATTTTCACTTCATTTCATTCTTTTTTGAATGATTTTTGCAATTTCAAGTAACCTAAAGCGCAAGACTTAAAATTGTATATATGTAACTTTCCTTATACCTGTATAAAATTATCATACGGAATACACTGAAAGAAAATTTGTGTTCAGTAGCTCGAACTACCTTCGAAAAAATTCATTTGCATGAGCAGAGCACTCAAATTTCGAAAATTCACTTTGTAGTCAACAAATTTTTTTTCAACAATACTTACGTTGCTACTAATATCATTATCAACAAGAGGTATGGTGAATCTGCCCTTGAAACCAGTTTTGACCGCTCCTACCCCCAAAAGGTCAACCATGATGAGAAAACATTCCAGAAAAAATTTCAGACCCCTAGCGCAAGTGTTTTCGGAAAAAAGGGGCCAAAATGTGTTTTTTCAATGGATTTTTTCGTATTTTTGTGGTTTTTTGCTAAATGTAGATAAAAGTTTCGAGTTTTTTTTAGATGAATTTTAGGGAGTTGGAGGAACCCTAAAAAAATTTTTCAAAATTTTTGGTTCATTTTTTGCTGAGTTATGGCATTTTAAAAGTTTTGAGCGGCCATTTTGTCTTGAAAGGACAAAGGTACAATGGAACTTTTTCCCCCAAAAGATGTGCCATTCATTTTTATAAATATACCACAAAAATTTCAAAAAAATCGGAGTGGTAGAGCATTGTCAAAAAAAATAAAAACTAACCACCCCTCGCATGTAGCGCGTACAGTAACGTTGTATGCATTTCCCACGGCATGCACTCACGTAGGAAGTACGACGATCACGGGCCCACATTTATTATAAAAAATACAAGTCTCAAAAAAAAGAAAAATATTTCTCAAAGGGTTCAAAATTTCTGTTGGAATGTTTTCCTATTATGGTTTACTGTTCGGGGTAGGAACAGTCAAAACTGGTTTCAATGAACTTTCCTCCCTTACCTTGTTCCTTGCATATAGAAATTACTCAAATTAGCAAATATATGAGGTACCTAGTGAATTCTTCCAAACCGAACAATTTTTTATTCCTACCTTTTGCTATTCTGCATTTCCGTTGGCATTTCTCTACTCAACTTCGATTTGAATTTTTCTTCCCTGCAAGTTTCTTCTCGCAATAATTCTCCAAGGTGAAACTTTCAAAATGGTCTGAGGTCATTTTTTTAAATGGAAGCTTCAGTTGTTTCAATTTTTTTATCATTATTTTTTACTTCTTTCGATTTTCTTCACTTCTTTTTTTACCAATGCCACTTTTTTTTTTTCATTTTTAAAAATAAACGGTTCGAAGTTATTCACATTTTTATTGACTACTTGGTCATTTTTTTCGTTTTTAGAAATAAATTAAATTATTTCGATTTTTTTCATATTTTTTTGCTTTCTTCGTTTTTTGAGTTTTTTCACCAAGGGCATAGTCATTTTTTAGAATAATTCAGATTTCACTCAATGTTCTCGAGGTTCAGACCAAAAATAACTGGGCTATTTTTCAATTTCTTCATTGACATGTTATGAGCCCGTGAACATCATACTTCCCACGAAAGTGCCATGGGAAATACATACAACGTTACTGTACGCGCTACATGCGAGGGGTGGTTAGTTTTTATTTTTTTTGACAATGCTCTACCACTCCGATTTTTTTGAAATTTTTGTGGTATATTTATAAAAATGAATGGCACATCTTTTGGGGGAAAAAGTTCCATTGTACCTTTGTCCTTTCAAGACAAAATGGCCGCTCAAAACTTTTAAAATGCCATAACTCGGCAAAAAATGAACCAAAAATTTTGAAAAATTTTTTTAGGGTTCCTCCAACTCCCTAAAATTCATCTAAAAAAAACTCGAAACTTTTATCTACATTTAGCAAAAAACCACAAAAATACGAAAAAATCCATTGAAAAAACACATTTTGGCCCCTTTTTTCCGAAAACACTTGCGCTAGGGGTCTGAAATTTTTTCTGGAATGTTTTCTCATCATGGTTGACCTTTTGGGGGTAGGAGCGGTCAAAACTGGTTTCAAGGGCAGATTCACCATACCTCTTGTTGATAATGATATTAGTAGCAACGTAAGTATTGTTGAAAAAAAATTTGTTGACTACAAAGTGAATTTTCGAAATTTGAGTGCTCTGCTCATGCAAATGAATTTTTCGAAGGTAGTTCGAGCTACTGAACACAAATTTTCTTTCAGTGTATTCCGTATGATAATTTTATACAGGTATAAGGAAAGTTACATATATACAATTTTAAGTCTTGCGCTTTAGGTTACTTGAAATTGCAAAAATCATTCAAAAAAGAATGAAATGAAGTGAAAATCGGGCAAGTGGCGTAAAAATACGTATTTTAGAATATTATTACCCGAAAAATTTTTTCGGCCAAAAATGACCATTTTTTGAGCGAAAAACGTGATAAAAATGCGGTTTTTTGCGTTTTTGAAGGTCTTCCACCCACCTAAAAAATTCTGAAAAAAATATTACGTTGTAGATAGGGACTAGATACATGATATATATTTTTTTCATTTTTGCACCTCTGCAACATCATGTAGAAAACTCGATTTCAAGTTTTAAAATGCGATTTTTGGCTAGAAAAAATCATCAAAAAATTTTTTTCAAACCACCCACTAATACCCCTCAGTATGGAGTATAACTCACGTAAATTTGAAAAAATTTGGTTGAAAACTCTCGGAGATAAAAATTTTTAATTAAAAGGCTGAAAAAAGTAACGTTTTGCCCCATAACTCGGGTTAGGGGAGGGGTAGGGGGCCAAAATTTTTACCAGGTGGTTTTCAGACCCTAAGGACCAAATTCCGTCGGTTAGTTTCAAATTTCAGCTCGGGGGCAGATTCACCTATCTTAACCGCCGGTACCCTTTGATGGGACAGTGACACGGAAAATTTTCCATCACCCAAATGCGCTTGGATTTGGTCCATAGATAGATTTCAGGTCACTGAACACGAATCCGGCGTCGGATTTTGCCCTGGAAGTCTAGTTTTTCCGATATTTGCGTTGAAAAATCGGAAAAATTGGATGGAAAATTGCGATTTTTTGCCATAGGAGTGGTCAAATTGAAAATCCGATGCCTGATCCGTAATCAGCGACCCAATATCTACCAATTGAAAAAATCCAGGCGCATCCGGAGAAAAAAAATTTTCCGCGTCATTGTCTCTTGAAAATTTTACGAATTTTACGAGCGAATTTATCGAAAACTCGACCTTGAAAATTTTTATTCATCAAATGAGCTTGGATTTCGTCCATTGATGGATTTTCGTTCGTTGAACACGAATCCGGCGTCCGTTTTTGATTACCATGTGTCGTTCTCGAGAAATTCATTCGGAAATGGAAAATTTTCATGACCCAGTGACATGGAAAATGTTTATCCACGAAATGCGCTTGGATTAAACGTGTAAGTAGATTTTTGGTCGCTGAACACGAATCCGGCGTCCGTTTTTGATTACCATGTGTCGTTCTCGAGAAATTCATTCGGAAATGGAAAATTTTCATGACCCAGTGACATGGAAAATGATTATCCACGAAATGCGCTTGGATTAAACGTGTAAGTAGATTTTTGGTCGCTGAACACGAATCCGGCGTAGGATTTTCGATTTGAACACCTCTTTCGCTGTAATTCACAATTTCTTTTCGCATTTTTTCAATATTTTCTTTAAAATATTTTCAATTTTTTCAGGCGAATAACCTGAAAACGGTGCTTCCGGGCTAAAATCCGACGCCGGTTTCGTGTTCAGTCACCAGAAATCCATCTCTAGACGGAATCCGAGCGGTTATCAACAATAGAAATCTTTTTGACCAGAAATCGAGTCAACGAAAAATTTTATTTCCGATCACCCTTGGATTCCGAGCGTGTAGGTTCGATAATGCCGGACTCAAAACCGGATTTTTGATCCGGCTGTTTGACGAAATTATTCATTTCTAGGTGTAAGTGTTGGATGTAATAATAAAATAAAATAATATTTCAAAAACGTTTTACTATTCACGTGAATAAAAATATAATACCAATCCTTTCAGAACAATTTTTTACAAAAAAATACCAATTTAGAATAGAAATTGGAAATGATTCAATTTTTCACTTTCAATTAAATTAATGACGTGTTTTCCAAAATCCAAATCTGCGGTAACTTAGTACATTTTTATTGTTATATTTTTTCCATTTTTTCATTTATGCATAATTTTGTATGAATAAATTTTGCTATGGTCTTATTCTTATTTATATGTATTACTCGCTGTTTCCCTTATTGTGCCACATAATACGATTTATGAAATTTTTGGCTCAAAAAGACAATAAAGGTGGCCAAAATTGTGTAGAAAGCAGTCGTATGATCGGTAAAGAGCAGATAATTCTTGGCCATATTGATAAGCCCTTACTGAGAATTGACATTCATGAAGTAAAAATGAAATATAAGTCAAAAGAGGAGAGGATGTGAAATATTAATACACTTACCATTTACTCGATGGGTAGCAAATACAAGTCAACCAAAAGACCGAAGACCGGAAGGGTGCATCTGAGGTGTTCACAACGACCGATCGAGTTCCACAGCGCTCCATTTCGATACTGAAAAAAAATCATGATCGCTGGTACCTGGACGAGGTAACATTTTTCATCAGAGGCCATCTCGAATCTGTTAACAGAAAAAATAACAACGTACGATTAGAAAAAGAATTTTATAATACGAGTCAAGAGTCAAATAAAAATCTACACATTTAGTTATAAAAATTTTGTTCTATCCTTTCAATAACGATGCTTCACATGGTTTTTGTTGTAATCATTGCAAAAATTTCTCCAATTTTTGAATTCTTACTCGGCATTTTTGAACCGCAACCCTCCCCCCAAACATGTTTGTTCGAACCGCCACTGGATAAGCTAAAATAAGGCCGTATAAAAATCCGTGTCAACATAATGGAACAGATTTTAACATCTATCTTACTTTTGAAAATTTTAAATAACTTCATCGTTGTATTACTCGGGAGGGAAGAGAAGAAAGGCGGAAATCTACGTCTGCATTAAAAACTCTGATTTAAATAGGAACATGTTTTTAAATATTTTACAATTTCGCCTTTCATTTCAGAGGAAAAAAGTGGTCCTAAAAAAATCGAATTCAAAGGCCTTTTCCTTCCTTTCATAAAAAATTATCGCTGAAAATAACCAAAATTAAAAATATCTAGATTTTTTAAAAATGAGAAAAAAGAGCATGCCAAATAAAAAAAGAAACGTAAGTACAGACGTTTTTTCAATTTTTGATAAAAATTCATTGCTTTTATGACCACAAAACTTCGAAATTATCACTTCAGCTATGTCTTCAACAAGGAGCACGAGTGTTTTTTTTCTCGGCTGATCTAATGCAAAATGGGCAAAAATACTTAAATTAGGTATCTACAAGTTCTTTGAAAAAAAATCAAAAATAAAGATGATTGTCAACTAGAACATAAGGTCGAAAAATTTCAAAATACTCGACATTCAAATAACCATCCATGTTGTTTAGACCTTTTACTCGCGCTTCCAATGAAATCTCGTAGGTATCAAAAAAGCAGCAGGCATTTTCAAACGAATTTCACAGAACTTCACTTTATAAAGGTTTTTCAACATTACTTATACCTACTTATAGGGAGAAAGTAATTCACTGCGAGCAAATTAACGAAAAAATAATCAAAGATATTCAATTTATCGATAAACTTTTTTCAGGGTTCCAATAAATAACGATTAGAAGGGTACAGAGGAAGAATTCTACAGAATGGAAAAATTTAGAAGAGAATACTAAACTCTGAGCAAAATTTTTTGAAATTTACTGTCAAATCAATAAGACGCTGCAAAAGCCCAGTAAGCCGTGATTCGGTGAAAAATCCCCCTTCCCATTAAATTAACATAACTTGAATTGTTGAATAATAATTTGCGTGGAGACAGATTCGATTTGTTTCATAGGTCATGTATCAGATGATAATTGACAAACAAAAATTAATTCGCTCAAAATACACGTATGAGAATTTTTACCTTGAGCAGGAAGAAGAAAATTCGCCAGTGTTGATCGCAATGGCATGGTTGGATTCAAAAGCTTCATCCACTTGCGCTCGATTCTCGAAAATCGTTCTTTTCACTTATCAGATTGTCCAGTTGATCTAATCAGCAAATTTACACTTCCTGAAGACATAATAGATATACATCATCACACAATTAGCCTTACGATGGGTTTCTAAATCTAATAAATCATATTCGCGAACAATTATTGTAATTACCAAAGTAACTAAATGGAAAAACACGAATTCGCGATCGTGCAAATTGATGAACTTGTCAATAACAATACCTACAAAATAATAGATCATATAATGCGGCGACCGAAAAAAAAAACATTCGTACAGACTACCGCAATACACGTCGAATCAATAAAAAAAAAACATTCGTACAGACTACCGCAATACACGTCGAATCAATAAAAAAATTTACGGAGTCCGTGAAAGCAAGAGATCATGAAAGCATACCTAATGGAATCACGAACTCGGAAGCACATCAAACAATAATGAAAATTCGCCGAAAGAAACAAAAAGCTCGAATTTGCGGTCGAGAATAGCGCTATAAAAAATGACATCAAAAATCACAAAACGAAACACTTCGAGGCTACCAATATGGAACTCAGTAAATAAAAAATTTTCTCTCAGTTGTGATTTCTCGACACAGTTGTTTCACGAACAAAATAATATCTCAAAATTACTGCGGTTTTGAGGCAAAAAACATAAGTACAGAACAACTTCAAATAAAAATCAACAATCGTGGCAAAAAAATGGCGTCAAATAATATGTAAACCTTTTATACACGATAAACAATAGCAGGTTGCGGCTGTTGCAGGAAAAAACGCGAATTCACACAAAATCCGAACGTCGCCACCTTTAAAAAAATATAATTAATAACCTCAAAAGCAAAACATATTAGGTATCAGAATTTTTTCCAAGAGCACAATGACGAATTACCAGAGATAATGAATTGACGAACCGAACCGAACAAGTGTGTAACAGCGAACAATGAGTTTCCAAAAAATCACACGAATGACACAAAAATGATATCTTGAACTTACCCCAATAAACTAATACCACTGCACTACAATACCACACATACCTACAATGTATACTTTCATTTGTTTAGTGTACCTATAGATATTGAATAATAGAAACGCGACAGACGACACGAAAATTTTGGAATTGAAAATTCAAACTGAAGTCAAAATCGATAAATTTATTTTAAAAGAATAATTAATTTTCTAATAATAAAGCACAACATATACTAATGTATATGATACATTACGCACGAACGAGTAGGAGTAGTCAATCACGATCAAAAAAGTAAAAATACGTAATACACTACCGTCGCACCATTGCTGTTGCTGGTACATATTTTCGAAAAACAGAAAAACCATGAAAAACACAAACCGTAACAATAAAAACTTTGGATATTAAAATCGGAAGACCATTACTAATAAACTCAAACTTACAATACTTAACTTACATTATTTGAAACTTCCGCATGAAATGACGCGAACGAGTAATACTAATATGAACTTCATTCAACAATCAACAAAGAACATCAAAAATGGCGTCGCATTGACTCAGATTAATCATTCATCGCACATTAACACTACATACACAAAAGAAAACCGACATATTAACCTGAATTCAAAGTTAAACTTGGGATAAGAACAATATAGAACAACTCGATTTACTCGATTGATGAATGATGATTCACATTCACTAATGAACCGAAAACGAAAAACCGAATGAAGGAATGATGATTCCAACATTCAACTCAACCCTCCATATTTCGTAATGGATGCTTTTACGTACATCTGCGCATGCGTGGCATCATGGCACAAATATGTTCAATTGTTCAAGGTGATAGTAATGTTGAGTAATGTTAGGGTAGCGTATAGGTCTCTAGTAGCGTAGCATTCTAGCTCGTATGATTTTCACACATTTGCACATTTACTACTGTAATAATTTTTTTTTAAACCTATGATCTACGATCTAATCGGAAATGCTTATGTCCTTACGTAAATTAATTCAATGCCTACGTGTACCTACAAGATCAAAAAGCTAGCAAATTACCATGTATCAGAAAATAATGTTTGTTATTTCATTGCATTGTATTCATATTCAAACTTGAATTTTTGAAGCAAAAAATAATATCACGATTGTTAATTATTGTTATGCCTAGCTGTTTACTCTACTTTTATAGAATTCAGAATTTGAAATATTATTCGTCAATTGATTTTCACTGTACCTACAAGATTTGGTAATGTCAGACAGGATGACTATCGATTAAAATCAGTTGAAAATTTAGCACGTTTATCGGTTTATTCGAATTCGATTTCCAAGTGTCCATCTTGCGGGTAATGAATATACTTAGTACATTGAAGAAATACACGCTTACTTATACGCAACGTGAATTAAATGGGCTTCGTATAAAAATTTGAATGAAATAGATGCGGTAGTGAAAAATTACACAATCTACCATAATTCCCGTTGCGCGTTGTTATTATGGTTACTACATCGTGCATTCGTCATCTCTAATATTTAAATATTATTTGGGGCTTGGTTAGTGGTTGCAATAAATTACAACTCAGGATGATGAACGTCAAATAACGTACTTAGAAATTGAATTTACAAAACACAAAATACAAATTGAGAAATATCAACTTACCAAGATGACGAATTAAAACGATGGTCTTCGACCTAGAATGCTGGAAAGCTGTGGTCGAATTCTCGAAACATCATAAACAAGACGTCGCTTTTCAAAGCCTGTTCCGGCACAAAATACCTGCGAATTTATGAATTAAAATATTGTTAATTGAACTCGATGTGACGTAAAATAAAAATATGATAGGTACAAAATGAAGCATAAGCAGACAATTTAAATTTAAATCACATAATTTTCAAATTCCAAAAAGAACTAGAAACTTTAACCACCTAATCAAGCAAATATTTGTATCGACATTTACATTTCGCTTGAATTCAAAAGTACGAGACTCAACTAACTTGCAGGTACAATATTTCCAAATCGATAAAAAAATCTACGACATATGACATAAGGCCTATAGGAATATAGCTACACGCAATTACGCATACCTATTCAACTCGTTCCACTAAAAATAAGTACACGAAAGAATAAATAACCAATAACCGAACTAAAATTTATAGAAACTAGATTTAAAAACATATTCAGAACGCACTGGGTATACTTACAATGTAAAAACGAAATTTGACTGGATTCAATATCCAATTCGTGAATTACTAAAACGCAAAACAATTTCACTTGTTGCAAAAATCTTCGTATGTTGGTTTCTGCATGCACGGTATGAGCTATAATAAACAGAAAGTAAACAATCCAATGCAGTGTGTGCCAGTGTATTTGAGTCCTTATAGTTCAAATTCAACTAAGAGCCGAACTATCATAAATGACTTATAATTCGCCGTAAATACAGAAAGAAATTTGGTGAAGAAATTCAAATTACACAACATAAATACCTATTAATGAATTTGATTGGAAACGAGTTTGACGTTCCAAAAAATTTCAATTGTCATGTCTACGTGCACGTCTGAACGACCATAATGCGTACAAAATGAAATTTAGTGACGATAATGTTACGTACACGTTACGTACACCTTACAGGCTGTTCAAAAATTCAAAGTTCAAACAAAAACGAGTTCCAAGCACACAAAATTTGAAATTGCTCGCGCTGACGATCTGAACCGTAAAATAAAACTACAGTAGGTCAAGTACCTAACGCATGTACATGTAGGAATATAAGTAAATTATAGAATATACACAGTACACATACTCACTACACAGAATTAAATGTAGATATAGTGGAGTTGTCGAGTACGAATGTGAATGTACAAAATACCTGATGCAGAAGACTGAACTTGCAACTCACCAATTTCAAATGAACTGAGCTTCTGGTTTAAGCCACGATCAATTCCTCAATAAAATACGAAATTAATAAACTACTTAGATTGTTACCATGAAAGTTAGTTTCGATCATCGATAATTCAAAAACACAGAATAATAACACATGAAAAAATCGGCGTCAGTTCGTCTTCGTCAGTACAAGAAATAGACGCCAAATACATTGCAAATGGCGGTTGATGATTTCATTATTCATTGTTGCCACTGTTGCGAAACTAAAACTGTGACTCAATATAGTTAGGTACCACGTCATACAATACAACGATAACACACACAGTGACTTTCCATGTATTTTCACCAAACATTAAAAAAGTTAGAATTTTTAATTTTCCCCTCAAATTTCTGCATTTTTTCCGTGACTGAATTTTCCATTTTCTTCAAAGTTCCGAACTTTGCTAAAACGTTCTGAATTATGAAAATTTCAACATAAATAATATTTCAAAGTTACAACAAGTTTTAAAGCTTGAAATTTCATTTGTACGCTTTACTACGTACGCAAATACACAAAATTATAAATAATTCTATTTTTTCACAACGCTACAAAGACACTTATTAAGTATTTATCTTACAATAAAGGGTGGTTTATAATAAAGATTTTGACTTTTTCCTTAAACTTTAAAATATGGATAAATCGAATTTTTAAGGAATAAGTAAAAATAAATTAAATTTTGATAATATATTTGTATATTAAATACTTGTTCTTAGTCAAAATTAATCACCAACTTCTTCAAATGTATTTTGACTTATTCCTTAAAATATCAATTTATCCATATTCTAAGGAATAAGTCAAAAGTCTACGTCTTAAAACTTGATTATAATCCACGCTTAATGGAACAAGCCTGAATGAACTTATTTCTGGACGAACCTTTTCGCATTTACCCTTAAATTGTCACACAGCGTTGAATTCTACACGAGATTAAAAATTCAATACGACGTGATTCTTTTGTTTAATGTTTCCTTCACATTACTGAAAAATTTCTTTCGAGCTTCGAGATGAATAAAATTGAAATGAATTTTCGTCACTATAACCGGTAGATATTATTTCCAACGAGTATTCTGCAAGCTGCGATGCAGCTGTCGTATCATAAAATAAAAATATACGTAGTCAGACAAAATTGTTTCAATTTCGGCTAAAAATTGGTTTTCAAAGGGTAATTCCATTTGCTGCAATCAACGCAAAGAATTTTCTTTGATATCGAATTCGTACAACATTCCCATAAACTTGAAGATTACAATCATTTTCACAATTGCGACCCCGAATGAGTCGCATTTGTAATAGGTATTAGGTACCCAGTAATACAATACGATGGACACTCACCGATGCGTTCTATTCCAGGATACTCGAATATAACAAATTCTACTCCACATTCTTCACGCTTCACTGTGAAAAAAAAGGTCAAAATTAATCATGGATATTATCTATAAATTCACTACCTATTTAAAATGAACATTTCTCTAGAGAATGACAAAAAATTTCAATTCGTTAAGTTCACAAGAAACAGTTTCAGATTTATCCAGCTTCTCCAGAGTCCAGAATCTAATTTACAAATTTCAAGTTTTCCAGACTTCTTACTTAAGATGTATTTTAATAAAAATAAATCCTTAATTAAAACGCAATAAGATACCAAATACCAAAATCGGGACGTTCAATAAAATCGTTAAAATCACCCATCACAAAGCAATAAGATATAAAATACATACCAAATTCAAAAATTGAAGAATCTTTTTCGAATTAAATATCGGAAATTCGGAATCAAACTGATTTGTTAACGTTATAACGAAATTTTTCATTGCATACCCGGAGTCTATGCCCGGAAATAACCCCGGAGTAATGAATTTGACATTCGTTGTCAACAGTGCCAACACTGTGCCTACATCCGTAAACTTAGTACGTACTAAGAGTTGACTGAATTGAGTTCACAAGAAAAGTGAAATACTGAACGATCAAACTACTAAGTACTTACGGCTCCGTCATTTTATTCATAATCTCTTAAATCTGAATCGAAACAATTTCCAGAACAAAACATCGCTATTTTGAACTTTTCTTCGTGAAACGACAATTTGTAATTTCTTCAACATCTGAAACAAAATAAATGTCAAAATTAAATAGGTACTTACACCTTACTTACACATGTACTTTCACTAGTTTTAGTCGTCGGTAAGAATTACACTAACAAAAACCAAGTTGAGACATGGAAAATTGTTAAAAACTAAGTTGAAGTCTGAGAACTCGTTAACGTACCAATCCTCTTTTTTTCTCTTTTACGAAGCACTAGCCAAAAGGGTAGGAAATATCTCACCTCTCACGTGAGTCTGGTAGTGCACCTGTACATATGTACATGGCGAAGTTGTCATATGTATAAATGTATGTACAGGTGCACTCAATAGGTATTGCACCTATGAGGTAGTTTTCCCTATCCATCCCTAGGATGGGACGAACTTCAAGATAAAACAAAGGCTTCTTTCATTTTCATAAACCATAGATTGTTTTCGCTTCGTTGAAAAAATAAAACAAGGGCGAAAGAAATGAATCATAGCAGTGTAATCACGAAGTAAGTACGCGTCGTACGCGCTAGAAGCATCATAGGTACATAATTTATGCACATCGCAAAGTAATAAATATATGTACTAGATTGAGAAAAGCACAAAATTTCATGTTTTTGTTCAAAGTGGATCCCCACATTCCCTACATAATAGCATAATGGTTTCATAACACTTACCAAATAGAGGAAGGTAGGATAAATCGACAAACGCACGTGTGTGTATGAGTTCGATACCAGTCTACTCACAGTCCTAGCACCGAAAGCGAGTTACATGTTACATAATTCGAACGAGTGTAAAATTTAATTACACAAATAACTTCAAAATAATTTCATAACCGCAGAATTAGTAAACTACCGACTGAAAACACAAAATTTTGAATCGAAAGAATTCCGATCGTTTAGTAAAGAAGGTTGCTCAAGGAGTTTAACGATATAACGATTTCATCACAACAGTGGAGAATTCAACTGACGGCGAATTTCTCCTATTTTTACTTGACCGGTGATTGAATAAAATTAAAAACCACTCGAAATTCTGGGGGAAAATATCAAAAATATTAATAATTTTACGTACTTTTTTTTCGAACCAATATAAAATGACATCACTCTACTATTCTACTTGTTCAATTGTTCATTTCCTAGAACGCGATTTCGGATCTTCCACCCTGCACTGTGTACAGAGCCGAATCTAGCCATCTGATTGGCTGTTTTAGTCACGTGCCTATCGGCTAGTCTCCTCTTATCACTGACTGACGAAGTAAGTTCAGAAAGAAAAGAATGTTTTTTTTTTTAATCCTAAATTTCTAATATTTTCCCCTGCTAAATCTTCAAATGAATTGAAATTGAGAAATAAACAAATGCTTTTTTTTCTATTCTAATATTTTCGCCGCACCGCTAAATCTTCCAGTGAATTGGCGAATATATGTCTATTTTCGCCGCTCGCTCGTATCTTTATACTTCCTTTATAAGTTATCACGCCATTAAAGAAAAATCATAATCATTGTAACATGTAATCACAATTGCGCTGGAAATTTTCATTTATTTGCTTAAAAACACATTAAAAAATATAATAAAATTACATTCGCTTTTCCAAATTTGGCAATCCAAGTCGCAATGTCATCATCTGTTTTGAGATTGGCCCTTAATTTAAGCAAACTAGTTGAATTTTCACCATTTGAAAGAAAAATGTTATTAAAACGTGGAGGCAAATTATTTGCCTCAACTTTAGCGAAGTGAGTTCCCGTATAGAAAAAAACTAATGGTGATTAATGGTGGCGAAAAAACCATTAGTTTTTAGTGGTAAAACTATTAGTAACGATTAATCACCATTAGTTTTTAGTGGTAAAACTAATGGTGATTAATCGTTACTAATAGTTTTACCACTAAAAACTAATGTTTTTTTCGCCACCATTAATCACCATTAGTTTTTTTCTATACGGGTTTTAATATTATTAATCAATCATATTGGGCGACAATCCTTCTGTTTTCAATAATTATATTGTTAGAAATATAGAATTAGTTATATTTTATATTGGTAAAACTGGCAACACTGTTCTGCTGGTGAAAGAGAATGTAAAGAGAATGTAACAGCCTAATAGCCCAAGGGCAGATCCAACATTCCTAATTACGTACTCAAAATGTAATATGCTAATTCAGATGCTCTTTGTATTGATTTCATTATCTGTTCTTTTTATTTGATTTTATAATTAAAGTTCTTTTAATCCTTTGATGTTGATAATTCCAACACTATAACGTAATTTAAAACATATAGCTGTTTTGATTTCAAGTGATTGTGAATCAACAAGTTGGTGATCCAATATGAGCCAAGTAAACCACATCCCAGGGGGGATGAGTAAGTTTGAATTTATTCTTCTTTATTAATTTAAATAGATAAATTAATAATATACATTCTCCGGGTGACGATTCGGAGAATTATAGAGTGAAAATATAATGTACATTAACCAGAAAACTTAGTTTTAGAAGCTGACCTACATAAGGTGTGCCACACCTTACTCTCAGCTTGTAAGAAATGGAGTAGAAAAGGATTGATTGGAATTCTGCATTACGCCGTAATGCAAAATAAGATCAGGTAACGAATGCATGTGATAAATTTTGTGAAATTGAATATAATTTATTTCAAGCATTCAAGGTGAAATGTGCTTTAATAACAGCCACTTTAGGCTAGGCTAGGCTGACGTAAGAAAGTAGGTCATTACATAGCACATAGCACACAGACGTAATAGAATTACTGGATGACGTTCCGTGTTAAGTAGGTATGGTGGCGGACTGCCTACCTAATTGAGTTGATGATGTCAATGTAAACAAATGAAGTTGTTTTTTAAATTTTTTTTAAATAAATGGGAATTTGTTTGTTTTTTTTGAAACACCAAGGAATTTAGTAAATGTTTTTGAAAAATGAGTTAATTTAGTTAGAAAATCCAAGGAATTTGGTAAATATTTTTAGAAATTTCGAAAAGCCAAGGAACTTGGTAAATATTTTTGAAAATCTTGTGCACAAGTATGAGAGAAATTATTTACATAATTTGAGAGTTGAAATGCATCTGTGTTTATGCAGAATTGAAACACACAGAGCATGCTAGTATTTGAGAAATTGGCCACAAATGATTTGCAAATCGACATTGGTGTTTTCACAGGAGTGAGACACACCAAAATTGAGTAGTTCTGAATTTCTGGGGATGAAATTCAATAGGCGTTTACAAAAGGCTGGTAAGGCATAAAGTAAACGCAATGGGGCCACGAGAGGGTGGCATATGGGTTAGTAGGTGACACGTGGGTCACTGAAAGCTTGAGGCGGGTTAGTAAGTGACAAGTAGGTCACTGAAAGCTCGGTGTGGGTCAGTAGGCGACAAGTGGGTTGCTGAAAGCTCAGTTTAGCGGTTTTGGTGCAAAATGTAATTTTGACCAATGTTTTTGCCAAAGGTGCCGTAGATCTAACCAACGAAGTATTGGAGGAGCTGCGTCCGATATTTCTGGCCAGTATCGAGAGAAAATTGGCAGAGAAGGGGCAGCAAAATACCTCCACGTTGGAAAGTGATGTTGGTGCCACTGGTGAGGATCCAAAGCAGGCTAACTCGGGCGAAGGCAATGGTGCCCCAGTTGCTAGCAGTGCTCCAACGACCCAACAGGCTTCAGGCAGTGGTCCAGAAGTGGCGTCGTCGGAACCACAGGTGAAGGATTTTGTCCTAGGTTTGAGAATTAACGAAGTGGTGTGGAAGATGTATGCCTAATGTTCCCTGGTGATCTATTAGTAGCAATCTTCACTCGACGGAGTTATCTCAAACCACGAGTGGGACATCAAGTTAAAACACATAGGGCAGTACCTCAAGGATGCTGAGCCACAAGCCGGTTGACCTTGGGCTCCCAAGTTGTACTTCCCAGGTGATGCGACAGCTGGCCCCAATCTCCGGACGCAACCGTGGCCACGCCTTAGGTGAGTCCCGCCTCCACTAATTCATTTGACCTTTGTGTATCTGTGTATGCAGGGAAACAAAGCAAATGAAGGAGTTCGGATTTGGACCCCACGGAAGATTGATAATGTCATGATGGAAAAATTGAATGACAAAGTCGACTTCGAAGCATGGGAACGGAGTTTTCGCATGGCCTCGAAATTAGTAGATCTTGAGGATGCATTGTTTGACGATGTTGAGTGTCCTCCAAAAGTGAATGAAAGCGATCTGACGGAAAGAGAGTTTCTTGCGCGAAACTTAATATTTAAAGGGCTAGACGATTCGTATTGGCAGTATGTGCAGAGGTTGGTAGATCCCAAAAAGATGTTAGAAAGAGTTCGGCGATTGAGGGACCCTACAACCATGGCGTCTGGGTTTGCGGTATGGGTTGCCCTAAAAGACTTCAAGTATGACCTGTCAAAATCAGTCACACAGAATGTCGCAGATTTCGATGGTGTGGTCGGTAAATACAATGCCAGTGTGTTGAGAAACAAAGTGGCATGCAAGGAATGCCAGTATAAAGGTGGAGTGACAGAAGAAATAAAGAGGGAGATCTTCATTTGGTCCTTACCACCGAAAGCGATGAGAAAGACACTTGATACGCTCAGAGGTATGAACATTGAGGAAGTCACATTTGAAATGGTGGTAAACATGGTTCACGGTATTGAGCAAGAGTTGGAATTGGAAAAATCTAAAAGAAATAAAGCCGCAGAGTTGGGAAGAGAAAAGAGTATGAAGAGAATACACGAAGCGAACTCTTCTAGAGACCACCGAAGAGAAAATAGAGAAGAGCGTGACCGAAAAAGACCTCGAGAAAACAGAGAAGAGCGTGACTGTAAAAGACCTCAGAGTAAAATTGAAATAAAGTGTTTCAATTGCAACAAGGTGGGACACCTTGCGAAAGATTGTAGACTTCCAGATCGTAGAAAGCTCAAAAAGTGTGATGAGTGTGGAGTAATGACTAATCATACCTCAAGAGAGTGTCCAGTAAAAAGAGAAAAGGATGCTAAGGATAGGGCTGTCCGTTCTCACGATAAGGCAAAGAAGAAGGGTGCAGCGCATGTTGCAGAAACTGATGAGTCGGTGTCGGTGTCATCTGACGACAATGACAACTCAGGTGAGTACATACTCATAGATTCTGGTGCGACTGATCACTTCTTCACTAGAGAAGAAATTTTGGCTAACCCAAAAGACTTGTCAGAGCCTAAAAGAATCCAATGTGCTAACAAAGGAAAGATAAAATTGGACAAAGTTGGGGAAGTTAAACTAAAATTGAGTAATGGCCGAATGCTGGTATTAAAGAGGGCCTACGCTCACTCAAACTTCTCTCATAATATGCTATCAGTTAGTCAGTTGGTAAAAGACGGTTATAAGGTTATTTTTGACGATCCTTGGGCAGAGGTTATAGAAAAGAGAACTGGAAAAGTACTCTTTAAAGTGTCTCTTAAGGGAAAACTTTGGGAAGTCAAGGTGGACGTTGAAACTGAAGATGACCAGGCCTTTCTCACAGTAGACACCACTGAAGAGGTGAACATCGATTCCACACCCAAAGTAAGTACTTCTGAAAGTCGTAAGCGAAAATCTGAAGAGCAATTAGAGTCGGATTTTAAACGGAGAAGACTCCAAGAGCAAAAAGAGGAATTGGGGCTTCTTTGGCATCAGAGGCTAGGTCATGCAAATGGGCAATATCTGCGATACCTATCCACAAAAGTAGAAAGTATGAAAAAGGCAGTATTTACGGAAAAACTGAAAGATTGCGACGATTGCAATAGGGCAAAGTTTCCAAGACAGCCTTGTAAGAAAAAGAGAGAAAGGGCAACACGACCATTGCAGCTTATACATTCTGATGTTGCCTGTGCGTTTCCTGCTTCTTATCGTAATAAGAGAACCTATATGGTGTCTTTTATTGACGACTTTAGCAGGTATTCGTCGGTATATACGATGCAAAAGAAAAGTGAAGTAAAAGACATGTTTCAGTTATTTATCGACGAAGTGAAAAGGGACTTCGGAAATAAGTACTCCATAGGAACTTTAAGATGTGACAATGGCACAGAGTATGTGAATGAGGATCTCAAAGAGCTATGCAAAGTAAATGGAATAGAGCTAGACCCGTGTCCAGCCTATACCAGCCAGTTAAATGGAGTCGCAGAAAGGTTTAACAGGACAATACAAAACCATATAAGAGCGATGCTATTCGATTCAGGTTACCCTAGTGTATTATGGGAATATGCAGCAGCAGCAGCAAATTATATTCATAATAGGTTACCAAATAAGTCAATCAAGTTAGAATGTCCATATAATCTCTATTTTGGAAAGGAGCCAGACATTCTGAATCTAAAACAGTTTGGAAGTTTGACTTATACTAGGAATACTGATCCGGCGAGAAAGAAGTTGTCTGAAAAGGGTGTAGTTAGGTTTCTACTTGGGTATACAAGCACAGGGTATTTGGTAATAGACCCTGCCACAAATTGTGTATCTAGCGTGAAACATGCTCACCATGTGGAAACGAAAGTTTACGGAGACTTTAAAGGAAAGAAACCCGAAGACTCTTGGACTTTCTTAGAGGAAACCCCAGAAGGCAAACTTTGGTTAGAGGAGGTAACCACAGCTTCTGAGGAAATCCAAGAGGAAACTGAGAAAGAAAGTGAACCAGGTCACCATTCGGAGGGAGACCAAGGTCACAATTCGGAGGGAGATCAGGAGGACTCCGAATATGAATTGGACGAAGTACAAGAGTTTGAGTACAGTAGTAGTGACGAAGAAAGTGAGCAAGGTATTGCATTGACAAGCTCAAAATCAAAGTTAGAGAAAGATCCAAAAACTGTAGAGGAAGCGTTAAGTAGGCCAGATAGAAAACAATGGGAAAAAGCTATTCGTTATGAGTATTTGTCGATCAAACATCGCAAAACTTACACTCTAGTAGTAAGGCGAAAAGGCATGAATTGTGTAGATTCAAAATGGGTATTGAAAATTAAGAGAGGTCCAAAAGGAAAAACGTACAAAGCGCGGTTAGTAGCTAGAGGATTCAAATTAAAGAAAAAGTACCAAAAACACGAAACTTTTGCACCAGTAGCAACTATGGGAGTTGTAAGAATGATTTTGGCGTTGGCAAATCGGTTAGGTCTTCCAATCCATCAGATGGATGTTAAATCAGCTTTTCTGAATGGAGAATTAGACAAAGATATCTATATGACTATTCCTGAAGGTTTTACAGAAGAAGAGAAATATAAGAAAACTAAGGTCTTAAAACTTAATAAATCATTATATGGTTTACAAGTAAGTCCGAAGAAGTGGAATGAGAAGTTTCACAAGGTAATGAAGGAAGTAGGTATGCGAAGAATAAAGGATTTGTAGCCCTTACGCTATATGTCGATGACATATTGCTTACGGGCACAAATAACGAAATGATAGACAAGGTCAAGGAGGCTCTGAAACGCAGCTTTGACATTGAATTCATGGGAGAACCGGAGAAATTTCTAGGGGTGGAGATTGTAAGAAATACGGAAGAAGGAACCCTGAAACTACATCAGAGAAACTACATTAATAAGGTAGTTAAGAAATACTCCATTGGCAAGAAGAAAGTAGCGCCCACTCCCATGGTTTCTCTAGACAAGGAGGTTCAAGTAAAAGAATCAGAAGTAAGAGGATATCAAAAACTAAAGTTTAGGAAAGTTGTCGGCTGTCTAAGTTTTATAGCGAATGCGACACGACCAGACATATCGTATGCGGTCAACTATTTGAGTAGGAATCAGGAAAATCCATCCTTGATTGAGTGGAAAATGGCGAAACGAGTTATTGATTACTTGCGAGGTACGAGTGACCTTGGGGTAACGTTCAAGGGTTTGTCAGGAGAGAAAGATGGAATTCAATGCTTTGTGGATGCGAGTCATGCGTCAGATAAACGAGATCGAAAGTCAACTTCAGGATATTTGGTCAAACTGTTTGGGGATACCATATTCTGGAAAAGTAAAAAGCAGGCAGGCGTTTCGACCTCATCCACCGAAGCAGAATACATTGCTTTGGCATCAGGCTGCAAGGAAGCAGTCATCTGGAGTGGACTACTGAGCAGAACCACTGGTGAAGAAATCATACCAACCATCATGGAGGACTGCGTTCCAGCCGAGCAACGAGCCAAATCAAAGGACACCGGTCGACTAAAACATGTCGACATCAGTTATCATTACACAAAGGATCTTGTAGAAAACAATAGGGTCAAAATAGTCCATGTTAGTTCAGGCAATCAAACTGCAGACTTTTTGACAAAACCTCTGACAAGCGAATTATTCGAAAAGTGTCGAACCGAATGTATGGGTTGAAAGTTCTTGGATTCGGAGGGAGCACGATTAGCTCAAAAGCACAAAAAGCAAAATAGGCGACAGAATTTAATCAAACTTACTTAGTAAAAGTGTATTCTTTTGCTAATATGTTTTAAATTACGTTATAGGCTCTGATCGCAGCAGCTGTTATTTCCGAATCTAATGTAAAATGCCAAGCGTCTGATGAATTGGGACAATCAAATGATCACGCTCAACAAAAATAATTGCTCGAAACCACATACCCAACTTCAGGAAGCCTAACCTTTGAATCGCTTGTCGTCGCTATTATTAAGATGTATTAGTTATACATAATCGAACATTGTAGTATGCTCCAGTTATACCAAGGAGGGAGTGTTAGAAATATAGAATTAGTTATATTTTATATTGGTAAAACTGGCAACACTGTTCTGCTGGTGAAAGAGAATGTAAAGAGAATGTAACAGCCTAATAGCCCAAGGGCAGATCCAACATTCCTAATTACGTACTCAAAATGTAATATGCTAATTCAGATGCTCTTTGTATTGATTTCATTATCTGTTCTTTTTATTTGATTTTATAATTAAAGTTCTTTTAATCCTTTGATGTTGATAATTCCAACATATATATTCGCCAATTCATTTGAAGATTTAATGACGAAAATATTAATATAGAAAAAAAAACATTAGTTTATTTCTGAATTTACTTCGTAAAATTTTTATAAGTCCAGTTAGTGATAAGAGGAGACGAGCCGATAGACACGTGACTAAAACAGCCAATCAGATGGCTAGATTCGGCTCTGTACACAGTGCAGGGTGGAAGATCCAAAATCGCTCCTAGAACGAGGAAATTCACATTTTTTTTTTGAAACTTTATTGACTTTGTGGATGTGCCGACGCAACTATGCTGAAAAAATAGTACGTTTCTGCCCGCTTGAAGCGCTATGTACAAAAAAAATGAAAAATACTAAACTTTTCATTTTTTAAAAAAAAAAATACCAAATTGATATTTTGTATCTATCTCGTTCGACATAGATCCAGTCTGCAATTGATTCCACCGAAAAAAGAAATTGAAAAAATGTAAGATCCTGTGATTGATATTGATCTCGTAATTCGTAAATGTAAAACTACTGCGTCTAATGAAAAAAATGAACGACAAAATTTAGAATCTCAAAAATTTGCTCTCAATAATTTTATAAAATTCAATTCATAATTCATTGCGACACATTAATGTAGGTACCTACAAAATAATAATTCAACTTACTCAAAATTTTTCCAACAAATAAAGACTAAACGATTCAGTATACAATTCACTTTTTTTTCAATAAGTTACACGTGTTTTAGATTGTAAATTTGCAATAGGCAAATAGGTAATGCGATAATTTACGATACGATACGAAATAAAAATGCACACTACGCTCGAGCATGCCGGTTTTAATAATTTATTCGTACAAAGAAAGAAACAAGTGATGGTCTTAATTACTAGTTCAGCAACAAACCTGTGGAATATAAAAATTATGGCTAATACCATCAACGATTACGTATATGAATCACGAAAAAAAAAAGAAAATAAATAGTACGGACAGAGAAATACTACATGAACTTAGAAAAAAAGACAGAAAATACAAATAATTATGACACAGTCACGATCGAATACAGAAATTAGATAGAAACATACAACGGTCATGAGACATTATAGAAAAAAAGTGATTAAAAAGAAGGGAGGGTATATGTGAAAAATTGGCCGGGTAAATTGGTAAATTTCGTAAAAATCTAAAAAAAATATATCTGTGTATCCAGAGTCGAAATATATACTTATTACGTTATCACCACCGGAGCATTACAAATGCTGTAGTTTTCATAACGTTTTCTCATTAAATTCTCATTCGATTAAAGGCTTGGGTTGCTCCCAAGGGAATATATCGCGTCCGAAGTGACCATAAGTGCTGGTCTGTTGATAGATAGGATTACGTAAGTTAAGTTCTCTGCAAAAAAAAAACAAAAACAAAAACAAACCAACTTATTAATATCGCTCATTTCAAGTAAGTATAGGGCCACGCCAAGTCAATTCAACAAATATTTGAACTCGGAGTCTTTAGATTTCGCTCAATAATTTATCTTGCAATTTTTCCATCAAACAGAATAGAAAACCATCGTTGCTTGGGTCCTAGTTTTCTTGGAGAGCTCCGAGGAGAAGCTTTAATACTATTTTGTATTGAAATTTCAAACGGGAATACTAATGTTTGATACCAAAAAATTGATGCATAACAGTCTCTTCCTTTCCATACAGAAGATTACAAGTGTTAAACAATGATAAAGGAAGAGCAAATCTCTGAAAAATAAGTTCAAATTCAAATCCAGCGACGAAGATTCAAAAAATCACGACGACGACTTGCAGATTGTTTATGAGCAGAGTACCATCGAAAATATAACCAACGACATTCCATTAGAATTTCTTCAATTTTTCATTTTACAGGTCACAGTTAAGCTTCTCAAGAGAAGAGGCAAATCCTAAAAATAAGATGGTTTTTGATCTCAGCGCCTCAAAAAAAATCAAAAATTATACACCACGAGTAATTTTCAATTTTTTAATTTTGACCGAAACATTAAAAGACTTGCAACTTGCATCATTCAAGTTACCATGCTCGAATACTACATTCATAACAATCATGAAATTTCATCTCATGTCTCCGGTGTATATCACTGAAAAATAAATCTTTTTCAGATTTCGATCCTTGAAAAATTTTGGTAAACGATTTCAAGTCTCCTTTCAATCCTCCTTTATCGCATGAACTAGACTATTCAAATTTACCACAATACAATTCGAATTCCATTATTTCAATGGTAAGGTAAGCAATCTGTACGTTAATGGTAATTACCAACAAAATATCGAAAATTCTGCCGCTTATTACGGTCAACACAAGAAAATTGTCATGTTTCAGTAATTTTCAATTTTTGTGAAAAATCATGAGAGCAAAAAACAACAAAACTCCCTTCCTCAAAGCCTCCAAAGATGGCTGGAATCACCACAGCTGAGATTTTCTAAACTTTGGGAAGAGACAACCCTAAGAAAATTTTCTGAGTAAACTCAAAAACTCGAGTAAAAAAAATAGTCGAATCAACATGAAATGACAGTAAGAGGAGAAATTGAGAAAATTGCTCACTTGACGATTTTGCCAGGTCGTAAGTCGAAATTTTTCTTCACGATATCTAATAATTCTTTTTGCGTTTTCTTCGAAGTACCGTAATCGAACAAGGTAATTGATATAGGTTCGGCGACACCGATAGCGTAAGACACCTGTAACATAAATCCAGAAAATCATATTACAAAATTACGTCGCATTACGGGAGAAAAAAGAATCTTTTTTTGAGAAATTTTCATTTTCGAGCTTCGATTTAAATTCCATTACCTGTACTAGACATCGCCTGCAGAGCTTCGCTTTCACTAACGATTTTGCGACCCAACGAGCAGCATAAGCGGCTGATCTGTCTACTTTAGTGAAGTCTTTTCCGGAAAACGCTCCTCCACCGTGAGCTCCCCATCCACCGTACGTATCGACGATGATCTTTCTGCCCGTTAATCCAGCATCGCACTGAAAACACAACCAGATAAGAAAATTAGCTTACGATGACGAAATAACGAAATATACGCCGAATAAGGCAACATAAAGTAGCAAGAGACATGAGAATCGAAATTGTGGGTATGGATTTCCCAAATTCGCAAATTACGAATTTGAAAACTTCGTACGACGTATTCGATACGAAAAAATTGCGAAATTCGACGAACTCTTACCTGTGGTCCACCCAAGACGAATTGTCCGCACGGATTAATGTGGTATACTGTACGTTCGTCTAAATACTTTTCTGGAATTACGGCTTTGATTACTTTTTCCATGACATCTCGTCTTAAATCTTCTAATGTTATTTTATCCGAATGTTGCACAGACACGACGACCGTATGTACTCGACTTGGTACACAAGCTCCTTTCAAAAAGTAGTATTCGCATGTAACCTGAAACAAAACAGCACAAATTTAGCTATGTAATCAAACCAAAAAAGAGATTTCAATCTAGGCTAAATAATGGTTTTCATTTTCCAATCAGAATTGACCAATTTTAGGAAATTCTTGACATTGGCAAATGCCCGAACGTCCGAATACATAGATGAGATAACCCAACGTTGAGCGATTTCTCATCAACGAATTCGTTATTAAGTTCAAATCATCCAAGTAAACGAACGTATCGTTTTGAACAATGCAAATGATTCATATTCGTAAAATCGCTTATAAATAACTCGTATATCGATGAATGGGGTTTTCTTTTTCTATTGCTAATTTTCAATTTATGCTGCGCGATTTATTGTTGTTGTAGGTAGGTACTTTTTTATTTAGTCGTA
Organism: Pseudococcus jackbeardsleyi; assembly: GCA_038380155.1. NCBI lineage: Eukaryota > Metazoa > Arthropoda > Insecta > Hemiptera > Pseudococcidae > Pseudococcus > Pseudococcus jackbeardsleyi. The sequence goes on along the minus strand of CM076240.1, from coordinate 58,736,501 downwards.
AGATGGTGATGCGATCATAGGTGGCGTGGGTGCTAATAAAAGAAATAAAATTAAAACCGAAGTCTTGAGGTGATCTATAAATAAGGGTTCAATTTAAAATACAAATTTTCCAACGATTCAATAAACCGTAATAATGAATGTGTAAATTTATTAAAAAATAAAAATATAAAATGGAAATACGATCAAAATAGAATTGCTTTTATTCTTATGGAATCCAAAAAAATCATTATTGGTTATAAATAGGTTGTAGGTACAGCAAAAAAAAAACAGATGAAATAGAGGAGCAACTTCTTTTTTTAAAAAATCAATCCTACAATTCCATAAAATTTTTTAGGGATATTCTTCAAAACTTTTTGCTTTCCCTCTCGTTTGCCAAAATTTTCATTAGGTAATTAGATCATTTCCATTTTTGACATGGATATTTATTAAGCCTCGATTTTAATTTTGAAAATATAATGTTCTTCTTTGACGTAGGTAACGTTTCTAAGGTCAAATCGACATAATGGCATTATGTTAATGTTGAATTTCCAACAAAAAGAATAATTTTTACAGATTCACAATTTTCTGTCGTACTAATTTTTCAGAAATCTTGAAAATTTCAAAAATGTTGATTTTCAAACATTCTGTAAGTATACATTGTTTTCAAAAATACCTTAATTTTTAGAACATTATTCTTTATTTTTCAAATTATTCTTTAACCATTTTAAAATATTTTCCCCAACTTTCTTTCTCATTTTCAAAATTATTATATTTTTTTTCTCCAAAACATGCTTTATTATTATTTATTGATTAAAAGTTTTTTAATCCTCTTTCCTAAACAACTTCCAATATAAATATGATTTTTACCACAATTTGATCATCCTTCACTTTGACAGCTTTGAACTTGTATTTTTTGAAATAGTTGAACTTCATATTTTCAGAGAAAATTCAAGGCGCGCGCGTGTGTGTGTGTGTGTGGGGGGGGGGGTCTTTTCAAAATTTTTGGGTTGAATACATACAGTGGGGGAAAAGACCATTTTAAATAATGTAAAATTAAGAAAAAAATTTTGGGGCCAACAGATTTCGAGTTTGGAAATTGGATTGAATTCACTTCAATTTTCAAGAAGAAATTGGCAAATCAATATTCTGAATTGAAAATGCATACAGTTCATAAGTAAGAAACGATAATATTACAAGAAAGTGGGTACTATTTTTTTCATGGAAAACCCAGTTTCCACTTATTGTCTCAACGACTCGACCGATTTTCTTCATTTTTTAATTTATTTTGCTCAGAAATGCTCCTTTTTCAATTCCGAGTTTTTTTTTCAGATTTCAATTTTTAAACATTTTTTTGTTCAATTTACTTCCGTAATCGAACACTAATTTGAAAAATTTTACGAAATTTTTGTGATAAAGTTTGTATTTTTCGCAACCCCTCTCATTGAAATAGTGTTTGGAAACCCTTGAATAATGAGCAAAAAAATCAACTTTGAGAATCAAGTAGTTTCTGAGAAAATTGATCATCAAGTAAAAACTGGGCGTTCCAAGAAAAAAATAGTATCCTTCTTTTATTTTCTGTAAACTATTTCATTGCAATTCTAAAATATTTCCACAAAATTTTGAATTTTGTGATATCTTTCCTTACTCATAAACTGTATGAATTTTTTAATGAAAAGTATTCATTTAGCAATTTTTTGAAAATTGAAGCGAATTCAATCAAATTTTTCTCGAAAGCTATTGGTCGAAAACATTTCCCTTTGTTTTTCCATTATATAAAATTGACTTTTCTTCTACTGTATACGTATTCAATTAAAATTTTTGAAAAGAACCTCTCTCCCCTCCTAAATATTCCTCTTTCCGATTGTATGATCTAGTTCAAATGTTGGGCAATCATGAAATTTCTTAATATTCGAAAATGTTGAATGATTTTGATGAATTGAAATTTTCATATCATCTAAAAGTCATCAAGACAAACTAAATATCGCATCAATTCGTTGGAATTGCTGTCCAGTTTTCGACGAAAAAAATCTCTTTCCCTCTCCAATTATACCTCTCAGCCTTGTAATGAACATATTCATGATAAAATGTAGAATTATTAGACAATTTTTTTCCAAAATAGAAAATAAATCTTCAAAATACGTATTACCACGATGTGAAAGGAATATTTTACAGGTTTATATTTATCCAAATAAATTTTCTCAAAATTTTGCCGAATTTTTGAAAATTCACGTGTTATTTTATTTGAATTTAACCACTTTCATCAACCTTGAAAATATTCTCAATTTCTCAGTATTTGAAATGTAACTAAATTTCGTAAAGGTCCCTAAATTCGCAGATTTTAACCGTATTTCCCAGCCAGATCGTGGCAATCAAAATTTCCATTATCGCGACCTTGCCGCTGTCCCAATGTGCATCTCACGACTCCGCTGCACTCGCAATTCCTTCGCTGACGTTTGAGAGCGAGAGAGAGAAAGACAGAGAGAGAGCAACGGAAGAAAAAAAACACCAGCCAGGCACACCTTGCGCAACTGTTTGAAATTCACGTTTACCTACGACTACCAAGTACCTACATTTACATTGTATTGGGCGGCGAGATGCGTGGGAGGTGAAATAAAAACGCAATATTGCGTACGATTCGAGAACGAGATTTAGATTCTTCTTTTCGACTTCGATACTGGATACAGATCGGATATTTACTTGTGTTTTAGTATCCGGTCTAGCCCACCATAATTCTCCGCTTCGTCTTAATTCGGCGATTTTTTGATTAAGCTTATGCGCTAGTACCACAGTCAAAGGCATACACTCTTCTGTTTCGTCAGTTGCGTAACCGAACATTAGACCCTGTAATATGAAAACATAATCTATTATTATCGTTATCAACGCGTATATTAGAATTAGATATATGTAATGTACCTAGACCTACAAATATTACGTAATATTCGTTTGAAAAAGGGAAACAAATGCCTCAGAAGAAAGAAAAGCGTGATAAACAAAATTAGGTGAGTAAAAGACAAACGAATAGGCTAGGTTAGGTATCATTCAACGCCCTAAAAATATCGTGCATTATTATTCATACATTCGTAAAAATATTGCAAGTAAAAAAAAGCGTCAAGAAGAAAATAACATGCTTATAGAAGAGGCATTGATTACGTACACAAGCACATTTCGTACATATATCTATACATGTCTGGAAAGGCATTTTTCGCCTATCGTATTACGAGCAGCACCAAGAGAGGGATGCAAGTAGAACAATTTGTTCTTGGTTTGTACTTCTTTTCCAAAGTAGTCCATTTTTTTTTCAACATTCTGAAGTGCCCCATAATTGGAGGTAATTCAAAAATGCAAAATTTAGGCTCGCCAAGTTCATTAAAATGAAAATTAGGAGAGGTTAGGTTCTAGGGGATAGAAATATCAATTTAAAAAAAAAAAAATGGACAGAATAATCCTGAAAAGTTTGATAGGTAATGACTAATGAAAAATTTTACAACAATTAGTATGACTTTTTCAAAACCGGTACCGATAAATATTGTACTCCCCTCCCCCCTCCAAAAAATCGAACTCATTTTAGAAAGACAAATTTTTTCCATTTCAAAATATTTCAATAGGTAGTTTTTACTATAGTTTCGAAAAAAAAATGTAAATTCAATGGGCTCAAGCGAAAATTCTTGGAGAAAAAGGCATTCGCTCGTTGTACCATTTTTCATCATCTTACACAGTATGTATTGCTACTAACGATATTTCCATATTTCAAATATTATAGCCATTTATTTTGGCAGTTATCTCAAAATTTGAAAATAAGAACTTTTTAAGAACCAGAAGTATCCTTCAGCCAAAATAAGGCCACTCTCTCATTATGAATCAGAAAAAAGGTCACTAATGAACCATTGAACAGTCAGAATTGCAGCACAGAAAAAATCGGCAAAATTCCCCCATTTCCAGCGAATTTTCACTCATTTTTCAGAAAAATTCATAAATTTTATCGACTTTTCAGTGTTTTTTCTCCCTGATTTGTTTTTGATGAAAAATTTTTTCACCGATTTTCTCCTCCGCTGCAATTCTAACTTGTTTATCAGTGATTTTCGATAATTTTCCACTGATTTATAAATGAGAGAGCAGTAGGACACTTTAGACACCCTGTATAAAGTTCTCATGATGTGATTCGAGTGAAGTATTTAGGAAAAAGAATCGATGGAAGTGCACTTTCGGAACAATATGAGCCTAAAAATGAAAAATAATGACAAATTCAAGTTTTGTTCGAACTCGAACGAAGCGTTGAAAACATTTAATTACCAATTCTTCAAAATACAATAATTTTTCTTGTTTAAAAAAAAACACCTCAATTTTAGAAAAAAAATGCTCGACTTCCTGGGAGCAGGAGGTCCTCATCTCAATCTCCTCCTAGCTACATCACTACAGTAGAACCAAGAGTACAAAATTCAATCCTGACAGATTTTTCGAAGCATCAGTACCGATCATCGTTCTAAATCCACAACCTTTGAAATCATCATTCATCGCAATATGACCACAGCTTCGTAGCAACCTCCACCTAACGAAGAAGTTTACGAACACACTGTCTCGCAAGGCGCAACACTTACACAAATAAGCATATTAAGCGATCACGAGAATGAGAAGCTGTAGCATCTATCTCTGTTTAGCTCGCATTCGTCATAATTATCGACACAGGCACTTGGAATGGAGCTTGCAAGTGCATAGAAAAGTATAAAGAGGGCGGATACTTTGTGGTGGTGTAAAAGTTGGCCGACAAACGTTCGTCCCTTCCCTACACACTGCAGATACTTATTAGATTTTATAAACGTAGATATACACAAACTACACCACGTATGTAGTTGTACTTGTAGACTTGTACAATGTACAATGTACTTGTACATGTAGCACAATTATAGAGTACTCGGTATCCTAAGTATAGAAATTACAGCGCACGCACGTTTCAACTGTCTGCCCACAGTGTGTCGATGTATGTAGATGTACCTCGTCGTCGTCGTATACTCGGTACAAGTAATTACATAACGTGTTACATTGTAATACCATCATTGTACACAGTACACACAAACGTACGTCTCGTCTCGACTCATCTCATTCGGCCGCCGAAACCCAGTACTCATCTTTCTTCCTCCAAATCCTTGTCCACACTGTCCACATCACGCACCGCGGTCTATTTACCAGGCCTGATGCTGCGTCCGCCGGACCATTCGACCAAGAGTGAAGAATTCACGATGCGGATCCGTTGGTCGTCGAGTTATTCTCACCTGTCGCTGTCGTGGAAGACGAAGAAGATGGCGGTAACTGCGGTTCGCCACTTCGCCAGGCAGCCAGTCGTCGGTCGCGAGCAGGCGTACATGCGCTATAATTACACAAATGTACCACCACGCCGACACACGCTCCAGACACACAATTTATAAATAGCAGCGTCGTCCAACACACAATATGTACATACGAGTACAGGAGGAAATGGCAACTTTTAAAACATGTCAACATACAGAGAAGTAACGTCGCATCCGAATCCGATATCCGCACCCGCGGCAGCGGCAGCGGCCACGCAATCGTCTGCGTCTCGCTCTTTCTCGCGCGTCATCATTTTCACTCTTCTCGTCCGTCCAGTGTCCAGTGTCCCAACCCGGTGACCAAGACACGTAGACGGTTCCGCCGCCGAGACCCGAGACCGAGGCACCGTAAATGTGCTAACGTAATTATTACCACCGATCTAAAACTGGTGTAATGCTGAATAATCGTCTCTAACATCCAGATGCAGACACCTTGTGGCAATGGCTGCTTGGCTGCTGCTTCTGCGTATCACGTGAATTATCGCCGATCAGCCGATGAATTACCTCATTACCTCAATAAAGTACGTCGTGTTTCCAGCGTGGGCCTAGGCGGACGTATATCTGCGATAGGTGCGGATAGCTGATGTAGGTACTAGGCAGTAGCAAGAAGACACAGTTCAAATGGTCGACCGGGATCGGTTTCTTTTCCCATAGATGGGCTCCATTTCAAAACGATAAACGACCAAGTTTTTCGTTTCGTTTTTACAATCCAACGTTTCCAGAGAAGGAATTAGAACATACAGTTTTCTTCAAAGGCGCATTCGAAAATTAATTAAAAGAGGGGCTGAGAATTTGAGAAAAAGTAGGGCGAGGGGTTGATTTCAAATTAGCCATCATCACTGTTTCTTCAGTCAAAAATAATTGGTTTTTTTCGGACAAATTGGAAATTTATTGAGGAATTGGTGATTTTAGACTAAAAAATCGGTGAAAAATGATCGATTTTTAAAATACGTATAGAATGACTAAAATACTGCCCGAGCGAAGCAAGGGCGAAATTATCTTGAAAAAATACCGTTTAACGAGCCAAAAAATGCACTTTGCTTTACGATTTTCGGTTTTTATAATACATTTTCTTCCGAGCTTAAGGAGGGGGTTCGAGCTTCCTGAGCCCCCCTTGGGAGCGTCTCTGGTTATGTTTTGGTTTTTTTTTGGTCCTTCAAGAGTTCAAATTTAATCATCGGAAAAAAAAGATCAGTGACGTGACTATCATTCATTCAAAATTTGCTCCTGAGCGACCCTTAAATACGAAATTTGGAATTTTTCATTGAATTAGTAGGCAGTTTCTTATTGAAAATTAGGATCAGAACAAGATAACTCCAGGGTGTCTATAATATTTCAGAAATCATTTTCCCTGACTTTTGCAGGTTCTCCTGACCATTTTTTTCAAGTTTTTGTGATTCGCGAAGCACAGAAAAGGAGGGGATAATTTTTCAAGCGTGGTATTTGCAACCAGAAAAATTGTACGAATTTCTTTCCAACACTACTTACGAGATTTTTAGATGCCTTTTTTTAGGTCACAAAAACGATTCGAATTCAATTCTGAAATTTTTCGAGCCGTTTGCTCACACAAAATCTAACGAATTTGAATATATTACAGAAAAAAGTACGGACAAAAAATCAAATTCTACTTCAAAGCGAAATTATAATGTTTTGCAAAATGAAATACAAAAATGATACCTATCAGGGTATCTACCAAATTATGCGAATGAAAATTCGGAGTTTTCCGGATTTGTTTTTTTTTTACAATTCATTACTCTTTGTACACCCCCTCTCCAAATGGGAAAAAATTGAAAAACGCATGTCTCAAATTTGTGAATTCCACTCGAGTCCCTGCAATTTTCTGGCTCGTCTCAATACAGAAAATTGAAAATCGAAAAGCGGGGTAAAATATTGTTCATTTTGTTCAATATCAATGCGAAAATTTCTGAGAAAATATGTCTTCGAGAGTTGAAAATTCATCAATTTTTCCTCAATGAAGTTTTCCAAAATATATCCAATAAATTCGAATTAGGTTTTTTTTTTCAACATCGCATCTTGGTCGAGGATATCATGGCATTCTTATCTCATCATTGTTCATTAAAAAGTAAGTTTCAAAAAAAAAAAAAAAAAATGAGAAGATTTTAAAAAAAGAATTCTGTGGAATGGCGGAGTGCAAATTACTCCCAGACCAGAGTAAGGGAATTTTTTTTTGAAAAATGCATAATTTAGTACACGAAGACAACATACCTTTTTCAAACATCAGTTTTTTTGGACACCGATCAAAAAAATAGTTGATAAAAAAAATTATTAAAAAAATGTAATGGTTTAAATCAAAAATTCTCAATTTTTACAATTTTTGGTATTTTTCATTGTTTTCCATTTCCCAAAATCACGTTGTCAATATGAAAATTTTAAAATTGAAATCCACACCCACGATCTATTAAAAATCAATATTTCTTATTCGTGCTATTGTACCTCCCCTCCCCTCGGAAAAATTTGAAAAATGTTCTAATTTCTCATTTTTTTCAAAGAAATTATCCTCTACTTTTTCGGATCTTCAGGATTTTTTCCTCAAACTTGTCAAATCCTATACATATGTACATTAGGTGCTCATTGTGTATACCTGTTAACTACATCTACACACATTCGATTTGAATGAACAATTTTGTTTTGAATGGAATGAAATGTCGGATAAAATGTAACGCGATTGCAGGAGGAGGATAAAGGGGGTAGAAGTGAGATAGTCATTAAATTCTTGAAGTATTTTCAATTTCAAAAATTTTCCAATTTTCAAACGTGAAAAAAGGGCAAACAAAAATCTGGATCAATGTTGCAAAACTACTCTTTCAAACGTATCATTTGCATTTTAGATGTAAGTAAACGTATTCAGAAATTTCCAATAATTTTTCTTCAAAATAGAAAAACGATTTCATCGAGCTTGAACAATGCACGAAGGTGAACATCCTCCCCCAATTTTTCATGTTTCCGATTCAAACAGCAATGAAACTTGTAGTTCTTTTATGCATTTGGGTAAAATTCTCAACCAAGGGATTTACCTTTTTTTTTTAGAAATAATTTTCCCATATTTTCAAATTATTTTTTCAAGATTTTCACACGAATTTACAAGATTAAAACTGGTTAAAGAAGTCGATTTTACAGAATATAACTTTAATTTTTGTCCCAAAAATTCGTAAAATTCAAAAAATTCAATTACTTGTGAAAAAAATCCAAACCATGATCTTTTACATCAATTATTCAGCTTTTCTGATTCAAATGAAAATAAAAATGATTTCGAAAGATTAACCAAGATCATATTGATCTGAAATTGGGCCAAAACTGAAAATACGAATTTATTAACGCCCCTCCCCCCCGGAAAATAGCAAAAACCTGACAATGTCTTTCTACAATCAGAGAAGTACTATCTTTCCGAACGAATAATTTTTCCTCTTTTTCTAAAACAAAATTGCCAAAAAGGATTAAAAATTCAACAATTTTGAATTTCAAATCGAGTGAAATCACGGATCATCAAACTTCACTCATATTCAGCAGGTAAAATATACGTATTCATTCTTGTTACTAACTATAAGGCAATTGACTCTGGAACACTCTAGAACAGGCAAAAAACCTCGTCCTCAAGCCGGAGAGTTTTACTCGAAATCTAAACCGGTTCTTTCGACAGTTTTGACGTCAAAGGTGACCGCATATTCATATATTCGATACACTAACGACGTGCTTCGTGACACAATTGATATTTGCATGACGTCACGATAAAAATCCAAATCCTCCATAAACCATCGTAGATCATCCTCGTGGCCGGGTCGGTCACCGACATGTGGCATTGCAGCAGACAAATCCATAACTTACCATACAATCGGTCGTTGTAGTTGGAGAGGATGTCAAGTAAATTAAAATAATGCGATACCTCTTCGGTCTTTTTCTCGTTACAAGTCGTCATACCTTACTCCTCGATTCCTCTTCACACTCTGTCCATTTGCATTCGCGTACTTGAGAAGCCGATTGAAAGAAACGTCATACAAGTTGCCAAAATTAAACCTCGGTACTTTGGCGCGTCGTGCTATAAATTTTAACGCCGATGAAAAAAAAAAAAAAAAGAGTACTCCGTACAGCCGTACGATAACTTAACGTCATACTTTCGCATACTATACGTATGCGGCATAGTTATAGGTACTACATGCTACATGAACGGGTACGATTCCGGCTTCTTTTTTTTTTCATATGCTCAAAGATTGCGTTTACTTTTACATTGATTGCATCATCTGTCGTATCGATTTTTATCAACGCCGGCGCCTTCGTCATTCTTATCACTCAAACTTATTGTTCAAATAGACGAGAGTAGTAAATAGAATAGGGAACGAATCAGGCCTTATATTCGAATATTTCGCTAATTCAATTTTTCAAGTTTTTCGACTGAAAAACCCCCCATAGTAAGCATTGAACGTAATTGACCAAACTAGGAAGTGATGTTTGTTTTCTCTTTTTGCATCACGTCTACTTCCTACAATATTGATTATTTTTTTCAAAAATTTTCATTTCTCATGAATAGAAATTCGTCAATTTTTTAATTCTGCAGGGTGAAAATTCTCCGACTTGAATGTGAACTTCGATGACTAATGAAGAAAATAAGCTCAAAAAATGCTCCAAATTCTCTTCCAAAATTAAACTTCAGTATTTTTTGCAAAATAAGTAGAAATTGAAATTGAGCCACTGGATGTAGATAATCTATAATCCCACCTTCTTCCAAAATCAAAAATATCCAACAGAATATCCAAAACATGTTCACTTTGAGGTTTCTACTCCTCCAACAAAAGCGCTAAAAATGCCATTATTTTTGGAAAATGGTACGTCGCCATAGTGAATTGTACTGCCACTTTTTGAAAAGTGAATGGAGAAAAGTGACAGAAAGTTATGTTTAGATCTGATAAAAATTCACCCCTCACTCAAATCTTACCATCGCCTAAAGTGTCCCACATTTCTTATTTCGAAAAATATTTGAAAAATCCCAATTTTTTAAGAACTTTTTGTATTAGTAAGAGTCCCTTGAAAATTCAAAAAGTTGTTTATACACGATTTTTTCTCTCTCTTTTCCTTCTAGTCGTCATTTCGAACCAAAATTTTTTTTTTACAATGGAACCTCGAAGGAAACTATTGATTAGTCAGAAGTATAGATTAGAAGTTAATTTTATCTTCGCATATGCTGATAAGCTTTCCTTAGAAATTACGATTAGACGTTGGTCATCCGGTCAGCTGCCTATTTCAAATTGTTCAGAGGAGGCAATATGTAGTTCAATTCAGTGTACCTTCAGAGGCGTGCCGATCAGGGAGGGAGGTGTTCTCCAGACGATTTCAAATTGAGAAAATTAGGAAAGGTGGGTAAGTTGGGTTTCCAAACTTTTCCCCAACATGTCCTAAATCTTTCGAAGTTTAAATTTGGGAAAGTTAAAATTTTTTGTTTTCAATACGACTGGTCGAAAAATTTTCATTACGAGTCTGCAACTTTCTTCCTTTTTCAATAGTATTGGTAAGTAATTTTTTTCATTTTCACCCCGAGATTTTCGACCAAGTTTCGTCCCTGAAGTGTTTGTTCAGCTCAATTTGTTTCTTTAAAACTTTTTCAACACTAGGAAACCTCGTAAAACTGTGGTTAATTTTATGGATAACCATTATCCACGATTTTGACCACACATATAAAAGGTTTCAACATGTGACAAATTATATGGATAGGAATTTTCCATCAAAATTACCGTTTCTAGAGTTTGGGAAAACCCGCAAAACTGTGGTGAATTTTATGGATAACAATTATCCATGTATTTGACCACACATGTAAAAGGTTTGAACATGCGGCAAACTATATAAATAGGGATTTCTCAACTAAATTTTTTTCAAAATTTTTCAAAATTTAGATTTTTTAACTAGGAAAATTATTTTTAAAAAATTTAAAATTTGTAGAATTTTTTAAAAAGTTGTAAATTGGAAAGATTTTTCTCAGTCAAAACCAATCTTTACTGAATTTAAAATGGGAAAAATTTTGAGAAGTTCGGAAAGTTGTAAAATGAAAAATGAAACTGGAAAATTTTTATGAAAGTTGGTTGATTTTTCTGGGACAATAGGTAAAATAGTTGGGAATTTTTCAAGAAAATAAAGTTGGGAAAATTTGAGGTACCCCCTCCCTTCCAGAACCCAAATTCTGAGACTTTCCCTTCCTCCTAAACGACATAGAAAATCGTTGACATCCTTTCTCCTCTTTCCTCCTCCCTCAACTATGAATTGAAAAACGAATATTTCTCCCTGAAAATTCTGAATATTTGAAAACAGAACTGTTTGTGCAATGGGATAAGAGAACAGGAAGAGAGGAGAGAAAACACCACGTCGTAAAACCGAATAAGTTGGTCCACGATGATTTCATCGTCTGAAAGTTTCTGCTCTCACCTGCATCATGCATTACATCAGTCCATCAGTCGTCTGTATCTCGACGTATTTGTAATTGGCTGATTATTCAAATCATTCCTCCGATTATTCTCGAAAGATGAATGAAAATAATCAACAAATTGATCGTCCCAGTGTAAATAAAAATCCACAAGTTACAAAAAAAAAAAAAAAACCGATTCATCATGCATCACCATAGAATCGTTTCACTCTACCCGAAAGACAACCAATGCCCACGGTCGAGAAAAGTACTTACATACATAAAAAGCAAGCAAAGCAAGCAGACAGAAGTACATGCCATATCGTATCGTGCAAGCTTACAATACGAGCCCGGAAACCAGCCCGATTGGATTCAGTCTATTTAATTGGTGTAATCTAATAAATTGCGTTATTTCAGCAAAATACCGAACGCGTATGGCCACAAGGTTTCCCATACACAATCTCGAGTAATACACAGTCACAGGTATTAGAAAATTTATAACGTCGAAAAATTCAAACATATACGAGCGGTTTTGAATTACACAGACAGACGACAGTATGCCTCGTGTAAAATGTACAACGTGTCATCGTCCTTTAATTGTACAGTACTTTATTAAAAGCATCGTACAATTGTCCATACGAAAGAAACCGAGCTCAGCCGAAAAATCTACAAAGCCGCATCGATCAACTCGACGCCTAATTAAATTATCAATGAAAAATAGACGCGGAATTATCGCGAAAAAGGGAAGAAATTACGAAACTGCAGAACAAGGAGAGAAAGTGAGAAGCTTTCGAGCGTCTGTGGCATTTGGTGATTTTTACCAACACCTCGAGGAAGGAGATAGCTTTGGCACAAATAGAGCTCGCAGAGCAACATATAAAAGAGTACACAGAACACACACAACATACAATAGAGAATGGTCGAGTGTTGATTGATCGATTTACCTGATCGCCGGCGCCCAAATCTTCTATACTTCGATTTATGTGTACTCCAGCTGCTATATTCGGTGATTGTTCGTCTAATGCCAGCATTACCGTACACGTTTTGTAATCGAATCCTGTCAATAGGTTAATTTTCAAATCAGACAAAATATTTATCAACAGCTAATCAACGTAATAGAATGAAATAATTCAGTCGGCGAATCTATTTTTCTCATGGAGAGGGGATGTGGAGGTGATTTATTTCGAGGAAATTTTAACGTAAAAAATTGTACCTTACAATTTTTTTCCAAAAAAATTTGTGATTATTTCAAAATAAACCGTATGGGTCAAATATCCAACTAGAAGGATGGAAATTTGAACTTCCCTTCTTAATTGAATTTCCAAAAATTGATTAAAATCGATCTTATCAATATTGGAGATCAACAATTCGTTGAAATCGACTCATTGACTGGGAAACGCCCTAATACTTTGACTTGTCATTTTTTTGGTGATTTTCCAGAGAAAAATTCAAGAAATAGGAATTTTGAAATAAATAGGTACACGTCAAAATATAGGTCAAGTAAATTCGACTGAATCAAGTATAATTAATCGCAACGTATTTTTTAGGTGCAATTCGGGCAAAATTCGGATAAAATGAAAAAGGGAGAATAATTTCAATTTTAAAAAATATAGGAGGCCAAATATGGTGAATCTGCCCTTAAAACCGATTCTGACTTTTCTTAGCCAAAATAATATGTGGTCTGTTTGGAAAATAATTTCGACACCAATTTTGGACCCTCATTCAAGCATTTCGGGAGGAGGGGCCAAAATAAGCTTCTTTTTTATCATTTTTTTTATTTTTCATCATTTACAGACAAAATTTTTACGTTTCTGTAGGCAGTTTCAAAGAGTAAAAAAATTTTGAAGAAATTTTTCAAATATTTCTATGCAATTTTTGATTGAAAATTTTCAACCCTCTTTTGGTAAAGAAGGGTCAAAAGTTCAATGAAGGTTTTCCCTCCAATTTAATGTCATTCATTTACATACGAGAATCATTAAAAATTTCAAAGAGATGGAGATTTTTTCGTACTCAGAAGGTTCGATTCATATGAAATCGACACTCATACCTATTGCAAATCTCATAATGCCTCAAAATGGGGGGGGGGTGTGAACAGCCCAAAATGGGGTACCAAGAGTTCGGATTTCTCAATTATGATTTTATGCGATTTTCATCGTAAATCTCAGTTTTAATAATGAACTTTCCACCAATTCAACATTTTTGTGATATACTCTTCTAATCTGAATCAGCCAAAATTGACACGATTTAAATCGACAAAATTGAGTCACTGTAGGAATCGGTAAAAAAATTTACTGATTAAATCAGTGACATTTTATTTTTACTGATTTAAAAATGAAAATTCACTGACTGAATCGGTAATTTTTTCATTGATTGACAGTAAATAATGCTGATTAACTGGAATTTTAGTGATCATCAGTGACTTGATTTTCTCTATTTCATTTTCATCATTCAATTTTCGCTTTTTTCACTGATACAAATTTAGAGAATATCTAAAAGATTTGAATTCATCCGAAAAACGAAAAAAATTAGAAAAATCAAATTCTAGCACATCCTTCCGAGAATACTTGAGCCAGGGGTCCAAAATTTTTTCTCACTGCGTTTCATCTTTTGGGGTAAAAGCGATAGAAATCGGTTTCAAGAGCAAATTCGCCAAACTCGACTTCTTTCCAATCATTGAATTAGAATTTTCCAGTATCTTTGAAAATTTACGTAAAAATTCATTTTTCGACCATCCGATCGCTACCACAGCTCTTCTTACGTACTACACGAGTACTCAAGAGCAAATTACGTGCGCATACGAAACCTCCACATCATCATCGTTCAATTCACGTTTCTAAGTACCGCCAAGCCGACAGTTCGTCTCTCCGTACGCCAATCATTGCTGACATTGTCTTCTACCAAACAAATACGAATATTACGGTGCATACGCGATACACGAGAGCTCATTTTCCATCTATTGTATGTACATCGACGTCCGACCATGTGCAAAATGTGGCGCACGATTTACGGCGGCGATTCGCCGAAAAAAAAAACACAGAAAATAATATAAACGAACGAACGCGCCTTGACCTCGCCCAAGTTTTCGACTATTGTTCAATTTTTCTACTCGAATAAACGTCCCTCTCCCGCTCGCGCCTCCGTACCTACTTTATTTATTATTGTTATTTTATTAGGTACTTAGTATTTTCATTTTTTCGCGGAAAAAATTTCATATTTGTATTCTTCTTTGGCGCGATGATTGTTACGAAACGTTGAGAGAAAGAGATGACCTCAGGGAGGCTATGCTGTAGCTGTACAGATCGCTGTCACGATGAGGCTTATTCATCGTTGACGTCGAGTATTTTCAATATTTGACGATTTTTATTTATTCGACGTTTAGCAAGGCAAATGAGCGAATTGGCTCGAAATTTTGGGACTCTCCAGTTCAAAAAATCGTTCTTTCCAACAGTGAAGAATTTGTAGTTACTGAAATTATTCGAGTATCCAAAATAAATTCTATCACGACATAATTTTCAAAATATACAAAATTTTTCATTTTACAATTTTTCTAAAAAATATCTTTATAGATGTAAAATTTATTGAAACGTCGAAAATTATATTTTTTCAATTTTATCACGATGCACTGACATTCCTCTATGATCATCAATCATCATTCTATTTCTTTTTCTACATTCATACTTGATAATTATTTCGACAACTTCTACATTCAAATACATCCTTGCTAACTTTTTTTTTTGCGAAATAATCAACGCAACGCAAAAAACAATTGAGTTCAATCTAGTAACATTTTCAACATCAGATTCAAACCAAACGGAGAAAATGACTTCAAAATTGCATTCTAAACAGAAAAACACAAGTTTTTGAGATTACTCAGCTCAAAAAAATTCGAGGAAGTGATCATCGATATTTTTCATTTTTGAAAACAAATTTTAATTTGAAAAGATAGCAAGTACTTTCGAGTTTGTAAAATTAGAAAAAATTTCACACAATCCGAAAAATTTCAATTTTACTCCTCCAACAATGCCAACTTCTATTTGTTCCAGAGATACCTATATTACCTACCTCAGAATTTTTCAAATAATAAATACGAGAAATCTTACGTTCTACGCAATTTCACATTTTTCACAAAAATCTCAAAATGAATCGGCCAAACTGATTGCCACCATATCACAATTTCTATTGATTCACGCTGCTCGTTGTATATTTTACGTGTAGGGTTTCTTCTGTTATTCCTACGTACGTACTACGTACACCACGTATCATTATTTAAACGCCCTCTTCGCCACCTTCTCACCATCTCCTTCGTACTGCTCATTTCCAAAATATAAAGAAACATCAACACTCGGTGACATCAGAAAATCTCGCCTTGTCGGGTTGTGTCTGGTAAATTGACAATAAATCACAATTTCGACGACATTCGCCAACGTATATCTAGATCTACATAATTGTTAACATTTCGTAATTCGTAAGTAGATCTACGACCGTATTCATTGAAATCGACGAGTCGAAGAACCTACATCGGTGGTTGTTTTTAAAAACTCAAACTAACGGACTAGTTCGCTATTGAACTTGAAATCAGAAAGGAAAACGCATGTGGTCTCAGTCACACTTAGTAGTAAAATCGAAAAAGAACCCCATTCATTATCATAATAATCGAGATGAACTCCGTTTCGCGATAACTGCTCTTCACACCGCCTAAGATGTGTTTTTTTTTTGCACTAAATACACTCTCATTGTCCCAGCCACCCAGAGACCTACCAAGACAACACTAAATAATATTCATCATATGCTTTTGTATTCGCTGATTCTCTCTACTGGGTACCACGGTAATGTAAAAGAACCAAATCAATCGCGACTCCATTTTTCGCCATGTCCTTGCAGTGGCGAAAAACTGCCACAGGCCATCTCTTCCCTTTTCTCAAGTGTAACACAATCGATATACAAGTCTGAGTACACCCGCCCAATATCGTACAATTTGTCTGTCTCGCTGCCGCTCCATCTTTTTCTTCTTTCCACGATTTTTCCGCTCTCATCGCATCGTTCGGCTCGCATGTGCACGTGGTTTTATCAATTCTAATTAGTCGGCGGTTTTCACAAACGGTGGTGGGCCCGCGTCGCGACCCAGTCTTCGCCGTATTAATTAAACAACGCTGAACAAGTTTAAAATTAAAACTACAGTTGGAGACGAAACGGACGAACGGACCGCGGACTTCTCTCTGTCACTCTATTCGAACTATTCTTCTTCTTCTTTTTTTCAGCTCCATCCTAATATAAGTATACTTGGTTAATAAGTAACGTTATGTAGCAGATAACAGTGGCATATGCTATTTAAACTCGTAAATGAGAAATCAATTAACTAGTTATTCAACCAGTTGGAAATGCATAAAAACGTAAGAGACCAATTTGTCGAGTCGTTTCGCTATTTTCTTCAAAGATCGAATTGACTGAGGATGCGCTCACGTGTATCAACACTGAGTGTAAAAAAAAACTCAAAAGAGGACGTTTTGGGGAAAAATACAAATTTTTGAGAAAATTGATAAATTTTCCGCAGATTTAGGAAAAAAATTGAGATATTTTAAAATTTTCGACTCTTTAAGTAAATTGAGCAGCGATATGATCAATATTTTATGCCTAAATACCTATTGACTAGAAGAAACATTTTTAAGAACATGGCTAGAGAAGAGGTGAATTTACTCTCGAGCAGTTTCGAGCTCATAAACACCACAAGTGGCGTACCTGGATTAGAACTTTGCCCTTCTCCCTCGCGTTATTTTCAATTAAGTGTCGGAAATTTTAAAAAACCGTCCTGATTTTTTTTTTGGCAAATTTTTCGAATTATGAGCATTTTAGGTATACAAAAAAAAAATGACCGAATGAAAAAAACAACTCAATGTCGGATTCGTGTTCTGTGAGTCAACTTCTTACGATCATTTTACTCAAAGTCTCAAAATTCACTTTTTACATTGATTTTTATTGGAGAAAAAATGAAAGCAAAATTCTGAAGAAAAAAATAACTTTTAGTAGCTTTTTTGATGTGAAAAGTGACCAAAAAATGAACAAAACGTACCAAAAATTCATTTTTTTTCGAGAATTTTTTCAAACAGTTTTCTGGAGGGAAGGGGTAATTTTTCTGTAGTTCTCTGCAAACATATCGAAGATACATTAACCGAAACGATATCATAACTAGTGAAAACCGTTTTTCAAATTTTCTTTGAAGAATTTTGAAACACTGAAATTTTTACTTGAAAATTTGAATTTTTGCTCGAAAGTGCAAAGAAAAAATGACTTTTGGGAGGAAAAAGTAACTTACGTGACCTTTTAGACGTGAAAAGTAACCAAAAGTCCCTCAAATCCAAAAAAGTGACCCGGTATGATGCCTGCACTTATTCATAAAACAGTGAAAAATTCACTAAAATCAAACTCTGATTGGAATATCAGTGAAAATTCAGTAACAAGTCAGTAAAAGATCTAAAATTCAGTGAAATGTTTAGAAAAATCAGCGAAAATCCGCTGAAAATCGAATAACTTTGCTGATTTTTCTCGAGTTACAATTCCCGGCTATTCTTGTAGCTACTTTTCATTGATTCGAAATGAGAGAGCAAGGAGCAAGACAACCAAAAGTTGAATGATTGGATTTCATTCAATGTTGTTCCATTTTCGAATCCCCCCCCCCCCCCCCAGCAATCAGAAACGGTATTCAATTAATTTTGCAGAGTCCAATAAAGGGAATGCCAAAAAGAAAATTTTAGAATTAACTTCCTCATACATAAAAAAAAACAGTCAGGAAAATCAGTGAAAAATTTTTCACTAAAAATAGATCAGTGAGGAAAATCACAAGATTCACTACAAATTCAGAAAAATTTATGAATTTAGCTGAAAAATCAGTGAATTTCGCTGGTTTATCCTGTGCTGCAATTCTGACTGTTCATCAGGTGACGTTTCACTGATTCAGCATGAGAGAGTAATTTTTTCGATAACGATCTGCTATGTTGATGATTGTGAAAAAATAGGTACGTGGAATTCCCATTCTAGTTTAAATCGCTCAAAATTTCAACTCTTCGTCTTAAAGCAACAAATATTGAGGTTACCTGGAAAACTTTTTTTTACATTTCTTTATTCTTCTTGAACGGGTTCTGTAGCTATTCAAAGAGGGAAGAGGTACCTACACCTAGTATCTACTGTTTACGAGATGAGACTGAACTGTATTGAAATAGAAAAAAGTCAATTTCTGACTAATTTTGGGTCACAGAACACCAATGATATCAAATATCAAATAACGCAATTTTCTTGTAAAACTCTATTCAATTTTGGAAATGAGAAATTTTAAAGGAAGAATTGATTATAAGGGAAAAAACGACCTCATATTCGTGTTCAGCCGGTCAAAATACTCTGAAATCACTCTTTTCTGCAATTGTTTCACTCAAAGTTTCAAATTTTTTTTCTTGTGATAAATCTGAAAAAAAAGAATTTTGAAACTTGCAGTAAATTCAAACATCCCAACACATTTGTAGGTGCACCAAAATTGTTGAAAAAAAATCAATTTCAGGAAATGTAACTTTGTGCCAAAGAACAGAAAATTTCCTTAATTTTCGTTGAAGGAGGGGGTGAGGGATAAGGTGAGTTTAGGGGTTCAAAATTTAATGAACATTTTTTTCTAGTCAATATAATATACTTACACCACTTGAGATATTTAGGAGCCTAAAAGCAGTAGAAGCCAAATTCGTTCCTTATCCAGCCCACCCTTCGAAATATTCTGTTAAAATTACGAAATCTGATGGCAATGAAATTCAATAAATTTCATCTGCGATTTGAAAAAATATACTCAAAATTATGGTAAAACTGCAACTTTTTCAAAATTTGCTCAAAAAAACTTTTTTTTTAGTTCCCTCAAAATCGAACCCTTTCCATGATATTTGAAATATAATTAGGAGTAGGAAGAGGAGAAGGGTACGTTGAAAATTCATCAAAGAAAATCGTCGATTTTTGGGCTCTCTCTGCCCTCCAATTCAGCCTCTCTCCGGAAAAATAATTCAACCAAATCGTTTCCTTCTTCAAACTGAACCAGAAAAACATCAAAATTCGCTCGATTACCGATAATTTTCGGGATACTTCGTATCAACCCTGCAATTAATCGATAAGAATCCTGTTCAAGAGCGGCTCGAAATATTTTACGTGTTTAAATTTCGACCATATCTATACAATGTGCCACCGATATACATTCGATTTCAAGTGGAAATTACATCACACTCGAGTCGAGATTACGCCATAAAACTAAAACAAGGCAATCGGGGGGACCGAGGGCAGAACCGCGCATCAGGTAAACGATTGCGGCGAATTTGGCCAACTCGAACGGAAGAGTTCGCGTCGAATTTGAGGAGTATTTCCGAGTGTTTTTGGCAAACCGACGCAGCGACTTCTTCCTTTTTTGGCCGGCAACCCTTTTTTGCCAGTTCGCTTACTCGTAAACGCACCAACGCGCATCGATCACAAATATCGCAGCAGCCGGTTCATTAGAGAGAATACGAAGGCGAAAAAAAAATTCTACGAATTATATATTTGGCGATTCGTAATTTCGCACATGACGCTGGCGCGGCGCGTTCGACGCGGGTCATCGCACTGCTGCTGCCAAGGTTCTCGAGAATTTTTTTTCCTCTTTTACGTACGTATACGTTCACGTTCGTATGCACTTGGACCGGCATCGCAGAGGCAGATGCGAAGGAGTGCCCGACCAGACGACCTATCGAATTACCCGGGCGCGAGACGAAAAAAAATTCACTCGCCGCAGCAGGTAGGTATTTTTAGAGCTTTTTTTTGCACCGCATCTTTCGCGCAATCTCTAATTCTTGGACGTTTTATAGGTATGTAGTATCTACGTCTACGTATAGTTTAGTTACGGGCGAGGTCGGCCCTTGGAATTGGAAACGCGATCCGATATGACGAGTGTAAACGACCGACGAAGATCGTGAAAAATTGACGCTGCGACCTTGTCCGCAGGAGGTTTTTACGTCTTTCGAATTTACAAGACGCGGACGCGGTGCCAAGGTGCCATGCCAGGTACCTAGCATACGTACGACGACCAGCCGCCGACCAAGACGAGTTTCCAGCATTTTAAACCGTCATGCCCACTACCTACCGTCCGAGAACCTGTACAGCATACCTGCAGACCAAACAGCAAAAGATTTACCGAAAATGCACCGCAATCGTTCAAAACACAAAACATAGGGTGTCTCGCAAACGCCAAAGTAACCCATCAATTGTGTACCAAGAAAACCGTTCATTGTTGTCAAGATTTATGACATTGTAGACTCTTGTCAACGCGCCATAAATCACGAAACGTCGCGTTAGGGCGCTTCAAACGAACCGTTACCCGGTAAAACCCGGTTCAGGAGTCCTCAACCTCATTCATACACATTTTTACGTACTTAAAAATCTCCAACCAGCAGAAATACGACAAGTTTCGAATATAATTTGCCAAGTGTTGAAAATTATTAGTCCATTTTACGTTAAATGGTGGGTTTCATTACTGAACAGTGGAAGAAAATTGGAGCTTGGAAAAAGTTTCCCCTCTCCCTCCCGCCTCCTAAAACCCTTCGTAATAAATTAAAAGATCTCGATAAAAAAAAATAACGAGATAATCTGCAGGACAACTGCATATTCTCGAGAATTTCTAAGCTAAATCCAATCCCTCTACTCTTCGCCCAAAATATATCATAAAAAATCGTAAATTTTTCGAAAAATTCGACACATCTATTTCGGAAATTCGGAAATTTTGAAAAAAAAACATTTTCGAGAAAACCACCAAATTTTTGAACTTCTTGGAAATTTTCATCAAAAATTTTCTACTTCCTAATTCTGAATCAGTGGAAAGTCACTGATGAACGGTCAGAATTGCAGCACAGGAAAAACCAGCGAAATTCACTGATTTTTAACGAATTTTCACTATTTCTTCAGCCAAATTCATGAACTTTACTTACTTTTCAGTGAATTTTCACTGATTTTTCAGCGATTTTTCTCACTGATTTTCACCTGTGCTGCAATTTTTACCTGTTTCTCAGTGATTTTCAATATTTTCATTGAGCTATACATGCGAGGGTCCTGAAAAAAAATTCAACAAACTAAACATTTTTCAAAACTTGTGCAAATTTCTATAGAAATTGCAGTTTTTAACCAGCAGACCATATTTTTGAAATCCTGCGTGATTCAACAGTAATTGTTCCATTTCGAAAATTATTTCTACAAATACATATATGAATCTGAATATAGAAACCACCTTCAGGGGTCAAAAATTGGTTTTCGAGGAGGCATTTATTTTGTGATTCCGGGTCCGGGTCAATTTCCCCCTATGCGTTTTCCTGAATGGGAAAAATTCAGAAAAATTTATTCCAAAATCTATTTTTCCAAATTTATTATTATGTCATTTTTTCCGAATGTATTACGACGAAGAAAGTGGTATATTTTAGTAAGAAGATCTGGAAAACTTTAAAACAAACTTAAAAGATACAGAAAATTGTTTTTGAAAAAACTGCAACATGCATAATTTTTTCGTGTTTTTTGAAGGAGGGGAGGGGGTGTACAAAAAGTAAGAAATGAAAAAATCGAAAATTTCAATTTTTGAACTTCTTTAGACGATATTGCGAATAGAACAATGAGATTCGAAACAAAAAATTGCAAATATCCAGATTTTTTTTTCACAAAAATTTCTCTCACTTCGCTGGGTTACAAGTATTAATCCGGTGTACTTTTCAAGAACGATTTCATCTGATTTCTGCAGATTTCCTAGACCTTTTCAAGTCGAGACGAAAATTTATTGTGCACTTCAGTTTTGACTGAGTTTCAGCACTTCGACAAAATTTCCGAAAAATTTTGGCCAGATATGCATTCCCATGAAAAAATCGAAATTTTGATGATTTTCAATCACTTTCTGAAAATTTTATCATCGCCATAAAATTTGAACGAAAAAGAACGAGATGAAAAATGATCCACTCCCCTCTCCAATTTCTTCCCCTCCCAAAAATGAAACAATCCAGATGTTTTGCAGACTTGATAAATTTCTTTTTAAAAAAAAAGTCATCTCAATTTTAAAAAAAAGAGAGCGTGAAATAGGAAAACGAATCAAAAAAAAAACAAATTAGAAAAAGAATACAATACGAAAAAATGAATTTCATTCACTTAAAATGCAGGGCTTTTAGAGAATTTTTCATTTCCAGAAAATGCAAAATTTGATCCACACTTTCCCTCCTCCCACCAAAAATTCATTATTACAAAAATTGAAATATTCCCAAAGTTTAGGAAATCTAGGGTGCGTTCACTTTGGGTTTGAAATAAGGTATTACCTTATTTTTAAGTTATAAACAAACTTTCATAAGGGCAAATTCATTCTTTTCAATTTTGATAATTTAATAATTACTGGCTGGGGATGGCAATTTTTCTCAACTTTACCCCACTAGAATGAATTGAACAAAATTTTCAAACAGCATAATCCTGCAGTGGCCAATTAATTATGGTGTGAGGAAAAAATTATGGTTTGAACAAATCTTTCGGAAACGAAAAAATCTGATTGGCTGATTTCTTTGTTTATACCTTATAAATAAGAAAATACCTTATTTCAAACCCAAAGTGAACGCAGCCCTACTCTGTTTACAAAAAAAAATATCGTCATCAATTTAAAAAAAGGGACGACAAATGAACGAGGAAAAAAATAACCTTATCAAAAATTGAATCATAATTAAGAAAAAATTGACTTTCAATCAAAAAATCAGGACTTATTTTTAGCCACACTCCGTCACTTCCAAGACCTTCACATCACTTTCATCTCTTCTGGGACTACTAGTCACCTTCTATCAAGCTCCTGGTAAAATGTCGATGAAAAAAATGACTTTTTTGTTTCAAAGTATTCGAATTCTCAGAGAAATTTAAAACCAGAAAAATTTAGAATTTTCAAAATCACTCGAATTTTCTGCTTACAAAATTCCACAATGGGAATCGTAATATTTCTTTTGTAATAATCAACTTTCATGCCAGCTCAATTTTGAAATTGGTTTAAAAATATTATTATCTCAGGGTTTCTATAATTTTCGAGACACTATCTTTATAATGATCATTGATCAATCATTCAAGTTTTTTGGTGTAAAATTTTTCGAAAGGACATCTATCTTTTGAATTTTAATGACAAGACTACATTCATTCAACTTTTTTTGTTCAATGGCACCCAATCAAATCGATACGTTGCGAATGGGAAAACCACCAATCAGCTACCCAATATTTCATCTCATATCCGTATCATTGATTCATAAAGATTAATTGGCATCTGTCCGAAGAATCACTGAACCGGTTTCACAGACGCAAGAACAAAAAACTTATCAATTTTTATTTGAATTTTACTATCTCGCCGTTTCGTATCATATTTCAACTTTATTTCGTATCTGCAATTTATGAGGATTTATTGGCAACCGACTTGGAATCATTGAACCGGTTCCAAAAAATGCGAAACTCGTTAAAGTCGCTCCGATATCTGGGTAAGAGACTCTATTTGGTGATCTTTTGGAGGCGTCCAGCTCGGAAATTATACCATTGGCGCGGCGGTACACTCGGAGCAAGGATACCGTCGAAGCATTTGGAAAAGTACAGCGAGAGGGCCGCAGATGGTCAATTTAGAACAAATACATTATGTCGAATAAATTAATGGAAACGGATCGCCGCTGCCGCGGAGTCATTTATTTATAAATCAAGTTCGCGCCGAGTCACCGCATCTTCTGTGGTATAGGTCACCGCAATACCAAAAGAGCCGGACCCGATGTCCATTTTTAATTTATCGGTGCGATATATTAAACCATGGACAGTAGGGCAGGGACGGAGAGGCGCAGAGTCATAGACATAGGGACAGAGACAGAGACAGCGAGATAAAGTACGTAAGTCTAAGTATAATATGTAATGTGCGCTAATTGACGCGCACCACGAGCTAGCCGGTGGTTCGCGCGTGCGCAGATCTCGGTAAAAATGTCGATAAGACCAGTTGAAAGTTTAAACGATTCGAAACGATTAATTTGCGTGTGCCCCAAAGGTCAATAAATCGTTCGCTCGGTCCGCTGTACGCGAGTGCGAGACCGCATAATGATGCTGGTAAATTATCATTACGGCGGATTATATTCGTAGCACATACGACGCAGATTTATTATTCGGCGTTGTTGAATTTTATACCATACCATGCCATGCCATGCTATGCCAGCATCGCGTTAATTGATCTCTATGGCTCCGGCTGCCGCGGCGTCGCAGGCAACGCCGTTCGATGACCAAGGTGAGACTTACCGGACCCCTCGCTGCGTTCATACAATGTGCTCTCTGCCTGCAGTCTACATACGTATCCATCTTCAAACCAATCCATCTCATTCTCTCTCACTCTGTACGCTTCTCCGCTGGCCACACCGCCGTCTTCTCATCATCGCACCAGCAGACGCAATTCAAATGCAACCGCCAAGGTCATTAAAAAGTTATAAATTTTTCAACCAGTTCGTCTTTCGCGCGCCCTCTCCACCGCCGACCAAATTTTCTTCAATCCGGCTTGCGACCAGCCATTGCCTGCAGGCTGATTGCATCCGAGTGTATTTTGAAGACTTTGAAATGGCCATTAATCGAAATTTAACAACTCGAATTTGATACTCGCGCGAAAAGAATAAACAACCGACGAAATCATTACGTATTGCAGCGCGATTCTGCTCGAGATCAATCGCCAGACTCGTTTATTGAGTGTCACATTGATCTGCGTCGCCAAGTCGTTAATATTTATTAACGCAATTGAACCGAGAGGTGAGCCGGGAGTTTGACAATTTTTTTCACCCAAATTGAATGAAAATTAGACGATAATTTACGACGCTTGGCGTGTTGGTAAATTTTGCCAAATTGAAAGAAAAATTAATGAGAGTGATGACGAAGCGAACCTCGTCCGTTGCTTTATTGTAATTTAGCGAAATCGTAAAAGGGTAATTGCAAGCCAACAGATTTTACGAATGGGCGAGGTGAGTTGGGGTTTCGGGGACGGCAGGGCATTTCAACGAGTGGTTCTAGCTTGTTCGAGTAGTTCGAAAAGCAATTCGGCCAGTTCTAAAAGATATAATGGGCAGTTCAACGAGTAGATAAAAATACAATCAACGCAACGGCGAAATTACCTAATGTAAAAAATCGGCGGAATGGAAATGTCAAGCTTTTACATTTTTTTTAAAATTTTTTCATTTTAAGAATATCCTCTTTTTTATCCGTCTATTCACGAAAAAAGGAAAATCTGAAAATTCTTGCTTTTTTCTGGTTTTTTGACTGTTAATGGTTCATATATTTTGTTTTTCTAGCCATGCAGATACCTACCATGTAGATATTTTATTTTGACCATAGAAATGATTTTCAAAAGATTTATATAAGCCCCCCCCCCCAAAAAAAAAGCTCGGGGTCTTGACCTAGAATTTACTTGAATGAAGAATTTTCGAAACATTGTTTCAAAATTCTTTCAATTTTTAGTAAATTTTTGAAGATTCATCAATCATCATTGGTCATTGAACGAAAAAAATGTGAAAAAACAAAAAACCTAATAAGTACAGAAGCAGTAGAAAATTTGGTTTTTGCCAATTATCAGCCTTATGAAGGTAAATTTTCCATGTTTCAGTCATTATGCAGCGAAAATGAGTTTTCAAATTTCCACAAAAGACGTAACAAATAATTTAGACAGTTAAAAATCGAGTTTTTATTTGCAGAACTACATAAGTATTTTCGATCGCTAGATAAGTAGTTTTTTTAATCAATATCCAAAAGTTGAATTAAAAGCTGGTAAAAATCAAAACACAACTGAGAGGTCGAAAATCGCGCCCAGAGTTTTTTCTACTAAATTACTTCGAAGGAAAGTGGGAACTAAATTTTTGGCTGTTGAAATAAATTCCCAAGATTTTCAGGAGAAATCTGATATTCCTGGGAAAATTCAAAACTACTTTCTAATTTTAAATCAGTGAAAATTATCTAAAATCACTGGGGGTCACTGAAAAACAGTCAGAATTGTAGCACAGGAGAAGATCAAGAGAAAAAATTTTCACTGAAAACAAATCAATGAGGAAAATCATTGGAAAATTAGAGAAAAATCAATAAAAAGTCAATGAAATTTATGAATTCGGCAGAAAAATCAGTGAATTTTGTCATTTTTTCCTGAGCTGCAATTCTGAAGGTTCATCAAGTGACTTTTCACTAATTCAGGGTGAGAGAATATCCTGAAAAGGCTTTGGAACTTGTAACGATCAAAAATTTATTATGCAGGGTTTCCACAATATTTCAGAAATAATTTTTTGTGGCGTTTCTAAGTTTTTTAGATTTTTTTTCACGAGAATGTGTGGTGTCCAACAATCTACTTTCACAAAACCACTATTTTTTTACAAGATTTCTATAGGTATAATCCTTTTTCCAATCAGAAAAAGGACTGAAATTCATTCAGAAAATTTTAGACCCCTCCCTCCTACCTACACAAAAACCTGACCTGAGAACTTGAATTCACTACAGAAAAATTTCAAAAATAAGACAAATTCTCCATTTTCAAGTAAAATAATTTTCAACAATCAAATCAAGTTTAGTCATTATGTATAAGGTTGTCTACCAAATCACGCGCGTAAAACTTCGAATTTTTTCAAGTTGAAAATAAAAAAATTCTTCAAAATTCGTTGCATTACCTTTTTACATCCCCCCACCCCGCACAAAAACCCCTGCCATAATTTCGGCCTGCATAAGTAAATAAAAAATATGAGTATAAAAATCAATCGAGAGATGTAATTTTTTTTTTTTTGAAAAATAAGTAATAAAATAAACAACGTAACACTTTTCCAGACGATTTGATTTTATATTTTCAATTTCGAAAAAAAAATCATAACTTCCCGGACCTTTTCAGATTTTCAAAATTCTCCGGCTTTTCAATCATAAAAATTCGAAATTTTCTCGATATTCGAAGAAAATTAAAATTTCCCGAAAATTTTTTAGGTATGTATTTCATTTGTGAAATTTTAATTCCTTTTGATTTCCGAAGCTAATCAAAAGGTAAATTACCTTCAATCTTTGCATTTTTAAAATAGCTTTTATTTAAAAAATCTCAAAATACTTTCTGTTGGCACGTCAGCATTGAGACAATTTTTGACACGCCGATCGAGTGACTAATCCTTGTAAATTTTTCGAAATCATATGGAATGCTGATAACGTTCATCCGGTCCGAATTTTTTTTTTGGAAATTCTTTCGCAGTTCTCTCAACGAAATGGTATTTCACTATCGAAGGTCGAATTTCATCACACTCGATTGCACGAAGCCCTCTACTCCCCAATACATACTTTAGTCGATAATCAGGAAATTTCCACCTATTACTCATACTCATACGAATCGAAAGTCAACACCGCTTCGCACCGCACCGCACCGCACCACGTTTCAAATGGAAACCTACGTAGACTACGTACGTAGACCAAGTAGAAGTACCCATCGTTCTAAGGTTTTCGGCTAATTACACAACTTCCGGTGATAAGTCTACAATGATGACGTCTTACACACATCGCCTCGTTCGGATCCTTTTGAGTAATCGAGTATCGCTGGCTCAGCGTTCGCGTCATGCCATTTAAATCCTCATCACGGCTTAAGATTAACGTTAACGACCACCTGTCTCTAATCTACTCCTAAATAATCATTTTTCGCAGCGTGCAAATTAAAATATAATCCTCGCGATAAGCAAACACGCGTACGCAACGCTGCCAAATTCTGGCCATTCTTTTCGCCTCTAGTTTTTCGCATTCGCGTTCATTTCATTTCTAATCAATCGACATCGATTGTCGCTCGAGACGGCGGTGACTGAGTTCTTGGCTACGATATCAACCTTTTCAATAATTTTCAAATCTTTATTCTTCCACTCGAATTGATAATGTCATCGTGTAGCGTGTACGTGTATTGAGCACTCACCTATACAATCGCACAACTCACGAGTACCTATAGAACTCGAATTCGATAATGAGCACACCCCATCGAACACCATGCTTGGTTGTTATGACTTCGCGTAATCGACGCAGTCTAAACAATATCTACCTTTGTGGTGACCAAGTCGCCGCCACATCCCCTCGCTTCTTACGTATCTGTAAGTACATACACATAGTCGTTGACACCATCCAATCAACCTCAAACGTTCAGCAGGTTTCCAATTTTCCGCGGTAAAGTTCGAAATTAGACAATATTGCCACACGCCGCCTCGTACAGACGGAAAGATCGCTGATAATCTTTTATTAATTTATTATGATTTCGTAGCATCGTATCGTACCATCATCAGACTCGAAATTGGATTTCAGCATGAGGCTAGTTACCTACGTAAGACTATATCTGTGTAGTTTTATCAACTCGTTAAAACTTTACCAAACGTAATATTCGAATCGATTGATAACCCAGATTACCAAATGAAATCGACCTCGACGTAATAAAAATCGTCGACAAAGAGAATACAAAGAATCCAGATACGAAATTAAGAGTAAGACGAAATAAAACAACAAAAATAAGACACTTGGACTTGATCATCCTTCATGGCAATATCGATAAAGACCATAATGTGAAAATTGGATTCTTAACCCTATATAGACCACCAGTGCCAAAAACGGCACTACAATGCATTTTTCGAAAAAAAAACCACCTGGTGCCAAAAACGGCACTAAATGTATTTCCTCAACATTGTAGTGCCGTTTTTGGCACGAGGTGGTTTTTTTTCTTAAAAAAGCATTGTAGTGCCGTTTTTGGCACCAGGTGGTTTTTTTTTGGTGGTCTACCTAGGGTTAATTTTGTTTTTGTTGAGTAGTTTATTGGAATCACCAAATCAAGATGTAGGTTTCGAGATTTTTTTTGGTAAAAAAAAAAGAGTTGAAAGGATTTTTAAAACACTAGTTCCTCAAACGATCTTTATCAACCGACAAATTCAGCTCAATTAGGGAGGAGGGGGAGGGGTCTTTTCAAATTTTTTGGGTTGAATACATACAGTAGGAAAAAAGTATGAGAAAAATATTTTTGGGTCAACAGATTTCGAAAAATTTTGGAAAATGGATTGAATTCACTTACATTTTCAAGAAATTGAAATCAATATATTGAACTGAAAAATGCATATGTACATGAGTAGGAAAAGATATTACAAAATTTTGAATTTTATGAAATCATTTTAGAATTGAAATGAAATAGTTTAGGAAAGTAGAAAAAGGGTACAACTTTGTTCATGAAAAAACCAGTTTTCACTTGAAGACTCATTTTCTTAGGAACTACTGGATCTTCAAAGTTGATTTATTTAGGGGTATCCTAGCAATATTTCAACGAAAGGGTTTACGAAGAATACCAACTTTATCACAAAAATTTCGTTAAATTTTTCAAATCAGTGTTCGAATATAGAAGTAAATTGAACAAAAAAAAATTGAAAAAATTGAAATCGGAAAAAATCCTTTTGTGGAATTGAAAAAGAAGTATTTTTGAACAAAATTTAAAAAATGAAGAAAATCGGTCGAGTAGTTCCAGAGAAAATGAGGCAAGAAGTGAAAACGGGGTTTTCCATGAAAAAAGTAGTACTTTCTTTCCATTTTCCCAAACTATTTCATTGCAATTCTAAAATATTCCCACAAAATTCAAAATTTTGTAATATGTTTTCTTACTTATGAACTGTATGCATTTTTCAATTCAAAATATTAACCTTAGGTAGACCACCAAAAAAAAACCACCTGGTGCCAAAAACGGCACTACAATGCTTTTTTAAGAAAAAAAACCACCTCGTGCCAAAAACGGCACTACAATGTTAAGGAAATACATTTAGTGCCGTTTTTGGCACGAGGTGGTTTTTTTTTCGAAAAATGCATTGTAGTGCCGTTTTTGGCACTGGTGGTCTGTATAGGGTTAATTTGCCACTTTCTAGAAAATTAAAGTGAATTCAATCCAATTTCCAAGATTTTTCGAAATCTGTTGACCCAAATTTTTTCCTTCATTTTTTTGCTATTCAAAATTGACTTTTTCCCTTCAGTTCTGTATGTATTCAACTCAAAACATTTGAAAAGACCTTCCCTCTCAACTTTCATAGACTTGTTTTTGACGCATACCTAATTCTAGATTCAAAGCTTCATCTTTCTCAATTCCTGTCTCGAGAATTTCCATCAAAAAATAATGGTCAATTACAAAAAAATCAAAATTGATTGTTTCTACAGATCTCACCCCTCCCCCCCCCCAAGAAACAGGAAAAATTGCCCATATGAAAAAATAGCATGTTCCAAAAAAAAGGTTAGTTTTTTCCAGAAATAACAAATTTACAGTTTCAGTCTAAAAAATGTTGGTGAAGTTAGCTTGCAAGATGATCTTCGTCTTCGGATTGCAAGAAGCGAATTTACACGATGCAAGTATAAGTCGTAACTCGTAAAAATGAAGTTATACGTTATTCCCAGTGCTGCCAACTGATGGCCAAGACTTCTTATCACTCCGATGACTTTTTTAACCCTAGGTAGACCACCAAAAAAAAACCACCTGGTGCCAAAAACGGCACTACAATGCTTTTTTGAGAAAAAAAACCACCTGGTGCCAAAAACGGCACTACAATGCTTTTTTGAGAAAAAAAACCACCTGGTGCCAAAAACGGCACTACAATGTTAAGGAAATACATTTAGTGCCGTTTTTGGCACCAGGTGGTTTTTTTTTCGAAAAATGCATTGTAGTGCCGTTTTTGGCACTGGTGGTCTATATAGGGTTAAACATTTTCCAAACACAGAAGGGAGGGGGGTTTTTCTTACCTATATACCTATACCTTTCGATAATTTTCGATTTCTGCTGAGTCATGCCGACTGAGTGCCGCAATACCAATACCGATACGTCATAGAGGACCCTCAACCTTACCTTTAAAAAGAAATTTCAGAATTTTTCCATGCATAGGGTCCGAGAAATTTTGTTTTAAAATTTGAAGATGTAATTTTTTTTCAATTTTTCAAAATCGGGTGAGTCATGCAGGTCGAGTGCCACCAAATTGATAGTGTCATCTTGTAGAGGACCCTAAACTGCAACTTTGCTGAAAATTTCAGAATTTTTCCATGCATACATTTCGAGATAAAAATATCCAAAGATTTGAGTATTTCTCAATGTAAGTAAATTCTGCTGACTCATGCGAGGCGAGTGCCACCAAATTGATAGTGCCACCTAGTAGGGGACCCTAAACCATAACTTTTAACGAAAATTTCAGAATTTTTCTATGCATTGATTCGGAGATATAAATTTTTACAAAGTCAAAGATGTGTTTTTTTTTCTATTTTTCAATTCTGCTGACTCATGCGAGGCGAGTGCCACCGAATCTATAGTGCCACCTAGTAGGGGACCCTAAACCATAACTTTTAACGAAAATTTCAGAATTTTTCTATGCATTGATTCGGAGATATAAATTTTTACAAAGTCAAAGATGTGTTTTTTTTTTCTATTTTTCAATTCTGCTGACTCATGCGAGGCGAGTGCCACCGAATCTATAGTGCCACCTAGTAGGGGACCCTAAACCATAATTTTTAATGAAAGTTTCAGAATTTTTCTATGCATAGATTCTGAGATAGCAATTTCCAAAGATTTGAGTATTTCTCAATGTAAGTAAATTCTGCTGACTCATGCGAGGCGAGTGCCACCAATTTGATAGTGCCACTTGATAGAGTACCCTAAACCCTAACTTTTAACGAAAATTTCAGAATTTTTCTATGCATAGATTCGGAAATATAAATTTTTACAAAGTCGAAGATGTGTTTTTTTTCGATTTTTCAATTCTGCTGACTCATGCGAGGCGAGTGCCACCGAATCTATAGTGCCACCTAGTAGAGGACCCTAAACCATAACTTTTAACGAAAATTTCAGAATTTTTCTATGCATAGATTCTGAGATGGAAATTTCCAAAGATTTGAGTATTTTTCAATATAAGTAAATTCTGCTGACTCATGCGAGGCGAGTGCCACCAATTTGATAGTGCCATCTAGTAGGGGACCCTAAACCATAACTTTTAACGAAAATTTCAGAATTTTTCTATGCATAGATTCTGAGATGGAAATTTCCAAAGATTTGAGTATTTCTCAATATAAGTAAATTCTGCTGACTCATGCGAGGCGAGTGCCACCAATTTGATAGTGCCACCTAGTAGGGGACCCTAAACCATAACTTTTAACGAAAATTTCAGAATTTTTCTATGCATAGATTCTGAGATGGAAATTTCCAAAGATTTGAGTATTTCTCAATATAAACAAATTCTGCTGACTCATGCGAGGCGAGTGCCACCAAATTGATAGTGCCACCTAGTAGGGGACCCTAAACCATAACTTTTAACGAAAATTTCAGAATTTTTCTATGCATAGATTCGGAAATATAAATTTTTACAAAGTCGAAGATGTGTTTTTTTTCGATTTTTCAATTCTGCTGACTCATGCGAGGCGAGTGCCACCGAATCTATAGTGCCACCTAGTAAGGGACCCTAAACCATCACTTTTAATGAAAGTTTCAGAATTTTTCTATGCATAGATTCTGAGATAGCAATTTCCAAAGATTTGAGTATTTCTCAATATAAGTAAATTCTGCTGACTCATGCCGGTCAAGTGCCACCGAATCGATAGTGTCACCTTGTGGAGGACCCTAAAAAATATTTTTGCTGAAATTTGCAGAATTTTTCCATGCATAGATTTTGAGATAAAAATATCCAAAGATTTGAGTATTGCTCAATGTAAGTAAATTCTGCTGACTCATGCGAGGCGAGTGCCACCAATTTGATAGTGGCACTTGATAGAGTACCCTAAACCCCAACTTTTAACGAAAATTTCAGAATTTTTCTATGCATAGATTCTGAGATGGAAATTTCCAAAGATTTGAGTATTTCTCAATATAAGTAAATTCTGCTGACTCATGCGAGGCGAGTGCCACCTAGTAGGGGACCCTAAGCCATAACTTTTAACGAAAATTTCGGAATTTTTCCATGCATAGATTTTGAGATAATAATATCCAATGATTTGAGTATTTCCCAATATAAGTAAATTCTGCTGACTCATGCGAGGCGAGTGCCACCAAATTGATAGTGCCACTTATAGAGGACCCTAAACCTTAACTTTTAACGAAAGTTTCAGAATTTTACTATGCATAGATTCGGAGATATAAATTTTTACATAGTCGAAGATGTATTTTTTTTTAGATTTTTCAATTCTGCTGACTCTTGCGAGGTGAGTGCCACCGAATCTATAGTGCCACCTAGTAGGGGACCCTAAACCGTAACTTTTAACGAAAGTTCCAGAATTTTTCTATGCATAGATTCTGAGATAGAAATTTCCAGAGATTTCAGCAAAGTTACAGTTTTGGGTCCTCTACAAGGTGGCGCCATCGATTTGGTGGCACTCGCCTCACATGAGTCAGCAGAATTTACTTATACTGGGAAATACTCAAATCTTTGGATATTTTTATCTCAAAATCTATGCATGGAAAAATTCTGCAAATTTCAGCAAAATATTTTTTAGGGTCCTCTACAAGGTGACACTGTCGATTCGGTGGCACTCGACCGGCATGAGTCAGCAGAATTTACTTATATTGAGAAATACTCAAATCTTTGGAAATTGCTATCTCAGAATCTATGCATAGAAAAATTCTGAAATTTTCGTTAAAAGTTATGGTTTAGGGTCCCCTACTAGGTGGCACTATAGATTCGGTGGCACTCGCCTCGCATGAGTCAGCAGAATTGAAAAATAGAAAAAAAAACACATCTTTGACTTTGTAAAAATTTATATCTCCGAATCTATGCATAGAAAAATTCTGAAATTTTCGTTAAAAGTCAGGGTTTAGGGTACTCTATCAAGTGGCACTATCAAATTGGTGGCATTCGCCTTGCATGAGTCAGCAGAATTTACTTACATTGAGAAATACTCAAATCTTTGGAAATTGCTATCTCAGAATCTATGCATAGAAAAATTCTGAAACTTTCATTAAAAGTGATGGTTTAGGGTCCCCTACTAGGTGGCACTATAGATTCGGTGGCACTCGCCTCGCATGAGTCAGCAGAATTGAAAAATAGAAAAAAAAAACACATCTTTGACTTTGTAAAAATTTATATCTCCGAATCTATGCATAGAAAAATTCTGAAATTTTCGTTAAAAGTTATGGTTTAGGGTCCCCTACTAGGTGGCACTATCAATTTGGTGGCACTCGCCTCGCATGAGTCAGCAGAATTTACTTACATTGAGAAATACTCAAATCTTTGGATATTTTTATCTCGAAATGTATGCATGGAAAAATTCTGAAATTTTCAGCAAAGTTGCAGTTTAGGGTCCTCTACATGATGACACTATCAATTTGGTGGCACTCGACCTGCATGACTCACCCGATTTTGAAAAATTGAAAAAAAATTACATCTTCAAATTTTAAAACAAAATTTCTCGGACCCTATGCATGGAAAAATTCTGAAATTTCTTTTTAAAGGTAAGGTTGAGGGTCCTCTATGACGTATCGGTATTGGTATTGCGGCACTCAGTCGGCATGACTCAGCAGAAATCGAAAATTATCGAAAGGTATAGGTATACAGGTAAGAAACACCCCCCTCCCTTCTGTGTTTGGAAAATGTTTAAAAAAGTCATCGGAGTGATAAGAAGTCTTGGCCATCAGTTGGCAGCACTGGGAATAACGTATAACTTCATTTTTACGAGTTACGACTTATACTTGCACCGTGTAAATTCGCTTCTTGCAATCCGAAGACGAAGATCATCTTGCAAGCTAACTTCACCAACATGTCTAAAAAACTGTTTTCAGGTGGAAATATTCTCGAAAATATCTTTTTGGAGGAATTTTCAAATGGGAAAAGATTTTCTAACTTTAACAAAAATTTGAATCAAATTTTTTCCAATATTTCTCAATGTGATGATTTTTCAAACGTACTGAGAAAATATTTATCATCCCCCTCCCCTCCACTGGTAAGTTTACGCTCAATATCTACATATAGAAGAAACATCGTCATTAGATTATAGATTGAGAGAGTCGAAGGCCGGCAGGTCGGCTCCAATAATCTGACGACAGTTCAAATTCTCGTAGCTTAGGTGACTCTCAATCTTACAGATAAGAAATCACTTAATCAGCGGCGAGTTGATATCATCAGTCTTTACAGTCAATAACCGATAAGCGTAATGTATACAGAAGGAAGTCCAGAATTTCTCGGCGTAGTTTCTTTCAAGAAATACCGTTTAATATAAACAGAGAGGTAGAAGGGATGGATGAAATGTAGAATCGTACGATTCGAATGTGACTCGAAATTGATATCGTTGAAATTTTTTTCAATGTTGCGAAATTCAATGAAATTCTAAACGTAAGGTCAGTTTTGAAAAAGGAGAGAAGGGATCGTTTTGAGGATATAAAATAGCTTAGGGTCAAAAAGGGAGGGACTACGTTCAAAATTTTCGACTTCATAAAATTCAAGACCAACTTCTCAGCAAGGACTAATTTCAGTGGTTAGGGAGGGGGAAAAGAAAGGGGTATAGTTACAAAAAATACTAAAAATGATTTCTATTGATAATTTCAGTTACATAAATCTGAGCAAATAAAACGGATATATTTCTTCGAGTATAATAATTCTCGAAGTAAAAATGATCAGGGGTTTGCCATTCGTTCAAACCTCCCTTGCACATGAGTACATTTCCATACAAGGTACAAGGACAAAACAATACTTCACAAATTCGCAATGACATTGGTACTGGCACTTTTGGCAGAAGCGTTTTAAGCGCAGGGACAAGACAAGACAGCACATCTTGAAAAAAAAAACGAAATCGGTACTCGTCGATCAATTAGAACAATCGACTAAAGATTTGTCCCACCTTTATAATATTATCTTAATGAGCAATAACCAGAAGAAAATCTTCCGCTAGATTATCAAATTCCGAGAAATCTGTTGTCGTAGCAGCACAATCGTGCAAATTGCGCGTGTATCGTTCATACCTATTAACACCTTTGAATAATCCGATTGAAAGTCGTCGTTTTCAACTAGATAGTAATCGTCTGATCAATAAAGATCAGCTCGTAAAAAAATACCATTTCTTTTGGTACGTAAATCTCCGAATGTACCTAAGGTACTTATGAATTATACGCAAGCGGATTCCTGGCGTATGCCGCATATTCAATAACCATTTTTTAATTTGCAAAAATAATGCTAAATTTTGAGTATCTTGATTCGTGGCAAGCAAGCATACCCCAAATGCGATGGTAATTTAACATTTTTTCAAAATCCCGCGAGTTTATGATACCCCATGCTCGTCGTAATCGTATATGAATTTTCTCCCAAATTTTATCTAACATGCCGAAAATATCCTCGTCCGACGAGCATACCCTCATCTATACGAGATGGATCGAAAAAAATATCAAATTTTGACGAAAATTTATGAGGTAGTTGTTTGAGCTTTGAAGTCCAGAAAGGGACACAGCTAGGAAATCTCAGAGTAGGATCTTTTTTTTTTTAAGGAGGTTCTGGGCACTTTTCGATAATATTTAACCGCAAGAAATTCTGACCAAGCTTTAAAAATGGGAGGAGATGGTATATCAGCTTCAACACCTCTTTCTAAATTGAATATCACTTTTTACTTTTTCAAAAGTCTACTGGATCTGAAAAATGCAAACTTAGGCTATTTCCCGAGATTTTTCAATCATTTTCGTCCCATTTTTCTTACTTCAAGTTTATCCAAAAAATAACCCTGTTTTTCATCAATAAATTAAAAAGTTATCAAAATCATCAAAAATTATTTTCAGTAATCAAAAAAATTGTTGCTTTAATTTTGAAAGATTCGAATGAACAATTTGAATTTGAAAAAAAACCTTCTAATTCGCAAACTAGTATAATTTTTTCATTCATTGGATGGGGCCAAAAGTGATATCTAATTTTGAAATCAATTGTTCAAAGAGACGGAAAATTTTGAACCTCGTCTTTTTTAGTAGGAGAAGGAGAGACCGAAGTTCCTAGAAATTGGCATAACTCAAAAGTTGCCAAAAAAAACACTTTTTCACTTTGAAAATGGTTCCACTTTGAAGTCCCCAAGCTCCATCCTCTTCCAGACAACGAGACTCAAAATTTTTCTGGCCTCCGAATCAAGGCTGTACCTCACCAATTATCGTCAAAATCCACGATATTACATTCGATCCACCCCAACATTTGTCTAATTCTAAAATGAATCCCAAACTAGTAGATATAGCATACTTAAGGACAATAAAACTATAGTTTATATATGGAATCATGCAATGGGTTCAAATACGTAATCAGCATGCCAATCCCATACATATCTGATACGAGCAGCCCCTTCGGATGCTTAAATTCTATCTCACACACGATAGGTAACCCAAAAAAAAATTAAACTTAGAAAAAACCAGGCATTGATTAATACGTCCCGAGCAAACGAGCCACAAATCCCAAATTCATTCGGTGGCGCGCGAGCTGCCCCCAAAAAAAGTAGCAAGTTACGGGGATGAAAAAATATAATTGAAAGGTGTACCTGATCCCCCGCCCCAATGGATTCTTCGTCTCTATTAATGTGTACACCCTGCGCTATATGGAGCGATTGGCTGTCCATAGCTACTAGCACAGTGCACGTCTTGTAATCCAGACCTAAACAGGTAAAGGTAAAATATTTCGTGTGTATAATTATCGTAAATATAGCGAATCGACAACGGCCACGATGCCAGCGCTCGAACTAGCGCCCCCCCCCCAATCGAAAGCTTTTGACGCCTCTGTTACACTCTCCATCGTCTTCGTGTTAACTTAAGTGCACGACTTGTCACACTAACCGATATAGTACGTACGAGTAAATTTGGCCTCGGTTCAACCCGACATACAGCACGTTTCTTCTCTTCGCTTTCGTCCATTCATCAGGGGGGGGGGGGCTCTCGGCTCTCTCACCATAATACGAAGCGCAGCTGCATACATCGTCGTTGATGAATCTTGCGAAGCGCCATTTTGGCATTTTCTTCTCGTTCGCGATTCAGAGAGATAGCGCGACTACTATGCGAATGTTTACTAACGCTACGTATATACCTTTGTACGTTAGAAAATTGATCGTTTTGCGAGTCAACCACGACGGCGATATCCATTAATCATTCGCAGAGTGACAATCCTCCCTGCCGTAGCCTTTTACCCGTTTCGACATTCGCCCTTTCCTTGCTCACCCTTTTCATCGTGTTATCGCGAATCGCGAAGCGCAGCGCCGGTTCAAATATTTCGACGATTCGAAAATCGTCGGTTGTGCACTCGCCGGATTTTCTCACACCACCTCCCCCCTCATCCTCGATCGTCGTATTGTTATTGCTACGCAGGCATTACGCAACAATTCTTCGGACGTGAAGCACGATCGATTGATTTAATAGCGTCTCCGACCTCCCGACCCCCTCAGCCCCCACGCCCGTCCTCACACGTCTCAACCTCCAGCGAGTATCGCTACTTAGTACTTGTTCTCTTTGTACGCGATACCGGAATGGGATTATTTTCTGACAGGGCGAGACCGAACAGTTTTGGTTTTGGTATCCGAAAGGTGCCTTCGTGCGGTGTATCCGCCGCCGTTCTGTTCCTCCACCCGTGCCCTGTAGCCAGGTTCCCGTTCGATGCGTGTTTTGACGCCGCTGTGGCGGCGGCGTTCAACGCGATAGATGGATGGATTACCGAAAGCGGACATTCTTGAAAGGATATTTTTTTTTACTTTTCTAACGTGTCATTTGGTCGTGTTTTCGGGTCCTCGAGCAACGTTACCCGTCCAAATCGAACAAAAGGAATGCCAACCCTCTCACGGAGTCGTTGGACGGTTGGGAAAAAAGAATACGAGTACCTGATCCGAAGTGTTTTCAAATCAAAACAAAAATTACACCGGAGCTGAGGATAGGAACCGTTAACTATTTTGACCCAGTTGAAAGAGTTCAAAACTATTCGGTTAAACGAAAAAAATTGATTCTGATTTTCGACATGATGAGGGGGAGGGAGAGAGTTCAAAATAAAAGTCGAGGAAAAATCCCTCCTCAAAAAAACTTCATTCCGCCAAACATGACATGTTTTGGGGCACATATTTTTCAGGAATTGTAACGTCGGAATTTCTGCAGAATTAATAGCCCAAGAAAAATGAATAGCATCAAAAAATTGCTTAAAATAGAAACCGCCTCCATCCAAATTCCTTTTTGAGAGGAGAATGGGGGGGGGGGTAATTGTTTTGCACCGATTTCGCTCAAATTTGGGTGGAAGGTTATCTAGGTGTAAAAGTACTCCCCTAAAAAATTGTCAGCTCCCCGCGATTTTAGGAGGCTGAACTATCGCTTCCAAATGTTGGACATTTCGGGTAAAAATGACAAAAACGAATTTTTCGAGTGTAATATCACCCCAAAATTTCAAGTTTGAAAAATTACATATGCAGCAATTTTGACCGTTTTTCAGTGACTTTCAATAATTTTCTTTGATTTGAACACAAGTAAGCAGAAAAATTTTGACAAGGGAGGACGGGGAGGGGTAAAAGAAGCTTTCTTTCACAATAAATCACAAATCGCGATTTTGTGTACAAGCAAGGGTAAAATTTCGAAAAAAAATTGGGGTTTCAATGTCCAAAAACATATTTTTCAATGTTTTGATGCTTTGGAAATCCCTATCTAGTGTAATTTGGGGGGAATCTGATACTTTGTACCTCTCTTTTCGATACCAACAATTGAAATTTTTTTTTTGCAGAAACCGTAACCGAATCCATAACCGAAATAAAAATAAAAAAATTAAAACCGTAACACGAAACCGATATTTTTCAATTCGATTGGCATCCCTGATTTTGAGATGAAATAAGCGTTGTTTTTAGACGATCCCAATCAGAAAATTTCCACTTTCTAGTCCCTCGAACAATTCAAAATTTGGTTCCGGATAAATTTCTCTACGATTGAACGATTCAGTAGTGACTCCTGATTTGTTCGCGAACGATTCACTATCGCCAACAATCGAATACCCAGCTAGGTAGCTACTTGTTGTTTTTGACCCATTGATAAACTTTCAAAGTATGCGTAAACCTTCCATTCATTCATCGAATGTTTTTTTTTCGTAAACAGAACCAACGTTGCCAAGTTGCGGGAAAAATGTCCAAAAAAATGAAGAGAATTTACACTGCCGTTATTCGAAACCGAACCAAGCTACGCAGAATTTCGATAATTTTGCAACGTTAGGAATTGAATAACGTTTGTTTTGCGAGAAAGGAAAAGCAGCAAGGGCACTTTTACTCTTCGTAGTAATTCAATTTTTTCCAATACTCGTAAGATTTACCGGATCATCAATTCTATTGTTGCGCGACGCGTATTCCAGGTGAATTCTTTAATTACGCGAACGCCGTGAATTCGCCCCGACAGCGATATTACGATCGTTCGCATAAAACGCATTGCTAAGGTATAATTAGCGCGTAATTTCATCGTTTCGATTACCTGCCACTCGCACGTCTCGTAATCGTTCTTCAATGAACATTGAAATCGAAACAGAACGAAAAAAAAAACGCGAGGGAGCCAACGAGGAAATAAAAATTGTACCTCGTTATCGCGCAAATTAGTCTAATCTCAATATCGCGATAAAAATCCGCCTTAAAGTACGCATCTTTAAAAAAAATACTAATCGAACTTTCGATGATTGTTTAATGCGTAGAATAATTTGGCCGAAACGACGTGTTACCCACATTTACGATTTCCTTTTCACTTTCGGATCCGTAGAAGCAGCAAAAAAGCGCTATTTATTTTCGCCTGATCCCATTCCCCTCTGAAAGCTCTCATCTTAGGTTTTTTTTTATCTCATTCTGCGATGGTATTTTTTGCATTGCAAACTACATTCATACGTCTTGTAACCTTCCTCGCGAATAAAGTTTTTCTTGTCAGCTGATATTACAATTGGTACATATACCACCAGCGTTTGTACATGTATTTATAGACGAACAATTGATCGTTAATGAAGTTCTCCCATATGTGGACGACATAATAATTAAAACAGCCGACCGCGACTGCGATTTGTGCGTGTGGTTGTGTGAAAATTTACTCATAGCACCCGAGTTAAATTTTGCGCCAAAATACGTTACGATGGTTGAATTGCGTACGAATACGTCTACGTACCTTTGGATGAGTCGTCGTATCCGATGTGTTTGATCGTATCGCGCACTACTTTCTGATAATCGATATTCGCTTTGGATGTGATCTCGCCGCATAGCAGAATCATGCCAGTTTTTGTGACGGTTTCTGAAATATAAAAATTGGAAATATGATTAGTATTTATCAAAATATTTTGAGAGAAATTAAGAAAAACTAGGGGAAATTTTATAAGGAATGTAAAAGACTTCAAAAGGGATCGTGATTCGATTCAAAGTTGAAAATCTGCGATCTTACCAAGTTGGGAAAGAAAAAAAAATAATAAAATTGAAAAAATCTAATAATGATCGATTTTTCTTGACGAAACCATTTCCTCCTGAAAAAGTTACGACTGAAGTGAGATTGATTTTTTTTTTCATAAACAGTGTCTCACTTCTGGCTCACAATTCTAAAAAAAAAAAAAAACGATCATTCAATTCTGAAATTTTCAGTAATGATAGAAAAGTTCGAGCTTTGGCAATACTGAGTACAGAATGATCAGAGACAATCAAAAATAAAGTTTCCAGGTTTCCTGGATCAATGCACCCATCATTTGCATTTAGAGAAAGAAAATAAAGAGAAAATTATGAGAAGGCGTTTTTTCGGCTTAAAAAGCTCAATTTTTTAGAAACTGAACATTATTTCTAAAAGCTCTTCCTTGAAAAGTTTGCTTTCCATGTTTTAGCCCCATTTTTTTCAGAATTACCTGGTCGATGTCATGTTAATTTTTTTTTTTAATTCGATCCACTCAGGTAATCTTTCAGACAAAAATATTCTGCAGCACCGGGAGATAAGCCATCATTTGCCTCCCTCTCTGATTCTGTCTTTCTTTTAAGGTTAGTCAATATTGATAATTCAATGATTTAGTAACGAAACATGTTTATCAAAATAAGCACTTTCACGTCGAATATTAAGTTTTCAAATTTCAGTTCTACACTTTTACTCGTTCAGAAACCCTTAACCCTAGGTAGACCACCAAAAAAAAAACCACCTGGTGCCAAAAACGGCACTACAATGCTTTTTTAAGAAAAAAAACCACCTCGTGCCAAAAACGGCACTACAATGTGATGGACATACATTTAGTGCCGTTTTTGGCACCAGGTGGTTTTTTTTTCGAAAAATGCATTGTAGTGCCGTTTTTGGCACTGGTGGTCTATATAGGGTTAATCTTGAAATACGTACATACGAAAATATTTTCAGCCACGAATTATTCAATTTTTTCTGGTATAAATGGAAGTCACACAGTGAGCTTCATTCTAGATTCCAAAATTTGCTTCCTAAAAACATTTCCGACCAAAATGGGATTTTTTTGAATTTTTCGAATCAAAGTACAGTTTTACTCTTTTTTCAAAATTTGAAAACAAGTTTCCGAAAAACGAGTTCGTTGCCAGGAATGATATTCTGCTTCAAATTCATCAGTTGAAAATAAAAACTCGAAGGGAACCAAACAGAACCTAAATTTTTTTTGAAAATGGTTTCAGCAGGTAAGTAATAGATGTCGATGTATTCGTAATAGGTACTCAAAAAAATTATTGGAACCCTTAGCCTCGGTTCTTATCAAGGATCCTCTAAAAATCAATTTTTTCAAAATTTCTAGAAATTTAGTAAAAAGGTTTAAAAAAATCCTGAAATGAAGTAAGAATATTTTGACTAGGTAAATAAAAATAAACAGTGATGACTTCCATCCCCCCTCCTAACCACCCAGGTCATTCTTTCAAAATGAAAAAAAAAACTTGATTGTAGTTTCAAAAATAAAGTGTGCAAAATGCAAACGGTCACAGATAACCTTTTCAGATAAAAAATCATTTTCAAACCCAACTTTTCACACAAGATTATTTTTCATTACACCTTGAAAAATGGATGCCAATAATACTTCGAGTACAAAAATTTTCACAAAAACTTACGAAACGATCACTACAAAACATCAAACTCTCAAAACTAACTATAACCCTTTGGTGCCCGGTGAAAAACTAACGGATGAAATTGAAAATTTTTCACGTTGCTGAAATAAACCAAAGACCAATAGCTAAAAGCTAAAAAAATATTTGCTTCGGGTGAATTCATTGATTTGGAAATGAATAGCTTTTAACCCTAGGTAGACCACCAAAAAAAAAACCACCTGGTGCCAAAAACGGCACTACAATGCTTTTTTGAGAAAAAAAACCACCTGGTGCCAAAAACGGCACTACAATGTTAAGGAAATACATTTAGTGCCGTTTTTGGCACCAGGTGGTTTTTTTTTCGAAAAATGCATTGTAGTGCCGTTTTTGGCACTGGTGGTCTATATAGGGTTAAAAATCTTTGAAATTTGGCTATATTCGTTTCCAAATTTACAGAAGCTCCAACTGACCTGAAAATTGCGCCAAAATGTAAAGGACTGAAAATTTGGTAAGGTAACGTGAAAATAATATGTATTAGTTCAAAGGTCAAATCATCAGGAAAAAAAATGAAAATGAATCCAAAATTTTTTCAAAAAAAGTGAAACCTTTTCCGCCGGAAATATCAAAATTTGATCATGCTGGAAGCAAAATTTTCCGATAGAAAAATATTTTGAGGTAAATTCAAGATATTTACAGAGGGAAATTTGTGTAAGTATTGAATAATATTTGGAAATTGAGGTTCAAGGCTAAATTTGACAAAAAATTGAAAAATTTATTTCGAAAAAAGAAAATCCAAAAAAATTGTTTTT
This sequence comes from Pseudococcus jackbeardsleyi, assembly GCA_038380155.1. Lineage (NCBI taxonomy): Eukaryota > Metazoa > Arthropoda > Insecta > Hemiptera > Pseudococcidae > Pseudococcus > Pseudococcus jackbeardsleyi. The sequence continues at coordinate 58,691,955 of CM076240.1, read as the reverse complement.
GATATTCCAAATCATGTACTTACTTATAATTTGAAAAAAAATTAATTTCTTACCGAAGTTAACTCTTCATTAATTAATAAAGAGTGAAAATTTTCAACGGAAAAAAATGTTTCATATTTTCGATAAATTTTTCTATGCATTTAAATGGGCCTCAGTACGATCTTGAAATCTGAATTCCAAAAATTATTAAATACTTATACGAATTTCCTTCTGTAAATGTCTCGGTTTTCCCACAAAGTATTTTTATATCGGAAAATTTTGCTTCCAGCAAGATCAAGTTCTGATATTTCCGGCGGAAAAGGTTCCACTTATTTTTGAAAAAATTTTCGATTTCTTTTTCTAGTAGTTCGATCTTTGAACAAATACGTATTATTTTCATCACATTTTGGCGCAATTTTCACTTCAGTTGGAGCTTCTATAGATTTGGAAACGAATATAGCCAAATTTCAAAGATTTTTAAAAACTATTCATTTCCAAATCAATGAATTCACCCGAAGCAAATATTTTTTTGGCTTCCTACTATTGGGCTTTGGTGCATTTCATCAGCATGAAAATTTTTCAATTTCATCCGTCAGTTTTTCGCCGGGCACCAAAGGGACAATTTAGCAGACAAAAAAAATATGATCTAGCTCTTATGAAAAAGGAAAACAATGGAAATATACAATTTTCTGGTTTAGGTACAATCACATTTCACTTTGTCTGAACTCTTCCCTTCCATTCGTAAAAACGTATTTTCTGATACAAATGAGACACCTCCCCTCTCTTCCTCCTCGAAAAATGACGCTTAACCCTAAATAGACCACCAGTGCCAAAAACGGCACTACAATGCATTTTTCGAAAAAAAAAAACACCTGGTGCCAAAAACGGCACTAAATGTATTTTCTAAACATTGTAGTGCCGTTTTTGGCACCAGGTGTTTTTTTTTCTTGAAAAAGCATTGTAGTGCCGTTTTTGGCACCAGGTGGGTTTTTTTTGGTGGTCTACCTAGGGATAGTTCACATTTCATTTTTCAAATTGATGAAATTTTCACACTAATTTCCTTCTTTCTGAAATTTCAACTTTCTCCTCTAAAACAAAAAATCAGACCAAATTCGTGTTCTAAGATCTCAAAAATACGCATTCTGATGCATCAAATTCTTCAGTGGTCTAGTAATAAAGTTCTATCTTTCTTTTCTTTCCTTTGAGTTGCATGTTATTCCTTCTCTCAAATGCTCCAAAAATCTACAGCCAAATCAGATGTAATTTTTCCAGAGACGTGCCGACCGGGTGGGGGAGGAGGGTGACACTCCTAGACCACCTCAAAGTTGAAATAAAAAGTTGAGTAAGTTGAGATTCCCATTTCTTTTTTTTCAACTTCTCCTAAATTTTCCCAATTTTGGATTTAGGAAAGTTGAAAAAATTGGAAAAATTTGATAATATCACAAAAAATTTCAATTTATTTTCAAAATGGTAATATGAATCTTCTTCCTTTCTAACCCAAACAATTGAATATTCTCAAATGAAATAAAATTGTCCATCTCACTTTTTAGGCGACTTCATGACAATCTTTAATGGAAGTTTCGTTAAGTTTTTCGATTTTTTTGAAGAAATTTTAGCTCTTGGATGCTGGGTTTTCTTCCAAAATTTTCGTCTTCGCTTCGATCAGACTCAATTATGATGTTTTCCCATGCCAGATAATTGGATATTTCGAAACGGAAAAAATTGATCCTTTTTCTCTATTGAGGGACTTACTGGCAATCTCGAATACAATTTTGAAAAATTGTTCTTTTTTTAAGAGTGGTAGTCATTAGGGAATCTATTTTTTTTTTTTTTTAGAAGTCAAAAAAGTATATCAAAAAGCCCGAATTTTTGTTTTTTGTTTTCATTACGACTGGTCGAAAGGTTTTCATAATTCTAACAAATATGAGTCAGCAATTTCTTCCTTTCCAAAATTTTCGTCTTCGCTTCGATCAGACTCAATTATGATGTTTTCCTATGCCAGATAATTGGATATTTCGAAACGGAAAAAATTGGTCCTTTTTCTCTATTGAGGGACTTACTGGCAATCTCGAATACAATTTTGAAAAATTGTTCTTTTTTTAAGAGTGGTAGTCATTAGGGAATCTATTTTTTTTTTAGAAGTCAAAAAAGTATATCAAAAAGCCCGAATTTTTGTTTTTTGTTTTCAATACGACTGGTCGAAAAGTTTTCATAATTCTAACAAATATGAGTCAGCAATTTCTTCCTTTTTAACCCTAGGTAGACCACCAAAAAAAAACCACCTGGTGCCAAAAACGGCACTACAATGCTTTTTTAAGAAAAAAAACCACCAGGTGCCAAACACGGCACTACAATGTTAAGGAAATACATTTAGTGCCGTTTTTGGCACCAGGTGGTTTTTTTTTCGAAAAATGCATTGTAGTGCCGTTTTTGGCACTGGTGGTCTATTTAGGGTTAATAATATTGGTTAGTAAATCTTTTTTTTCACCCCCAAAATTTTCGATCAGGTTTCATCCCTAAAATATTTATTTAGCTCAGTTGTTTCTACAAAACTTTCAATTTTTTACAAAAATTTTCAAATTTCAGACTTTTAAACTCAATTTTACTCTCAAACCTTATCATCTTGCACTGAATAAAAATATAATTTCCATACATTGAAAATTGTTTGGAAAATGATTTTTAAAAAATTCAAATTTTGTAGAATTTTTTTGAAAGCTGTAAATTAGAAAGATTTTTCTCAGTCAAAATCAAAAAATTATTGGAATTTTGAACAGTTGGGAAATTTGTAAAATCAAACTGGAAAATTTTATGAAAGTTGGCTGGTTTTTTAGGGCCAATAGAAAAAATAGTTGGGATTTTTCAGAAAATTAAGTTGGTAAAATTTGAGGGTATCCCCCCCCTCGCATACAGGTTCGTCATGTCACTAAATTTTTCACTTTTTTCCTTTTTTTCAAAATGAAAAAAAAAACAAATTATAATTTTTTCTTGACCTTAGAATCGTCCATAAATCAGGGAAATTTCAAATAATATGAAAACTTACAACTTGGCTTGTTCAGAAAATTTGCAAATCTTTTGAACTTTTTCAGAATATTTGTGGATCAAGGAAGGAGAAAGGGGGCGACTTTTCGAATCAACTCATAAGATACCACAAATAAGAAAATTAACAAATCCTCGAACACTATCACTTATGAATTCAAAGCTGAAATGAAAAACAAAGGTCAGCGATGTAAAATTGCAGACAAATATGACAAAAATTAGTTTCGCAAGAGAGCAACTTCGAAATCAACAGCAAATCTGATATTCACAATTTCATTTTCAACTTTAGTTCCCCTCATACAACTAAGTACATATTCTTATTCACATCCAAAAATGTCTCCTATCCGGTGGACTTTTCTCACTCACGAACCCGAAATATTCACGCCTCGTGTTATCGCCTCCCGCCCCCCCCCCAACTTGCTTTCTTTGACTTGGGTCGGTAAACATTTCATAACATCTGGCCATCATCACGCCATTCAACTCGTCCAAAAATTATAATGAATTACTAAATTACTAAGAATTTACAGACGATTAAAACTGACTCCTCGATACCGCCCTTTAGATAACGAGGTTCGTTATCACAAAAGCAACGTGAAACCTACAGTAAGTAACAGTACGTTTGGGCTGGTTTGGGTAAATATTGTTCGGTATATTAGGCTCGTTCAAGTCCATACTTGATACGTATGACGAAGAGAGTACGAAGGGTCATAGTTATAGGCGACTCCTTCCACCAGCCAAGCCGAATTTTACAAACGCCAGCCATAAAACCAGACCGATTCGCCTCCAAATGTGTTAGATATATGTAGGTAATAATCAATTTACTTAATCTAACGTGTTTGTTGGTCGGTACAATATTGTAAAATTGATAAAAACCTTTCCTTTTTCTCGTCGTCGTCTTCCATCTCCGTATTCGATACGTAAAAACCGCACGACGTAACACGCGGAAAGTTCAAAGTCTCGCACCATCTTACTTAATAATCGTTTCTTTTTTAAAATACATTAATGAAGTGTACTACGCAGACACGTACGCGATGTTTTTCGTATACGTATTTCCTCTTTATGGAAATTTGTTAATCGACGTGTTTTTCTCGACTTTTTTACTTTAATTACCAAATATTATTTTCATTTTCAACACTTCGCCTCTCCAATTGAGATAAGTTTTCGTACCAGAGATAAATTATAGATTTTTTGTTCATAGCGGTTCAAATTATTTTAAATAAATTCAAAATCTCAATTAAATATAATTTTTCATTCGAATATTCACCTTGATTATTCAGCATAGATATAAAATTCTCGTTTCACATAAATAATCGACCGAGATCGCCACCACGGCCACGTGCCGCAGTTCATCGTTACAATTGACGTTTCCAAAGAGAAAAAATATTGTCGCTTCTTGCAGGCCCTCTTAATCAGCACATCTGGACAGTCAGGTTACATCGTACACCTCTAATTATTAAGAAATGGCTGACTTGCGACGTATCATTCGAGCTATTTCTCGCTGCTCGCCAAACAATTATACGACTGACGATGAGTCGAACTGCATTCTGTGATCATTTTGCAATCATTAATCATCTCTTTCTCTCTTTTTTTTTTTGTTCTCGAATCACCTTCAAAAAGCCACCTCTTTGTAACAATAGACAATGAATATAAAAAACTTCTACCTGTGGGAAATTTACAATTCAATATCGACGTGAGATATTTTTCCGTATATACTTTATGGTACCTAGGAGAGGAAATGAGCAATTGATGCACTGCGAAGGTACAAATAAAACAAAGTATTTTTTTGTATGTGAGAAGAGAACCTTTTTTTGGGGTAGTGAAGCCGAAGAGACGGATTGTTTAATCGACCGTACGTATTTTTGAATGTATATACGTACATTGAAAAACAAAAGAAAAGGGTCTCGAAACTATCAAATTTTTTTCGCTGAACGAGTAAGGTAGGTAACTAATTCAAATGAGCGTGGAATAATTTGTCTCTTCTTTTTCCGTTTCCGAAAATAATATTTAATTCGGATCTAAATTTAAAGTAAAACAATCCGTGTTTCATCAACTATAAAACTTTGAATAGAAGATTAACGTTCGTGACACAAAAACTACGAAGAACGCATTTCATCTCATTCAAAAAAAAAGCGACTCAGAGACTCAAGAATTCAAAATGAAGAAAAGAATAATTGAAAATTGACCACAAAAATCACATAAAGTAATTGAATTTTCCTCCTGTCTCCAGAAAAATTGTGACTTCAAGATATTCCTCCAGTCATGAATAACTGTGTTTACGATGTTTATCGTCCATTAATTTCATTTTTTCACGACTTTCATTTCCATTTTGAAAAACGAAAAAACTAAGAACAAGGACCACATTTCAAAAAAATGAAAATTCTGCCCATTTTTCAATTTTTATGTTATTTCTTATGTATCATTTTTTCAGTTTCAAATTTTCCTATAACAGAACCCTCATTTTTTTTTCTCTATTGATGGAGAAATTGAAAGGAAGAGAAAACTGTGCAAGTCTTGATATTTTCTAATTTTCTTGTGATCAAGGCAATTTCTTTTTTTGCTAGTAAACACTTTGTAAAAATGAGGTCTTTTGATTTGAAACGTAACTCAAATACCATTATAAATATTTTTCTTCAAAGTTTTTCCGGTGGGAGAGGGGGAAGGAGAGAAATGTAACTGTTATAAAAAGTCAAAGGTCTAGAACACCACGAAAAAATACCCATTAACATAGGAAATCGATTTTTTTATTGGTTTTTTAGAACTTTTCTGAACTTTTTTTTTAAATTTACATTTTCTTACTCCTCCCTTCTTCAAAAAACTCTGAAAAAAGTTTTGACCACCAGCCACTTTCTCTTCTTAAAAATATCCTAAATATGGCAAGAAACAAGAAGTGAACAGTGAGGAAGAAAAGAAATCTCTTAATTTTCAGAATGTCTCAAATTTCCATTTTTAACCCTAGGTAGACCACCAAAAAAAAACCACCTGGTGCCAAAAACGGCACTACAATGCTTTTTTGAGAAAAAAAACCACCTCGTGCCAAAAACGGCACTACAATGTTAAGGAAATAAATTTAGTGCCGTTTTTGGCACGAGGTGGTTTTTTTTTCGAAAAATGCATTGTAGTGCCGTTTTTGGCACTGGTGGTCTATAACCCAAGAGGGCTGACACCATTCTATACTGACATGTACTGTGGAAACCTCCGGGGTCTTAACTGGAGGATTCCACAGTGATGTCAGTAACCCAGTAAAAAGTAAGGCTTGCTGACACCACTGTGGAATCCTCCGGGTACATTGAATTAGACCCGGAGATTTCCACAGTGATGTCAGTAAACAGTGTATTCATATATGCGTACTGACACCACTGTGGAAACCTCCAGCTCCAGTTTTACTGGAGGTTTTCACAGCGGTGTCAGTACCGGAGGTTTCCACAGTGATGTCAGCCCTTTTGGGATATAGGGTTAAAATAAGAAACCGGACGAGAAAAATTTAGACGACGCGACGACTAAATTATGAAATTTGGCTTATACCGAGTTTCAATGCTATTGGTATAAGTATACACATACGGGTTTCAAGAGTCCCCCCCCCCCCACAATAGAGAACAAAAATTAGACTCCCTGTGAATTAATTGAAAAGATATTTTTCGTGGGGGGGGGGGGGGAATTTCATTATTTATCCTGAATCAAATTCTTCGAATTAATTTCGCGTTTGATTTACTCAAGGCACATTGAAAAGAATTTTCAAGAACGTCGTCTCAAATTTCAATTTTAAATAACAGTTCTTTCACTTTTAGAATTTTGAGGTTAATATTTGTAAATAAGATTCCTAAATAAAAAATTGTTTTAAAAAATTTCAATGTTTTTCCATTTCCATAAAATTGAAAAAAAAAACACCAAAGCAAGTAAGTAATACTACCATTTGCATCAATTTTTGTAATTGGTACAATATTTATTTTGTTTCTAAAATAAAAAAGAATAGAAGAAGGGAAAAAAACTTGGACACATTTCTCTTTACTGTTTTTCGCGAAAAAAGGTTGTACTTAACCCTATATAGACTACCCGTGCCAAAAACGGCACTACAACGCTTTTTCGAGAAAAAAAAACACCTCGTGCCAAAAACGGCACTAAATGTATTTCCTTAACATTGTAGTGCCGTTTTCGGCACGAGGTGGTTTTTTTTCTTAAAAAAGCATTGTAGTGCCGTTTTTGGCACCAGGTGGTTTTTTTTTGGTGGTCTACCTAGGGTTAAAAGGGAAGAACTAAAAACCGTTTCGCAAAAAATTCGACTCTTCTGGGTATTTTTTTTTTAAATTGAAAAAAATCAGTCATTTTTGAAAAAATGATTGCACTTGGGAAAAAAATACGTCGAAAAAGCAGAAAAAAAAGAAAAATATCCTTTTTTAGGTGTTTCAAAAACAAGCGAAAAAAAATTTCAAAATCTGAAAATGAAAAACCTTGAATGCTAATTTCTCACAAACTTACTGGGTTACTGCACCAGTTACAGGCAAAAATTGAATTTCAAACGACCTTCTATCCTTACCACGACTTCATTCTAGCTGACGTCACTGATAAAATCTTCAAATTGTCAAAACTAAGAACAATTTGAAAAATTGGTTACCGAAAAAGTAACTTCGGAAAACAAAAATAACAAAAAGTTCAACTAAATTTTCTAAAAAAAAAAAAATTTAAAAGTAAGAATAAAGAAATGAAAGACTACGTATTTTGAAAATAAATACTGTAACCTCACCATGCAGAAAAAAAAATCTCTACGACAGAAAGAGACCATATTTCGACTTCCAACGTATTTAAAATTTCAAACAATCGTTCTTCATAATTCCAAAAAAAAAAAGGATACAAAAAAAGCTGACCCAATTCAACGCCATAATCTTCTACATCTTCACATTCTTCACTGACGTAACTCATGACGTACTTCCGATTACTGCATTACAATTTTCCAGTTACGCAACATTCCTTGAAAACTATAATTACTCAGGCACACGAATCCGAACCTTGAATCACGTGTTTCCCTTTCCAGCATACCTCCTGCGCATCGATCAAATTTTCAAACAGAAAAATCATTTTTTACGATACTACGATCAGCTGATCAATTACCCGTAACACATTCGAGCTACAAAATAACTCGAAATCTCTAAAAGTAATCATTATTAATGGGTTTTTTCTTCTTTTTCGAATTTTTATCATCGACAAAACAACGATTGCTTTAGTTTCCAACTCCAACGATCCGAAAAGTGATAATGGCGAAGATAAAAATTATAATAATTAGCAAACGTGTATATGTAATTAATACGTAGCTTTTCTCGGTGCACGTTGTACTAATTAACCCGTGTTATTATTCTGAGATTTTCATTGGCTATTTAAATACATTTTTTCGTGTTTACATAGACTCTTTACCGGGGGTAAAAGATAATTTTTTCCCCAATAAATCGCTTCGGTGAGAGATGGACATAGATGCAGAATGGTGAAGTATCAGTGAAAGTATAGCAAGTTGATGAATTGCAGAACGCAGCTGGCTTCTTTCAATGAGTCATATTTCAAATACGCGACGCTCCGGTGGTGGCTTCACCGACAACCAACGTGCAGTTAATTGAAAAAGCAAATATTGCATAGAGCATTATTCTTACATGATTCAAACTAGAGATTTTGCAGAAAATTTATGGTCACCCGGCTCTCGCAATAAAGCAATAAAAATTGGCGGAGAAAAAATGACATATTATTCTGAGAATAGCGCCGCATACAGAAGATAAGAGAGGTGGTTGGCGTATTGGTACACGGCGGCGAATTTCTTTCGAATCACGACCACTGGAATGCCATAAAAACGGCGCGAAAAATCATTAATTCGCCAAACCGAGGAACCGTCCAAGTCGGCGATTTAATTACGATAGAAATTACATAATCGTGGTCTTACCGCAGGCTACTTTAGCATCAGGATCTTGTTTGAGATGAGCATCTAATACAGCGTCGCTAATTTGATCGCACATTTTATCTGTAAAAATCACACGAGAAAATTTTTATTATTTTAATTTCCATAACGGTTGGTAAACCTGCCAATAAATATAGCGCCAATATTTTCACATTCGTTCGTATATAATTAGATAGAGGTACGTATAATGGATATTATCTCAGATGTGAAAAGATAATGATTTAGGAGCGGAAATTTGGGAAATTAAAAATTTTTACATCGCACAGATATGTTTATACAGTAACGATATGGCCGACGTAATTATAATATTAACAAATCTCGAACAATATCAAATCTCCCAATATCTATTTCCAATTCTACGTACTGATAGATTACAATTTTACTAGCATTAGGTATTAATAGATTTGAAATTTCACTTATCAACGTAACATTTACATTTCCAATCAATTACACACAACCACGAGTTGTAGCAAACGAATCGTTTCATAATTTTTATTTTTTCTTCGACGATAACTATTTTATCAATTAATTCATGTAAAATTCACTGCCAAATACTGAGCCAATTCTAACCTTTCTAACGTAATTGGAACAGATACTTCATACTGCGAGAGGCATTTTTTCGAAATAACTATTTCTTTTTTTTCAAACAGACAGGGATTCCATTAGCGTGTCTTGGTGTACTATCAACCGAAGGTAGATTACTTTAACGGTCTCTTTTTGATGGAATATTTTAAAATAGAAACATTCGAATAGCGAACTGGCTCGTTAATCTAATTTACGTCGCGCCAAGACTTTTTTTATCACACATATGGCAAGAAAGAAGTCACACATGAATAAGAAAGAAAGGTACTTGAAAAAATTCAACCATAGCGAGGAAAGTTGATAATACAAAACGATGGGATGGATTTCGATCGGTTATATTATAACGCACCATGTTCGAAATGTGACATGAAAAAAGACAAAATTTTCTATTTACCTGGGTGTCCTTCGCCGACTGATTCGGAGCTGAAAAGGAATACTTCATTATCGTGAAATTCATTAGCAACACATCCACTTTGGGGATATCCGTTCGTGTAGCGTGTATCAGGCATCGTGGTTTTGGATTTGAAAATGTAGTAAAACTTGAATTAAAAAATCGATGAAAATATGACTGTGATAGTACGCGAAACAACTATCACTGATTAGTTTCGAATAAATATTTTAAAATTTTACTAAAATCCTAAACGCGATTAGAAGCAACCCTACGACCAGCGAGCTCCGGCATTCAAGCTTCCCAATGCGATATAACATAACATTAAAAGTAGATCATACTAGCGGTAGAATTTATATTGTACATTATTATAGCTAGGCTAGAGGCTACACATGTTTTCAGTTCAAACGAAATATGATTTGGCAAAGCCGATCTTACCCGAACGTATTGTAATCTCATTGGCTAATGCGGAGTTGAAATTTAAAAAAAACGCATGGTCGCTTGAGCAATTATTTCGTTTTTTTTATCGATTAATATTTTGTTAATGACGGATATTTGGCCAAAATTGATTTCCAATGATGCAAGACGGATTTCATTTGTATAATATTTTCAAGTAAATCGTGTAGAAACCTAATCATTGGAAATTTTATAACTCTCGTGCACGTTTTCAATATTTCAATCTTATCCCCTCTCTAAACTTCCCCTAACATAACTAGGGCACTATAATTTTGCATACGACAACTTTGAATTCAAATTTTATTACTTTACTCAAACAACACCAATTTTTTATTAAAGCAAATTGTAGAGAATTTTATTCTCTTTCCAATGATGTATCAACGAGCTTAATCGCGTTAATATTCAAGCCGCTATGCGTGTTTTAAAATGCGTTGAAAGTTAGTTATTTTACTACACTTTGGATTTTAAAAAAAAATTAAAAATTTTACCTCTTTCAGTAATTACCAAAATACCATGTAATTCATGTATTTACTCATTTACTTGGAAATTGAGTAAAAGTAAAATCTTATTTTGGGAATGATTTGTAATGTAATCATGAAAAAAATAATCAAGATTCTGATGTGTCTTCTTTTTACGATACGTGGCATAGGAAGTAAAACGTAAACCAAATAATGAAAAATGAAAAATAATTTCAGAAAGTTTCTCAAATTAGCAATGAAATTGAAGTATAATTTTGTTTAATTTACGTTCTACTTGACGTTCTATCGTTACGCGTGTATTGGAAAGTTTGATCGTGTTGAAATTCAGCTGGAGCAGTCCTCAAAAGAAGAATATTCGGAGTGATAAGATTCACTATTTTCGCCTTTATTCAGTAAGTAAAAGTGGATATATTTTCTTAATTATTGACTATTATTGAACATTTTAGTCTTTGTGAGACCTTTATGGACTACAATAGATCAGTTGGGTGATACTTGGAATGCTTCTGTATAGTTTTCTTTTTCTGTATACGTGACATACTTAAGATTTCCACTTGTAGTCTAGTCTGTGTAAGTTGCCATCGAATTCATTCGTTATTAAATGACGTAGTCAGACGTTGTGTTTTCAAATTCACAATCATCAAATGTTATTTTACCAGAAAATTTGTGTCTTAGCGGTATTGTTTATTATTGAGTACTAAAATGTTCTAATTTAAATTTGATTCAGAGGTGAAGATAATGGTATAGGGTGATGAATGTTGGATCATACTATCAACAGCAGCAGCAGATGTTGCATTTCAACACGAACCAACATCAGAATTTGCCACCAGTCGAATCTAATGAAGTAGATAACGAAATGAATAATCACAGCATTCCAAAGTATCCTCCAGGAGGGATTAATACAATGATACCACCTGGTTTGTAATAAACACTTTGTACTACATCTTGGAAAAAATGTTTCATTTGCAAGTATATATTAAAATATTTCAACCTTTTGTAGGAAATCAAGGCATAACGAATGTGCCACCTAGTATGGATCATCTTTCTAAAAATGTAACTAAAATGACACTTCAAGATAATTCGAATTACGAACGTCCTCCGTTTCCTACGCAAATAATGGTAAGTACAGTACCGTTAAAAACACTCGAAATATCTTTTTAAATTAATCAATTGCGTTTACAGGATCAAAACAAAAATATGGCATCGAGTGATAATCTGTACGGTGCTAAAAGCTATGGAGACGGTCAACAATTGGGTTCAAAACCTCTTCCAGGTTTGAATAACGTACCTAATAACATTCCAAAGGCTTCTCCTGTAACGAATTATCAATGGAATCAGTCAGTGAACGATGGCTTATATTCGAACAACAATGCAGTATCGAATAACGCTCCTGCACCGTATACATTCAACGATAGGTAATTTGAAACTGAAAAATATTCTCGCTGCACTGCAATCAGCTAATATTTCTGATGATTTCCAGTCTTCAAGGCTCGTCTAATAAAATGCCGCCACGACCCCCTTCGGATCAAGTCAACAGTTTCCCTCCGCCAAACAAATCTTATTCGCCAGCACCTCAAAATTCGTATTCGGCGTCATCTACTCAGATTAACTCGTTTCCTCCAAATAATTCGTTCGGTGGAGCGTCTTCAGCTAGTAAAGCTTTTCTGTCGCAGAATGATTCTTTTTCTTCGGCGGGACCGCCAAATCCTCCAAGTAATTCTTATCCTTCGCCTGTTTCAAGTGCGTCTTATTCTCCTTTCACTCAATCTAATTCATTTTCTCCTGCTTCGGGGCCTCCGTCGAATTCTATGCATTCGAAATCAATAACCGATTCTTTTGCTCCGCCTGTTTCAGCTTCTTATCTTGCTGGTCCTGAATCTAAACCCGCTTTTCCTCCAATAAACTCTCCAATGAGTGCTAACTCCGGATTTCCTCAAAATTCTGTACATGCATCAAACCAGAATAACTTTGCTCCATCTTACGGTGCCGGTACTGAATCGCAATCTGAATTTCCACCCGCTGTTGTACGTCAACCGAATTCTGCACCAGTACCTCAACAAAATGCTATGCCTCCGAAACCACAGCAAAATTTACCCGCGTCGTCTCCAAATTATCCTCCTGTTTCGGAATCGCAACTAAGCTATCCTCCAGCTCCTGGACCTCAACGAAACGCTGTGCCAGGATCTCAACAGAGCTTCATGCCACCCAAACCACCCAGTAGTGTTGCTTCGCCCGTAGCATCTCCAAATTATCCACCAGCTGGCACTTTCCCTCCGGGTCCAAGCTCTCTAAATACTGTACCTTTGAAACCTCCTGGTTCGTTTCCTACGCCGACCTCTCCGTCTTATCCTCCGGCGCCAACATCGGAACAAACTTCATCGGTTGGTGCTTCTAAACCGCCAAGTTCTTACCCACAAGGTGCTTTTGGAGCGCCTACTCAACCAGGGGCTTACCCCATGACTAATCCGACGTCCGGTTCATATCCAGGAGTACCCCAGGCTCAAATTTTCCCGCCATCTCAGATTTCACCATTCGGTGGAACCACCGGAGCGCCTCAACCAAGTGCGTTTCCTCCGTCGTCGATGTACCAAAAACAGCCCCCTAGCGGCGGATATCCGAGCAACGTTAACGGGTCTACGACTGCGCCAGGATACCCTCCGTATAATCAAAAGTCTGCATTTTCACCTCCTTATTCAAAGATGCCAGGTAGCCCAGATATGCCGCAACCAGGATACGGTGGCCATCAGTATGGTGGAATGCCTCAGCAACCACAACAACAGCAATATCAACGTAAATTAGATCCGGACAGTATGCCCAATCCGGTAAATTTTACCACCTCCGTTTACCCGGAATAATTATTATAGTTCGTGTTTTTCATCTGTTACCCGTTGTTTCAGATCGAAGTTATGTCCGAAGATCGTAAAATATTTTTAAATAAACCGTTTATTACGAATCAAGTAGGCTTGGTGCCACCTCTGGTTACCACTGATTTTATCGTCGAAGACGAAGGAAATGCGAATCCTCGATTTATTCGATCTACTATGTATAATGTGCCCTGTAATATGGATATGATGAAACAAGTGAGCGATTGGATGTTTTAAAAATTTTTTCAAGCTGATTCAAGTTTAATTTTCAAGTAACGCTTTTTGAACATTTTTCTAGGCTGATGTACCTTTTAGTTTGGTGATTACTCCGTTAGCAACACTTCCGCCGGAGGAACAGTTACCACCCATTGTAAACACCGGAGAAATAGGTCCAGTCAGATGTGTCCGGTGTAAAGCTTATGTAAATCCTTTTATGAAATTTGTCGACGGAGGCCGCAGATTTGTTTGCGCTCTATGTAAAGCTGTCAGTGAAGGTGAGCCATACGATTTAATTTAATGTGCTACTGTGTAGTAGGTTATGCAACCGAAAGGTGTGCTTTTCTTTTCAGTACCAGCCGAATATTTCCAGCATTTAGATCATACCGGAAATAGAGTTGATAGATACGAAAGACCAGAGCTTTTATACGGCGCCTACGAATTTACCGTTACTAAAGAATATTGTAAAGTAAGTCAGAAACTTTATTTATTTCAGAATTTTTTTCAAAATACACACTTCATTTTTTCATTTGAACAGGAAAACGAAATACCAAAAGTTCCAGCTTTAATATTTATTATCGACGTGTCGTATAATAATATAAAATCAGGAATGGTTAAAATATTATGCGAACAAATGTCAGATATTGTACAGAATTATATGCCAAGTGATGATAATGGCGAAGAAAACCCGCGTATGCGAGTCGGTTTTATCACTTACGATTCAACAGTCCATTTTTACAACATTAAGGTTAGTTGAACCAAATGCATTTATTGGTGAATTTGACTACTTAGAATTGCCGATTAATTAATATAAATTTTCGTCCTTCATGCAGGCTTGCTTAGGACAGCCTCAAATGATGATTATTGGAGACATGGAAGACGTATTCGTTCCACTGTTGGACGGTTTCCTATGTGATCCTGTGGAATCGTTAACTGTTATCAGTTCGCTTATGCAGCAAATTCCGACCACTTTTGCCGAAACCAAAGAAACTGATACGGTTTTGTTACCTGCGATTCAAGCTGGATTAGAAGCGTTAAAAGTAATAATTGTGTTATACTAGCAAATAAATTGAAATTTTCATGTCAATCGTTTTGCCAGCGATGTTGACATTACTAGCATACTAGCCAAATATCCCAATAATATTATATTTTTTGATTTATTTTTCTGTGAGGAAGGAAAGAAAAAGTGCAAGCGTTTTTTGTTGAAATAATTTTTCAAAAAACTGAAAAATTCTGAACCGGTTTCAAAAATGAAATGTTCGTCTAATTCACTTCTATGATCAAATAAGCTATTCATTATCGAAAATGATATTCTCTCTTCATTGTAAGTATAGTCCGTACAACGAAAGAAGGAACTTTTCCCCTACATTCTCCCACCACAAAATTTAAGAACGTTGAGTTGTGATTGGACGACATTTTAAATCAACGCGCGTCGTTGGTTTCCGCGTTTTGAGTCGAGTAGGGGAAAAGTTCCATCTTTCGTTGTACCGACTATAGTAAAGACGATTTTTCGTATTATCGAAATAATTAAGTTTTTATGCCAGTCAATCAAAATATAGGTCGAGAGATTCTAGACATAAATTGCGATTTTGTTTACCAACTTTACAATGGTAAATGTGGTAAACGAAAACACGTCGATATATTCCCATTAAATATTCATTCGGGTCGAAGTTTTCAATTGTTGCCACGTTGCCAAATTTAATTAATAACCCAACGATTTTTCATTTCAGGCTGCAAAATGCGCTGGAAAATTGTTGGTATTCCATTCCTCATTACCGACTGCAAATGCACCCGGTAAATTAGCAAATCGAGAAGATCGTAAATTATTAGGTACCGATAAAGAAAAAGTGCAATTATGTAAGTGGTTCTCAAACTGGCCATTTTGTATACGTCTTGCTCAACATACATGGTGTGGCATAATCGTTGAATTTTTTCTAGCTCCGCAAAATTCGGCATATACGAGTCTGGCTCAAGAATGCGTTAGTGCTGGTTGCAGCGTCGATATGTTTATATTTAATAATGCTCATATCGATTTAGCCACGATTGGACAAGTCAGCAAGCTTACCGGTGGCGAAATATACAAATACACATATTTCCAGGTTTGTAATAGGAACGTTGAGGATAGTTGAGGGATCATGATAATAATTGATCATTTATTCGATGTATTAGGCTGAAATACACGGTGAACGTTTTATCGAAGACGTGAAACGCGATACGAGCAGAAATATAGGATTTGATGCTGTGATGAGGGTTCGTACGTCAACAGGAGTGCGACCAGTGAGCTTTTACGGGCATATGCATATGAGTAACACAACGGATATAGAATTAGCTTCTATCAACGCTGATAAGGTGAGTTCATGAAGCAATTTATGTGACCGGTTACATTTTGGTTCTACATTCTCTGGAATTTAATTTCAGAGTATTGCTGTGGAAATTAAACACGACGATAAATTAGCCGAAGAAGATGGTGTATTTATTCAAGTGGCATTGCTCTTCACGTCTTGTTCGGGTCAAAGGCGCGTGCGTCTATTGAACTTAGCCCTTAAATGTTGCTCTCAAATGGCCGACCTGTACCGTAACTGCGAATTAGATACTATAATTAATTATTTATCGAAAACTGGTAAGTATCTAACGTATATTTCTACTGCAGATAGAAATGCAGTTTTTTCTTAATCTGCGATTGGTTCG
Organism: Pseudococcus jackbeardsleyi; assembly: GCA_038380155.1. Classification (NCBI taxonomy): domain Eukaryota; kingdom Metazoa; phylum Arthropoda; class Insecta; order Hemiptera; family Pseudococcidae; genus Pseudococcus; species Pseudococcus jackbeardsleyi. The sequence goes on along the minus strand of CM076240.1, from coordinate 58,675,338 downwards.
GTAGCTGTAACAAAATTGCTGGAAGGAACGCCTCGACAAGTCAAGGAAGGCTTAGCCACCAAATGCGCTCGTATTTTGGCTTGTTATCGACGTCTGTGCGCTGACCCTTCAACACCTGGCCAACTCATACTTCCGGAATGTATGAAACTTCTACCATTGTACACGAACTGTTTACTGAAAAGCGACGCTATCTCAGGAGGTAATTCAAATTGAATTCGGCAAATTCAACTGCTGAATAATTTCTTCAATCTGACGTGTTCTTTTTTTTTGCAGGATCTGATATGACTGTTGATGATCGATGGTACATGATGCAAATTGTTCTAATCAGCGATATACCATCGTCAGTGAATTATTTCTATCCTCGACTCATTCCGTTGGTTAATCTCGATTACTACTCCGAAGAAATACCAACGCCGATTCGGTGCACTGGTTGCAAATTACAGAATACCGAAGCTTATTTATTAGGTAAAGTAATTTTTTTGTGGTTTTGTGCTAAGTTGTGGATTATGTAATTTAATATCTTTGTTTTCGATGATCGCAGAAAATGGAGTCTACATGTTCTTATGGTTAGGATCGCAAGTTCCAGTCGATTGGCTAAACAATGTATTTGGGATGCCGAATGTAACGACAGCTTTATTAAATACTTCTAAAATTCCGCTTCGAGATAATATTCAGTCGAAGAGAATTCATGCTTTAATAGATCGCGTACAAAAAGAAAGACGGCATACGATGAGAGTGAGTTTACCTGTTGTTGAAAGAATAAGTGTCATGTATCAACGACTCGAAGCTTCTTATGCAAATTCCAACAACATACATTCGTTAACTCCGAATATTTAATTTGTTTGTTTAGTTGACCGTTTTGCACGAAAACGATAAAATGGAAGCTGTTTTCAGACATTTCTTAGTAGAAGACGGATCAGGTGGTGCAGTCATCGGAGACAATCTTTCAGCATCATCCTACGTAGATTTCCTGTGCTACATACATAGAGAAATCCGTAACATGCTATCGTAAATAGAATTAATTAACGAATATACTTTGTATATATGTATTATACGATACCATTATTGATAATCGCTTTATTTTTTCGGATTTTTATTGTAAGATTTTGTGATGTTGAAAAGAGTGGCCGAATTATGATTCTATTACGAAGGTTTGTTTGGCTGTAGGTTATTTTAATATTATTTAAATTTCAAACCATAGAATCATTATACGGTGTTAGATTTTTCTTCGTTTTTTTTTTTCGTAGTAAATCGTCCTTTTCCCGATACAAGTTTTTTGTTCAAAAAAATGAAAATGTTAATTTATGAAATACGCTGTGCGTAGCTACCTATATTTTTGATAGTGATAAATTTGTATTTAGGGAATCGCTCATTTCGTTAACTCAATTTCTTTCAATGGAATCAGTTGTGTTTTTCTATTTCTTTAGAAATACACCCAGTTTACAAATTTGTTGGCAAGCACTTCTACTTTTCCTGTTCTCTTCCTGCACAAATTGATTTTTATTAAAATTGAGATCGAGATGTTGAGTTGAGCCGATTTTTAGCGAATTGTTGTTCGCATGTGTAGCAGTGAATTTCATATCAAATTATGAAGCTGACAACTACTCGAGTCATTTGTTCTGCCATTTTCACGTTGTTGGTACTTTTGTTTTAACGCGAACCTTCTAATTTTATTGACATGTTATTGTTATATGTAATAATAATCGATTATTGTTATAATAAATTTTATTATTCTTTCATTGGTATTCATACTGAAAAATGAATCTACAATTGCAACAATAATTTATTTACAACATTTAGAACACCACACAGACGAAATACAATAAATAAATAGCACAAATATCTACATCCCATATTAACACACAAGAACACCACGCGTATAAAACGCAAAAATTTATAAAACGTACATAAAATTAGTCCAAAGAGACTAACGATAAAGCTATAACCATTTACGCTCAAATAAAATTTAAACAGAATTAAAAACAGATAAACCGATTCTGCCTTCGTCGTCAGAATCATCTCGTGCATTCAACATATTCAGCGTTATGTCGGCAGATTTTCGCAACAAAGGATAATGCAAAAAAGGTGAAGGAGACGTCGAACAAATGGACGTTGTTGTGTTAGATGAAGCTATCGTTTGTAACGCCGATGACGATGGAACTGCTGATAGTGGTTCGGAAGTTGGAGAGATAGATGACATGTTCGGTAAACGCGTTTCAGAAGAGATACCGGCGGTCATGTTGACGTTGGGGCGTAGAGTTTCTTCTGTCGCTACATTTATATCTTCGTTGGGTTTGGAAGCGTTAGCCAAAGACGGTTGAATTTTTTTGTACGTGGATTTTATTTGACACCTGGAAAGCAAACAAAGGCTTTGATTTTTTTTCCACGATAGAATAATAGGCGACTAGTGACACTCACATGGTCTTATCCTTGATATGTTCGCTTATCACGTTAAGATCGTCACCGAAACGTTTAACAGCTAGTTGTAACAATTCGGTATCGTTGGCTGACCAGCCACTGTGTTGTAATTGTAAATATACAAATGAGTAAGATATTCAACCAGTTGCAAATAAAGATACACAAATTTACCTATCGGCGTCAGTTATTGATCCATTGTTCATAGGCGTCTGTAACAAACATGTCAATTCGGCCAGTTTCGAAAATGCTTCACCTGCCGCCGTGAATAGGTCGCCAACCTAAAAATCACCAGCAATTATCATAATTGCAATAATTAATAAGTAAATTATTACAATTCAAAGGAGCAAACCTTGTTAGCAGTCGTCATTTTCTGAGGGGCAAAATCATCAACTTTCGACAGTTTTTTCTAAATAATTAAATAAAATTATACATCTGTGTACAATTACCAAACGTCATTATCAATTATTATTATTTATTGAAACAGATTCGAATATTAATCAAGAAAATTGACCATTCTTTTCGAACGTTGATGAAAATTGATGATTTTTTAAATTTTTTCAATTGATTACGAACACAAAAATATATAAACATTGATTAAAATTTTGAGAAGAATCGATATACTTCATCTCGACTATCGAGATGTAGATTATCGATAACTCAAACTCGAGATATTACTGATTAGTGATTATGCAGCGTTTATTTATCTTGTTATCTCAACTCTCAACACTATTTTCAAGTCCGTCCGACGAATTATGTTTTGTTCATCAGCAATTCAGCATTTTAATTATTCTACTCCTTCTGCGTTGAATTGTTCGAAGAATGAGAAAAATATTCCCAGTGGTTGTATCTATCATTTAGTTCGTAAATTGAAACATGTGTGATATACTGTTTTAATATGTAAGTATACCCTAGTGAAGGGCTATCAATTACTTCATTTCAAAGTGATAATCTTAGCTTTGATTTTTTTATTTTTGTAATGACAGTTACCTAATAGTATCACTAAGCTTCGTTGTTTTCCATTTATCACAATATTGAAATCAATATTCGAATGCTGCAGAATGGCAGATGCTTGCAGCTTACCTTCGGATCGTGCTCGGTCCATTATAGATGTAGTTTGTATGGTTGATACAAACATAACAGTAAATTTAGCTCATCGAGATCAAGTTCTAAAAGATATTCTCGAAGTATGCCGAAATTTGAAAGCGAATTTTCATCGTGTTACGGTAAGATATGTCCCAGCTGCATTCAACTGTGATAACGAGTTTTATTGTAATAAGATGATTTTTTTTTCAGTTTGAGAAGATAGATTTTGGAGAAACCAATTGCTTGGATCAATTTTACAATGCTGATGTCGCTATCGTTGATTTATCCAATCAGATCCAGCAAAGTACTATGTTTTATCATCTTGGAGTTCGAGAAAGTTTCGGTATGAAGCAGAACATCTTATTGTACAACGATGTTCTCACAGATACTACTCTAAGTTTTGAAGTACGTCTGAAAACTGTTCTTATTTTCTTAAAATTTCTATCAAAGCTTAATATAATGTGATTATTTTCAGAATTCGTGCATCAATTATACTTTAATTACATATCGTCTTCATGAGAACGGTAAAATGTGTATTACGACAAACCCTCGAGCGTCGAAAGATAACGAAAATACGATATCAGCCGCCGATCATCGAGTACCTATTACTTGTAAACTTTCTAAATTACTGCTCGATGTTGAAATTCAATCCAAGTACGCGGGTTTCTTTTTAATCTTCTTCTGGGAGATTCATTTTTTAAATTGAGATCATTTGTAGGACACATATCAAAGAAAAGTTTTTAAATGATTTACGAAAAGCTCGTGAAACTCATACCGGTGAAGAATTGAAGAACGTGTTACATAACATGAGAAAACGATTGGATGATCCTAGATTGCTCTCCGGTGATGTTATACTCAATGTTTTGATGTCACTCAGAGATATTCAGGTGAATACTTCTATTTATAATCTGAATCAAGATCTATAACTCACGAATTTGACTTACGTTTTAGGATTACGATGCCATGGTGCAGCTTGTAGAAGATTTGCAAACATTACCGAATTTCGAGAGTTATTTTCATACTCCCAGTCTCCGTTACCTATATCCTTTTGCTTTAAACAGGTAAATACGTTTAATTTTGGAATAACGAATTATGTTTATACAAGTGACGTACTTTTTTACAGGCGAAATAAAAAAGGCGATAAAGAAAAGGCATTGCAAGTAATCGAAAAATTTTTGGAGACGAAAGAAAATCATATACCTGATATGGTTTGTTTGTGCGGACGTATTTACAAAGACTTGTTTGTGGAATCCGATTACACCGATCAGACAGCATTGAAAAATGCTATTCACTGGTATCGAAGAGGTTTTAAAGTTCAACCTAACGAGTACGCCGGTATCAATCTTGCCACCCTTTTAGTAATTAATGGAAACGAATTCTCAAAATCTGAAGAACTTCAGCACATTGGTTAGTTCAACTGTCATTTTTATTGAAAACATCTCTTCGATTTTCTCACGATTTATGTATTTTAGGAATGGTACTCAATAATTTAATCGGTAAAAAAGGCAGTCTATCGTCATTGAAAGAATACTGGGACGTCGCTACATTTTTCGAAATCAGCGTTCTTGCTGAAGACTACAGCAAAGCTTGCCAAGCAGCTGAATGCATGTTTAAACTAAAACCACCTAACTGGTAAATTTTAATTTCTTAACTGTTTTCATAAGTCTTCGAAATTTTCATGGTCACAAATTATTTAGGTATTTAAAATCCACCATCGGAAATATCTCTTTGATCGATCGCTTTAGAAAAACGTGCGAAGAAAATTGTCGAGGTCCTGAAGAACAAATTTTCGCTTTTTGGATGGATTACTTTGTCGACGCGATTAAAACAGACGTTAATCAAGTGATTCGTTTTCCAGTAAGTTATCTTAAACCATTCTCCCATTTGTTGTTGAATGTATTTCTAATTCACTAAAAATAGATTTTAGTGCTTGAATCGGAAAGAGTATTCATGCCGAGTTACGTAGTTGTAAACTTGGACGTTGAAGAACCTGCGATACAGATCTGGAACATATGTGCTGAATGCTTAAAAGACAATTGCTGTAAAGATCACGATTGGCTGTTTACTGCCAATATGATTCGAAGTGTTAGGTAAATTGAAATTTTTAGTGGAAAAAGTATTTCAACTTTTCATTAATGAAATCTTCAACTCGCATTTTAGTTGCTACAAACGAGATGAAAGATGTCTATTTCTATACGTTCGAGGAAACAGCGATGACTTTCAAATGTTCTTCCCTTCAGTGCTATATCGTCAAAGATTCCTCGACTTGATTCTGGAAATGACCAAAGGTCAAGAAGGCATGATTACCGATTTGGATTTGGAACAATCGTCTGATCAATTAAAAGTACAAAATATTCACCAAATTAATTATTAAAGCCAATTTAAATTGGTTTATAATCTTGTCGTTTAAATCACAGATCGAATACGAATTGGATGATGGTGGTAACCGAGTTATTTTGGGACAAGGAACCTATGGAGTCGTCTACGCTGCGAGAAATTCGAATACTCATATTAAAATCGCCGTTAAAGAAATACCCGAAAAAAATTTGGGGTTAGTTCTTTTTCATCATTAATTAATTATTTATTAATTCAGTAGCTGTAATTAGATATACTTTTACAGAGACGTTCAACCATTGCACGAAGAAATTAAACTTCATTCTCAATTACATCATCGAAATATCGTTCAGTATTTGGGATCTGTTTCTGAGGATGGATTTTTTAAAATTTTCATGGAACAAGTCCCAGGAGGTAAACAAGCAATTCGAAAATTCATATTTAATTGATTAGAATAGTTTTGATATTACTAACATGTAATGTTTTCAAATCATCAGGTAGCTTATCAGCGCTTTTACGATCCAAGTGGGGAGCATTGAAAGGCAACGAAACGACAATTATTTACTACACGAAACAAATTTTGGAAGGATTGAAATATCTTCACGCTCAAAAAATCGTCCATCGAGATATCAAAGGTATATTGACAAACCATTTTCTTTATTTTTTTTTCATCTGTGAGAAAAGAATTCTAAATTGAAGCTGAATGTAGGTGATAATGTTCTCGTGAATACATACAACGGTGTTGTGAAAATATCCGATTTCGGAACGTCCAAGAGATTGGCAGGGTTGTGTGCCAGTACCGAAACGTTTGCCGGAACATTGCAGTACATGGCTCCAGAAGTTATTGACAAAGGACAAAGAGGATATGGATCTCCAGTTAGTATTTTTACGTTGAGGAATATTAAAAAAAAAAAATTACGTATATTTTTCGTATTTTGGAATTATTTAGGCAGATATTTGGTCCCTTGGATGTACCATTATCGAAATGGCAGATGGTAACCCACCCTTTATGGAATTGGGTTCGCCACAAGCAGCCATTTTCAAAGTTGGATATTACAAAGTTCATCCAACAATACCCGAAGAGATGTCCGATGAAGCTAAACAATTTATTAAACGATGTTTCGAACCGGTCCCTGAAAAACGAGCTACAGCTGCAGCCCTCCTTGAAGATCCATTTTTACTCAAGTAAGCTCATCCAAAGTTGGACTGATTTGTTTATTACTGCTTTAATCAATCGCATCGATTTATCTGCTTATTTAGAAAAAAAAAACCATCTCGAGGTTTGATATTGCCCTCGGAATTCCACCGAAGTCAGTCTATAAGTGAACAAAGAGTCACTCATCGCGTATCTATTAACGGCTCAGCAATATCGTGCGAGCTCAACACGCCTTCCATAAGCGACAGTATAATTAATCCTCAATTCTCAAGTCACAGGTACTTACGTAGTCTGCAGATACTACACTGCTACAATCTATTACAATCGTGCTCGTCGTACTTATAACCAACCTATTACATCGCCGAATTAACTAATTCTGTTATCATTGCTTCCTCTCTTGGCAAGATTGGGGCTATTTTAACTTACATAACACATGAATGCCAGAAGATCTAGTTAATATTCAGGTATATTATGGTCATAGATGAATGTTATTATTTCTGCTTGTATTTACATGTAAACTGCTCATTTTCGTAGTATTTGGGCCAACTATTGTGCTTATTATTGCTTATCTTTATTGTCAATTTTGATTTAATGCTGTTGTGTGTGTCAAGTATTAGTATAAAACTAAATTTCTATGATTTAATTCACAGAAATACTACGAATACCGAAAGTACAAATAATACGTCTTCGGATGTGTTATTATCGCCAGATATCCTTCAAGATTCAGCGGATCCATGTAAATCGATCGAATCAGATAGATTCTATTTGCTGAAAAAAGATTTACAACGACGTACTACATTGTCAGGCGTGTTGACTGCCGACAAGCAGAATATCTGCAAGAAGTGGAAGGAATATATTTATCGCGAATTCGGCGACAATGTCATCGACGAAGTACGTCGTCATCTATTTTGATATCGAAAGAACATTGCAGCAATACGTACAAAAATTGTAAGTTATTTTTACTTTTATAGAAACACCTGAAAGATTTGATGAACGGATTTCATTCGTTTATTGCCAAACAAGATAAGCACCTATTGATCAGCGCAATTCATCGTTTAAAGAACGAAGAATTTTTGAAGAATAAAATCTGCCGATTAGATTTTATTATCCGATCGTTTCACGAAGCTGTGAGTGTTTCTAGGTTCATAGATGTCTATTTCTTATTGATTGATACATTATTAGAGATTTATGTTCACAGGTCAGCAGTATATTGAAGAATCACACCATTAAGCCTCATTGGATGTTCGCTCTCGATAATTTAATAGCATCTGCGGTGACCGACGCCATCAATGTCCTAAGTAAATATTATTGAAAAATTATATTTTTTCCTTAGTTCCGACGATCATATCATTCAAATACCAAAATTATGTTTTTTCAGAAACAGAAATAGTGCCAGATGCGAATGAAGTAGATTCGAAAGTCGACGAAGATCAACTAATATTAGAGGATTCGGACAACCAAGTTAAATCGAGTAATTCGAGTAAATCCAGTACAGAATGTTATCAAGATAGATGTATTTCTCAGAAATTCGGTTCTCTGATGAATAAAATTACTTCCGTGCATACAGATAATGAAAGGTATTTATTTTTAACGATTGTAGAGTAGTTAATTAAATACTTGCGTCTAGTTAGTCAACTCATTTCCTGTCATACCATTAGACAGTTACAGCAATTACTGCTGGATGAAAAAGAACTCAACGTTTTGCTGAATTGCTGGAATAAACGGAATAAAAAATTAATTGCGTTGTTGAGTAAGTTGGTTGAAAAACCTAATGTTGAATCATCGTCGGCATCCGAAGTGAATAAAGATGTTGTCAGCAATTCTCAAAAACAAACTCGTACTGCTAGTTCGAAATTAGCAGAGTAAGTTGGATTTTTTTTTCATATCTTATCGATATTAAATTCGTCTTACTTATAGCTAATCGCGAAGCAATCTTTATTTAGAGGAAATGCTCTAACGAAGTCCAAATCGTGTGATTATTCAGAAGAGCATACTATAAATAGTGTGACCGTTATCTATAAACCCGAAGCTGACGCTAATTTGATTAACTGGCTGAGTAAGATGAAACTGGATCATCGTTCTATTAATAAAGTGATTATCTTTCAACTATCATCCATTTTCTTTGTCAGCTTTCTATTTACATTGTACTCGTCGTATTCATTTTGTGTGTTGTATACTGTTGATTTAGTTCATTGCAGAAGAATATACTCTGGATGACATCCTTCACTATATAACTCGCTATGATCTCAGAAAAATGTCTTTGAAGTAAGATTATCATTTTCCGATAAAAGTTCAATTTTCAAAATTAATTGCGTTCATATTTTTAAATTTCTACAGGGGAGGTATTGAATTACGAATATGGAACTCAATTCAGAAATGGCGCAAGGAAAATCACATTCCCAGTGAAAATGTGCTAGATGCAAGCCACGTTTCAAATTAAGTGAATTTTTACAAATACCTACATACTTAATCTATCATCATGTTAACCATTGTACTAATTGTTACACCGCTCTTTTTATCTTTTGAATTTTTTTACGTATTAAGCTTCTTAATACTCTGTTTGTTATATGTTTACTTTTATATTTTACCTTCATTCAATGATAATCATTCATAATTCATTATTTTTAAGTTCGTGTTAAATGGCGTATTAATATTTACCTACTAAACTTTGCTGATTTACCTTCAAATGTTAACTTTTTCCTTCTGTTTTAATTTTTATGTTATTATATATTCGTTTCGTTTTCGTTTTCATTTTTTGAATTAATCTTATTAATAGATACTCGTTTTATAAATCATTAAAAAAGTTCTTAGAAAATTGTTTATTTTATAGATGGCTCATTGTTTGAAGATTTGTTGGGCGTTTTTTTGAAAAAATACTCTATGTGTTTTCCGCAGTAAATGTTTGTATTCGTTGTATAAATATTTACAACGATGAATTTCTTTTGAAAACATCAACTAGTTAGATGCATCACAGCGACCTACGTCTCCGCTGCCAATTTCAATGATTTACTCGTGTAATTAATATAACAACAGAATTCGTTTCCCAGATTGTTTTTGTGTCTTGGTTCAAAAGTGGTCTTGTTCGCGTTCAGTACTTTTTTCACGAAAGATTCCATAACAGCTCCTAGAATGTATAAAAAATTAAATTCTCAACGTTATCATGTCAATGGTTGTAATTCGTGCAGAAGAGCAGAACATGTATGTGTATTTACCTGTACATATTAAAATTTTATCTTTTGTAAGGAATTTGGCGGTAAGGGCACATTTCAAGAAACATTCTTCGGATAGGAATGGAGGATCAAGTATAACTAAATCGAAATAATTTCTAAATTGGTCTTTTATGTGAGTTGGTAACGGTTCGTTGTAATCGTAATGTATAAAATCGTCTTTATAAGCTGAGAATCGTTTATCAACATCAAATAAGCGCACAGTAAAATCAAATGAATCGTTGATTTGCTTCTTCAGGAAATAATATAAAGACGGGCATCCTATAAGGGCTATTTTCCCATGGTTTTCGATTTCATTCAATGCTTCTGCACAGAGCTGTTCGGCAGTTTGATCGTCGTACCAGAACTGACTCAGTTGCTAGAATGAAAATTTTCGAGTTTCACGTAAACCTTTCGGTGCATTTATCAAATATCCAACTTTTTAATTTCAAAAAGAATGACATATACCCAATTTTCTTCGAGATCATTTACTTTGAGCGGTTCAGTGTCTGAATTTGGAGGTAGATTTTCTTGAATTTGCTTCTCGTTTAAAAATTCTTGTAAAGCTAGCATAGCTTCCGTAGACAGGCATGGTACATCATCGTTATCTTCTTTGTCCATGGTAATTTAAAATACTTTTTGGGCTAAAAATTTCACAAAGATTACTCATGAAAAACTACTCTCAAGATAAGTAATTTTTTAGTCGGCTACAGTTGAGTTAAGTAAACGTTGGGAATGATAAGGATTACGTATTGTTGCCATTTTAGATAATTTTTTATGTAACGAGGTTAATCGAGAGGTATTGCTTTTGAGCACGAGTGTGCTGTTTCTTCGTGTGGCTAACAGAATTAAAAAATATTTCAAGACGTCGCACGTGTTTTACTATAGAAAAATTTCAATAAAAGTAGAATTTGTCTTAGACCGACGAGAATTTTTAATAATTAATGGTCAGAAAGAGAAAAACAGTGTTACCAAGTAATACATTGTGATGTGTGATGTTGGTGATGTTGGTGTATTTTGCGCAAGTGAAGAAAAGGTGATAAAAATTTTATAATTTATTAAATACATAATGTTGACGTTAATTGTTGATATAGCAAATCTTCATTTCATCAAAAATGACTTGAAATTCGTTATATGCAATAACTGAGTGAGTTTATTTACTTTTTAAACGAAAGTTTGCCTATTTCGAGTACCCACTATCCATAAACATTCAAAAATGAGCTCTATTGCGTTCGAGGAATATGAGTTAATGAACGACTCCAAGTACAGAATGTAAGTTATTTTATTAATTTCTATATTGATTGGTAGTTTTTTTACAGCATAACTTGACTGGTATGTCTGTTGATCGAAACAAGAAGTATAAAAAGTACGTATACGAATTCTATGCGCAGAGAAATAAACAAAGGGGTAGCTTTTCTTCCACGTATTATTCGTCACAATTTGTGCAATTTTTCGTGTAAAGTTTTCTATTACAATAAGTATTGTTGGATAATCAATTTTATTCCATTTCCAGATATGTCACGTCAATCGATAAAGCTTTGAAGAGCTTCGAATACACCAGTGATTGGGCAGACCTCATCTCATTTCTGGGAAAACTCAACAAGGTAAAATGACTCATGCAGTAACCTAACCACTCGCGTTTGTGTAATTAAACGTCCACCTTATCTGTTATAGATTTTGTTGAATCATACTAAATATCCAGTGATACCTCGGCGTATGAAAATAAGTAAACGATTGGCGCAATGTCTACATCCACATTTACCGTCTGGTGTGCACCTAAAAGCGCTGGACACTTACGATATTATGTTCCGCACTATGGGAACAAATCGCCTTAGTCAAGAGTTATTTATTTATGGCTCCGGTAAGCGAAATACGAAACCTTGAAAAAAATTATCGCGTTTCGTGTAATAATTGACAATATTCATCGTAGGTTTGTTTCCTTTACTCGGACACGCTTACACGAACGTTAAGCAAAGTTTATTGACGATCTACGAAACGCATTTTGTTCCTTTGGGCGAACGATTGGTTCCTGGCCTGAACGGATTTCTCAGCGGGGTTCTGCCAGGACTCGAAGAGGGAACTGATTATTACGAAAGGTATCGTCTATCGCGAATCTCTGAATTAAATATCGATTACCCTTGACTATCCGATGGCTTCGTATTTCTAGGACGAATTCATTATTAGAGAAAGTTTGCATGGGCGTGAATCCGCCAGTATTTTATACGTGTTTGTGGGAATGTCTTACTTCAAACGCGGCCGTCCGATTACCCGCTATTTCATTCATTTTGTCGCATTTCGATAAACATTCGACAATGAAAGAGCAAATGTATTTAATGGGAAACGATGTCGAATTGATGGTAATTAACCAACGATGAAAATATCATTTTGGGGTTCACTTTTGTGTATATTAATTGCAACGTTATTTCACAGGTGAACGGTTTATGTACCTGTTTCCAAGATTCGAGCGTTTTGATTCAACGTAGCGCTCTTGATTTTTTACTAGCCGGTTTCCCTATGCATAATAATATTTTATCGAAGGAACATTGCCAGCTGTTACTCACCTCCGTTCTCGTCACTTTGTTGAGGAGAGATATGTCCTTGAATAGGTATAGTTTATCATTCATCTGGTATGATTACACTTGAGATAGATTTAGTAATTTTTCATTTACGAGCTCGCGCGTATCGATTTTGTATTACCTACGTATACAAGTCACATTGAGCAACAGATTGTATGTACATACAAAACCGCATCGACTGTTGACTTATTTATTAAACATTTCGTGTTCAAATTACTACATTTTGCTACGAACGCAATCAATATGTAATGGTTTTCTCTTTTCTTTTTTCAGGCGTTTATTCGCGTGGCTTTTAGGTTCCGATATCACATCAAACTCAACGTCACCTAGTAAAGATTTAATCGATCATGTAAAACAACCTGACGATAAAAAGTTGGAAACAGCCGATCAATATTTTAAAGCTTACTCTAAAGAATTACTCATTAGAGTGAGTTATTCATCTGTCTACCTTATTAAAATAATTTTTTGGACACGACGGTTCGGTACAGTTCTGATTTTTCTTAACGGTTCCATTTTTACATTTCGTATAAATTGAAACGACCTCGTTTAAAATTAGCTCGCCCATATTTCAGCTCTAATGAATCATTAATTTTGTTTCATCTGCAACCTGCAGGTTTTATTGTCAAAGTAACACGTTGTGTGAAGGTTTTTCCCCTCTTGTTAGGGAAAAGCTATGGCGTTCTTCCTAAATATTGTTGTGGTATATGAATATGTAGGTGGCTTGGAATTCATTGTTACCGTAATTTAAAAATGATTTAATTCGTATTTTTTGAACTTGGTTCTGGCTAAAACATGTTTTAGTTTCAAATTCATTACATTCTTTTGTAAGTCTTACCCAATGAAAGATCGAGTTGTGTGAGATTTTCCGCTATGCCAATCCCTGATGTTTAATCAAGTGTTTCAATGATAGTGGAAATTTTGCATTTAAAATTTCATCAGGGTAAATTCAGTGAGGCGTTCAACAGAGATTTTCATTTTAAAAGTTATAATTGGACAACTTTTCAACAAACTGTCTTGATATTTTATAATTTTTTGTTATAATTCTATTCATTTGTTTGAATAATTTTAAATTTTCAAAACTAACAATTTTTTTGAATGATTTCTATTTTTTTTTTTCAATTTTTATTTTTAAAATCCAAATTATTTTTCGATTTTTCTTCGTTTTTAGAATCTCAAGTTTTGAAAAATCGATGAAAAATTCTCCAATATGTAAAAAAATCAGCAAAATTGCTGAAATTTGAAAATCTCCTAATTCTTGAAAAAACGTATTTTCCAATTTTTAGAAAATTATCGAAGTTTTGGGGAATATGTGCTGAAGAAAAGAATTAAATTTTTTGAAAAATGATTCTGGTAGTAGAAAAAACTGTCACAAGTTTTGGAAAATCGTCTGTCGATTATCATGAAATTGTCCTGAGTTTAAAAAATTCTGTCATTTTGAAAAAATGGTCCAATTTTGGAAACTTGTTTAATTTTCAAGAAATCATCTCAAGTATCATGTTTTGAAAACTCGTCCGATTTTTGGAAAATTGTTTAGGCCTTGGGAAATTCTCCAATTTTTGATACCCTCAATATTGGAAAAAAGAAAGTAATGGGAAAGAGACAGAAAATTTCTGACCATTTAAAGAGTTCATTTCTTTAAATTTTTTTGGGGGGTTTGAATCTTCTAAGTCAGAACTCAACAAAAAGAGAAGGATACGAAGAAACCTGAAAAAATCTATGAAATGTCATTGAACTACTCTCTGAATTCATTCAATATCAAGTTTATCTTTGTTTTTCAAAAATCTCAAAATTTTGGTAATTTATGAATCGTGTAATTTTTGGAAACTGTCCATATTTTGAATATTTCAATTTTTGAAAAAAATATATGTATAAAAATATAAAGTAGAGTTATAAATTAGTAAATTGTATTTTATTTTTCAGGCAATACAATGCGTACTGAAAAAAGCAACGTGTGAAAACCCTCACGATTTGAGACCATACAGAATATTAATATCACTTCTCGATAAAAACGATATTGGACCAGTCATTTTGGATGATATATTATTCGAAGTATTCAGGTAAAATGGCAGAAATTGCTTCGATACGAATATTAGAAAAACAAAATTTTCACTAATCAGCAATTTTTTGTTTTTAGACTTTTATATCTTAGCTGGAAAGATCCTGGCAATAAAGCATCGAATGGAGGCGAGCTACTGAAATCTGCAAATTTACTGTTTAGCTCGTTAGAACCTCGCTATTTATGGCAGTACGTAGGCGTTTTATTTTCCGACGCTTGTCGTAAAATGTCCCTTGTAACTGAAAACGAAGATGAAACTGTAAAACCTGTCGGCACCGGTGATCCATCATTAATGGAAGTTAGTTGCGCTGCGTAACCTTATCATAGAAAATTTCCAACAACGCAATTACACGTGTTTTTTTTGCAGGTCTGCAGCATAATAATATTTTTACTGGATTCCTTATCATTGGAAATCTATTCGGAAACTTTCAGCGAGTACTTACCAGATTTATTTTTACACATTATCACCTCGTTGAACGATCACTGTGATATTATTAGCGCAGCTCAAGTAGCAGCATCGTTGAAATTATGTTTAAAAATACTATCGAAAGTAAAATCACCGGTATTAGTATCGCAAACGAGCTCCGTCTGCGATAGTTACGAAACAGAAAACTACACCGTCTTGGCCAACGAAAATAAAATAGCCGAACCCGGTAAAATAATCCAACTACAAACCAGCGACCAATCCAGCGACAAATCAGAGAAAAGAAGAATACCTAAATCGATCTCTAGTCCTAGCAGTCGCGACAGTACAGAATCAACCGATAAATCTGAATCAGATGAAAGCGTCGGTCAAATGGACAATAATCCTGCCGAAGAAGAAGTTACATCGATGGAAAAATGCCTAGAACATTATAAAAAATTCTACGTCACGTTTATTTACGGTGTCAGGCTGAAAATCGGCGAGACTAGAAATATCACCAGCCTATTCAAATTGTTATTAGTCAAATCTCCCGATGCTGCTGCCGAAGATAAAGCTAAATATTTGGAAGCGCTGCTGCGTGAAATTTTGTGCAGAAATTCGCGACAGAATTATCAGAATATGAATTCGTTCGCCGTTTCGTTCAATTCTAGAAAAGATTTAGATTGCGGATTTTCCATCAGTCAAAGTAAAAAGACTGTTGGGTTGGAGTGGAAAGAAGCGGTAGCCTTTGCTTCGAAATTATTAATCGAACTGTCTACATTCCAAACTTCTGTTCCTTCGAGTAATTTGTTTAACGGTGAGTGAATTTTTCGAGTGATTTATTGCACCCATGTTGATCTGTAGATAAAGACGACTGAACTATTTACTTTTGTACTTGTTCAGTCAGTACTGATAAATTATTCGAGTGTTCGGTTATTTCATTTTTTTTTTATCTTTCCGAAGAACGTCGGTTTGGTAATTTTATTTCATTGGGAATAGAATGATTTTTTTTTTATCAATTTTATGCCCTTCGATATATTTTTTTTATCGAAATGTAAAAATTATTTCAACTTCCCATACTTCCTATGATTGCGACTATAGAGATAATTAGTGAATTTCAAATTTTTTTCAGATTCGCCAATCGATAAAGAAAACATACTACCAGAATGGTTGAAATCTTTAATAATATGTTCATGCTGGCTGGGAAATATCGCTGTGCCTTTGCAGCTGGTAGCTATTTCTACTCTACTAGATTTAGCACTTCTTTGCAGACGTTCAGAAATGTATACCCAGCGTGCTGTATCGTCTAATTCAAACAATTCTTCAACAAATAAAGTTGTCACCGTGGTAGTTTTCGTACCTCTACTGACACCGAATCAATTACTTTTCATCGAATATCAAACCAATGTATTTCAGGTATATTATAATATTATTTACGTTAACTGAACTAGAAATTGAGATACTGGTGATTTAGCAGCCTTCCCCTAGCCTTAAAAAGGAGCCTTATTGAATTGAAACGTTTTGAATTGTAATTTTTATCGATCTGTGGTTTATTTGTTGACATTTCCGAAGTAAAATTCTTCAAAATATTCAAAACGAAGGCCTAAAGCTAGAAAAAATCTAGATTCGGAATCAGCGACTTGATTTAGTAATGAATGAATCTTCTTTTGGATATTCACCTTTAAACAATAGGCCTAAATACAGAAAAATCCTAATCCAGATAAGTAGGGATTTCTATCTACGATAAAAAGATATGTACGGTTAATTCGGTAGGGATCGGTTAGAGCAGAGGGAAAGGGGTAAAATAAAAAAGTAAGTCAAAATTCGAATTCTACGACTTCAAATTAGTAACAGTGGGATTATTACATTTTTAGGTAATAATACATTGGCTGTGGTTACATCTCGGTGATCCGACGTACGAAGTGAAATGTGCTGAGTTAATATGTCAACTTCAGAATACTCTCAATATTTCTAATGCCATCGAGAATTGTATCGGTTTGTTGATTTTTTTTTTAAATTAAATTTTGCTACATAATTTGATTATGTGTCCATTACAACGAATAACCGTTTAATATTCACAGGCGATTCCTTATCACATTTATTAGAAGAATCTGAACGTTTGGATGCTTTTCGTAAATTTGTCAAGTTATGGCATATCAGTAGAGAAGTAATCAAATGCAGTAATGTGCCTCACACAGAAGACACATTCTACAAGTAAATATTCTTACACTATAATTTAACCAAACAAACTATTCAATTACATTTTTTAATTCAAATTTGACAATATTTTTAGATGCATGTTGAAAATCCTAGACGTATTACCCCTGAAAGAAAGTAATTGCTTAAAACTAGAAGCTGAAAGTTGGCTGTTTCATTCTTTAATGCGAGGCGACTGCGCCAGAATAGTCGAACCACTGCTGTTAATTTTAATAGAACGTAACACAGCTCGTGTCAGCATATCACATGCTAAAATACAGCAGCACCTGCAATGCGACAATCAATCCTTGGATACCGATAATTCAGCCATTTTTGCAATCTGTTCGGTTTTTGGAAACCCGGTTACGTACCACTTGATACAAAACCTGCTACCGTCGAATTCACTACCGGATGCTAATTTCAACGTTGTAAGCAATCAATGTGCGAAAAACGGCAGCATCGATGATATTTCCTTGAAATCTGGTAAAAGTGTCAACGCTGAGAGTATTCCGTGTAGAGAATATGTGAAGAAATTACCTTTTTTACAAAATATATCTGTTTTTATCGATCGTGGATCGATCGACGAAGCTGCCGATGTATCGCAAACAGTGTCTGATTTCGATTCGATGGAGGATAAAGAAAGGAGTATTTCTGTTTCCGAAGATGGCAAAGATAATCTGCAGCGGTTCAACACTTTACCGTTGATTAAAGATAAATTAGGTGAGTGATAAGATGAGGTGAACAAAATGTTCACTCAAAAAAGGGTACCTTGATCAAAATATCTAGATTCTTAAATCTTTGGCATAGATTTTGAGTATGTTTAGAAGGCCAAAAAAAAATTGGGTGGGTGGAGAATTGCCCTTCTTGTCGTATCTTTTCTTGTGCATCAAAAATTGTGAATTTTAATGGAAAATTTAGAAAGCCAAGTTTTTTTGATGTTTTAGAATTGCCTACATTACATATTTCTAAGTGTAGTCCAATTCGTAAAAAACAGTTCAAGTACTGATTTAATTTCGTCCAATTTTCAAAAAGTAAATTTCTCCTATTTGTGGCAATTGTTGTTTTTGAAAAATTGTCCAAATTCTAAGAAAAATTTTCAAGGTCAGGAAAATTCTCGTGTTTAGAAAATTATTCAAGTTTTGATGTCCAATTTTTGGAAAATCGTTTCAAGTGGCTGTTTGAAATTCATTCAATTTTTAAAAAATTGTACCTGCCAGTTATTATGGATAGTTGACCAATTTTCGAAAAAAATATTAAAATTTTAGAAAATTGTCCAAGTTGTGAAAAACCATTAAAGTTATGAAAATATGGAAAGTTTTTGAATATTCCTTTTTTTTAGAAAATTTTTTCAATTGGAAAATGATTCTATTTTTAGATAATTGCCTTATTTTTGCAAAATTTTCCAAGTTGTAAAAATGATGCAACTTTTGGAAGATTTTTGAATTATTCTAATTAATTTTTTTCAAGTTTTTTAAAACTGTCCCATTTTCGAAAAATGTTTATATTTTTTTAGAAAAATTCTGAAGTGTTGTGTTGTGGAAAATTCTAGAACGCTAAGGAAATTGTTCGAGTTCTGGAACATTTTCCATAACCTAAATAATCGTCCAATTTTAACGAAATTGTGAATTAAAAAAAATGTTTCGAATGAATCCCTCACTTTTCAAACGTCCAATTTTTGAAAGATTTTTCTAGCTTTAGTTCTGCGATTTTTGGAAAATTTGTGCAGCTGTCTTAAAATTTTTGACCCAGTTTTGAACCGTTCTACAATATTTATAAAATTCCTCAACTCCCGTTTATCAGGAAAATAATCTGAATTTTTTCAATCATTTTTGAAAAATTGCTGAGTTTTTGGAAGATCTTAAAGATTTTGGAAACTTTTCCAATTTTTGGGATATTCTTCAATTCTTAGAGAATTGTGCAAATTTTGGAAAAAAATTTTATGCTTGGAAAAAATCACCTTTTTTTAAGGAAATGATCCATATTCCAGAAAATTGTCCAAACATTCGGTCTCGAAAAAAAATTGAATTGGCTAAATTGTTTAAGTCAGCTGGATTTCTGGATCTTCATAGATCGTTCTTAAAATTTTTAAAATGTTTAGATGCCTTTGGAAAATTTAGACTGGATGAATTTTTACCCTCTAAAATATTTTTTGTTTTCCAAACAACAGAAATAAGTATATTTCCAAAACCTAAGCCAGGACCGCATTTATCTATCTTAATCGAGGGAACCTTTTATTCTGGATTTTGGTCATTCGTTACTGAATGAAAATTATATGAATTAATTATCTTCTTAATAATAAATAACATTCGTTGCAGGTTCCATGGACACAATCAAATGTAACACCGGTGAAATGAAGAAATCTCGTAGTTTCGTCTCCAATAACGGATTTTCAAAAGAGAACATTGACGACGATTCGAAAAACAGCGAACTAGTTCGTAGTCTATCATTCTCCGGACGCGACAATACCAATACAAATCTAAACAAAAATACTTCATTCCCATTTCTCACGAATGGTAAAACCGACGGCGGTGTCCATATTGCTAAAGCCGTCATCGAAGATGTTCTAACAGAAATCGTCGACAATGTCGTCGGTACCAAAAAACCGGTTCGTATCTTATCCTATTTCTCCCTCCCTCTTTTTTATGAACCCAAATTATACAATTTTGTCATTTCAATTACAGGAAAAATCCGTAGAATGTGAAAAAGAAGAAGAGGCCGATTCTGCAATCAGCTGCAACAGCGGATCCTCATCAGTCACCCTGGAATACGAAAAAGAAGACAGTTACGCCGAAGAAGAAGAAACCAGATGTAGAAAATACGCCGAAATAGATAACAAGCAATTGGAAAAAATTAGCTCGAACTTGGGAGCTGTGCAGTTCTATTCACATATGTTATTATATTGCGAATTATACGACACAAATCGAGTTCTGTACACTTTGAACAAATTCCGAGATATTTTAGCCGTCAACGCTAAAGCTTTCTTGTTCGCTACGTCAACTACAGCGGTACCGAGTCAATCTCCTTTGGTACATTTACTGCTGAAACATCGTAATTCCATTTTCGCCAGAGGTTTCCAATGCGAAGAGAAATCAATGGAGGCATTTAGTAAAAATACCACCTACCTCGAGGTTTTGATTACAATTTGTTTGTATTACGTACGAAGCTATTACCCGAATAGTGGAAATCCCAAATTGACTGAAAAAGAGATATTTGGAAATAAACAGGTAAATTTTTACCATATATATTTTTTTCTAATACATAAAATACGATTTTTACTTGAATTATTTTTTTCAGGTGCAATTAGCCAGTATAGAGCTTCTTTCGCAGATATTTTTCCAGCTATGCGGAGTCGTCCAGAGTAATCGAAGCGAGATGGCTTCGTTTATTCGAGAGCTATTAAGTCGATGCAAAGTGCAAAAAATAGCCCTTCATTGCGTTTGGTGCTGTCTATACGACGACAATCAAAACTTACATTTATTTATTAAAGAAATATTGATATTCAATCGTAAAAAGAATAAGTCCGCTGATAATATCTGCGAATACAATCAAGCGTTCCAGATACAATTTCTAAGGTATGGAACATTTTTGCCTAGGTATTGGTATTGGCTAAATTTTTACTACTGAAAAATAATTTATTTTCTCTCTTTAGACTTTTGCTATCTTTGATCGTTTTGGAAAACGATATTTATCAAGAAGAACCCACCGTTAACGTGACCGATAATGACGAAGATATTTCCATAAAATGTGATTTCATTTGCGACCGTCAAATTGTCCAGCAACCTTTATTTGTGCATTTATTGAAAAAAATGCTGGAGCCGAATCCGAGCGGTAGACCTAATCACGAACGTGTTATCTCTTTTATTATCGCCTGTTTACCTTATTTCAAGAAATCATTGCCCAAAATTGTCGTCAAAGTTATTCGACAAATTTGCTGGAATGTCGAAGTTTCCTCCGACGTTTACGTCAAATCGGTTGATTATCGTATGAAACAAAGGTATGCATAGATAGATATTTCCTCGTGTAGAAATTCCAAGAATTGATTGAAAATGAATGCCATTCGTTGGAAAAAACTGAATTGATTTGCAAAATATTTTTAAAAAAATAGTTTTTTTTTGAAAAAGTATTTTCACAAAATCTTTCAAGTTTCAAAATGGAATTTTTCGGTTAAAATCTTGAAAAATATTATCCATCTTTGGGGAAATTGTTTAATTTTTAGAATCGTTCAAATTTTTGAAAAATGCAGTTCAATTAAGTATTAATGAACAAATATAATTTTTTTTAAAAAATCATTCTCAATTTTGATGTTTTTTTTTTTTTTTTAAATGTGTGGTACACTTTTCTAAGTTACTGATGTTTTTATGATTCTGACGTCAATTTTTCCACATTTTTATTTTGTTTTTTTACAGCATTCCTTTCAATTACATGGTTATTTTACTGGACGCTTTAACCATCCTGTCTCATTATTGTCTGCTCGATCAAGTAACTCAACTCATGCTGAAGCCAATTGCTGACACAACGTCTCTCAGATCGTTCAATGGCCTATTTCAGATGTACAGCGATTTTCCTAATATTGGGGTATTTTTTTTTTTTTTTTTTGATTTTGCATCAACTTAAATCTTTATATTCAATGATTAACGTGAAATGATACAGAAAAAGAGACCTGAGTTGTGAATCATACTTTAATTGTTATTAACCGCAGTTGCATAAATTATTACCTATTAATAATAACTAATCTTTTTTCTCTATAGAACTTCTGCAACGGTAATCGAAACACATGTCCGGAAGCAAAAGAGTCGGTGTTGCATAATTTGCCGAAAATTTTTTCCAGCATTTCTACTCTTTGGCAAACGATTACATCATCGAAGCAGAGGTATTTATCGGTCATGTTTTGAAATTTGGAAAAGTGAGGTGATTTGATCTATGTACGTATTCATTAACTGTGTTTTTTTTTTACTCTAGGGAATACGAAAACGTTGCCGGAAGTTTACTCGTGGTGAAAAATCAGATTCTCAATTTGCTGAATCCGATAGCTGTCCATCATAGTATGCATTTCTTCGTATCTGTCGCCATCGTATGGAAAGATAAACGATCTTTTATGATGTCAAGCCCATCGAAAATGGTATGCGGTAGTCAAAAAGTCGAAAGTTCAAGAAAAACAATCGTATTTTTTTAAAAAAAAACGAAATATGCAACCCGTAGAAACATCAGAAAATGGCTCAGAATCGTATTTTTTCTACATATTTTTTTGATAATTTTTAAAGTTTGGCAATGGAGAAAAAAATTGATTATAATTCATTTAAAGATTTGTCATTCACAATCATAGCCGTAGCATTAATTTTTAGCTGTCTATGAACGATTATCTAAAATTGGATTTTTGAGGTAAAAATTGGGAATTTTTGAAAAACTAAGATTAAGCCATCAGCGATATACTCGTGATTCACGACTTCAAATTCATCCACCAACGATACTTCGATCCTTTTCTTCATAATTTTGGACTGCTGAATTGTTTTCTCAAAGAAAAAATCAATAATATCTAGGGAACAAAGTTAAGTTTCAGCGCCGGAAATCGGCCTCAAAAATTAGTTATATTTTTAAAACAAAGGCTTAGCTTTGGAAATGGACCGCGAATTTAGAATCAGCGATTTCAAATTATTTATTTATTCGACTGTTATTTCGAGTACATTTTCGTTTTATTACATTTCTGCTCAAAATTCATTCTATCATTTCTATTTTTCAGGTTGTCGTACCTGAAGCAAGTAAAGATCAATCAGTTCTCGTACATTTGGTCAGCTCATTAAATTCCGTCAGCCCCGACATTCTGATGAACACCATGCACCGAATAATCAAACAACAATTCACATTTGGCGGCGAGAACAGCATCGAAATCGAAATAAGCTCATTGGAAGTGCTCGTTCATTACATTCAACTGATCACTATACCTCGCCTAATGGAATGCTGGAATTGTCTTCTACCTTTACTAAAGGAAGCTCCCAATGTCAGTACGAGATCTCAATTTTTACTTTGCGCTGCAGTGAGCCATTTCGTTAATCGAATGCCATCCACGCCCGACCGTCTCATGGATAAAAAAGATTTCAAAGATTTACAAGATATCATTATTAAAGTGAGAATTGCCTATTTTGTAATTTTAATTCCAGTTTTTAAAATTTATTTAAACTTTGGAATGGTTTTTTTGCGATGCAGATGGTCGAATTGTGTACCCAGATTGCCGGTGCTGGCTTAGAACAGACTACTTGGTTACGTAGAAATTTAGCTGTACGTGAAAATGATTCGTCATCTACGATAAGCACCGTTACCAGCGTTCTGACACCTAGTCTTCTGTTTAGCAAGGATTCAGATAAACAAAGTAAGTAAATTAATTAACGCAGTTACGATTTTCAGCGAATATTTGACGATTTTTTTTTTTCTTCTGTTGTAGATTCTGCTACAGCGCAATTCAGCGTTGCAGCTCAACTGGTATTGGCGGAATTGGTGATCCCGTTGTTAGATACTGTATATACGAATCAAGATAAAGAAAAACTTGTCGCTTTGTTAATAAATGTCATGTATAATATTACTCCTTATCTTAAGAATCACACGTACGTATGCTCGAGTCGTTTTATCGTTTCAATAGATTCGATGGATATACGTGATATCATTTAAATTATTCTCGTTTTTACAGCCAGAAAAACGCCAACAGCTTTTACGCTTGCTCACAATTAGTGGCCAGTATTTCCGGATATCAGTATACGAGGAAAGCTTGGAAAAAGGATGTCATGGATTTACTTCTAGATCCGAGTTTATTTCAAATGGAAGTGCGGAGTTTGAGGCATTGGAGAGTGATAGTGGATAATTTAATGTCGCAGGATATTTCTACGTTTAGAGATTTACTGAGTAAGGCATTTTGGATTTTTCATTTGTTTCATTTCGGTTTCTAGTAAAAATAGAACCCAAGATACAAATGTTGGCCGATGGTTTTCTTTTTTGCGCAGGTCGTGTGCCTCTGAATCAAAACAACGCCCTGAATTTGTTCTCGAGTAAAGATCAAGAGTACGAACAAAGGTCTCAAGTATTGAAACGGCTGGCTTTTGTTATACTCTGCAGCGAGCAGGATCAATTTCATAAGCATATGCCTGATATTCAAGGTAAAGTTACCGACGTTTAACTCGCCGTTTTATATATTATTTTCTGTTTTTAATGATCTTTTCAACTGAATAGAAAAAATCACCGATAGTTTAAAATTACCTCAAAGTACACCTGGTATACAAGCGCAAGTATTCTTGTGTTTCCGAGTACTGCTGCTTCGCATGTCCTCACATCATATTACGTCACTTTGGCCAGCCATCATTACCGAAATGGTACAAGTTATGCTGCAAATGGAACACGAACTTTCCACCGACACCGAAGAATTTGGGTGAGAGCTAAATCAATACCCGAAGAAAACGAGTGATGGCTGATGATCATTTTTTTAAATTATTTGTGTGATGTTTTCGCACAGATCCCACATCCGCGTATTATCATCGCTGGATTGGCCATGGATCGTAAATAGTAATAATGGACTTCACGCAAGCGGTCACCCTCACTGGTTGCAATTACAGCTAGCCGCAGCCAAGTTACTCAAATTAGCCGTTCAGTTGCCCGCTGATAGGTTACCTCAATTCCAAATGTAAGCGTGATAAAAGCATTGCAGAAGAGTCTGTTTTCAAAAAAATTGATCTTTTTTACCCGTAATTTTACGGAAAAATTTCGAAATTATTTTGATTTCTTTTTAGAAACAAAAGGTCGCTGATCTCGAATCCGCGATCTTTTTTTTGGCGTCGGTCCATCGTTCTCTAGTTATGGTTGATTTCCATTTAAAAATTCAATGTTAGGGCTATCAAGCAGCTATCACGCCAAAGAGACATCGAATTCGTAATCAGCGACCGCGAATTAGTCATAAAATACTTTTTTTTAAAACCCTTTGAAAATAGCCAAAATCATCTCCAAAAATCGTCATTTTCTCCGAATTTAGGCAAGATCGGTCAAAATCGATCTTGGCATTGAATACGTCGCCGTCGTGGCCGAAAACCCCATTCCAGACACCTCGCGCGCCAATCGGGGGCAAAAAATTTTTTGGCCCAAAAAACACCAAAGGGGTTAGTTCACGCTTTTTTTCGATTTTTGACGATTTTCAAAAATTTCGAGATAAGAGTGGTAATTTACTAATTCGAGGTCGCTGATTCCGAATTCGGTGTCCGTTTCGCGTTTGGAGCCTTTGTTGTCGAGTTATGGCCCATTTTCGACCTAAAAATGCCGTTTCCGGGCCAACCAAAGGCCGCCGCTGCAAATGGACGTCAGATTCGTGTTCAGCGACCTCGAATTAGTAGAAAAAGACATTTTTCGCCATTTTTTGAAAACCTTTTTGAAACGGGTCAAAAATGGCCTGAAAAAAGGCCATTTTCTCGAAAGCTAAGCGAAATGAGGCCAAACCGACCGCGCCATTGAATTCGCCGTGGCCGAAAACCCCATTCTAGGCACCTCGCGCGCCGATCAGGGGCAAAAAATTTTTTAGCCCAAAAAACACCAAAGGGGTTAGTTCATGCTTTTTTCCGATTTTTGACGATTTTCAAAAATTTCGAGATAAGAGTGGTAATTTACTAATTCGAGGTCGCTGATTCCGAATTCGGTGTCCGTTTGGCGTTTGGAGCCTTTGTTGTCGAGTTATGGCCCATTTTCGACCTAAAAATGCCGTTTCCGGGCCAACCAAAGGTCGCCGCTGCAAATGGACGTCAGATTCGTGTTCAGCGACCTCGAATTAGTAGAAAAAGACATTTTTCGCCATTTTTTGAAAACCTTTTTGAAACGGGTCAAAAATGGCCTGAAAAAGGCCATTTTCTCGAAAACTAAGCGAAATGAGGCCAAACCGACCGCGCCATTGAATTCGCCGTGGCCGAAAACCCCATTCTAGACACCTCGCGCGCCAATCGGGGGCAAAAAATTTTTGGCCCAAAAAACACCAAAGGGGTTAGTTCATCATGCTTTTTTCGATTTTTGACGATTTTCAAAAATTTCGAGATAAGAGTTGTAATGTACTAATTCGAGGTCGCTGATTCCGAATTCGGTGTCCGTTTGGCGTTTGGAGCCTTTGTTGTCGAGTTATGGCCCATTTTCGACCTAAAAATGCCGTTTCCGGGCCAACCAAAGGTCGCCGCTGCAAATGGACGTCAGATTCGTGTTCAGCGACCTCGAATTAGTAGAAAAAGACATTTTTCGCCATTTTTTGAAAACCTTTTTGAAACGGGTCAAAAATGGCCTGAAAAAGGCCATTTTCTCGAAAACTAAGCGAAATGAGGCCAAACGGACCGCGCCATTGAATTCGCCGTGGCCGAAAACCCCATTCTAGACACCTCGCGCGCCAATCGGGGGCAAAAAATTTTTTGGCCCAAAAAACACCAAAGGGGTTAGTTCATGCTTTTTTTCGATTTTTGGCGATTTTCAAAAATTTCGAGATAAGAGTGGTAATTTACTAATTCGAGGTCGCTGATTCCGAATTCGGTGTCCGTTTGGCGTTTGGAGCCTTTGTTGTCGAGTTATGGCCCATTTTCGACCTAAAAATGCCGTTTCCGGGCCAACCAAAGGTCGCCGCTGCAAATGGACGTCAGATTCGTGTTCAGCGACCTCGAATTAGTAGAAAAAGACATTTTTCGCCATTTTTTGAAAACCTTTTTGAAACGGGTCAAAAATGGCCTGAAAAAGGCCATTTTCTCGAAAACTAAGCGAAATGAGGCCAAACCGACCGCGCCATTGAATTCGCCGTGGCCGAAAACCCCATTCTAGACACCTCGCGCGCCAATCGGGGGCAAAAAATTTGTTGGCCCAAAAACACCAAAGGGGTTAGTTCATCATGCTTTTTTCGATTTTTGGCGATTTTCAAAAATTTCGAGATAAGAGTGGTAATTTACTAATTCGAGGTCGCTGATTCCGAATTCGGTGTCCGTTTGGCGTTTGGAGCCTTTGTTGTCGAGTTATGGCCCATTTTCGACCTAAAAATGCCGTTTCCGGGCCAACCAAAGGTCGCCGCTGCAAATGGACGTCAGATTCGTGTTCAGCGACCTCGAATTAGTAGAAAAAGACATTTTTCGCCATTTTTTGAAAACCTTTTTGAAACGGGTCAAAAATGGCCTGAAAAAGGCCATTTTCTCGAAAACTAAGCGAAATGAGGCCAAACCGAC
Source organism: Pseudococcus jackbeardsleyi (assembly GCA_038380155.1). Taxonomy (NCBI): domain Eukaryota; kingdom Metazoa; phylum Arthropoda; class Insecta; order Hemiptera; family Pseudococcidae; genus Pseudococcus; species Pseudococcus jackbeardsleyi. Next base: position 58,647,702 of record CM076240.1, on the reverse strand, counting down.
CGCGCCATTGAATTCGCCGTGGCCGAAAACCCCATTCTAGACACCTCGCGCGCCAATCGGGGGCAAAAATTTTTTGGCCCAAAAAACACCAAAGGGGTTAGTTCATCATGCTTTTTTCGATTTTTGGCGATTTTCAAAAATTTCGAGATAAGAGTGGTAATTTACTAATTCGAGGTCGCTGATTCCGAATTCGGTGTCCGTTTGGCGTTTGGAGCCTTTGTTGTCGAGTTATGGCCCATTTTCGACCTAAAAATGCCGTTTCCGGGCCAACCAAAGGTCGCCGCTGCAAATGGACGTCAGATTCGTGTTCAGCGACCTCGAATTAGTAGAAAAAGACATTTTTCGCCATTTTTTGAAAACCTTTTTGAAACGGGTCAAAAATGGCCTGAAAAAGGCCATTTTCTCGAAAACTAAGCGAAATGAGGCCAAACCGACCGCGCCATTGAATTCGCCGTGGCCGAAAACCCCATTCTAGACACCTCGCGCGCCACTCGGGGGCAAAAATTTTTTGGCCCAAAAACACCAAAGGGGTTAGTTCATCATGCTTTTTTTCGATTTTTGGCGATTTTCAAAAATTTCGAGATAAGAGTGGTAATTTACTAATTCGAGGTCGCTGATTCCGAATTCGGTGTCCGTTTGGCGTTTGGAGCCTTTGTTGTCGAGTTATGGCCCATTTTCGACCTAAAAATGCCGTTTCCGGGCCAACCAAAGGTCGCCGCTGCAAATGGACGTCAGATTCGTGTTCAGCGACCTCGAATTAGTAGAAAAAGACATTTTTCGCCATTTTTTGAAAACCTTTTTGAAACGGGTCAAAAATGGCCTGAAAAAGGCCATTTTCTCGAAAACTAAGCGAAATGAGGCCAAACCGACCGCGCCATTGAATTCGCCGTGGCCGAAAACCCCATTCTAGACACCTCGCGCGCCAATCGGGGGCAAAAAATTTTTGGCCCAAAAAACACCAAAGGGGTTAGTTCATCATGCTTTTTTCGATTTTTGGCGATTTTCAAAAATTTCGAGATAAGAGTGGTAATTTACTAATTCGAGGTCGCTGATTCCGAATTCGGTGTCCGTTTGGCGTTTGGAGCCTTTGTTGTCGAGTTATGGCCCATTTTCGACCTAAAAATGCCGTTTCCGGGCCAACCAAAGGTCGCCGCTGCAAATGGACGTCAGATTCGTGTTCAGCGACCTCGAATTAGTAGAAAAAGACATTTTTCGCCATTTTTTGAAAACCTTTTTGAAACGGGTCAAAAATGGCCTGAAAAAGGCCATTTTCTCGAAAACTAAGCGAAATGAGGCCAAACCGACCGCGCCATTGAATTCGCCGTGGCCGAAAACCCCATTCTAGACACCTCGCGCGCCAATCGGGGGCAAAAAATTTTTTGGCCCAAAAAACACCAAAGGGGTTAGTTCATCATGCTTTTTTTCGATTTTTGGCGATTTTCAAAAATTTCGAGATAAGAGTGGTAATTTACTAATTCGAGGTCGCTGATTCCGAATTCGGTGTCCGTTTGGCGTTTGGAGCCTTTGTTGTCGAGTTATGGCCCATTTTCGACCTAAAAATGCCGTTTCCGGGCCAACCAAAGGTCGCCGCTGCAAATGGACGTCAGATTCGTGTTCAGCGACCTCGAATTAGTAGAAAAAGACATTTTTCGCCATTTTTTGAAAACCTTTTTGAAACGGGTCAAAAATGGCCTGAAAAAGGCCATTTTCTCGAAAACTAAGCGAAATGAGGCCAAACCGACCGCGCCATTGAATTCGCCGTGGCCGAAAACCCCATTCGAGACACCTCGCGCGCCAATCGGGGTCAAAAATTTTTTTGGCCAAAAAAACACCAAAGGGGTTAGTTCATGCTTTTTTTCGATTTTTGGCGATTTTCAAAAATTTCGAGATAAGAGTGGTAATTTACTAATTCGAGGTCGCTGATTCCGAATTCGGTGTCCGTTTGGCGTTTGGAGCCTTTGTTGTCGAGTTATGGCCCATTTTCGACCTAAAAATGCCGTTTCCGGGCCAACCAAAGGTCGCCGCTGCAAATGGACGTCAGATTCGTGTTCAGCGACCTCGAATTAGTAGAAAAAGACATTTTTCGCCATTTTTTGAAAACCTTTTTGAAACGGGTCAAAAATGGCCTGAAAAAGGCCATTTTCTCGAAAACTAAGCGAAATGAGGCCAAACCGACCGCGCCATTGAATTCGCCGTGGCCGAAAACCCCATTCTAGACACCTCGCGCGCCAATCGGGGGCAAAAAATTTTTTGGCCCAAAAAACACCAAAGGGGTTAGTTCATCATGCTTTTTTTCGATTTTTGGCGATTTTCAAAAATTTCGAGATAAGAGTGGTAATTTACTAATTCGAGGTCGCTGATTCCGAATTCGGTGTCCGTTTGGCGTTTGGAGCCTTTGTTGTCGAGTTATGGCCCATTTTCGACCTAAAAATGCCGTTTCCGGGCCAACCAAAGGTCGCCGCTGCAAATGGACGTCAGATTCGTGTTCAGCGACCTCGAATTAGTAGAAAAAGACATTTTTCGCCATTTTTTGAAAACCTTTTTGAAACGGGTCAAAAATGGCCTGAAAAAGGCCATTTTCTCGAAAACTAAGCGAAATGAGGCCAAACCGACCGCGCCATTGAATTCGCCGTGGCCGAAAACCCCATTCTAGACACCTCGCGCGCCAATCGGGGGCAAAAAATTTTTTGGCCCAAAAAACACCAAAGGGGTTAGTTCATGCTTTTTTTCGATTTTTGGCGATTTTCAAAAATTTCGAGATAAGAGTGGTAATTTACTAATTCGAGGTCGCTGATTCCGAATTCGGTGTCCGTTTGGCGTTTGGAGCCTTTGTTGTCGAGTTATGGCCCATTTTCGACCTAAAAATGCCGTTTCCGGGCCAACCAAAGGTCGCCGCTGCAAATGGACGTCAGATTCGTGTTCAGCGACCTCGAATTAGTAGAAAAAGACATTTTTCGCCATTTTTTGAAAACCTTTTTGAAACGGGTCAAAAATGGCCTGAAAAAGGCCATTTTCTCGAAAACTAAGCGAAATGAGGCCAAACCGACCGCGCCATTGAATTCGCCGTGGCCGAAAACCCCATTCTAGGCACCTCGCGCGCCAATCGGGGGCAAAAAATTTTTGGCCCAAAAAACACCAAAGGGGTTAGTTCATCATGCTTTTTTCGATTTTTGGCGATTTTCAAAAATTTCGAGATAAGAGTGGTAATTTACTAATTCGAGGTCGCTGATTCCGAATTCGGTGTCCGTTTGGCGTTTGGAGCCTTTGTTGTCGAGTTATGGCCCATTTTCGACCTAAAAATGCCGTTTCCGGGCCAACCAAAGGTCGCCGCTGCAAATGGACGTCAGATTCGTGTTCAGCGACCTCGAATTAGTAGAAAAAGACATTTTTCGCCATTTTTTGAAAACCTTTTTGAAACGGGTCAAAAATGGCCTGAAAAAGGCCATTTTCTCGAAAACTAAGCGAAATGAGGCCAAACCGACCGCGCCATTGAATTCGCCGTGGCCGAAAACCCCATTCTAGACACCTCGCGCGCCACACGGGGGCAAAAAATTTTTTGGCCCAAAAAACACCAAAGGGGTTAGTTCATGCTTTTTTCCGATTTTTGACGATTTTCAAAAATTTCGAGATAAGAGTGGTAATTTACTAATTCGAGGTCGCTGATTCCGAATTCGGTGTCCGTTTCGCGTTTGGAGCCTTTGTTGTCGAGTTATGGCCCATTTTCGACCTAAAAATGCCGTTTCCGGGCCAACCAAAGGCCGCCGCTGCAAATGGACGTCAGATTCGTGTTCAGCGACCTCGAATTAGTAGAAAAAGACATTTTTCGCCATTTTTTGAAAACCTTTTTGAAACGGGTCAAAAATGGCCTGAAAAAGGCCATTTTCTCGAAAACTAAGCGAAATGAGGCAAAACCGACCGCGCCATTGAATTCGCCGTGGCCGAAAACCCCATTCTAGGCACCTCGCGCGCCAATCGGGGGCAAAAAATTTTTTGGCCCAAAAAACACCAAAGGGGTTAGTTCATGCTTTTTTTCGATTTTTGACGATTTTCAAAAATTTCGAAATAGTAGTTGTTTTCGACTAACTTGAGGTCAGTGATCCCGAATTCGGTGTCCGTTTTGCGCGCCTCCCCTTCGTTTTGGAGTTGCAACCCATTTTTACCCTAAAAATAGGACTTTTGGAAAAATAGGATTACTAATGTTCCATTAATTTGAAAAATATCATCAAATTACACCGTTCTAACCAATTTTGATTTCCAGGTATCGTTGGGCTTTCGTTGGTAGTGCTGCGCAACAATCAGACGTCTCGAAAAACCTATCATTCATACCGCCCAGCAGCTGTGCCGCGGATTTCGTACCTCACGTCGTAAGAATAGCATCACTGATGAATAACAAAGTAAGAAAAATGTAACCGCTGCCTCGCTCACTTGATTTTCACGTTTTTAAAATAACAACCTATAATTGCAGTTTGGAGAATCACCTCCGCCGTACACGCAGAACGCAGAATCACCCATCTGTACCGCTAAACTGCTTCCTTCAGTACGCGAAATCCGCACGCTGCAAGATCTTCAGCCGTTTTTCACGGCCTTGAGTAGAGGTGATGTAGGTCACGTTAGCGGTGTTACCGAACTCGAGGAGGAGATCGAATTGGATTTCTTAGAACAGTTACCATATTCGTCATCATCGCAATTGAAATAATTTACCGAATTTATAATGCACCGATAACGTATCAAAGGAAGACTCGTATCGTGTCGAGGGAGCTTATGCAAATGGCTTTTGCCTTTCGTCGAAAGTACATATTATATACCTAACTGAAAGAAGCGATTATTTTTCTTTTTTCTTTTTTGTTTTCACTGTTTATCTCTGTATTTTGTTATGTTTTTATATTTTTTCTCGTTTTTGTTTTCGATGTGATCTGTAAAAGTAATAAAGTATTTTAGAGTATTGAATTGCGTTCACTTTCTCAGAATAAAATAGTGCAATTCAGACTTTAAAATTGCAAATAACTCGTTGAATATTCATCTCTACGTAAAAATAACCATTTCATTGATTTCCTCGCATCAAAAAACATGTATTTCGACTTTTTAAACGATAAATAACGTTAAAATACCAAGAAAATATTTAATTTACGTAAATTCTAATCGAAGGGTTTCTAAAAATCGTATTTTCAACTCTAGATACGTACGTGGCGCTATCTTTCCGAATATCACTGAAGTTCTTACGAAAAATGGCACGATTTGGGTACAACATACATTTCTAAATTACCGCGTAATTACCGTTTTTTTCGACTCCTTCGAAAATTACGGTAATTACGCGGTAATTTAGAAATGTATGTTGTACCCAAATCGTGCCATTTTTCGTAAGAACTTCAGTAATATTCGGAAAGATAGCGCCACGTACGTATCTAGAGTTGAAAATACGATTTTTAGAAACCCTTCGATTAGAATTTACGTAAATTAATTAGTTTCATAGAATTTTAACGTTATTTATCGTTAGAAAAGTCGAAATACATGTTTTTTGATGCGAGGAATTCAATGAAATGGTTATTTTTACGTATAGAATTGAAAGTACGATTTTTTGACGTAAAATTGATTCTTTTAACATTAATTCTAAAGCGTAATTAGTCGATGTAAGATTGTATTTTGCTATGTTTTTGTATTTTTTTCCTCGTTTTTGTTTTCGATGTGATCTGTAGACTTTAAAATTGCAAAAGGCTTTTTTATAGCCCTTATTTTTTATATCTGCTGTAGCTATTTCGTAAACAACTCCATGAAGTTTCATCGTCGCAGCGATGAGAATTCAATCTTTACGTCACAATTTAATGAGCTTTCAAAAAAAACTATACCTGCGTACAAAAAATTAACAATTTGAAAAAAATACAAAATAAGTAATTTTATTTCACACAAAAAATTATACAACAATATATTTCTGCAAGTACATATTAGCAATTCGAGAGTGCCCAGAATTGACATAAATTGCATGTAAATTATACGCTATTTCAGCCTTTAAATTGAACATATCGCTGATAGCTCGTTCGCATTCCAAGGCTTTTTTATAATAATGCACAGCTTGAGGTAGCATGTCAAGCTGATGGAACGTTCTACCAAAATTGTAATAAATTTCTTGTTCCATGGACTCGCCACGAAGATTTTTATATTTATGTAAAAATGCCAAAGCCTGCGATACGAGTGAATGCCTAATGCTGGCCCATTTCTGACATGACATATGTAACATCGCCACACACAAAAGTAACGCCATCATTGGAGTTTGCTTTTCTTGAAACAGAATGCAGTAGTCGTTGAGAGAATACTTATACGTGCCAGCTGACAAACAGTTATTGGCGAACAACGCGATTATATTGTTATCTTCGGAGGATTTCATTAGGTATCGAATTAAAAACTTGTGTAATCTGCTGTACGTTGAATGGTAAGTCAGAAGGTTGAAGAAGTTCCAAAATTTCTGCGTGTTTATATTCACTTGTAGTATGAAGTACCTCAACATATCGTAAGATATTTCGTAATCTTTGTTGAGAAATGCTGCTATGGCTACAGCTAACCTTAGTTCGTCTCGAACCAAAGCAAATTTGCAAGAAAGTGATAAATCTAGAGTCAGTTGCTGCAGTAGGTCGTAATCTTTGCGTTGCAAATAGATGTCGAAAATTTTGACAAATATGTCCCATTCTTGGTCTATGGTAACCGAGCTGTCGACTGTAACTGGTACGTAATTAGCAACTATGTCTTTGAATGATTTGGTCGAACGGAGGGCATCCAGGAGCAAACTGTAATCTTCGATCGTTTTGATTTCTTTGCAATGTAAACGAAACAACTGGAGTCCAGTTTTGATGAAGTTATCGTAGTCTTCGATCAAATAATACATATTGCATCGTTCGTAGATTAACACGCTCATGTCGGCGTCTTTCGTCAACTCGATGGCCTCTTGATATAAATGAGCCGATTTCAGTTCTTCGCAGAATTTCAACTTGAGCTCGATATCGTCTGGGTGACATTTTAGAGCCCTACGGAACACTTCGTGGCATTCTTCAATTCGGTTTGTTTGTTTATAACAATGCGCCAATTTGAACCATAGATCCACTAATTTTGTACTAACTTCGATATGTGTGAGGGGTTCCAATAATGCGATCGAGTCTTCGTATTGATCTTTGTCTATTAATTCCATGGCCACACCGAAAAATAAATCATCCATAACGTCTGGATTTTCTTTGAGTAAGATAGCTATTTGTAGTTTGGCGACTTCAAAAGAATCCAAATGGATTAGCGTTATGATTAACTTGGCTCGGATATCAATTGGAATTTCTTCGGGAACGGTGCAACCGACAATTTTGAAAGTAGGGTCCTTGATGGTATCAAATTCGACGTTGCAGAATTTACCCATTATTGTGAGACATTCCTGGAAATTACGAGTGATAATAAGGATATCCAGGTATATGTTGACCTCCACATCGGTAATCAAATCTGGCCGGTTATCAAAAGCGTATTTTAATGTTTTACCAGATTTCTCGTATTTTTTATCATTAAAATACATCCTAGCTACTTTCATACATACATCTAGCAACTTTTCACCTTCTCTTTGCGGATCTAATTTATACAGAATTCGAAGGTAACCGTAAACGCCGACGGAGGCGAATTTACCCTCTTTCATCAGCGCAGCTCGAGCATCGTACAGATCTAAGTTCAATTCATCGTAATTAATCGCTTTGGTATAACAGACGACAGCTTGCTTCAAATGATTTTTCTCTTTCAACACTGCAGCCAATTCAAGCCATTCTTCTTTGCTAGCCGGGCCGAGATTAGCGGCTATTAAACGCATCTGGAAGGCTTTTTCCGACTCACCAATTTCTTCGTAAATAGAAGCCAGAGTTTTGAACGGCTCGGAAGCTTGGGGCTGTTCTTTGATAATTTCTAGGCACATTTTCCCGGCGGTTTCGGTATCGCCTTGAGCATAGTAAACGTTAGCCTGACCCATAACACCTCGTAACGTGGCTGATAATTTGGATCTACCCGAACGTCTTACTCTTTTCGGTCTCGTTGCTTTTGTTTCATCTTTTGAATTATCGTCCGATGAACTTAGTACCTCGGCTTCGTCGGTAATGTCTGCGAGAACTGTTGTAATTTCATCTGATGCGCAGGTTTCAACGGTATCGGCATCTGCGATTTTATCTATTCTGTCCAGATAATCATTAAAGGATATTTCACCATTGAGGAATTGGCAAACAGCATCTGATTGCTGGTCATTCTCGTCGGTGTCCATGGCAGTTGTAGTGGCAACGTTTTGATCGAGTTCGGTGTACTCTGAAGAGGTCGATGGGATTGGCTGGTATTCATTACTCATTTTCAAATCTGTCATACCTGAAAATAATAACTTATATACAAAAGTCGTCTAGAGATGTTAAGATGTTATATACGGGTAGTAGATGAAAACATGGCTTATGAACGTTTAGGGTTGGCTAACGTTTGATGAGCTGACGATGATGTAATAGAAACACTAAGAACTCTAAGAACTATTCATTATGAACCATTTCGTAAATACGTTCCTACAATAATCATGCAATGGTTTCTAATCAAAATATGCGGTCTAAAGGCAAAAAAAACTGGGTAGTGAACGAACTTCAATGCTTGTTCAATAATGATAAAATCGAATAATAATGACGGTCGTACTTACAGTAATCGTAGCCGGGAGTAAGCTGTTGGTTAGCAAGGATTAATGATTTATTCGTTATGGCAGTACTTTCATCATTCGAATAAATTGTGTGTTATTTCGCCGAAAAATTATAAAAATTGCAGAAAATTCGAACTCAAAGAAGTTTGTCAATCGACAACATGTTTTGTTTTGAATTTGATGTTACAAAGCCACCTACCGGGTGCTCGATTAATTCTGGACTCCCCCAGTACTTTTTGTGGTAAAAATTGTGAGTTGGCAATACTTTGTATTTGTTTATTAAACAAAGTATTACCAACTTACGATTTTTAACACCAAAATGTGCTGGGGGAGTCCAGAATTAATCGAGCACCCGGTAGATCTCTCCAAGCCATGAAGCCGAAACTTGGCAACGCTGCGCGGGTGGCCGAAGATAACATTGTATTTATATGGGTTTATAACTTCTCATTAAAATAACTCACAAATTTGAGTGAGGACATGGGTTTTTGAGGTAGGGGAAATGATCTACGTGAAATTCTCTACAAGATAGGGTAGGTTCGAAAGTTTGCCTGGTCACCAAACGAAAGTTATTCAAGCTCAAAGCTCCGGAGATGCATTTTTATTGCAAATATTTCGTATTTTTCTCACTTCAGATTGAAATAACTCAAAAATTCGATCGAGGACATAGGTGTTTGAGGTAAGGGAAATAATCTACGTGAAATTCTCTACAAGATAGGGTTGGTTCGAAAGTTTGCCTGGTCACGAAACGAAAGTTATTCAAGCTCAAAGCTCCGGAGATGCATTTTTATTGCAAATATTTCGTATTTTTCTTACTTAAGATAGAAATAACTCAAAATTTCGATCGAGGACATGGGTTTTTGAGGTAGAGGAAATGATCTACGTGAAATTCTCTACAAGATAGGGTAGGTTCGAAAGTTTGCCTGGTCACCAAACGAAAGTTATTCAAGCTCAAAGCTCCGGAGATGCATTTTTATTGCAAATATTTCGTATTTTTCTCACTTCAGATTGAAATAACTCAAAAATTCGATCGAGGACATAGGTGTTTGAGGTAAGGGAAATAATCTACGTGAAATTCTCTACAAGATAGGATTGGTTCGAAAGTTTGCCTGGTCACGAAACGAAAGTTATTCAAGCTCAAAGCTCCGGAGATGCATTTTTATTGCAAATATTTCGTATTTTTCTCACTTCAGATTGAAATAACTCAAAAATTCGATCGAGGACATAGGTGTTTGAGATAAGGGAAATGATCTACGTGAAATTCTCTACAAAATAGAATAAGAACGAAAGATTGCCTGGTCACCAAACGAAAGTTATTCAAATTCAAAGCTCCGGAGATGCATTTTTATTGCAAATATTTCGTATTTTTCTTACTTAAAATAGAAATAACTCAAAATTTCGATCGAGGACATGGGTTTTTGAGGTAGGGGAAATGATCTACGTGAAATTCTCTACAAGATAGGATAGGAACGAAAGTTTGCCTGGTCACCAAACGAAAGCTATAAAAGTTCAAAGTTACGAAAGTGATTTTTTTCAATAAGCATTTTTTAAACTTTACATTGAAATAACTCGAAATTTTGAGTGAGGACATGAGTATTTGAGGTAAGGAAAATGATCTACGTGAAATTCTCTACAAGATGGGATAGATTTGAAAGTTTTCCCGGTCACCGAATAAAAGTTAAAATGAAAAATATTAAAATTTGTGCATTCATTTTACAACTCTCATTACATGTTACATCGGCCACCCGACGAGCTGAATTGCGACGTTGCCTTTTTACGTTCATGGCTTGGAGAGATCTAGGTGGCTTTGGATGTTATCGTTATGCAACAAGCACGCCGCTTCACTTCCTTATCAGTGTTTTCCACACTAGCGCCGGCGCGCTACAGCCTGCTCGGTCACGACTGAAAATTACAAGTTCGCAACCGCTTGAAAAATCTTCATTTTAATTTTAATTAAAATTTCAGCGATGAAAAACTGAAAATGATAATATTACATTCAGTTCCAAATTCCAATTTCAGATCTCAACATTTTAAATTTCCAGTTCCAATATTTTCTAGTTCCAGTTTTCGATAATTTCGATTCCAGTTTCAGTTCCAACTTCCAAAATTCAATTTTTTAAAATTTTGATTTTGAATTTGAGGGATGAAAAAATCCAAAATTTTCTGCAAAAATTGAACTTTATTGTTTTCCCTTTTCTTTTTAAAGTAGAATTTTTTCATTTTTCATATATTCAAGAGTTCAACACAAAAGATTTCTGAGAAAAAAAAGCTGAGAAATAATCTTTTTCAGAAATTTCATTTTTTCTTTATTTGCTTTTCCACGTAAATTTCTAAGGTTCATTTAAGGTCGTTTTCGTTTTTCAATTTTTAATAAAAAATTTTCAATTGAATTTGTGCATCTAAATTTTCTAAATTTTCACGTCAAAATTTTCAAAAATTTGAATTTTTCCTGTTCTTTACTTACTTAATCAAAACCTTGAATTTTTTTCGAAAAAATTTTGGTGGGTATGGTGTAATATGTACGAGAAGATGAAATTCATTTGAGTGAAAATTTTATTTAAAGAAAGAAAAATTGCAATGGCAAAAAAATTCTGGAACTGGAAAACTGAAATTCATTTTAGTTCCAGTTTTCAGATTTATTTTCAGTTCCCGTTCAGATTCCAATTTTCCATCACTGCAAAATTTCCATCATTCGATCATTCCATTTCGACTCTCAAGAATGTTGCCACCAATCAAGGATGTAGAAAATTTTGTATTTGCCCTTCAATTTATATGGATAGGCAACTTGTTTGGCGCCGTAATATTTCGATTTGTCCGAATTTTGGCATGAAAATGCATTAGTTTTATTTTACTAGGAAATTTCTAATATTGTAATATTCGGAATTTCTTCAACCCTTTTAGTGAACAAAAAAAGGGGATTGAAGGGTCCTAAGGCATGTTATTTTCGAATCCGTAAAATTCATTTCCTTTTCCAGCGTTAGTTCTCCTCGTCGTCTTTTCTTGGCGCCAGCCACCAGGTCGTTGTTTTGGAGATATCGTCCATTTTTAATTCGAAAACGTAAAAAAGGAAGATGTTGAGGTTTTTTTTGCCACAGATTGGGTTGCAGATGCATTACTAATTGTTTATCGCATTCATCAACACAAACATCTTCTTCAAAAAAAGAACAGATTTTTAAAAAAATTTAATTGGAAATAAATAGTCTTCTAAACAATGTTTTTCATTACTTACTCGAACAAAATTCTTAATAAAATATGGTACATACATAAATTACTCAGCGAATCGGAATATCGTTAAATTTGATTAAAACGCTGCCGCGAGGGGGACGCGGCGGAGGAAGGGGAAATTACACACTCGAAACGCGTATACAAAAAATCGGTAGCCGCCGGCGACAGAAATTTTTTACACGTATTAACAATTGAGATCATTACGTCTTAATAGTCGCTGCATCCGCATCTTATCAGGCTCGACGCTCGTTCGTAGAGAGCTCATTTAGCATCGGCGATTTCCCAGAAATCGCCAAGCCGATCCGCGAACCAAAGAAAGTAGCCCAGCCATTGCCCATAAAATCGAGGGTAAAATTTACAAATTCGGGCGAAAGGAAAATAAATTACAATACACGGTGGCCGTTTGCACACGACGAGAGACGATTCTCGGTTCGGATATGTGATGGCGTCGAATTTAGTCGGCCCGCTTGCCAAGCCAGCCTTTACTGAGCACCCGGGAACCAAAGGTGCTGCTGGTCGCCGTTTCATACGGGCGTACGATTCTCGTCGCTGTCCGAAGTGGCGTATTGGCATGCGGAAAGGCCGCCGGACGAGGATGGCCTACTGTTGAGCGATCCGACCGAGGTGACGGCCGCCGTCGTCGTGATGGGCGAAATGGGGTAACCGAAGCTGCTTTGGTGCTGTTTGGCCTTCAGGCGCAGACTAGCGATGCTGGAAGACATTACGGACGACGGTTCGGCAGCGATGGCCGTCTTGTGATGATGATGGTACATACCGTACGGCGTGGCCGGCGGACCGTACGGGCAAGGAGCCGCCGAACCGGCCGGAGGGCCGGTGCCGCCGCCCAAAGACGACGGTGACATGCCGCCGCTGGGTAACATGGATCCTCCGGCCGCTGCGGCTGCGGCGGCCGCCGCTGCAGACATGGTCGACATGGACGAATTGGCCGTCGGCGTGAAACAGTTGACCGACGGCTGGTGATGGTGGTTGACAGCGTTCGAGAGCGGATTCATCGTCCACGGAAAGGTCTTCGTGCCCAGTGGACTGGGCACCTTGGTGGCCCAGTTGTTGTATGATGAATAGGCCGAACTGTACAGCGAATCTGTGTCCGTGCTGAACGGTTGCGTAATCAGTCCGTTGAACTGGCTGCCGAAGCCGTTCTTGAAGTCGACCGCATTCATTGCTGCGTTCATCGCGTTACGTTCGCGTTTTCGCCATTTGGCTCGACGATTTTTGAACCAAACCTGCGCAAAAATTCAAAACAAATTCGTAAATAAATGTTCGAGAATGGCCCAGGATCCTTACTAGCTAGATTTACTGATAATGTGAGTTTGCATGTTGAAACCACCCTTCGGGGTCAAAAATTGGGTTTTGAGTTGATACTAAAGAGCCTCAGAGAAATATCAACTCAAAAACCAATTTTTGACCTCTAAAGGTGGTTTCAATATCCAGACTCACATATTTTAAAATTAATTTGTCTTTATTTGAGTTTTGAAAACACGAATTGAAAATCTCGAATTTCACTCAATTTTGCTCTCAAAGAATGTAAAAACAAGCACAAATCTGTTTTCATAGCCATATTTTCTTCTCACGCCTCACCCCTGTCACTCACCCTTTCCATGTAAAGGCAGGGAGGTAGTAAGTACCCACAGGGCAAACCAACATTTCCGGACCACAACTTGTTTTTTTGGGTGGTTCAAGTTTGAATATTTTTGGGTGCCTCTCCAAAAAAAAGTTGTTCTGTTTGATGAGGAAACTCATTCCAAATTTTTTAAAAATAATCACACGTGCCCGTAAGCCCTCAATATCTCTAATTATCCAAAATTATGAGTAGGTACAAAAATTTTCAGTTTTGATAATTTTGCCACGTTTTTAAATTTTGGAAGAAAGAGGGACTTGCAGGCATGTGTTCAACTTCGGGGCTAAAAATTTTATGGAATTATTTTCAGTAAGGAACAAATTTGAAAGAAGGTGCGAAAAAAATGCAGGAATTTTGTCCAGCAAATATAAATAATGATCAACGGAGAGGAAGGGTGTTGCAATATTGCCAATTTCACAAAAACTTGATTTTTTGCTACACCTCTCAATTTTTCAAGGAAGTACCTACACGTATTTTTGAATGCTGTCTGAATTTTTCGAGTAGTAGTCCAATTTCGTAGAAAATTCTACAATTATCAAAAAATCAAAGAGGTGTCGGAAAATTCTCCATCTGTGGAAAAAAACTCCACTCTCTAATTTGGGGAAATTTTCCAAAAAAGTTGTGATGCCATTTACGAAAATTTTAAACCCTCATAATTGAGAAGAACCAAGTTCCCTCCTCCCGTTTGACCTGACGCTGCCTAAACACTCTCATCAGAAATCCAAAAAAATGAGTAAAAGTTTAAAAGTTATCGTTCCGAAGTTTCTTCCATTTTCTTATTACGAAAGTGTACAAACTGAAATTCACCTTATTGAAAGAGCCATAAGGGCAAAAAAATAAAGCACTTTAAAAAAATTTCGACCCAAATCTAATTTTTTTTGCCCAGAAAATTAAATTTTGCCATTAATGAGAAGCTCCCTCTGTCCCTCTCTCACTCAATTTGGCTCCAAATATTCGTATCGAATCAGTCAAACCCCTAAAAAATAATCGGAAGAAGTAAAAATTTCAAAAATTCATTTTTTCAGACTTTTTAAAAAAAAATTTCTAACTTGGACCCCCTCCCAAGTCGACCTCCCCTACAAGCACCAAAAAAAGGGGAAATTTATAACAGAAAAAATTCAAATTGGAAAATAATACATATTTCTCAAACCCCAAAAGCAGAACCTTATCAGTTATCAATACGATCAACATGACCTTTTCAAAATAGGTACCAACGAAAATTGTACCCCCCCCCCCCTTTCAATGAAAACTTATTCAAGATTAGAAAGACAAATGTACAATGTTTTCCAATGTTTTTCAATAGTCAGAAGTCAAAACAAAAGTACACGTTTTTTGTTCATTTTACACGATTTTTTCAAAATTCCTTAAAACATTCATTACCTACCATTCATCACGAACCTCAAAATTCCTCAAATTCAAGGTATTTTCTTCAAAGTTGGTAACGTTGCTCCTCCCCTTCCTCCGAACGTTGGGAGGAAAACCACTCGGAATTTTTACTTTTCTTTAGAAATCACGTTCCATTTAAATTTCAAATTCAAACTTTCAGGAATCTCTCCATCATTTTTACACTTTTCACGTCAAATTAAACTCTCAGCCACAAACCAAAATCAACATATGGGAGAAAAATGGGTAGAAATTATGTATAAATTTTCAATTTCTGAATTTTTTTGGTACATTACAAACTCATGAGAAAAATACTCCGCTAGCTTCGATAGTCCCTATCACTAATGAGAGAGAAAAAAAAACATCAAAAACCTGCAATTTCATCAAAATAATTATACCTACACCTAGCTACGAACGAATACCTGCTCGATCAATGAACCACCAATTTCGCACACGCCATCAACATTCAGTTCCTGATAATTTAGCCCAATTTTGGACACCATTGAAGATTGAGAAAGCCACATAACCGCGAGCATTAGCGGTCAAGTGTACGTACCTAAATATCTACGAAGGTATTGTGATCACACGAACAATTGATATATTTCTATAGATGATTTCAGTCAAAAGATTTATTTTTTTCACCTGTTTCATATTATTAACGCTATATCTGTATGTAAGTAGGTACATCATAATAAAGAGAAGAAACTACGAAGCAAATCGAAGCGATAATTGTAATAGAGGGGAGGGGGAACGTAATACGGCCTCGACTTTCTCTGACGATACAGTCAACATTATACATACGCGGGTTAATATAAAACCGTCGATGTGCTATTTCAGTGTCTTGTGGTGAATTCTCGATTCGTTCGTTTACCGAATTAATATTTCAAGAACTTTATGGTATGCGGTGAAAAAGTCATCATTTCCTAGCATCGCTCCTCGACATTCATCAATAACCACCAAGTTGACGGTATGCTTTATAAAAAGAATCTTTTTAAATATTTCATTCTATATCCTGTTATAATTGAATGCTAGAAATTGCTGATTATGAAATCCACTCGTATAATTTATTCAACATCCTATGTTAATACGACTTTCCGCAAATCCCCGGGATTTTCTTTCATCATTATGATTTCATCGAAGCAAGTGATTCGTTCAACTTTCCATCATGCTTTCCGAAGCAAATGAAGAAGTCGTGCAATTTTTCATATTCTACTATCACTGGTTACTGGAACATCTGGATATCGAAGTCGTGCTATCTTTTATTTTGAAAATGATCGAAAATTCGCTCGACAGCATCGTTTGTTCTTTAATTTAAATGTTTTATTTTTGTGAAATGACTTATTCGGGCTCCTCAGTCAAGCAAACAGGTTCGTTACGAAGGTTAATAAGGCTCGAGTAGGTACGTAAAAAAAAAGTACGATACAACGATGATGTTGACGTTTTAACTCACTCGCGACTGCTCTCACGTTGCTGTGATTTATTATGACCAACGTCGTTATAGTTGCCACAATTGAATATTCGACTATCAAGGAAATTACCATTTTACTTTTTGCGTACTTATAATTGGCTCATACCTCGTAGTGCTTTAATTAACCTAAATTTAACCCGGCATTGCTCGCATGAACTATTTAGCCATTGCTCGCATGCCGGTCATTTTGACCAAGGACAAAAATTTTCCAAAATTCCG
Source organism: Pseudococcus jackbeardsleyi (assembly GCA_038380155.1). Classification (NCBI taxonomy): domain Eukaryota; kingdom Metazoa; phylum Arthropoda; class Insecta; order Hemiptera; family Pseudococcidae; genus Pseudococcus; species Pseudococcus jackbeardsleyi. Next base: position 58,631,097 of record CM076240.1, on the reverse strand, counting down.
CCATTGCTCGCATGCCGGTCATTTTGACCAAATTGACATTTTTTTTCAGAGGTGTGGTTTAATTTTAATTGAATGAATTTTGGTCAAAATGACCGTAATGCGAGCAATCAAGGAAGTTAGCAAAATTGGTCAAAATGACCATAATGCGAGCAACCAAGGAATTTTGGTCAAAATTGGTCAAAATGACCCGATGCGAGCAATGGACAAAATTGACCGCATGCGAGCAATGCCGGGTTAAAGCAACCAGCGTCGTAATTTCCAGCTCGCATAAGTGCATATTTGTGTAATGTTGTTTTCAGATTATGAGAAAATCGTCGACTGCGATAGGATGACTGTCATGAATGATGAATACAGTAAAAATGGCATTTTACAAAAGCGTATCGTAACTGCCGAAGAATTGGATAAAAATTCCAAGTCTCGGTGCGAAAATAATCAAGAAACTAGCACCTGGATTTGCAGCAACGATGAAAATCACGAGAAAACTGATTCGTCTGATTGTAAACATTCCATTAAATTGTTGTCTGTTTGCGACGTTCCACATTACCTAGCTTTTAATCAAAATATTCGCAAAGGGTACAGAAGTGCGTTGTCCTTACAACAATGCATCGCCAGGTTAGTCGATTTTTGATGTTCGGTAATTCTGTTAATTCTTGATAGAAAATCGGTTTATCCAGAATTCCAAAAGTCGGGCAATTTTTTGCATAAAATTGAATAATTTTTCTAAGAATTGGAAAATTTTTTCAAAAAATGAGACACTTTTCCAAATTCGGCCATTTTTTTGAAATTGGATCAATTTTCGAAAATTGAACAAGTTGACAAAACTAGGATCATTTTTCAAAGATTAGATACCTAATTTCTTAAAAGAAATGGATATACTCGTATTATTCAATTCTAAATATTTTATCGGAATTTATCTAGACCAAAAAAGTAATTTGAGAATTTTTTTTAAATTAGTCAATTTTGCCAGGAATGGCCATTTTCTCCAACAATTGGACAATTTTTCAAAATTAAGACCATTTTTCAAACATTGTACAGTTCTAAAAAATAGATATAGGTAATCGAGGAGCTGAAAATCAAAAATCACATTTTGCAAAAGTCAATTCTTTTCACAAAGATTCAAATTGAGTATTTTAAAGTTTCTAGTAGGTACCTATATAATCTCCCCATCATCATCTTGTAGAATTTGCCATTAAAAATTTGTTAAAAATTTATCAATCCTCAAAACTCACTTTTGCCCAAATGAACTATGTGCACAGAAAATTAAAAAACTGAGAATCAAAATTCACAATTGCCAAAAAATATTTCAATTTTTCCAAAGTTATAAAATTTTTCTAAACTAGAGCAGTTTTCTAAAAATTGGGCGTTTTCTTGTTCAAAAATTTAAAAACGAACGAACAAACGAAAAGAAAAACTTTTCATAAATGGTCAACAAAGGCTATAAGGTAATACAAAGATGGATTTTATTTGAAAAAAAAAACGAGCAACTTTCAATAACTATAAACAATTTTTTTTTTCAAACTGAATATTTTCCAAAATTTAAATAATTTTTTCCTAAAATCCAAAAGACTTCCAAAACCTGAAGAATTCCTTCCAAAAAATTGAGATTCTTTCAAATCTCAATTTTCGTAACATTTTTTGAATGTTGATAAACGTAACCTTACATATTTTTCAATGATGGATAGTCGTTTTTTTTAAAATTACAATCTTTCAAAACTTAGATAAGGTAAATAATTATCCTATTCGGAGTCACTTTTCTAATTGATTGGGGGTATTTCAAAAATTGGATAATTTTACCTGAAAATAGATACCACCTATCTTCCAAAAGTACATAATTCTGTAAGAAGATATTATTTGGTTCGCTGAACACGAATCAGAAGTCGGTTTTCAATTCGTAGGGCGCGTTTTTGAGTCATTGGCCCGGAAAAGTCGGAAAATTTTGTTGAGCCTGTGACATGGAAAATTTTCCATCGACGAAAAGCGCTTGGACTTGGTCCATAGATATAATTTGGTTCGCTGAACACGAATCAGGCGTCGGTTTTCAATTCGTAGGTCGCGTTTTTGAGTCATTGGCCCGGAAAAATCGGAAAATTTTGTTGAGCCTGTGACATGGAAAATTTTCCATCAACGAAATGAGCTTGGACTTGGTCCATAGATAGATTTTGGGTCGCTGAGCTCGAATCTGGTGTCGGTTTTCGATTCGAAGCTCGCGTTTTTGAGATATTGGTCCGGAAAAGTCGGAAAATTTTGTTAAGCCAGTGATACGGAAAATTTTTATTGACGAAATGCGCTTGGACTTGGTCCATAGATAGATTTTGGGTCGCTGAGCTTGCTAAAATCCGGTGTCTGTTTTCCATTCGAAGGTATAGTGTATTTGAGGTATTTGTCTGGAGTTGTCGGATAATCCCGATAAACCGAGGCCGGATTCGTATTCAGCGACCCATAATCTATCTAAGGACCGAATTCAAGCGCATTTGGTGAATAAACATTTTCCGTGTGACTGTCCCATCACGCTTGTAATCCTGTTCTTCAGAAAATTGAAATTTTGTCGTATCCTATAAGAGTTAAAATTTTGCAAAATTTTTTTAAATCAGGAACATTCAAAATGAAAGAATTTTTCAACCTTGCAAACAATTTTCAAAAACTGAAAATTTTTGGAAAATAGTATCGATTTTCTAAACGATAAAATTTTTCATTGAACACATATTATATTATTGATAAATCCTTCAAACGCCTTTGGAATTCTTGATTTTCTACGTGTTTTTCTTTCATTACTGACCATTGCTTCTGGACATTCAATGATAAAAATAATAATTTTCCATTATTTATTCTTATTTCTTGACAACTTCGTTTCTATTTTCAGCATATTCTGGTTGACAAACGAAACGATCAATATATGGAGTCATTTATTCGGTTGTTTTTTATTCATGGGCATGCTTCTATACGACCTATGTTTATTAAATTTTCACGCCTCGATGACCGATAAATTTATAGTTGGAGGTTTACTGATTTGTTTTCAGGTGTGTATTATTAGATATATTAGTTGCCTATTCGCATCGCTACTGCGAAAAGTTCGCGATTTGCATAATTTAATAAATTGAAAGCTCGAGTCACGCATTTATAAGAATTCTTATAGTCTGCACCTTATTAAATGTAGAACGACGGTGATGTTTCAGGGTTGCATGATTACCAGTGTGGTCTATCACACATTCAATTGCAGGTCTGAAACGCATTATCATAAGCTTTTGAAGTACGATTTATACGGCATTAGTTTCAGTTTATTAGCCATTTACTTGTCTGGGATTTACTATGCCTTTTGGTGTAATGTGGTGAGTGTAATCAAAATTGATTCAAATTTACGTGAATTAGAAGGGTTATGCGGTCTTAATTGAATGTTTATTATTTTTGCACAGAGGTGGTGTGTATTTTATTCGATTACTGTTGGAGGATTTTTTGGAGCTGTCATGGCCATACAAATATTTTCAGAAAGAGATTCTCTCAAAATTGGAATCTTCGTGTTATGGGCTGCCTATGGAATAATTCCAACCATTCATTGGATGTTTACAATGGGTGGTTGGAATAATCCTATTGTACAAGTAAGTAATAGCTTACCGATTTAGAAATATCCGAAGGTTATTCCAATTCCATATTAAAATGGGAAAGAGGTCGGGGAGGCGGGCCTTGAAATTTTTATGCAATTACGATTTTTAGCAAAATTGCCTAACTTTGAAAACTCATATCTCGAGATAGATTGTACTTGGGCATAGGCGCACCCAGAAATTAATCAAGGGAGAGGCTCAGAATTTCTGAAAAAAATGGGGGAGGGGTCAAATTTCAAAATAGCCACTTTTCACTGATATTTCAGTCAAAAATCATCAATTTTTCTGGCAAACGGAGAATTTATTGAGGAATTTGTAATTTTTGACTAAAAAAGCAATCTAAAATTATCAATTTTTAAAATAAAATGATTGAAATACTGCCCGAGCGAAGCGAGGGCGAAAATTTTTTGAAAATATATTGTTTGAAGAGCGAAAAAATGCACTTTTCCCACATTTTTGCTATTAAAAACATATTTTTCCGAGCTTAGGGGGAGGGGGGGCGCTCAAGCCCCCTGAGCCCCCCTTGGGTGAGATGGAGCCACTTGTAATCGAGCCGCCAATTTCTTCTATTTCTTCATTTGTTTTTGTTTTTTAAATGTTAAATCACCCCTAATGTTCTAGGAAATGTGTTTCGCATTATATTCATCCCTGTTTTGGGAATACCCGACTTCATTTTTGTCCTGTTTTAGTATGGAAAATCCCTCTATACTTGATACTTATGGTGCATAGGGTATTAATGTTGTGGAGTTTTTTTTGTTTTCTGTTTCAGAAATTACTTCCTAGAGTCATCAATATGTATGCAATAAGTGGAGTAGCGTTTCTATTTTACATATCATACATTCCAGAAAGATTCTTTCCAGGTATTATACCTACAATACGACAGTAGTTTCAATTTATATGAATTCACAATTCTTCTAATAAATAATTGAATTTTTTACAGGTCGATTCGATTTTATTGGCTCGTCTCATCAAGCCTGGCACTGCCTAATTGTATACGCGTTATGTTACTGGCACAATACAGGCATTCATTATATTGAGTACCGAATGAACCACAGTTGTTTTCCAATGTAAAATGTACACTGTCGTTGTTGCTGTTTTACGACAATTTTTTTTGCGATTTACCTAAGTAGGGTAGTTGATTTCAACTGAAAATGATTTTTCTCATCATTAGTCCTTATAAATGTGATGACAATGAAGTCAAATAGCAACCCAAAAATTAATTGTATATATATATTGACTTTTGAAAAGTTTTTCTTTTTTACCTGTATTATTCGTGTTATTTATTTTTAGATGTTTCCTGTTATTTTGACATGAAGTTTTTTTTTCTCTCAAAAGTGTATAAAAGTCATTATATTAAATGGTAAAAATTCTTACAAGTTTAATCAATTTTTTAAAAAAAAATCAGTTTTCGAATTTTGGTGAATTTTTGAAATTTTAAATAATGAAATATTGATTTAACCAGTGGCTAAATTTTTTATAGGTTTAGATGCCCCACTTTGAACCTTTCGAATCGATTGCAAGTGATTTTGAAAAGTTTCAAAGGTCTTCAGACAATATCAGAATTTTCCATAATTGGAAAAAACCCCATAAAAAAATCGTCAAGTACTTTGGCACCTAGAATTATGGATATGCTATTTTTTGATAACGTATTTTCGATCCACTTTTGCTTCTGTTTAGAATATTTCTTCCAAGGATTTTCACGAATTCAAAATTTTTCATGTTCGAATTTTCATCATATTTCTCAATTTTTTTTATACTTACAAAACTTTTCAAGTTCACATTTTTATCATTATTCCACGTATTTTTTCAACATTTCAAACACCTATTTAGATTTTTTCCAATTCTGATTTTCAAGTTCTAGTCTTTACGTATAGGTAATGTTCTAAAAAGATTTTTATCAAGTTATGATATTTCCAAATTTTCTTTTTCAAAAATTTTCTTCATACTTATTTAATTTTTCCAAATTTCTTTAAAATTCTAAAAAAGTTTTTCAGTCTTTCCTCGGATTTTTTAAATTCAAAAAAAAAATGTGAACTTGAGAAAATTTATAGTTCAATTTGGTATTCTCGTATACGAAAAAAATTGAATTTTTGAGACAGTTTGAATTTGGAAAAGTGAGTAAATAACAGAACAATTTGAGAAAATTTGCGAGACAGTTTGTGTTGAATATTTAGGTCAAAATTGAGCATACGTAAAATAAAAATTCGCTTCTCATTCTATGCAAGACTTGCATTTTTCGACTCACTGGCTCAGAATCCCAAAATTTACAGACTTTGGAACAATTACTTCCCACACCTTTGCAGAACATGTACTCGAAAAATTTGCACACCAAAGTTTGACAAATTTGCCCACCAATCGTTCCATACCATACCACGCTGAATTCTACGCATACGTCGACAAACCACCTCTCACCTCTTCTCGTAGTAAATCTCAATAAAAAAACATTCGACCCTCTTTTCCCCAGTCACCCTTTTTCACAACTCCGGCTAATTAATTTATTGGTTGTCATTCGGGTACGCGAATTCGCGACTCACGTACGTATTCGTCGCTCGATGTACGACGAGATGGAAAACGATTAATTTCAACGTCGACGTGCGTAGCTACAGCTACAGCTACAGCAACACGCACAACCGCTTACGAAGAGGACGCAAATGTACGAATGTACACGTAAACACACCCCGACAGAGTCATTTTTGCCCTATCGCGTTTTAAATCCCGCTCGTACATACACATATAAATAATAATTCGAAACAGAAACCGCCAGCGAACCTATATGAAATATCGAATACGCGCGACATTTTATAAATCATCATCTTTTCCCCTTCTACTTCCACCTTGTTCGATTTCGCCGGCGTAGTTACGAGCTAAAAAGACCAAAAAAATATCAACGCGAACTTTCTACGGAAACGAGTTCAGTACAAATTACAATCGTCGATTGGGACCTATGGCTATAAAAAATTGGGGAGATACTGCCAGCTGAAGTGGTGTGCATCCAATTATCCATAATTCCGCGTTCATATGGCACTTTCATAAAATGGGTCTTATCTACCTACAAAGAATGGGTAATTTCTTGATCTGGAAGGCGAAGAGTCCTAAAAATTGGAGGAAGCTCAAAGTTCCATGTTAGATATTTTAAATTTATAAAAAAATTGAAAAATGGTAATATCCATCATTAAAACTAACAAAATGCTGCAATATTATCAGTTTCGGTTATCTATTTATTCAATTTGAACTTTTCTTTCAAGTTTTTTAAATTATTGGTCCTCAAATATTAATGGTGAAAAATCAATTCGGGTAGGTATGGGGCACAGTAATATGAAAAAAAAACAATGCGGACATGGTGTCTCAAGAACACCTATATTTGGATATACTTAGTAGATATGCCAAATTTTGGACATAATGTCCCAAAAGCGTCTGATTTCTATAAAAAGCCCTAAAAAAACCTTCTAATTAGAATATGGCACCCCAAAAAATTCCAATCAAGACACCAAGTACCTACCAAAAAAACCTCATTTTCAAAGATACAATGTTCCTGAAAGAAACTCGATTTGGACATAATGTCCCAAAAGCCTAAATTTAGAAGTACGGTATCAATTCTCTCTTCTCAACCTTCGCAATTGAACATTGCGACCCAAAAACATCAAATTAGGACATTTAACGTCTTAAATCTCTAATCTGGACATAATGTCCCAAATCCTTAAATCGAGACACAGTGTCCCAAAAACCTCAATTGAAACATTATATTATTTTTTTCTGGATGTAAAAATCACTGTCAAGGGCCAAAAATCTGATTTTGAGCTTTCCAGAGGGAGTAGAATCAAGGAGAACAATTGAACATGCTATATGCAAAGGGTGGTAAGTACCATTTTTGGCGAAATGGAGTTAAGACTGCCATGATATTCTTGGTCAAAAAGTACACCATCTGAACCTACTAACTTGTCCAATACCTACTTTCTAAGGGTTCAAAAACGAGCCTAAAAATAGCGCCGAGTGTAAGTACCATACCTTGTAAAAAAGCAAAAGGTGGTAAGTCCATTTTCACCGACCTGATTATTTTCTACTTTGATTGATATGGAGCGAGCGATTGTTGTTTTCCCGGTTCTTCTTTACTTTGTAAATAATTTCTATGCAGTGACTCCTTGTGAATATTCATATTTTTTAAATTTAATTGAAAAAAGTTCAATTTCAATGTATTACTACGTATCAGGAAGATGGAAGATGCCGTACTTGAGTGATTTTAGCCTTAAAGGTGATTTTTTTAAAAATTTATTTTTCAAAATAAATTAAATAATTTTTGGTAATGTTGTTCAAAAATATAAGTGTTTTCTAGAAGAGAAATGCAATAAAGTTCCTTTTTTTCTTATTTTTTCTCCTTTATTTTTACAATTTTCCCAAAAGGCGTAATTTTAAAAATGCGATTACTCAGCCTCAAATAAACGAATCGGGCTGATTTTTGCGCTAAAAGGTAGGTAATTGGTGGTAGTTTCATATGTGTCTTCATTTTTCTGGTATGCAACCCATACGGCAAAAGTGTACCGTTTACAAAACTTAAAATGCGATTATCTCGGAAACTACTAAATGGTACTTACCACCCTTTGCATATAGCATGTTCAATTTTCGACCTCTAAGGGTGATTTCTACATTCACATTGCCTTCTGGAAAACTCAATTACCTATGCATATTTTGACACGACAGCTTCCAGAAAACCTGGAACTGAAATTATTATTTTTGTTTCAAAAACCTTCAAGCTCGACCTTCAGGGTCCCAAAATTTCTAAATTTGGACATGATGTCTCATGCATGGTGTCTAATGGATCTGAAAAATGAAAATTCTTGCTGTTTTTTTCGATTTCTCCTGTCACTTTTATATGTATTTCCAACTTCACATCTACTTAATTGAGAATTTCAACTCTTTTGAATAGGCAGAATTTTACCAAGAGCTTACAAACAAATTTTTCAGAACTTTCCCTTACAATTTGGAAAAAAATATCCTCCTTCCCATTTTCAAATATTTTTCCACTGATGAATTTTTATTTTTGTTCAATTACCTCTTTCTTCTCTTCCTTTCCTCCTCAAAAGGTTGTATCTATTTCAATTTGTTTATAAACCGGTTCCGGCAAAATTAGGACTTTTTTTTTTACAAAATTCAAATTTCAAATACACCCCTTCCCCTCCCTCAAAAAAGAAAACAATCTTGGAAACAACTTCATATCAATTTTCATAAAAATCATTAAATTTTGGAGGGAAAAAAATTCAATACGAATGAAGAGAGGGTAAAATTTTTAAAAGGCAGATATTTAAAATGTAAAATATAGACGAATTCCAAACGTTGGAAGGAAAAATAATTTGGTTTCAACGAAGTGAAAGCAAAAAAAATGTTGGAAAATTGAAACATCAGCACAAAAAAGAGCCTACCATCAATATTTCCTTACCCTTAAATAATCTGAAAAACTTCGAGATAGGCACAAGATTTATCAATTTTCAACAGATGACCTTGCCATAGGAATGACTGCCGGGTACCATATTTCTCTCAGATTTTTTAAACTTTCTTTTTTTCAGGGATACTTAATTTTAGAAAAAACGGATAGGTAACAATAAATTTAACAAATCAGGTGATGGAATTTTCGGAAAATTTGACGGTCGTTTTGGCACAGGCGTAAGCTCAATTTTTTCTCAAAACTTTTTCAACTCCAGATTGTTCAATAAATGAAATTTTGTAAAATGTTTTTAAAAAATGAAACTTGGTAAGGCGTTTTTCTGTCGAAACCAATCTTCGGTGAATTTAATAATCGGAAAAATTTTGACTTGACAAGTTGAGGAATTTATAAGGAGAATGTAATAAAATTTTATAAAAATTACTTCGTTGTTTTGTTGGGAAAATAGGAAAAAGAATTGAGAATTTTTCAGAAAATTTTGATGAGAAAATTCGAGGTAGGTACTATAACCCCTCCTCCCCGAACACATCGCAGCACTTTCGAGTTTTTGAACATCAAAAATTCCATTTTGGAAGACAATTTTCCGGAAATTTTTGTGAATACTTAATGAAAGTTGAAAAAGCATTAAAAATCATTAATCAGTCCTTCGATTAAAAATTTAAGAGGAAATTTTTCAAAAATCCTTTTTTTTGCAGTAAAATTGGAAATCTTGCGATTCTTTGTTTTTCTTGCTACTATAAGGTCAAATTCAGGATATTTTCTGTTTTTTTTCTTTTGTTTTATGTTGAAAGACACTATGTTGAAAAATCTCAATTTTTTATTGTATCAAAAGTTTCACCGTTTCAATAATTTGATTTGGATGCCGCATGTCCCATTGATATATTGTATATTCAAAAAATTCATTCGGACATGGATACTGGCCCAAAAAACTTTCAATTTGAAGGGAATCGCCCTAACAATCCAATTTCGCTAGAATATCATATTTATACCTTTCGTTTTTCATTTTATAATTTTCAAACTTACTCTCGAATTTTCACGAATTGGAATTCAGAACCAATATTTGACATTTCTGCAACTTTTTATTTTATTTTTATCAGACTATTGAGGAGACAAAAAAATTATTTCCATAATTTTTCAACATTAAATCGCATTCTCATAAAATTTCGGTCAATGCACAATTTTCAAAAATAGAATTTTCAAATCGTCGAGAAATTTTCAAAAAATGATGAAATCAATTTTGGCAGCTTGAATTTTTTCTCCAAATTCCTAATACTTCTATTCAAACCATTTCGAATGATTCCTTCGTTGCTATTATTCATTACAAAATATTTTTTCAAAGTAAAAATTTTAGTATAATTTGAAGTTTCTTTCTTGGTTTGAACTTTCAATCCGCAAACACTCGAATTACGAATCCAAAATCTACAATTTGCATCATTCAGCAATTCGTAAAGGATCATCGAGCACCACACATCAAACAACGAAAACAAAACTTCAGCACCTGTTGACGTTGAAGACTCAACAAAAGGGTAAATTCATCGAACTTTATAATATGTACCACATACGTATCCTTTAGGACATCCTGTATTTATATATTATGAGCATACAACGTGAATGTAAACAGAGGTCATTCCAACGTGTACCTCTACCTATCCGTTGCACGGTGCCTTTGCCCTGATGGGCGCTACACACCACCATAAGCATAAGGTAAACACGCGTAAATATAAATAACAATTCGGCCCGATAAGGCCTCAACTTACATAGGTGTAACACGTTTAGCTATGAATATAGTATATAGGCACTAGGCAGCGCAGGTATTTTAATAATGTCGTATAGGTATAGGTAAAGTATACATATGTACAATATAAGTACAGCTTTGCCATTGCCACTGTACCGAAATATACCGCTTCCCTCCTGCCTTAAATTCTCCGAATATCGCATCGAGTGTAAGTATAACTGTGTAACATCGTAAAAAAAAGAAGAAGAAAAAAAAACAACTCTACGACGACGCTTATCTAGAATAAACTCTACGAGCGTACTCGTACCAGTGTGTAAATTTTAGGTATCTAGTACCTACATAAATATATACAAAACGAACGTATAGTAGAAAGAAAATAGTGTAAGTACATCTTCTTTTTTTTTTTGGTGATACCTTCTAATTTTTCTTCTTTACTCTTATCAAAGCGTGCGCGATAGGGACGCAAAGAAAATAAAACATTACGAGGTTACTTCGTGTTTACAAGTTCACCAAAATGATAAAAAAAATACGTAAATCTGCAGTTTTTAAATTCTGGATTGAGATAGAAATTTTAAAAAAGGCAATTTGTCGAGCATTTGGAGGTTGAGAATACCGCAAAAAAAAACCACATCGGCACAATGAGTATTCCCTCGAGCACAAGAAAACAAGTTAGTCCAAGGATGAAGGGAGAAAAACTAAGCATCCGTATCGCAACAGATGGTGGCTAACTCGAGCGATTAATCGTCGCGTCGCATCGAGTCGCAGATGAGAATGATGATGATGATGATCGATTGCAATAAACCCCCAAGAAGCATTATCGTTGGTTATCCTATGAATCTGAAATTAAGTAATTAAATTCGAGATACCCGAAAAAGAAGTGTAATTTACATTGTAAATGAATTGATGACGTGGCTGGTAAAATTGGCGTAGTTAAATGTATCGCATTTTTATTCGACTCGTTCGATTAATTGGTATTGCAACCCTCCCTTTTTAAATACAAAATGCGAGGTAATTTATGATACGCGATGCAATCCAGTTATAGGCAACACTGAATTATTATTTTTAGCCAAATCGAAGAATTTTCTTAAAATGAGTTAAGGTATTTATTTTAATCTTCCAAAACAGGAAATCAGAAATGAAGATTTTCTGATAATTTTACAATTTCTTAATTTTTTTGTTCTCGTAAAAGGAGTATCCTACCTCAAAGAAAAATTTTCAGCCAAAACAAAAAAAAGTAAAACGGAAAATACATCACAAAAAAACAAATGTGACCGTGTTTTAAAAAAATGAGACATCGATTTTTTTTACGCAAGGTCCCTTCTTTCCGGCAGGGTCACAAATCCAAAATTTCAGGAACAAAAATTCATTTCTCGAATTTTTAAGGCCATTTTCATAAACGATACTTGAGTTTTACTTGGCTAAGTAACAAATTTTAAATCGCAATTTTTTGAGTTATTGAATAAAAATTTCATGATTTTTTAATGATAAATCGAGCTTGTTTTTTTGTAATTTTTTTTTCTTTTGTTACAACAACATTTCAAAAAGAATGACCTAAAAATGACTACAAAAGAAAATAGCGACCTATTGGGCAAGCTAATGGTAAAAATGGCTGAATTTCTACTATTTACTAAAAAATTGGTAGAAACCTGGATTCTTCATGACGACTGGAAATTTTATTAGAAAATGGAGTTTTCTGTTGGCAAGACTGAAAATTTTTTCAAAAGTCAACTTTTCAACCATTTTAAATTTGTGAACATTTTTAACGGAATGTTTTATTTAATAAATGAAACTACCAAATACTAAATTATTCGTTTTTAACATTTGTTGTGGTTCATGAAAAAAGGAAACTAAGCAGTCATTTTTCTCGGCTTCAAGTCCAGATAACCCTTAAAAAGCGATTAAAACCATCCTCAAGATCCCTAGACTTCAAAAAGTGTCCAAAAATTGAGATTTCGCACAAGAAATTTCCAGAATTTTATTCATAAAAAAATTCAGTTTATTAATAGACATTTTTTTCGGATTTGGGTTCAGATAGCCCTTAAAAATCGATTAAAACCATCCCCCAGGTCCCCAGACTTCAAAAAATGACTTAAAATTGAGATTCGGTAGAATCACTTCTCAAAACTGAAAACCTTGAAAAAGTTCATTTCATTAAAACTTTGAACGCATTTTTCTCAGAATTCTGTTTTTACTGTAAGGACTTTTTTTTTTTCTGGAACCACGACATTGTATAATGAATTTTTTGCCACATTTAAGCCTTTTCACGCAATCTCTAACAATTTTTGCAACATTCCAGATTAATTTTTACCTTGAAAATTGATAGTATTTACCTGTTTTGAATTTGAAATGAAAAATAAAGATTAAAAAATTTCATTCGATCAACACACAAGGTTCCTCTTTTTTATACCAAAAAATTTTCAAAATGAAAAAAGAACAAAAAACCCCACCAGGTCGCGTGTCGCGTCAAAACATTGGTAACTGCACCGATTGAGAAAAATAAACAAAAAAAAACACAAATCGCACCGTGTTGATTCTTCTATTTCGCAAAAGGCAAAAGGCCACACACGTTTCACTGCCGAATACGATTACGCGACCACCTAAATCCTGCCAGTCAAGCGCTTTTGTATACATTTTGTTTATTTTGTAGTCAATTACCCGGTTAATACAAGTAGACAGTGAGGCAAGAGGGAAAGTACATACATACGAAGAAGACAACAGAAAGAGATTCGACCATTTCAATATTAATTTCATCCTTTGTCGAATCGAGTTAGGACCGGAGATCAGTCACGTGTCAGCAGCTTGTGTTGGGAGGGGTGCGACGCAAAGGGCGCAGATAAACCTTTGACCAACGTTATTACATTCTAATAAGATACGTGGGTCTTGTGGGCTCGAATTACCATCCGTAATGTACTAGTCGTCGTCGTCATCGCCGCCTCACACACAAACACGCCGTTCAATAAAACACATACGATTCCTTTCTAACAGTAAAACTGCTGCGTGATGTATACGTATTGCGAACGCCCATGAAACAAAGTATAAAACGTGACAACAGCACGTGCCAACGCCTCCCCAGACCCTCCGACCCTCGCATCAAGATTAAGGATTGTGGATTGTGGGCCACGAGGAAGGACGAAGGACGAAGGGATGTGAGACCGCTGTACCAATATCAGAGTTACGTCGAGTATACAGAGGAATGTGGGTATGTCTCCGTTGACTCGGTCCCTTTGCTTGAAAATTTCAAATCGAAATTATTTTCGACTAAACGAAACGGAAAATTGAGTCTACTGACCCTTTCTTTGCGCCAAAAACGTTGTACAAATAATTCACTTCAAACACCCTTGTTTTTTCAGAAAAAGTTGAACTCAAGTTTTTTTTGATTTTCAAAACAGAATTCCAAATCACTGATAATTTCTTGTTTCAAAAAATAATAAAAATCACTGCGCATAAAATTTCTATTTTTTTCAAAAGTCAATTTTTCCAGTTCACTTACAAAAAATGATTCAGATTTTCGAAAGCTTGTCAAAATTTGAAAAATCAAACCATCTGAATCTATTGAATAACTTGAGTTTTTTTGTTTTTCAGACAAAAAACTTCAAAGTTGGAAATCATTGACAATTTTCTTCTTCCCAAAAAATATTAAGAATCACTGAGTTCAAAAATTCACTTTTTAATATAGCTGCACTTCTATAAAATGATTCAGAATTTTAAAAATCAAACATTATTATCTACAATATTATGTTTATGCGTTTGATTTTCGAGACTGTTTCGGACGTCGAAAAAATTCCACTAAATGATACTCATACGTTTGAAATTTTTGAAAAATTCACTCCTCGTACATTTTATACATACAAATATTAGTCAAATAAGTAATTACCTGCCCGAAAGCTCTTTAGAACAAGGCTATAGGTATACTCGAGTTTAAGATACACAATTATACACCTTGTACCGCATGATTGATAAAACTGTATATGCTGTACTTGTACGCTAGACTATTTAACCGTACATGTGTTAAGAATGTTATCTAATGAGATTTTCAAGTACGTCGCGAGTACATATAATAACTGACTCTCTTTAGGGTGTCACAATTTAGAAATTTAGAGTGCCAAGTTCCTATCAGGTAGATATCTAAAGGTTGACACGACATTGACACCTGTGTATAACGTACAAGAGGTGCTGAGAGTGCTGTCCAATCGTCACCTATCATTTTTTACACCTTGGTCTACGATTCCCTTTATGTATAAATTCCGAATATCGATCAAATTTTTATTCTACTTAAAACCGATAATTTTTTTCCGAAATCATTGAGTTTTTACTAAAATTGTCAATATTTTCAGAGCATTTGAAAGATGATGATATCTTTCCAGATTTTAGTACTGACTTTTAAAAAATGATCGGTGATAGGACGTGTTTTCGAAAATTGTACCAAAACAGCTTCGATGAGCCAGAATGTGCCATGGCAGGAAATTATTATTTTTCTTTTTGGAATTTCATCATCACTTGAAAGCAAATTCTTATTGTACCCTTACCAGAAGAAACCGACCTTCGGTGCGAAAAAAAAGTTTCCCAATCAGTTCAAAACCATGATTATTATTTGTTTTGGGTTTTGGATTGATTGGGAAACTTTTTTTTTCGCACGAAAGGTCGGTTTCTTCCTGGAAGGTCACAATGCAGATTATTTTTGCAGAATTTAGGCAACAATTTTTGCAGGATTAATGCAAAATTTTAGTAAAATTAATTCAGATTTTTTGTTGCAGAATTTTCGCATAATCCATGAAATTTTTTGTAGAATTCATGCAGAATTTTCACAGAATTGTATACAATTCATGCAGAATTTAGGCAGGATTTTTTTTTGCAGAATTCACAATATTTTTTTGCAGAATTAATGCAGCATTCTTTGTAGAATTTTCGCAGAATTTGGACAAAATTTAAATTTTGCAGGATTTATGCAGAATTGTAATAAAATTCATGGATATTTTTGTTGCAGAATTTTTATAGAATTCATGCAGCACTTTTTACAAAACTTTTGCAGAATTTTACAGAATTTTCGCAAAATTTTAGTACAATTGTGCAGAATTTTAGTACAATTTATGCAGATTTTTGTTGCAAGATTTACGCAGAATTCATACAGAATTTTTTTAGAATTTACGCAGAATTTTCACAGAATTTTGTAGAATTTATGCAGAATTCAAGCAGGAATTGTTGCAGAATTCATGCAGCAATTCTTGAAGAGCTTTTGCAGAATTCGGGAAGAATTTTCTGCAGAAATCATACAGAATTTTTCAAAGAGAATTTTGTAGTATCTCTGCGGAATTCAAGCAGCATTTTTTTTTTGCAGAACTCGGGAAGAGTTTCTGCAAAATTCAAACAGAATTTTTATAGAATTTTGCAGAATTTTCACGGAATTTGAGTAAAATTTTGCAGGATTGATGCAGAATTTTTGAAGAGCATTTTTGTAGAATTCATGCAACATTTTTTTTTGGTAGAATTACCGCAGAATTTTGAATTTATACAGCATTTCTAGTAGAACTTTCGCAAAATTCGAAAATAATATTTCTGCAGAATTCATACAAAATTTTGGTAGACATCACGTAGAATTTTTGAAAAATCCAGGCAAATTTTTTCGCAGAACTTTTACAGAATTCGGGGAGAATTTTTGCAGAATTTATGCAGAATTTTTTGCAAAATTTTTGTAAATTCACGCAGCATACTTTGCAGAATTTTTGTAGAATTCATGCAGAAATAAAATTCCAAAAAAAAAAATTGTAAACAGCAAACAAAATAACTCCTAAAACCAGATCCTCCTTGTACATTTTTTTATACACAAAAAAAGCAACATTTTTCAATCACCCTGTTTCTACTTCACGATAACATTTTAATTACGCTTTCATCTCCGTTAAATCTCATTTGATGGAAAATATATTCGTTTGGCAAGTTCGTAAACATTTATGTATTCGAGTCTATCACGCCCACCAAGTTACTGTCAGATACGTTTTCATCAAAAATTAAAATAACTCTTGGATTTACGACACTTTCTCGCACTATTTCCGATTATATTTTTCTCCAGCTCAGCAACTTCCTCAATCATTCTTCATCGTCAATTTTTTTTTTGTTAATCAACCAATAAAATTAGGCAGGTAGAACTACGACCTACGACCTATTAAGTCAATCGAAAGGTACACTCACCCTAACTCTGGCTTCGGTCAGATTCGTCCACATGGCGATCTCCTCTCTGGTACTCATATCTGGATATCGGTTGCGAGCAAAAGTGGCCTCGAGTTCTTGTAGCTGCTGCGACGTGAAGTGAGTCCTTTGTCGTCTTTGGCGTTTATTCGTTTTGCAATTGTTGTTATTTTTAGCGGATGCGGATGAAGAGTCTTTGGATGATAATGACGTAATGGCGGTTGTCGAAACATTGATAGTCGAATTACCGTTATCATTGCCGTCTTCCGATTCTCCTCCTATTGATCTGGAGCCACCGCCACCGGCGCTGTTTTCCGTCTTAATTGTAGCATTGCCAATGGAATCTGCTGTAACACGGCGCAGAACAGACAGAAAATAATATAAATATATATCCCAACTTACGTATAAATGTACGAGTTAGATATAATAATCCGCAGACTTTCGTTTTCTTTCTTTTTTTTTTTTACTTTTTTCCCTCTTTCTTTAAACGCGGCGGCGTTTACATAAATCAATTTCATTTAATCGCGTCTTGTCTGTTTTTAAACAGCGTTCGTATTAAAGCGCACGTAAAAGTTCAAGGCGAGGGAACCTACCGCATACATCTGCCTTGTTTTCGTACGATCGAGCCTCTTTCTTCTTTTTCTTAATCCTTTATAATTTCTTTATTTACTTTCGCGCTTTGCGCGCTGCGTTGGATGTTTTGATCGTGAACAAAAAGGACTGCGAAATAATAAATTACCGCATTTTAAAAGATACTCGCTCGCGTATGCCTAGAACTTCGACCACATCGAACTCGAATTTCAAACGCAGGATTATCGATGTGGAATTTCTTGGCGGCCAATACCCTTCCCCTCCCTGACCTCACCTTCCCTGTCTTTTGATTGGATTGTATCTTTTCTGTTATTTCGAAGAAATGACACTCATTCGTTCGTCCAATCGAAGAAAAATAGAAAAATGCCAATAATAGAAATTTCAGAAAAATGCTTTTGTCATTGTTATTTTTGCACTCGAAAAATACACTTCAACATCGGAGTATTGAATCGAATGAATTCATGTATATTTTTAAGCATACCTACGTCTATGAACTCACCAATCGTCCAAAGAACCATTGATATTTTTTCAGTGTTTCAAACTTCCATTGCAACGAAGGAAAAATTCATTTCACTTCGTTCTAAATGAAAATTTGAAAATAAGGTCAAGAATAATGGGATTTTAAAAGAAAATTATCGCAATATTGAAGTGAAAATTTTCATCTTGACACTTGAAAATAGTAATTTTCCCTTACGTAGGTACTGCTAAAAATAAATATTTTCTTATTTACATTAAAACTAAAATTTTTTCAAAATAATATGAAAAAATCATTAAAATTTAAATCATTATGGTGGAACGAAAACAAACTCTTTCTTTTTTAGATAATCATAATGAAATTTAATCAAGTGAATTTTTTTCTCAAATCCGGAAATTTTGAAATTACTGGCGAATTTTGAAAATTTTTCACACTTGAATATGACTTGAAAAATCCCATCGTTTTAAAAATGATACTTATGCATAAATTATCGAAAATTTCGTAAAATTAAAAATTTTTTTTATTCATTAAAAATTTACCAATTTATCGATTAACTTTCGAAAAAAATCGAAATAATACGAGCCCCATACGTCTTTTTGATATCTCCGTGCCTAAAAATACATTTTCCTCTTTTTTTACCATTCAAAACAAAGTCTCCCTCCCCCCAAAAAAACCATCGCTCTTTCATTTCTGAAACGGTGAAAGTCCCTGATTCTCATTATGCAGCCAAAATTGCATTACTTACAGGAAAAAATTTGAAAAGAAAATTTCATTTAAAAAATTCAGCAAAATTTACAAAAAATAATGATAACTTTTGAAAATATGAGTTGAAAAATTTGTTGAAACTTAATTCATTTAAAAGATTTTTCACTAATGTTATCGATTTTGTTCAGTGTGGCAACTCTGTCTGAAAATTTGTGAATTTTTCAAATACTTTCAGAATGAGAAAACTGATTCCAAAATTTTTCGTCTCGAATCAATTTTTTATACCAAAACTGCAATATTTTAGTAAATAACAAAGGGAAAACTACCCCTACTACCCCCAGTCAAAAATGAGTAAGCATCCACACATGAATTCACAAGATAGAAATTTTAAACTGAAACACAGATATTTAAGATAAATTCCATCATTTTTATCCATAAAAATTGATCAAAATTTCAACTAAGGTATACTTGTATAAGATTTTGACTGAGAAAGTTCAAGTTTTATGAAAAATTCAAGTTGGAAAAACAATCAAGAGTAATCATCCCGATTCTTTGCTATTTTCTTATTTTTCTGGTCTCTCTCATCTTTAAAATTTATTGGTTGAAAAAAGGGTAAAAAGAGCTACTTACTGTAATTTTTCAGTTTTTTAAATGGTAGCTTTTATCTTTTGTTCTCATCGTGAAAGTTGAGCTTTCACCACAAAAATTCAATTTCGAGCTTTTCAAAAAGTAATTATCGATTTGATATCTCTTATCAATTTTTCAGACCTCGCAAAAAGTTTTCCCTCAAATACAACCTTTCTTGAGATATGAGCCTTCAAAGTTGGGCAATTTCGCTAAAAATCGTAATTGCATAAAAATTTCGAGACCCACACCCTGCTCCCTTCAAGATTAGAAATTTTTAAAAAAAAATTATCGTGGTATTGTGAATAGACCGTCAAGGGGAACTCGTAAAAAAAATTTGAGCGTTTTTCTAAGACTCGGCTTCATTTTTGAGTCATTTTAGTAATGGAACAGTCCCCTTGTCAGATTGATTTAAACCCTTCCTTTTCACTCAAATGATTTCCCATTTCGTACATCCAGTCAAGTGAAGTGAAAAATTGTAGAATTCTCTGAAATGAGGACCCTTCTTTTATAAAAATAAAAAATATGAACAGAAATTCAAATCCTCTAGAATAATGGCTCTGAGCTCTGGAATCCCTTTTCGGATCGAATCGATATGCAATTAAAAATCATAAGAAAATAACGTTACCTTTTCGATCACGCATTCGATTATTGCGGGCGTGTAAAAAAGAAGTCGTCTGATTATGGTCCATGGACGTATTGTGCGAATGTGGAGCATCTCTAAAATCACCGGTTTCAGCCCAAACTGTAAAAAAAAATAGGAAAATTTCCGATTAAGATTACATCCAGACGAGTACAGCTATAGCAGACAGGTACGTATCATTTTGTGAATGGTAAGTAGGTACTTATAGATTATGGAATGATTTAAATGGAAAATCACAACTCGAGATTCATTTAGGTGCAGGTAAAATGAGAGGGGGAAATACCTACGCCAAAATTTTGAATACTCGCGAGTATCGGTCACATCCTCGTAATAAAATGTCATCATCTATTTCTCCTCATTTCCCACAATCTACCTACTTCCTTTCTCGAACTCGAAGCATATCCTCACACCTCGAATACACACGAATACAAATACCAGCCTAATAAATACAGCAGCATCGGCTACAGGGATCGAAATTATGTTAAAGTCACGTTTAACATAAATCTTGCAGTACTCTGCGTCGACATCTCTATTGCTCATCGTTTACACCACCAAGGCCCCGCACTGCATCGGTGTAAGAGTCATTTTTACATTTCCAAGGTGTCGTAACCGTGTACATATTTTAGCGCGAAATAGCTGTGCCGTCAACGCCCGCGCCGGCACAGCCGTTTCCCTTTATCATTCGGTAACTATTTTTTTTCTGCTCCTCCGCTACGGATTTTTTGACATATTACAAATTATATCGCTATTAACTTCGAGCATTTCGTACGTATGTAGATGTACATCGTGTCGCCGTGTCGTACACGATGCTGCTACATATACGTTAAATTTAAACGTCTATTTAACGAGCCTCCTCGCATCCCTGCATCCATCCCTTCTGAGATCGTAATTCACTGCATGGGCTTGGGCTTTCTTCTTCCTCTCTCGTAATAACAAATCTTGCGAAAGTTTGAGTTATTGAATACGAGCATTAGAAGAGGTATGGAAATGATACGTCATTTACCACTGAAATAATTACCAACAACTTATGGGTTGGGTTGAGTTGAGTTTACACAGTAGGAAGATCATTTGTACGGGATACCGCCAGTTACTCGATGACCTTTGACTTTTGAAGAAATTACATACATTGTGAGTACACCTATTCGATGTAATCCGCCAGCAATTGCCAAAATCGTTTAATAAGTCGACATTTATGAGGGGCGCGGAGTTTACGAGCACTTGGGAATTATTACGACAAATTTACAGCTTGTTTTATACGTCAATGTTGCCTGAGAATATGCCAAATTATCGGTCTAAAAGTGAAATGTGGGTACGTTGCTGAGTCTATTCTTTGATATAACTTTTAAGCAGGTACATTGCGTCCAAATTATCATTATGTTTTGCAAAAATTACCCAAATAACCTCGTTGCAATCTACAAAATTCAAGGAAATGGTGGAGTCAAATTTGTTACAACTCGGAGATCAGACCACCCACATATAGCCCGGTACCTTTTTACTCGAACATCAAGAAGTATACATTTTTTAAAAATAAAATATTTGAAGACCAAAATCTTATTATTCTCTAAATTTTCCAATCAAAAAAGAAAGACTATCGGACTTCAGAGCCATCTTCCTCAAATTCAAATCTAAACATATGTGCCAATGTTTTTAGTATAATGAATATTTTAATCATTTTTTTATGCCGAATAAATCGATACGTTTGATTTTTCAATACTTATTATTTTTTACGTCACGCAATTACTTCTCCTCCCCCTCGAATCAATTCGGACAATTTTCAAGACGATCTGGAACGGCTTGGAATTCCTCTATAATCAACTCCAAAATAGCCTCAATCGAATGGAAGAAGAGGTCAATTTTAGTACAATTGAACTGATTTTTAAAATTCCATTGCTTTCTTAGACCAGATTTTTCAAAAAATTGGTAAAAAATCAAAAATTCAACATAGGAAACTGAAAATTTGAATAGAGAAATTTTTTACATGTATATGATCTTTCCAACAAGCACCGCAGAGTGTCGATGGTCAAAATCTATAACTGAGGGTTGAAGATATTTCTTCGCCAAAACCTCGACACCCATTTTTCAAACTTTACCCTTGATTTTGAAAGTAAGTATTTTCAAAAAAATCAATCTCATCAAGTTTTTCAAATTCGGGGGAAAGTACAAAAACATTATTATCTAAATAAATTCAAAATTGTACTGTCTTAATTTCAGGATTTTTTCTAGTCATTTTCATGCAATTTTTCTTGCTTCGAATCTATGCTTAAAAAGAACTTCTCCTTTTCACCCGAAAAATGTAGAATATTCTTTCTGTATTTTTAGCTACAAAGGTAAAATTTTTTACACTTTTTCGTTTTTTTTTTTTGCCAAACCATCTTTTGTAGCAACAAAAAAAGGTGCAGATCCCCTGAAAAATTTTCAAATTGTTAAAAATCCCTCTCTTCAAAAATTCGAATTTTTCGCAATTTTCTGATTTCATCGAATTGTTATGTAGAAATACCTACGTGCATAAACAAAAATTATTTAATCTACTCAAGCTGAAAAGCGTTTAGTTTATATCTGAGCATCACAAACTCACGATACGAAGAATTCAGAAACACAATTGAAAAAATTCTGTGTTGTATCCTCAGAATTTTTTTTCAATTTCTGTTTTCAAATTATTTGTTCAATTTTTATTTAGATGAGTTGAGTAGGTATTTTTAAATTACCTCCGAGCTATCCAAGAAAATAAGGATCATTTCTGACAAGGGAGGTATCCCAATTCAAAGTAAAATTCCGAGTCCAAACAAAAATAATTGGAAATACATGACAGAACCCAATATGCAAAATTTCAAGTGCTGATATTCATTTCACGAATTTTGGAGAATTATTGAGATTTCAAAATCACGTCGTATCGTCCAGCAAAATATGATTCGATCTACAAATAACGAAAAAAGTTGTTAAATATCCAATTTCAGCTTCCCAGATCAATTGAAAGTCGTTTGAAGAAGTTTCGGAGCTTACAGAGGTTTCGAGTGCTGGAGAAAAGTCCACAAAAGTAAAACATACTATTATGAACCTCGGAAGTCGGAACCAATATTAGCGACCTATTTGATTGATTGAAGCAGAATTACCCGAAATTAAATCCATAATTTTTCCTGATCATTTCCTTAGGAAAAATTTAATGTTCTACCAAAATATGATTAAGGATTTGAACTGAAAGTAGCGAATTCCGGAAAATTTTGCTTTAATCGATCGAATACGTTATCTACGATTGTAGATGTTGGAGTTCAAATGTATTATTTTCATGAGCTTTTCACTAGTAAGTAATAGAAAATAACAAAATTTTCCGGAGACTCCAAAACCTCGTAGAGCCATTTCCAATCGATTCGGGTGGTTGAAAATAAAATATTATACCAAATTCCAGCACTTTTCGTCGATTAAATCTAGCGAGGTAATGAGGTTAATTTTGAAATATCAAAAATTTCGTCAAAATTCGAGAAATGAAGTTCAACATTTGAAATCTTAAAAATGGGGTTTCTATGGTGTACCTATTTCCGATATATTTTTGTTTGGGCTCAAAATTTTCATTTCGAGTCGGAATATCTACCACTCGTATCGTTTTTTGAAAAAAAAATCCAAGAAAAATATATTGACCTCCTTTCAGAAAAATAAAGGCCTCCGAAAAATAAAAACCTAGAGCAAATTGTTCCAACGCCTCTCCCTTGGCACCACTCGTAGTACTACGAATCCGAATGTTTTCATTATTTTCCACTTAGCTAAGTAAACATTCTAAAATATTCATTGAATTTTCACCACCAGCGAAATAAAATAGGTAAAAAGGTCGGCATCTCATCCAACGACGAAGCGATCTCACCCACCAAGCACCAAGACTGCACCACAGTATACGAATTTACATCGCCAACCGATAAAGTCGTCGTTTCAAGCGAAAACAATTGACGCTCTGGAAGGCGTATATTGTTTCTTCTTTGGCAAATCTTTTAAAATGGTTAAATTCGTCTCAACGAAGCGTATCGAGACGTAATAACCCAATCGAGCAACCCTTCTTACTCCTCGCACATACGCGGACGTTAATTTCATCGGTGGTTGATCACACGACGACTAGAATGAGATTTTAAATCGTTATTTGTTTTGGCATTAAATGCGGCCGCGGCGGTACAACGGGACGGAGGAAAGAAAAAAAAGGGCTAAACACCAGACGCTAACATCAGTTAGCAATATAAGCCGCAGTTAACGAAGAGGTTACAGGCTGACGAGGCGCTGGTCGCGCGCGGGCAAATTACTAATAGTTATTTGAACGCGTTTACCCAGCTAACCAAGGGTGAAACAGAGTTGGGCGAATAGGACGAGGGGGCGAGCTACTGGTGTATCATAAATAACACCATCCCTTTCGCCTTTTTCTCCCCGCCTGCGCCTCCCTCCTTTCCCTGCTCACGTATAGATATACACAGGGTACAACCACCCTTATCAGATAAATAATTTGTTCGGGTAATTGCGACGAAATACGTCGTTAAGTAAGATTGAATCTCAGCGACACCCCCAGCATCAGTCGACAATTTCACTGCCAACTGATAGTCGTCGATGGTGAGTTGGTAAGGAAGGAGGCGATGGTCGGAATCTCGGCGAGTTCTCCGAATCGTCGAATCGGACCAAGAGCAAGATGCCTCGTACGGTATTCCCCCTACGATCGGGCGCATATTGCTCACATCCTATCTATTTTCTCATTTCTCATCGCATTAGAATTTAGATGAATTATGGTAATTGGTAACATACGCGATGGCTATATATGTGCTGGTAAATAAGCATCTCCATCGTATCCCCTTCCCAATCGTTCCCGAGTTACATTACATTAACTTTTCTTATTACACTTTCTCTACATATAAACGATAAAACCGAAGCACATCTTGTACACGAATGAAAAAGTGGCCACCACAAAAGCAAAAGCGTCAACGTAGCTGTGTCCATATTCAGATTGATGTCACCCTGCCTGGCCTGTGGCCTGTGACCACGATGGCCTTCTATTTACTTTGAAATTATTCGCCTTTTGCCCACACCGCCGTGTTTCCTTCATCCCTTACACAGCAAGTTTGTCTTTACTCGGATTAAAACTCCATGCTTTGGGATCGCCGTCGCCTTTAGAACGCCTATTATTTAAATGCTTATTATATTCGACCGTTCCCCTCGCATCTCCCCGAATGTTATTCATCGTAGAACGCTGATTCACTTGTTTCATAAAATGTTGACTTTCCTTTATGTATGATACCGAATACGAATACGAGGCGAGTAAACCGTTTAATTATTTTCCATTGTATTACGGTTTAATAACTCGGGCCCTACGCAGCCAGCACATTTTCGAGGGACGTGTTAAATGAAATCACTTCGGCGAAGTGAATTTTCAAACGCTGAGGCAAGCGGTTGAAACGGAATAAAGTTGATGGTAATTGCGGCCAACTTTAATCATAGTGGGAAAGCTTTTTGTAAATGATTTTTTTTTTTTTAAAGTCAACGTATTTTCAATTATTTTCGTCTATGATGCTAGGTCAGCCAAGATTTTTTGGGTCTGTTTTCAAAAATGTGTTTTCTCAAACCTTTCACGACCCCTGGCAAATTCCCTACAATTTTTACCATTGCTCAAAGTCCCAAAGATGAACGATGATTTCAGATCAATTTCGCTAACGAATTTTTTTTAAAGAAATGCCCGAGTAAAATTTTTCTCGAAAGTCAAAATATGAAATTATCATGAAAATTAGGTACCTAAATTTTAATATAACCTGCAAAATACTATCATAATTTTTGACACAAATTCAAAAAAAAAAAAAATTAAACACGCACCTTAGCACAGCATTTTTTCAAGACTGAATCGAATGGAGGTAGCTTGTCTTTCCATAGAAAAAATACTAAATTCTTAATGAAGAAAAATTAGATGTAGGTCAGAAATTTTTCGAAACACAGCCCTGCGCTATGTATTCATCCCCCCCCCTCGCAATGAGAATCTGGAACAGTTTCGTAACATCGATTTGCCAAAATTTGACATGCGAAGGTTTTTTTACCTATAAATAATATTTGTGAAAAGACATTTTTAATTTCTTATTAGTTGGGAAAATTCCCTTCGGGAATAATTTTTTCGAGAGTATTAATCGGGAATTCCGTCAATTGGGGAAATTGTATCCGGAAAAACGAAATAGAAACAAGTTGAACATTCATCGAAAATAGCAAGTGAAGTTCAAGAAAAATTGTGGTAAAAATTACCATTTACAGAAAAAATCATAATTTTTTGCCAAAATTATCCACTAGGTATGTATTTTTTCAAAAATTATCAATTTAAAAAATGAAACTTTCTGAATAAAATTATGATTCTTGGTAAAAATGTTCATTTTCAGAAAAAAAATCTTTATTTTCAGCAGAAATTATCATTACTTAAAAATCTCTATTTTATAAATTTTTTTGACCAACTGTCAAGTGTTCATTTCGATAATAATTTTGAAAAGTTCGCTGAAGATTCGGGAAAATGAACTAATTGATCAAGTACATTGGTTGTGTTTCGAAGATAACGCTCATTTCTACGATTAATTTTATTTCGGACAGTTTTTCAGTAATTGAGAGAAAACAGAAATACGAATTGAGGCAAAAAAATTCTTCTTCGATTACGGTAACATTGCGATGTAAATTTCAACAACCGGAAAGTCGGCTAAAATTTTTCAAAAAAATTTAATTTACCAATCCACTGTCTCAGAAAGACTTTTTGAGAAGAATGAAATCTTGATTGAATAGTCCCATGTACTTGCACAAAAAATAAACTATCAAAAATTTATCATAAAGTCTTTTAAAAAAACTAGATTTTTTCATTATTCAAACCCATTGTGAAAACTGGATTATCACTTTCACCTTCAAGGATAATTTTGACAAACTTTTCGCAAATTGATAGACTTAACAACATTTTGATAAACTTACTCAATGTATGAAATAGAGGACTTTATAAGTTTTCAAAAGTTTAATAAAATGTCGAAAATTATAGAAATGTCGCTCACAACAATGACAACTTTTTAATTTATTGAAATTGCTTGGAATTTTTCAAAATTTGAAAAAAGCTTCAAATGTCTGACATTTTAATACGAAGTTGTTAGCTGAATAATCATAATTTTTTTTTGAAAATTATTGAAAAACCATTTCCAAATCGCTGAATTTGTTTTTCAAGGCGTTATGTTCAAATTAAAAGGAGTTTCCATCATTTTACTCAAATTGTCAATTTTTTTATCGGAGGGTGGCACAATGATCAAATAAAGATTTTTGATGCATTAAATTTAAACTGAGAGGTTATGGGACATTATGTCCTTACATAGGTTTGTTAGAAAAATTTTTACGTTTAAATTGGAATTTTTTGAACACAACGTTTACATTGAGGATTTTGGGGACATTATGTCCCAATCGAAGATTTTTTGTACGTCATCTTCTAATTCACAACTGTTCGGAAAAAATCGATGAAACTTACCCCCCAAAAAAATAAAATACAAATCTAGTTGGAAAATAGAAAATTTTAGAAGAAAATATTATTTAACAAAAATAAAGTACTATGCGACTATCCTCACAATCAGACCTGAGCTATAATTTTTTTGAGAACAGGCAAGAAAAATAGTAACACAAAATCAAAGTGTTTGAAAAAGATAGGTATCGTTGAGTACATTTTGTTTCAAAATGCGTTTTTTTTCAACAGGCCATTTCATTCGTCAACAAAAATAATTAGTTTTTTTAAAAGCCCTAAGTCAGGAAAAAAAATCCTACTGTGACTCGACTTGGGTTTCACAAAATCGAACTTTATTGATTCCATTTGTAACCAAAAACACTGGATATTAAGTAGTGATATTTTCAAATTATCTTCTCCCATTTTTCAGTGCCATGCCACCGTTGAAAGGAATAACATCGTCCGCGAACATCAATTTTCAACTAATTTTTGGCTATATAAGAGTTTTATTTCTCGTCTCACATGATTTATGCGTAATTACTCATATTTGATTCTTTTTTCTAAATACATATTCATTTTAAAATTCAAGTATAAAAATGTACTTATTTGAATAGATTATTCCAATGAAACACTCAAAATTCATTTTTCAACGAATTTCATAAAACTCGATCGAAAAAATTTACTACATAGTATAGGCAACAAATCCACGTTTTCAAATAATTTTTTCAAATATGTAGATAAATTAAACAAATGAAAATGCGCTTCAAATCATAAAAAAAAGAAGGGAAAATTTCAAAATCTAATATTTTCCGGAAGATATTAAGTCATCCGAACAAATTTGATTCAGAAAACTTGGGAGTACCAAATCGACCAATCCTTTGAGTCTGGCACCAATACAGAAAAGAAAAGAGATTCAGAGATTGGTTCAACATTGTCTGAACCTATACGATACCAACTGCGGAAGATTTCGATCGAAAAATACACTATAATTAGAAGTATACGTTTACGAGTGCGCGCAATTCTGTCACATTTCACAGCATTGGACGAATTCCAAATATTGTTGACTTTTCCACGGGGCTTAAACTTGGCTCAAGCGAAAATTCAACATAACTCCGACTTAATCCTCGAGCTACGATGTAGAAATCTCTAAAATATATGACTCTTTGAAAACTATACTCGCACGTATACGTATACGACTAATATACCTACACGAGACTGGGACGTATAATTTTTTCTGATCGTACGAGTCGACGTCGACGACACTTTCTACAAGACTTTTTTTCACTTCATTCTAACTCGAAACTCAAATTCGATTTCAAGCGAAATATCTGTAGGTATACGTATAGTTACGATTATTCATTCGAAATCCATGGTATGGTACCAAAAAAGGAAAATACGAATAATGAACATAACTGATTTCGCCACCTTTGTAATTTATTGCCATCCGAATTCAATTGATAATTGCATAGGCGCAGGCGTGTGATCTGTTTGACTCAAAGGTCCAAAAGTTTACCCCAGACACAAAGGTTTTTATTCAAACGAACTTTTCAAACATTCAACTAAACCGGACGGTGGGAAAGAGAGCAGTTCATCCCCATCCCTTTGAAAAAAACATTTCCTGTAACAAGTTACATTAATGTAGTTGAGATGGCCTTTTTTTTTTAAAAAAAAAAGGAAGAGTAAATTTAGCATTTTTTTCAAATTTTAAAAATGTTGAAAAATCACTGTCGAGAGACACAAGGCTGAAAAATCCAAGCTTCTAAGAACTGACTCAGCTTTTGACTTTTGTGAGAAAAATGTCGAGTTTTGTATTAAAAATAGTAGCAAGTTCTTAATTTTTTTTAAAAAATTCGAATTTTAAACACTTGATCTTTTTTCCAGGGGTCCATCAAAACGGATAAGTCGAATTTTTCGACTTTTTGAAATAATTTACAGAATTTACTATTTTCAATCTCATTTTCTCCCCTAAAAAATCAAACAAAACAAATGATGATGTCGCATTTGAATAATTACTTTCGACTTGTACCAATTTTTCAAGTCTTCTAGACGTTTTTCACAAAATATCAAGGCAGATGAATTTTTCTATAATTTTATCGAAATTTGTGCCGAATAAACTTTGAAGAGATGATGTGAATAGGAAATCTATATTTTCAGCAGTAGAACGTTTAATTTTTGAGGTAAGTATTATAATAAGAGAGAATAAAAACAACATTTTTTGAGAATTTTTTGTTTTCATAGGGTAAAATTTTCAAATTATTATGTTTTGTACATATTTTCTTCGATTCCCATCTATTTTTTCAATTGCACTTATCTAAACAGAAAAAATCTCAAAAAAAGTTATTGCCGAATGAACAAGAAAAGAAATTGAAAACAACTTATTCATTTTAGAGAATTTTCACAAAAAAAAAACTATTTGGTGAGCTAACGATCGAAGAGATTTGGATACTTCATTCCATAAAATTAAAACAGTAATTCGATTTCAGTCCCAGCCTACCTTCCCTATAGTTTAATTTTGCATCTAAAATAATAAATCAAAAGCAGAATGGGGGCGTGAAAAAAATAGATTCAGACAGATGCCTCACTCGATAATCGATATTGTTAAAAATTTTACAATTTCTGACTCATTTTCCTTTCCTCAAGGATCCAATTCCAAGTTGAAATTGAAATGACGATAAAAAAATATCTAGTCAAAAACTTTGAGCGTTTGAGCCTCCTCCTCTCTTGCAATTATTTAAAAAATGTATTCAGACTCAGAACCCCTTAAAAAATGGAACACCATAAATCGGAAAGCTGAGATTATTCTTTTTTGATCATCATACAGGCAATATCATTCGACTTCGGGAAAAATTTCAATCGAGAAAATAATATTGAGAATATTTTACAGGTCTACTCAAAAATCTGGTCGTTCAAGAAATTGACCTGGAATAATTTTCTTCTGTTTTGAATTAAAAAAGCAAAATAAGGTTTCAAGGATAACTTTTTTCATCAAATTTACAAGAATTTCTTGCGAATTTTCAGGCGAAACGACTTCTTCCGAATTTTCTTCGACTTAATACTTTGAAAATCTCAACATTTTCTTACTTTCTCAATTTGGTAGATGCCTTAATGAACGTATGTAATTCCACATTTCTTTCAAAATTCAGATTCAAGGGGTTAAAATGGTAAGGAAATTTACTGAGCTTCCTAGTACCATAGTTTTTTTTTATGATTCCGAGTAGGTAAGTCATTTTTTTAAAAATAATTTTTTAGAAGTTCCGGAGTTACAACGATTGGTCAACTTTTTCAAATTTAGCTTAGGTGGTGGCTAAAAGAACAGGAAAATATGAGAGATAATATTCGTCTATTTTCAATTCACAGTCAAACGAGTAACTTTTACCACAAATTCATAAAAAAATTTTAGAATTCCTCACAGAAACGATTTAAACAATATTTTCAGAAAGAAAGAAGGTGTAGACTGTTATAACTAGAAACCGAAGGAAAAATTATTAAAAATACGCAGAACAGTCGAATGGGAACAGGAAAATTTGGCATTTCTTCAATTTTTTGTATAAATCTAAAAAATTGTCAAAAAATATTGGAAATTTTCAAGAGAGTATACAAAGGCTTGTATTTGTCCACAAATCAATTGAAAAAAGGGTAAAAAATTCAAGCTATCTAATCAAATTTGAATAGAAAAATTTCAAAATTTGATATTTTCTTGTACTTGAAAAAAATCAAAAAATGGTATTTTTAGACACAACTATTCAAATTTTGAAGAGCTATTTGTGTGGAAATTTTCATGAAAATCGTAGCTTTTACGAGTCTGTTAAAATTTGAATGCAAATTGGGCGAAATAAATTGTCAAATACAGCTAAAATACAGCCATTGGTCAGATACTACTAAAATATCCAAATCCTTATTGAAATTTCCAACAAAAATAAGCAGGGGCCCACCTAGGGAGGGACGAGCTCAGGAGACTCGAGCCCCCTTTTTAGTCTCGGAAACAAAGATTTTTTCATTACAAAAATGAAAAAAGGTGCATTTTTTGCTCTTCAAACAAATTACTTCACAATTTGTGAAAAAAATCAATGATTTTTGACTGAAAGATCTGTG
Organism: Pseudococcus jackbeardsleyi; assembly: GCA_038380155.1. Lineage (NCBI taxonomy): Eukaryota > Metazoa > Arthropoda > Insecta > Hemiptera > Pseudococcidae > Pseudococcus > Pseudococcus jackbeardsleyi. The sequence goes on along the minus strand of CM076240.1, from coordinate 58,599,566 downwards.
AAAAATGACTAATTTAAAAATTGACCCCTTCCCTTATTTTTTCTCAAATTCTCAGCCCTTCATTTAATTAATTTCTGGGCGCGCCTATGAAAATAAACAATAGGGTTTCAGCCAGTCCTTCAAATCCTTTCATATAAATGCCAATCCTCCAACAATCCCAAAGACTTGATAAACAAAGAAGAGGGATACTTCTGAAGAAAAATTAAATCCTCAAAACAATTCCAAAGTAGGAGAAAAAAGCAGGTTCTAATACACTCTTGGTCACTCACCCCTCTTCAATTTCTCCAAAGGTTCCGGATGCAGCAACGTAGGCGGACAGGGAACCGCATGATGGTGATGATGATGCGGATCGTGCATATGATGATGATGATGATGGTGATGGTGATGATTGCCTAAACCGGTTAAACTGGATTCCTGATGCAGCGACGAATTATTATGGAGGGGAGACGCGAGCGAATGTTCGGGTCCACCGACCACCACCGAATTCGAATTATTGGCAATGGCGACGACATGAGCGGCATGCGCGGCGGCCGCCATCGCCGCATTCGACGTCACCAAATCTTGCAAACACAGACTCGACGAATCGGTCAAATTTTCCAATCTATCCATCATGTTTACCAATGAGCCCGGTATCGACGAACACTTTATCAAATTACGAGCACGCCGAGCACTTTTCCATTATTTCAACGGGTGGTAGCAGAAAAACTCGCGACAAAAAAAGGACCAAAAAACCAAACGATCTCGCACGTCCCAAAACCAAAACAAAACTTTCGCGAAATATACGTGTACGAAGAACGCAAAAATTCATCCGATTAACCAACACACTTTTTTTACAACAAAATAACAGCCACTTGGAGCTTCATCGACGGCGTGTTCATATTAAGATAAAAAAATTTCACCGCTACTCGAGTCGACCGTTTTGAACCTGTAACACACAAGTATATTGTATTAAGTATATAATAAAACACGATCGCGTCGTTTTAAAAAAAACCAACCTAACGTAGACGCGTAAGTATATACCTATCGTATATGGTACCTAAGTTAACGTAATAAAAAAAATTACAACAGTCAATAAATGATAAGGATTTAATTTTAATTTTATTTGCCGCGAGAGCCCTGCTTCGGGCGCCATCTACATATACCACAAAACGCCGTCGCTATTTTTCCTTTCTCTCTTTCTCTTTCATTGTGTGCGGACTCGAAGAGACAATCTTCCAATTTCATTTTTTTTTTGAAAGGGCGATGGAGAAGGAAACGAGAGCAACAGAAGCGCCGGCGGATTTGTAAAAGTTACCACGTAATTAAACCGTCCATTGGGGTAAAGTTGCACGTACCTACCAACGCGAATATAATTTATTCGCGGCCGAGCTTTGCCTCTATTATTTCCCCCCTGATCGAGTATTCGGCGAAGAGCAGGGTTCCACTATCGAACCGCAAAACGCCGCGAAGAAGTTAATCAAACGGATAAAAAGGACAAACTGGGCGCAGGTGCTATACAATCGATTATGCATACCTACTACAGCGATGCGAAAATTGATGCTTGTAAATTTGCCGCTGCCTAGCTTCCCCCTTTTCTTTCACACTTTATAGATCCGGCTTCGGCTCCAGCCTTCTCTTTTCCAGTTTTCCTTTTTCGTTGGCGAATATCGCTTCTCTCCTCCGGTCGTCATTAGGTAGACCATATACATAAAATTCGTTGTTGAACGTTTGGATAATTTCACACCGCGTACCGGAAAAGCGTGTACGTCTAGGTCTATCTCATACCTTTTGGGGCTCGATTATACTCAGACCTCGTGCTCGCGCCTAAAAAGCGTATATTTTATCGCAGTTTTACGCTGAAAAGCGAAAATGGTGCCTAATGTGTTTCTCTTTCTCGCACAGATGTGTATAGGGAAACAGTGGCTTTGAAAAATGAATTTTAACGGGTAATTAATGACAGGTGTAGGTATTTTTAGCGATAGGGAAATTCCCACATTGGCGAAATTTACAACTTTGAAGGTTTAATGTTTCATTCAGGCCCCGCAGAATGATTGAAAATAAGGTTCAATGTTTTTCACAAGCAATATTATCTCCACAAACTAAGTAAGTAATAATTACGAAATTTTTTGAAAAATATGTACTCATTTTATTTTGGAAAAATTGATCAATTTTTCATTTTTCAAAAAACCCATAAAAGTTGAAATTTTACAATTTTTCTTTTTTTTAATTTTCGTTTGTCAAGAGAGGTGAGACCCTCCCCCACCAATCCACAAAACTTCTCTATTTAGATCAGTTCTTTACTTCACAAAGAAGGAAGAGAAAGTTTTTTCTAATTCGGCATTTGAACTCAAAAGTCGAGTTGACTACAATTTCACAAAATACCTAATTATTCTAAAAATTAGATGAAAATTCATTTCATTTTCGCGTTTTCCGATTTTTGATTCATTTTATTCTTAGGAGAAGCGAGGAGGGGGTAAAAGTACGATGATATGACAAAAACCAGTTTTTTCTTTAGAGGAATAGAATGATCAAAACTTGCAAAATTCGATATCTGAAAATCCGATAGATACGAGTATTTTAGTTGAATGGCGAATAACTATTTCAACTTTCGAAGTATCTATTTCCAACTTGCACAATAAATTGATTCTTGAAAAAAAAAACTACCAATCAAAATATTTTGACTGCCGAAGCTGATTTTTTTAATTTTTAGTGATTTTTCGAAAATTTGAAAATAAGTAAGTACCTACCTAAAGGAAGTAACTTGAGCAAAATGTGACGTTTTGAAAAATTCAATTCAAATACCTAAAATTCATTAATTCTAGTAATTCTGTAAAAGTAGCTTCTAATGTGATTTGATTTTCTTCAGATCTTTTAAATTTTTTAACAACACTTCCTGGATATCAATTTGAGCAACTATTTTTCACGAGATTTTGAGGTGGAGTACCATAGTAAGTTTTAACATCGAGGAGGAATTCGAAAATTTTTTCTTCAGAAGAACTAAAAGTAAAAGTGGCATGAATTTAGATCTTAGAACATCATTGTTGAAAAAAATATGAAATAAAGTTTTGCCAGAATAGTCCTATTATTTAAAAAATGAAGTAAGCCTACATATATCACATTTTTGCCAAAAATAAATTAATTTTTCAAAAAAAAAGAGCTTAAAATTGTTACAATCATCACAATACAAAACATTTTGGTTACCTACGAAGGTTTTGGAATTTGTCTTTTTTGAAAATTCCTGATACCGTACCTATAATTTTTATGATCATAGCAGTAAGTACATTTTCAAGATTTCAAATATTTAGGTATCTACTACGTTCTTTTCAATTTTTTATACCGATAAAATGCACATAAAACTTTTTAAAAATTCAAACTTGGAAAATATGGAGGTAATTTATTGCAATCGGGCATTTCCACGAAGAAATCATCAGATGTTCAAGAGTATATTGATTAAGACAGCTACAAGAGCTTTTCAATATTTTTCAATAAAATCGAGTAGATACACAAATATTTCTCCTCCTTTCTTCTCTCCGTCAGAAATTTATGTTGAAAATTTCAATCACACGTGGGAAATTACAATTTCGCCTCAAAAAATATCAAATTTTTTCCCTCAACAACAAAAAATGAAATGCCAATTTCTCAAAGAATAAACATCACAATAGTATTTCAAAAACGATCGAAAATAGGTAAGGAAATCGCCCCAATTAAAAAAAAAAGATATCAAAACCATTAACATTGTATGTCCATTTTTTGTAAAACAGGGACATTGTGTCTATTTTTTGAAAAAAAAATCAAAGACGTTGTGTGCGCCTATTTTCAGAAGAACAGGGGAATTGTGTCATTTTTTGAAAAAACTAGGACATAGTGTCCTTTTTTTGAAAAAACAGGGACTTTTGTCCAATTTTTTGAAAAAACGAGGACATTGTGTTTATTTTTTGAGAAAATAAGGACATCGTGTCCATTTTCTGTCAAACAAGGGCATAACGTTCATTTTTCTAAAAACCGGATCTTATGTTAATCGAAAAAAAAAACACAAATTAAAAACATGACGTTCACTTTTCAACATTCAACATTTTCACGAAAAATTATCAAATTAAAATTTCTTCATCAAGTGCTCAAAATTTTGCCAGGTTTTACCTGTTTAATTTCCAATGATTTTTCATTTTTGGGACTTAAAATTTTAGTTCCGGACAGGCCTATAATTTTTCAAAATTATATCAGACCTCACAAAGATTTTGAAAATTGTCTGACTCTTGAGCAATAGATAGCAAGCTAATATCATGAGAACAATGAAAATTTACAATTATCGCTGACGTAAAAAGTCGAAACTTCATGACTCAAATAGCAATTTTCGATTATTCATTTTATTTTCCGAAACTTTTCCTACTCAGATTAAAAATTTTCTGGAAAAGTCATACCTACTTTTTTTCCTTCCTCGCACCCCCTCCGATCGGTTCATAGGTTCATAGTACCCCAAAAAATGCTATATTTCGAGGTTTTTACTTTGTTACATAATTTTTTAGAACAGCTAGAGCGTCGAAAATTACATTTAAATCACTTTTATCAATTTTCAAGAAATTGAATGAAATTTCAGCCAATTTTCATTCGGGGTTTCAAAACAGCCAACGAAATTTTAACGGCTGTAATGCTTTCGAACAATACATTTTCTCTCCTTTAAAAAATTTTACGAGTTGGAAGGATATTTTTTATTTACAATGGCTGAGAAATTATTAAGCTTTTGCGCTTGAACCTGATAAAACAATTATATATTAGCTTGATCAAGCCACCTATATCTAATCTTTCGGTGATAGAATTAAAGGCAAACTCCGGCAAGGCACTGCAGACCTATATCCTACACACCATACCTATTACCTACCTACCTACATATGCGACGTATATGGCGTTAAATAAACAAGCCAAAGATACACGTACATGTACATAGTACATACGCATCATTGAAAATTTTCCCATAAAACTTCCATTCGCTCGAAAGCTGCGCTGCGCACCAAGAAATGGTACTGAACGGGGAGAAAGAAAGTAAAAATATATAATAAATCACAACGACACTGTTTCAACTGCCAGCATACAACCAGCCGCATCTAAATCCTTAGGCTTAACTCGGGGTCTGTATCTTTATACGAGATATCGTACATACATAGATAATATGTCGTCGTATCGTACTCGTATGCGTAGGTAAGTATAGTAAGTAGTAATTACAGCGTATGAAAATTGAAAAGTGGTACTCGTAGTTGCGCTATCATCAGGCCAGTGGGGACCTTGAAATTGAACGCCAGCGCCACCGAAAAGTGCCACAAAATTTTTAATTGGAAAACTCCGATGTACTCAACAATGGCTATGCCATAGGATTAATAGATTGGATTAGGGCACTGTGTAACTCAAATTGAGATACACGCCTTATCATAAACACAAGAGAGATGGTTTGTTTGGAAAACACTTGATCGAGTGTACGATTGAACAACAACAATATCGACTTGTAATGATCCAATTATTTCATTGAAATCATCGTAGAATTGTGCAAGTACAATTATATGTAATACCAAAGTTTAATTCAGAAGAGCCGGGGAAAACATTTTCCTTGCGTGTAGCACACAAAAAATACAGAGAAATAGTGAAATTTATTTGCTTACACCCCCCCCTCCGTTCAATTTTTTTTGTTTAAGAAATTATCACCATTTATTCGCAAATTAAAAGTGGACATTTTAAAATCATTTTTCGAAATGAATTCATCTGTCAGTTTTACGTCGCGGTTTTCAATTTGATCTTAATGGATATGCGAACCAGAAAAACGATTCAATTGGAAAAAAAGTTTTTCAAGTAAAAAAATTTTTAAAAAATTTATTCCAATAAAAAATGTTATCCCCCCCCCCTTCCTTCCCTTCAGATAAGGCAATTTTGGTTCGTGCCGAAGAGTTTTCCCCCACTTTTGGATTCTTAAAGTTGCAAAAACGTTGAAAAGATTTTTAAAAATTTTAAAATAAAAGTAAAATGGAACATGGAGGGAAGAGGAGAAGGAAACGACTCCTACTAGTATCTTCAGTCAAAATATTTGAAGTTGAATTGAAATTTTTTGAAAATGACGATTTTTTGGTAGAAAGTTTTGGTTTAACTTTAAGGTCGAAAGAAACAAAAAAAAATCAAAAATCACCTATTTTTAGGTCCAAAGACCCAAAATTTGGAAATTAAAAAAAATCGTTATCGTTTTTAAAAAATTGATCTCGTGTAAACGAACGATTGAAATTAAAAAAATGTTTTCTTCCCTCATTTTCATGTAATTTGCTTCCCTACACGTCAATTTTCCCAAGCTTGGCTATACAGGAAACATCAGCCATGCAATTCAGGTTTATAAGGAAGCTACAACGAATGGGAGACCTGTTCGCATCCACTGAGCCACAGTTATCTCCAATAATCCTCGCTCATTTCACCGATACCAGCAGCTAAAGCACCGCCGCAAAATAAAAATCCTATTCTTTCACCGCCTTTGTACACACAGACACACCGAATGCAACATTCCTACGCAGCGCAGATCGTAATTCGTATATTATAGTGTCGAATTTCCGTAACGACAAGAAAAAAAAACACATTCATTTAACCCATTAATACCGTACACAATCTCATATAATCCGTGCTAATCATGGCACGACGCGATGTTTGGATTAATGGCGGATTTTCATATACGAAAACAATATTTGACGAGCAAATTACCTACTACTCCTCCGTGTGCAAACTCGTACATATATTCCTACGTCCCATCATTTTTCCTCCTCCGTTCGCGGGCGCACGACGCTACACACACGCGCCCGTCGTAATTTTTTTTCCGTACGGTGTACGCTGGATATTGGATAATCACCGGTCTAAGTCTTTGTTTGGGTACAGCTTTAGATGTCTCGAAGGTATACCTATACAAGTTTGTATGCAATGTACCTCAAATCGAATCAACTCTATTGTTTTCGAGTGCTTTGCCATTCAAGTTGCTGATCTGGTGAGATTTAGGCGTAATTAAAATATTACCCAGAGCATACAGGAAATTAATCGCAGCTTGGTTAGTGCTTTCTATAAACTTTTATTAGTGTTGATTGGGGGAGGAGGGTGGATTAAAAACTTGAAAATTCTTAATATAAATAAAATCCACTCAAATGTCGAGAATATGACGCGGTGATCCCATTAAGTCAACGAGAAGTGCCCCCTCCCTCATCTAAAAAAAGCTTCGTTCTTTAGTGTATTTCTTTCAATTTTTTGAACTTTATTTTTTAGAAAACATAAAGTCGTTAAATTTTGAATTTTTTTCTCATTTTTTGAAAAAATTATACCTTGCTAAGAAAAATGTTAGAAGGATAACACTGTTTTCAGAAAAGCCAGAAAATCAGTATCAAAGGATTTTTGAAATTTTTTCATTAGTTTCTTTGGTTTGGTTCTTGCAGATGAGTTCCTATATCGATTTTTTTAAAAATCTACTTTTTCAGCTACATCCTCCTTCGTTTACAATGAGGAATTGCCCTTTTCGAAAATCAGTGTGATTTTTTGCTTGCCTCAATCGGATTTATTCGATGATTTCATCTTCCCTTCCTCTCACTCCAAAAAATAAAGAAATGAAATATACATAACTTCAGCAATTGTAAATCTGACGCAGTAAAAAAAAGTCTCTCTTTTGGAAGCAAACAAAGAAGGGACTTCAATGATTATGATTTTCTAATAAATAATTGCGATCATTTTGTATTTTCAACTCAATTCAAAAATTTGTAAAATTTTTATGATTTTATGATTCGATGTGAATACCCTTAAAATCGAACCTAATAAAAATAATCATGAACAATCAAATGATTTTTTTGAAAAAAATTCAACCTTGGAAATTTGCTTTACCTTTGCAGAACTAGAAATATTTTCAAAACTGAGAAAATTAAAAATCAACAAGGTTGCGTTCAGGATGGATTGTGTATACACAAAAATGACGTCATTTTTAGGTGTATACAAAAATTAACCAATCAGATTGTTTTCGTTCCTGAAAGATTTAGATCCGAAAAAATAGTGATAAAAATCATTCAAAGAAAATAAAACTGAAATCATTCAATGTAAATTCAAGGCAAAAAGGGTGCTTTGCTAACCATCAGTTTTTAAATTTTTATTTTTGAAAGGAATGAATTCGCACATCCTCTGAATTTTTTTGTATGTTTATACACAAAAATGACGTCATTTTTGTGTATACACAATCCATCCTGAACGCAACCCAGGTTAGTGATAAAATGAACATTATTTTTCTTATTAAGTTGTTCAAAATAATGAGAATTTGAGTAGTTAGGTACATAATTTAATCTCTCAGCCACACCAGCACCTGAAGTGAAATAACAAAATGAGTGCAATTTAATCTCGGCTCAACGTCCTACACCCAGAAAATAATTTAAATTCGCCTCGTCATCGTAAAATTTAATTTCATTATTTTCATATCACAGTACCAACCATTGAATCCAAAATGATAAAGATTGAAAATTCGAGCCAAGAATTGTTTTGCTGCTTCAGACCTCTTAGAAGAGTCGTAAATCATTGAGAAGTTTCCGATAACTCGATAGGTGTGCCCTGATTTTGATCTCAAGGACAAGCTCGTCAGAGGGGACATCTCCCATAGCTACAAAATTGCATTTTCAAGTCTTAGGAAAAAGAATTAGGTTTGAGCTAAAAATTCAGGAAATTTATACCTATTTTTATAAAAAAAATTTGCAGGCTGAGTCAGAAAAGTTTAGAAAAATTATACTGTGAGTGTCGAGAAAATTTAAAGGACAATTATAGGTGGTTTTTTTCAGGTTTTTAAAATTCAGGCCTCAGATCAAAAATGTTTGAGGTTTTCTCATCTATTATTTTTTTCGAGCAGTTTAAAAAATATAATGATCGATAGCAATCTAAATCAAAAAGTAAAATTTACAGGTATTTTTAAAGTTGAAAGTTAAAAATTTTTTTTTTATTACATTTTTAGGGCTAAAAATTATTTTAGTTTTTCTTGTTCTTTTTCTTATGGAAAACGAAGAGTTCTAAGAAAAAAAAAATGAACAGAACTGATTTATGAATTTCCTCTTTTCAACATTCGTCATTTATTATTTTTTTTAACAGTTCGGGTTTCAAAACATTTTTGATAAAAGATGAAAGTTCAATTTTCATCTCGAAAATCAGTTTGCTTTAAAAAAAACTAATGAACTTTGGAGAAAGAAAAATTTTATGCGATCTACAATTGTTGGGCAGGAAAATGAATCAATTTCACGTTAAAAATGCGGAAAAATGAAGCAAAAAATAATTTGTGAAAAATTCTTTTCGACTAACCCCGTTTCTTTGTTTTTTCTCTGTAGGTACTTTTCATGGGCATTTTCTTTTGCTAGCCTGTGATTTACCCTTATTCACACTTTTAGACAAACATCTTAAAAACGTCTCTTCCACTGCAATAAGAAGGCAGGTACTTTCTCCAGGTATGTATTAATTATTTTTTGCTGTAGCTCTCTACTTGAAAAATCAGGTAGGCATACATTCCTGATCAGTTTTTATACAGGTTAAGGTAACTAATCTTTTTTTTTTTTTTTTTTTGCAAAAAAGGATATGCCAACCGTATTCAGTGATCAACCAATAAATTTCGAAAGATTTTCATTTCAATTTCATTTTTCTACAATTTTCAAATTGTGTTTCCAATTCTACGATAGGTATTTGCTTATCAAAAAAACTAATCCCATTACAAAGCAGAACTTCCACTATCTTTTACACTTGAACGTGCAGATTAAAGCTGCGAAAACTTTCGTGAGACAAAATTCTTCCTCGTCTACTGGGGTTGGTTGCAGAAAACGAAAACACAATAAAACAGATAAAAAAAAACAGCCATCTTAACAGCAACTCAGCTAATACGAAATACGAATAAACACGACGAGACAATAATTTGATAAGGAAGTATAAGTCCAGAGTACATAAACTCGAGCTATATAAATTTCATCACTCTCATCATCGCACCATTTTCAGACCCAATTTATATATTTGATTAATGACGAACAATCATACTGAGTGGCATAAAGATAGGGGCGAATTCCGATTAAAAAAAAATATGCATATCATCGCCCAAGTGTAAGTATACCTAACTTTCAGGGTTCGACAAATATTGTCCCAAGGTACGAGTTTTAAGGCAACCTGGAGCAAGATGCACCAAAGGAGAAAGATGCAAATTTCATTTCGTGTTATTTGCGAAAAAATTTTCAAACCATATTTTTCAAGTTTTGAAAAAAAAAGAAATTTTTTTTTAGCCTATCAAATGGTGTATTATGGTGCGTACTTTCTCTCATACTTTTTCATCCAGAAAGTCACATATGGTAATAAACATGCTTTAACATTGATATTCTTGCAATATTTTTTGTAGAATATAGGTTACATTTTTACTTTGATTTTCAGAAAATAGGTATGTTAAAAATTTGTTGGAAAAAAACGGAAAATCAACTGAGGCAACTAAAAATGGAGGTTTTAGAATTCCTCTTTCCAAAAATCATAATTTTAATTCAAATCTGTGGTATTTCTTCATCTGGAATATACTCGAGTAAACTTGACAAAAAATATCACGGTTTTTCATCATGTCCTTATTGTTTGAATCTTGCTCCAAAGCATTTCGCATTTCACCTCAACCATGGAGCAAGATGCAAAAAACCTAATAAGATGAATTTGTGAACTTGAAGTATAATGCATAAAAAGAGATTTTCCTACAATATGAAAGGGAAATGTTTGGACTTCATTTTTTTAAAATGAAAATCAGATGATTTGGCCAATTTGAGTGGATCTGACACTGTTTGGTCTGAGGTGGTATCATGCCTCAGGTTCCCTTAAATGTAGAAATGTGCAGTTCTTATCAATGATGATGATGATGATGATGATGATGATGATGATGATGATGGTGGTACGAAAACAGAAAATCACGCACTTATACTTAGACTCTGATTGAAATTCATGCATCCCATGAACCGGTTAGATTCGGTTCGATGAAATTTATCGATTACAGCACTCCACACACAGCACCCAGTTAAAGAATGTAGAACAGATGTACGATACATAGTAAAAATAAAATAGATCAAATTACCGGTATGGTAGGGGTCCGGTCGATGGACAGCAATAAAACTGATCTGTTCGCACGTGGTTGCGACGGCACAGCGACAACTTCAGCACCACAAATCCGACCACATAGCTCGTAATCATCGATAAATTATTAGAATCGCGTCAACCACCATCTACGCGCCCGCGACAATCGGCATATCAAAGGAAAAACCCAAACCAAAAAAACAAAACAAAATAAAAATAACGATCGAATAATAAATAAATAAAAAGAAAAAAAATGAATAAACAAAAATCGGCGCGTGTGTGCGAAGAAAAACACAAACCAAACTATATAGAAAAAGTTAAAAAAAAAAAAAAAAGAAATAAAAACGTTGATATTATAATGCGTTTGGATATAGCTGCCGACGATACAGCCTATTTGATCTCATTGTCTTAACTTTAACAAATTGACCTCGGATTATTCGGCGGCCGCAGTCTGAGCCGTAGGCTTTAAGAAAAACCCTTTTGATAGAGATACTCTACGCTGTAGTAGTCTAAAGCCAGAGCTTACAGCGCGACGCGGCATCGATAGCACCGCGGTCGCGGCCGAGGCGCGCACCAAAGCGGGCGCGACAAGGACGGCAACGGGTCGAGGGCGTTAGCAACCACTCTTCCAGTCGTACAATAATTACCTCGCTTGTCGCCCGGTCCTAGTGCTAGTAAATACGACAGCATTACAGACCGTCTTATAAAAGGGGACAGTAATCGAGACCGGATCGCCAATAACGCTCCGAGACTGCGAACCATTCTGTATACCGAAGGCGGTCTCCTGTTTTACTTCGCCATTCAAACGTCATTCGAAAACTCCGCCTCACTAGCGATGCAGCCCAGATGCCAGGATACGCCTCCATTTTTTCTTTTTCAAAACACCGCCGCGCCGCAAGCTCGACGGAATCGCGGGTTCGCGGGAGCTTGCGGCCGCAGTTCCCTCTGTTTCACGTGCGCTTCGTTGTACGGGAAGCCTCTATCTCCATACGTGTGCTTCCGCTCTTCGCCTCTTTCGCGCACCATTCTCGCCTTGTTCGGATACTCGCGACGACGACGATTCAACGTTACCGAATGCGTACTCCGCGACCCTCCGCCATACCGAATATGTTGAGCAAAAACAAAATTCACAAAAAACAAGCCAACGAAACCAAAAAGACTCACCGTATAATGGCGAGTTTGCATGGCATCGTTAGAACTCTTACGGATGCCTTTAAATCGCCAGCATTATTCATCATTTCTAAATGTGAAGAGTAGATAGATATCTTTATCTCTAGGTACACCTGAACTTCCATAAAGGTAAACGAAATAGGTGCAGGTATGCAGAGCCATGTTGAAGTTACTTCTGAGTTCTGAATATCTGAAACACACACACAGATACCAAAATTCGATCAATATTAGTTTAAAAGTTTGAAAATTTTTGTTCGCAGATTCATTTCAAAAAGTACAAAGCATCGAGTCGAATTACCTACTTTATGACAGAAAATTGAAACAAAATCCGAACAGGTAGACATAGACATAATTTTTCTTCCACTGATGCAATTTGGAGTTTGGACAGCTCAACTTCAAAACAATAAAACGGACTGCAGCAATTGTATGATTATCATACCTAATCTGAAAAAGAAAAAAAAATGAAAGCAAAAATCGAAATAAAATAATACATCAGAGAAAATTAGAATTTAGGTTATCATACAGAAGCTTATCAAAGATGCTCAACAAATACACATTTTTTTCATGAACATGATTTTCTATAATGATTTCCAGATGTCTTCTGGAGAACTCCATTAAATTACAAATTTTACTATTTTTTTTTACGATTTTGCATCCGTTGAAATGACAAAAATTTCATTTTCTGATGACATGGTCATTGTATCTAGTTCTACACTCACAAGTTTGCTCAGGTAAGAAAATCTTGAATACTTATGTACTCTTCTGCGGGGATGCATGAAAGATACCTTACCACTGGGATTTTGTTTTTTTCAAAAATTAACTCCTAATTTCATTCTTCTCTGCAGCTGAAAAAATTACAAATTGAAAAATAAGACCATAATATTTTAACAAAAATGATCAAATTCCGAGATTTCTTTAATAAGTATATATTTTCAATGAGACCCATATCATATCCAACTCAAAAAAATTATAAGCGGCATGCGGCACTAAAACATCCATGCTACTAATGATGCTATAGTATCAACCGGATCCGAAAAAATAAAAATTTTGATACTTATATTTTCTGGGGTTTTCTTGCTCTTTTAATGCCATTTTTCCAGTTCTACCATAAAATCTTTTCTATCCTTTGATTACAAATTTAAAGAAGGAGAAAAATGTTGAAAGTGTGAAAATTCTTGCTTTTGCAGTAGAATCATTAAAATTTTTGCTATTTTCAAGTTTTTCTTGTTTTTTCTATTAGTAGATAATACTTTCATTTGTAAATCAGTGAAAATTATTAAAAATCACTGAAAAAAGACAGAATTGCAGCACAAGAGAAGATCAGTGAAAAAATTTTCACAACTGGGAAATCAGTGAAAATTCACTGAAGTCAGTGAAATTTATGAATTTAGCTGAAAAATTGACGAAAATCTTCGAAAAATCAGTGAATTTTGCTGGTTTTTCCTGTGCTGCGTTTCTGGCTGTTCATTCGGGATTTTTCACTCATTCAAAATGACTGAGTATTCTCTTAATATGAATCAGTCAAAATTAACTGAGCACTTCTTTTCAAAAAAAAAAAAAATAATAAATCAAAACTTTTTCATTTTTCAAAAAATTGAAAAAAAAATTCTCGAAAATTGATTTTTGGTGGATGAAAAGCAGAAAACCCTCCTCCCTTCAAATTATCCTACTTTAGCTTGTTTCCTATAGGAGCCGCAAGGCACTAAAATCTACATGAATGATTTTTGGTAGGTACCTCAAATCGAAAAATTAAAATTATGATAATAATTAATAACCTCAGATATTTCTCGATTCTTTAGCCACTCCTCTTTCACATTCCAGAACTAGCTGCTTTTTAAACTGCAGAAAAAAATGTCAGACACGTAATCTTCCTCCATAATCATCTAACTGATTGCTAGGATATGCCAATGTCTTTTTTCCAGAAATCCGCAGAAACGTTGTAAATAAATACATCGGCAGCGGGTCTTTCCATGATGGATGCACAAATTGAGCTTTCATTTCTTGAGTTTTGATTCCTGTAAAGATATACTTTCATTTTAATGAAATCATAACAAAAAAAATAGATCCATATAGGTTGCGTTAAATAAGTATACATCTAAACTACAGGTATCCTAGAAAATTCTGAGGATATTTGAAATGTGATGAATATTTTTTGCAAAAAAAATTATGTACAATGTACATCTTTGAAGTTTTTGATGAGATCTTCAACAGCTGAAGATACTTATGCAGATGCGCACAAATAATGCACGATTGTTTCTTTGTTTCTTTGTTTCTTTCAGTAATTTCATTCTTTGGTATACTTATTCAAGTACCTACCTATCCTTGTTTATGGTTTTTCGATCCCTCCTCCCCCCCCCCCCAAAAAAAAACAAAATTGATTACCGATAAATTTTGAAAAAAAAATTGAATTTAATAACGAAATTGAAAACCAAACTTTCTCTTTTTTCTCATCTAAATTGAAAAAAAATCCATCCTATATCTCGACTGATTTAAATTTTCAAATAAACCAAAAACGTGCCAGCTCAACACATGCAAACCTCGCAAAAAACTATAAATTTGCCTGAAACGCCAACTCGCACACGAGTGCGATCTGATTATAAAGTCATTCAGTCGTATACACTACATAAATACCAACGAAGTGCAGAGAAGAATGACAAATAAGTATAGACGCGGAATTTGAAATTAAAGGAGTAGTATCTCTCTATACACTCGAGCACGTGAGATTTCATCCAGTAAAATCCACATCCAGCGTCGCACCTTATCTAGCGCAAAAGTTCATTTATATACAGTTACGACCGACGTTGTTGTTGCTGCTGTAAGTTACAGTCGTTATCTATTATGCATTCGACGCTGTGTACCAACTACCAAGACTAACTGTACGTGTGATTTTAAGTGTAAAGTTACCAGTTTCCCTCGTTGGAAATCTTATTCTTATGGATGTTCCTTTTTGAGAGCATGAGGGACATCGTTTAGAAATTCGGTTCGGAAGCAGAGTGGATTTCTGAGTAAAGTGAGTAGGCAAATTGGGCGGAAGGTGACAAAAGTTGGCAAAAGTTGGCAGAAATAGTAAAAAATTGAGAAAAGTTGTACAATATTGGAATTGAAAAAAAGTAAAATTTCAGAACGAGTGGTAAATTCTCACAGTTTGAAAATATACCTACTTACAATAGATGGAAAATTGACCTTTTTCATTTATAAATCAGAAAAATTATCAAAAATTATTAGAAAATTCGAGTAGGTAATTAGAATTGCAACGTAGTAATAAATCAGTGAAAATTTTCATTGAAAGCAAATGGTGAAAAAAATGTTGAAAAATCAGCAAAATTTCACTCAAGTCAGTAAAAATCTGGAATTTTCTATAAAAAAGAGTAAAATATCTGAAATTTTCTGAATAATCAATGAAATTTTTCGAAAAAATTGCTAAAATTGGCTGACAACCAAAGAATTTTGTTGAATTTTTCCGTGCTGCAATTCTTGCTATTTTCAGTGACTAAAAAGCACGAAAATACGAAAAAGGCACGTAAAATTTGAAAATAACCATAAAAAGTACCTATAAAAACCGTAAAAATTGAACAAAAATTACAAAATTGATGCAAAATTTCAAAACAGGACGTTATGGACCAGAAACGCAGTTTCATTAGTGAAAATGATCATTTTTTCTATGAATTTTCCCTCGCTGGGGTTAAAAAATTTGCAAATTCTTATAAATTATAAATTAAACTTTTATAAGATCAAACTTTTTTCTTAAAATAAAATATCTCCATGTCTATCAATGAAATTAATGAATAAAGAATTCATTTTTCTTGGAACTTATTCATTTATGAAGGGATTGATCTGAATTTTATACGTAGAACTTTTTTTTTCCAAACATGACTTGAAAATGTTTATAAATGAGCCCACTGTAATTTTTTCAAAATTTCAGGGACATAATTTTTCTAATCAAACTCAGCTGAATCAAATACATACAAAGGGTATTGTTAGGTAGACATTTTTTTTCAAATTTTTGACTTCACAATTAAATGGCATGACTCACTTATTTTGTGAAAAAATATCGCTTTATAAAATCGACTTTAAAAATCATGAATTTTGCCCACGAATAAATCTAGATAAGATATAGACTTATTCTGAAATGAGATCTCTTTGAAATCCAGAGCTAAAAGAATGAACGTTTTGGTGAATGGAATTCAAATTTAGAGAGTGGGGCTTAGCCCCCCCCCCTCCGATCCATCCTCCTAAATCCGTCTATGAAGGGAGGTGGGATCACGATTCAACACAATTTCACTATTAAATTACGAAAAAGCCAGATGTAGCATATTCAAATTTAATTAAACATGGTACCTGAAATCGTAAAACAGAAAAATAAAAATGTCTTTCTCGGTGCGAAAAATTGATCTAGGATGATATTTGAAGTCTCCACAACTTTAGGTAAGTATCTACCTATCTTTTTCCTACACGGGGGCCACATACAAGGAAAAACGTAACACTTTCATTCTATTTTCAATAATGTTTTACGCCAAAAATGTAGAATTTGCTAATTTTTTTCCAGTTATAAAATTTGCTTGCTTATGAAATTTTGGACAAAATTTCGAAAAGTTTAGTTTACAAATTCGAAGCTCTTCTCCCCTACCTCCAAACGTAAATTTCTTCGAAAAATCTCTGGTTAGACATCAAATCAACCTTTAATTTTATTTCTGTACTTGAAATCTCTGTACGACGAAAATGGCATCGTGATATTTCTGCAACTAAACATTTTCGTCCATCAGAAAGGGGAATCCTTGACGGCGTTTGGCGTATACGAAGAAACGAAAAGGGCATCGTCGACTTAATAAGTTTTTCTTAGCCGTAGACGATGCGGGGTTCGACGCGACGTACCGTTCGACTGGTACACGTAGAAAAAGCAACAAGGGTGTTTTTATATAGGAATTTTTCGATTTTTTTCTCTCTCTCGTCGTCGATGTGCAAGTATCCTTTAAAGCTGGTAAACATTCTGGAAAAAGGGTGGCAGCACGTAAAAAAGTGCTTTTTGTCGGGTATAGCAGCTCGTCGTCGTGCTCGTGTACTTTTTTTTTCACTCTCTCGCCGCCGAGACGTGGAAAAGAGAAAAACTCGGACTAGTTTGGCGCGGCGAGAAGGGCGTTTTATTGAAAAAATAATAATGGCGTCGTTTCGGCGGAATTTCGGCCTCGTATATACTTAATCGATTAGGTTATGTAGAGGCACAGAGAGGCGAATACGAATTTTCGTTCACGTAGTAGAGAGAAACTCGTACCTCTACCTATGGAATAATGGAATATCTACAATCTACATAGACTACCTGCATATATTCCACGTATACGCGTAATATACCAGTGTAGGTACCTTTCATTATCATACATAATCCACGAATTACAAACCGAATACTACGCAGTTTATCATGGCCGAAAAGTACACGGTCGAGATAGGACCGAACGGGCCATACAACGCCACCATAGCAGCTTTTCTCCACAATGCTCCGGCTGCTTTAGCTTTTTACGTAGATACCGTACACCGAAGGATGGAGCAAGCGATGCACGGAGAGTATGAAATTTTAAACGAAGCCGCCAAGGCTCCCTTTTATTCTAAGGAAAAGACGACGCGTACCGCCGCCAATTTTAATTACTAAATCTACATTACCCTTTTATATGATCCTGAATATATTATGCGGACGGTCTCTCGTTTTCGCGCGCCCTGCGACCTGCGACGCTACCACGTTATGTAATTGCCATGCCCCACACTGTCTATCTTCCTTACGGCAGCCGAGATTTTGTCTTTGCTCGTGCCGTATAGCAGTATTTTAATGTGCTGGTAACCGCGTACTAAAGTACTACAATGTACCCTGTAATTTCCAATTCCCTGTGGTACGTTAGAAATGCACGATGGCGTCGTACGAGGGATTTTTTTTCCTTTCGAGCTTAATCCTTTAGCCGTGGTATGGAAGAGAAATGAGTAGAGGAGGGGAGGAAGCGAGGGGTTCGTTCTGTTTTTGCTTTTTTTGTAACGTGTACATGCTGAATATGATGGCCAATAATGTAAATACTTCTCTCTTTCTCTGTCTCTCTCTCTTGGTTTGTTTGTGAGCAGTTGAGCACATACGTGTATCGTGTGATCCAGAATTTTGTTTTCCATACGTAGATATGCCGATATCAATAGTGTTTCCCCACATTTTTCACGATAAATTTAAACAAGATATTGGGAGGAAAAACAGGCTGCACTGATTTTTGATCAAACGATGATGAAGTTGAATAAAATGAAATTGACATGCAGATCAACATCAATTTGGAATTTATTTTGATACTTGAGAGATTCGAATAGATTTTTTTTTGAAAAAAATGTTCAATTCAGAGCCGGAACGAACAAGAAGTGAGGAGGAATCGCTCCCCCCACTCAGATATTTGAAAAATTGGAAGAATTAGCTATTTTGAGAGGATAAATTGAGAAGCTATGATTTCTGGGCTCGATTTTTTGATGACCTGAAGAATTGAGAATATTTTCCTTTCAGCAGTGTACCGTATCACGAAAGTCGAGAAAAATGTGCCAATTTGTTCAAAACCCCAGCAGAACCTTTCCAATTACTTCCTCTCTGACAACACTGAATAAAATATATTTTCATCGTAGTGTGAGTAAAAGTGCACTTTTACTCACACTCGCGAATCGCTCGAGTGCTCAAACTCGCCTTTTACTCACACTACAACAAAAAATATCGTATGCAACTCGGGAGATAAATGATTTTCGACGATTTTGAATTATTTCCCTCGCTTCGCTCGGGCAATAAACCTCAAAATTCGTCGAAAATCACTTTATCTCCCTCATTGCATAATATACTATTATTTTCTGAATGTTTTTTTCTCGTTTTAACCTCCTCCCACCCCGCTCAGCTCGAAACCAATGGACCCTTAAATTTTCACTCCTTATCAAAAATATCAGTAGGTACATTTTAAAAAATTTCAAGATTTTTTACGGGGAAAATTTGACAACAAAAATATAGAAAATTTTCAGATATTATCGCGTGAGTATACAAACCTATTACAGGGTATCTAACTGATTTTTTTTTTGTAAAATCACTACTTTTTCACTACTTTTTCCACTACTTTTTTTTAAAATTTTCAATTTGTACACCCCCCCCCCCCCAAAAAAAAAAAAAAACCTCGACTCTCTTTCCAACATACAAAAAAAACGATCAAAATTTTTTAGAGAAAAAAAAATGAAATTAGAAAAAAATCTTTATTTTAAATGTAATAAATGAAAAATGAACAATTTTTGAAATTTAAAAAAATAAATTTCGCGTCTTTGGAATTTTTTCATTTTTTCACTACTTTTTTCAAATTTTCGTCTGAATTCACTACTTTTCCACTACCGGCATGACCGGTTTTTCAAATCACTACTTTTTCACTACTTTCACTACTTTCACTACCCGTTAGATACCCTGTATTATTGTAAAAACGAGCTGATTTTGTTTTCTTTCCATTTTTTCATTCCTTATTTTGTGATCAAATTCACAACTTCATTATTTTGGAATCAATTGGCACTTTCAAGGTTCAACCCCCTCACTTTCTCGTAAACTCATTTCGCTACGTTTTTGGTTTAATTCAGGCTCTCAGGCACTGATTTGAAATACACAGTCACTTTTCATGAAAAAGTAAATGAAACACAGCCTGCCAAAATAGAAGAAAAATGGTGAGAAAAGGAGTGCCAAAACTTCTATTTTCGCAAACTTTAGAAAATTAGGCAATAAAGATCTAGAATTATTGACTTGGTAACTCGAATTCTGGGAGATTCCGAATAATTACAATTCTGGGGAATTTTTTTGGTACCAAAATTCAAATTCTTAATGGGGCCATCATCCGTTCAAAAATTCGGGACAACATTTTAGAACACTTTCCCACTTTAAATCAAGAGTATTTGTGCGGGGTATCATTTATTTTCAAAAGAGAATCCTGATAAACCGTCTACTCTCTAAACTTGAATCAGTCAAAATTCACTGATTAATAAGACAAAAATGTGCAACTGAAGAAATCAGTGAAAATTTTACCGATTAAATCAGTGAATTTTCATTTTTTTTGACTGATTCAACGCACCATCTCAAAATAAAAAAACACAGCTGGTAATCTGTCTTTTCAAATTCGCAATTCACTTACTCTCTAAATTTGAATCAGTGAAAAAATTTACTGATTCAATCAGTGAATTTATATTATTGATTCAGTGAAAATAAAATTTCTATGATTTCAAGGATTTCAATCAGTAGGTAGGTAATTAATTACCGAATCAATCGATGAATTATTATTTTTACTGATTTAATAATGAAAATTCACTGATTGAAATAAGTAAATTTTGTCTGATTTCAATTAGTCAATTAATTTTTACTGAATTAATGGTGAAAATTCACTAATTGAATGAATAATTTTTCTTGAAGGACAAATTGAAAAACCAAATACATACATATCAATTCAGGGAAATTAGTAATGATCTAAAAAAATAAAAACGCTAAAAACTCATTGAAATCCAGTCTCTTTCTGAACCTCTACACGGTTCGCCAACTCAGCAAAAGTTGAAAATACAAAATTTTTTTGCACGGTAAAATTCATTATTCCATAATTTTTTTTTCGGCACAGACAGACTTCTTTGAGATACAAAATTGCTGAATTTTTTTTAAGCTTTTTTACATGAGAGATAAAAAGATTTCAACTTGGCCAAAGAATTTATTCTCTCCCCTAAAATTGAATTTTTTTAGACTTTTGCTGAGATTGTGAGAAAGTTTCGAGTGACTCAGATTTTTTTAAAAAATGAAAAAATACCAATACTTCGTTAATATTGAAAACAGATTTCTGGAGTACCTAATTCCTTTCAATAGGAAACGACTGAGGAAATTTTTTGAAAAGAAAGTTCTCCAAAAAAATCTCTAAAACCAAAAACAACTTCTTCATCAGAAAGTAAAAAAAAAAAAACAAAAAAAACAGGTATAACTTGAAACTGTCCAAAACCTCAAAATATCACAGCCTAACGCGCCCTTTGTTCTTATATACTTTCCTCAAATACTTGATCACCGGGTTCGTTTTTCACCGCTTTTGAAAGATCAACGTCACATTTTGATAGATCAGATAATCTTCTACACTCTTTGAAAACATCGACGATTATAAATCATTCTTACCTAGTATCTGTAGATATACTCTGCAGATGACCTGAAATGCCTCTACATTTTGAAGATCTCGCCATAAAAGTACGTATTGGTACACCCAAACGATAATCTCCCTCCGAAAAAAATACACGTAAGCGTATATTCTTCAAATATACCATTTTCGGTAACTACAAAACTACTCGTATTTACCTCTACATCTCGATTATGTGCAGTGCTGCGTACAGAAAATCAAATATTTATCTGGACACAAAAAAATCAACTTATAACACGAAGGCTAGATGAGCAAGGATTATTTATATACATATATTGTAGGGGAAAAAAACCACATATACCCTACAACTCTACACCTGTTCGATGTTTGATCGTAATTTCTCCAAAAAAAGCAAAATAAGAAAAATAAACGAGTAAGTAAGTATTATAGAAGAAAAAAAAACACATCTGAAACTCTACGTGTACGCTGAGTCGCTCACAAACAGAGGGATACGTCCATAGCTTCTTCATACGTACCTACAACTACGAAGAGAAAAATAAATTATAGAACGTTAAAAGGATAACGTTTCTTGGGCGAGTTGGTAACTGTCATAGTCGATTAAGCCGTATATAAAATCGCTATCTGTCCGGAGTCCACACAGTGCACAGGGCACGCGGACGCTGGCACGGCACGCCTCCCATTATTCGCTTTACTAATTTCAAACTTAATCAAAAAATAGGTTACAGAGGCGAAAGCTTTCGTCTCCAGTATATTGTATTTCCATTATCCGCGTATTCGCGTCGCTAGGTGTCGTTTTTCTTTTTCTCTTTTGTTTTGTTTTCCAAACTGTTGCGAGCAGAGCTGGTCGAGTAAATTTTTCTCAATAAGTTGCATACTTTTGTACGAAAAAGTACAACCCCCTCCCCCCCAGCGTTATGACAATCCTTTTCCAATATTTTTTAAAAATAATTTCCCATCTAGTAAATACCTACAGTCATTATAAGAAAAAAAATAGGAAAAAAAATGCATTTACGCATTCGATTTAAAAGCAAAACAGATATTTGATTCAGAGGGAGGAAAAAAACGATTTTGGTCGGTAATTTTCAACCCCTTCCTTTTCGTGTCGGTGGATTTTGAAGGAAGCAAAAATATTGAAGGATTTTCGAAAATTCCAACATATAATTACATAATAGGTAAGTACTAGAACAAGATTGATAATGAAAAAAGAAGTTTTCGAACGAGGTGAGGAGGGCAACTCTTGGCCTGGAAGTTTAATCTCAATTTTTTTGTAAAAAAAAACTTTTTTGGGAAAAAGGCTCGTTTTGAGCGGAAAAAAATTAGAAAAATCGTATTTACTTCGAATGGAAATCCATTATGACGAAAAAGAGAATTAACAAAGTGCCTACCTACACTAAAAAATTCATATTGTGAATCGGAAGAAATGCCTCTCAACTAAAATTGATCACTTGCTGCAAGTAAAAATTTTAAACTTGTGGAATTTTCAAGTTTGATTTCTTTTGTTTAAAAATTGAATATCTCGTCCAATTTTGAAGGTAGAGAGAGGTCTGAGACCAAATTCATTCGATTTCTGAGGGGGTTCTTTCACATGAAGTAGGACAAAAAAATGAAAAACGAAAAATTGGTCGAGATTCTTTTTTTCCATGAGTCCTCGAATTTATTTGCAAATTTTATTTGAAAGTGGATGTTTTCAATTATGACTTCAATCTGATCTTAATGGATCAAAAAGAAGTATTCAAGTCGGATATTCTAAACCTCGCGTCCCCTCCTCTCCCCTTCCCAACGATCCAATTTTAATTCGTGCCGAAGACCGTTTTCTTCTGTTTGAATTTTGAAAAAGCTGCAAAAATGCTGGAAGAGTTTCTTGCAGGCACCATAGCAAAATTCTGAAGAAAAAAAAAACTTTCAGTAATAAATTATCCCGAACAAAAAGAAACCAAAAGTCACCAAAAATTCAATTTTTTGTGGGTGGGGGAGGGGGCGTTGTAGTTTTCGGCAATCATTTCAAAGATCAAAGATGAATCAACTGAAACGATGTGAACACAAATTTAACCCACTCTGACACTATGGGCGTAAAAATCTTGGCCATTATACACGCCCAGTAGGTATAAAAAAAACCTTGAAAAAAAATTTGGAAAAATATTAAGTAGTCTTGAAAATCTATCAGAAAAAATTTACCTCAGATGAAAATTTTCAATTTTACCCCTCCACCCTCCATCAGTGAAATACGGTTTTTTTATACGAATTTTAATTTTCGCGTTTCGAAGTAAGAAGAAGAAAAAAAATTGAACAGCTTATTCAAAATTTTGAATAGAGGGGCAGGAAATGAAGTTTTCCTTCCATTAATTACAAAATTAGGTACATTTTCAAACAAAAAAAATTGGATTTGAATAAGCGGAAATTGTTTCAAAATTGTAACTTTTTAAGGAAAAATTATCCAAGCAATGAAAAAATTTAAAAAATTATATTTTGAAACGAAATTATCTATTTTGTTCCAAGTTCAATTTTTTTAAAGCTTGTTGTCCCTTTAATAAAGCAATTTCAGCAAAATCGTACGCAATTTGGGAAAATTTTAAGAAATTTTCAAGAAAATTGATTGTTTGCTTTTTAATGGAGCATTTAGATCAAAATAAACCGAGAAGGGCGGGGGGGTGGTAATTTGACTCCCTTCAATCATGGCAAAATTTCAAAATCAAAAAATTAAATTCAAGTTTGAACTTTTTCGAAAATGATAATCTCAATTTTCGTAGATAAAAAAACTGAGAAAAACCGTGCTTCGAGTCGAAAAAATCAATAAAATTTCCATTTCGGTCGATCGATTTTATGATCATACATAGAATATCATCCCAAATTAAAAAGAATACCCACACACTACACCTACAAATTTACAACTAGTCGCACAAAACTGTAATTTCTTCGATAATCACTGTAAAATATCTCATCTGGTATTTATTTAACTAATCTTTTGACTCGCCACCTTCTCGAACTTGAGCACTCAAAAAAGCTCGCGCGATCATATCCTCACAACGCCTCGTCGGATCGGTTAAAAAGAGGTTTTCGCAATTGATTATCTGCAATTCACCGCAATAACGATGGGAGTGGCTAACGAATGTACAAGAGTGAAAAATTTTTCAACAGTAAATATAAGTACGCGTGATGCACACTCACCGGCACACGAGACATGACGCCATTACGTGCTACAGACATGGTTTTTTTATGACATTTTAAAAATATTGGATTATACATATAATAAGACATGGGCCACACGAAACATCAACGAGTGTGTAGCTGTGTATACTACGAATGTGCTTCATACTCGAGAGTCACCAGCATCACTGCCTTTTGCCCAAGTGGCCATGCAAAGGCTTATTTCAATGACACGTGTCGTGAAACGACGACACGTAACTTATGCTACTTTTCCCATAATCTGTTCAGTATACATCTACATACCGAACATTATAGTAAGTAACCGGAAAATCTTCGCCGGTGCAACACGTTCGTGTGTTTTTATTCGGCGCCCGACCCGATCCAAGGATTAGCAACCTAAACAAGGGGAGTGCTTGGCAGTGTTAAGCGGCGGTCCTTATGCAATATAATGTATAGAGTAAGAGCAGAGTAGATACTTGAATAGAGAACATAACATTTCAGTACGCTTCGATCGCGTATACGTTAAGCAAATTATCTGGAAAATTTCCAAATGAGCTTAACGAATGTTTACAATGAGTTCGCAACAGGAATTAGGTTCGTATAGTTTCTTTCCTTGTACATTCAAACTCGGCTAACTAGCTCGATGAAAATCGTGTAATAGTCCCTTTCTGTACGTAGACCCTCGCCCGAGTAATTATACTTTTTACACAGACAGGGGAAGAGAAAAACATGCCAATAAACTTTTCATACAACTTTCAACCAGCCAAAGTACCTAATCTGAAGTATTAATCTGAATAAGTATGCCAAAGTAAACCTATTTTAAGAAATTTTCACGTGGTATTAATGATTTTCATACAACTTCCATGGTTGAACACTTGTAATTTTTTAAAATGTCATAAAAATACTTAGAATCTTAGGTAAGTATATTAAAATTGAAAAAAAAAAAAAATTTTCAAGCGTAGGTAATTACGTCACAAAATTATGTAAAATTTTGTTAAAATGATTCAATTCATGAAAAAAAAAAAAATCGTAATAGTTGAAATAAGTAGATATGTTTGAATGGCTCGTTCGTGAACAATTCCATTGATTTCATCAAAAATATGTTTTATAGAAATTCAATTTTTTACGGTTCTGTTTTATTGACCAACTTTTGCAAAAATTCACACAAATTTTGCACAAACATTCATTCCATCATTTCCACGTTTTTTTTTTTTCATTTTCAAAAACTTCTGAGATAGGTATTTAAAGCAATATTCTTAGTCGAATCAATGTTTCATCAACTTTGAATAATTTTCAACAATTTTTGGGGAAATTTTTGCTCTTCTTCCATTTTAATAATTTTTCTGAAAGACTCAGACAAACTTTTTTATTTAGAAAGAATATTCATTCAATTTACAAACGATTTTTCAAAAGAAATGTATGATTTTTTTCGCCTTTTTTAGAAACAAACTCAATGAAATTTTCAAGTAAAAGAGTAATTAAGTCGAACGATTCTTTCATTTTTGATGAAATCAATGGAATTGTTCACGAACGAGCCATTCAAATAAATCTAGTTTCTGAATTATCAAAATAAATGTAAAAAAATTGAATCTCATCAGTCAATCATTTTATCAAATTTAAATTAGGAAAACTCTAATCACTAGAACCGAGATTTTTGAGAAAATGCTTTTTCCGAGGTTTAAAATCACTTCAGTTTCAATTGGTATGGTGGTTATTGTGGTTTTTGAGAATTGGAAATCAAATGGTTTTTGGTGGTTTTCTACAGAATTTGAAACGGTTCCAATTGGTTGTAATGACCATTTGAAATTTAAAAAAAAATCTGGTAGTGGTGGTTTTAAATGGTTTTAAACCCTGCTTTTTTGTACGTACTTTGTCGTAAAATATGTAACATTAAAATTTTTTTACGAAATAGATCATTCTGAGTCAAATGGTAAAATTTTTTTACAGTTTTTTCTTCCTTTTTTCGGTCATATTACTAAAAATACCAATTTTTGCTCAAAAAACAGCAAAATGTTGCCTAATAGTGATTTTTCTGAGTCAAATCGGCAATTTTTTGAAAAAAAATCACAAAAAGATGCAAAAAACAAAACTTTTTAAACTTTTGTCTAATGAGTACAAAAATCAAAATCGACAAACATCTTTACAAATCTCTAAATATGTATCTACCTGTTTTTGAAAATGGAAAAAAACGTAGAATGTTCAAACCTCATCACTTTCAAAACTTTTTCAATGTACTTTTTTTTGACATAATTTCATCATTATTGGGAGAGGGAAACGGTTACCGCATGCAACCCAACCCCCACCTTTTTACCGACTTTGAAAATTTAAAGGCCTTTTCACACGAAATCATGATTTTAGTCACTTCTCATCTCAACTCAAAATTAGACTTTTCACAAACTCTAATTAAAATTTTTTTACTCCGGTTAATACCACAATCACGTAAGAAATGAAGCCAAGCAAGGAGCAACTCAAAATTCCTCCACCACTTAAATTCAATTCGACACTATCTACTGACCTCCGAAAGGCCAAATTCAACGGCCCCTGCCACCCACAGATAACATCTTTAAACGCCAATCAATCGCCACCTAGTCAAAAGAAGGTACGTCGTCTAAAACCCCCGAGGATACGCGAATTGCACTGGGAAGCACGCGACTCGACTCTTCAACGCAGGTACCCAATACCCGTATAAAACCATACGATCAGGCAGGGATGTGCGATATAATTTAATAATTACTCACAGTAGAGTAATTTCATCGTGTCGACGTCATTTCTCTTTTTTATTACGACTGACAGGCCGCCGCTGTTGATCGTTGGTGAATGAAACTGATAATAAAGGCGTTTTTGTTGGTGTTGCTGTAGCTGTAATCGGATGATGACGACGATGACGTCGAACTGAGGCGACGGAGAGGTGAGAAGGGAGCTGAAACGGCTCGCAATATGAAGTCGAGCTGTGGTACAAAGGCCGATGATCGTTTATTTTCCCACAACGTATTTCAGCCGCATCAGTGCACTTTTCATATTGCATACACTCTCACCCACATTTATACGATTTTTATGTGACCTGGTGTTGTTTCAAAAATAGCGATTCAATTTGGGCATGAAAATGTGCTACTTTATAAGGCCTCAGATAAGCTTCAATTCCAGTTAGTTGCTTCTTCAAGTACCGAAAAACTAATTTTTGAAAAAGTTATTCCTACTTGTTTTTTCGAATAAAATTTTACCAAAATAAACAAAAAATTTAAAATTACTTTTTTGAATGAAATTGTTCAGTCATCTCGATAGAAACGTCTATACATATTTTTTCAGAAGTTGAGAACAAAATAATTATGTACTTTAATTCTCCACCTCTTTGAATTTGAATGGAAAGAGGAGGGAGGATTTGAAGATGAATGAGATACGATTTTTTAAAAAGGTGAGAAACTAAGAATAAAAGAGGTTATCATTCTAATCGTTTCATTAACATAAGTAGCTTTATTTGCCTCGATCTTTTTTTTTAATTTATTAAATTTGGTTTCATTTTGGTTGAAAATTCGATGATGTATCAAAATTTGGCGTTAAAAATTGAAAATTATTCACTTGTCAAATGAGATTTTCCCAATTCAAAATGCAAATGTTCCTATTTTCCCTAAGAATAGAAAGAGGTCATTATTCAATCATACAAAATTTGACTACTGCTACTGCATGATTTGAACTTGATTTTTTACAAGTGGAAAAGAAATTTTATCATATTTTAAGCAGCTTCAGATAAATATCTTCTCGCCCATCTAGATTTAGTCGAATCCTGATGGAGATTATACAAGAGATCATTGAAATATTATTATAAGGCGATTTCAAACATTATCTAAAACAGTGAAAAAAATTTTCGAAATTATTTAAAATGTGTAAAAATTGTTTATAATTTTCTTTGAAAACAATTAAAATCTCTTCAAGTATATTTTTCAGGTGACCTAAAATTTTACGAATAATTTTTTATGCCATTAAAACTAAAAGACTGTAGGTAAATCAATTTTACTATGGTTAATAAGGCATCTGCATAAATTTTTGATCGAGGTTTTTTTTTGACCATTGTCTCCATCACATTTGTTCATTTTGATTAAAATATTTTTGAAAAAACATGTTCTGAAAAAATTATCTTCAACTTCCTTTTTTTTTTTAAAAAAAAAAAAACAATCAAAACTTTTGTAACATTTTCACATCATCAATTTTTTGATTCATTTTGTTAAATCTAGGACAGATTTCATGACACTGAAACAAATTTCCGTTGTAATTACATTATTTCAATGATGTTTTGACAATTTTTCGAAATATTTTAAAAGATTTTGATGTTATTTCAACCTCTCTCCTTACTTATTTTGCTTTCATCATCGTATAATTCAACACCATTGCAATCGAATGAATTTTTTGGCAAAATCAAACAATACCTATATAGGTAGGTGCCTAGAAATTATAACGAAATTGAATTTACCTAAATGTGTTCTGCTGTACCTTTCGACAACAACTCGACCATCAACTCACAGAATAATCGCCTAGTTGGAGTGAAAGATACAGCAGCGGCTCAGAGTCTGTATAGTAATTTTTTTGTCGACAGATATGAAAAAATAATTAAGCCAGCATCCCCCACAGCCCTACGTAGCGTAATCGATTCTTCACGAGGATACGCTAATTGCGAAACTATTCAACGCCTCTTGACGCAGCGATATTAACTCGAGCTCGCGTATGACAGATTTTTATACTCGTGCGCTGAGAAAATAACAATATGGTGTTTTTTTTCAATTCGCTGTTCAACGATGCGCGATCCGTTGGTAGTTTTTTCTCTCTGTTTCCTTTTTTTTTATTCACGTAACATTTAGCAGCTTGTTGATTAATGCAAAAATATATAGTATTCGAGTGAATGCAAACAAGATATGGGTGCCAGGCAACGTGCACGAGTGTACACTGTACAGGACTCGTACGTTATAGTCATACATCTTCGGGCCTTCGGTGGTGCAAAAAAAAGTTTTAACGGTGTGTTGGCGTTGGCAAAGGCAATATCGCATCACGTGTTGAATAACGTAAATTTTCCAACTAATGTTCATTTTTTCTCGTTCTACGAATATGTATATAATATTTATGTGAATTGTGAAAGGCCGTTAGGGCGTTGTGGTTTACGAACGAGTGAACGAGTTAGCGAGAAGAGTGCAAACCCCCCTGTGCGAAAAGGTGGTTAATTCGAAATTGTGTGGTACCCTTTTTCTGGACGCTCGTATGTTATTTCTCGCCTGTACAAAGTACCCAATGTACCTAAATCTATACGTAGATAAGTGTAGGTAGGCCTAGGTATATGTATGAGCAGTGCACCTACGTCGTTTGTTTTATGAGTTGATCAACTGACGAACTGAAATTAATATTATTTATGGGGTTAAAAATGAAAATTTCTAAATTGAACGAATTTTTTCCCATTTTTTCGCTGTAATAAATTTTCCTATTTTTTACTAGCTCAAACTGCAAATTTTATTATGATAAAGGGTCGTCACTTTTTTCAATTTTCAACCTATTCCAGTTCAAAAATACAATATAAACTTCTATCATAGAGAAAATCAGAAGTTTTTTCTTGCTTTAATAACTGGCTCTCAGTTTTTTCAAGAGTATAGAGAAATTATTTTTTTTTGTCAAAATAGTAATGTTGGGAACAACAATCAAGAGATTTACTATTCGGAATTGCGGTCGTTCGAGAAATCGCATTTGGGACATTGACCAAAAATCGTTTCCTGTTTATTTTCACGAAGCCAAGTTTTCAAATGGAATGGAGGTATCCCAACTCAAACTAAAATTTCGAGCCCAAACGAAAATAAATCTAAAATAGGTACATCATGAAAGAACCTCATATCCAAAATTCCAGATGCTGAAGTTTTTTTCTCGAATTTTTGAAATTTCGAAACAACGCCCTGAAAATAAGAAAATTTGATCTAAATAACAAAAAAAAAGTCTAAATTTGTGATATTACCCTGTTTTTAACCTTCCAAATCGTTTGGAAACTGTTTCAAGATGTTTCGAGGACTCCAAAAATGTTTCGAATTTTCCAGCGCAAGAGAAACCCTCATGAAATTAATTTATTTTGGTCAACAATTTTTCCGAAAAAATGTTTATTTTCTGCGAAAAAGTATGGATTTGAACGCCAAATTACTAATTTCAGAAAATTCTATCTTGATCGGATCAAATGGGTCACCAATTTTGGTAATCAACAATTATAGGTGCTGAAGTTTATAATTGTGACCCATTTTCATGATGGTCGGGTAAAAAAGATTTCGAGAAATATCCTATTCAGAAAAATTTTCCATTTGAAAACTTGGCTTCGTAAAAATGAACAGGAAACGGTTTTTGGTCAATGTCCAAAATGCGATTTCTCGAACGACCGCAATTCCGAATAGAAAATCTCTTGATAAATGTTGTTCCCAACATTACTATTTTGACAAAAACAATAATTTCTCCATACTCTTGAAAAAATTGAGGATTATTTTTGAAAATTTTCCAGCACAGCTCCGATTTTACAGACTCAAAATTGCAAATTTTTAATTTTAGGATAATTACTACCTCTGGTTCAGTTTGCTACAGTTCAAGTTTAATGCCAAAATCACCTAAAAATTAAGTTTTTATGCATAGTAACCATGTCTGTCAGGCTTTGAAAATCAAGATTTAAAATTTGGAAATTTGCATCCGTTCGTGATGCTTATAAACTGCACATCTCAACACTGTTTGCATGGTATTTTTTCAAAAATTGGATCATCACTCTCCTCCCCTTACATTCCACCTTTTGAATTGGATGCCTTAACCGTAAAAATACAAATGAAGGTCAAAAAATATTCGAAAGTAATGTGTTTTCTTCAGGGAATTCCCAGTTGAAGTTGGAAAAAAATTTGATCAGAAATCAGGAAAAAAAATCCATATCAGCCCAATAATTATTGTAGATTCTCCTTCCCCCAAACAACAAAGGCTTGACTTAAAAATCTGATACAATCATTTTATTTTAAAAAAAATTCAATAATAAGTATGTAGGTAACGCCTCTTATTAAAAAAAAAAATGCTTCGAAAAAATTCGTCTCATTGCTTTACCCTCTTCTTACAAAATCATGAAAATTGAAAATTTTCACTTGCAATTTGTGAAATTCATAGTTGACAAAATAGTGAAGTCAAAATCCGTGTAAAAAAAGATAATACATAGAAAAGTGCCAATAATCCCTTTTTCTTCAGCTTCCTCACCAAAGTGTTGGTTAAAATACTGAAAAGTGGAAAGCATCCATGGTTTTAACTTCAGTCTATTTCTGTCTCCCTTACACAATCTCAACCATTTGTGGCTTTATTTGAAAATGAATAAGGTCTGTTTCTAAACTCTGGATAGGTAAGAAATTTTTAACTTCAAAAAAATTTAAATAAAAAATGTAAAAAAAATAGGGCAAAAGTTTCACATTAAATTTTGACCTCGAAGTGAAACATTAAATGTTCAAAAAAAATCAAAATGAGAGATGAATTTTTCTGTTGAAAAAGGGTCTATCTAATAGGTATTAACCTTAAATGTAAAATTTACAAAAACTTTGAAAACGTTCTGATCTGAGAAAAGTATCAACAAAATTTTTCAATTTGTTAAATCTGCTTACCCAGCGGTTATGAAAATTAGAAAAAAGATACTCGAATATCTGATATTTTAACAGAAGGTCATCTCCATGAATTGAAGTTACGCAATGTGAGATTACTTTCAAATTTATTAAAAATTTCTCAACAAGAGAACTCTCGATTTAAAAACTTTTGATCTACTTGGCAAAAATGATTATTATTCTACTAACAAATAAATGAAAAAATACATAAAATAGACCTGCTTCGTTTTTTTCTCCTTCTGCAGGAAAATTTAAACAGAAAATACCATTCGATCATAGAAATTTTGTCATGAGATTTGGTCTAAATTTTTCAACTTCTCTTCAAGTATTCAAAATGATGAAAGCTTATTTGAAATTAAATCCAAGAACTAAATTTTTTCATCGTGATTTTAAAACCGCCTTTAATTTATTCTCTCCATTTCCAACATCTTTCCTACTTTTCCGAACAAATTAAATCTAGGACCCTCGATTACTATTCATTCACAATTTCATCTCAAAAATATCAATTCCAATCATTACGCTGGGTCAAAAAAAACCCATCAGAACAGTAGGTAACATAACAACGCCTAAAAGCCCCGAAAAATTCAAATTCCAGTACCTCTATTCAAATTCCATTCCAAAAATCCATCTACAAAATCAGAAACCCCCGACACACGTTAATCTAAACAAACCTCCAGTCTCACATTCGGAATTGACATACCTTTCCCATCACCCAACTCACGATTACCCGATCCATTCGCGAAACCGAAATAAATTGCCAACTATTTGAAACGGTACAACTCGACAGGGGGTACCCAATGACAAATCTGCGTTGAAAGATTAACTCGCGAAAAAATCCATTTCGCTGATTACCTTTTTTTTCCCCATTTCGCAGCCAACCCAGGTAATCCCTCAACTTACACCATAAGTGATTAGAACAAAGGGTTGAAACATGTAACGTTAAATTATTTACTAATTGATGCGCAGAACGATGGCGTTATTTGTTACGTATATAAATAGAGGTTCGCTGACTCGAAAATATATTAATAGGTTTTTAAAACGCGTTACCCAGTCTGCTTCGGTGGTGCACATGAGGGTAAAAATGCGATTCGTTCTGTACACGATTTTTTTTTCAATATGCAAATCAATCGACGTAAAACGAGGACGTCGCGTCGTCGTTGGGTTTTTTCTCTTCTTCGACGTACTTTTTTACTTTTTTTTTTTTTTATTACGACGATTACGAAGTAATTTCACGTATATAAACACGGCGAGAAGGAGGAATTTAAAAATTGCGAGTTGGCCGGGTTGTTTGAGCCGTTAAAATTCAATATAAATTAGTATCCGGCGTAGCTTTCGCACAGGGCTGTATGCATCAGCGAAGGAGGCGCAGAGGGGAGAAAAAAGGTAGCTACGGCGTAGCATCCGAACAGGCACCACGCGGAAAGGACTATACGAGTAGTAGGAGAAAGAAAATCCGGCGAGCGCGGAAGGGAGCGCAGAGGACGCCGTCAAGAAAATAAAAATAACGACGAAGGGTAGATGATACATCAGCTTTTTTGGCAAAAGCTCTTCGGCCGGGCTTATACTCGCAAGCTCGGGTTCGGGTACGCTATATAACATTAATCCGAGTGGATTAGCGCGAGAGAAGGATATCGTATATTCGAAAACGAGGAAGGATGATAACAATATAAAGTTGAGCCTAAACGTCGGTTGCGTTCCATCAGAATTGAATTGGATTGGGGTGGACTGGGTTGGGCTGCAGCGCTGTACTGGGTTGGATTTTCCATCGGGTGTGTCTGCGTCCTGGTACACGTTTCCAACTTTCTCTATACCGACATGCACACGCAGCTATGCTACGTTGGCAAGGCGAACTCGATTTCTTTATTACCACGGATACCGACGAGAGCGCGAGGACTATACCAAAAAAGGGAGTACCTATAGCTGTACTTTTCCCGACTCGACCAGACTTTCTTCTCTCTCTGGCTGCTCCAGACTCTCGCTGCCTCGCTGCCAGAGTCGTATATCTATCTAGCAGCACCACTCTGTTATACCGAAATTTCACCGTAAATGCGACGTTTCCATAGTTCCTCTGCTCTGCCTCTGCGCATCATTCTCGTATTTCACAACTCCACTTCACCGATGTGGTCTTTCTTTCTCACTTACAACCATAAGGGGGAGGTTTTCCTTTTTCCCGGTGTATATCCTTCGTTTCTTCTGCCATTGCCAACTCACACACATTGAAACAAGGTTTTAAGTTGCCAGTTTTGGTTTACAATTCTATTGTATATTGTGCCATGCCATTCTGTAACGCGGTGTATTTATACTGTGAAAACCTATATCCACCGACCGAGCAACCTTTTTTCAAAAAAAAAAAAGAGAGAATTTGGTATATCTACGGATACAAATTACAATCCTGCTGTTCAATTTATATCATTGAATACATGCGAATATAGTATGCAGCCATAAGGGTAGATTGCCAGCACTTGTCAGACGTAGAGGTACTCGAAATTATAGATACCTACATAGGATACCTGTATTTGACGTCATCGATAATTTTTTTTGCCTTGCCATCGTGATCAGCATTCGAAAAAATTACTTTTTTTCGAGTGCTACGTTTGCACTCGAAAAAAAAGAGCTGATAAGCGTTATCAGTTCGAAATTTTTCGATTGCTGACATAAATCAATTTACTATTTATCGAATAAAATTTCAAAATTAATTATCTCAAAAACTGTACACGCCTCTGCAAATAATCTCGACGAGTATTCGCTAAAATTTTCCTTTTCAGGATGGTTTTAAAATTTCCATTAGGTTAGTTTGATGGGTTTACGGGGAAAAATTATGAGTGTTTTTAATTTGGTTACAGGATACTCGAGTTTTGAACTATAGAAACTGGAGACAGGTGGGAATAAACGATTCATAATAAGGATTTACATTTTTCATGTATTAGTCGCAGTTGTGAGAAGAGGGGGGAAGAAGAGGAAATCTAAAAACCTAAATCGAATTACAATATCCAAAAAAAAAAATGGTAGGTATAACAAAACGACGTGTATGTTTTTCAGTAAATAAGTACATAAAAAATTCAAATTATCAGAAGCAGGATTGAGGGGGGAGGGGGTAGGAAGTTGTAAAATCAAAGATAATTCGAAATTAGAATTTACACATTGAAAACATGACCAAACAATTTTTCGATTTGTGTGGTTTTTTTAAACCAAATTTAGAGAATTTGTGGAGAATACTCCGGGCTAATTTATAAATTAGTGACAACTATCGAAAATCACTGGAAAATCGGTAAAAAAATCTGAAATTCCCTGAATAATTAGTGAAATTATTTGAAACATCAGCAAAAATCCACTGAAAATCCAAGAATTTTGTTGATTTTCCCTGTGCTGCAATTCTGTTCTTTTTCAGGGATTTTTCTCAAATTCGAAATTAGAAAGTATGAAGAGCCAGATCATGTAAAAATAAGTTTGTATTCGAAACAATTTACGACATAAATGAATTTTTTCTTCAATTTTGATCAAATTGTGACATCAGAAATCTGAGAATGGGAGCGCCATATGTCACAAATTACCAAAATGAGAATCAATTCTAGTCATGGATCTAAATCCAACCTCTCTTCCTCATTAAAATGTTCAAAAAATACAGTAATTTTATGCTTTTAAAACTTTTTTTTTTGATTATTCATCTTTATATCGCTCAAGCAACAATTTCAACTTCATCTTTCGTGAAAATTCTTTTAAAAATCGCGTAATTTGTCGATTTTTATCACACAAATCTAGTTTTTGTTTTCTTGAAATCCGTATTCTGACTGTCTAAATGTTTCACTTTCTTCACGAGATTTTCAAAAAATTCTGTATCAAAATTTTCATGTCTCCTCTGACCAACTTTTCGTCTATATTTCCACCGGATGTATCTAATCACAGCAAATTTTTTTTAATAAGGCTCTCGAAGTTTTTCAGAATGTTTGAAAATTGAATTTCTTATGAAAAAATTAACTTCCAATATGAGGGATTTTACGAAAAATTTTGAATAAGTACATATACATTGCCAATTGTCAAAAGATACAGAACTTCAAAAATAATATTTTTTTTATCTCTGATTCTCTTTTACCATAGAAACAGGAGAAGAAATGACGGTAGATTTTCAACTCATACAATAATCAAACTTTCTAAAGAATCGAAAGACTCAGGAGAAAAACTGATTCGTCATAAGAAATTAAACTCACGGCAAT
Source organism: Pseudococcus jackbeardsleyi (assembly GCA_038380155.1). NCBI lineage: Eukaryota > Metazoa > Arthropoda > Insecta > Hemiptera > Pseudococcidae > Pseudococcus > Pseudococcus jackbeardsleyi. Next base: position 58,563,188 of record CM076240.1, on the reverse strand, counting down.
CATCGAAATTTTTTATAATAATTTTAAATTTAAATTTAGTTCCTTCACTATCCAAACCTCATCGCATAACTTAATTGTTTCAAAAAGTAGCTCTAAACTTTCAAGAATTCAGAATTCTAAAAGCTCTTTTTTAAAATTTTCAAAAACGATTTTGATTCTTTCAAATTTAAAACAGGTAATATATTTTTTTTGATTTCTGCGTTCTGGAGTCAGATGGTCAAATTAAAAAACAGATAATTCACAGGTGAAACTAAAAGAAGAAAATTTAGCCTGCCTTTCATAATCCATTTTCTCCAAGTACCAACAATTAATCTTGAACATTCAATCATTAAATTTTTTACTTTTAATAAGTAATATTTTTGAATTTTTCTAATCTTTTTACTTTTTCGTTGCACCTAAGGTTCCTCTTACCTCTTCCAACAAAAATTACTTCAAACCAATTCTAAAAAATTTAGAACTGGAGAAAAAGACTAGGGAGCTTCACAATTTTAAAATTTGGACAAAATTCACCATTTTTTCATCGCTTAATTTTGAGCTATCCTGTAGTACCGAAGTACTAATCATCAAAAGAGTCGATCTCTGTTTTCTGATTCGAGATAAAATGTGATTTTTGGAAAGAGTACTGGTTTAAAATCATCTTAACCAAATTACGACCAATTGAGAAAGATTTCATGGTTTTTAACCACTTTTTGACAAAAAATTAATTTGCAACAAAAATGCGAACTTGACAACAATAAAAAACTTGTGATCTGTTTCTCGGTAAAAGTTATGAAAATTAAGTTTCTACTTAAATTAACCTCTTTCCCTCCCCTTCTGTTTTCCCTAGTTTTGGTCATTCGAGAGTCTCAAACGCAAATACTTCGTTTTTTCTTTCATTCGATATGCAATTAAAAGGGTCTACTTCGAAAACACGACGATTACAGAAAATTCTATAAAATGAAACGTCATTCACAAAAATTTTGCAAGAAGCTTCAAAGTTCAAATAGTCAGAAACGGTGAAATTCGGGTGAGAAAAGGATAAAAAAAGTATTTCGTTAAAAAACACTTATTCACTAGAAAAAAAAATCACTACTTGGATACGTAGTACCTACTTACTACCTACCTATTTCTAATTTTTCAAAATTTCGTTAAAAAAATGAAAAAACTACTTTGAGCAGTTGAACTTGGATGCGATGAGGGAGAAACTTTCCAAAAATCGCAGTTTTGTTCAATTCAGAGACGGATTTCTCAAGTTTTTTCCTAATAAGAAACCATTTATCTAAGCCGCCCCCCCACCCCGTTATACTCACTACTGCTTTCACTATCGATGTGACATAATAAAAAAATCCATTTAAAGTGCCAACAGCTCTTCTGATGACCGATTATTAGGAAAACCCCGAACTCATTCAAGGAAATAATGCATACCTAGACCTACCTACACAAGAGTTATAAAGTGTCATACAAGTTGCATATTCATATCGTGTACGGGGCAATGTTAAAGACTACTTTTCAATTTTTTCGCACATTTTTTCGTTTAGCGAGGAAGATTTTTTCTACTCTCAAAAAAAAATGATGAAAGTACAAAATAGGTAAACTATGCCGTTTTTAAAAAAATTTTCGCAATAAACATTATCAAAAAATAAACATGGTATAGACTTACCAATTCAAGTCAAATTCTCGAGAATTGAAGATTTAATTTTGTTCCGGTATTTCCTGAAACAAAATTGTACGTATTCATTAAAATTTTTATTCAAATTATACGTCGTGATATTCCAGAATCGATAAATTTATCAAAAATAATTTTACAAAGAGCGCAGATGCATTCAGAATTTTCTTTTGATTTGGCGGAATGCATCCTAAAATATTTGACTCTGGCGACTCTGAATCAACCAGTACAGTGGCGTGATTCATTAATTTTTAAAAGCTATAAGGGAGAGGGAGTGAAAATTTCGGTCTTGTTTGGACCAGAATTGAGTAAAACTTTTGAAAATACAAAATTTCCTGCAACCTGAGCCAAACAAGAGGGAAAATTTTGGAAAAGATTGCATTTCAACTAAAAAACTACATTTTATTAAATGAACTAGTGAAATTAGTTTTTTCAAACTCTGTTACGTACACAAAAATGTTGTAATATGTAATTCAAAATATTTGCAATTTAATACCTACATATTAATATTCGAATTCAACTTTCACTTTGAGTGAAATACTTAAATTTTTTTTTGTTTTTTTTTCTCAAAATTTGTTACTCTTAAATTTTTTTGCTCTGGATCTGAAGATTTTTGAGTTGGGTTAATTTTTGAAGATATGGCTATAGCTCGAAAGCCATCCCTTTGAATGCACCCCTGATTAATTAAAATTTGCGATTGTGGGCAGTGATGGAAAACTGGAATTGGAACTGGAACTGAAATGATTTCAATTTTACACCAGTTCCAGCATTTTTTGCAAATTGCAATTTTTTTTAGATAAAATTTTTACTCAGTTAAAATAATCTTCTCGTACATTCAGTGGCGTAGCGAACGGGGGGGTTGGGGGGGTGAGTCACCCCCCCCACACGCAGCGCTAGTAGAAAAAGTTGGCGAATTCGTCTCAAATGAAAAAAAGTTGGCAAATTCATCTTAAATGACGAAAAGTTGGAAAATTTGACAAAAAATGAAAGAAAAGTCGGCAAAAATGATCAAAAATAACTAATAAGAAACCCAAACTGAGTTGAAGAAAGAAAACGAGTAATAATCGTTGAAAAAAAAATTATTTTAGCACCTAAATATGTACCCTCTATTTTCTGTCTTAGTGACCTTTTAGCAGGAAATCACCTCAGGGAGACTCATAAGGCTCGAGCTGCCTCTTTGAGTTTAGGAAAATTTTATTCTTGCCAAAATGCGAAAAAAGTGCATTCTTTTTGTTTTTCAAACAGCATTTTCTCAAAAAAATTTCACCCTCGTTTCGCTTCATTTCAATTTAAAAAACTAATGGGTTTTCACTAATTTTTCAGTCAAAATTTCAATCAAATTCCCAATTTGGCAGACAAAAATCAATGGTTTTTGACGAGAATATTATAGTTAAAAATGACAAATTTGAAGTTTAACCCCTCTCACTTTTTTTTTCTCAAATTCTCAACCCCTCTCTTAATTAATTTCTGGGTGCACTTATAAATGTTAGATCGATCGAAGTACATTTACTTGATTCGTAAATTCGAATTGAAATCTATTGGGGTATTTCTTTTCCACAAAATTTTTTCGCAAAAAATACATATGAATTTAAATTGGAAGTACCAGGTGACGAATTTTGAAAATTGAGCTTTGATCGATTCAACGGATCATGAGTAGTGACGCGCGGCGTCGGAAAATGGGATACAAGTAGCGCATTGCACCCTCCAAAAAAAATTCTGACAAGGGTGCAAAGTATCATTTGCACCCACCCTCCCTCCCCCAAATCACATCGTGCAGAGAAGGATTTTCAAAGAACTAAAACAATGAAAAGAATTGGTTTTTTGGATATTCAATTTCAAATTTTTTCCAATCTTCGCCCTCGCTTCGCTCGGGCATGAACAAAATTACAATTTATAAACTATTCAAGGCAAAAGTTCGAGAAATTGAAAATAAGACTTCTATATTTTATAGATAAAGGTAATTTCAAAATTTCAGTTATAAAGTTGGCAAATTTCAGTTTCAAAATTGGAAAATTTCAGATTCAAAGTTGGCAAAATCGTGATCATCACCCCCCCAGAAAAAATTCTTCGCTACGCCCCTGCGTACATTACACCTTACACACCAAATTTTTTTTCCAAAAATTTAAGGTTTTGTCAACAAATTTTAAAATTGAGTAAAAAACAGAAAAATTCAAATTTTTGAAAATTCGACGTAAAAAAGTAGAAAATTCAGATGCACTATATTCAGTTTAAAATTTTTTACCAAAAATTTAAAAACAAAAACGACCTCAAACGAACCTTAAAAAGAAAAGTGAAATGAAGAAAAAATGTGTTGTAAATTTGAAAATTCCGTCCAATTAAAAACATCCTTGCATACATTCTTCAAATTTCAATTTTTTATTGAATAATTATTCAGGACTCAGGAAGTCAGGACCAGGAGTCATAAAATTTCTAAAAAAAGATTATTTCCCAGTTTTTTTTCAGAAATCTTTTTTGTTGAGCTTGAATACATAAAAAATGAAAAAACTGTACTGTAAGAAGAAAAGAAAAAACCATCAAAGTTAAATTTTTGTAGAAAATTTTAAATTTTTTTCATCTCTCAAAATTATAAAGAAAGAAAGGAATTTTGGAACTGGTATCTGGAACTGGAACAGGAATTGAAAACAGGAACTAGAAAATATTGAGAACTGGAACTGGAAATTTAAAATTTTGAAAACTGAAACTGGAACTGATATCATTTCAGTTTTCCTTCACTGATTGCGAGACTTGGTTCAAATTATGATCAAAAAAATAAGTTCATTTTCCTCTACAGCTAAAACTTCTTCATTATTTTCCAAAAAATTGATCAAAAATTGATTCGAACCCTTTACCAGATCTTTATACCCAATCATCGAATCACATCACTACAATCTACAACAAACGAAATCACTTGCCAGTTGCCAGGAGACTACAAAAGGGACGCAAGATTCGCCAAATCAAACCCATCCCTCATCCAAAATCACCCAAAAAATTCCACCAGTTAATTTAACACTTCATTAGATGCGGCAGCTTATGTCGCCTCGGACGTGCGGGTAAACACATAAAATAAAATAACCCGGCGCATGCAGCGGACCTCTGTTTATACCACGGGGGTGATCTGCAATCGTACAGGGAATGCGAAAAAATCGTAATTATTGAAGTCACGACGACAACGACGACAAGGCGAACGTGGACGCGCCTAGTTTATGAGCGACTCACGTAGATAAATCATTTCATCGTTATGCGTCGGGTTAATAAAATTGCTAATATCGTTTACATTGGCACGGGGTGGTAACTACATCGCTGCCCTGTACATAGTTTAGTTTTGCCACCCTGCGCTCTGCGAGGCTGTGACTTATGAAAAATGATATATTCCGCGTAGCCTTCCATCCCCCTTTTATTTTTTTTTTTAGGTATCGCGTGGGGCGGCCCCGATTTCGCGATCTTCTCTCGTTTAGTAATAAAAGCTTGTAATGTGAGCGGTGCGGTGTCGAGGTCGGTGGCTGCGATATTATCTCCACTCGCTAATGTTATTTCTCTCCCTAAGACTATTAAACAACAGAATGTTTGCAGTGTTTTTCCTTTTTCATATGGTAATGCGAATTGCTACTTTTCATATACCTCCCTCCTCCTCCCCTACCGCCCATTTCGACTCATCTTCCCTATTCTTACGCAATACAGCTTGGTTTGGTTTATGTCATACAGATCGGTTTCACCATTGTCTATTTCTTTGTATTATTTTACTCGAATAGGCGTTCTGTCATTTTTTTCCTTTCTTTTTAACCTCGATGATAATATTTTTACGCATCATTGTTACGATAATATACTCGCTTTTTCATTCTGCAAATGTGTGCGCGACCGAGCGTGTGCCTTGTGTACATATAAACAAGGCGATATCGATAATATCAAGTTGGTTAATGCGCTGGCGTGTCTTGGCGCTGAATTAAATACCCCCGGTGTACTACAACCCTCCGCCAGTTAAAATTTCCCAACCAATTCGGCAAAAGTTTCTTTGGGAAATTAAAACGAGCTTCGTGGTTTCACGAATGAACACTCCGCGCCTTTCGAATTACCTCCGCTTGGTGTGCTCTGCTTCGTGCCAGTTGCCTTCGTTTCGAAGGGTAGGCAATCGATCTTGCACAGTTTCGAAATATCAGTTCGAAGGGTCCGATGGGGTGTACATTTCTTTCTTCAGAAATGAGAAAATTTACCTACCTATTTAAGAAAAAATATTCAAGTTTTTAATATGTAATACGAGCAAAAGATGCTGAATTTTTAAAAAGAATCATGGGAAGACGGGAGAGGGGTGAAATTGTTGCTTCAAAGGTTTTGGGAAATGAATTTTTTCAATTTTCAAGTCCTCAAAAAGATTTTTTGGGATCCTCATTTCAGAAATCATAATTCAACTCTAAACATACTCCCCATAATCACAATCCAAATCACAATTGAGGAGTTTCGTTTCAAAACGCAACAAAAAATTTGTTTCGTATCAAAACGCAACATCTTTTTTTTGCCCCCCCTCCCCTCCAACCCTCCTTGAGGTACAAGTGCGAAATGACCCCAAAACATGTAGCTGGGGTTCTAAGCTTTCCAATGAGACGGCCCCGAGCCAACCCCCCCCCACCCAATTTTGAATGACAGTTTTTTTGCGATTGCCAAAAATCAGGTCTTCGGAGATGTTGCGTTTTGAAACGAGACTCCTCAATTCTTCAGTCTACCTTAAAAATCACCTCCCAAATAGAAAAATTTCAAAAACTTAAGTCTTTCAAATTTATAAAAAGCATGGCCATGTTTTCTGAAAAAAAAACAACCAAGTACAAAGAAGTTTTGAAAAAATCAAAGTACAGTGAGCAATTCAAAGGCGATTTTGGTGAAATTTTTGAGTTCGACCCATCTGTGGTGATTTGGTAATTCAATGTAAATAACTCAGAATTTTTTCATTTTTTGATAGTTCATAATCTTGTAATCGAAAAATGAGTGAACTAAGATCATAAACCTACTGGAAAACTAAAAATTACACAGTTCAGTATTATCAGATCTGATTGATGATGTACCGAATTAAATACGATTACAGTTTTTCTCCATCTTTTGGGAAGCTTTCCTAGTCCATTTTTTTTTGTTTTACACTTCCTGATGAATTCCGACACTCAATTCAATTTTCTGGGGGAAAAGGGCTCTACAGTCTACACGAAAAAAATGAACGTAAAATTTCTTTTTTGTGCAGACTAATTAATATTTTCCAGATATTTTAACTTCGAAAATATTTTTAATGACAGAAAAAAATCGAAATTTGAACTTTCGACGGAAGTAGGGTATTTCGAAAATTAGGTTTCTTAAAAAAACACACAATTGGACGTGACTAAAATAAAACTTCATCTTTTTCTGCTTATTTTTTCGTAGGACCCTTCCCTCGCTCAAAAAATTCACATTCAAGGTCAAAAGTTTTCAAATTCCGTGAAAATTTTCAAACGAAAAATTTAGATAGTGAAGAATCCAGACTTGCTACAATTTTTACACTATTTTTCCCATGATTAACGTGAAAAATCCTAGGAAAATCATCATCATTCAATTCTAGACATCATTTTCAATGTTGATCGGTGTTATCAACAAAAAAAATTAGTTGAAAATGAATTTTCTTTAATTCTAATCAAAATGGACACCCAAATATTAGATATGATTTTTAAACCCCTGATCATCAGATTAATGTTCAATTTACCCTTCAAAAATTTGAAATAAAGTCGTAAAGAGAGGATTCAAAATCCAAAATTTTAAACAAATGAAAAATTTTGATAAGGGCGACAAAAGTTTGAGGACCCGATTTTCAACGCTAATAACCATTTCAACCTCAAATTCAGAAAGAGCCCGAATAGAGAGCTTAGTTCCCAAAATTTTGAAAAAATCAATACAGGCATCAAAAAAAATTGTGAACGTTGATTTTCACGATCATTTCAATGTTCATTTCGCCTTAGTAGGTTAAATTAAAATTTAGGAGTGTCAAATTCTCAAATAAACGTCAGAAAGTGGCCTGAATTGAAAATTTACAAATTTAAACAGGAATTCATGTGAATTAAAATAAATTTGAACCTGAATATTGAAATCATCGTCAGGGATCAAAAATTGGTTTTGAGTTGACACTGATTTTGGAATTTTCAAGGACAGAAATCAGAGGGGGACCTCAACTCAAAAACAAATTTTTAACCCCTAAGGGTGGTTTCTATATCCAGGCTCAAACATAGGTTTTCAAAAGGGTTCACATTTCAATAATCATCCATTTTAAAAATTCGACTCAAAAAATTGATTATTTTTAAATTAGAGAATAATGAAGCTGTGCTTAATATGATTTACTTCAAAAGTACCCGGATCTGAGCCCTGAGCTGGACGCTAAAGTGATCCAACTGACCTCAAAAATGGTAAAAAAAAATTGATAACTTCCCATTTGGTTATGATTGTAGCTTGTAGCATAATCCAAAATTCTAACATTCATCTAAATCGCAAGATTGATCTATATAACTTTTATTTTAATGAATGAGCCCAACCAATCTCAAAAAAGTTTGAAATGTGGTGCTAAATATAAAAAATAAGACTTAAATTTACTGTACGTTTCCTTTACCATACGTAAAACTTTGGTGACCCCTGCACTCCCTCGCCTCTCCGAAATTCCCACGTCATATCTTAGAAAGTGGTAAAAAATAACTCGAATGAAAACAACAATAAATGAAAACATTTAATACAAAAGAGAAGGAGAGAAAAAAAGAGGAAATTTCGATACATCGAAAATAAATAAATAAATAAAATACACACACTGACGACAAAACGAATCTGAAATTTAACTAAAGGCAAAAAACAAAACCTGGACGTCCAGGATTGACGAGAAGGATGCATTGAAATTGCATTTTCTCAAAATACGGAGAGAGGGAGTTGAAGTCTTTCCTTAAAAACTCGAAAAATTCAAATGTATCCAAACTGATTTTAAAGATCATAACTCGACAAAAAATCTATCAATATAATTTTTTTTTATATTGAATTTCAGGGAAAATGATGCAATTATTAAAAATTTATAACTTTTAAAAGAAATTGCAAAGTTTTTTACAGAAAATGGGAAGCGTAAAAAAATTAGCCATAATAATGACTATTTTCTGAACTTTTCTTACGATGTTCCATTTTCTTGCCATTTTTTTGCTTCAAATTTGTAAAAAAATCCTTTTTCATCCTTCGATTGAAAAATTCAAGAAATAAAGAGGAAAATTTTAGAAATTCTTGCCTTTTTTGCCAGTTTACATTATTTTATGTTACTTGACAAAATTTTCAAAATATTGGCTCGTACAAATTCGATAAAAATTTTGATTTTTTGGAAATAAAAGGAGAAAAGGGAAGCGATAAAATTGCTATGGTGGGAGAGGGGGTAAAAAGGAGCTCGAGTTTCTCTCGCTGACTCCTTGGGCGCTTCTCGCAAACTAAACTCAATCCGAGATTTTTTCATCCAACCAAAAACACAACATAAAAAGGCTTCACAGAAAATTAATACAATTGTGTACAGAACAACCAAAATGATCCAACCAACTGAGATGTGATGTGAAATCTTGGACGTTGCGACTAGGAAAAATTGAACCCTCACATGACGAAATTGTCACTATATTCTCCTCCTTCATCATCATTATTGATATTACTGCTGCTGGTGTCGATATCATTATGATTCATGTTACTGTCTTCATTATCGTCGTCATCGTCATCTTCATTATCCACATCATCATCGATGTCATCATTATCGTCGTCATCATCATCATCTTCATCGTCGTCGTCATCGTCGTCATCGTCATCATCGTCATCATCATCTTCATTATTCAAATCGTTACTATTGCTTAAAATTATGTTTTCGCTGTTGACGACGTCGTTTTCGTGGGTATTACTTCTGTTGGTACTTTCTTCTTGTTCGATGGCTGTAGTTATTTTCGCAAAAAGATCTCTAATTGGAACGTTGGCGCTGCGAAAAAATTACACCGAATTATCGGTTTCGTTGGGGTAGGTACTGTTTGCAGGTGCAGAAGCTTAGGGAAGCGTTATTAGCGGAGTCAATTGCTATTGGCACTTACGCTTATGTAAGCTTCGTCAAGCAACATGCCAACGTCAGCATCTTTTCTAGTCTACCACCGTGATAAATTAGTAATTTCATTGGTGCAATGCAATGATAATGGTGCAGAGTTCACATGCGTATAAATGGAATATTGAAATATGAAGGCGCCATATTATTAATTATACGATTTATTTTACAGAGTACTAACTTAAAATGCAAAATGACGTGCGAAAGGATTTTTAATGCAAAATCACAATTACTATTTAACTAACAACAAATCATGGAAGCTGTACGTTTTACAAAATACAATCGCAGAAGGCGAATTCATGGTACTATTAAATTATCAAACTACAGTATATTGGTGAAACTGGTTGAGAAAAAAATACCAGCTCTTAAATAATTTTGATCGAAATGGAATTTCACGAACCAAGCCCATAATTCATTCCAATATTCAACTTTTTTCAAATCTAAATTTCTTCAATTCTAAATTTTTTTCATAGCTGCATCCAATTTCAAAATTTTTTCTATCAATAAAATTATGTTAAATTCAAAATTCCTTAAATTTTCTTGTTTTTTCAAAATTTTCAAGTTCAAATTTTTTTCAACTCTGAATTATTTCAATTTTTTCAAAATACAATTTTTTTCAAATGTTCTTACTTTCAATTTCGTCAAATTTTTTCAATTCAAAATTTTAATTAAAAAATTTTTCAACTTTGCTTTTTGCTTTTTTCATTTTTTTTTCAACATCATATTTTTCAATTTTTTTCCAACTCAAAAATCGTTTTCAATAATTTAAAAATGTTTCCAGTTTTTTCAACTCCCTTAATATATTTGTATGTAAAATATTTTCAATTGAAAATCTTAAAATTTATTCCAACTTTGAATCTTTTCAAGAAAATTTTTCAACTCTATGTTTTTTAAAATTGTTTCCTAAATCAATAATAGATTGGAAGGAATTTCAAAGATTCATAAAAAAATGAAATTAATTGAAGGAACAATAGAGCTAACAAAAAATTGATAAGAATAAATTTGGACTTCAATAGTCAGAATTCCATTAACATCAAAATTCCAGATTTTGAAGAAAATTCAGTATGAGGTGTACTTCGAGTGGGAGACTTCCAAAAATTTATTGACCCTCTCAACCCAAGAAAGGACAAATGGAGGATGGAGGAGAACTCAAAGTGGAATTCATTTTTTTTTTTTAACAGTATTTTTTCCACTTTTGGGTAGTGCTACCCTGCTGAGAATTTTTTATCAGTTATACTTGAAATTAGTTTTGATGTTCAAAAAAAATTAATCGCGCGGTTGCCAACTACGATTTTTATACATTTCAAGTTATTCGTTTGGGGGCTTTAAAAATTAATTTTGTGAGAATTTTTGTTGAACAAACTGAAATTCAGCTGGCAGCACTATCATGAAATTTTTTGAAAAATATTGCCAAAAATTATTGAAAAATTTTCCAAATTTGCAATCTGTAATTTATCAACTCTCTTGTAGAAGGTAAAAAGTTGATATCTGATTTCAAAGTCAATGGTTTAAAGAAGTTTAGAAGTAACTCAAATCGCACCCAAGGTTTTCAGCAAATGGCACTGACCAGAAGTTGTTAAAAAAAACATGATTTTTAGAAAATGGATCCCACTTTGAGATCCTGTAGCTCCATCCCTTTCTGAGGACTTGTAATTTTCTGGATGGAGAAAAATCACTCGAGGTAAATTACCTAATCCATTCTCTTCAAAATCCAATATATTTTTCGACCTACTCTACTATACACATCCACATAGGCAATTAGGCACACGATTTTAATTAAAGAGAGGTTAAAATACATACAATATGGTCGTATCACATTTGAATTACCCATCAAAGTGAGTTTGTGATCGCAATAAACATTTCAAAAGAAATGTCATAAACAAATAAATGAAATGAAATTTGATCAAGATCAATTAACCACCACAAAATTATAAAAATTTAAAAAATCAGATAATTTGTTTTTTAATGCAGCAAAGGCAAAATAGCAACATTTCAAAGCGGGACAAATTTTTCCATAAGTCAATGGCGCTTTATGGAAAAAATGACAACTCTTCTGGCAATTCTTTTTCAATTATTGCCTATCCAAATTAGGTACCCATCAACACCCAGAAGAAGTAGAGGGGCAGGGAAGTCAAAGCACAACAGCATTTGATATTATTAACGTTCCACCAATTCACAATTCCATTTCTCCACAAAACCAAGATTAATATGATCATGTTTCCTGTCCCCATTTCAACTGATACCAATTTGCAATTTTAGTATTAGTTCTTGTATCGAGAATTTCACCTTTACAATGCTGATACAAGCAAAATTAAATACAGAAGCGTCCAAAACTTCACACTTGACAACACGTTACTCTCAAAAAAATAAAATCGCTCATTAATTACCGAGCATGCGCGAATGAATTGGTAATAAATCAAGACACATACCTTCTCAACGACTGTAACCATTCTTGGAATCTGTACGGTCCATCGGCTGATACTGAGAATGCTTTATGGGCCAGCTGAGCCATATTGATAAATTCATCTTCTTCATATTGCGCCATATTATACAATTTATTATGTAAGTATTGGAAAAACCTATCAAAAACAATCAATTTTCGATTCATTACTTTATTCAAATTTCGTTGGATGAAAAAAAAAATACCAAGAATAATCTCAACTCACATAGTTTCACATTTACTAATGAGGTTTCCAGCAACTGTACAGATGTAATAATGCAACATTGAAGGATTACAACGAGCGAAGTAGACGGCTGCACCGCAGGCCACTTCGTACAATAAAAATGGATTGACTAGAGTATTTTCGACTACTATGCAAAAATGATGTACCCATTTATCACCTGAAAAAATTAACCAATTAAAAATCAAATCAAATTTTAAATCTATCGATATCGTAATGGACACTTTACCTAATAATTTAGCTATTTGCATTGTCCTATTGATATCCGTAGTATAATTTGGTAGGCAGTGGAATCTATAATGCGCCTTTTCTTCGTTTATTTCATTGACTAAATTTTGAAACGCCATCATCGATAATCGATAAGAAGTCAATAAATAATGCGTTCTTTTCTGCAACGTTTTCATATCATTCTGTCGTGAGAAAAGTTATTAAAATTATTCTCTAGTGGTTGCGCTGACCGAGGCAAAGGGTTACCCGGTCTGGCAAACTTACCATTAAATTGGCGGGTGATTTTGATTGGCCGGATAATGCTGAAATTGAACAATTTACTGTCAAATAGGAAACCGATGGTAGTGGGCATTTGGACGGATTGGCAGCGGTTCCTTTGACATTTTCGTTATCTTCTAATTCTTCAGGCTCATCCTGTGGAATGAAAGAAAATCGATTTTAATTTAGTTTTTTAAGAAATGAAAAATAAAATGAATCGCAGCAGACTGATAATTCAATTCAACTTGAATTTTCCTTTAAAAAATTCAACATTTGCAATAATTGAAATATTTGAATTTTGAAACCATTAAACTATTTGAAAAAATGAAAAATGAGACAGAATAGATTTTCAATCAAACAATAAAAAAAACTGTTACCTTAACATAAACGTTGTACCACAACTTCGATATATAAAATAAGACATCTGCTTGAAGACTGTGTGTCTTTGCAACATGTTCCACCTCACAACAAGCTTTCTCTTGCATTTCAGGTCCCAAAGTTTGACACTGCAATACAATTTCGAATTAATTCTACTTCAATACAAAAAAATTCACAATTTTCAAAAAAAATCAATTCACCTGATTAATTGCCTGAATAATTTCGTGCGAATTTAATTTATCAGCGTGAGACAAACAACTAAGGGCTAATTTTGCAGCTAAATTCACAACCACCGGATTATCCGATCTGGATCCTCGATCAGCTAAGCTGTTGGCTTCTGAAGGAGTTAAATGGCCAGGCCAGTTCTCAATAATGAACATTATGGCCGGAGCTCCGATATCTATCGCTAGACCTATGCGACAGAAAAAATCGTCGTAAGAAAATTGATCTCTGTCATGACCAATAAAAAAAATTGACAAAAATCTTACTCGTCAGCATAGCAACGTGAGGAGAATATGATCTAGATTCCCATGAACTCGAAGCATTATTTGAAATACCCAAACCGTACATAGCTAACTGTAAAGCACACATGTGTAGCACGTGATTAGGCGTCTTAACGTTGCCACTTTCAGATTCGCGAACGAAAACCGACGATGCGAGATGACCTCCGCTACGAAACAGAACGCTCTTCGCTAATTCGGTCACTGAATGAGCCAAAGCTTCCGTTGAGCGATTTCTGTATACAATGCTGACCGGTCTTTTGCAGCCAGTTTTTCCACTAAAATATAGCACAGATTATAACTCAAAAATGTAGAAATCGATCATAAAATTCGATTGAAATTTATATACCATTTATTTTTATTAGCTTTCGATGCGATTAACGTAGGCCTAGATCCACAATTCTTCACATTATGCTGTACAGGCCTAACTCCTCCTCCTCCTTTCACAACATACGATCCTTGAGGAAGCGGTGGACATCCAGGCACCGGCGTTGGAAACATCCCATTCATAGAATGCTGCGGTTGAGGCGGCATTGCACCGTATGGAGGAGGAATCGCACCCGATTGCATCATCTGAGGCATCCTCAACGGCGGCACATTCGATCCCGGTGCCATAGGCACGTCCGTCGGAACTGGCATCACTGGCATGCCACCAAAAGGCAACGCAGAAGGTGATGGCATCGTTCTTACGTTATGAGCGCCGGGGATAACGCCACTGAATGGATGCACATTTATTGCGTTTGGAGCTGGAGCTCCGGTTGGAGGAACTCCGGGAACTGGAGCGACTGGAGGAGTTTGTATAGGACCGCTGGTACGACGATGTGCCGATGTTGAAGGTTTGGCTGGCTGAGCAGCTAGAGAGGGCACAGTGTAATGGGTTTGCTTATGATATGGTCGACCTTCTTGGAGAACATAGGACATTGTGTAAGGAACAACTTTGGACGGTTTGCGTTTGCGAGTTTGCTTCTCGGTGATTAATTTCAGACGTTCTTCTGCATGAAGATAATAAAAATGGTGAGAAACAAATAATAAGTAAGGAAAATTTACACAATTTTACCTTGTTTAGGTTTATCTTGATAATACCACAGGTGTAATGGTTTCTTCATATTTGGATCGATTTCTTGATCTATAATTACGTCCATAATTTTAAATACTTTCTTCGGTTCGTCTTTGTACAAATCTAACATTCGCAGGGCCAAATCACACCTGGAAAAAATTCATAACAGAATTAGAATATTTGAAAATCAAAAAAAAAACAAAAACGTAAAATTGGAATGAAAATTGATTGAATGTAAGAAAATTATCACAATAAAAGAAATTTTATGACTTTACCCATAAATTTTCAATTGATCAATTACTCTAATTACCTTTGACGTCTCAGCCCTTCAATGAGCAATGAATGTTCATATTCGCAAACATCGGGTTTTAGGCTCAACGATGCGAGAGCTGCTTCGAAACATAACGATTCGCTAATTTCTTTGGATAAACTTTTACTCTTTCCATCCGGTCCATTGATCATAGTTACATCCAGAATATAACTAGTCAATGCGTTCGGTAGCAACTTATGACCTCGAGCCTTATAAGTTCCAGCTTTCAATTTTTCTAATCGAACACGTAATATTTTAAATTGCTCTTCTGTTAATGGAATTTTTCTAAGAATATCAGCTATGTCATTCTCCAAATGGAACAGTTTAACCTTCAAACAGAAAATAAATAAGCACAAATGAAAAAAAAAATCAATTTATGATTCTAATGATATAAAAAATTGGCGCCTACTTCGAGAGGTTTAATGGAAGCTGGAGCTCGAGGCAGTTCTAACCCCAGTAACCCGATTCTAAACGCAATATCGTAATGCTCCTGGCAACTAGATAATAAATTTAATAAAAATCGATACAATTCCATCTTTTCAACAGCCATGAAAGTGAGTCTATGAGCGACTGGGTTGATTACAGCTTGACCCTGAAATATTATGAATTTTTAGTAGATTAATTACTTTTTTTCATACTTTATGTTTTATATCATTACACTAACCCTTCTACGTTTCGGTTTGACAAAAGCTCCGCTACACATAACTTTCTGATCAGGAGGATCACTGATTATATCTTCGGCAATAAGTCGTGCAATATAACACGCCTCTTTTATATGCCCAAAAGCCCATAAACCTTCCGCTCTAACGATTAGACTCTGCATAACATCATCCATTTCCGAAAACGATTCGAAAATCGCATTATGAGGACCAATGGTGTTCGATGGAAGATGTCTGGTATCGAAAAACGACGGAATATTTCTTTGGTTATTTCCTGAGCTGCCTTCCATGCTGTAATCCTCCATCAATGAGTCGTAAACTTCCCATTCTAGTTGTGCGCTGGGTAGACAATCGTCGATATTGAAAGTATCGTAATCGTGATCGTCGTCATCGATCGGATTCACAGCGCAGATCGAACTATTTGCTATTTTACGACGTAAGTAATAGTTGACGTTACGTTCATGGACTATTTTTTCTCTCATATGAGGAGATATATTTGTGAAATCAGTTGATCCTGGTAATTCACCGCCTGAAAAATGGTCTCGTGAGATAATTTTTCAATTTATAGGAAATTATAATTCAAGAGTATCGTCGAGTTCATTACTTACAATATTTTAAGGAATAAATGTGTTTTTCTGCATTTGATGATGCTGATGCGTCGACCGAGTTCATACTCAAATAACTTTCACTGTCGTCTGTTTCATCGTTCACCCAGGTATCAGCCATTGTGATTAAATGGGTCACAAAATGATGAACTTCGTCCCTAAAATCAAATTTCAAAAATATTTTCATCATTAAATGAAATAGACAGTTTCGGAATGGAAACAGTCACAATCAAAACTGTACCTTGAAGATGAGAAATGCTCTTTCAAGTATTTTATGGTTCGAGCATCAGGTAAGTCAGAAGGTACGGGAGATTTACAAATAATTTTCGATACAACATTGCGAATCCGTTCAACATGGATGAAACACGATTGCAGAGCATTTCGCAACTAAATAACAAAGAAAAAAAAGTCGTATTACTAAACTAGATTCTAGATGAGTAAGGGAAAAAGTCTACTACAAATAATGAAATCATACCGATTCGGTAGGGAACTTGATGTACTTCAAATATTTGATATCTATACCGAAAGTGAAAGGATGAGATTCGTACATCCATAGATTGCCTTTTTTCGTACTACATCCGACTCGATATGTGATACCTAAAAGTAAAGGCAATTTATTAAAAATATGACACTATATTTCAAATTAGAGATCGCAATATTGATGTCGTGAACAAACCTGGAAGAGGGAAATTATCCCAAGTTAATTTGCAAGCTTCAACGCAAGGTTTGAATCCGGGGAAATTATGTAAATCGAAAGCTGATGGGGTGTGCTTCCAATTATTCCAAATCTGTATGTACAAAATAATTCAAGTAAATAAATTTTTCGCTAAAATAGATAGTTTGTTCACCAATAAAATGAACAACTCGATCCGCATTCTATTTACCAAATCAATGATCTTGAAGTGCCAATCTTTGAATTTCCAACACAACGAAGCACGTTCTTTAGGAGTTATAGCTGGATTCAAAGCTGCCAGTCTCCAAAGTGATACGATTTCATCGCATAAACGAGCCGCCGAAGCTTGATAAATGTAAGAGTTACTATTACCATTATAATAATACTTTATCTGATAGCCACAATCTCCGTTTAGTCCGGATTTGTTGGCAAACCACCATAAAACAACCTAAAACATTGATAAAAAATAAATCGATTATTTAAAATTAAACTGAGATTTTTAAAGCAGATAAAATTATAAATGAATTACTTGAACACAATTGGCCATTTCATCTGTGATAATTTCTAGCAATGGAAGAGCGTTCCGGTCATTTTTACGATACATATCGCGTACAATAGATAATAAATTCCACAGAGAATCCGGTTCACCGATTTTCAATGGACGTAGCATACTGTTATACTCGTTTATTATCGCCGGAATATTATTCGTTAGCATATTCACATCACTGAAAAATCAACATCAAAATTTAAAACCGAATTCTTAGAAATTATAAGATTATGAGCAGCAAATTTACCTAAAAACCATCGGAGGAACATTTCCAAATCTATTCATTTGTTTCTTGACATTCAGATGTAACTGGTGATCGTCTAAACACCACATTGCATGTTCATAAACTGAAGCGCCAGCTGTTGTATCGGGTGCTCCACTCACCTAAAAGATTCATTTAGAAATAAAACTAATAAATTAGAAATCCGGATTAAAATAAAAATTACAGTATTAATTGGCAGCGGTTGTCCAGAATTGAGATCATCTAATAAACGTTGGGCAGTTTGTAAATATTGCTCAGGTAGACTACTGACTAAATATTGAGAAAACTTTTGTAGTTGATCACGATTCAATTGCGTTAAACTTTCACTTATAGGCGGTCGTAGTTGAACTTTCTCAGGCTAAACATACAAATCGATAATTATAAATACTTGCAAATTTCAAAATTAGGATTTAAAAAAGCAATACTCACATTATAAATACGTAGTAAACATACGGCTACGATATGACAACACCATAAAGGAACAGCTTTACAAGTACATATACAAGATGTGATGTGACGACGATCAAAACTAATCGATACACTGAACTTATCTCCAGTATTTATACGTACAGTTGCGTTCAGATGGAAACCTACGAAACACACAAAAATTAAACTCTGTCTGCATTTGCCTAAAAATGTACGGAGTAAGTTTTTACCAATCTGAATGACATCAAAAACATTTTCATTCTCGAACAATATCTCTCCACGAAGGAACTCATCGTCGTTAGAATTAGCTAAACAAGTATACAAACAAATGTCATCATCCCATTCAGGAAAACTCCAAAAAGTTATTCTTTGTTGCAATTCTTCAGGTACAGGAGGTTGAAATTTTTCCACCATTTCGAAAGGTATATGCATCGCGACACATCTAGCGGCCAATTCAGTTAATCTGAGAACACTTCCATCTATAACATATCGAGAAATACAATCAAATTTACATCTATTGTTGGAAGAAAATGAACAAAGCTTTGATGCTATTGCAACTTACTTCTTTTGAATTCGATGCAACGAAACCCTCGGCGTAATTTCGGATGTTCTGAACGTTTCCACCCTTTCCAGTTTATATTTACGGTTTCGACGTCTGGATTCCATTTCTCGAAAGCTGTTTCTTCTTCCGAATTGAGAGATTCTTCGGGGTCCATTTCTTCACTCGAACGATTCCTTCGCAGAGACCGATTATCCATTAAACGACTGAAATTTGTTGGACTCAGATTATCCATACTCGAGAAAAACGCGAAGGTTCGATTGAAATTCACGAAATTATCGCTAGATGGTCATTTTTACAAATTTTACTGACAATTCTCCACAGGAGAATTGATTTCAAATTGGAAAATTGAAATGAAAAATCGATGTCAAATTTTCCTTTCTGTTGTTTGTGATGAGTAAACAAAACAATGATTTATATTTCATTACTGGATAGACAATCTCGAAGCAGAATAAAGAATGAGTTTTCATTAGCGCTCCTAACGATGAATCAATGAACTACCAAATGAAGTTTTTTAGGGTTCCCGGCCTCCGGAGGCCGTGGAACCCTATTAAAATCACTTTTTCTTCATTTCCGTCTTCGGATATTTCGGATAATTCGGATATTTTTTTGTAGATCGTTATTGGCTTAGTTTCGATGACGTCAAGCTGCATCCTGTTAATTAACCAATAGAATAATTGTAAAATGATGAATGAAAGGTAGAATGATGATTGTATGTGTACCACTCAGAAGTCAAAAACGATCCAATTTATTATCATTTTATTTATTTTTTTCCTGATGAATGATTCTAGTTATAAAAAATTTCTATTTCTCAAAATTTTCAAGTAATATAAGGTAACAGCTAATTTTGATTTTTTTAACAAAAAAATGTTTCAAGCTTTAAGACTGGTTGAAGATTGAAGCATACTTCAATAATTTATTGTTTTATGTTTATCAATTTTTTTTTAGCCGAATAAATCAGTAGCAGGAAACACAAAAGTAGGAGAAAAGGATCCGATGCGACGTAATTTTTTTTGTAGCAAGCAACTATCTTTCTTAGTTTCTTTTGCGGGAACCCTCTTGCCAGGTCCTCTGGACCTCGCTTGTTATTTAAATAAAAAGTAAGAAAAAAAACGAAAAATTGTTTTGTTTTTGTATTTTTTTGGACTTCAATTATTTCAAAATTTGAAATAAATAGAATAATAGTTCAATTTGGAAAAATGGAAAATTTTTATTGCAGTTTTGTTTTGGGAATGAAATTTTGATTTAGATCAAAGATTTTCAAGCTTATTGTTATAAAAACAGTCAATAATCCAACTCTATTGGGTTATCTCAAAAACTTCGAAAACTTTTGATTTAGAATGAATTAGATTAGATTAGATTTGCAGAAAAATTTTCATTCTAATTTTTAACAACTGAAGGCGAACAAATAATGATATTACGTACAATTTTATAGTCTCAATTTAGACCGAAAGGTTATGAATTATAATGTAAAGAACAGATTAATTGAAAAAAAATTAGTAGTCAAATGTTCGTATCGATTACGATTACGTGAATTTCTAATTTAAAGTTATTGAGGTATGTAAGATATTTAATTTTGAAACGTTAGATATCATTTTCGTGTAATAATGCTAAACATGGAAGAAAGAGAGAGTCATTTTTCAAATTTCAATCATTCAGTTACACAAAAATCAAAGTTTTCGAAACGATAAAATTTCCAACTACCTTTCAATTTTACGAGTTTCGAGTTACAGTTACAGCACCTCAATACTTGATTTGTCTCCTCTCCTCCCTTCAATATTTTTT
This sequence comes from Pseudococcus jackbeardsleyi, assembly GCA_038380155.1. Taxonomy (NCBI): domain Eukaryota; kingdom Metazoa; phylum Arthropoda; class Insecta; order Hemiptera; family Pseudococcidae; genus Pseudococcus; species Pseudococcus jackbeardsleyi. The sequence goes on along the minus strand of CM076240.1, from coordinate 58,542,520 downwards.
TTTTTCAAACCGAAGCACAATTAATCCCTGATTTTTACCTAATTACGAAAATAGAGGTTTTCATTTTTAAAAAATTTTGAACTCGAAAGAACCCATTTGTTTTCTTTAAATTAAATTTTTCCATCGATAGAGGTAGCCATAACGCTTTCTCTCCCTCCCATCATTCTATTTGTCTTTCAACACTCCATGAAAATACAAAAAAGAATTAAAATTTCGTTTAGAATCTTTCATTTTTCATAATTAATCAATTAATTTTCTGTTAAATTTCGATTTAACATTTTCCAACTTTTTTTTTTGCGTACCACAAAAAAAGTAGTAAGTAGCTAAGTACCTATAGGTAAATCTCATGGGCCAGCTAAATCATCTTACTGAAGGGATAGCATGGGAAAAAATTGAATATTTCTAAACGAGAACGAGATAGGTTGTTTTGACTCAAAGTATGATTTTTCTCAATCTTTATTCAACTTTCAAAAATTTTAGGAGCCATTATTTTCGAAAAATTTCCCATTCAAATACCTAGGTAATTTTTGTTTAAAAATTAAATTTTCCTATGGATGATACGAAAAAAGCTACCTTCTCTTTCTCTCTGCCTCTCAATTTACTTTCAAATACTTGTAAATTTCACTATTTCTGCACTTTTTTGTAGGTACGTTACAAATGTGAAAAATTTACTTCGCAGGGTCTGAGCAGTGACGCGACGTAGGCAGTAGAATTTTGAAATAGCTAGGCTATTGACCCTTAGTCCTTACCTATCTACTGTAAAATGGGGGAAAATATAAGAAACATCAATGATTTCAATACCTATTTGATATAAAAATTCATCTATTTGCTGATTTGGCACCTAAATCCCTCAGTGAACTCTACAGTTATCCGAAACATTTCGCCGCAGCGCCCGGCAATGATCAAGTGATACGCTTCAAAGCTTTTTTTACACTCTTTTTTTTTTCAAACTAATCGACAGTTGTTGATTAGTAACGGACTACCAAACGATAATTACCACGAAGGACAATCGTACGTAGTCTACAATTACAATCAAACCTTTTAAATCACTTAAACATGAAATAGTATTGATTGAATTACGAGCATAGCAAATGCTCCAGAATTAATACCGCTAAAGTTCGTACGTTTCTCATATGTACATACGTTTCAATAATCTACACAAGAGAATACCTACCTAGATCATCGATGAGACAGGTAAGCTTTCAATAATACTCACAATCACGACTCGTTTTCGATTCGCATTTCCCAATCACATTCTTTTCTACTCGTAGATGAAATTTTAACGTTTGGGCGAACATGCAAAAAATACTCTGGCTGCTTTCAATATTTTCATCCGATGTCCTCTGCGATCGATGGCAAACATCGGCCTCATTTTCTAAACACAACTCAGTGGATAAAAATATGAAATTATACGAAAAACCGCCGCCAATACCATTCCAAAACACTTACTCGGACTACGATTTCGACGACAGATTACGAAACACATTCGAACCGGATCAGGCTTATTACAACCCATATCCAGACTTCTTCAATCCTCCGGTGAACATTCCACGACCTGCGAACGATGTTCTAGTAATTATTTTGGAACAAAATATAAAATGTTCGAACGATACTCAACAAGAGCAACCTCCTCAGCCAACCCCCAGAGTATTTCCACCACCTTCGAGGTGTATCTGGGCCATAGTAGCTTGTTGTGCACCAACCAGTGTCACATTTCGATTCAGCTGCTTCAATTTTTTAGGATGTTCCGGAACTTTTTGGCAAATAAACCCCTGCCAGTTACCAATAATAATGCTGGCGGTGAACGAGGCGACATCATATTACAAACAATTCGAACCCCAGCCAGCTCCTACTTCTCCAACGCCTACCGAAGCTCCGGCCAATGCTAATACGACCGAGGTACCGACTTCAGAGACTACCACTGTGGCTGCTGAAACAACTACGGCCACCACCGTACCGCCGGCTAAATAAAAATAATTTCCAATGTAAATTTAGGTAGGTACCTAATTCGGTACTATTTTCTCAACTGCGTGCAACCATGTTTAATAATATTCAAAATAAATGAGATAATTCGACGTGTAAACACTTGTGTTGGTAACTGATAAAAATTTCAGATAAGCGGAAAAATTTTCTGGAAATGATCCACTCATATGAATGACTATTGAAAAAAAACCCTACTCGATGATAGCGACGCACGGTCGATCGCATACGAAAAGAATTTACGATAAGAAAATTTCTGGGAAAACGTCGACGAAATTCAAAGCGATCTAATTACAAGCTTCTCTCGGAGCCAATTACGAAATCAAATCTTCGTTTCACGCCCTCCCGCCGCTAATAAAATTTCATCGATTTTTAACCAACACATTCGTACGTGTACGTAATGCAACAAAATACCATAATTAATTTAACAATGCTATAAAAAAGCGATCGTAACACGCGTATACAATATACCCAGCAGTCAGAAGTACCTAGATTATTAATCGCCAAGAAATTTTCAAGATGATAAACCTCGCAACGTTAATCGATAGGTAGTAAATCGATCGAAACGCCAGATTACGAAATATAAATAAAAAATTCGCGTAACGAGGTATAGTAATCACTGGGTAATCAGCGACGGAAACTAAAACTTAGCTCTACGCGTTATTTTCAAGTATTTCTAAAATTAAAAAAAAAAAATTACAACTTCTTTGAACAGATGAGCCAAATTTTGATTCTCGTTGAATCGGTGAATTTTAAATTCAAAATACATATGCAAGTTTACAAAGATAATAATTACAACTTTTTTAATGAACTATTTAACCAAGCAACATATCAACAAGTGTATCGAACTTCAAAAACTCGAAAAAAAAAGATTTCGCGGTGTAAGCTTTTTAGAATCTGTTGTAGTACATACTTTCTAAATTTAAATCAGCCAAAAATGCCAAAATCGACTGATGAAATACAGAAAATCAAGTCCTTAATGATCAGTCAAATCCCAGGAATCTCACTGATTCTCCTGATGATCAATGACATTTTACTGCCAATCAGTGAAAAACTACTGATTCAAATAATATTTATTTTAATTATTGAACCAGTAAAAATCAATTGATAGATTAGAATCAGTCAAAATTTACTAATTCAATCAGTAAATTTTCCTCATTGAATATCAGAAAAATAAAATTTCACCGATTCCGTAATGAAAGTTCACCGGTTGAATCAGTAAATATTTTCACAATAAATCAATTCTGTCGATTTAAAGCAGTCAATTTTGACTGATTCAAATGAAGTGAGCAGTCAAAAGATAATTTACTTTATCTATGCTTTATTTTGTTTTATTCGATTTATTTCCAGTTCAGATTTTTACAATTTTTGTGATTCTATTTTTTTTTTAAAATTTTTCCAAAATTCATCTCCTTTTGAATATTTTACTTTTTTTCAAATTTTTATGCTTATTAACAAACTTCAAAATTTCTTATCCCACTTAGAGCACAAAGTTGAATATTTTTTAGAAAATGCTCAAGTTTGGAACATATTTAAGAAATTTTCAATTCAAAAAATTTTAATTTAAAAAAAATGGAGTAAAATTTCAAAATTAAGTATTGAAAATTTTTAAAATGGAAGAAATTTTCTGCATTATTAAGTTGAAAAAATTGAAGAAATTAAAATTAGAAAAAATTCAAGTAGGTATAAACTATAAAATAAAAATTTTTCCTAACTGTAACATTTTGTAGAATTCAATTTTTTAAACATTGTTTTAAAAAAAATTTACAACTTCATTTCTTAAAATAGATTTAAAATTTCTCCCACAATTTTTAAAAAAATTTTAAATTTGTAGAAAAATATTTCTATCTTATGTTTTTTTGAGACTCATCATTTCTAAAAAATTGATGACCAATTGCACGTTTAAGCGAATAAGAAGAAATTAAGTAAGGGAGGGACTGAGAATTTGAGAATAATAGGTGAGGAGGTCAAATTTCAAATTCGTTATTTTTCACTGATTTTTCAGTCAAAAATCATAAATTTTTTCTGACAAATTAAGAATTTATTGGCAAATCGGTGATTTTCAACTGAAAAATTGATCAAAAATTATTAAATTTGAAAATAAAATGACTAAAATATTGCTCGAGCGAAGATAGGGAGAAATTTAAAAAAAAATACTGTTTGAAAAGCAAAAAATGCACTTTTTAAATCTTTTTTGTCATAATTTTTTCAAGCTGGGGGGAAGAGCTTGAGCCCTATTGAGTGCACCTACGTCCCTCGAAAACATATTTCCAAAACCCACCCTTCAGATGCATTAAATTATTTTCCTGGTAAATTGAATTCAATTATTTTCCTGGTAAATTGACTCCTCCCTCCATATACTTCGCTCTTCTGTGCCCTACGAAAAAAATTGATTGAACCAGCCTCTGGCAGTAATATTCTTCACACAAATACAACATCCAAGTACAATTTATTTTTTTTCGAACAAAACATGTAGAATGAGCAGCACACAAAATAAAATATATTAATAAATGTTTCCATTTAATCAACAATTAAATTAAACGTAAGTTAACATTAATTTTATAACAATCAAAAAAATTTTATACAACATACAAAGTAGGTATAACGCTTCGATCTGCCATTAGGCGAGCTTTCCTTCTAGCTCGATGAGTAACCGCAGCTTCTTCTCATTTTCCTACACTTACTCGATAACCATTTAATCTGCGAACATAAATTGTACCGCAATTATTACGCTTTAACCTAGAAAATTTTTTGTCAATTATTAAAATAACGCGATACTTGAAATGATACAAGAACGAGATAAATATCGACGTGATAAGCATTCTCTATCGGTTACCACACGCGCGTCGAAACGACTACACAATCGCGTAATTAGACCGGCGAGATAATTTATCAATCGAAGTCGGATTTTCTATGGGAATCTCGTAGAAAAACGCGAACGACGATTTTTTTATTGCAGAATTCAATTAACTAACTATTAAATAATTTCACTCCAAATGAGATTTCGACGATCCAAGTAAAAATTCATTATTTCAAATTCAGCTTCCTCTTCTAAATTTTTTCGAGTCGAATTTTTGTTCCAGCTGTATTAAATTTTGAAAATTTTACATCATTATTTTTTTTTAAATTTTCTCACGATTTCTTCCAATCACAATTTTTTCAAATTTAAATTTTGAACTTTGATTTTTTGATTAATTTTTTTCAATTTTTCATTTTTCATTTTTTTTCCAATTCAGTGATAGAAAGAAAATTTTAAAAAATTATAAATCAAAAAAATTGATAAAATTAGGATTTGAAATAACTAGGTATAAATCGGAGAAAGCTTCAAAATTAACACAGCTCCGAAAAAAATGTAGAATCGTAGAAATTGAAAATACTTAGAATTGAAGTCGAAATCCCATTCGGGAAAAAATTATTTAGAAGCTACTTACAATACACCTACATACTAATTCATCGGTTCGATATTTCCAAGCAATTTTCAACCTGTATGTAACAAATACAAACGCCCACAAAGGCGATTTTTACCTTGAAATAAAGAAAAGAAAACGTCAAAGTTCGATTCGTCGATTCGAATCGAGAAAATCGACGCGAAAATTTTTCACAAATATCGTAATACGCCTAAGTCAATACTTACCGAGTTTTCTTACTCGAACGAACGATTTTCAACAATAGTTTATTTTTCAAAAAAACACGAAACGAAATAAGATCTTCAAACTAGAACATTGAAACTTGGCTTCTTCGATACTTCGAAATAACGTTCCAGCCATTCTACGATAAGAATGGTAGCTCCTTCGCGAATGAAAACTTTGGTAGGTAGATGGGATCCCTTCGACGGGTAAAATTCAAAAATTTTACGTCGGTTTCGAATAATCAACAAAAACGTAAGTATCTACGTTCTCAAGTTAAAAGTCTTTTATAAAATTTTGAAATTTGGATTATTTTCTCACGGGAGAACAAATAGGGGTAAGCACCTATGATCGACGTTCTCGGTGATTTTTTCACTCTCCATCTTTTATGCTTTTTTTTACACAAATAAAATTGGCAGTATTTTTTTTTTTTTCAACGAAACAGACGAGCGACTTTCGGTGCAAAATAAAATATGAAGCATTGATTATCCTATAAAACATTGCACGATGAACGGTTCCGAAATCGATAACGCGATTGATAATCGATAATTAAAGATCACAGAGGTAATTTTGTAATCAAACAAAGGTAATGAACTCACTTTTCTAAATAATGGGTACAATCAATGAACCCACGAATGCCCATTAAAGGTTGGCTGTCCATGGTTGGTAGTCGCAGACGACGTATTCTGAGTGGTTGGCGGATTTTGGCCGGTGATGGCAGCGCCGAAATTAAAATCTAATGAGCCTCCTATACTTAACTCGTGTCTGATCACTTCGTCGACATTGCATTCGAAATCAGAATGCAACGCTTCGATGTTAATGTTCAAATCATCGAGTAAAGTTAAACTTTGATCCATTCCACTTAAGTACTGGGTAGCGGGGCTGGAATTTGAAGATCTTGTGGTAGGTGATAAACTCTGCAAAGGAAAATACATGATTTTAGCGATGCTGTTTGGAAAATCAATCACGAAGGTGGACATAGCATAACAAAAGATTCGTACAGAAACCAAAAGCTAGAAAGTATGCTTTTCTTGAGCTGTTTTTATTCTCCTCCTCTCCCTCTCCCCCATTCAAACAAGAGTGATTTATAAAAGATATCAAACTTGAATTTCTGACAGTTTTCGAAACTGATTACAAAATCGAAGAAATCTGATCATTTTCAGAGGAACAGAGGATTTTTTATTTTTATTTTTATTTTTTTTTACATTAAGGATCGAAGTGCATCTGATTTGACAATTTCAAATCAAATTCCAAAATGCTACCTTTTGGAATAATAACTCAAGTATGTTACATCTATTTCCGCCAAAATTTCAAAATTTTCGAGCCTTTTCTCAAAAAAATGGAGCTTTTTCAGATTCTATACGAACTCTCAATATCAAAATAATCTACTACATACAAAAAAATTCAACTTCAGTTACCTGCTTAATGTCAGACAAAAGCTGACAATTACAAAGCTGTCCCTGATGCAGCAAACAATTCTGACTCGAGGAAGTGGTAACTTGCTGGGCGAACGGTATCCGCGGGAACGCGATCGTCGTCGGTGGCGGCGCTGGCGCCGGCACCGGCACCGGCGTCTGGGGCTGATAATTCGAATATAGAAACGAATCTGAGCTATTTATTTTCATACTTTGTTCTAAATTTCCAGCTAATTGATCGGTAGGTAGGTAATTGTTAAAGTTCATCGTCCATTCTGGTTCAACGGCTGGAATCGGCGATAATCTACTGCACGACGACGCGTTCGATGACGCTCGCGTACGAAAATCAGGGCTGAAACAGATAAAGAGAGAAAAAATACGTCATAAGTAAGTAAACTAACTATATAATGCATTAGCGTAACCGAGCAAAAGTAAGTGTACATAATGTTTACACTCGGTTCGAAATCAATCCCTATCCACTCGTAAGTATACGTACGTATAATTTATCTCTCGCCTATCTCATTATTACCGATTTCGAGCCAGGGTTTTATAACCTCCAAGGTCGCATACATCTTCGTCGATTCGCCAACGTCGTAACTTATTCGCTCGAATATAATTTTCAGCAAAAAATATCGCTTCGCGCAAGCGATTTCGATGATGAAATATCTTCTCGCAACCTAGATTAACTCGCCACCGCATCATACAAGCTTTTAAAACAAGCTACCAAACGACGCCGCCGTATCGCCCAATGACGTACGGACGTAAAACCAACCGGCAGAGAACTTATCAATACGTATTCCAACGAATCGAGACGCTTACGCTGCTGGAATTTTCAATACCGTTTGTCAATTCCAATCTATTGCGAGAGTAGATATTTTCATATGCGTAAGCTACTTAATTACTGAATAGAAAAATTGTCTGTCGTCAATTAACTGGTGGGCACGTGCCAGAATTGCTTCCATAATTTTATTTCTAATTTTCCGCTCATCTTTGCAGACTACTTACATTTATATCTGTATCGGCTGGTAAAAAATTGATGAAAAAGTTCAAGAAAATTGAAATTTTTCATGAAAATAATTTCATCTTTCTGTCAGTGGTACATATAACGAAGGTTGAGAAAGCATTTTCACATCTCTTCAAAATTTGAAGTCAAGTTGATTTTTTTGAAATGGGTAAGGGGGAGGAGAGGGTAACATTTCTTAGGTCAATTTTTTGAGAGAATATTCAAAAATCAAGATTCATTATTTTGGAAACTGAAAATCGTAAGTTGGTGATTTTTTGAAATTTCAATCTCTGAAAATTGTTTTCTGACGAAGAATGGAAACTTTTTGCAAAATTAGTTATTGATTTTCATGCATTTCAGAACAATTATTCAAATTTTCTAGAGCTTTCAAGCAGTTTACAGAAAATGGTAGGAATGAAAGTGATCGAGGAAGGACCTATGACGGTCAAAAACATAGAATTTTTCGATGAAGCGTACAATTAGAGATTTTGAAGATATTTTCGATTGTTTTTCTTTGTAAAAGAAAAGAAAAATCACTAATTCAAGACTTGAAAAGAAAGTTTTTCGAGATAAAATATTCTAATTCCCTTTTCAACGTTTCATTCAATTTCAAAAAACATACTGGATGATTTTTATAATTATTAATAATTGAATAATCATTCAAATAAAAAAAAATCATTCTATCTGAGTGAATCTAGAGCGATTTTTTTTTTTTAGAAAAATGGGTATTTTTGAAACTGGAAATTTCGTGGTCTTTGGTAAACAAAACGAGGACAATTTTTCTCAAAATAAAGTATTTTAGCTATCATAATCCCATTTTTTGAATTTCAGTGGTTCATGAAACAGATTTCACAAAAAATGACCGCATTTAAAAAAAACAAAAACGTTTTTTTAGGCCTGAGTAAAGAAATGGAAAAATTTCCATCAGAAAGATAAAGTACTTACTAGAAGTAAGATATTTCGACTGTGAAAAACAGTATTTTAAAATCAATTTTCTTTCTTAATTCGTGCCTATCAATTTTGTAAATTTAGAAAGAACAATTCTCACGAATTTTCTACTTTTTATGGCTATAACCAATTTTTACCAAGTTTCTTAGATGTAAATTTGCCCTTTTCTCGAGTTTTGAAGAAAGAATGAAAAAGGGGGAGGGGTGTCAACCATGGACTAAAAAAATCACAATTCATTATGGCAACTTCTTGGGGCAATTCTACAAAAATTTTGTACCCAAATCCATCAAAATTTGAAAAAAGTTACAAAACTACTCGCTTTCCAATAAAATTTTCCACTTGGAAAATGAAGGGAAAATGCTTTCGCAGTTCTGCCAACCTCACACAATTTCAAAACTGCCAATCAGCTTCAACAAAAACAATAACACATACAACTCGGTTAAAAATAGTCTCATCGTTTCTGTAAATTTGGCGCACATCTTCCATCAAGCTGGGCAATATAGGTTCAATTCATACTCGAAATAATCGTATTTGAACGCAATAACCGATATATTTTTCACCGCTGACGTCATAAAACACACCATTCCGAGTCGACGATATGATTTTTATTGCCAGATTAATACGACGAGTCGCCGTGGTACATGAAAAATCGCATCCAAAATAAACCATTGGTCGTTTCTCTAAATACCCTACATAATTACGTATTATTACGATTGGTCGCGTCGTATTGATCGAATTTCTTCTCCATTTCGAACCCAGGTAATGATATTTTCGCCTACACGAGTAATAATATTTATACGGTCAATGCGGACGAAGAGTAATCACCATCGACGAAAGGAAGGAAATTTGCAGTACATAAATGATAAATAAACTCGGCTAATTAAAATGATCTGTTTTTTTTTCATAATCGAATTAACACAACAACGATGGTGCGATGTACGCGTAATACGGTAATTGACGTAAGTAAATTACGATGACGTGCACAAGTCGACGTTATTCGCACACGACTGGAAGTGGAAAGGCCATTTTGACGAGTTACGTTGAACTTTACATTACGTATGATTTAAAAGGTTACATTGAATCGGCACCGCAAAAGAAAAAAAAATTGCGTAAAATATTCTTGTTATTTGCGACGAACGAATAGGGTCGAGCTCGAGGGAAACCTTCAGCATTAGGAATAATTTTCGTTACGATGCGCAATTTTCTCGAGGAAAATTTTCCCCCAAAGAAAAATACACATAATCGTCGAATAGCGACGTTTTTGAAAAGCTTCGAAAATTTGTCTCTCTCCTTTTTTTTTTTTTCGCTTTAAACCCACACACATATGTACGGCGGCGTTTTTAACGGGTCGCGTAAAATACGCCGTCGCTGCGCCGCCACCGCGAACGTCAAAATAAGTAGGCAGATTTTACGTCATCGTGCGCCAACTTTTTCATCGTGTTATAAGTATGCTCGTAAAATTAATACGCTGGAGATACGACCGTCTCCGTTCCAATATGTACAAACTACAAAGTTAACTATATACACTGTGTATCTAATCTATATACTTCTACAGGATGTTCTTCAAGTCGATACCTTTCAAGTTGAGTTGGCAAAATGAAAACCTACGTAAGTGGTTCGAATTATTAATGAATTTTTACCATTGCTTTCGAAACAGAAGACGACGATACACCAAATTTTGATTTTCATTTAGGTACAGACAGAATGATCCCTCAAAAAATTTAGTCGACTATTTTTCACACTAATTTCATCACCAGCGGCAAGTATTTTTCCATTTTTGTGGTTTCCAAACAAGTGCAAATAAATTGAAAAAAAAATTTTAACCGGTTTCAAAAATATTCGATATTCATCAACAAGATGCTTTTCAAGTCCTGGTGTCCTAGTTGGTGTTCGTTCCGGGTCATTTAAAATAAATGGGAATCACTTAATTTTGAATGATCTGTTGCCCCTTCATTTTTGATGTTGGGCAAAAAGTCAAAAGAAGAAAATTTGTTCAGTTTTCAGAGAATTATCGATTTTCACGATTGAAAAAATTTTGAACTTGATTTTTTAAGAAAAAGTATTTGTCCTTTCAATTTTTAAAATGGGCAACGTTGTTCGTCCAAAGTTTGATCCAATCGGTTCTAAGGGAGTACTTACTTTTTCTCTCTGAATCAATTTGGAGAATCACAAATAAAAAGTCAGAATTGCATAACAGAAAAATCAGCAAAATGAGCAAATTTCCAAAGTGTATTCATTAATTTTTCAATAAAATTCAACTACTTACAAATTACCCAGTAAACTGAGAAGTGAATTCACTCATTTTCAAATCAGGTATCCAAATTTTTTCTTATTGATTTCTCATCAAGTGATAATTCTTCACAATTTTTTTTTCTAGTGAAATTCTGATGATGTAGAAGCAAAAGCGGTGAGAATTCGAGGAGAAATTGGGATGAGGAGTCAAATTTCAAAATTATCATTTTTCCCCAGACAAATTGAAAACTTCATCAGAAATTATTGATTTTCGACTGAAAAATCACTCAATAATTTTCAAAATGAAATACGATTTTTTCTTAGAAAAATACTGTTTGAAGAGCAAAAAATGCATTATTTTAACATTGGGCTCGAAGTCCCTAAGCGGGGAGGGGGGATTGAAGAGCAAAACCGGTCTTAAACAATGAGGGGGGAAGAGGGTTAAAAATTCAAAATTTTGATTTTTGAATCAACGTGACTAAGTAGACCAAGAAGTACATTTTTTTTTTTGCAAAATCAACATTTTATAGCTTTTTTACTTTCTTCTATTACAATTCACTTCATCTGAATTAAAAAACGTTATAAAATGGCGATTTCCTCGAAGGATTGTATTTTTTGCTTTACACATTCACTAAATAATCTCTAAGTCTGATTTTCATGACTTATGAATTTTTTGAAAATATTGGATTTTCAAGAATTGAAGAAAGATTTTTAGTTTGGAAGGGCCCGGGGGAATCACTTCTCCCCCCCCCCTCACTGCATAAGCCTGCTTATGTGTTGAAGGAATAATTTCTTTAAAATAAAGCCAAAAAAAAGTTTGGCAGTAAAAACTAATAATTTTAGGGTAAATATTCAACTTCTGAAACCGGTTCAATAGTTTCAATTTGTTGGGTAGCTTTTTTGAATCGGACGAAAATTGAAAAATTTATTTGATAAGTTTTCAGCTAAGGACTCACATCTTTATTCCAGAGACTCAACTTCAGGATCTGGGGTCAAAGCAACTTCAAAAATGGATTTACAGGGTAAAAAAGAAGTAAAATTTCGATATCTTAGTCAATGAAGTTGAAAATTTTCCAATCTTGGACTTACACTTTTCGAGTTTGGTGTCGAAGTGAATCCAAAAATTGATTCAAGGGTTGAAAGACCTTGATTATGAAAACGAAATTAAAACATTTTCAATTTTGGTCCCACTTTGAAGTGGTTTAATTTCGAGTTTGAATTTGACATCATGTAATAGTATTTCCTAAATTTAAAAAATTAAAAATGATTGCTGTTTACTGGAATTTTCTAGTCATTTTCGTGTAATTTTTTTGCTTAAAATTTCCCCCAAAAAAGATCTGTTTATTAGCACCAATTTCCGAACCGTAAAACCGGTTCAGCACTTTATTTTCTTGGATGTACGCAAAATTAAATTCAGCCACTCAAAAACTCAGCCTTTTACCCGCAATTTTCCATCACCATAGCAACAATATCGACACCATATCCACCAAAAACTCAACTCAACTCAACTCCACCATTTTCACTCAATTACGTCAGTGCAAAAGTTTAGTACTCTCATAGAGATAGATTTTCGATACACCCGGTACATCCACATATACGTCCTATAAACTATAAACTTCTAGCTCGAATACGATATACTTATCGAGCCAACCTCGAAATCGTCTACCCATAAAAAGGTCAATGCCGAACCCTCCCCCGCACACCCCTTTCTTTCGCACCGCGCTACCAAAAAGTAAACATTCACGGCTGTCAATTTAGACGACGACGACCACGTTTTTCGTTCTACGTAACACGAAATTTTCCTCTGTCCCTGCGCCAATATCGCCGACTACCGCGCCTTTTTCGAACAGGTGAAATTTGTCGATCAAAAGCCACGCCAACGATACAAACACAGCCGCGATACCAACGTAGGCGTTCAACTACATACGCGTCTTTTTACCTATACTCACTTCCCTCGACCCTTTTTATCCACGACCTTGCGAGCTTGCGAGCTTTTTATACAGCAACGACGACGACGACGTGGCGTTCAAATGTAAAATTTAATGAGTCTCGAGTAAATCGAATGTTTACAATCGAACGAAAAGGGACCCTTTTAAAGGTGGTCTTTTTCGTCCCATGTATATTGCCTCTATTCAATTTATGCACGCTGTATACAAATAACGCTTCATCGTGATTAATTCGATATCAACACTTAATCGAGTAGTCCCTCGTCAAGATGACAAAAATTTCCACCAAATGGGTACTTTTCCATTTTAATATCCAGTTTTAATGAAACGTTCGAATTAAATTAGGTTTGGGTTAATTTGCCGTTGGCCGGGTACAGCATCAGCTATTTTCCTACGCAGAGAAATTAATTGTGAATTAAAAGGGGTGAATAGGTGCGGAAAAGAAGGAGTTTACACCTTTATAACAATTTTTTCCTTACTTTAGAATTTAGGTCAACTGGGAAATGCTCAAAATGCTGCATAAATAAATCTTCAGCAAAAAGGTAAGAAAAATAAGTTGAAAAAAAAAAATTGAAAATGAGCATTTGAACAGAATGAAACAAAAAAGCAATATAAACCAAAAAAATTGAAAATTGAAATTCGTCCACATTTGTGTCAAAATGGTCATTTTTTAAATAGGAAAGTTCTGATATGAAAATGACCATTTTTGAATGCCAAAAATGACCATTTTTTTAAATGTCAAAAAGGCCACTTTTTAATACCGGACTATTTTCAGGTCAAAATAACCAATGTTAAATGCCAAAATGACCATTTTTCAATGCTAGACTATTTTTATGTCGAAATTATCATTTTTTGACTATTTTTTCAGGTCAAAATGACCATGTTTTGTTATAATTACCCACCATTTTTTTTTGTCATAATGATCATTTTTATATTATTCACCTCACGCCACGTCAAAACGACAATTTTTGTTTCAAAATTATGATTGAAAATAAATTGTTTGAAGCAACATGTCTAACATACATAATAATTTTTTCTGAAAATTTAAATTTCACATTAATTTTTTATTGATTTACAAAAACTTTGATGCAGCCTTAAAATTCCAAATTCCATCAATAAAGCCTAATATTGAAAAAAAAAAGTTTTGGAAAGGATAATTGCGATTATTTGCCATCTTTGTTCATAGAGCTACTTATTCGATCCTTCCTAACGTGGATATTTTCTTCAATTTTATGTTCCAATTTTTTCAGCAGAAAATTTTTTCAACTCACTGTTTTCAATTTTTTCTCAACAAAAAAGGTTTTCTCAAATTCATTTTTTTATTACAAAATAATTTCAACTTTTCAGCTCAAATTTTGCCGTCAAAATTTTTCTCTTCTTTAGACTTTTCCCCGGATACTTCCAACTCAAAATTTGATCAACTCAGAATTTTAAATTGGAAAAAATTATTAAGTAAAAAATTGGAAAAAATTCCCAGTAAAAATATTATAGAACAAATTCCTGAGTAGAAAGAAAGTTTGATTCAAGTTGAAAAAATTGGAGAAGAAATTTCAAGAGCTACAAAAACGTTCAAAAAATGAAATCTACTTAGCTGAAAAATTTTCGAGCCGAGAAAAATTTGAAACCCCTTCTGCCGGAAAGAAGTTTGAAAAAATCTCGAGCTGTGAAAAATTCCAAAAAAATGAAATAAAAAAATTTAAACAAGATTATTTTGTGTTCAGAAAAAAATTGAATTTTAAAACATTTGAATTCAAAAGAAAAGTGTTCATAAATATCTGGAGTTGGACTTACTCTCAAAATTAGGTCACAATTGAAAAAGAAAAGAAGTACCTACTAGTTTTTCATTTTTAAAATCTAAAAACCTTTTCCATTACTGAAAATACCACAAATACAGCGCCGGTATTTTTTCTTAAAATTCGAAACAATTCTGAAACTCCAGTTGAGAGATTTTCCCAGCAAAAATTTCCACTAACCAATTTTATAAAGAGAAATTTCAAGTCTAAAAAATTTAAGATTCGATATACTTTTATTGATTAACTCCTCCCCCCCCCCCCCACCTAAAAAAAATACGATGAACAAATCCACTCAGCTGTCGCTTTATTGCTCCACAATCGAACAAAAGCACGAAAAAATAACTTGAAGACTTAATCATCATTATCATTAGAAAATTCCCCTAGATATGCTCGATCGACTTTAAACTATAATAAATACAGCAATTAATTATTCTCGTCCACAACTTATCTCTATAATCATTATTCCGCGATTCCGAATGAAAACCCGAATCGTTCTCGAACTGAATTAAAACAAATATACCGAGATTCCGTCATTTTTTTCGAAGAAAAAGAAAAACAATCTCGTTCAAAGTACACTTATCGTTTATCACTGTCATCTAACTTCGAATCTAAGTTAACAAAGGTCGAAAACCTCGGAAAAAACTTGAAAATTGATAAAAATAATATCGATAATTATTACGCGGACATTTACGAAAAATGACGTTATCTTCATTATCTCACATCGTACCCTAGTGAGAAATTATTCGAATCGATAACCAGCTTACACGTAATTACGAAATAATTGAGATGAAAAAAAAAACCATCACGACGAAGCGATCTAAATCTAAACCCATCCCAACCCCCTTCAATTTCGTGGTATTTTCATTAAACAGACAACGACTCTACGACGAAGAAAGCACGAGAGGAAAATTTTCTCACCCTTTTGCGTTGGTAGGTTGGTACCGATGTCGGATGAGTAGCCCAAGCCCAAGGGTAATCATCGCACGTGGGGGTTGCTGAAGGGATCCGCACAGAAATATCGGCTCGTATTTCGTTGAATGGCGCCTTGTTCTTCGATGCCCCCTGCCCCCCTCCTCGGCCCAGTCGACGTTCTACGTATTGCGAGCTTTTATGACGCGCATATAAACCGTCGTCAGTTTCCATTCACGGCTTCGAATTTCCATTGAAAAAGTTACTACGACGTTGTTGCGTCGCGCCCGCGCCCGCGCTATTCCTATTCGTCGTCGTACAGTGTATGACCTCATCGCGGATAAATTTTACTCGATTTGTAAATTTCTCGCAATGGTAACGCGACTACCGACGACGTAGTTGTAGTAGGAGTATGGTACGTAGTACGTACATTACATGCACACGAAAACTAAAACTCGAGTCGATTATGTAGACAATGTGTGGTAAATACACGAACGTAAACAAATACACCACACGCTGCACGCTATACCACCGTATACATATACAAGATACTTAGCTTACTACGCCACCAATTTGCAGAAGCCTAATTGAGGTATTACGTAATGGTAGGCAACCGTGCATACAATACAATGTACGTCTACGTATGCCATTTCCCTACAACGGCCCGTAAAAGTCACCAAAGTCAGAGCCAATATTCCACTTAATTTTTCATTAAACAAACGTAGGTAGGTATCGTGCATGGCAGGGCATCAAAAAGCACTACGTAATCGAAATAAATAGCCACTAGAATTGGATGGCATTGGAGGGGAGAAGGGAGAAATTTTTTTTGAAAATTTGCGAGTCACGAGAAAGTTAGGATTTTGAAACTCTGAGGAGTGAGGACACTTGGAAATTTTGCAGAAATCAGTCGTCAAGAACTGAAAAAACAATTTCTCAACGCAGATAATGATGAAGAGGGAGGGGAAGGGTTAAAAGAACGATTACTCATAACTTTGTTTAAATTGCTTAGTTTCATTAATTGAATTAATGCTCGAGTGGAAATTACTTAGGTATACCCACTAATAAGATATTACACAAAGTTACTTTTCAAGTAAAATTCCATAGCAGTGTTTTGGTACAAAGTCATGAATTTGGTAAGCAGTCGAGAAACCCCCGTAATTTGAATGATGTCATGAAAAATTCGACATTCTAAATCTAAAACGAACTCGTGAAAAAATATTTCTGCGTTTCGAAGAGGCAAAATTTTACCAAAAGGCAAAACAGGATGAGATGGTGTTTTGGCTCAGATATGAATTTTAACAAAACGTACCCCAAAAATTCAGTCATGATGAGGAAAAATTTTAACAGAAACGTTGGACCTCAAGAACGAGTGTTTATAGGGGGAAGGGCCAAAATGTGTTTTTTAACCCTATCTTTTCGTTTTTCATCAAAAGTAGTGAAAAATTTCGGGTTTTTCAGATTGATTTTAGAAGGTCAGATGATCAAAAAATTTTAAAAATTTTTGGACCAGTTATGACGTTTTGAAAACCTTGAATGGCTATTTAAAAAGAGTTTTAAAGATAGGTACAGAAAAATCACGTCAACATCCATAATAAAATGGAAAGAATACGGATTTTTCTGCTCTTCAATTAAAAGATTAAGATTAACCATTAAAAAAATGTATGAAAAAAATTCAAAACTTTCATTTTTTATTTAGAAAGTAGAACAGGTTGAAAATTACCAGAAAAATCTCAAATTTTACCGCATCATTTTGAAATCGTCTTATAAAAATTTCTAACAGAGGCCCATTAAAATATGTAAGTATACAATCCAACTTTAAGATAATCGAAATAAAAAAACAGCCACATGGCTTGAAACTTTGGCCTCCGAAGTTGTCATCACTTTTTATAAAGAGGCCTTTTATAGCATTAAAACACATGTAATCCTGGACACAGAAACCGCCCCCAGGCGTCTCAAGTGTCAAAACGGTACGTTGAGAAAATGGTAGGGAGGAAGATGAGGGTGTCATAAATTCGTGTTTTTTTTTTTTTTTTTTTTTTTTGAATTTCAGAAAATTTGCTTCGAGATTTTCCCTCGATTCCACTTTTTCTGAAATGTCCAAAATCAGCATCGACTCAAAAACCGATTTTAGACATCCAAGGCTGGTTTCTATGAATCCAGGCTCACATATGGGAAACTGACTTGAATAAAATGTGTCACTCTCCCTTCAATTTGAACACAGCGTACCAAGAAGACCAATTTGAATAATTTGGACATAGTGTCCCAAGAAGGCCTATTTTTGATAATTTGAACATGGTGTCCCAAGAAGGCCTATTTTTGATAATTTGGACATGGTGTCCCAGAAACATTCGTGATTTGTACATAGACCAAAAAAATGAATTCAGGCAGGGTTCCAAAAGCATGATCAATTTGAACTCTGACAATTCATCCGAACTGTCCGTTTATCAGGTGCATTGTCTGAATTGGTTTTTTCTGTGATAATAATCTAAATTACCTACTTCAAGTTTTTTTAAGACACTACGTTGAATTTTTTTTTTTTTTTTTGGGGGGGGGGATGCTAAGAAAAATTTCTGGCAGGGGTAGTTTGGATACACAGGATGTTCATTAAATCTAAAAAATTGATATTCTTGCTATTTTCAGGATTACTTTTGTCATTTTATACCACTTTTCTTCCTTCAAATTTGCTCTAAAAAATCCACTTTTGGTACCCTTTGATTAAAAAACCAAGAAAGAGCAAAATACTTTTTAAAAATTCTTGTTTTCACTTTTCAGAATAAAATTATGGTAATTCTCGCTATTTTCTAGTTTCCTTGCTTGCTGCTAAGGTAAAATTTCACCATTTTTTCCTTGTTTCGCTTGCCAATAGACAACTCGACAAACAAAGTTCCAAAACCATTCTAAATTTGGACATAGTGTCCCAAACAGCAATTTTAGATGATTTGGACAAAGTATTTCCGAAAAAAAACCCTTAACCTTGCAAAATGTCATTACAAAATGACATTTTTTCAGATTTTTAAAAACTTGAAAAATCGAAGTTCAGCGTCTTTTTAATTTTTTCCTCTTCCCTTTACACCTACAGTTCGGATTTTGGATTATAAATCAACTTTGTGACTGGATTTTGGATTTGAAATCCTTTTGCTCCAGACCCTGCCAATTCCTCAATGACAGGAAATTGCAACAAAATAATGTTTTTCAATTTTCAGTGATTTGAGGACTTGAGGACGATCACAGTCCACAATTTCTCCGAAAGACATCATTTTCTCACAAAAACCATAAAGTTAAAAAGACAAGGTTACCAAAAAAAAAAACTGAAGAAAATTTTTTCACAGAGGCAAGTCGACCTACTCAGCCATATCAACCTATCCTCTGATAATTACCAATTACGAAAGAGGCGGGCATAAATAGGCAACCGTACCTACTACGTAGGTAAAATCGCAAACAGCGAAGTCAATTTTCATGGCATAAGGCGATGCATTAGAATAAACTGCATTACGCAATTGAAATACCGGTATACGTAGGTATGCACATGCATATGCATTAAGCGTACATAAGTAGACATCATGACAAGTTCACGGTGAGATTTTCATACACAGAGACATCGCGAAACGATAATATTACCAAATGGTCGGGGCATCATCGCATGGTTGATGCGCGTTCAGTCTTATCACTTGGATAGCGTCCATAAAGCGCGCCCGCGTCGCGCCATATCTCTGTATAAATTTTACAACACGTAGAAAATATATACTACGTCGTATTTAGCTCGCCGCGCGCGCGCCCGCCCGTCCCGCATCGTCCGCCTCGCTCGGCAAGTAGGTATACTAAATACCTACCTAATGTAAAGTATATATACCCGCTGCTGAAAAAGAATCAACTACGTCATAACGCCATCGCCATCGCCTCCATCGCGTCGCAAAAACTTTTCAATAAGGAAAACCGAAACTGCTGCCGCGGCCGCGGCCGCAGCCGGTACCGGAACCGCACCGATCCCGCCGTTTTTTCGGGCTCCGATGCGCGCGACGGCCACGTACAAAAATGTCGAGAGAAAAAATTGCGACTCGATGAGAAAATTCTGCGAAGAAGCTCTACTTCAAGCAGGGAGCTTTTTTGGCTCTCCTCTTCCTGTCTCTTTCTTTCTTCCTAATTTTCTCGCAAGTACTTGGCCGCTCGGTACGCTCTGCATACACGTAAATACTTGTATTGTGTATATATTTACGAAAAATAACACACATATGAACTCACACAAACGTAGAAAGTCGTGACCTTAGCTAACGCTTACGTACGTACAAAATTCGGCGTTGGGAACGTATGTGTGAGCGGTCGGACGTGCGGCGGGCGCGCCTCGCGTCGTCGTCCACGACAACGGCGACGACGAAGGTAAACATCAACAAATTTGATGAATGAACTTGGCCTTGATTAGTGAAAAAACGTGTTTTCTGCGCGAATTTTACCCGTAAAAACAAACGCAAACGCGCGCGTAAACGGAATTTCGCCCCGGCCATTTGGCGCGGCAAAACAATTCGCAGGTGCCGATAACGTCTCCCGATTGCGGTACACGTAATCGTATACTCTATCTCTAGTCATCCCCCACTCCCCACTCTCGTCACACCTCATAACATAACCAAGATACAAGTTCAACGACGAAGAGGGAGGGAGAAGTTGCCCGAAAGCTGAACTGATATGAAAAAAATTCATAATCATTTGCCAAAAAAAAATTGCAAAAAATGTCATTCCCACAAATCATTTTTTGTCATAACCTTTTTTGAGAAATGAAGAAAATGCAAATCCACCTTCTGATGGGCAAGTTTCCCCAGATCTCGTAACGTCAAATCTACAGCCATTCGTCTAATTCTCCTTTGTCAGCAAAACTCATAGGGGGCCAAATGGAATATTTGATAGGTCAAAATTAACCTGAAGCTTTTTTGAAAAATAGATATCCCTCAATAAGGGCCAGAAAAGCAGAAATTTAGAAAAAGTTATCAAGAGTAGCACTTGTGCAAGGATACAAAATTTTGAGGTCGTCAAAGTGAACCCTGGGGGATGGTGAAGAGGTCAAAACCTATATTTTGCGAACTAAAGTTCTCATTTTGAACCCATTTTTTTGCCTTGAAGGCTCATCTTTCATTTTGGGGCGAAAATAATTTTTAAAATGTTTCAAGTTTCCCATTCTGAGGGTCAAATTGTGGGTTGAAATTGGAAATGGTCAACCTTAAAAAGGGATACGGAGGATCGAAGAACATGGATTTTGATACCTCACTCGGTAAAGTTGAAAATTCCTGCTAATCAGTAAAGAATAACTGATTCAAATAGTGAATTTTGATTACTGAATCAGTAAAAATTAATTGACTGATCGAAATCAGTCAAAATTTACCGATTCCTATAGTGACTTATTTGAATCTATCAATTTTGACTGATTCAAATTAAGAGAGTAGAGATTAAATAAACCCAAAAATACATAGATTCAGGAATGAAAATTTTTTCAAATTTCGGTAACACATCTCCCCCTACTCCATCGTGAAGGCCAACAAATCAAAAAATATACGATACATCATTAGAAAAAAATGAAAAATTTTGGTTTTATCTTCGAGGGTCAACTTTTGAGGTTCAGGGTTAAAATAATAATTCCAGAATTTAAGAGCTCTAAAAACCCCGTAAGAGCATTTTTCAGCAACATGTTTTGAGTGCTTTCACTCAATTCTTGTTGCTTTCTAAATTTGAATTACTTAGTCAAAAATGACAAAATTGATAATGATAAAAGATAGAATCAACTCACTCTGATTTAAATCGACAGAATTGAGCCACTGCACTGTTAGAATCAGTGAATTTTCATTACTGAATCAGTAAAAATGAAGAAAATTCACTAATTAAATCATTAAATTTTGACTGATTTCAATCAGTCAATTAATTTTTACTCATTCAATAATCAAAATATTTGAATCAGTAATTTTTCACTGATTGACAGTGAAATGTCACTGATTAACAAGAGAATCAGTGGAATTTGATTCCACGTTTTTTCACAATTTTCACGATTTTCATTTTTTTAGTAATTTTTTCGAAAGTCATATGTATTTTGAAAATAATTCAGAAAATGGCAAGTTTAAATTGTACGTAGATGGTGAAAGTACATACTTGAGAAACTCAAAAATCATGCATCCGTTTATTGCCTCGCAGTGCTTCTCAATTTAATGAGTTTAGAGTAGTTCAATCTAATTTTCCACCTGGCCCTTTGCGGAGTCCTCAAAAAGACAAAAACTCCCAGGTATTAACCACAAAATCTTGAGATTTCTTGGGATTGCAATTGGGTATGATTTGGAAAACATTTTCAACCTGTTTTTTGATAAACCTTCCTCCAGATTGACGGATTTGTACAGCGTGCTTCTCCCTCCAAATAACGCCAGTTTATGAGCATTGAAATTTTCTCACATCAAAAAAAAAAAAAGATATAATAATTTTAGAAAATGGAAAAATTGTAACTTTTCAGAATCTTCGTCGAGATTTTCACAAAATTACAGAATTTATCGCAATTCTCAGAAAATTCTTGAAAATTATACAACTCGAAGCACGAATCGGTTCACCTCATTCGACTCAGCTCACTTCCTCACTCCAAATTCTGCAAACACTTCGTATCATAAAACCAACATAACAGCACAACTCACCTAGCTTGGAAACCGAGTAGCGGTGAGTCAGGGAAGAGATCAACGGTTTCAGAAATCGAAGAACTTGGACTAACATTAGTTTCAGCGAGACCATTTCGTAAAGCGTCCACCTTCTTCTTAACGCGACCGCGTCGTTTTTCAAACTTGGACGTTTCCATCGAAGTGGCCCTTCGACGCGTCGATTTGCCCGGCTTGGCGTCCGGATTCAGCATCCACCACGATGACTTGCCGGTGCCTTCGTTTTGTACGCGCATGAAGCGGTTATGCAACGATAAATTATGCCTTATGGAATTCTGAAACATAAAATACAAAACGTGTAAACACTCGTACGTGAAATATAGCTCAATTTATATTGTTCCATCGTGCCATAATCTAATGAGATATGGCAGCGAATGTGTACTTTGTACGATTGTACATCTATAGTACGTACAAGTAGCATGTAAACGTATTTGCGAACATGGATCGAGGTCGTCACTCGATTCGTGTCTACTCGATCGATACCTCCACGTGCTAATTCCATAAATTTCCAGCTTCGCCAATTACCACCAGTTGCATTTCTTACGTTAAAAATATGCGGACAACGTATCCACTCGAATACACATTGCACATGTATAATCGTACACACAATTCTCTCTCTCTCTCGGCTCGGCTGTCTCCCAAAAGCTCTCCAACATGTGCGTGGGTATATTTCCTAATAATTAAAGCGTACGAATGTCCGAGCTGTCATCGTCATCGCATCGTCGCCGTAATTCATTATTCAACTCACGTACTCGAACATTCGTGTATCCGATTCAAACATAAACAGAAGCATACACAGCTCCCACCCGATAAATATTCCAAGACCCAGTATCAATTTGATAAAAAATTTCAATTCGCTGGCTGCAACGTTGAAAAAACATCCACCCGAGATCCGAGATCCGTTTGGAAATTTTCAGCCAGAAATGACGACATCACGCATCTACATCCTTCCCTTCAAATTTTCTACGCAATCATGTTCTGCACCGCGTGCTATCGTCTTGTAAACTTGAAAATTCCAATTCCTCTATGTAGATGAATTTTTTTGCTCACTTTCGACGTACGGCGAGTCGACGATACCACGAAGTACGCGGTTTTGTTTTGGTAAATAAAAATCTCGCGCTTATTATCGCATCTAAACCAACGTGTGAGTAATACCGCAAGTTTTTTTTTATTTTCGAATTTTTTTTTTTTGCAAATTGCGTCTTATGAGTATATTTACGTAATCGTTCTACGACACACCTCTCCATATCAAACGTGGAGCTGAATGTAAATTTGTTTACGTCCCTATCGCCAAAGCGATTTCGGTTATCTTTTTTTTTCCTTTCAAATTACCTACTCTTTTTTTTATGCATATTTTTTTCGTCAATGTAAAAGAGAAAGAGGTTTTGAGAGAGGGGCCAGGGGGAAAGTTTTTCGTATCGGTGCCGGAACTGACGTAGTGTTATTTTCGCACTAACGGCAACGTGTACACTTACCTACGCCACGCCAGCGAGTTCGGATTTTTTGTTTTCGGTGCACGAATTCTCGGTAATTTTCGAGCAAAGCTGCGTTTCGAAATTAATTTTAATCGAAGTTTTTTTACGCGAGGAATTGATACAGACGTCGAAATAAGTGCTCCGAGGTTTCTGATAAAATTTCCTATGTCGAAATTGCACAACTTTTTAGAATTTACGCGGGACTTTGGCTGAGATCTTTTCATCCCCCCACCCCGTTAATTCTACGAAAATTTTTTATAAACCTGGTTCGATTTTTTTCGTTAAAATTCGTCAATACAAAACAACTGGTCGTCAGTTCGGTTTTTAGAAATCATTTTCCTGACTTTTCTAGCAACTTGTCGGAAGAAAGGGAAGAGGCGAGGATGAAATTGTTTAGAAAGGGACGTTAAAATGCTAAAATTTCATCATGTTTTTGACATTTCAGTCTAGGAGAGATCAAGATTATGAATTCGTTCACTTTTTATGCTTGAAGCTTTCCATGGCTGAGTAAAGCAAAAACCATTGGGAAATTTTTTGACTTTCACATTCACAAAAACGAAATAATTCATTTGCCAAATTTTTTCTCAATAATCCCATAATTTGGAGAGTAAATTTCAGATTTGTTTTAGCACATGGAGGACCTGACAGACAGCTTGTTTACTTCTTGAGCTGAGTTTTAAATACAAAGGGACAAAGAAGTGTTTTTTTTTTTTTTTTATTCCAATCACCATTCTCCTCTCATTTTCAGTCCACCTGATTAAAAACCTACATGCCGAGAAATGAAACATGATAAATTTTATGAGAATTTCGATATTTCTAAAATTTTTCTTTGGCAAAACTAACATTTTTTAATTCTCCATACAACTTTTGAAATTAGTTACAGTTTATAGAACGTTCGAAAAAAAATAATTTCAAAAAAAAATGCAACAGTTTTCAACACGAAATTTTCAAGTTGGAAAAAAATGTGATAAAAAATCTAATTAGGAGAAATTACCCAATTGAAAAAAATTATATCAATACCGGTTGAAAAATTCAAGTTTTAATTGAAAAATTCATATTCATATTTTCAATTATTTTTTCGGTGAATTTCCTGAAATCTAACGAGGAGGTACCAAATTTTAACTTTTAAAAGAGGCAAAAGATGACCAAGCTTTTTCCTGGAATTTTTCAGATTTTTGCAACTTGAAGCACGACTCTTGCCACTCTTTTAACTCGAAACCAAAATTTTTCAAAAAAACAGGTTATCACGATCTCCAAACTACACCCTAAAAAAATCTTATATCCAAAATTTTGGATGTCAGAGTTCAATTTTCCAAATACGGTCAATTTTTGAAACTTCAATAACATCTCACCGTCCTGAAGAATATTTATAAGCTTAACCCAATTAACGAAAAATCTGAAATTTGGTATTAGGTATACCCTCAATTTCAAGTTCCCGAATCGATTGGAAACGAGTTTGAAACATCTAATAAGCTTCCAAAAAAATTTAAACTTTTCAGATTTGAAGAAAAGTTTATAAAAATGGAACTTTCAACACCAATAATATTGCGAATTATCCAATTTAATGGCTCAGCCTAGGTCGAAGACAAAGTTTCTACGAAATGTGGTGTTTTTTAGAAAAATTTCCCAGAAAATTTTCAACCAAAAACATGGATTTGAACTGGGAAACATCATCAATTTTGTAAAATTGGATTTTGATTGATCAAATTTAGGTCAGCAATATGAGTAAAATTTTCTGAAAGCTCCAAAACGTTTTGAAATCACTGGGAATTTGAAAATAAGATATTTTATTTTGAATCAGTAAAAAGTCACTCATGAATAGCTGGAATTTCAGCATAGGAAAAATCAGTGAAATTCTTTGACTTTCCACGGATTTTTGCGCTGATGTTTCAAAGAAGTTCATTGATTTTTCAAAGGATTTCGCCAATTTTTTAGGACATGTTGGAGATTTTTCTGGCTTTCCAAGGAATTCTAACTGATTTTTCACCACTCTTTTAAACACTGATCTACATTATAGTACTGCGCTGCAATTCTTACTGTTTTCCTGATTTTTCGTCATAAGTACATACGTATTTTCAAAAATTTTTCAAGGCGATGAGATAATTTTGAAATTTCAAAAATTCACTTCAATTTGAAAAATGAACTTCAGCACCTGAAATTATAGATAACGTACTTTCCATTTATTTTCGTTTTTGTTCAAAATTTTAGATGCTTCAAAATTGGGATACCTTCCTGGAAAGTATAAATCTATCGTTTGAATTTGCTATCTTTTAGTTCTTTCTCTGAAGTAGGTATTAATATGTCAGTTCGATTTACCAAAATTCACCATAAAAATTCGTAATTCGTAAATAAAAAAATATTATCCCACTCGAAAAAATTTTCTCACACCCTCTTACCAAAAACTCACTCTTTCAATTAATGAGATTCTAACGTACCCTTCAGAAATCTTCCCTTTCATTTCTGATTAGAATGTAAATTTCAACATTTTCATAACATTTCATCTGAATAACTCTACTTAGGTATTCCTTTTTACTTTCATTGTCTAAAGAAAAATAAAAAAAAAAGAGCAAAAGCTGAGTAAAAATGGCGTACAAGGAGAGACAACGCGTAGGAAGATTTTACGCCATTAGACATAGAATTCCACTTTTCGAAACAAAGCGAGACAGGAAAACGAAACACTTTTACGATGAATGGAATCGTCGGTAAAATTCGGATCGACGCAGAAGAAAAAATTCCTTCGACGACTTACGTAATGAAAATTCTTTCAATTTTATTCGTCGGGTCCCGGGTACCTTTTTTTTTTTTGCAAAAAGCTTTCAAATGAAGCACCTAATGCGCGTTTAATTTCGCTTGTGACATGGTGTCGTAACATCGAAATTGGAAGTGGACGTCGTAATATTACGAAATGGTGCGGCGTCGCGTTATAACCTCGGTTAATATTCCACTTCCTATGTAACCCTGTGGTTTTTTTTTTCAGTGAGCATCGTGTGAAGATAGACAGACATGCAGAACTGACAAAGTTCCGGGTCCTAGGCATCGATGCTGAACAGTGGCATACGCATTTTCAGTAGCAAAAGAAAAAGAATCATAAATGATGTCTACTGGATTGAGAAAACGAAAATCCATGTTATTTTCATGTTTTTAATGATTTTCATGCCAGGTAGACATCATGTTATAATAAAAATTTTGCTAATTACAGTAAATTATCGTAAATATTTCAGTAATTATGGTAAATATTTTAATAATTACGATAAATTATTATGAAAATATTTTAATAATTACTGTAAACTATCGTAAATATTTCAATAATTACGGTTATTTACCGTAAATGACCGTAAATATTCTAATAATTACGGTAAATCACCATAAATATTCTAATAATTACGGTAAATTACCGTAAATATTCTAATAATTACGGTAAATTACCGTAAATATTCTAATAATTACGGTAAATTACCGTAAATATATCAGTAATTACGGTAAATTACCGTAAATGTTTTCATGATTACGGTAAATTACCGTAAATGTTTTCATAATTACGGTAAATTACCGTAAATGTATCCGTAATTACGGTAAATTTTCGTCAATATTTCAATAATTACGATAAATTACTGCAAATATTCTAATAATTATTATAATTTATCGTAAATATTCTAATTTTAAATTTATTGACTACATCATTTTCATTTTGATTTAAATTTTGATCTTTCTTTTTCGGATCTGAGCCATCGTTTTTTGGCTTATTTCTATCGACAGTTTGATTCAAATTTTGATATTTTTTATTCGAGTCGTTCGCCCTACCAAAGCAAAGCGAGAACAGAATTGAAGTTGAAAAATGATTCAAAGGCAATTCTTCAATTCAAAAATTGAGAGGCAAATGTTAAAAATTCACGTTTTTGGAGGAAAATGATCAAAATGCAAGCTATTTACTGACATTCACGCTATTTTCATTCAATTCATGATTTTCATGCCCGATGAACACCAAGAGAATCGAGATCGCGACACAATTCGCCAAATCTTTCCTTTTCTCCTCTCCACAACCACACACGTGCTCACTCCGCTGGCCAAAAAAAGAAAAAAAACTGGTAGAAAGAAAAAACTGCGCATCTCGAGAATGCAGGTCATCATCGGACGTCCACATTTACTACGTAAAATATACAATACTACGACCCATACACGTAGATATCGACGATTATCTGCGGAATGAGGGCGGCGGGACGCGGGAGGGTGATGGACGCGAGTGCCATCCGTTCTCCGCAGAAACTGGCGGATCGACGATACGAAACCATAGAGAAACCAGTTCACAAAAACCTATGCCATAGGTACTAGGTAGTCTAGGTAATCGGCGCGTATTACGACCTTCAGCTCGGCGTCTTCCAGTTAGCCGGGGCACGGGTTTTCCCAGACGTGACCAGCGCATTCCTCGACCTCCGCACCGCTCTGGAAAACCTGACCATAGATTTCGATCGTCTTCCCGCTGCTCCTCGGATCCTCTTCGGCGGCCGTTCGATATTGCGAAATCGTCGACCGTAGTGACCGCTCCGCCTCGCCACCGCGGATCGTAATTTACCACACGTTAAATCGCCCGCTGCCTTGACAATGGCAATCACGCGTAATTACACCGTCGCCCGTAATTATCCGCGTAGTTTTTTTTCCGTTCCGTTTCGATTTCGTTTTCGTAATCGTCTGCGCTGTCTTTCGAAAAAAATTATACTATTCTGGTTCCTCCTCCGCCCCATCAACGTCCAAATTATAAAGCTCGATTGCGATGGACGTACGATTCGCGTAATTATTTCCAAGATACACCTCGAACACGTACGGGCGAAAAAAAATTCGCCGTAGATCGTGCCCGCGCGTGTTTTATTTATAGAAAATTCCCCGTCCCGCGCGTCCGTCAGGCTCACGCCTTCCCATCGCGCGTACCTCTTCTATCTACGGCATGGCATTACCGATCGAGTATTCGCGATGAAAAAAAATTCCGTCAATATCAAGGTCGACGTTGTATTTCAAAGAAGTCAAATACCTATTGAAATTTGACAGCGGTAGTCCGCAGTCGAGTCGCGGCTGCAGAGAAAGAGAGGAGAGATGAAAGCAGCTTAGCAGCAGGTCTCGACATAATGGCCGAATTTCTCCGCGGGCGATTCTTATCTACATTTAGATCGTACAGATATCGATCGGCACGTGAGTATTTACATTCCCGGTTTGATAAAGTAGCTAATTATCAAATTTGGCCATATTTTTATTGAGTAGTGCAGCGGGGTCAAAATTCTTACAATAGCGACGTAACATTAATGACCTTTTTTCATTTGAAAAAGCCAAAATTCTCAATTTGAGTTTTGGGTTAATTTTAGGAAGAATTTCTCTGAAAAATGGGAAAATTTTTCCAATTTTTTTCATGATTTAATCATTAATGACAATTTGCGCAAAAAAATTGGAGGGAAAATGCTAAATTATTCACAGCGATGAGGGCGTAAACTGTCAGGTGGAGGTGCATGCAAAAACTGTATCAGAAAACCCGACTGAATACCTACCAACTCTCGGATTCGATGAATATTGATATTTCGAAAAAATTCAGATAAATTTTCCAAAAGAAATTGAAATATTTTTTTAAATTATAATTTTTTTTTTTTAGAAAAATTCTTGATCAGAATAATTGAATGTTGAATAAATTCTCAATATGTACCAAAAATACATTGACTAAAAAATCAATACTTATTTAGTAAGTACATTTCTTTGGAATTCTTATTTAGGCTGAAATATGATCAAATTCTAGTGAAAAATTATCAGACTTGATAACAATTGGTTTAATTTAATAGAATGTATCTCCTATCTAGCAGCTGAAAGTGGAGAAAAAAATTTTCAAAGCCTCCAGAGTTTAAAAATTCGATGAAAAGCAGACACGATTTTTGATGTTCTGAAAATGGTAACGAGAGGAGGGCACTAAAAATTTTTAAACGAATTTTTGAGGTAAAAACTAAAAAGAAGTCTACAAATTTTTTCATTGCAGAATCTACCAGGCATAGGTGCACCTAGAAATTAATTTAGGAGGCTAAGAATTAAGGAAAAAATAGGGGAGAGGAGCCAAATTTCAAATTAGTCATTCTTCATTGATCTTTCAGCCCAAAGTCATCGATTTTTCATGACAAATTCGGAATCGGTTGAGGAATCAGTGATTTTTTTACTGGAAAATCATTAATTTTTATAATGAACTGATAAAACTACTACACAAGCGAAGCAAGGGCGATTTTTTTTTTTGAAAAATACAGTTTGAAAAGCAGAAAAATGCACTTTTTACATTTCTGCGTTGAAAAAACAGTTTTCTCGAGCTTTGAGGGGGGAGGGGCTCAAGCCCCCTGAGCTCTCTGGGCCAGGGGGAAAAATTTCAAATTAATCAATTTCCTCTGGTCTTTCAGTCAAAAATCATCAATTTTTTCTGACAAACTGAGATTTTATGAGGATTATCAATTTTGATTTGAACATTAAAAAGACTAAAATATTATGCCATGCCAGAGTGAAGCGAGGGCGAAAATTTTTTGAAAAAATTCTGTATAAAAAACAAAAAAATTCACTTTTACAATATTTTTTCATTTTTGCAATAAAAAATCGTTTTTCCAAGCTTAAGGGTGGGGGGCTCAAGTCTGTTGAGCCCCCTTGGGTGTGTCTATGATTTCAACTTTTCAAGACAACTTTTATCTACCACAAAAGTTCATCTAATCGTTGAAAAAAGCTGAAATTTGGTATATACCCTATATTTTTGATCCCTCGAATCTATTGGAAGCGGTTTTGAGGCGTTTCGAAGCTTCCAAAAAACTATGTCCGATCAATTTCTAAATTTTGCACCGTTGAAAATCTATTTTTGCAAAGCTTTACAGGAAGGGAAGCTGGAACCCTGTTGGTGCCTCTTTTGGATACGTCCGTCTTTAAAAACCTGCGAGGAAATAAAAATAAAACATGCCAATTATATTTCCCCTCAGCATAAGTGTGATTCATTGATCTCCAAGAAAATTTTGAAAAATGGGGGGAGGGGGGTTTAGCCCGGTATTCCTTCCTGACTCCGGAGAAATTGAGGATTTGGGGTCATTTTAGAGTTAATTATGAATTCGACTCTAGAATCAACTCTAATTTCTAGAAAACAACGTTGATGGACACCTGTCCCTAACAGACAGAGTGAACAAAACTTCGATTTTTCTCAAAAATTATAATTTCGCTCATCTCAAGGACATTTTTCGATGAATACCGTCACTCTTCTCCCTCCCTCCACTCCTCCCCATCTAAAAAATTTCTGCACCCCGTATCGTCGCTCAAAACACCTCAAAATACTCCCAACTCGAGGCAAATCCGCCAAACAAGAGAATCGCCTCGACTGCGACACCAACTTTGTCGCACACCAAAGTCATCGCTTGGTTTTCTGCACAGTACGCTGGTATACGACGACGAAAGAATGTCGACGAATAAAAAACTTCATTAACTACTCTCGGGGGCCACGTTAACCATTAATCTCTGTATACCAAGCGATGCCATAAGAACAGGACGACCATCGGCGCGCATACCGACAAGTATCAGACGCGTTTTCTATTCGACGATTAATCATCGCGAACGTTAGCGTCGAGTCGCATTCATGGAAACGAGCTTCGCGCGACACCGGCTCGGGGCTGCGGGCTGCGGCAACTCGACGCGGTTAACGCCTTCCCTGGCTTTTCGTACACGAGGCGATAAATCGCATCGTGGTGTAATCGTACTTAAATGGTCGGTAGGTCGTTACGAGCGTATCGCATACACGACACGATGACGTGCTACACAAATCCTCTGTATCACCCATTCGAAACACGATTATAGGCTTCAACCCCCTTAGAACTCGGGAGGCGAAAAAAAAATTGTACCCAGCGCCAGCGCCGCCGCCGTCATAAAACATACGTACACACTTCTACAACAGCATACACGTTACACACGTGTCAAGGACGTTCGTCAAACCATGAAGACCTCAATGTTGCGGCGCTGGCCATACGACGCGCGACGACCTTGCAAGTAGGTGTCGTTGAATGGCTATCGCGCCTTCCCAAAGGGGGGCATCGGGCCGACCAGCCATTATTAGCATTTTCAACGTGTCTTCAAACTAAACTTCCAACCATCATGTCGTAAAAAGCCACCTCGATCATCTTCCTCACACCAACAGGTATTTCTACCAAAAGACTCGTCTGGCAACGGCCATCAGCAGTAGCATCTCTCTACAGCTTCCGAACGACCTTCAGATCAAACAAACGTCCGGGAGCTTTACACGTCGCGAAAAAATGTAGGATTTCCTTTCGAAGGGAATGGGAAATTAGCACCGGGTTGAATCAATTCTCAAAATGCATTCTGCATAAGCGAATGATTGATGGAAAATCTCTCCACGGGTCGGTTCAAGGATACCACCTTAGGACTTGAATACGACTAGCATCGCAATTCGGTACATCAGCACGTCGAGTAGATCCACCGACCAGCTCGCCGTCTGCGGCGCAATTTTCGCAGCTATTGCGAGCCGCCCGCGCCCCCTTTCTCGTCCTCTCCAAACCATAGGATAATGTACTTTACAATTTGGCCACGTGCAATGAAATACCATACCTATACCAGTATTATAACTATAAAGAGAGGTAAACTCGACGCTCGAGGGGAATATACCAATGATACAGCGATATTTTGTTCTTTTCGTTTGCTATAAATCTATAAGTACGTGTACGAGAACGAGTATGAACGCGAAAAAAAAACAAAAGAAATTCCCCTCTCCCTTCGGTAATATCAAATACATTCTTTTTTTTTGCAAATACCTATAAAAATAAAATACCTGGTGTCGGTAGCGAAAAATTTTTACAGAAGTGAATTTTCCAATGGAATATTTTATTCGTCATTTCGACGACATTTTTTCGATACGAGAAATTTCGTATTTCATCGGCGAAATTGACATACCGCAAGGGATACGACCGTACATAAATGTCTGGTTCGATATATAGCCGTCCTTTATTTGTTTTCAATAATGGAGAGAAAAATCGAACGTAGAAAAATCAGGTGAAGAAATTCATGAAATTAAATTCTTGGGAATACAATAACAATCCGCAAAAATTGAAAGAATTCCGAACAGCGAACTTCTGCATTCGGATAATTTTTTTCATTATCTACAAAACTAATTTTGAAACTCCAACAAAATATTGGGAAAAAGATATGAATTATCTAATACATACAATCAAAAAGTGAGGCATATTGTACTACGTTGATTGAATAAGATTAAAATTGTTTCAAAACATTGAAAAATGAGACTCGTGTTAATTGCTATCAATTGGGACAGCTGTCCCGAGCTGAATAAACAATGATTGAAGGCGGGAAAATTGATCCTGAATAATTGCAAAATGGGATAAATATCCAGAAAGGATTGATGAGTAAGAAATATCCATCCTAAGATGATTGAAAGTGGGACATATTGTCCCAAAATTGAGTGGAACAGTCCTTCAGATAGCTACCCAATAGTTCCTTGAGAATCATGAAACGAGACATAACCAAAGACGATTGAGACATCCGTCCAAAAGTGACTAAATAAAAGGACAACAAACTGCCCCAAGATGATATAAAAAGGGACAATGTCTCTAGATAACGTGAAGTGATGCAAATTATCCAACGAATTGGGACATATTGTCCAAAAGTGACTGCATATAAGGACAGTTGTCCCAATATAAGTACAGAGTGAGGCAAGGGACATATTGTCAAGAAAAAGCTGTTGCTCTTTTTTTTACTTTTTTCCAACGCAAAACCAACTTTTCCTGTAATTATTCGAATGAAGAGAACAGAGTCCGAATTTTTCATAGAATTTCACCAATTTTTCAACAAGTTCTAGGTGTTTAACCGAATTTTCACCGATTTTCCAATAATTTTTTTCATTGTTTGTTTTTAATCTAAAAACAAACAGTGAAGGAAAATTTCACTAAAAATTTTAGTGAAATTTTTCTTCAGTGATTTATAAATTAGAGAGAGAAGTAATACAGAAAGGGGAAGGCTAAAATTTTCAACGTATTTGTACTATGACGATAAAAATTGAACGGATTACCTTCTATAGTAAAAATTGTAAGGGTACAGTTTTGGGTTCCCTAAAAATGATATCATTTTTCAGATGTTTCGTTCCTGCAAGATTCAGATAGATTTGCTTCAAGTTCAAGATTTCATTTCCGAACTTCAACAAAATGAAATGATTGTGGTAAAAAAAAAATGATAACTAGCAGTTATTCAATTTCTATGGTTGGAAGGAACGAATTTGCACATTCTCTGGATTTTATTACACAAATTTTCAAAAAAAAACCACATCATTTTTGGATATTTCGAATTCAACACATCCCTGGTGTGACAAAATTTCTGAACCTGCGTGAATGATGGATTTCTCAACAGCTTCATCCCACTTTTTCAAAAATGCAAAGACAAGCAATACATTTTTTTTTTTTTGGGGGGGGGGATAAAAAAAAATTTATACCAAACATCTCACACTTCACGGACTATGTTTTCCTTCAATTTTCTGATAAAATATAAAAAATTTGGAAAAATTAACAAATGTGACACTGCCGTAAAGAAGGGATCTCGTGTAAAAAAAAAAATCGATGTCTTTATTTTTATGTACATATTTGGTCCAAATTTGGTGTCATTTGGATTAAAAACGTGAAAAATGAGACATCGATTATTTTTTTTACACTAGGTCCCTTCTTTGCGACAGGGTCACAAATGCAGCTGAAATTCTGTTTGCAAAGGTTTAAGAAATCCTTTTTCCAAAAGTTACGAGTCTTCTATTTGAATCGGTGGCATCAATCTTGAGTACTGCAGTACATTTGGTCAAAAAATTCATGATTTTTCACCATGTTTTTACTGTTTGCGTCTTACTTCATCCATGGGACCAGATACAAAAAATTTTTATAAGGTTGAGGGAGGCACCGAAAAGAGATTTTTCCAGTAAAATGAAAGGAAAATGTTTGAACCTCAATTTAT
The DNA here is from genome assembly GCA_038380155.1 of Pseudococcus jackbeardsleyi. Classification (NCBI taxonomy): domain Eukaryota; kingdom Metazoa; phylum Arthropoda; class Insecta; order Hemiptera; family Pseudococcidae; genus Pseudococcus; species Pseudococcus jackbeardsleyi. The sequence goes on along the minus strand of CM076240.1, from coordinate 58,507,527 downwards.
TGCAAAAATCAAGCAATTTGGCCAATTCTAGTATAGTTTCGACAGATCATTGATCCGAGATAGTGCATCATGCACCCGGTTTCCCTGGATCACATAAATTCGTCATTTGGATGGTAAAATTTCATTGCGACCTGACGTATTAGTCAAAATTCCGACACCGCAAATCATTTCCAACTTTCATCTGAATCGAAAAAAATTCGCTTCCGAACAAAGATTAATTCCAAGAAGGGAAACGCATCCACCGTCAATGTAATTACCACAGATAGATAAAATTTCTACGGAAAAGCATCCCTTGTCACCTCATCTGATTATGATAAAAATTCATCGCCATTTCCGCCTTGTTTATCTCGCATGAAAACATGAGTCATGCGAAGCCTTCATCTACATACGCAGCGCGAAATCAAAGCACCGTGCTCTTTTTCTACATGCACCGCAGATGCGATTGATGATCTCATTTCACTGACACATTCCCCTCCACACTACCCTCTTTCTACCGCTATTTGCTCGCTATTCATGCCCGTTATATGGACATTGGACACCTCACAGCCAAGGGATAGGATTTTCCACATTCAAAGCCTTCTAGATGCTTGAATAATACACGAATTAAAGCGGTCTTGAAACTGACGACGGTAATTACGAATCGATCGTCTCGACGGACGCAAGTGTTGCCCTCGAACGGATCCCTGTACGCGATGACAGTTGACACGGTCGCGGTCGCGGCCGGCCCGGGCTAGCGGCCGGCAGGCCACACTTATAATTAAAAACTACGCTTACGTAGGCGAAGGCTATTTCTCATTGTAACTGGCACCACCGTACGCTACGTAGCGTAGATTTGAATATCATTATTAAGGTCGTCGCAGCAGTTAGGTTGCGAAGTTTTGAAAATTTAATAAACCCCTCGAAAACGTGCCCGATACCACGATTCCCCCCGCGCCGGCCAATAATTTCTACAAATAACTCATCGCCGGCACACACACACACAGGTGTGCATATGAAAACCAAGTCGAGAGAAGGCGTATCCCTGGCTCTAACACCGGAGTAATTAAAAAAGACCTTGTTATCAAATATACGCGTGAATTTCGCGCAAATTAACTAACCACGAGTATATCGTACCGAGCAGTAGAAAAAGAAACGGTTTGAACGGGGGTTAATTAACCAACTAGGGACAAAGATCTGGGCTCGGGTTACGCGCAATACGCAGCTTTCAGCTTTTCACGTATTCCAGTCACGGACGCGAATTGCTTTCTGAATTAATTACTCGAGATGGGCTCGGGTCACCGTAACGAGAGACGCTACGCAGCATCTCGAACGCTGCCATCTCTTTCGTCTTTATACACCCCGATAGAGCCGCTAAAGCGTAAAGTTGGCCTTGAACGTGCCAATTTTTTTTCCTCGCACAACGAATCACGATTGAGGCTTCGCAGCGGCTCGTCCCGACGCCGCGATAACTCGTAATTATACCGCGAACGCGAGCTGCGTATGTAGTCGTTCGTTAGGTACACGTTGGTCTAGGTCTATACGCGTATATGAAACGCAATCACGAGCTGGGTTCTTCTCGTTTGGTTAATTAATGGTATAACACAAGCAGGTATTCATTACTCCAACGCCTTCGTATAATTTTCATTCGATACCTTCTTCACAATCTACGCTTATCACACAAACAAATCGTGAAAAAATAATAAAATGATTCAAAAATGATCAAATACGATCAAATGATCAAAACATGATCAAATGTGATCAAATGATGGGGAAAATGATAAAATGATTGAAAAATGATCAAATGTGATCAAATATTCGAAAAGTGATAAAAAATGACCAAATGTGATCAAATGATCAAAAAGTGATCAAAAATGATCAAATGTAATCAAATGATCAAAAAGTGATCAAAAATGATCAAATGATCGAAAAATGATCAAATATGATCAAATGATCAGAAAAATGATCAAAAACGATCAAATGATCGAAAAATGATCAAATATGATCAAATGATCGGAAAAATGATCAAATGATCGAAAAATGATTAAAAAATCGAGATAACAAAAAAACCTCAACGATGCATTTACTTTACGGATCAACTTTCAGAGTACGAACCCAAGAGGACAGATTTTTTTCCCAATAAATAGCAAAAAAATAACAACAAACAATGAACGCGTTCTTCTTCGCGAATCTCCCCTCTCAGCCCTCAGTTTCGGCGGAATAAGTATTACAAATTCGTCCAATTTGTAATAATCGCCGTATCTATGACTGCGACCGCTTGGTATGTGTACATTACGTAACTTCGGTATAAAGTTCACCTTGCCTCAATATTTTCAATGTCAGCCGACGCGGATTCTTTACCTCCTCCTTCTAGTGTACGCTCGCCTACCTCCTGCGTTCCTCTTCTCGCTCTTTCTGGCGCGTATCGCTATGTACGTACGTATCGTACATAGCGATACATACATTCACAGAGACACTCGCACGAATACTCTATGGCGCGCACAAATAACGTACGTACGCGTTAAGACGTACTTACTAGTTAATTACTTATACGAGGTAGGATCTGTCTGTGCGATCTTACAGCACGCCACGAACGTCGAATTTAAATACATACTCGTTCTTCATATATTTGCATAAGCAGACAGACCCAGAATACTACGTAGTCGAAAAATCGAAATCGAAATCAGAATGTCAACAATATTTCAAAAATAGACTTTTAAAACGTGAAAATTTGCCATTTTTCTTGAAAATAGACACACTGAAAATCAGTGATGTACTCAAGGGAAAGGCGATGGGATCAATTGTCTCATTTTTCGCGAGGAATGAGTTCGAAAATGCCTCTTCAAATGTTCAATAGTCAGTCAAGTTTTGTTCTTCTAAAATGATTCCAGATGAAATTGATCAAAAATATGAGCCTAGATAAAGAAATCCCATTATTTGGTGCTAGAAAATTCAAAAAATTGCTTTCTGAGTTGAGACTCCTCCCTGATTCTATTTCTTTGAAAGACCCAAATTTAGTTTCTCAAATACTAATTTTTGAGAACCAGGAGGTTTTTACTCCCTCATTTAAATACGTATTAGTGAAAATAATTATTAAAAATCACTGGAAAATACTTTAAATTTCAATTTAGTCAAAAAATGCCAAATGATATAGAGAAAATCAAGTCACCGATAATCGGTCAAATTCCACTGATTCTCCTGTTAATCAGTGACATTTTGTTGCTTAGGTATAGTAAATTTTGATTACCAGTGTAAAAGTCGATCGACTGATTTAAATCAAGGGTCACGCTAGTGACCCACCCCGCCCTACAACGTCAAAAACGTAAATGAAACGTCGGAACTGCGTGACACTTATAATTCTCTGAGTACTTCGAGCACAATTTCCGTGATTTTTTTGAAATTTGCAATTGATTTTTTTCGAGAATGACTGAATGAATTTTAAAAATGTTTACGGCAAATTTATTCATTTTTCAAGTCCTTTCTTTTAAATCTAAAATGAAATTGATACCTTAATTATATGCGGAGATATGAATTTCGTTTTTTGTTGAAAAACTCTTGTTTTGGCAGTTAGTTAAGCAAAAGTTGAGAAAAATTGGTTGGGCCAAAATTTTTGAAATTTTGGATAGGGGTATTATTCATCCATGCGGAGATACTGACGGAGCCGGATTTTTGAAATTTTGAAAATTGGCCCTTCACCCCCCCATTTGGGGGCTCAAAAATTTTCAAAATCAAAAACTGGCCCCGTTATCTGATTTTGTGGTTAAAAATACATATTTTTTCGAAAATTCCAGTTCAATCGAGTCATATTTCTTTATTCTAGAGCTTTTCAAAGTTTTTGGAAAATGGCGAAAATCTCAATTTTCAAACTTCAAATGAATAAAGATGGTTGATAGTTGAATGTTGAGAATAAGAAAAGCGATTGAAGACATGTATGAACTATACATGTACAAAGTTTGGTTTTGATTGATGCTTTCAAAAACTCTGTAGCCCTGGCTAGAGGTTGTATGAAAAAATACAGTGGAAGTTTTCGTAAATGAAAGTTTTTCAATTCAATTTCAGTGTTACCAGTTGTCGAATTGAAAATGTTCATGTTTGTACTGTTGATAATATAGTGTTGATAATAACAAGGTTCAAGTAGGGTACTGATAGCAAAATGGGTATACTTGGGGGTACGCCATTTTTGTTGTCCGTAGGTTTGTTGATTAGTAGTTGGTGGACTGAGTGGGGTTCGAGCGGAGTGTAACCGACGCACACTATTCCCCACTTCACCGATTTCAGTCCACAAACATTTATCAACAAACCTACGGACAACAAATATGGCATACCCCCAAGTATACCCATCAAAGCTATAGTACCCTAGTTCAAGTGATGATAATTGAAATTTGTTATTGAATGAATAATAAATTAATTAATTAATCTCTGAAATAATTCAATCTAGGTACTTTGAAGTTGTTGCTGAGAACTAAAAAATTATTCAATTTTACTCCTAAAATGAAATCTTTTTCAATTTTTCAGACTCAAAATGAAACATTTGTCAATTTTTAAAGGGGCTCGTCGATCTCGGCCATTTTTCTATTAATTTTAAATACTGAATTCAAACTTAATTTTTTTGTGTGAAAATGAGAATTTGCTTTGAGAAGCAGCACTTTGGGTATATTTTCTATTTAGACCATTGCTGGTTATTTTGAAAATTTACAAGGTAACTTACAAAAAAGTCGTAAGGAACATTTTGACCATTTTTCATCTTGGAGGCGATAAACCTTTTAAAAAATTCTATACTTTGGTATATGTAGTTGAAAAATTTTGATGGTGTAAAAAAATAAAAATCTAGTGCTTCAGAAAAAAAATTAACAAAAATGACATCGATTTTCTTTATTATTCTCATTTTTCTTTCATTCGTGTAAAAAAATTGAAACAAAATTAAAAAATCATCGAAACTTCCAAGAAAATTCAAACACTGATGCAAGATGAAATACACATTGATTAGGTAGCAATGATAATGAAAAATGTTTATGAATTTTTAAGAACAAATATGTAAATATAGCCATTTATATCTGAATACCACGTTTTGATTGGTTGAATCATCTTTTCAGATTTGGCAACATGGTATTCAAAGAAATCAGGGATGATAACTGAAATTATTTTGGTTTTTGGTTTTCAGTTATGGTACAAAATTTAGGCAAAAATAATTGGTTATGGTTAACTTTTATTGTCAAATTCGTGATAATTGGTTATTAATTTTTGGTTATGGTTATTGGTTATTGGTTTTTTTCATTTTTTTTGCCCTTTCGAGAGGTTAGAACAGTTTGAAGAAAAAAAAAAGTGTTATGTCCAGTTTTCAATTTTCGATCCGTCTAAAAAGTTCTTATTTTGTGTTGGATAAGAGAAATGAAAAATATGCTGCAGTGACAGAAATTATCCATCACATAAGTATATTTAACTCAAGTTTTCATTGACACTAAAATAGAATTTATGTGTTCAATAATTGACGACGTACAAAAAACAACTGATATCCGCAAAAAAATCTCTGAAAAAGAATGAGTCCCCGCCCTCTTGGGACCATTAGTTTGCGGCCAAAGCGTGTGCCAGTAAAGTTTATCTACGAATGATACCTAGGTATCACATTTGAATATTTTCAATATCACCGGATAAGTATTTCGATAATAAAATTTTATGATATCAAGGTATAATCCGCCCCAAGAAACATCCTTCCATTTCAGCTTACAACAATGAATTGCTCTTCCAAGATATAAGCTCTATTAAATTATCGGAAATTCTCATTCAAAGCTTCAACTTGCATTATAGAGGTGAAAAATTTCAAATTCATTTGTAATTTTCAAAAGTTTTCGAAAAAATTGTGGGGCGGACAGATGTTTTTACATCCTTAGGAGTATTTCAGAGATGAAGGTATCAGGAAGCGAACCCATTCTTTGAGGCCTAATATGTTTGTCATCTGTCCGCCCCACAATTTTTTCGAAAACTTTTGAAAATTACAAATGAATTTGAAATTTTTCACCTCTATAATGCAAGTTGAAGCTTTGAATGAGAATTTCCGATAATTTAATAGAGCTTATATCTTGGAAGAGCAATTCATTGTTGTAAGCTGAAATGGAAGGATGTTTCTTGGGGCGGATTATACCTTGATATCATAAAATTTTATTATCGAAATACTTATCCGGTGATATTGAAAATATTCAAATGTGATACCTAGGTATCATTCGTAGATAAACTTTACTGGCACACGCTTTGGCCGCAAACTAATGGTCCCAAGAGGGCGGGGACTCATTCTTTTTCAGAGATTTTTTTGCGGATCAGTCAATTTTGGATGATTCAAATAAAGAGAGTACTTCGTCAAAATTGCAAGGCAGCAATAAATCAGTGAAAATTCACTGAAAAGTCAATAAATATCAGCACTGAAAAATGACAAAGTGAAATTTTTTCAAAAAAAGTATAAGAGCGCCCCATTCACAAAATTGGCAAAATTTATTCCGAAAAATAATGTTCATCGCGAAAATGATAAAATTCATTCCTATGCAATAAATTTTAAAAACTTTCACGATAGGTAAATATTATCATTTTTTTTTGACGAATAGATATTATTTTTTTCAAATACATTTGATCAATTTTGTTGAATGGGACACTATTTTTGGAATAAAATTCATCAGTTCGTGTAATTTTTTTGTGTGAAATTCGCTGAAAAATCACTGGAATTTGGAAAATTAGCAAAAATTCACTGAAATCATAGAATATTGCTAACTTTTTCAGCGCTGAAATTTTGACTTTTTTTCAGTAACTTTTCATTGATTCAAAATAGGAGAGTACATCCAGGTATACAAAAATTCAAAACCAATGACAAATCAAAAAACGAAAAAAAGAAAATTTGGTGAGAGAAAAATGCATTAATCCATCTAATTTTGTGCAAACACAAGTCAATTGATACCTAACTGAAAACCCTCATAAGCTTTTTACCATGGTTGATCGAAAGTGTTTTCAGCAAGTAGATTCTACCCTAAACCTAAGTAGCCTACTGCCAAAATTTTGGTTTTCAATTCTAAGTTTCGGATGATTCTCTGAAAAAAAAATTTAAAATTCAAAGTTTTGAAAAATTACATTTTTTGGAACATTTTGTGCAATGATCGTGCACGTATTAGCTTTTTTGAGCGAAATCAACGAAAAATTGAATTCAAAAGTTATACTACAAAAACTTCAAACTCTCTGTCAAATATCATTTCTGAACAAAATGATTAAAACCTACCTACATATAGCTGAATTCAAATTTCAAATTCGAATTTACCGAAAATCCGAAATTCAGAAATTCAATCTCTAGATTATTGTGAATCAACCTACATTCGAAAAAATGTTTAAAATCAGCAAAAAATTAAAAATGGATAGAAAAAGCCTCAAAAATCGTACACGATCATAACAAATACTGCTTGAAATAAGACAAGAGTTTGTATCAAAATTCAAGGAAAATTAAACTTCTGATTGCCAACAACAAAACTTAGCCAACTTTAAGTTTCTAACCCCCACATCCCCCCCAAAAAACCATTCACATTCAGTTAGCTTTTGAGCACAGGTTCTTTGAAGACAAATTTTTAATCGCACTTTTTTCAAATTAACGAAAATTGACTTTTAATCCATTTCAAAATCGACAGGTATTACCTTCTGATTCAGATCAAAGTTCAAAGGCGACAGTTTATAAAAGTTGCAAATTACAAACTGGATAAAATCGAGTGAAAGTTGAAAAATTGCTTTCTAAAACTCACCCATTTCAGATTTCTTCCATTGTAATAAGATTAAAATTCGGTAGGTACTCACCTGAAACAAAGAAAAAAATACACATTAGAACTTTGATTTTTAATCATGTTACATAACATATGATTAAATTTTCTACTACTAATACAGTTTAATCCAAATCTACTTCATAAATATGATAAGTATTGCAAGTAGAACTTTGAATTTGTCCATCTTTCTCTCGATCATTTTTTATTTTTATTTGACTTGAAACGATTGTGTATTATATTTTCTCTATACCCTTCACCTGCCCGGCATAAAAATACCTACAGATTTTCTGTTTCATTTTGAAAATTTATAGTGAATAGCACGACCGGCAAAACCATTATATGAAACACTCGAATGAAAAAAATTAGACATCTATGGAAGAACCACCAGGTAGAATAGATATAGATAGATACATCATTCGAAGTATCAATACAAAAATTTTCCACGCATATGGCACCAGCGCAGGCGTATTTTCCTGAATAAAGTCAACACTGCCGCCGAAGACCACATGTTTTTAGCATTTAAAGTAAATATTAATGTAGGTAAGTATTAATAGTCATCTATGGTCAAAGTGGCATCATTTTTCATAACCCCTGCAAATTCATCAAATGCAACATTAATGACATTGTGATATTGTACAGAATCTATAACTTCATAGGTTTTTTTAAAAACGAATTTTAAAAATGATGCCACTTTACCTGTAAACTTCACAAAAAGATGCCATCTCGACCGTAGGCACGAAAAAAAATTTTTTGCTTTAAGGAGTAGAATATAAGTGGTAAAGTGGCATCAAGTTTCTGATAGGTTTTCTGGCATCTATAGCACTTATCTTAGTCAAATAACAGCAAACGGAAACTGGCATCCGAAAAATGATGCCAGTTTCCAAAAAAGATGCCACTTTGACCATAGACAAATCTATGTATACGTGTGCACTACATACAGGGTGTCCCATCGTGAATCTAATCACTATTCAAATCGATTACACTGGAAGGATCGACCGTCTATTTGCCAAAATGAGCACCTTTATTTAAAAATCTCGTCCATGTATCCTCCTCCAAGATCATAAGATGAAAACTAGCTCGAAGAAGAAAAAACCATCAGGTAAGGACGGATCCGGATAGACAAGTCGTACGAGACCGGAACGCCGCCACCGTGTCGCTGTCGAGAAAAAGTTTCCAAACTAGCTCGATGGCACCGTATCGGTTCGATGCCAGAGAAAGGTCTCAGTGGGAGGTACTTCGATGCAAATTTATCTCCTGGTCGAGGAATTTGTGTAGCTATAGCTGCCTCTAGACGGAATTTTATCGCAGATATCCAGATCGACCTTGTTCTCAGGGGCAAGTTTAACGAATTGGCAAAAATTAAGAGTTTTCGCGAAAACTCGAGTCTCGAAATGTAGGCAAAAATGATGAAAAATTGAAACGATTTCTTCGAAAAACTCCCCAAATCAGAAATTCAACTGAACAATACTAATATAATTTCCATCGCAGCCAAAAATCGACCATCAAATGATCAAAAATTAATCACATTTCGGATCAATTAGTCGATAATTAATCAATTAATCATACCATAGTACTTCTTTTCATCATGCTTCTTCAATTTTATACCAATACTTCCATTCAACCATCAATCTCCCAGAATTGAGCCCTCACTCTCATCACCCTTTCCACCCACATCTCACGACATGTAGGTATTTCGCCATCATCAACCCGCCTAAAAATACGCCAGCAGTCATCGAAAAAATCTCACCAAGGTCTCGTTTCTCTTCCGTGTCTTCATTATGCGACTGCGTTTACGTTCGGTTTATTCGTTCGCGAAAACGATACCAAAAATTCTCGTTTTTAACGTTAACCTTAGCCTTGAAAATTTGACTAACAGCCAATCCGTGCATCGGTTCCGAGAGGCCGGCCGTGCGATTTATGGCGATTTTTTCCCTCGTTTGATGCGTATTGTTATTTATCGTATATTGAGCTACCGAACGATTCAAAATCAATCAGTTGGCTCATACTGATGATATCGTCAACTCTCAGTGAGGGTGAAAGGGCGGATTAGGGTGGATTGGATCCATTTCGAAAAAAGCTTGGTTTGATCGAGTTTTTTTTTAAAAAAAATTCAATATATATTTTTTTTAAAGGCAAATCACATCTTTTTTGTATAGATAGGCCAGATTTTGATGCTAGTCGAATCTTTACTCTGAAAAAATTAGAAGATATTATAGTAAGTAAGTACCAATAGAAGCTCGTTTAGAACCAGAAAGTCAAAAAATTATTATAGAGTCAAACTTTTAGGTACGAGTATATTTTAATTTCAATTTATTTAAATTTCAAACTGTTTCAACCCTCAATTTTCTCAATTCTAATTCTTCCAACACTTATATTTTTTTATCATGTGAAATGTTTTCAAAGAGCTTTTTCTAATAAGGGTCAAAAATGGCCCTTGACCCAAAATTGGCCCAAAATATTACTTATGATCTAAAAAATCTCAAAAAAAAATTGTTGACCCCCCCATCCCCTCACACATTTAATAACGAAATTTTAATACGCAATATCTCTGGAAGGGCGGATGGGAAAAATTTTTGAAATTTTCACCGATTATACATGTTGCTGGGTAGTATATGAATAAAAAATTTTTGTTACCCATTTTCCCATTTTTTTTTCATGTTAAAATTTTCAAAAAAAAGTTGAAAATTTTTAGGGATACACGGCTAGAAATTTTTTTATTACATACTTCTTTCAAGTGGCCATGCATCAATATATTTTTTAGACTCTGAAATTGGGAGCGACATGCTCAAAAAGATCAAATCCAAAAAAAAAACGTGATTTTCGAACTATTTTTTCATCGTAACAAGCGAGATATCCCAACTCACAATGAAATTTTACGCCAAAATAAGAATAAATTGAAAGTGCAACATGAAATAATTCCATTCCTAAAATTTCAAGAACTGAAGTGCATTTCTCGAATTTTGGCGAATTTTTGAAATTTCAAAATTACCTCATCGTCCAATAAATCATAGAAATTTGATCTGATTAACGAAAAAAGCTGAAAATTGGCACATATATGTATGCCCGTATCCGTTAGAAGCAGTTTCGAGATGTTTCGCAATTTTCAGGAAATTTTGGATTTTTTTAGCACCGGAGAACAGTCCATTAAAATGGTACATAATGTTGAACTTCAGAATCAGAACCTATAATCAAATCACGAATCACTCATATTGGTGACTTTTTGATCAATTGAAGCACAATTTTTCAAAATTCGTAACTTCAAGCAAGTTCAAATTGCAAAAAATTTAAAAACACACAGTCCACCGCTCACGCATCGAGAGACCATGAGTAACATTTTGGGACATTTTTGACCCTTAAGTACCTAGACCTACTACCTATTAGGAAAAGACCTTTGAATTATTTCAAACATTTTCCAGCTTTGAGTTTTACTCTTTTTTTTTTCAATTTCATTTTCTCATTGAAATATTGTTAAAAATTTCGTATAATTATTGGCATTTGGAAAAGCATAAAGTTCGTTTCATTTTTAAAAATTCACAGCTTGAAATTTTCAATTGAATAAATTTTAGAGTTGAATATACAAATTTTTAAATTCACGTAGGTACTTACGTTGAAAAAAATTCGAAGAAATTCAAATTGGAAAAATTTTTAATGCCACTAAAAAAAGTCTCTTGAAATTTTTCCAACTTGATTAATCGTTTTTTTCAAAATTCAAAATTTCTATTTCAATACATACTTATTTTGATTTTTTTTTTCAAACTTTTTCTTCTTTCCAATTTCCATCTTGGAATTTTTTCCAATGAGACCGTTTCCACCCATTCATTCCTCAGATGCATTGAGAAATATTTTTCTTCGCGGTAAATTGACACCCCCCCCTGCCCTCATGCTTCAGTCTTTTGTACCTTTTCAAAACATTTGGCTAGATCTTTCACTGCTCATCCTTGACACCATAAAATTTTCAAAACTCAAAAAAATTGATAAAAGATAAAACGTTCCAGCACGACACTTTGTCGTCTGGTCGAAATCGCCTAACCTCCTGCACAACAATTTACAGCCAGGTGACCAACTGACCAGTGACCACTGACCAGCGACCATCGTCAATTTTATACATATAACCACGCGCATACCTACGAACAATTAAATCAACTGTATTTATTATCGCTGTGAATTTTTCTCATCGATGGGCTGTTTATTAATTTTTTGCCGATTCGTAAAACGAACCGCGACACGCGCACCTGGGGAAATTTTTTCGCCGAATAAGCTCCCCCTTTCTTCCTCCACAGACCTGATGCTCGCTTTACCTACGCGCGTGTAACTGCGTTCAAAACAGTCATCAGCAGCGACGCATATTCCAGTCAAGCCTACAAATTCACACACACGGCCAGTTGGCCAAACTACAAAGAAAGTGATTTTTCCGTCCCACCCTGCCTTCCTCCATCAACCCACATAGTTTTTACAATACAGCAAAACACAATACCGGGGAAATACCCAACTCGAAAAGGATTTCTTTCGCGAAAAACTTCCAAACTGTGGAAAAAATTTCACGATTTCTTTAAATTTCAATCAGCAGTTTTCTTTTTCGGTTTATTGAAACGAAAAAACACGACGCTTGAAAATTCGCAACATTAAACAACTCGACGGACAGAACAAGGACGCGAATGCTCCGTTTTCAATTTCGATCCGGTACCAGACATCAAAAAAATGAATCAAAAATTCCTCCGCCGGCCTCGCTTTCCCAAACGTCAAAAACATATTCGTTAGATGCCGTATCAAAAATACACAACGAGCTGGTAAATTTAATCGAAAAAGCTACGGTAGCACCGCAGGTAGATATACGCACGTAAAATTCGTTTTGAAACTCTTGATTAACAATTTCCCGATGAAGGTTTTCGGCTTTTGATCATTGTCCCGGTCTCGAGGGGCCAATCAAACACACACCACATCGCGCACACGGAACGTAATTATCAGAGCAAAGAGAGGAAAAATTCTCTTATCTGATACGCACACACACAAGCCAGAAAATGGCAGCGATAACCGAGCTAATTATCGAGTAAATAGACAAACACCACCGTTAATTGAACATTTCGAACGCTTCATTCTTTCATTGGACGGTTTCGTTCAACCGTGACCCAAAATCAACAGCGATAAGGTATAAGCTATATCGACGTACGCCTTTGAGATGGCGCACAGTGGTCCAGGGAACCCCTCAAAACCCTCGAAATTAATTATCTAAAAAAGTTTGCAATAAAAGTTGGTGAAATGTAGTGTAGGTATGGTTTTTGGGGGCGTAGAATACGAATTTCATAATGAAAATTTGTTCCGAGTTAAGGGGGAGGGGGAGGAGAGGTCCTAAAAATTGAATTTACCCAAAATATCGTGTAGCATATCAAAATCTAGGTTTTCGAGGTCGTAGATTACGAATTTGATGATGAAATTTTTTTTTGAAACAATGGGAGGGAGTGGGGTTGCACAAATTGAAATTTACCTCGAATATCGTGTAGTATTTCGAAATCTAGGGTTTTGAGGCCGTAGATTACGAATTTGACGATGAAAACTTTTCTGAGACAATGAGAAGGAGGTGGAGGTACATAAATTTAAATTTGTCAAAAATTGGTAATTTTATTGGACCAAAACCATGCAAAGTACACCACCGTAAATCTAACTATATAGCTAGAAGTATAGTTTCAGATATGTAAAACATGAGTGTGATATTACTTTTTGGAAAAACTTACAGAAGTATGATTTATGAACGAAAACGTTGTTAATTTTCAAATAATTACACCCGTTGGAGTTGGAGTTTTTTTTCATCATCAGACTGTGTTTTTACTTTGTACCCATATGAACACAAATATAGTACGTGAGAATTGTGAAAAAAAAAGTTCAAATTGCTATTTCATTTTGTTGAATTTGTAATTTACGACTTTGAAACCCTAGATTTTGATATGCTACACGAAATTTCAAGTAAATTTCAATTTGTTCACCCCCATCCCTCCCAATTACCCCAAAAAAATTTCATCGTCAGATTCGTAATCTACGATCTTGAAAACCTAGATTTCGATATGCTACACGATATTTTGAGTAAATTCAATTTTTAGCACCTCCTTTGCCCCTCCCCTTTACCTCAGAAAAAAATTTTATTGTCAAATTTGTATTCTATGCCCTCGAAAACCACACCTACAATATATTTCACCAAGTTTCATCTCAAATTTTTCAGATAATGAATTTCAAGTGTTTTGAAGGTCTCCTAGACCACTCTGAGCTACGTTTTCCTTTCTAGATCTTCATTCCGCAAGTTTCCGCAAAAACTAACACCACAGTCGTGTTTAGGGCATCCAACACTACCAATCTGGCCATATAGTTCATCGAACTTCGGCGAACTTTATATAGATTTGGTCCAATTTATGTTTCTAATGTTGCAAAATAATCCTCAACTTTAACTCATTTTTATGAAATTATGGCCCCTGATAGCTCAAAACCAAATATGGCATTGAAAAGTACATACTTTGAGGAATATTTTTCAATATTTACTTTTATAATTACGCCATTTTAAACGCGAGTTATCGGCACATAAAGATTAACATGTGGAAGCAACTACCAGGCTATGCAGCGAACACAGTTTTCAACACGCGCTCAGAATTAAAGGAAAGGGGGTAACAAAATTTAGTTGCTTGTTTTTAGGTACTGGGTATTTAGGTTTTAATTTAGTGAAATTTTCAAATCGAATGGCGGTGATTTTTTTTTCACCATTTCAAGGGTTTTGAGGGGTCTCCTGGACCACTGTGTGGCGTTCGAATGGACCCGATATTCTTTTGATTCTTGTGCGACACGAGTATTCGTATACTTAGTAATTACGTTTGTTATCTAATTAAATAATTGAAATAAGTGGGATGGGAAAGTCTGGAGAGAGAGGGGTGAAGAAAGACTTGAACTTCGTAAAGGAAGACCAATTTCAGTTTGCTTTTTTTATTTTTGGATTAGAGAAAACAAGAAAAATTTCAAAATTCTGATTTGATTTTTGAGGAAATGAAATGCAATAAGACAAAAAAATCATTTTCATTTTTTTATGATCATTTTCTTCAATTAATATTTTTGTAACTATACTTCAAGAAAATTAATGAAGGGAAGAAATTGTAACCCAATATTTTGGAACCTTTGTTTATGGAAGAGTCAATGTGAAGGCTTTTTGTTTGAATTTGCCCATTGCTGGTAACTATACTCTAAGGGCTTCCTCTCATTCTCCAACATGACTTTTCAATAGATACAATTTCTCATTCAATCTACTTTTCTTTACAACAATTTTTTTCACCAATTAAAAATTCGAATTGATGAGTTCTGCGTTAACTTTCAATCTACGAATCAACACTAAGATCTTGGGAGGGGATGAGTAGGGGGATGAATCGTCCACTGAGGCACTGACCACAATGGTGAAATCATAAAAACAATGAAATATATGTGAAGAATAAAATCGAATAATGGTACAATATTTCAAAATCCAAAGGTTTCCGACTATCCGCGTTGCAAAAAAGCAAAAATTTTTCAAATAATCATGTACTTACTTACATTTTGAAACATTTGAGTAGCTTGGAGTCAAAAAATGGACTTCTCCTTTTTTCAAAATTGAGTTCGGCCTAATTCTGGGCAATGGAGCAGCTTCAGAGTCCAACATCAAGCTTATTTCAATTTTGAAAAAACGTGGAGACGTCCGTTTTTGGTACCAAGCTACTTATTTTACAAGACATTTCCCATCTCAGGGAATGAGCAGTCGCTTCTATAATCCAACAGAGAAGAAGAAATAATGAATTTCAATTTTTAGTCTGAAAAAATTCAGGTTCAAATGAAAAAAATCATAAAATTGATGGATTTTTCACTTGAAAAATATTGAAATAGGTAACATTATTTTTTGAGTAAAAAAATTGAGAAAAATGCCTTGGAAAATGAAAATTTCAACCTTTTTGAAACCAGTCAACCATTTCGAACTCCTTATTTTTCTAATAAAAAGGTCAACCCCTGGTCGTCTTTTCTACGTTTAGGTCCAATTTGAAGATTGAAATCAAAAAAATCATTCGCTTGCCTCTTTATGATGAAAGAATTGGATGAAGGGAGAAAGCTCTTCAAACATTCAGCGAGATTATCCCATCTTCGGTATGAAAATGTCGTTTCCAGTGATTCTGATCCTTTCATAAAAAATCCCTTCGGGTTATCCTAAGCTTCCTGCGCCATATTTGGCCCTATACATGACCCCACCAAGCCTATCTGTAGAATAGGCTTATTTCTGCGACAAATTTTGCAAATTTTCAAACTTGCATTTACTTTTTTCCACTTGAAAACCAATATTTACGATTTTCAGGGACAGATGTAAGTTACCCCATCTCATTTTTGGTACGACTCTGTGCAATTGACCAATCGTCTAAATCCACTCGTAAAAGCAATAAAACGACCACAACTGAAAATCAAAACGCTACATCAAAAGTACGTTTTGTTTTGCAACAATTCGCAAATTTCCTAATTTCTCTCCCCTTCCCCAATCCTTCCTCAACGATACATTTTCCTCGAACTTCGACCACTGTAACTTCAACAGGAAGCGATTCGTACCTAAAAATAAACCTCTCCTCCATTCTTCATCCCGAGCTCGCGATTCAAGACTCAAACTACGCTTTTGAAAATTTCACGTTATCAAGGTGGCCGGCGCTTGGCGATGACGTCACGGCTCCGGATACTTTTAAAATAATCGAACTGCGAATAACGCAAACTCGCGAATATCATACTCGTATTCAAGGACCGCGAAACCTTCGGTGGTCGCTGATCGCTGCATTAAAAATATCCCGAGTAACTGACCGTCGTCGTATCGCACATGGGTCGGAGGGGAATCGAGGGGGCTGAGACGTCTCCGTCGCTGTCGCTGCCACGCCAGGCATTAATGAAGCAGAAGCGTACATACGAAGTCATAGTACGTATTACGTATAATACTTGATACAATAAAAATGTAAATTTTTTCCAACGCCTCTGTCCGCCCGGCCCAAACCGCCGTGAATTTTTTTACACGCGATAAAAATAGCCATCGCATCTGGAGTACACGTAGCGCCGTCCTACTTCGCCGAATCGTCTGCGGGCACCGTCCGAGCTCATGCTGCCATTCGAGTTTCGAACTCATCGGTCGGGTTATTTTTCCAGACCGAATTTACTGCGCAATTTAAGACGCCTCGTTGAAAAAATTTTCGCATCGTATTAATTAAAACGATACACAGAGTCGAGACCGCATGCCACGGACTTGGGAAAAGGGGTACGGTGCGGGCACAGCGTCGGGTCATTCTAGCTTCAGGACACGTGAACCGTTGATAGAAATGCCCACGATGGCGATCCCTTCGGCCTTCGAGGGGCAGGGCATCGAGTGCGAGATCCTTGGACAACGACTCCAAACAGAATCGAGTCCGTTCGGGTGGAATTGAAATTACGACGTATTCGACGAGAAGAGTACGCCACGTAATAGTGCGCCGGTTACGCCGCACCGGCGCCACTGATTATTGAACGACGTCAAGGACGAATTTGTTTCTTTTTTTCTCATTTTTTTTTCGCTCTTAATTTATTTCGTTTTCTTTCTCTCTCCGGCCAACGAGCGCTTCGTTTTTATCCCGAATAAAGCTAGAATTTTTCGTCAGCCAGTAACATTGTGTTTCTTTGAAGAACGCAACTCGCCATGTTTACATTCCCGCCGCTTCTTCATCATCGTTTCGTAGTACGAAACAAGCAAACGCCACACATTAATAAGCGTCATACGAATCGCCATTCATTTAATAAAACCTCATCAGACCCTTCGGTGACCCCTTTATTTTCATCTCGCAAACTCACGCTTCGTGTCATCGCGAAGACTCCGCTCTTCGACTCGTTATTATCTTGGATAACGTCCAGAAAAACCATTCGCGTCGATCCCGCATTGGGTGAAATTTTCCCTCAACCTTCCCACGTTTCCAACCAGCCACCGGCAATTTCAGAACACGCCGACAATACGATCCTCGAAGCGAAATTATTCGCTACAGTTGATTTGAAAAAGAAAAAACGACGTTCCAACCGACGGCAGCAGCTTCAACACTTACGCAACATGCCAACATAAAAAAACGCCACCGAAATTTCGTGACGTACAAGAAGCGGAATTTTTTTCCTCCTTCGGCTTTGACATCATAAACAAAGGTATTCCCCCGGATACTCCTTCTCGACGATCTCTTGCTTCACAAATTTTCGCTACCGAACGCGTTCCACATTTTCAGTTCGCTGAAAATTCTCGCGTAATACTTGTTGCGGCGCCGTCGCCATCGTCGTCGTATTTTCCAAAGAGGGGGCACAGGCGGAGGGGAAATTTTTTCAGCGTTTCCGGTTGATTATGTATGTTTCGCGACGCATTATGTAATACGGAGAAATGGAGATGATAAACGGGACGAGTTTCAATTCTGAATTATTATTTGAGCTAGCTCGACGTCGTTCGCGTTCCGAACAACTTTTTTTTTTTACTAAGGTGGGTTTTTTCTTCGGGATGAATTTTGAACTTTCGCAGCACCTTGATCGTACACAAATTGAGTGGAATTTTTGAACGATGCTTGAATTATTTGAAAAATTACATCAGTATAAAAAAACATAGTTCTTTCAAGACTTTCGACAAAACATTTTTACCCTTCTTCCCCCCCTCCTCATGAAGACGAGAAGGAGATACGAACGGAGAACTTGCATCGAACCTGGATTTCTTACGAGAACCGGAATAGATAAGGTCAAATTTTAGCATCTTGGAAAACTATTTAAATGTTTCAATAATTATACGGTAAATTTTAGTAAATATTTTAGTAATTATGGTAAATTGTGAATAATCACGATAAATTACCGTAAATGTTTCAGTAATTACGGTAAATTATAGTAAAAATCTAGATAATTACGCTAGATCATCACAAATATTCCAACAACCACTGTAAATTACCGTAAATATTTCAATAATTACGGTAAATTACCGTAAACAATTCAGTAATTATGGTAAATTACCGTAAAAATTGTAATAATTACGGGAATTTATCGTAAATACATCAATAAGTATGGTAAATTACCATAAATATTTCAGTAATTACGGTAAATTACCGTAAAATTTTTGAAAATTATGAGTAATTACCGTAAATTTACTGTAATAATGGTAAATAACCATAAATATTCTCATAATTATTACTGTACATTATCACAAATATTTTGATAATTACGGCAAATTACCGTAAATATTTCAATAATTACGGTAAATTACCGTAAGTATTTCGATAACTACGGTAAATTATCGTAAATTTTCTGTAATTATGGTAAATAACCATAATTGTTACCGTAAATTATCATAAATATTGTAAAAATTTCGGTAAATTACTGTAAATGATCGTAAATATTTCAGTAATTACGATTAATTATAGCAACTGTTTTAATAATTACGATAAATCATCATAAATATTCCAATAATTACGATAAATTTCTGTAAATATTCCTATAAGTACTGCGAATTATCGTAAATATTCTAATTTTGATATTATTTGCTAAATTATATTCATTTTGATCTCTTTCATTTTAATCCGAAGTACTGGTAAAGTCCTGTCCAAGCAGAACAAGAGCGGAAATTTTTTATCAAAAAATGGAAGTTGAAAAATTATTTAAAAGCAATTCATAAATTAAAAAAAATTGAGAGTAAAATGTTAAAAATTCATGATTTTTATGGAAAATGATCAAAATGCGTGCTATATCTACCGACATTCATGCTATTTTCATGTTTTACATGACTTTCATACCATGTAGATTCGGCTAGACACTATGTCCTACCTTTAAAAATGAAAAAAAATCACAAAGAATCAATTATCCAATAAAACTCTGAACACTTCCATTTCGAAATTCTAAATTATGTCAGAACTTCTTAGAAAACTACTCAACTCCCTCCTCTATCACGTTTGAACTTCGGACTTCGATCAACGAACGAAATAAATCTGAAAACCATCGTCAAAAACGCCACACCCTTCATCCATCTATCAATAGCAGTATGTACATACACCTCGCATATACACAAACCGAGCCGGTAAGTTCATCGTATTCGTACAAGTACATCTACATGTACATACCAAAAGAAAAGTAGCAATCGACGTGAAGAAGACGGTGCGGTATCAAAATTACAGCATAACCACGACCACGAGCGACGCATTCAACGCGCGATTATCTTTACGACCGAATACCCATGATGATCACGTGCGAAATAAATTCGAAATGCAGATAATTTTCGAGTTTCTTCCAACGATTCACGTGCAAATAAATTCCACCGCATTGGGTAGTGTCCGTACGCGGCTTAACGTCGATTTTAATACCAGTGTCAAGATAGCCCTGCTCTCTTCCTCTTTCCAATAATCCTTCTTATTAAATAACTTCGATATCATAGAATGATTGGTTTAATCGATGGTGCTAAAAATGGAAAAATTCATCGACGCCGAAATAGCATTGCCTTGATTAATTCAGTCGAGAATAGTGAAGAAACAAGGAGAAGGGGTGGTTGTCTAACCCTACTCAGATTTCCTCAAAAAGTTGACAAATTCTTTAAAATATCGCCAAATTTCTGAATTTAATTAGGAGATTTACACAAAATTTGAGAAATTACAACGAAATTTGCTGACTGGCGTGAAAAAAATTCCGAAAATCATGGAATTTTAACTCTTAAAAATATAATTTTTTGACCTTCGCATATAAGACAGAAATTGAGACTTTCTTCTCCCTTTTAATTCTTTTTTCCTTCCTTACCAGACAATTTTCATTTTCAGCTCGATTGACTGGAAAATTTCTATTTTTTTCCCCATTTTACCTCCATATTTTCCCCCCAAATTTCATCTCTGGTCTTGAAGACTGTATGCCAGTCCAGAGCTCTTCTTCGCCATCTCCCTCAAATCAGGCTATTTCTTTGATAAAGATTTCGATAGAAAGAAAAACAAACCCAAGCAGAAAATATTCGAAGCTCTTTTAAATACTCGTGGCATAAAATTCGATTATCGCTTCTGTACGAGGTCAAGGAAGAACCCGATAAGAATTACGAATACAACCAAAGGGGCTAACGCCACGCCACGTTCCAAAGCAAACCCAGATAAAAAAAACCTCAATCAGCCGCGAACCGTCTTAGGGTACTACCTACGAGTACTTTGTAACAAGCAGATTGGGAGTTCTACTCGTAGAAACGATAACGTTGTACTTTTGGAATCGACCAAGATGATAATACATGAACGCTTCGAATTCCGATACGGATACGATTTACATTGTTTAAATGAAGAGAAAGAAAGCGATGAAAAAAAATCGCCCCAACCTGCCTGCGAGCATTCTCCGACAATAAAAGCCGGACACGTGTACTCGTTTACAGTGCTTGGCGACGCGATGAAAATGATTGAACTCATAAAAGATGTATAACGTTGAAAATTTGCAATACTTATACTGTAGTAAATCAAACATTCGCCAATGACAGCTACCGAATAATAAAAAATACAAAACGTGTCAGCGATGAGAAAAGTATCGGGTGTTTCGGAAAGAACGTCGACGTTTATGCGACAGTTTGAATTTTTAATGCGCTCGCCAATTCTTCAGCAAATACATACGAGAAGTTCCGGGAATAAAAGAAGTCAATGGAAAATTTTCAAGCAATATACACGTCAGATGAGTCCTTCATACACGAAGTAAGAAAAGGGTGCTAGAAGTGAGGTATGCAAGGTAGACTAGACGGTGCAATAGTTGGAAAAGATGGAGGAGGGAATGGACCGGAGAAAAGTCGCCATTCTGCCAAGTCATCGAGGCTTTTCTACGTTGGGATATCGCGAGAAGCTCTTAGAAAAGATATGAGTACATTAATTTGTACCAAAATTCAATAACGCCATTCAAAAATTATTTTTCCTAATTTTTTCGAATTCTTTGGATCACTCTTCAATTTTTTGCTGCATTAAGTACTTAAACAAGGATAAAAATTGATTAAACACTATTCAAGCTTTTTAAAAGAGAAATAAAATTGTCCAGAAATCAATTTTTTTTTTACATTCTGAACAATTTCATGTGAACCAAATTTCGTGACTTCGTGAGGAGGGAGGGAAGGGTTATAGATTCCCAAATTCCCTGGATTTTTATACAGGTTTTCCAAAAAGTGGAAATCATGAATATTCAAAAAATCGACTGAAAAAAGGGCAAGATAATTGATGCATTAAAGCAAGGTAAATTTGCTTTAATGCGAACTTAAGCTAATGAATATTAAATTTTACAATACCAATTGGTTTTTATTACTGAAAATCAATTGGCATGGTAAAATTTAATGTACTCATTAGTTTAAGTTCAGCTTAAAGCAAATTTACATTATTTTAATATTTTTTTTAGTGTAAAAGGAGAAAGAAATCACCCTTTAGCTGTACACTTTGATTCACTTACAGCGACACCAGTTTTCAATGTTTGATTTGATTCTTGAAAGTTCTATACTTATTAAGTCAGAAATGGTATTCAAAATTTTTCCTTTCTGGATAGAGAGAGAAAAGAGAAAAAGGAAAATCAAAATAATAAAAAGACGTTTCAAAAAAATATGAAAAAAAATTAATAAAATCAAAGAAAAAAATGACAGCATGACTTCAAGAGAGTATTTGAAGCTCTTGAATTAATTTTTGAAGTTATTTTGCCCCAAAGGTCATTTATTGAAAGGGAGGGAGGACAAAATTCAAAATTTTTGCCCTTTTTTTCAAGCCATCTTCATAATCGAATAAACTTGAGCAAGGATCTGACGTGACATTTGGAGACAAAAAGGAGAAATTTTCTTCATTTTTTGGACAAAGTCAAAATCGAATGTAAATTCTGAAAAGAAGGAACATTATAGCCCGAGCGAAGCAAGGGTGTAAACTTTTGATAAAAGTTTTGAAAAAACTGTAATTTTGGCTTCAACAGGTGATTTTTTTCCCTGATTTTTCACGTTTTTCTCAAATTAGTGATTTTTCATTCATTTTTCAGTCAAAAATTTCGTAACTTTGACAAATTGAGAATCAATTGAAAAAAAGTGATTTTTTGACTGAAAGGTCATAAAAAATCAATCATTTCTAAAATAAAAAAAAATACTGCTCAAGAGAAACGAGGGGGAAAATTTTTCAAAAAAATACTGTTTGAAGAGCAAAGTTTTACATTTTTGTAATTAAAAGATCTCCTTTAGGGGCGGGCCTCCTTAAAAATTGCAGGCCCGATACGAATGTACCTCTTGCCCTCTTCTCACCGGGCCTGCGTTCATCTCAATCGACCTTTTTCCAATTTTTTGGCCCAGAAGATATGAATTCTGAATTTAAACAACACCTTTTGATATCTTCCTCAATGCAGTAAAAAATTAAGATTTCTCTTTCCACCCACGTCAAAAGGCCTATTTTTAGTATTGGGGTCAATGTGATTCCAGAAATAGGTTCAAAGACTTAGAATGTCCCTTCGAAGTTATTTATTTGCTCTTTTCTCGAAGGAATGTTATGATTACACAAGTATTTTCAAATTAGGTTTCTAAATGGCTTGCATCCCCCCCCCCCCCTCAGATGAAAGATATTGAAGAAAATTTTCGAGCTTATTTTGGTCACTGAATTAAATTTGAAGAGTTATCTATTTTTTCCCATCATGTCAACTGGATCCAAAGAAGGAATATTCTTGAATTTTTAGATTTTTCTTGCAACTTTCAAAATCCTTCTTTTTGACTTTAATTTTTCCAAATAAATCACCCATCTTGCTTTTTGCAGAAAAACATTGAAATTCTAGCTATTTTCTGGTTGTTCTTGTTCAAGTTGCCAGCAGACAACATAATTTTCTAGGTAAGTATTACATTTTTATCCCTATTTCTTTACTTTTTTAAAATTTTACTAAAAATGTGATAAAATTTGTTCATTGAACTAATCTTCAAATAAGCTTCTCTAGTTCTCTCAAAATTTACCATCTCTGATCTCTCCAAAAAAGGATCCCAATAAAAAAATAAATCGAAAAAATCCTCCAAAACTCAAGCACCTTCGATCGCAACAATCACCATTCCTCATTCATTTCGAAACACCCTATACTTTAATCTTCTCGTCAACACCGCCATCCGGCGAATTTCTCTCAACCTTGGGAATTGAAAATTAGAAAACTTTTTTTTTTACTTTCGTACCAATAAATTATCTACAGTTAAACTCGAGCCTTTTACCGTGAACAGTAAAAGTTGAACTTTCCATCCCATCCCTCGGGCATCTGGTTCCTTTGAGCTTCTACAACAACACGACTTCTCCTACCCCGACATCAAAAGCTTCGAAATCAATTTTATACAAAATTTCATCTCGTCGAAGTACCGAAAAAAACTCGTCCTAATTTCGCTTAATTATACGCTCGAGCGCGAACGTCGTACGTAATATATTAGACAGCTATATTTTCACCGTGAAAATTCTCCTATCTATAAGCCCGTGACAATGATTTTAGCCGGCGTTACGGTAATAAGCATATATGTATTTGGTTTACGTGAGTCGACCACGTCATCGATGACGTTATTGTCACGCGGCGACGACGACGACGACAACGCGACGGTGAAAATTAGCCAGCTTTTTTTTCAGCCTCGACGTTTTTTTCAAGGGTACACGCATGCGTCTCGAAGCGAAAGGTACAAGGTATATTTTAAGTTATAGTTACCTATACATAGAGTACTTTGTATGCCAACAGCCCTCTGCCCGATTCCCTAATCACTTAATGAAATATATTCGAACGTCGGTCGCGATGCTACTGTAATTACGTATTACGTGGTGCAGGTAATCCCGCGCTGGAAACCTCTGGGCGTAATAAACCTACGACACGTTTTCCAGCACCTCGACTCGTCGATGCCCCGTGGGATTCCAAGTGCCAGCCAGATCACCGAATAAGACGCAGGTACAAGCCTAACTACAATCTCGATAAAATCCTTCTTCGTATTTCGTACAGCGAACGTACCCAGACGTCAATTTTATCGCGGCTGTAAGGCTTTTCGGAGTGAAATCGATATTTGCTATAGGCTGATAAAAAGTTACATGTGTGCATGCAGAATGACGCACATCAAGTCGTACGCGAGATAAAACGATAGATTTCGTACCACCTTCGTCGATTTCGTCGTAGTAGGTACACAAGTTGCCAGTATTTCTTTAATTTAATGTGTTTTAAATTAGCCTTCCAGCCAGATGAATATGGTAATCAGTAGCTATGCCGCATACGACCAGCCAAAGCTGCTACACATCGACTAAAGCGTAATAAGCTGACCTAAAAGAAATAATAAGAAATCGATTTCCGTACCGTACATGAACGAATACACCTAAATCAAACGCCGCGCCATTCAAACGTTCCCCCTCCTGTCACCCATATTGGTACATCGTTTGCCAAAATTTAACCCCCTTCGAGGCAGCAGCGTGGCTGAAAATAACGGCGCGAAATTTTCAAGGACGCCGGTCCCGAGCCGTGTTTTGGTGTGGCAGGTCGATTAAGAAGGAGAAAGGGGCGACGTGGTGACGGCGACATTACTTTTTTCGCCTTTTTTCCATCGTCAATTTCTCGACCACGAGAACGTTCGTTGGACAGGAATCGGCCTACTGTTCGTAGTAGAGAATATAAGTGTACTATGGGATCACGAAACGAAGCTTTCGTCAGAAAATTGGCATTTAGACAAATATACAGTGTAATACATATTTTCAAAAAAAAAAATTCGAACTGATTTCTCGAAAAAAGATTGCAAGTTGAAAGATTCGAAATAGAGTTGAATCAAATTCTACGTCTCATCTTTCAGAACAACACGTGGATATCTCAAGTTGGCCCGAAGGGATCACAAGAAACAAATTTATTTAAATAGAAAGGTATCGCCAGTCCTTGAATCGTTCCTATACCAAAAAGGTCACTTATTATGGAAAATTGAACTAAAGCTCAGGTATTTTGAAAGAGAGGATAAAAATAAGGTGTCTTTTTGTAATTTTCCCATTATTTGCTAAATACAGTTGAAAATTTCAAAATTTTGAGGCAATTTTACATCGAGAGTCACGCATTCTTGAAAATTTTGAATCTCTCTTTCGTAATGGAAAATCAAAACTGAAATGACATTTTCCCCCTAAAATTAAATGTGAATCTGAATCTGAATCTCACAAAAATTTGAAAAATTTGGAACTGGTGAAACTTTATCGTAGACAAGGCATATAAAAAATGAGATTTCATGGAGTCGAAAATGAAAATTCATGCTATTTTGATGTTTTTCATGATTTTCATGGCCGGTTGACAACATGTTATCGTAAAAATTTTGATAATTCCGGTGGATTACCGTAAATACTTCAGTAATTATGGTAAATTACCCTGAATATTTTAATAATTATCGTAAATTATCGTAAATATTCTAGTAATTACGGTAAATTACTGTAAAGTATAGTAAATATTTTGAAAATTACGGAAAATGACCGTAAATATTTCAGTAATTACGGCAAATTACCGTAAATATTTCAGTAATTACGGTAAATTACCGCAAATATTTTGATAATTACGGTAAATTACCGTAAACATTTCAGTAATTATGGTAAACATTTCGATAATTACGGTAAATCACAGAAAATATTTCAATATACGATAAACTATCGTAAATATTCAAATAATTACTGTAAAAAGTTGAGTCATTAAGGTAAATTACAGTAAATATTCTACTTTTTGACATATTTTCCAGATAATTTTCATTCTGATTTAAATTTTGATCTTCCATATTTGAATCTAAGCCATCGTTTTTTGGCTTATTTCTATTGGCAGTTTGATTCGAATTTTGGTCTGTTTTCTTCGAATTTGAATTAACGTTTAAGCCCTGCCCGAGATAAGCAATGGCAGAAATTTTTTTATAAAACAAAAAAAATCGCTCACCTTCCATCCAGCTGAACTATTATTATCGCCTTTGTCTTTAAAGTAGGGTACGTTGTGCACCATCCATTCGTAGATTTGCGACAGCGTCAATCTATTTTCCGGCGAGGACGTAATAGCTTGAGTAATTAAATCGGCGTAAGACAAATTGCCCCACGCGTTTCGCCGACTCGAGCCTTTTTTAAGTTGGTTGCAATGAAACGATGTCGCGCCGATAGGTGAGGTATTGATCAATTCTGGGATCACGCTGCATTTTCCGTCGATGGGTAGATTTTCGGGCAGATCTGGATTTACCGTCGGTGACATAGACGTTTCTTCGAAATTCTCCGGTCTCGGCAGCGGCCATGTGTTCGAACGAGCCCGCTGCAGCGGCTCGAACGACGAGTCTACTTCGTTCAGCGGGATATCCATCTTTCGGGACTTTCAGCACCACATGTCCAGATCAATTAATCGAAGAAACCGAGTGTTCTGCAAAAAAAAAAACAAACTGGATTAGGTACATCGATTATGACCAAAACGAAAGAAAAATTTCAACGTGTATTATTAACGCGCAGTAGGTAAACTAGGTACCTACGTAATCTGCGGTTTTATTGGGTCGTAAAACAACGAATTTGATTTATCGCGCGAAATTAAAATCTAAACGAATCGTCGGAGCGGTTAAATTTTTCGCAATTTTAGAAAAATTATTCGTTTGACGCCGCCGATGTCACGCCCGACTAATATTATCAAGCACCAGCCATCGTATACAGTTATAATCGCTAAATTTACGACCGAATCCGGACTTCCTTCGCCGAGGACCA
The DNA here is from genome assembly GCA_038380155.1 of Pseudococcus jackbeardsleyi. NCBI lineage: Eukaryota > Metazoa > Arthropoda > Insecta > Hemiptera > Pseudococcidae > Pseudococcus > Pseudococcus jackbeardsleyi. Next base: position 58,480,073 of record CM076240.1, on the reverse strand, counting down.
GTTTTGCTGGCCAACTAACCACCTAAACGTTCCACTTCGATGTCATCATCGTTGATGAAAAAAATTTCCGTACCTGCCAACACACACAATGTGAGCTTGACCGTGCGAAAAACCTCCATCGACGTGAATGATCTTAAAAAACCAATTTTCGTTCAAGGATATGAAAATAAACCGTGGTACGGAGGAAAAATTCCTATGCACATTTAATAAAAAGTGAACCTTAATAAAATACAGATAAGCTTCTAGTAACCTTTCTTCGCTTCCGTACAAGATATTTAAAATTACTTCGCGACCTTTCAACTCCTCAACAAGCTCCATTCAGCTTATCGCGTTTTGACAGCTATTATGTTTCATAATGCCCTATCCTTTCGGTTATCCACGTCTCTGGGCTTTTCTCTTTCTTTCTTTTTTTCTTTTTTTTACTCAACTATTTTTAAAAAAATATATAACAAAGGTCACTTTAGGTTGCCCAATCGGCAATTATTAATGTTCTTTTATCAGCAGAAACGTTGATTCGGTTCCTCGAGGCTGAAACAGTTTCCTTCCAAGAATGATGAAATTTGCAGGGTAGCCATCTTTAGGCTTCTTTTCAGCGACGAGTCAAGGTCAAGTTGGCATACAGGAGAAAAAAGAAAAAACCGAACATTTTCCAACTGCAATAGATTTTTTATGTTCAAAGATGAAAATTTCAATTGGGGTGGATTGAAAAATGAGCTAAAAAAATTTCAAAAAATTGGAAAATTTTTTCACATCAATTTTATGGTAAAATTGCAACAAAAATGGAAGAGCATTTAAAAAAAAATTCAGCTCAGACTGAAAATTTACCCCGAAAATTCAGAATTTTGGAATATTTTCAGACTGAAATATGCTCTGAAAATATAATTTTGCCGTTATGAGAAGATAGGACGAGCGGCTAATCTAGTCTCTCCAGTCCTGCACTGTAGCACTGTTGAAAAATGGTTTTTATTGTACAAAGGCATGCCAAAAAGTATTGATATCTGTCCATTAATTAAATAAAAACTAAAAAACTTGATAGATTAAAAGTACATTTGTTGGACAAATTTCAGCTTGCAATGACAACGTTGTTCCAAAAATTATTTACGGTTGGGAGGGGAGGGAAGGGGAGAATTTTTAAAATCCAATCATACGATCAAACGTGAAACTGCAACTGCACACCAAATTATAACCCTCCGGTTACGACTTTTCATAAAAACCAAAAGAAAGATGTCAACTTTCTCAAAGGAAGTGGTTGTTGTAATAAAATCAGAACTTGTTATTTCATCAAAGTCAACTTTCTTTTCATCATTTTAAACAACTAAATATTAATTATTTGCAAAAATTAATTTCGTTCAACTTGAATCTTCGACACATTTCCATCACGTGAATGAAATTATCACCCATTTTCATCGTAAAAAAAAAAACGTTAAAGGGGTTGGACAATTTGGGAACTTGATAATTCAATTCATTTTTAAAATACATAGCAAAATTTTTCATCACGGTATTTTTAGATTCAGGTACATAAATGATTGAAAATCAGGAGAAATCTGGCACCAAAACACACACAAAAAAACAGGATCCGAAAAAAAACCACAATAAAATACAATGACAGGGATCAGGGAATCGTTTCGACGTTTTCTTTCAAAAAATCGAGTCAAACAATACAAAAAAAAAGGAATGATTTTTTGTTTATCCATTTTTCAAACCTCCCGTCGTTTAATAGTCTCCGTTTATCTTTTTTTTGTTAAAATAGATATCTGTATTTCGACGATACCTCTATTGTCACTTTTTTCATTTATCGTACAGCAGACATACTAAAACTACAATTCCTAACCTATGCTACTAAAATACCTTGAAATTATTGAATTTGCTGGTTTCTGACAACTAATGGTTTTATAAATAATTTTCATTAGTAGAACCCGAACGTCAGAGCCTAACTGTATTGAAATAGAAATCAATCAAGGAGATAACCGTCTATTCTCTTCAACATCATATAATAAAGATGAATAACCGAGATGATATTCGCGAACAAGACTAATATTCACTTTGAAAAAATGAATAGTGTCACGACTGGTCATAATTAGATGGCGTTTTCAAACTGAAAGGAAATGAAAAACTAGAGGAACATTGAGCAACGATTTACATTTCAAGAAGTTGACAGAAAATGAGGACAGGGTGTCCAAAATATGTCAAAAATGATGTTTAATTTCTGCAACTTTTTACATATGATATTTATGAAGAAATGAAGAACTGAGATAATCTTCTTAAACGTTGTACAACTTGAAGTTCATTTCTTCAAATTACTATTTACATCATCTTTCCCTCCCTCATCGTGACTCCAAAATTTTTTGCCTCGCTGTAAGAAATTTCAAATAATGTCCCAGGTGCCTCCTGATTCGAGCTGATTTTTTTCATTTTGAAAAGAAAAGTTTTTCAAAACAAAACACAATGAAGTTATTCCAAGCCTAAATTTGAACATATTCTCCGAGAAGGTCTGAAAGCTAGAGCAGGTTTCGAAAGTGAGCTCGATTAAACGCTAATACCTATCTACTCTTTGATTTTTTTCTTAAAATAAACAAATTACATATGAAAATTTTCAAATACAATGTAAAAATTGTTCTAAATAATGAGTTTTTATTCTATAGAGCTAAAAAAATCCTCTTTCTATCCATATCAAAACAATTCCACTCCGTAGATCATTCACCAATATCCAAAAAAGCTAGACCTGTACTCGAATTCGACCAATAATTAACACAAAATCACCTCTTCAATCACCTCATCCACCTCTAAAGACACCAACACCCAAAAAAATTCACACAAACGCCACAGATAACCGAAATATCACACTCGAAACGACCTATCCACCAAATCACCATCTCACATTCACCTATACGAACACGAACACCATCAAAACACACGAAAATTAGCAATCAGTCGAAAATAGAACCCACGCAGCCAAATCTTCCAATATCTCCCTCGAACACCGTCCGACACGTCAAAAGCTATAAAAAAATTACCCAAGCTCGAATAATCATCGGCAACGCTCGATTAGTACAATATAAAATCGCGCACACAGATTTTCGTGTTTATTTTACTCATTAATTACCGTATTAACGATCCACTATTAGAGAGAAAAAATTCCGCCGATGGTGGGATTTTTCCAAACTACGATAAAGAGGCGATTAAATCCACACGCAAGCGTTCATCATACCGTATTGCAATTTAACCCCTTTTATTAATCGTTCGTGAAAAAATTAACCGATTGACGACAGCGAATTAGCCGGCTATATCCATATCGCAGATAAGAAAGATTACACAGCCGCCGGTATCGTGGCACCACTGATATTCTCTATTTGTAAACATTAAAATCCAAAACACGTTCGAAATCTAAGAATGAACTATTTTTTGCGCCAATTTCACTCCTACGGGATATTTTTTGCTAAAATAGCTTCGATTGGTTTCTATTCGATGAATCGGATTCCAAAAAGAACGAGGGCAGGGTTGAATCGAAAGAAATTTTCCAACAAGGTAATTTTGTGTGAAGTACGAGAGTTTGCGATTGACACATGGATGCGAACTTTTTCACATTATCTTGGAAAGCGATAAGTTTCGAACCATTACTCGACGTGATTATGAAGTACAATATAGATACGGTGTTATTGTAATGGTTTTGTGAGGCGATAAGCACCACTAACGCGAAATAATATTAAGTAATTGTAACGCGAATACGAATTTTTTTCAATGATAAAACACCTCGTCGTCATATGGCCAACAGTGGCAAAAATAATACGTATAATCGAGATAACAATACCCAGCTACAACGCAGAGATACGCGAATTGCGAGCGAGAGAAGTGTTTCGAACCGACGAGGTACGAGCCGAACACGTTGAAATATTCTAAATACTCCTTATCACTGGCTAAAGTTACCAAGTAGGTACATAGGACATTATTGTAAGCTATCTATGGCTAGATTAACGATTTACCTGTATTGTATCGACGCTGAAGGTGTGACTACGACAACGTGTTTACACATACAACTACACAAATTCAAAAAATTAACCAATTCCACGATACTGTATCAACTAAGTAGTGAAAATACTCGCGCAACAACGTCGATGGCTCAAACACGAGAATTCGCGATTCGCAAAACGACGTGAAAATTTTCTAGCAACGAAACAAAAAACGCCAACGCCGAAGCCGAATTCGCGAACAGTACACACAACAACTACAACAAGAAGCAGAAAGATAACAGCAGTTATTACGATTTACTATTTTACTATAATAAAATATAAAAACTACGCAACAGTTAACACAAGTTCACACGAGCGCACGCGCGCACACTTGCACACAACCGAGCGTAAGTTGGGTAAGTACTAAGTACAACTACAAGTAACGTAGTACCGCCGTTCAAGTTGTTCTCGGTGCTGTATAAGTTGATACTGATATGATACGCAGTGTTTATTACCGACCACTACACCGACACACATGTAAACAAGCATCGAATCCACCAACGTGCTGTCGAAGCGCGAGCAGCGAGGAGAGTGAGGGCGAGTGCGCTTGCGCATCGTGGTCGCGGCCGCGATGGCGATGGCGGGGGTTAGATGATTGAATTCCACCGCCAAATCCCCTTTCCCCCACGAAAGACTCCGGCTCCTTGACTTTTTTAGACGAATTTAATTTTCAGTTCGGCGCAAAACTATTACTAATTGAGAGAAAAAGGCAGAAATGTTTACTTTTGGAGGATGGAAAATTTTGGCACAGCGAAAATTCAGTCGATGTCGAGTTGGCTCAATGAAGGCAAAATTAACGCCAGGTTGTGTGGCTCTGTTTCCTTTTCTCTGTTTCACGAAGCTCGAATTTTAAAGCATATACACATACAGTACATATAGGAATTTTGGAGGCCCTGTCCTTCGGAATGGTTCATTTTTTCTAGAAAATGAGATTTCCAAAATTTTAGCCCGATATCGACTAGAGACTGGGCCCTCGGCTTCCTCGTCCTCGTGAATTTTAACAAGGCTGAATTGCTAAAAACAAAAAAAAACACAATGAATTAATAAAACTTTTTCATGTTTTTCAAAAATCTGAAAAACGACTCTGGTTTGACTATGAGGGATGAACTTCAGACTCACGCCTGCTATTATGAGAGTCTTCATTAACGAGGGAGGACGCCAACCAACAAACGAAGGTGGGAGAGAGACTGAAGTCGTCAAATTTTGAAAATTCTCGATTTATGCTTTTGGTACTCGCTTTTAATGTGTTGAACTTTCAAGGGGGAGGGGTTCCAAATTCAAAGTGAAACTTGAAGACGAAAATTATCCATAAAAAAAAATCAAATTTCCAAAATTTTACATGCAAAAGTTCATTTTTTTAGAATTTTTACAATTTTTTTCAGAATTACTCGCTTCATTGCCCTGCAAAGTGCGAAGTATGAAAATGTAATCTAATCAGTAAGAAAAAATTATTTTTGGTTTACTTCCTATAAAATGTGTTAATCTAAATAAATCTGGAGTACAGGAACGAAGGGAGAGAGCTGAAGCTTCTAAACTTTGAAAAAAAAAACAGTATTCGCCAATTCGCCATTAATTTTCTTCTGCTCTAATCCTCAAGCAATCATGAATGGCTACACGAAAATTTTCATCTTGAGTGATATTTCAGTGAACATGTGAACCAGTTTCAGCATTTTCATCAATTATTATTTATTGCGTACATTACAAAAAGAAATTTCCTTATTGTAGATGCTATTTTTTGAATTTGGCTTTCCATTTTGGGCTCTTCTCGTCCCAAATTTCTTCTGTTTAATACCGATTAAAAATTTGACACTAAAATCAGTAAGTAAAAACACAAAATGAACAATTTTTACCATTTTTGTTTCGCCAAATAGGAAAATTTTTGAATTATAACGGTTCCAGCTCTTCCCCTTCTTTTTTTTACTCTTCGTACTCCAAATTTCTTCAATTAAACACATTTTTGATATTATTTTGATGCTAAAATCTAAAATCATGAAATTTGGAGAATACAGCCTTCTCTCCCCTTCAATTTTTCCTAAATGCAATTCCTTCAACACATTTTGAAATTATTTTTGATACTGAAGAATCGAAGATAAAATTACAATTTACAAACCGTTGAATTTTCAAATTTGAAGGTTCCAGTATCTTTTCTTCCCTGTTTCTGCTCTCTACTCCGCTCCCTGTCTCCTAAAAATACTTTATACTTTGGAGTGGCCTCCCCTGCATCCAAGGTTCATACATACCTATCTACAAAAAAATCAAAATTGAGTCATAATTTCAACCTGTAACTCATTCAGGTGGCTGAAATTTTAGCAATTCCATTTCTAGGAGGAAATAAACCATAAAAGGGTGAAATCTTCAAAATTCTACAGAAAATCGCCGAGTAATAACATCCTTGCGATAGATATACCTTACTCGTACATATCTACGAATGAAAACTTCCGAATTCCGATCTGGATACCTTGTCAGGTATTCGTTTCCCTTTGAATAATCTCCACTGCACAGCACTCAGAAATTATTGACGATGATCCTTAGGAGGGGGGAAGGTTGTGAAATTCTACGCAACTTGAACAGACACGCCCTACGCAATCGAAATTTCAACTTCTGGATCTCATTCGAATCGGACCTGCATTAAAAATTAAAATTAATCAAATTTCTACCCAAACCTAAAAACATTCGGCTCTCACAAATAGCCTCATTCTTCACTACGTTTTTCATTTCGCTTCTTCTCAACCACCTTCGACACTCCGAAGAAAATATCACAAGAATACGTAACGAATACAACCAGCATAGCTTTTAAATACTGCGTATAACTTGACAGCGTGTTAATTAACAAGTTCGCGGCTGAGGCTTCGTATCGCACACATAAGGACGACCACAGGCTACACAGGACCTGTCGAACGACGAACGACGTTCGTCGACGACGTCGTCGGACGTTGCCAACGTCATATTCCACATAATTATACTTACATACCGAGGACCGAGGAGGGCGACCCACAGACTAGACAAATTCTCTTACGCGTTTTATTCCTTGACCTAGAAACGTAATGTGCACTCCTCCAGCCCTCCTTCATTCGTCGTTCGATTTTACTCCGTCGCGGTGCTGAGTGCGGCGAAAATGCAATAAATTAATCGTATCACACCGGCGCTTCGTAATGTTTAAGTACACCACGTTGACTTGAAAACGGCGCATCGAACGTGGTTAAGGAATTCCATTCGAATCCGATCGAATTATCGTCACGCCGAACAGATGCTTGAAAAGCTCGATTATCGCTAATCGCCAGCCATACCGAGATGAATTTGCTGCTGCGTCGTAGATTATAAAAATAAATCTTTAATGGTAAACGCTGATTAAAAAATTCATACCTAGAGATCAACTTGTATAGGTGGCCACGCCCAAATCGAGCTCTATTGCGTTGAAAAATCATTTCTCAAAATGGCCTTCTTCAGGTGCGCCGTCAGGCCGTCACCGTCGCTAATACCGTCGTCGTCGGTGATTCTCGATAGATGACGATATGAGGTAAACTTGCATATGTCCAAGTTTGGACTTTTAGAGCCGATTTCGCAGAAAATCGTGATCAACGTGTCACCGAGTGCTCTGAAACTGGCCAAAAATTACGTTAATAAATATTAGAGAGGTGCTCGTTAGTCGTTACGTGTAAATAATGAAAATAATATTTAAATTCCGGCGAAAGAAACAGGGGTGAGGAACGGAAATAATAGTTCTGTATTCAATAAATTTGATCTTACGGTTGGAAGATTTGCTGAATTTCAATATTTGAAATTCTTCGCTATCTGTGTTGAAAAAATAAGATTTTTCAATTTTTTCAATTTTCATAAAGGCTTAAATATTTTATTTTTATTTCAAATTGTACCTATACTTTTCAAGTAAGTAAAAATAATCGAATGGAAAGAAACGCCAAATTCGTATTTAGGTAATATACCAAAATATCCCAAAAAAAACTTTTCTTTTCGCAAAATCAAAATATCAAATTCTCAAAACTTTTTTCTTGTATTTTTTCAATCTGCCATGCAAAAATCGTTGAGATTTTGAATTTTGAGATATCCTGCAAAATGATTGTTCAAATGGCGTATAAAGGGGCAATTTTAGTTTGTTATGCTAACCATGAATTCGAATGTAATTTTTACACTGATAAACCGTACAAATTACAATAGATTCAAGTTTTTCAACTTAAAAAAAAAAATCATTCAAAAAAATAAACACTCATAAAATCAATAAAAATATGCAGAGAACAAAGATAACCCTTTTCAAAGTCAAAACGACTTCATGGATTCAACAAATTGAAAATTGCATCCATGAATAACTAATCAATCGATGATTTAACCAATTAAATGAACTCAAGCTAGTTTTATAATTCATAGCAAAACTTACCCACACACCTTGATGGCCGTGATCGTTGAGTAATAATGCAAAATCAACTTTAATCTTTGATAGATAAATAATTAGACTTTCTACGAATTGACAGCATTATCTCGCAGCTTTGGTCCAATTACAGCAATTTTTTTTGAGCATTTACGAAACTTGAGGCTTGTTTTCATGTTTTAATATGACCATCAATAAATTTTAGGAAATCGTTCACAGAAAACCATCGCATCGTGAAAAAGTAATCTGAAAAAATAAAATAAAATATAACAATCAGAAAACAATTGAACAACTATGGTTAGAGGTATTTTTATAAAGAAAGGGAAGGAGGTGGGATCGTGTAATGTTGAAAAGTGACAAAATTTTAGTATTTTTTCAAAAAAAGTTTTCCCCTCCGTTCAGTGGCGTAACCAGGGAGATTCAAAAGTCCGGACCCCCCTCCTCCATGAGGTCAAAAATTATGTGAAAAAATCGCTTTTGAATGCATTAAAATTTAAAAATCAAATTTTCTCAAAGGTTCGCCTTCGCTTAGCTCGGGCTTCCTTTTAATATTTCAAGTCGCCATACCCACTTTGTACCTTCCCAAAGAAAACTTCTGACGTTATTGCTTGTAGTTTCTGGGTATTATTTTCGGTTTTCAAGGTGGAAATAATCAGTTTGGAAGTTGTTTGTTCCAAAATTACATCTTTATCAAAGTTTTTTCTCTAGATATTTTATGCAAATGCATAAAAACTTGATAACATCCCTGTAACTGTGACTCCTTGATTTATATGAATGAAAATGTTTCAAATTTTGAATTTAATACAGTTCTTGTAGTGCGTGTTTTTCGTGTGTGTGTGTGGAGGGGGGGATGAGCGAACCGAAAATTTTTCGACCGCCCTCCCCCAGGAAAATTTCTGGCTACGCCACTGCCATCAGTTCGTTTGAGATGAATAAACTCCTTCAATTCAAAAACGATTTGTCAAATTTTTATTATTTCGATTTTGTAAATGTTCATAACACTGCATAATAGGCAACAAATTGAAAAAAAAGTGTTCAGGTTGAAAATGGACTCTACAGATAACAAAATCAAATCAAATGGAATTTTTTTTCCAGGTTTTCATTTCTAAGTCAAAGCTGTCTAAGAGACCTAATTTTAAACCTAACACGAAATCATCATCACCCAGTGTATTTTTTCAAAATGTTTTGCAGGAAATAAATATTTTTCCTTTTTTCAAAATAAAACACTTCATCTGAATTTACTGCTGCTTTTACTTATTACCTGATTAAATTGACATTTTTTTTTTTAAATTTTTTCTAAAATGAAAGAGTGATTATTCCGTTACAAAAACTCTCTTCTTGAATAACTTTTCAGTTACAACCGTTGACCGGGAAATTGAATATTTCTGAGCAATTTTACCTTAGCATTTTATCTAATTCAGGCCATGAAATTTTCATTTCACAATTTGATTAGCAACTTCGGGAAAACACACTTTGACCGAATCGTTTTCAAAACCCCATTTCATTTCTTCGACGTAATCTGTAGAAAGAAATTTTTACAATTAAGAAATATTTTTCAAAGCAGGTAATTAAAAATTTTTGGGCAGGTATTTTACGATAATCGAGCCAGGTAACATTTCAACATTCGTCCAACAACTTGAGAAAATTTTTCTTGACTAAATCGTCTTCACAAAACCATACTACATCTTGAATCAGCAATCTGTAAAAAAAAAAATATCATTATAAAAATATTCGAGCAAGTAATTTTGATATATTACGGACTATATACCATACATATTTTAATTGTTAAACGTATACGCATTCGACCTTGTAATTTTTACATTGTATATGTATACGCATTAAATATTCTATAGGTAAGTAACATGTTTTACCAAAGAAATTTATAGCGGTAATCTTGTCTTATTGATCATGAATCTTAACAATTTCCTCAATTTTTAACCAACTACCGAGAATATGGTTTTAATTGGGCGTAAATGGAGGAATTTTCTATCTAAATGGCGAATTATGCAATCTGTACGTACAATCTAGTCGAGCTAGCTTCTGATTGAAACCGGTTCGGTGAAATAACAACCGCAATATAATAGATTCAAAATGTATTGAAAAATAATAATTATTACACATTATATACAAAGACATAGTAAAAAAATAATAATAAATAAACCGCTTGTAGAACGAAAGATTACAGATGCATCGCGAAAGTTTTCACATGAATTCGAAACTATTCACGTCTTCGAACTGAGCCGGAGGCTGAGGAGCAGTTTGCACGGCATTCGAGTGAATATTTCGAACAGGTTGAGGTTGCTGCGGTGGTTTTTGCATATTTACCATTTGATGCCGACCGTAAGGTGGTTGATGCTGCGAAATTAAATGTGAAATCAGCGATACCGAGATTAACGTGAGATCATGAGAGAGAACCGTACTCACATTCACTTCCAATTGAGTCTGCTGGTATTGCAGCTCTTGTTGTTGAGCCGCAGCCAACGTCTGTCTAAGCTGGTGGATCCTGGCCAAGTTTTCTTGCCTGGATAAACGCATCTCGGCCGAGTTATCGTTCAGAGTAGGGCGAGGACCGAGAATTGCGGTGCCACGGAGACCCATCGGACCTTGCGGTACGTTCATCTGGTTAGGATTCTGGTGCATGATGGCTTGCTGTGTGTTTTGCGTTTGCATCATGGCTTCGGCTGGGTTAACACCACCGTGAGGCATACCTCCGACCATAATTCCTCCTAAATTTTAATAAAACGTAAATCAATTACGAATAAAAATGAAATTAGAATTCGGAGTGACAAAAATATTTCAGGAATGATTCCCTGGCTTTCTAGATTTTCCAGACCCCAAATTTTCATCTTTGATAGTACGATTTAAATCAATCTTTTTTTACTTCACAATAAACAAAATGTAATGAGAAAAAAATAATAAGTCAGAAGTTGCAATAATTTGGTTCAGGCAAAGTGAGGGTAACTTTTTCTTAGAAAACCTAAACTAAAATAGACAAAGAAACATTTTTCTAAATTATTTATTATTTTTTTGGATTTTGAAAAAATTCCAGGAAAAATCCCAAATTCTCTAGACACTTTTTTGACTATTCAAGATTCAAAAAATTCCCTGATTTTCATAAGTTTCCTAGAAAGTGGAAACCCTACATTACTCACCCATATGAGACTGTTGTCCATTCAATGGATTATTCATATTAGGAACTGGCATCATACCTCCGCCCATATGTCCAGGCTGGCCTTGCACATTTTCACTCGAAGCTGGAGTTTGCGATCCGGTCGTACTTAAGCCTTGAGGACCACCCTGAAAAACAACCGTCAATAAATCCTAAGCACTTTTCCTTGAATAAAATCATTTCAGAAAAACTTCCAACATACTTTTCTCATATTCGGATTTTTCTTATGCTGCTGAATCAAACTACGAAGTCGTTCTACGAATGCACCTTGATCATTCGGAATGAACCCGAGATACACTTTTTTATCCGACGTATACAATAAAATCAGTACTTTCAAGTTACAATCCGACACAGTCGTATTGCTGAACTGAACGCAACCAGCCTTTAAACATCATACAGATAAAATATTCGTTAAAAATCATTCGATATTTGTTTTTTCTATTTCTCGCGTACCATACTTACGAAATTATTACTCATCACTTTGGTTAACGCTTCCAAAGCTGGGCAAGGAGACGGATGGAACAACACCGAAGTGGAATTTTTCAAATATGCTCCGCCGATGCTACTGATTAACGCTTTAGGCAAAAGTTGCATCATCAATTTTGGCGGCCAATTATCAACTTTTCTGTAAAATGTAATTTTTGTCATCAATTTTGGAAACCATTTGCACGAGTGTTTGAAACTAGGTAAACCAGAAAATCGTTGAAATATGATTTTTAAAAATGATAAAATCAACTTACACTTCTGGTTCTCCGTCTTTGGCATTTGAAGTAACAGCGCATGGGACTGATTTGAGAGTTTCGGAAGGATCTTTAGCTTGTTTATCGTTCCATTCCAATATTCCACGCCAGATAGTCTGTCGTTCGTACGAAGTCTTGAAAATTGACACCAAGATTAACCAATAATTGAAAAATGATACAACAAAACGCTAAATTAACCCGAGAATCGATTTTTGAACTTGTTTAAAAATATATTATATTTACAAACGAACAACGAGAATTACTATTTACAATACGTAGGTACTTAATCAATTTTAAGAATTTTTTGCTACTTGGTCATTAATCTTGATGCCTTCCAACTGATTGGAAATTTCAGCCAACAATCTTTCATTGGAATAGATCTTTTTAATTCTCATTTTAATAGGTAAATTTCGCGACTGTTTAACGATCGTGGACAGTTGAGCCTTTTTGGTGTCATTCGATTCGGTACACTTCACCATTTTTATAGTACTAATACACCACACTTGATTAATAAAATATTAGACCACAAAGATCTGCACTTTTCAACATCCGATCTAAGAATGAAACACACTTCACGAGATCTGCACTCTTCAACAACCAATCTGAGAATGAAACACACTTCACGATCTGAAATCAGTGTCATTTGGTTCCTTCGACTCCACAAAAAAGCCAACGAAGACGACGACTAAAAACGCACCCTTAATTATACCAACGCAAGAACAGTCTTCGGCCAGATTCCAAGAAAGGAGATAACGAAAGAACAATAGCTCACATTAGGCACGCAGATTCCAGTCTGCACGTTCCTTTTCTAATATACGTCTGGATATAAGACTAGACCAATCGACAATATGGCAGTTTGAAGTTTGGCACTGTGATGTTTCAATTATTAAAATAGACACGTCTGCTAATACGGAGAATTACAAGCCTTTACTTATTTTACCACTTTCAACAACGGGATATTCGAAATGTCTCGAATAATAAATAGTTTATTATCTTCCAACTCGAAAATGAAACAAAAATCGTACTTGGATTTTTTGAAAATAGGAACGAACGAACAAACGTCTCGATTAAAGTACTGAATTGGAGAAAAAAAACACAGGCTTACGCAGACCATTCGTCTTAATAAAAACTTATGAAACAGTCAAGTCGCTTCAATGGTGACGCGAAATCAAAGACATTAAATTTTGAGAGAAAAAAATTCTGAATTACATAATAATCTATGGAGCAAAAAAAAGTTCATTTTTAAACCCACTTTCGCTTCCCTTGATCCAAAAATGAAAAATTAATGACAAAAATTTCATTTTATAGTTTCGAAAAATTAGGTTCCAAGTAAAAAATTAGCAACCGTAAGGATGGCTTTTCGAATCGAAAAATCTCGCTTTTGAGCCAAAAAAATTGAACAAAATGTAAAAATTTCATTTTCATTAAAAATTAATTAGAAAATTTTTTAATATCTGCGCAAGTTCCTCCCAGATTTGGATTAGTTTTCAAGAATGAAAAGTATTTGAAATAGAACTCATTTTTCTCATAAACAAAATTATCGAAATTTAGATAGGAAATCCGGCGAACCAAGTTAGCATTAATAAAGCGAGGGGGGATGAAATGTTCGATTTTGACTAACTGAAATTCTTTACCATTTCTCCAGAAATTGTAAAAACTTTCGCAAATTACTCGAATTGATCCTGGTTTTCTCATTGTGAGAGGAAAATTGAAACGTTAAATTTGTCCAGATTTTTTCGAGATTCAAAAATTCTAGTTTCAATTTTTTTTCAAAAAATCTTACTTGGAATTTTTTTTACTCAAATCTACCGAATTTTTTCATTCATAAATACAAATAATGGAACTAAGGAGGGGAGACAGTTCCTTCGTTTGATCTCGTCCTACGTTCTACAAATATCAATATAACGCCTATCTCAAGTCATTACTATTTTTCTGGACTTACATACTTTTCGATGATGGTGAGAAGATCAAAAACATACTTAGATTGACTAAACCAAAGAGTAAAAAAATTACCCTGAAAAACGTATTCAACAAAAATACCGCGAATACCAATACAATTTAAAACACAAAAAATGGCATCGATTCTCGAGAAAATTGAGCAAAAACTTCAACATAACGTCGCAATTGATATCAGAACCAACCTGTGAAGGATTCATCCCTTGCGGATTACCCATCATATTACCCATACCGGGATGCTGCTGGGCTAACATAGGATTTTGCCCAATCATACGCACGTGTTGTTGCTGTTGTTGTTGCTGCTGCTGTTGCTGCTGTTGTTGTTGTTGTTGTTGCTGCTGCTGTTGCAGTTGTTGTTGTTGCTGTTGCTGCTGCTGTTGTTGCAACTGACTCTGGAATTGATGCATTTGTTGATTTGGATTCGGGCCCATCATATTTACCGGAGGATGATTAATTTGAGGGTCTAAACGAATATTTTCCAATTAGGACACTTGGTAAGAAAAAAACACAACCTCGTATCGTAACAGTACTCACTTTCAAATCGAAACTGTGGAGGCATCGGATTAGGCGGCTGTTTCAATTGACTAATAAGCGTACTCGGCTGCTGAGGCGAACTTTGAAATGGTCGCGGTTGACCGGGAGCAACCGGCCATCGACCTTGCTGCTGTGGTCCCCCACGGCCAAAATTTATTCCTTGTTGAGCGAAATTTGTATTCATTCCAGGTATCTGGCATTGATTGGGATTCATTTGAGGCGGATGCTGGGACATCATTTGAACATTTTGATTGGAGACGTGTTGCATCTGTTGCTGGGCCATTTGAACGTTTTGCTGTTGTTGGACTTGTTGCTGTTGTTGCTGCTGTTGCAAATGATGTTGCGGATTTGAAGGCTGAGGCTGGACTTGAGGTGGTTGCTGCTGCTGCTGTTGTTGTTGCTGCTGCTGTTGCTGCTGTACTTGAATTTGTTGCTGTTGTTGCTGCGGCGGTTGTTGTTGTTGGGGTTGCATTTGTTGAGGCTGTGTTATGTCGACTGTGGGCATTTGGTGTTGGACCGGGCCTCCGGCGACCTGGGGAGAAATTCATGAAGATTACAGCGAAATTGGATTAAAATTAGGTACACGTGAATTAAAATTGTACCTGAGGTGTGCCCTGTCTGAAAGGTACAGCGGGGGTAGGTGATCCGATATTGACTGGATTTTTAGGACTCGCAACCGGTAGGGTGTTGTGGGTTGGAGGAACATTCGAAGGGCTCACCGCTCGTTCCTTCAAACTAAAATCAAATTAAATGTGAAATGTCCAAAAAGAAAACTTGAATTAATTTTTTTAAATTTTATTCACCTGAATCCGTGAAGTAGAACTAAATGACGAGCATGTTTGGAATAATTTTTGCTCATCGCGAGATTTAGATCTCCGCCCGTTTTTTCGTATAATTTAAACAAAGCTGGTATTTTCCGAGGAGATAAAATCGATACCAATATATTTTTCTGAAAATTAATTTTATCGGTCAGTTTAATCAGCAAAGAGGTATTTCAACCAACAGTGAAATTTTAGGACCAAAACATAAAGGCACCAAAAGCGCTTTAAAAAAAAAAACTTATTCAAAATTTCAGTCAAGTTTATTTTTCGGATTTTGGTGTATTTTTGAAAATTCAAAATTATCATGTGATTCGGAAAAATTGCCAAGTTCCCCATTTATGAAAAATGTGGATTTTACTCGGCAGTTATACGAATAACAGAAAGTAGTGCAAGTCGTTCAAATATGCCACTAATACAGTTAATTCACATTTATAAATTCTGAAGTGATTTTAAACCATTTCAATCATCTGGCGGGTCAAAACTGTCTCGAACCTGGATCCTTTCGATTCGGGAGATGAAAAAAAATCCAACTTTATCTACTTTGATTAGACCACGTTTTCATAATCAGTATTTTAGCAAGGCCATGGGATTTTGATTTTCAAAAATTTACCAAAATTCAAAAAAACAAACTACAATGCTTGAAATTTTGGACAAGATTTTATTTTTAGATACCATACTTCGATGTATTTTCGTTCCGGCAAAAAACGTTATTCCTGGTTGAAATTATCGAGCTTGTTTTCGATAAAGAAGTAGAAATTTCACAACAAACCTCATGGAATAAGGCAGCTAATTGTTCTAAACTTTTTCCAGCATAATTATGATTTTCCATAACCGATATAGCATAAGGAGGAGAACTACAAATTAAAATACAAAATTTCTGGCACCCTTCTCGTGTCTGTTCGATATCGTCGAAAAACTGTAAACAGGTAGCCAAACCCTCGGCAACATTGGCATTTGCTTGAGCTTTACCGCCGCATAATCTGCACAGTATTTCAATTTGAAAATCAGTTTTACATTTATACTTTCAAAAAAGACTTCTTACTTGACTTTTTCAATGACAGAAATAACAAAACTTGGATCTCGTTCTTGGGCATACGTTCGGCAACATGGTTTAGGTTTTATATCAGCAGCATGATACAGGATCACCGAATACAAAATGTTTCTATTCTGAAAAATGAACCAAAATATGACTTCTCGGTTCAAGTGAGACGCCGAGAAGGAAAATTATCCTGAAATAAACTTACATCGCAAGACATCTCATTGTTCTCAAGCGGTCCCTGATTGAAATATCTGAAAAATAATGAAAATATACTGGTCAAAGTAGGAAATGTATATCTGCAATTAAAAAGAATTCATCGACTTACTCTAAAATTGGTTGAATATAATTCGACTTCAATTCAGCTATGAAAGTTCCATTCATAGATGTGGCTTCGATCACGAATACCACATCGATTTGTGGCTCGTGATCATTGTGTTGTGCAGCTACAGCTACCATATTTTATAGCACTTTCAATAACTAAAATATCACACAAAATGAATAAAACGCACCATAATAAATGAAAAAACTTTTAAATTGTGAATATTTTCTTCTGAATTCTTGTAAATGTTGTTATCAATGAGCAACGAACGAAAACAAACGAAACACCGACTAAATCTCAACAGTTTTATGGATTTAAGTTCGTGAAGAGATTCAAGTAATATTGTCATTTAAAAATTATAAATTGGCAAAACTATGAGAACAAAACGGAAAATATTCATAAAATGAAAATTAAAATGAATAATTCTTCTGATTTTAATGAAAAAATTTCATAATTATTTCATTTTTCGTTCTCGAGAATACAGATTTTGTACCACATCATCAAAACACGAGTGTTATATGTGTGAAATAGCTTCTCACAGGGTTCGTTTGATTCGTTCATCATGATAACATGAAATAATGGGAGCTATAATTCTTTTTTCCTCAATCAATTTTTATTTTTTTAAAATAATCGACATCGACCTTACGAGTTACGACCTTATTTAAAAGAAATTATCTCTGATGAATTTTTCAACACTGACTTTTCAAATTGACGAGCCATTCAATTAAAATTGACAATAAAAATATTGAAAAAATGTCCAAACTTATTGTCCAGTTATTATATATTTTAAATTATTCAAATTAATTTCTAACTGAAAATTTTCACCTGTTGGAATAGAAAATTAAAAAACAATTTCATTGTTTTTTTTTACATTTAGCTACCTATCAATAAGTACCAATATCATTTTTTCCCTATATTTTCCAAAAATAAAAATTTTTGTTTCAAGTCCCAGTCACTTCTCCATTATGAACATTTTATTTCTAAACATCGTTATAAAAAATCAAGAGCTCAGTCTGATCATCCAAAAACTAACACTTTTTTAATCATTATTTTGACATTTAAAACATCGCTCCTTCAATTTTTTTTTTAAATTTTGCAGTAATACAAGAAATTTGAATACTCGAAAACAATCATACTGCTTCCACGACCAATCGTTCGATTCACAATTCTCATAATAGCAAAAAGGAAAAAGTTATTGAAGTTTTGCTTTCGAAGTTTCCTTTTTTGAATTATAAGTACGTTCCAAAAAAATATTTAAATATATACATTATCAATAATGTCAAATAAATTGAAAACATTTCCTTCTATATTTAAATTTTAAAAAATTACTAAGCAGCATACTTGAATATTTTTTATTGTATTACCGAATGAGGAGTTTTGCTTTCAGCAAGGAACTTTAGATTTTGTCACTGCTGTTCAGATATCAGAACATTTAATAATTAAATAAGTAGTTTTTCCCAGTATCAACCTTACCCTTCACACCAAAAACAAGATACGTGTTTCAAACGATTCGTTATGTATTTCCTTTCAATTTTCTTAATTTATAAAAGAAAAAAAATTGCATTTTTTAATGCCTGATAAAGTATAAAATTGTGGTAACAACAATAAAACTAATTTTTTCATTGCCCGATAAAAATGAGTATTTAAAAAAAAATTTGAAATTTTTTATACCCGATTTTTTTTTTTTTTTTAAATAACATTTATTCGGAAAAAAATTCCTAACCAGCTCTAGCTCTAAGCTCTAACACATTTTAATGTCTTCTTAGGCAGTTAGAATTATTTTAAAAATTGAAAATTATGAATTTTATTAGTGCCTAAGAAAAACGACGAATTTAAACAAGTCAAAAAATGACAAGATTTTTTTGAGGATTAAAATGCATAAACGTAAATGATTCTCAAGTTGCAAGTTTAAAAAACATTTTTATTTTTGAGTACTGCAAAAAGCTAAATAATCATTCAAGTTCTTGAATCAGAATCTTCTTGACCATTTTTCAAGCACTAAATTGCCACAGAGAAAACTTGGAAATCGAAATGAATAATTTTTCCACAAAAACAACAACTGAAAAAAATTCGATTTTAGAGCACAGAATTCACTTTTGCCGTTCAAACCATAAATACCTACTCCTACATC
Source organism: Pseudococcus jackbeardsleyi (assembly GCA_038380155.1). Lineage (NCBI taxonomy): Eukaryota > Metazoa > Arthropoda > Insecta > Hemiptera > Pseudococcidae > Pseudococcus > Pseudococcus jackbeardsleyi. The sequence goes on along the minus strand of CM076240.1, from coordinate 58,460,976 downwards.
GTTACAGCCTCGATTCATTTCCGATCATGGCTGAAGATAATTAACGAGCAATAAATAACATTTACGCTTTTTACACTCGCTAATTCAATTTATTCGACATTCGACATTACAGAAATAACCCTTTCAAATTTTCCATTCCCCAGAAATGATAACGTTCGAGCATGACGTCACCTAAGAAAACAGTGTTGTTCAAGTACTCTTTCTCAACATCGTAATGTATAAAAAAACTTCAATAATTTCCATCTTTTATCGCGAATTTTATCAAGAATGTAATGACTAATGTAATAACTCTATTCACCCACTTAATCAACACTCCTATCGTCACTTTTGCTAGTAAAATTGAGCAATTTCATTACCACCTCGACATAAAACTCATTCCAAAGTACTTCAACACTGTACAATCTAGTTTCATGAAATATAAAAAGGAATGATTATTAGTGTGATAATAAATTAGATGCGTGGTGTTTGCTTGTGTAGTTTATTCTGAAACCAGTTCATCAATATGTGCGGTAAGCTATTCCATTTATTTTTAGCTTAATTTTCACCCAGATAATCGTTTTAGAAGCACCGTTCAATAACCAGCGGAGCAGCACCGCTAAACCAAATTCAAAATCCACTCTTATCAGTACTTCAAAATGTAAACAAACCGAAAACTTATTCGTCAATTGGGAAATATTCGAATAATTTTCCAACAGCTACGAAATATTTCTCGATTATCTTACGTGTCCTATATTTATATAAATTGGATAATCCTATTTTACGAAAATTCAAGTTGTCTCTCTTCAGAAATTGACGAAAATCTGAGAAGATTAAGAGCCGGTATAAAAATTTCTCTGGTACCACTCTGAGGTCAATTATTTTATACTTTGAGCTATTTTTGAATCGAATCCGGATAAATTAATCTTTGATATCAAAACCCTTGTCCATATTTCAGTAAAAAGGTGAGGGGACGAGAGGAGGTTCAGATTCACATAAATTCATTGTATATAGGACTTAGGCATGTACTAGCTGAAAACACAGCTCGAGAATTATGATTAAAAAATTATGAAATTACCATATTGTTATCGATTAAATATGAAAAAAATGTAAACGAAATGTATACGATATCGTTTTGCCATTTCTCCATTTATAATTCATCGTCGAACCCAGGATTAATTTTCCATAACCTGACAATCAATAAAAAGAGGTAGCCTGGATTTCAAGTCATTCAGGATATAAATTTTGTAATTTTCTTTCAATTTTCAATATTTTCTTTGACTTTTAGGACAATTTTGGCTACCCCTAATGGACAATAAATCAATTTGGAAGTAATTATGATTCATATTATGTGATTTTCTTTCAATTTTCAATTTTATTTTGCCATCTGAGACGACATTTGCCACTTCGAATGTCTTGGAAAACAATTTAAAGTAGTGTTATGATTCGTAATTTTCAAATTTTTTTTTTAAATTTGCAATATGTTTTTGATTTTTGAAGCAATTTTTGCAACTCTAATGGGCAATAAATCAATTTGAACTAATTATAAAAATCATGTTTTACGATTTTCTATCAATTTTCAATATTCTAATGACTTTTGAGGCAACTTTTGCTATTCAGAATGGCCTAAGTATAAATTAATTTCAAATAATTAGGAATTACCTTTAAATCCAAAAATCCAATACCCATTACCAACGTGAAGGTAGGAAGGTAGAGGTACCAGTAGATAATTCCTCTTTATATGATGAAAGTGACGAATGTATTACATAAGGATAAGGTCAATGTCATTTCAATTAATAGTGAACGTGTTCGTACTTATGTGACTACTTCTTCCATAAAAATCATTCACCAATATTTCATTACCTGAAACAACAAAGAACAACAAAGTAGCTTATTAAATCGAAGGTTTATTCAGTCTAAATGCATCGTAAATCTACCCCACCTTTGAATATGCAAAATCAATTATATAATTCACTTTCTAAACGTTCGAGTTCAGTGTGTAGGAAGTCGAAATGAACTAGGTAAGTGTGATAATAAGTATGTTGAAAAAAGAACGAAAAAAAAATCACCATTGGATATTTTTCTCTCTCATAAATAATTATCTAACTTGCTCGATTAAATTGTAATTTTGAATTAATTTCTTCGTCTGTACAGCACACAACACTCCCTCCTTTACGTATACTCCTCTATACATATTAATAGAGCTAGTTTTTTTTTCTTTTATCAAATTAATTACAACTGCGATGATTTTTTTGGTTATGCATGGCAAAGCATCCATTACTTGTATGAATTAATTCGAGCATCTCAATCGATTTTTCTCCCTCGCAGATAAAATGTTTTTTATCGTGCGCATCGTCCGATTCAAATTTCAGTAGATTCAAATTTAATCGATGAGAGTAGGCAAAAGGCCAAATTTTACCGATGCAAATCCGGGAAAGTGATAAAGATGAAAAAAAATCTCCAACGTGGTACGTACACGTAGGTACACGTACGAATACGTAATTTCCCATCAGCGAATTATTTCTAAATTTAGACTGATATAGATAACATTTGTCATTAGCTTTCCTTTTACTCACGTTCGCATACGTTCGTGTCCCAAATGTCATTGAATATAAATTAAAATTTTTTCCCTCCAGACGTGTTTCCTCTTCCTATCTCGTTCCTTTCTCATTTCAAAATTTCTACTTGACGTGGAAATCTGGTCTCCGAGGAGAATCATTTGATGCTCTCTTTTTCAGGCTTCGTTTAAATGCGCTCAAATTTAAATCGTATCGTAGCCGATATTTTTGTGCTGTCGCGTTCTCCGGAGATTTCTTCGAACGAATGAATACTTCTTTACTTCCTGTCTGCAGGTCGCATATAATTTCTACAATATTTCTGCCAATATTATTTGAATAATAGAAGTGGTATGAATAAAATGGTCAATAATTTGAAAAAGTTCCATAGCGAACAAAAGGTAGAAATCAGATTAAAAACAGTAGGTAGAGGTGTCTATATGATCATGGTTCCTGCCAAACCACAATTTAGTTCATGAATTGATAAGAGAGCAGATCTTCTAACAAATTGACCACTGAAATTGTAAAGTCAGCTTGATTCTGTGTTCACTAGGAGATAAAAATGTTTTTTTACACCTTTTTTGAAAATCAAAACCAAAATGGTTAAGCATGCAGTCGAGCCTATCTGTTTAAATTCCAAAAATATTCGGTAAAAATCCCCCCCCCCCCCCAATTATGAAAAAATAAAATGGAAAAAATTCTAAATGGTTCTAACATTCAATTTTTCGATGTCTTTAATAATATTACTTTTTCAATAATTATAAGGCACTCAAAAAAATGTGTGGTGACCATTTCTCAAAAAGAACAAAAATAAATTCGAATAATTTTTCGAAAACTGGGAAAAGCAAGGATATTTTTAGAATGGATACATAGACATACGTAGTGGGTAACACTAAAACCATTTTTGTATTTTTCATCATTTTTTTTTTAGTATTTCTGAGTTAAGATAAGGCTGGAATAGTATGGAGTAAGGGTGGATCAAAGGAGGATGAAAATTTTCCAAGGTTGTTTGGAGATGTAACACAACTTCATCTGATGATTTATTTCAGAAAGAAAGTCAGAATAAAAATTTTGCCACTCTTTACGAAATTGCGTGTTTTTTCATGTTGGAATTTGTGTTGGATTCAACTTCGCCAACTCATTGAGAAAATTTCTGAAAAAGTTGGTAAATTGTGTTGTAAATTGGCAAATTTTCTAGAAAAGTTGGCAATTTTTGTTGAAAAAAATAATCAGCTGAACATCGAAGCCGGATTTCGGAATTGGATGATCAACATAAGCAATTTGAATGAGCTCCAAAACCTGAAAATTTTCCGACCTTTTCAAAATTTGCCGACTGGCATGGGGTGGGGGTATTCCACTCTTTCCAAAGTTTCGACTCTGCTCTTGACCTTGACTCGTATTGAACAATTTTATTTGTGGAATGCATATTAACCTAAGTCATTTATATTGCTCAAACAACCAAATTCCAACTTTCGAGAGCTTTTTTTGAGTTTTTTTTTTCACCCTTGGAAAATTGAACAATGCTAATAAACCATCAGTACCTAATGATTGTTGCTTATGAAATCGATATCTTTATCCTTTGAAATATTTGGATAACGATATCGATTTTTTTTCAAAATACGTACTCCCCTTATTCCTGGTACCTTGAATTTTTTAAACTATTTTTTTCGCGTTTTCGACAATATTTATCGTTTTTAAAGTGTTTTTTGGGTCCGGTTGAGATGGGAAAGGGGTTGGAAGGGGAGTGGTACTTACCTAGATATCCCCCTTTTTCGCGTTTTTGACCATTTTGATTCTTTATTTTGTCTTTTTAAAATAGTCTATCCTGATGCATTTAAAATACCTATGCCAAATATCCATATTGAAGCAAATGGAATACATGCTGCAGAATTGTCTGTTGCGCCGATATACTTAGTTAATTCGCACAATTTTTGAACCCCTCAAACCGTATGAAAAACTCTTAACGAGAAAATTTAACGAAATCTCAATTTAAAAACAGATTCCTTTACGGGTCTTTTTTTTTTCAAAGGTGAGAAATAAATTCAGCGGCGAAAAAAAAATTAAACGAGAAGATGCTTTTATTTACTCTGCGAATAAATAAGGCGTATATAATGAAACACGAGGTACCATAAACGAAGTCGTCAAAAATCCAGCAGCAGCGTAAATTTAACACTCCGCATGAGGTAAGGGGGTACGTGGCGAATACCGATAGAGAAGGTATACGACTACGGTAGGTGTTCACGAAAGTGGAAAAATTATCGTAGCAAAATAATTAAATTTGACGCCGGGCTCATTTAAATTTCAGTATAATTTCTGGGACTGGGATGGCGATGCGATGGCGTTGACGACGCCGCCGAGCTAGGTAAATACCGAGACTAGATACCTAGTACGGTACAGATTCGCTTTGCATATTCTTTACGCGTGAACGCGACGGAATTCTCCGTCATCGAAAATTTTCAATATACTCGCAAAGAGGATTTGGCCGGTACGATGAGTTTCGGCCATCGCAATACGTCGTAGCACCAATTCGCAGGGCGTTTTTGATGCTTAAATCAGCGATAATTTTGCCAGTTTACCTGTGGCATCGCAGATTTTTTCCTCAACGAGAGCTTTCACACAAAAAGCATGAATTTTCAACATTCGCCCCTCAATTTTCAAATTAAAAAATTGCTTTTAAATCATTTTCCACAATTTCAACTTCACTTTTTTATTTAAAAAGTTTTTGCCCGCGCTTCCGTCGGGCAGGGAATAAATGTGACGCGCCATGAGAAACCGACCCTTAAGGTGAAATTTTGAAAAATGCTTTTTTGACGGATTCTGATAGAAAAATGTACGAGGAATCGAATGCAACAAACCGCAGTTCAATCCGAGCAAAATTCGCGGAGATATGACACTTTGAAGTTAAGAGGTGATAAAAACAAAATTTCGAGAAAAACGAGTTTAAAGTTTTTGAATTTCGGTACTACTGGACTCAGACACCTCTCACTATAAACGCTCGTACGAAGTGATAAAACATCATAACAACTTGGAAATGGTCTTATGTTCTTAAGACATCACTGAATTAATTTCCATCAAAAAGTCATTTTTGATAAAAATCAACTTTTCAACCTATTTTTGCGTTTTTCTCAAAATTTTGTTTTTCACCTTAAGGGTCGGTTTCTCATGGCGCGTCACAAATATTCATTCAAATTCGAATTTAAAAAAACGAAATTCGAATCAAACGGTCAATAAAAATAGACCGAAAAACGATGTCTCAGATTCAAATGGTAATTTACCGTAATTTACCATGGTTACTAAATTATTTACGGTAATTTACCGTAGTTACTGAATTATTTACGGTAATTTACCGTAGTTACTGAATTATTTACGGCAATTTACCGTGGTTACTAAATTATTTACGGTAATTTACCGTAGTTACTGAATTATTTACGGTAATTTACCGTAATTGGTAACCTATTTACGGTAATTTACCGTAATTGGTAAACTGTTTACGGTAATTTACCGTAATCATCAGAATATGGACTGTAATTACCGTAATTACCGAAATTTTTACTATAGCATGGTATCTATCGTGCGTAAAAATTATGAAAAACATGGAAATAGCATGAATTTCAATTTTCTCAATCCAGCAGACACCATGTTTTATCGAAGTATCGACGCTGGCGAAAGTTGAAGTTAACAGGCGCTAAAGGGATGTAGACGTCGCGAGGGAAGCAGTTTAAAGACCGTGTTATCATTTTACGTCAAAATGTTTACACTTGGAATATAGTTTGTAATTTATTTTGTTCTTGAGCGTGAATTTGGCGCACACAGATACAAATATATACGTACACAGTTAACTCAGGGCTGCTGCGGTCTCGTCTTGAACGCGTACCGTGTCATTTGACGAGAATATGAATTTTAATCTTCAACTTCTCTCTTGTACTAAAACTACATAATCTTTAAAGTGAAGCTGAACCGCGCTCGTTGTACCAAGAAGGCAGAGCAGCGAGAAAAAACCCCAACGGAGGGAGAAAAAGGAACGTATTTCTAAAGCTGTACAGCTCGATGTAGCGACGATGAAAAATTGAATTTATATCCCCAAACAATTAAGACCATTAAGAGTTTTTCACAATAGATGTAGCTCTTTCTGTGGCTGTGGCTGTTTTTTTTTTCTTGTTGCTCTTTATCGTCGTTAAATTGTACGTACGATTTTACGAATATAGTAGGTACTTCTGGCTGAATTGTGACCAGCGGGGAGCAAGGCGAAGGTAGCGGATAAGCAATCGCGAGGGAATAAAATAACCCAGTTTAACCCTGCAAAACCAGAATCCTCAGGCCTGTGAAATACAGCTACGAGGTAATATTTTAAAAGCAAATGTTAACCCGGTGTTTTTCGCGGTACTCTCGGATATATGTGCGCCGGATTACGTACCTACAGCAGGAAAAAAAAAATTATACGAGTGTGGTTTTTTATTCGAGACCTGTTGAGGAAAAAAATATACCTAGAGTGGAGTAGGAGAAAAAAAAACGGCGTTACGTAATTTTCCACATTTTTAAACACCGTAACGAATAATCGATTGAAAATTTTTCATGTCATTGCATTTTACGTATGCAAAACAATTTTTTTCACTCGTTCCATCGACACATATACCTTAAGGTGAAAGCAAACGTTGGGCAATGCTGTCAAAGTGATTTGATGTACGAGCCATACGTTCGTAGAAAGGCTGCGTGTATTGTGAGCATTAAACATATCGAATCCGAAGCGCATCTAGTTCATGTGTACTAGAATTGTAAAACCAGGACGTACTCGGATGCTAGATGGTAATTACCGAGTGTATTACATTGTAGGTGAGACGCAAGTGCCATGTAATTATATCCAAAAAAAAAACGCAATTGAGAAATGATTATTTCAATTTCGGAAAGTTAAAAGTTGATTAGGTATTCGTAGGTTACGAAAGTGAAAGAAATTGAATGTATTAAAATTCGATTCTTCGAAAGATTCGTTGATATCTTAGGGGTGCATGGTATTTCTGGCAGTAGGTTCAGTACTCTGTTCAGAAGAAAAATTTTCGTATTTGCGTGTTGAAATCCACTAGTGTATGTAACTTTGGTACCTATTTTTCAAGACGCTATTTTGCGAGCGTAATTTTTTAAAACCCTCAGTCAAAAACATAAATTTTTATATTTTCGAAATTAACTTAATGTCAGAAAGTCATAGATCGATATGTTTTATTCAACGCCATTTTAGGAATTTAATTTGATATTTGAAAATCAGAATGACAAGAAAAATATCAGAAATTCGGTAGGTAGCTGACTTTTAAAAACTCAAAATTTTTTATATTTTTGAAATTTAATTACTTAGGTACTATAAATATCAGAAAGTCAGAAGCTGAAAATGGACTAATATCAGAAAGTCAGAATGACAAAAGAAATATCATAAACAGATTTTGGATGAAAATTGGTAATGTAAAGGCTGAACTTTCGTTGGAAAATTTTTCTGCAGTAAATTTCAATCCTGATTCTTTTGAGAACAGGGAGAGATTGCGTTCTTTTTAGCCTGAAACTTTTTAGAATTTAGTTGAAATTTTTTGAATAGAAAGGGAATGAGGAGGTTTTGTAAAATTTTTTCGGAAAAAGCAAGCAAATCAGTGAAATTGCAAGAAAAATATCCACTAAAATTCAAAGATTGAATTCCTCATCTAAATCTGGATTTCAAGAAAGTACATTCATTCTTACATTTCATATAACTTTTTCAAAGAAGAAGAGTGATTTTTGGGCTAAGAATATGTTTTTATTATTTTATTTTTTTCATTCAAATTCCAAAAATCAATGTGAGAATTTTTCAAAATTGAAATCCTCGAATTGACTTTTTGAATTTTTCCCCTTCCCCCGAGAAAACCAAACACAAAAATTCAGAAAATAGATAGGTATGTGTTTTATCAGAAACAATTTCTTTCGATTTCCCCAAATTTTCAAGACCATTTTTCTAGTTTTTCAACCATTTTTACGCGAATAAAAAGCAGGAACTCAATAAAATGCATAATAAAGGTTGAAAAAAGAGGAAATTTGTTCTGCTACATAAGGAGGGGGAGAGCAAAATTCTTAAAAATTTTTGTGCACCAACATTTCGAATTTTCGAAATGAAATCTATAGCACCAAAAAAAGAGATGTTTCGTTTAATTTTTTTTATTAGAGACATTCGAAGTGCCCAGTTTGTACAAAACATTACTTCTAATATACATTCTTGAGTAAAATGAGAGTTTGAATTGAAAAATTGTGTTTATCAAAAACAAGAATTTAATTTTCAAGTTCAATTTTCATCTTTTCATGAAAAATGCTGTAATATTTTTCTGTTTCAAGTTGGAAAATCAACGTAATATATTAATTATCTCATCATTTTTAGTTCTTTTTCTAGTTTGCAGAAATCTCCTCCTTTTTTATATTAAACATTTCTGAAATTTCTCCACCTTCTATAAATTGTTGAGGTAAATTCTCGATTTTTTACAGCTCTCTTCAATCTGCTTTGAAAATGTCTTTTTCTCGCCTTTCATTGTCCGGTAGACTCCAAGGCGCCTCGATTAAACTGTATCAATTTTTTATACGAGGATACAAGGTCAATAAAAAAACAAATTTTAAAACATTTTCCATTTCAAGCTTTTTGTTATATTTCAAAAATATTCTTCTCGAATGCACGTCAAAGGGGAAAATTTATTAGCTCCCAAAAATCCTATTACCCCCCCCCCCCCACTCAACGGACGGACTATAATCCCGCTTTCATCCCCCTTATTCTCCCGCCACCCCACTAATCTGGCATCTTCGGCGAGCAATAAACAACATTAGAAAAATTTCAATATAAAACGCACCACGCGAAATAAATCGTACCGGGAAAAAATCCGGCTTAAGAGAAAACAAAAAGAGGAATACAAAGCCGAAGACTTGACACGTGATGGCAAAGCGAAAGCAAGCAGGTATAATGTGGATGTGCACATAGTGCGAGCTTATGTGACGCGCGTGTAAAGTGTAAACTCGAACGAAATTCAATTTCTTCAAAGCCATCGCGAAGAGTCTGCTGCTGGCAGCTTTTTTGGAAGAATTTTTTTTACCAAGTATTTTCGTCGTTTTACGCCAAAATGGTTATTACATGTTAGGCGCGAGGTACTCTACTCAAATTGTTAAATTTCCGCCAACATATTTTCGCAATTCGCGCAGGTAAACGCAAATGCGCTTTTTCAGGGTGTCTACCAATTTTGAAAAATCGAAATTCGCGACTTTTCGCGACCCCTTTTTCGCGACTTTTTCCAGACTTTTTACACCGTGTTCCAATTTTGCCCAAAAGACCCCCCCCCCTGCGTATACTCGTTGTAAAGGGAATTTGAAGCACTTTTTAGTCCCTCCCTTACAAATACCCATTTTTTTCACAGGCTGGAGTCGCTCATAAACATCGCCGATTCTGAACCTAAAATTCAGGGGAAAAATCATGGGAGGGCTACATGTGAAGCAACATAATGGAGAGAAAATAACACAATTTTTAGAGAATAACGTAACAAAAACTTGAAAAGTAATATCAAGCTTAAATGGATTAAGTATATAGTTTCATTTCCGAGCGAAGCGAGGAGAGAAAATTTTAGAAGACTTTAAATTCAAAGTGCAATAAAACAATGTTTCAAATTGATAAATTTGTGTAAAAATTGGTCACTTTTACTTTCCAAAATTATTGAAAGAAAAATATGACTAGGCCGAGAGCCTAGTGAGGCCAAAGCATTTGAAAAATTCGATTTTGAAACTTCAAAAATGATTTTTAAAAAAAAATCAAGTAATAAAACTGGCTGAAAAAAATAACTTCTGTAGCATTCGGTACATTTTAAAATTATGAAAGGAAAAATTTAATAAGGCCGAGCGAAGCGAGGCCAAAGTTATGGAAAAATTCTGATTTAGAGAGTAAGTAAACACATTACAAAATACCACAAGACCTAATTTGATAGAATTTCCAAGATTTCGCCGAATTTTTGAAATTTTTCCGAAAATTCCGACTAGAAATTGGCTGAGGGAATTACTTCCCCAATTCTTCTATCGCGCCGCGCCGCCCCAAAGTTTAAGTACAGATAATAATATGATCTGGCCCGAGCGAAGCGAGGGTGAATTTTTTTTGAGAATTTAGTATAACAACAACAAAAAAGAAATGTATTTTCAAATGATTTCTCCCTCTAAATTTTCAAAAAATCCTAGTGAAATCAGAAAAAAAAAACAACTACGATTTTTCCCAATTTTTCAGAAAATGGATACAAAATATCCATTTTTTCAACATTTTTTTTTTTTGAAAATTCCAATCGCGATTGCTATCAAGTCTCCCAAAAGAATCCATTTTTCGTTTCAAAATATTCAATTATCTGGAATGGAGAAAGGTTTGTTATTTAAAAATGATGAACGTTAATTTATAAGCCCGAGCGAAGCGAGGGCGAAAATTTTTAGAAAATTTTGTTCATAAAGCTGTCATTTTAATAAAAATGTAATTTGGGAAAAATTCGCGACTTTTGGGCCAATTTCGCGACTTTTTCGCGACTTTCGCGACCGCCATCTGAATTCGCGACTTTTTCGCGACTTTCGCGACTTTCGCGACCGGTAGACACCCTGTTTTTATACACTCTTGAAAGTTGGATACATGTTGAATGTTGAATCGAAGGGTGTATTTTTCAGTCGCAAGTTTGCAACTTGGCTGTAGTCATTTTTTATTCGCGATTCCTTTGCCGCCTTTACCTACACGTAGTTACTAGTTACATATGTACATAAGAAAATTATTTTACTAAACGAAAATTTGTATACTTCGCAGCTTGCGGGGAGTGCGGGAAATTTCGCCAAATAAAGTACAGCGAGGTATAATGGTTAAGTTTCACACGACGCTGACGACGACGAACAACTTATACTAGCTCCTAAATAATATTACTATAAATGGGATTCCAAGTTCAACTTTTTTCATTTCTATAGGTTTATTAAAAAGCCTAATTAAAAAAAATTTTTTTTGGTCCTAATTTTTTTTCGGCATCTTTCCAATTTTTAAAGTATTCTTCCAGTAAAACTGGCTTCAATTCAAATTTCCTCACCATTTTTCCAAACTTGATTTTCGAAATCTTTTCGATTTCATATTTTTATGTAGGTACTTTTTAAAAATTCTTCTAATAGTCTACAAAATGACTTAAAAAAAAAACATGAAGTTGGATTTTTTTGGACATTAAAAAGTGAAATTTTTCAAAGCTTTGCCCACATAGACCGAAAAGTTTAAACACAAAGGGAAGAGAGATGAAAAAAAAATTACGAGGACTATTCGAAACGTATGATACCAAAGATTGGTCAGCTTGATCACAGAAAATCTGAAAGAACTTATTTTTCCCAACTATCAACACTGTTACCAAAAAAGTGATCAAATTTTCAAATTTCCACCAATTTTTGAGAAAATTTTCTTCCAATCATTCTCTACTGAAAGATTACCTAGATGAATTTACTCATAAAAAATTATAATAATTGAAAACTTGAAGAATTCATAAAATTTACTTTGCTCGGTAGGAGAAGAATCAGGGGTAAATTTTCTCAGACATTTGTAGAATTTCGAAAAATTGATGCATTTTTTTCAACTACATACCTGGGTACCTCTGTTGATTAGTGGAGAAAAATACGCAGAATTCTACGCCGTCCATCTTTTGTTTCGAACTTTTTAAACTTTTCTGTAAATCGGTCTAATTACCTCATTTTTTGAAGATCTCTTATTTGAAGCGACATCGACAGTACAAAAGAAGAATCCTGTTTGATCCCCCTCTCCCGATATTCAAGAAAAAAACGTTTTCATGCTTCGACTTCTACCTCCCTCCCTCCGGAGATCTCTAGTTACGCTGTTGTTGGAAACATTCTTCAAGTTGAAAGAAATTTTGAAAATATAAAAATTTGAGGGAAACAAAGTTGGAAAAATTAGATATTATCGAACACATTTTAAATTTTTCCAAAAAATTCGGATTTCCTGTTTGATTTTTTTTATTCAAATAATGTTCAACTTCATATTTTTAAAAATTTTCTTCCAACCCTACAACTTGTAGCAAAAAATATCGTCATATTTTTCTTTCTTTCTTATCTTCAATATTGGATTTTTAGTTTTCAATATCTATAGAATTCTCTATATTGAAGTTTGAATTTTGAATTGTCAACATTGGATTTTCAATATTCAATATTGAATTTTCAAGTTCTCAAAAATATTTTTTGGAAACCACATTTCAGAAATCATAATTCAACTCTGAAATTACTCCCCAAAATCACAATCCAAATCACAATTCTTCAATATAATTTGATTACCTTTATTATTACATCGAACTGGATTTGGATATGTTTCGATGTAATTTTATAAAATCAGTTCAAGACAATTTTTAAAATAAAAATTTTCTTCCAATTCTATAATTAGAAAATTTCCCCCAATTTCACCTCAACTGTCATTCAACTTTGAATTTGACAAAATAAAAATCAATTTTCGTTTTTTCAAAATTTTTTCCAACTTGACAATTGGAAAAAAAATTTAAAAAATATGAAATTGAAAAATAAATTTACAAAAAATAAAAATTGAAAGAATTTGGAGAAGATTAAAGTTCAAAAAATTTTACTGAGGGAAATTTTCAACAGATACAAATAAAATAGAAGAAATTGGAAAATAAAAGTTGAAAAAAGTTGAACTTCGAACGAATTTGGACCTGTATCGTCGAAATCACATTTAAGGCAAAATTATTTAGAAGCTAGTCAACTTAACGCCGGCAAATTTTCTTCATCTTTGCACAACCCAGTACCTCTACCTACACCTACATATATAAATAAAGAACCATACATTATTCATACGTTCTATACTTTGACAGGTGACGCGGCGGCGTCGTTTTCCGAACTTGCCGCGCGCCCGCAGATGCCTCACTCTGCAGCTCCGCCAAAGCTAATTTACAAGTTCAAATTTTGATCACTCGTTTAATAGTTGAAAACAACTCCGATATTATGTAATTTTACAGAAACTTTAAATTAACCTATAACTTGCAAATAGAAACGTCGGAAAGCTTTTAAACTTCGCGATAAATACCGCAACCTCGAGCAAGGCGCGAGTTTGCTTCCCCCCTCTCCCCTTTTCATCCTATTCCTGTGGCATCAGCTGCTCAGCTGCTGCGATGATTTTCGTCAAAAAATCTATTGTTTGAATATTCGCCCAAATAAATTCTCGGTTGTGTCGTGTGCGCGAAACGAAAACGACGGCGGCGGCTTAAACGAGAAATGAAACAAATCTTTATAACAGAATCCCCCGGATTCGGGTTCGGCTTCGGCTTTAGAGGAATATACGCCACCGCGCCGGCTAAAACGACGTCGACGAATTTTTCTATAATACAGCAACATTCAATTTCCTAAAATCCCTTCAAATACTCGAATAAAATCCGCGCAGATCATATATAAATTTCTCTATTCAACGTGTAAAAACATTTCCCCCCTGGCGTCCCCAGTCCATCACCTAATCGCTAACACACACCTAGTGAATTAAACTTTTTGTACGGCCGTGTTTCCACATTCTTACCAGGCCAAATAATGGTGTCGCGTCTCGCATCGCATTTTAGGTTTTTTTTTTTCTTCTTTCCATCTAATATAATAATGAACATTCGACGGGGTTTTGTCAACGACAAAAAAAAGAAAAAAAGCTACGATAGAAAAAAGGTCGCCCCGAAAGCGAAGTCTTCCTCGAAAACGAAACTGCCAAAATGGATGAAATTTTTACTTACGAAAATATTTTTCGAGTTAGATGTTGTAGCGACTTTTTTTTCAACGTTTTTAACGAAACGATTTCGTTACGAGTCGACGAGTAACGAATGAGAATTGGACGAACGAAGAAATAAAAACGACCTTTTTTCCTTTTTTTCCTCCTAGATTCGACCGTTGTTTTTTTACTCATTTTTTCAAATAAATTATATTACATGAATTGTAAGTACTATATCGAAGACGAAGCTTACTTTTCGTACTGAAAAAATATCGCAGGACAGTTAAAGAAAAAACCTCTTTGCTTTGGTAATGAAGGAAAACTCTCAGCTGTTTTGCATAACATCGCTTTGCAAGAACCTGAGAAAAACTATGGCAGGGTAGAAAATCGTATTTTTCTGATTCGATTCGAATTATTAAAATTGGTTAGCAGTCATGTCGCCATTTGGTTGCGACGTAATTTTGTAAATTTGTAGGAGAAGGGATTGATAAAGTCAAAGATTTTTTTTTGAGGAAAATCAAGGAAGTTATTAGAGAAAATTTGTAAAATCTCATCAAAAAATGTGAATAAAATTTAAACCCTTTCAACCAGATCTTCAAGCTCCTCCCTCCAAACATTTTGCTTTAATAAAGCTGTAAGAAAATCCAAAATATTGAAAAAACTTTGCTTAATTAAACATGTAAAGGTTACTTCGATAGACTTTATACCCCCAAAAAAGTAATTTCAACTGACTTCACAGTTTCATTTCCATTTTCAGGAAGAAAAATTTCAATTTTGCAATTTTTCTCAACTTCGGGAGCAAAATGTGAATTTTATTAATTAAAAATTTCCTCTTATTTATTCTCCATCAAGGTGGTAAATATTTCAGTAATTTCCAAAGAATTTTTCCATAATTATATCTTGTCAGAGTGAATTTTGGTAGTTCAAATTTCTTACGTAGGTACCTACTCCTACTCGTACTCCTGCGAGGGCAGAATTTCGGTAATTGAAAAAAGATTCTCGCGTCTCTCAAAAATTAAATTTCATCAATTTTGATATGAATTTCACCTAAACCCTCTCTCCAGAGCTGAATTTTGGTACCTCGGAACTTCTCCTAAACCATACTCCTTGAAATGGAATTATAGTATTTTGAAATTTTTTTCTTCCAAAAATATTTCTATCGATTTTCATGATGAATAAAATAACACTAGATTTTTTTTTGTACTCCACTAAAAATTGAAAATGAAAAAGAAAAAAATTGATATAAAAAATATTCACGAGTATTATCCACTCTTTCCACGTTTGTAATAAGTAAATCTATCTATAATTTTTCATTTTTTTCTCCAAAGCAGAAAATTTTTCATTTTTTTTTTAAATTTAAAGTAAAATTAGAAAAAATTTATATGAACTTATTGAAGAAGATTGAATCTTAGATGAGGGAGGGGGGAGAGAATTCATATCAACTGAAGATCATATCAATCATCCATTTCATTCTTGATTGTCCTAATCAAATTTATAACGAATCGTTGGCAATGTTTAATTTCGATCTTTGAAACCGCAATTGCACCCCCCAAATTCTGACGGGGTACAAAGCATCATTTGCACCCTCCCCCTATCACATTAGAAAAAGATTTTCAAAGCATTAAAACAATGAAAAATTCCTTTTTTTCGTATTGAATTTTCAATTTTTCAAACCTATGAACAAAATTATTATTACAAAAACTGTTCAAGGCAAAATGCCAAAAAAAGGCTCATTTTTGCCCCCTCCCCGAAAATCCATCTGATTTTTCAAGTCTTTGTACTCATTTTGCACCATCCAAAAAAAATGCTCCCGATGCCACTGCGCCAGGAGGTTTTTTTGGTTTGCGAATAGCGCTTCAAATCCGAAATTAGTCATGTTTCACATTGAATCTTCTCTTCGATCCAATAACTATAACTTTAATCCACCAGCTTCTCATATCTGCACTCACGATACGAAATAATCGAATTTCAAAGACTACGACAAGGTGAAACGAAACCTACTAAAAAAAATTACCAACAAGCGAAACGTTAAATTCTGAACGCGTTAGGCGATCTACGTGCGAAGATGAAATCTGCTTTCGACGCGAGTTCGAAGTTTACCTAATTGAATACACCATTTTCTCCATTCCCTGATGTTCGTTTACCTCTTCCCTTCCGGCCCTCGTTGCCTTACACTTTGAAAACTCGATCATTTGTCGCGGCAAGTTGCCTGCTCGGCAAAAACTTTGCACATTTTCAGTCGCTTAAAAAACTAGTACCGTGCGGTAGCCGGCGAAGCCCGCAGCCGGCTTTTTATTACTCTAGCGTGTGTTACTAATGTTCGGCTTTTTTTCTCGTTCTGAACTTGAAAAAAGATGGTAAACGAGGTACGATTCCCCGGGGGAAACGGCTGCTTAACCCGTGTAACGTCGAGTCGAATTGTTTGGTATAATTTCGGGCGAAAATGATGAGATTACCGAGGAGGGAAAAAAGGTCGTAATGAAAATTATCCAATCAAATCGCGTTTTGATTTTCAGGCTAGAAAAAGCTTTTTCGCTTTTATTCAATTCCACCAGTGCACATATATACCTACTCGCAAGGTTATATTACCTATACAGCTTCGCCGAGATACGTAATTTTTAATACCCAAGCGGCCGGTTAGTTTTTGGTAAAAATGTATACGGCAATTTAATATCGCGAGCAGGCATTTTATCGCCATTTTTAATGTATACCCAGAAGGATATAAGGATGGAAATTTCCGATCGTTGGTGCGTATGCAAACAGTAAATTTTTATAACCGTCTATTTTCGCCCCTCGCCTCCGGGCCACACTGTGCGAACTCGAAGACGAGCATAAAGAGCAGCCGGGGCGACGGCCGCGCGGAAATTCACAGAATATAAATGCATTACGTGACGTGTATTCCGAACACTATAGACGAGTATATGCCCTATGCCGTTTGTTGTATATACGTATACTGTGCGACGAGAAACCTTCTCCAGGGGGTACGACCGTAATGGAATTTAAAATTAGTACGCCGTCATCTTTCTTCAACATGGTATTCTCATGTATGCTGTGTGTGCTTATATTTTCTCCTCTTCGTGTCTCCATCTCCACGTCCAGCTTTTGCAGCCTATCTCTGTACGTATTAGCCGTAGTGTAATGTGTGCATTGTGTACGTAGAGCTATATATGTACATGTGCCGGTGCATAAGCTCAGCTTTGGTATAACATCCATGTACGTACAGGAGGATTGGGCGAGGTGGGAGGTACAGGTCTACGTACGTATTACGTATACATTGGCCATTCTCTTTGTCACGTCTGCCGAATAATTTTTTCCACTGTCTGTGCATTTATTTTCCTAATGTACACAACACGTATACATATTATAGTATAGTGAGCCATTTTCACGCAGCCCCTTCATATGCTGCAAGTGGCTTCTCGCTTGTTCTGGAGTTTCAAAAGCACCGAGCATCGTCTACATTAATGAAATCACATCAGGAAAGTTGGAATGAATCAACTGATTGATCACAGGGCAGCATTCAAATCATCTCCACCCTTCACCATTCATTCAATTAAGGGATTCATAACGCTTCCCCTTCCTAAAAGTTCGAGTGAAAAGATTAGTTACCTATTCATTCATTTATAAATCAGTGAAAATGATCGAAAAGTACTGAGAAACAGTTAAAAGTCCATTAAAGATGAAAATCAGTGAAAAAATTTTCACTGAAAACAAAATAAGTGAGAAAAATCATTCGAAAATCAGTGAAAATTCAGTAAAAAGTCAGCAAAGTTATGACTCAAGCTGAAAAATCAGTGAAAATGTGCTAAAATCCAGTAAAAATTCACCAAATTTAGTAAAAGTTATAAATTTAGCAGAAAAAACAGCGAAAATTTGCTGAAAATCAGTGAAAATTTTTTCACTAAAAACAAATCAGTGAAAAAATTATTGAAAAATCAATGAAGTCGGTGAAAGTTATGAATTTAGCTGAAAAAGTAGTGAAAATTAGTGAATTTCGCTGGTTTTTTCTGTGTTGCAATTCTAATTGTTCATCAGTGACTTTTTACTGATTCAGAATGAGAGAGTAAAGTAAAAGCATGAAAGAAAGTTATCAACAAAAATTGTTGCACATTGAAAATTCATCATCATTCTCACTCGTCACTCTATTTGCAATGAAGGAATTAAGTATTCTTCCTAGAACGGAATTCATTGTTAAAAAAAAAAAAAAATTAACATGATGGTCCTACCTATATGTATTTTAGAGGGCAATATTTCTTAAATCTTAATTCCATAAAAAGAAACAACACTACTCCACAACTTTTTACCACAATGTGAATGCACTTGATTCATTTTTTTTTTCAATTTTTTCTTCTTTTTCAAACATTTTTTGATTTTTTAAATTTTTCCCTCAATTTTGAAAATATTTTCTTTCCTATTTGAAAATAAAAAATAAAAATATGTTTAGGATATTTTTATAATTTTACCTATTACGTACACGTACCTACAGTTTAGAAAAACAGTGTTGCTAAAAAAAAAACTCGAAATTCAAACACTATACCATGATTATTCATTTTTCCACTTTTTTAAAAATGAAATTTAAAATTTTTCATTAAAATTGCAATGTAATTTTGAAAAACACAACTTCAAAATTTTTACATTACATATTATAAATCATTGAAAACTAAAGAAATCACTAAAAAAAACGCCAGAATTTTAGCACGAAAATTAATCAGAGAGAAAATTGTCGAAAAATTGGTCATAATAAACTGAAAAGTACATAAAATATTCGAAATTTAAAAAAAAAAGAGCGAAATTCTTGAAAAAATCAACGAAAATCCATTCAAAATCTAAAAATTTTGCTGGGATTTCCTATGCTGCAATTTTGACTTTTTTCAGTGATTTTTCACTGATTCGAAATGAGAAAGTAGTGCAGACAACAACTCCAAATTCAACAATTTTTCAAAATCATGCAGAAAAAAATAACGCAAAACCGTCACACCTTTCAAAAATTCATCTCTAGACATCCAGATCTAAGATATATCGATATCAAAAAAATAATCTGGTTGAGAAGTGAGAATCACTGAACCAACTTTTACTATTGTTACAGCAAGTCAATTCCCTCCTCAGATTTGAAATTCTTTTAAAGAAAGCATGTACTTACATATGTAATATTTTTTGGACACCCTGTAGATGTGGGGCATCATGAGGTGGAAAAAAAAACGAAAGAATCATTTTTGATGCAAAAATTGATGGGTATTATAGGAGTACTTTTTGTACCAAATTTCAATGTTCAATGGTTAAAAAAATATTATTTATGCCTCCTTCTCAACTTCTCTCTTAAATATGTACCTACCATTTACAAATCAAAAATGAACCTTTGATTTGAAATAATTACTATCAAAAATCTTGAAATTGATATACACGATGATATGTTATCACATTCCTTTCTCCCTCTCCTCCCCCTCCCCCCAAAAGATGATTTCAAGTCTAATTTCCAAACGTTAGTCGATTTACGAAAAAAACACCATTTACGAAATGATACGACAAATCAAGGATTGAAATGTAAATTTGGTAAGAAGGAATGGGGAGAAATTGAAAAATTATAATATCACTCATGCATTTATAGATGGACTAAATTCAAAAATGGTGCTAATAACGATTAATCGATACTCATCTTCCGAGGATATTATTTGACACCCGAAAAAATTTCAAATGAGAAAGACTAGAACCAATTCAATTATTAGAGTAGCAAAAATCTGAAAATTAGGTAATAGGTATGCCTGAAATAATTTTTTTTTCATTTCTTAGCCTTACAAGTATGATTTTACCACCTTAAAGAAAAAATTTAACTAAAAATGCATTTGCTTCAGGTTTGATTCAAACATAACTACTCACACAGGACAAAAAAAATACCGGCTTAAGATGGTAGCATCTCATTTGTAAGTTATATAGAGCTTTTGAAAAGTATTTTTACAAAAATTTGTAAAAGCATAGAAATAAGATTCCAACTGGCAAAGAAACCATTCAAGATCTTCCCTCTGATATGGCACAGAGTACACACCAGAAATTTTTCAAAAAATAACTTCTTTCAAAAATAGTCATTTTTGAACGGAAATGTATAAACTATGAAGTGTTTTCCATTAAAGCTGATGAATACCTAATAGAAACTCGATTTTTTTTAGTCGCTCTCCTCCTCCTCCCTCCCCCACCGAATCAAGAAAATCAAAAATTTGCTGAAATTATAAAAATTTCCGTAAATGCTGAAATTTAGTTCCGGGAAATCAATATGACATAGGAAACTGATTTTGATTACTTCAAGTAAACGAATTTTATTTAAAAAAATTATGATTTACACTTAGATAATTTTGTTTAAAAATTACCAAAAATTGAAAAATCAACTTGTACAATTCGAATTTTTGTTACAAGGATATTATAGAATCTACATATAATTTCCAAAAATTCTTTTTAGAAAATTGAAGCCAGATTTTTAGAAGTCTCTAGTGCAAGAATTTCAACTAGGTACTTCAAAACTTGAACATTCGAAAATGAAAATAATCACGAGTGAAAACTGAAACTAGACACACTGTGTCAAAAGAGCGGACTTCCTATTATATACAAACTAGCAACTAATTGCAAGAATTCAAACTTGAAATTCATTTTTCTCCAACATTGAGCTGTTCAGTGTTCACCAAACCAAAAATTATAAATGCGGTAATTGAAAATTAATTATGAACGCGAACTAATTATCATGAACCACTGATTCATAATTTATAAAGCACAAAACCATCAAAGTAATATTTATAATAACTAATAAGGTATGAATGTAGAAGTCAACTTGAGAGCATCCTTCTTCCAGCTACCTTGGAACTGGAATGGCCTCATCTGCCAAGTTGATCAAATTCAATCAAACGATTCGTTCGCAAACTACATATTCATTCAAACGAATCATTTATGAATGACTCATTCAATCAAACGAATCATTTGTGAACGACTGATTCAATTGAACCAACTGATTCAATCGTATAAATCGTTCGCAAACGACTGATTTAATTGAACGATCGTTTGCGAACAACCGATTCAATCGAACAAATCGTTCGCGAACGACTGATTCAATAAAAAGAATCATTCACGAACGACTGATTCATTTTCATTATGACTAATTCATTCAATCGAATAATTTGAAAACGAATTTATTATTGGCAACACTGTATGAAATTAGTTTTATGAAGAAAACACATACCTAATGACAAGAATTGACCAATCACAGACCTACAAACTTTGAACTTAAT
Organism: Pseudococcus jackbeardsleyi; assembly: GCA_038380155.1. Lineage (NCBI taxonomy): Eukaryota > Metazoa > Arthropoda > Insecta > Hemiptera > Pseudococcidae > Pseudococcus > Pseudococcus jackbeardsleyi. Next base: position 58,439,443 of record CM076240.1, on the reverse strand, counting down.
TTTCTCAAGAACGGTGAGCTTTCAAGAAAAATTCATGAGAACCAAAGTTGTAGAGCTTGAAATTCCTGACAATCAAAATGCCCTCCGTTTTTTTTCTACGGTGCACCGTTCGCGAGATATTTTCAAAAAATCAGTCTAATAAAGAAAACAAAAAGTAATAGAAATCAACCAATCACAAGCCTTCAAACTTTAAGCTCAATTTTCTCGTAAACGGTGAGCTTTCAAGAAAAATTCATGAGAACCAAAGTTGTAGAGCTTGAAATTCCTGACCATCAAAATGACCTTCGTTTTTCTCTACGATGCACCGTTTGTGAGATATTTTTGAAAAACTGAATAAACTTTAAAGTCGAAAAGCTCAGCTTTCAAAGCTTAGATTGACTTCAAAATTTAATCAGCTCTTCACCTATACACATTCTAATCACCATAAAAATTTCAAGTCGATTGGTCAACTCTAATGTGAGTAATCGCGTCAGAAAAATTTTACCAAAATTGAGCTTAAAAGTTGAAAAGCTCAGCTTTCGCTGCACAGAATTGCACCAAAATTTAATCAGCTCTTCCTCTACATAATCTACAACTACTGTAAAAATTTCAGCCCGATCTGTTTAGTTTAGCGAGAGAAATCGCGTTAGAAAGAAAAGGCTTCAACAAACAAATAAATAAATAAACTCTTATGATTGCAATAGCGGATTCCCGCTAGGGCGGGAAGTCCGCTAAAAACTTAAATCAAACCTCAAATTCTAAAATGGAAAATAAAAATAATTATATTTCAACTTTAAAAAAAAAACTTTGCAAAAACCCAAAACATCAAAATGATAAAAAACTCTCCGTCATTATTAAATACTTCAATTCCATAGCCCAGGAATTTTTCTCATACCTTCGCGAAATCCTTTCCTCCATTTACATTACCGGACCTCGAGGGGCATGTCTTCATTTAACACCGAAACAACGTCGAATATGTCGCAGATTACTCGTTCTGCAGGGACCGCGTACATATCTAGACGGGTACAAATCGTTACGGAATTAAAGGTCGCATTATAATTTCAAATGGAGATTGCGAATTTCAGATATGTACAGTTCGTATCCTTGAGCCTCGTGAATTCCAATTTACGCTGGGCGCGGAGCAACGCGGCACCCAGCACGATACGGTATAAACGAAACACGCCGGTCGACTATGCAATTTTCATCCCCGACCTTATAGTAAAATTTATCCCCAGCATTGCGTACGTGAATTGAAAAAAAATCGCAAAATTTCAGCCAATTTGTTACGATTTATCGCCCTCGCAGGCTTTATTTTTCTTTTATATTTTTCTCCTTCTGCCCGAAAACACAAAAAGAATTTTGTTTCGAAAAGATCTAGCGATGGTTGCGAACAGATTCTAGCCATTTTTTGGGAATCATTTTCTACAGTATTTACGACTATAAAAACATACCAGCTATTAATCGACCAACGACCATTAAACGCTATTAACGAAAACTGCTGACCCAGACTGTTTCCCTTCTGCTGCTCATTGTGTTACAGAAAAAAACACACCAATGAAAATCGAGAATCATTCAAAATTAAAACCAACTTAATGCCATTCCGCATTCTTACCAATTTACCATTACGTAATTCATTTAGTAAACAAAGCTCGTGTGTTTACGGTGTCATTAATGATTGTTTTTCTTTTTCGGCTTTCGTCTCTTTTTTTTTCTTTTATAGGTCGCGTAATCTAGATTTGATCGAATTTGTTCGGAGATTTTCTACTCTTTTCAGTCTATTTTTATCAGTTTAATTAGCTAAATATTTGCTTAAGGTGGGTTTCGATCGTTTTATGGATGTTTACTCGTCGCAATTCATTCAAAATTACGTGAAACGAATTATTTTAAAAAAAATCAATAATTTTCAATACGAATTCTCTGAAAAATTTATCTCAAATCTGTATTATGTGAAAATTCGACACAATTTGAACTAAACTCGAATAAGATTAATTTCTACATCACTCCTGCAACTTTTTCACAATTTTTATGAAATTTCAAGCCTCTTATTGCATTTCAGTCAATATAAATTTTTTCTACTCGATGCCAACCTTTCAATACCATTCCTTCGATAAAACAAAGGCCAATCTTCGAGCCTTAACTACTTTTTATCGACGTACAATTAAAACTCGACCCAAACGATCACATTAGTCCGCTACAGTTCATAAATTGACATCGACTAAGGTGAAGGTCAATATAAGATGTTACTCGATATAAACGAGCAAATGAGATGGGGCAAGAAAAGGAAAAAAAATACCTACATCCCGTCAGCGTCAACGAGTTCCGATAACGTTGGAAAATTTTAACGAAGCGAGCAACTATTGCTCATTGTATCATAAAAATTTCTATTTTCCATTTCCCGTTCACCTTACGCAGCTTTGGCTTTCGTTCGCTTCATATGATACGTACGACGGTTAAAACAACCTTTTCTTCTTTATTTTACAGGTATCTTCGCTTACTTGAATTATCACATGCCGAAAAGTCGAAAAGAAATTCTCGATTTGTTGGTGACCGGCTTGAAACGACTCGAATACAGAGGCTACGATTCGGCGGGTAAGTTCTACTTTTTTTTATTTCCAATTTATCTACCTGGGCAAATAATTTAGTCTTTTGAAACCCAACAGCGTACTTATTCTTTTCATTCTTGGAATATTTCGTATGCGATTCGAATTCTTCTTTTCGGTCTCGGTCTAGTTCGTCGCCGATGTAAAAATCGTACTAACAAAGAAATCACGTTCGATGGCGTTAAAATCGTGTTTCTTTTGTATGAAAAAACAATACCTCGGTTGCGTGCTGCCTGTAGCTGGATGCAATACTTATTTGTAAATTGAACATGAATGTGTACTGACGATGATAGGAAGAGAAGAGGTCATTCCATGTCAATTTGATCATTTTTTTGAACGTGAATTTTCAGATTTTGTTCTGATTTTTTTTTACGAATTCTCTCGTCTCGAGCCTCCTATCAGCTTCGATAATTTTTGAAATAAAAATTTCAATTTCAATGTCTAAAAATTTGTGACACTTGAGAAAAACACTCAGGAAACGGGGATTAGAGGAATCAAATCCAAAAACAAAGTTAATGTGAAAAATCCAACACCTCAAGAAACATAACAAATAATGAACAATAGATATAAAAAATGCAATAATTTTCAATTTTTTTTGAAATTTTCCCCAAATTTTTGGGGCATTGGGTCCCTCCTCTTCTCTTCAAAGGTGTCTGACGAATTTCTTTTTTCCCAAAAAATTGTCAAATTCTTCCAATTTTTCACCTATTTAAAAAAAAATCAATCCAGAGGGTTCCAAAAATTTGTACACCCAGTCTTTTCCATACAAAAATTTAGGAATTTGAATTGAAGACCCTCAATTCCAAAGTGGCGTAAGTTCAAAATTCAGATGTAAGAAAAAGGACTTTCATCAATTTTTTTATTGTCAAAAGCTAAAAAAATTCACGCGGTTTTTTCTTCTAGGTGAAAACTTGAGATCATAGATATACTCGAAAGCTCAAATGTACTAACTTTGAAGATGAAAAAATATCGACCAAACCTTCGTAATTTTTAAATTTTAAAAACATTCTTCCAATTTTTTATAACTTTCAATTCTTTTTAATGTCAATCCATTTGAATATTCTTTTCAACATTTTAAAACATTTTAGGTGTCTAATTTTTTAAAATTATTCCAAACTGAATATTTCATTAAATATTTCTGTTAAAATATCAACACATTTCAAGATGGAAATGTCAAATTTCAAGTTCCAACAATACGAAATTATGTTATCGATCATTCAATTATTTCTTTTCAAGTTTTTCTCAGATTTTCAGTAAATTTTCACTGCTTTGCCAACTAAATTCCTAAATTTTACTGACTTTTCAGTGATTTTCCATTGATTTTTCTTACTGATTTTCTCCTATGCTGCAATTATAAAAATCTATTTGTAAGATTTTTTGCAAATTTTCATACAATATTTTTCTGAACCTGAGCGCATTACTAAAAAATGAGCTTTTTGCTAAGAACACTACACATGAACATTGAAAATTTTTCATGATCAAAATGGCTGGATTGACATACCTAGAATGACCCCGATGTGAGCCTGTGGTATTGTCAAATTATAGCCAAAATTAAGTAGGTAGGTAGGTAGGTATGTTACAACTTCATCATTCGTCATTTATTCGTTACCTAAACCTACGCCTAAAAAAATAAAAATAAAAATGACCTTTGAACACATTAATTTCCTAGTACGAACTTTTACTTGAATTTTCAACGCTGACCTTGCCCGAGTATTAGGTTTCGCTTCAGGTTACCCATACATACATCCAACTAACGTACCATTTACGTAACGATGAGCATTTTATGATGATTTTTACAGGCTTAGCTTTAGATTCGCCCGATGGCCACAACATAAACATAATTAAAAAATCCGGAAAAGTTGCAGCTCTAGAACAGCAAATTCTCGCAGGTAAGAATACTAATCCTTATCGATCTTCGATCGCCCACCTCTTTGCCACTTTCCTAAGCCTCGATTGATTTTCAGACGAAGACAAAACCAATTTCGATATCATCGTAGCTTTCCACGTAGGGATCGCCCATACTCGATGGGCCACTCACGGAGTACCCAGCGAGGTGAACTCGCATCCGCAACGTTCCGACGAAAACAATTCATTCTGCGTCGTTCACAATGGAATTGTCACCAATTACAAAGAACTTAAAGCTTTCCTCATCCGTAAAGGATACGAATTCGAATCGGACACCGATACCGAAGTCATAGCGAAATTAGTCCATCATATTTACAAACAACACCCATCGTACTGTTTTCGAGAACTTGTCGAACAAGTTATACAACAACTGGTACCTATCCGAATTGTAGACCGTTTTTTCTATAGAGTAGTATTTGCTTAGCGTAAATTTAGAACTGGTGTGAATGGCGATGGTGCGGCGAATAATGACGCGACGGGCATTGCTTTGGCTACCTGTGTGTCAATCACCTAAACTGCCCTATAAAAATATGTTCATCATTCATGTCGAACCACGTCACGTTCATGTGCGTGATAATCTCTGCACAAACGTATTCGAATGTACGAAATTCTTCGATATTCAAAGAGAGCTGCCAAAAATTCCGTTTGTATTCTTTCGCGACGTATTTTGTCGACTCTGAATTGTCCATGCTGTGGAAAAGAATTCGAGACGAATTCACGAATCGTTGATAAATTAATTAAGGATCACGTATTTTGAAATCTTCCCCAAAAGTTGAAGGGGAGGGTCTGGACCAGAAAAAGACCAAGTGAACAATTCACCTCTTCTCACTCACCCTCAGCCCCAATCATTTGCTCTGGATAAATCAACACATAATTTCTTTTAAATTCCTCTGATGATCTCGTTTCACCCTTGCCTCATTTTTTCGGAGACACTGAAAAATCAGAATTAAAATAAGCACTTCTGAAAACAATTTTCCAGCGGTTTAAAAAATGAATATCCAATATCTCCTTCATTTGGACTTGTTTTCAAAATCAACCTTCCTCAAAAAACGCGACTGAAAAAATTGCATGCCCAATGGAAACTGATTGTAGGCATTTCAAAAGGAGTGCAATCGAAACTTTAAAACAAATTTCGAAAGATGCTTTCTAGCATATCCAGGCTTACGATATACCCAAAAATATTAATAATATGTGACCCTGTCGGAAAGAAGGGACTTTGTGTAAAAAAAAATCAATGTTTTCATTTTCATGTGCTTGGTCCAGATTTGGTGTCATGTAGACAAAAAACGTGAAAAATGAGACATCAATTTTTTTACACAAGGTCCCTTCTTTCCGGTAAGGTCACATATTCAGACAGAAAATTTTCATCAGAAAATAAATGTCCATCAAGTTCCCGAAAAAGGATTTCGAGCTTCCAGAATTTTTTTCAATACCCAAATTTATTTATAGAGTTTCACACTTTTTATGGCGACCAGATGCATGATTCAACTTTTTCAACTAATTTTTTTCAGATTTCCCGCCACTTTTCAAATTACCTAAAACTAAAATTGAAAACAGAAATCAAAATTCTTTTGGAATTATGACCTTTTTTTACAGCATTTAGTGAAGTGATACAGTTCTCAAACTAATTTTTGTGAAATCCAAGTAAATTTTTAATCAGAATTTTTGTATCTTGGAATCAATTTTCCCTTGAAATCCGAAAAAAATTACCCCTTCCTTGCGCCCTCATCAACTTCCTCCTGAATTGATCGTACATATCTTTCGGTCACAGCAGGGGAAAATGGTAAAATCAAAAAGTGAGTTTGTATTCTTTTTTTTTTTTAAGTTTTTTTTTATACTGGGCGTGTATAATTGCCAAGATTTTTACGCCCAGAATTCTACGTTCTTAAATTTTAGTGACAATCAATAGGTTACACGCCATTTTAATCAATATACTTTTCCCCAAAATGGGGGGGGGCTAAAGGAGCACTGAAGGGTCAAATCCAAAAAATAAGCGAATATTCGAACTCAGTGCTCTCAAATACCTAACAATCGACAGGTCATACATTATTATTGAATTTTTCGAATTTTGATCCTCTCAAAAAGGCTAACAGGGGGATTCAGGGAGGCCGGATGAAAAAACCAAGTACATATTCGAAATCAGCGCCTTCGGATTAGTAGAAATCGATGTGCTACTTTACTTTTTTGTTTTTTTAAATTTTGGTCAAAATTGTGGATCGCTGTATCTTGCAGGGGTCTGAAAATCCCACCTTGAAAATTTTTTGGTTGAAAAGAGGGTATAAAGTGCTACTTATTGTAATTTTTTCATTTTTTTAAAATGGTACCGTGCCTTTCATCTTTTGTTCTCATCATGAAAGTTGAGCTTTCACCACCAAAGTTCAACTTCGAGCTTTTCAAAATGTAATTATAAGAGTTAAAAAAAGATCGTGTTTTTGTGAATAGACCATTAAGGCAAATTCATAAAAAAATTGAACAAAATCGAAAGACCCTACTTTATTTTTGTCTCGTTTTAGTAGCAGGTAGTAATTTTGAGCCTTCTGCGCTTCTTTTCCATTTCATCGGATTTCGGTGTATACTACACAGAACGTTCAAAAAATTAAAAAACGCACATTTTGCTGATTTTTAAGGGACAAGGAATTCAAAATTTCGAAATTGTTCAATTTTAAAATTCCAATCGTCAATTTTTTTAAAATTTTCAGAAAAAAAACTATTTTTCGTCATAAAATGAAAAATTTTAATTTTGCCAGCTTTATACATGATGAAAAATTGGATAAAATTCCCGCCCAATTAGAAGTTTTTTTTCACGAAAAAAGCAAAAAAATCAACAGTTTTCTGTCAAAAAAAAAACAAATCTATCGAAGGACGATTCAAACAAAGAGAACGCAAAAAATAAAAATAATACAAACTTATTAAAAATCAAGTACCTAGGGTACATTACACCGCACCACTCGCAAAATCCTTTTCGTTTCGATAATTTACTTGAACAAAATTCTCTTCAGCAAACAACTTCATAGCTTACAATCTCACACTCAGTATTTGTCCTTCCAGGAAGGAGCTTTCGCCTTATGCTTCAAAAGCCACCTTTACCCGGGAGAATGCGTGGCCACAAGAAGAGGAAGTCCTCTATTGGTCGGTATCAAGACCAACACCAGATTAGCCACCGATCACGTACCAGTTTTCTACAGCAAAGGTACGTATCAGCCTTCACCGCACTTAGAAAATTTATCGACGTAAGTTGGACGAAATCAATTCTCGACGAACAAACACCACATGTTTCCGACGGGCACAATTTCTTAGCCTTCAGAGAATTGCTCCGGAGACAATAATGAAGTACACAGCATCACATTCGTAGGTATAAGGTATAACCGACTTTCAGCATGAGCCAGCATCTAAACCGTGTAATGTGTACCTAACCTACCCATCGCATCGTAAATACGTTAGGAATTTTACGACGCTCTGGTGAAAAAAAAATTTTCACGTACAGATATTTCGACGAAACAGAAACAGGGACAACACGCGATACGATGTTTGAAAATTTTTTATTGTTTTGTTTTCTATCTCTCTCTTTGTCTGTGTATTGGGGTGTGTGTTTTACGCTTGTGGTTCTTTTCTATTATATAACAGATACATATACTACAGCGAACTACCTACGTGTAATGAGAAAATATCCCAGATGAACACCTGTGTCGTCGATATTTTCCAAGTCGACTCATTATCGTGTATCGGTGTAGACAAATCGAAAAAGAGGGAAATTACCGTCGCCACCCTACCTTCCCTCCTCCTCAAACACATCTTGCTGCGAAAATAAGCTGTCATCGTAACGATAGTTTGTATCACTTTACACCTTATCATCACGATAGCCATCAGCCTCCATCCCGTCCCCTGTCTCGTCACACCGTATTTATTACCTTATTCTTATCAAAGCCATTGAGGCTTAGTAGATCCTTTTAATGGGATTAAATAATATTACACTGGGATAGCGTGAATTCTTCGCATAAATCGTATTACATAAAATAGAAATTCGAAAAGCTCGAATTTTTTTCCCTCTTAAACGTGTTTGGCGTCCCACTTTCACAATGTAGTGCCTTTGCGGCAGACATTTGTCTATCATCGGGACGTTTTGATAGATTTTCAATCAAACGTACGCGTTCAGCAGATTTTCCCATTTCGTTTTTTTTTTTTTGCCTACTCTATCTATGCCTTGAATTTCGAGTAATCGTGTGTTTTTTTTAGACCGAATTTTCCATTTCGAGTTGACGATATGTCGAATGAGGGCGTATTGTGGCTAAATCGATTTTGAAATTGGGGAAGTTTGAGAGAAATGGGAATACGTTTCGACAAAATATTCGAATTAGCGATCTCAAAAAATAAGATCGATTGAGAATTCGCGATGAAAGTTTTTAAACAGAAAATGGAAATAAACTAGAGAATTTTCCAATGATTTCCAAGATGTTATGGAAATTATGAAAATTGTTTCATTGTGTACTTCTTTCTCATTCGCAGACATATCAATTTTCAACTTTTTTAATGAAAATTAAAATTTCATTTCATCAAACTTTTAAAAAAAATCATGAAAATTAATTCACATTATGTAAAGTTTGACATGGAAAATTCGGCCATTAGTGGTGGTATTCATAACACGATGTTTTTTTTTCAATTTTGTGTGTGCTCGTATCATTCTGTTTGTTTTTTTGGAATTTTTACCTATTTAACACGTGTGTGTATTGCAATGTATTACTTATATGACTGTCTTTTTTTTCATTTTTTCTGACTGTTTTTTTATTGTTTTTTTGCATTTGTTTTGCGACCTGAAAAATGTAGATGCAGAATCTCACTCCCTTACAGGTACTTGAAAAAATCCTTAGTTTTTGGTTTAAAAATTCTGGTGTTAGTCATTTTATTTATGGGATATTGCCTATTGGTGGAGGAACGGTGAATGTAATTGATGGGACTGTAACTAACAAAATGTTGTTGCATGCTTGGGTTATAATTTACGTGTGCATGGTTTAATTTAAATAGACGTGTGTATCAGCTCCGTATAGATCTAATTAGCGACCTAATACTCTATACCGAATGGTTTTCGTGTTCGATGTTGGTAGCTTTACTCGTACATATATTTCTATCTACAGATACAGTATGCTCATCAAGTCTTCAATACTGGTGCTGATAAAATTTTACTGGAATTTTCAATGGGATGAGATCAAGATTTTTTTTAGATATTTTAGTTTGAGAGAAAATATTGCTTGAATATCTTCAAAAAATAAACTTACGTCAAAATTACAAAAAAAAATTCATAAAATTAAAAAAAAAAATGAAAATTCTTTGAAATTTGCGGAAGAATTGTTGAAATTGAAAAAAGAAATTGATAGAATAATTGTTAAAAGGCTCAAAAAAATTAGATAAGAATATCAAAAAACAAAAGACATTGCTTTAAAAAATTTTTAATGTTTAAAACATCTTCAACCATATCAGAATTATTCAAAATGTACCGAAAAGTGTTCAAAGTATTGAAGAATTACATTCTTAGGTCAATTTTAGCCAATTTTCACAATTTTTCAATTTTTCTTCAGAACTAAGTATTTAAAATTTATCATGTTCTTTTATCTTTCGGCGTCCCTCCTTCCAAAAAAATTCAGGAAAATTATCCAGCCACTTTTTTCAGAATCAATTTTCCTCAACTTTTCCAAAAACTTCAATCAATTCACCAATTTTTTTCAAAGCTTTCAAAATTCAAACAAAAAGTCCTTGGAACAATTGCTAAATTTTTTACCAGTTTTTTAAGCCTTACAGAATTTCATTGTCGGGGGTGAAAAAAAAATTGATGAATATTTGATCGTCAATTTCACATTGATCTGAGCTCATTCGATCATGGCTGTGAAAATTTGAAGTTTCATTGTTAATATGTAAATCTCAACGAAATAGGTAATGATAGGTACCAAAAAGTAATAAAATTCTGCAAGTAATTTCATCTCATTACGAAAAGGGAAAAGCAGAAAATTTCATCGCATGTGAAGAGCAATTTCCCAGAATTTTTTCTTTCAAATTGATACTGATCGACTTGCAAAATTATGACAAAATCATTCATGTTGAAAAAATAATCGATTACGATTTCGTTATCATTTCATAAGTCAAGGATATTTACAAAACCAATTGAAGGAAATTTTCAAAACAATTTTTAGTGGCAGCGAACATGTTTCAACAAAAAATTCCAATTTTCAAGGCCTGGAGAACAAATTACTTGAAACATTTTATTTCGTATCTTTATTTTTTCATTTTGAAAGATTTTTGATTTCTGGCAACCGGTTAAAAATCAATGATCAGGTTTTAAAAAATTCAAGACTCGTTAAAAAAACCTACTCATATATGAATCCAGTCAATATTTATCAGAGCGAGCACAGGTAAAAACTTTATAAACATACTACTAACGCATCTTCACGACATGACACGCTTACTAATAAATCGAAGTAGTCTGTAGTAGTACATTTGGGTAATTTACCTGGTTGGTGGTATTTCCGATTAGCTGAAGCCTGCATTGATCAGCTCTTTATGTAGCTCAGGTATCTGCGAACATAACATAAATAAATACGAGTTAGATTTTTGTAAACTGGTTCCATATAAAAAAATCATTGTCTGGGTCGTTGCACTTTACTCACATTAGGACAAGAATGCAGAAAAATTCTGTACGTAAATTAAACAAATGCCCAGGTTCCATATGAATACATATTAGAGACAACAAAGTCGATCATATTCAGCAGAGATAAGTTAACATTACATTATTTGTATTTTCAATTCGCGAAAATATACTTGGATAAAATTTTATGCTAAAAATCGTTCATTTTTTAGCACCTACGCAATTTCGGTCGAACACGATTTTCCACTCTAACGTGTTTAAATGAAATAGCGATTATATTTGGCATCGACGACGGAGCAACCTTTTAAATCATTTTTGTAACACATGGAAAACTCTCTGTTTCGAGAGTTTGATTATAGGCTTAAAGCTAACGATGTAATTAGCACAGCGGGGATTGAATTTCACTCGGGAGTTTGGGGAAGCAATTCGCCCCTCCCCCCTCGAGCCACCGATTCCAAATTGCCAACGCACTTGTGTACACATCAGAAAAGAATCGTCAACTTTCTCCGACAACAAATTTTAAACACTCAATTCGACTTTTCCGCCGCGGGCTCTTTACTTAATGTAATTCGCGCGCTTTTCAAGTCGCTACGAACCGCCTAGGTCGCATTTTTTCCATCTCTCAACGAAAATATTGATACAGACGATTTAAACCCTGCCAACTATTAGCTTTTGAGGTCGGTAGTTCTCACATCGCCTCTCACGTTAGCATGCGAAAAGATAGCGTAGCTTTGTGAAAGCTCTACATTTATTTTTAGAAGATGGAAAACTCGATCGTTTCGATTTTGAGAGGGGTTTTTGAAAGATGATTCGGTCGTTCGCGAACGATTCTCCTTAAAAATTTCAAAATACAATTTTTTAATACTAGCTCTTGAATGATTCTCAAATTTTTTGTGATTATAATTTCCTGGTTCTTCTTTTGGTTATCGAACCCAATTTTAATTTTTTCAATCTTTTTTCGGTTTCCTACCCCTGAAAATTTCTTTCATTATTGAGTGGAAAAAATTCAGAAATGCAATAATGGGGAAAAAATCAGAAAAATCGAAGCAGAAAAAATTAAAAAAATTTACACTTGGAAAAATTTTACTTTTGGAAAAAATTGGTAGCTATTAATAATTTTCCAGTTTTGCTTCTTTCAATTTTTTTTCAACTTAATATTTTCAAAATTTCAACAAACTCGAAAAATGATTTCAACTACTGAGTGGAGAAAATGAAAATTTATGCTATTTTCATGCTATTCATGATTTTCATGCCCGATAGACACCGTGTTATAGCAAAGATTCTCATAATTACGGTAAATATAACCAAATTATTGTGAATTACTGTAAATTATAGTAAAATTTTTGATAATTACGGTAAATTACCACAAATCTTTCAGTAATTACGGTAAATTACCGTAAATCTTTCAGTAATTACGGTAAATTACCGTAAATCTTTCAGTAATTACGGTAAATTATCATAAATATTCTAATAATTACTGTAAATTATCGGCAATAGTTTAATAATTACGGTAAATTACCGCAAATATTTTGATAATCACGGTAAATTATCGTAAATATTCTAATAATTACTTAAATCATCCTAAGTAAATTAGATCGAATTTTATCTCAATTCAAAGGGGAAAATGTCTTTAATTAGATCAATTTGGATTTGCATGGATCCATTTGTATCCAAAGAATGGCGTAGTTTCATACCAATTGAATTTAATTTTTGTTCTCGGACAGCTTTAAAAACATTTAAAATTAGAAAAATCGAAAAATATTGAGATTTAAAAAAAGATAAACTTCGAATAAATTTGGACTTGAATCGTCGAAACCCCATTTGCGACAAAAATTTAGCAGCTAGATTTTTAAATTCTTTATTGAAAAATACGAATTTATCGTTCGCGAACCAGGTGATTGTCTCGAACATCATCATCCATTTGCTTTCATCTTATTGGGAAATAATCGAAAAAAGTAGACGCTAAATAAAATTAGATCAATTTAGAATAACCTTGTAATGGGAATAGTTTTACAAACAATGTAGTCTACAGTCCACGGCCAGAAAAGTGCTCTGGAAAGTGAATTTGCTATGAATTTTTGGGGAACAAAAAAATCAGTTGGCTTTTTGTTGGTATGGATGGGGTATTCACGAAAATGAGTATTTTCGATTTTTGCCGGGTCACTAGGGGGGGCTGGAGCCTAAAAACCCCCATTTTTTCAAGTTGGCCGGGAACAAAAATTTTTTTTGCCATTTTGTAGCACATGCTCCCCCGAGTCCGAATATGTGTTTCATTTCCTTAGGCATGGTCACAATGGTCCCCTAGGGCCCCCAAAGTGCGATTTTTGGTGAAATTTTGCCATTTTTGGAAGTAAAATGATGGTGTAGACGTCATAAAGCTCGTGGAACAAAAAAAAACTACCGTCATGGAGACATGAACTCATTCTGAACCGATTGAGCCTAATTTTTTGGAAAACGGCCGGCACAATGAGCCGCAGGCGAATTTTAAAGATGCGCCCCCCGGCAATTTCACAAAAAAAGAAACAGCTATAAAAGTTTTACAAAATGGCTATGCACGCGTGTAACATATCAAAATGGGGTGAAATTTCGCGAAAAATCCGAAAATGACGATGAATTTTGATTTTGACCCCTTCCGAAAATTTTAAGGGGAAAAATTTGGTCAATTTTAACGGATTTTGGAAAATTGGCGTGTGACCTGTCAAAATGGGATGAAATTTCGCGTAAGGTAAGGTGCCAGTGGTTAAATGGTTAAGGAGGTATGCTCATTCTTTTCCTTCTAGAACAACTAAAAATTAATTTAGAGCGCTGAAACTTCGTGAGGTTAATCTAGAGGCTTCAACATACATGTAATAAAAATTTGAAGCCATATAAATGAATAGAACCAAAGATATGGATTTTTGAATTTTGATTTTGTTTTGCCCAGTGGTTGAATACTAAAATTTTCATTTTTCCAGTGGTTGAATGGAATTTTTGCCCAGTGGTTGAATGAATATTTTTATTTTAATCAAGTACATTGGGTCTTCCAATTTCACTCAAAATTTTTTTATGGGTTCTCTTGATGGTCTAGTGATGGAATCGCCCTCGCTGCGATCCTACTAAATTAGGAGTGGACTCTAATCTTTGTAATTTTTGTACATTGGAATTTTCTGCAAAACGGCTCAATTTTAAAAGCTCATTTCTCGAGATTGATTAGATGAATGTATTTGTGTAGTTTTGTAAATAATTGAAAGTAGTTATAAAAGAGACAAACACATTTTGAAAGTTCTGCATTGAGCTTTTATGATGAAAGGTCAACTTTCACGATGAGGGCAAAAGATGAGGATTTTTATTTAAAAATCTGAAAAAATCATCAAAAGAAGGACTTTTTAGGTTCTTTTCAACTAATTACTTTTTTTGATGAGATTGTAACACCCAAATAGAAGGCACAGGGGTTCTCAATTTTGGTTAAAATACAAAAAAATGTAAAAAGTGAAGTAGCATATACAATACATATGTTTCTACTACTAATCTGCAGGCGCTGAGTTCGATTGTAGGCTCCGTTTTTTCATCTGTCTCCTGTCTCCTCTGAACCCTCTTATCAGCCTCCTTGACGAAGTCAAAATTCGGAAAAAAAAGTGGAGTGCTACACATCGTTTTTGGGATTTTTTGAGGGCATTTTGTTAGAATATTTGCCTATTTTATGAATTTGGCCCTTCTCGATTGATGTCCTGCTTAAACCCCAATATAAGTATTTCATGTTTTTGGTAATTTGGGGACCCAAAATCAACGCCTGCATGAAAAAAGTTAATATTCAACCACTGGCATCGCGAAATTATCATCAATTGCCCAGTGGTTGAATACTATTCAACCACTGGAAAACAACAGATTTTGTGTTCCAGTGGTTGAATAGGACAGTAAACATCCAATATTGAATCAAATCCGGATTTGAAGCATAGAATATGTTCACTGATCCTTAAGCTTCAAAATGATACCGCATTGGTACTTTGACATGCATTAGAAAAAATACTACGGCAACTTTTATGCTCTTACTCTTATAATTTTTTTCTTAAGAAAATTGGGATTTTTTAAAATTTCTTCACCGTCATTTCGTAAAAATTTTTTGACAGCGATTCATTTCAACCAAAATGAAATATCGCAGTTTTATACTACAGTCAGAAGTGTACAGTAACATATGAGACAGAGAAGTACTGCCAACTACTTTCCTGAGCCTTAATATTCGCACTTCATTTCGAGTTATTCAACCACTGGGCACCATTCAACCACTGGCACCTTACCTTAAAATCCGAAAATGCCGATGAATTTTGATTTTGACCCCTTCCGAAAATTTTAAGGGAAAAAATTTGGTCAATTTTAACGGATTTTGGAAAATTGGCATGTGACCTGTCAAAATGGGGTGAAATTTCGCGAAAAATCCGAAAATGACGATGAATTTTGATTTTGACCCCTTCCGAAAATTTTAAGGGGAAAAATTTGGTCAATTTTAACGGATTTTGGAAAAATGACGTGTGACCTGTCAAAATGGGGTGAAATTTCGCGAAAAATCCGAAAATGACGATGAATTTTGATTTTGACCCCTTCCGAAAATTTTAAGGGGTCAATTTTAACGGATTTTAGAAAAATGACGTGTGACCTGTCAAAATGGGGTGAAATTTCGCGAAAAATCCGAAAATGACGATGAATTTTGATTTTGACCCCTTCCGAAAATTTTAAGGGGAAAAATTTGGTCAATTTTAACAGATTTTGGAAAATTGACGTGTGACCTGTCAAAATGGGGTGAAATTTCGCGTAAAATCCGAAAATGCCGATGAATTTTGATTTTGACCCCGTCCAAATATTTTAAGGGATGAAATTTGGTCAATTTTTCAGTAATGAAAAATGGTCCCGATTGAATAATACATAAATACCTATCCTTAAAACTATATTTTTCATGTTCTTTTAAAATTTCAAAATGTTTTAAAAAGTAACAATAATTTTTCACGATTGATTAAACATTGACTAGATTTTACCTCTAAACAGTTCAGAAAAAGTCGAAATCGAAATTTATTAGAATCTTTGGATTTCTAGGCAAAGCTCTACTCCATTTTGATACGTAAAATGATAGGTTTTTAAATAACTCAAAATTTTTTCAAATTTCATCCCTAAAAATTTTCGGAAGAGGCAAAAATCAAAATTAATCGTCATTTTCGGATTTTTCGCGAAATTTCATCCCATTTTGACAGGTTCACACACCAATTTTCCAAAATTGGTCAAAAATTGACCAAATTTCACCCCTTAAAATTTTTGGACGAGGTCAAAATTAAAATTCATCGGCATTTTCGGATTTTACGCGAAATTTCATCCCATTTTGACAGGTCACACGCCAATTTTTCAAAATTGGTCAAAAATTGACAAAATTTCACCCCTTAAAATTTTTGGAAGGGGTCAAAATCAAAATTCATCGGCATTTTCGGATTTTACGCGAAATTTCATCCCATTTTGACAGGTCACACGCCAATTTTCCAAAATCCGTTAAAATTGACCAAATTTTTCCCCTTAAAATTTTCGGAAGGGGTCAAAATCAAAATTCATCGTCATTTTCGGATTTTTCGCGAAATTTCACCCCATTTTGTTATGTTACACGCGTGCATAGCCATTTTGTAAAACTTTTATAGCTGTTTCTTTTTTTGTGAAATTGCCGGGGGGCGCATCTTTAAAATTCGCCTGCGGCTCATTGTGCCGGCCGTTTTCCAAAAAATTAGGCTCAATCGGTTCAGAATGAGTTCATGTCTCCATGAAGGTAGTTTTTTTTTGTTCCGCGAGCTTTATGACGTCTACACCATCATTTTACTTCCAAAAATGGCAAAATTTCACCAAAAATCGCACTTTGGGGGCCCTAGGGGACCATTGTGACCATGCCTAAGGAAATGAAACACATATTCGGACTCGGGGGAGCATGTGCTACAAAATGGCAAAAAAATTTTTGTTCCCGGCCAACTTGAAAAAATGGGGGTTTTTAGGCTCCAGCCCCCCCTAGTGACCCGGCAAAAATCGAAAATACTCATTTTCGTGAATACCCCATCCATACCAACAAAAAGCCAACTGATTTTTTTGTTCCCCAAAAAAGCAGACCCATTGAACACTTTTCGGGGTCTGGACTGTAGACTAATGACCACCTAAGCCTTTCATTTTCCTCATCTAACACGAACTTGGCTTTTTGTACAAAACTTCGCGCTAGAGAATTCCGCAAACGTACTCGTATCCAATTTAAAAGGACAATGACGTCCGATCCATTAAAAATCCAAAATCCGCAGTTTTATTCCTGCGTAAAATCCAGATCTCTATCTCCTGCAAAGGTTCGAAGTAAGTACCTTTCGGTATCCGAAACTCTATTAAAACATTTTAGAGAAACCTTAGTCCATAGAAAGTTCGGCGTCCGATCGTATGTAAATAGTCGTCTCGAAATGTAACAAGTCCCATTCGCTTTTGCTTCGGGTCGTAAATTTACTAAAGCAGACTCTTTTCAACAGACACCAGAAGAGGAAACGAGCTTTCGATATTTTCACGCTACGATACGTCCGAAATCGAGCCGCTGGAAAATAAAGAAATCGAATATTTCTTCGCTTCGGACGCCAGTGCCGTTATAGAGCACACCAATCAAGTTATCTTCTTAGAAGTAAGTCGCGAGTCGCCGGTAAATTTACATATATTGATTGTTACCTCATCTGCCTTTAAAATTAACTTCATACAGAAAGTTTTTAAACGTCGACGAATGGTCGAATATCTTCACTTTTTTCTCCCCCTTTTCCCTTATTCCTCTACCTCGCTCCCATTAACATCTAAGAATTCTATTCGTTTAGGATGACGATGTTGCCGCCATTAAAGATGGCCTATTGAGTATTCACAGACTGAAACGTAATTTAGACGATTCACACGCTCGAGAAATTACCACATTGAAAATGGAAATTCAACAAATCATGAAAGGTAAAATATTAACCACCAAATTCGATTACTTGAAAATTATAATTTCGAAAATTGAAAATATTTTAAATACGTCGTTACTTTTGAAGGTAATTTCAACTCGTTCATGCAAAAGGAAATTTTCGAACAGCCTGAATCAGTAGTCAACACCATGAGAGGTAGAGTGAACTTCGAAACATCTCAAGTAGTCTTGGGAGGCATCAAAGTAAGTTTTTCTCATAAAATCTCTACAATACTTCGCAGCCTCTCGAGATACTCATGACCTCTTCCAACCCTCCGCAGGATTACATTCCAGAAATTCGAAGGTGTCGTCGATTAATGCTGATAGGTTGCGGTACCAGTTACCACAGCGCCATTGCCACTCGTCAATTATTAGAAGAATTAACCGAATTGCCTGTCATGGTCGAACTAGCCTCTGACTTTTTGGACAGAAATACTCCGGTGTTTCGAGATGACGTTTGCTTCTTCATTTCCCAATCTGGCGAAACTGCCGATACACTTTTAGCTTTGAGGTATAGCAAGCAACATGGAGCTTTGATAGTCGGTTTCACTAATACAGTAGGAAGTTCCATTTGTCGAGAGTCTCATTGCGGTATACATATCAACGCTGGACCTGAAATTGGTGTCGCATCCACTAAAGCGTACACTTCGCAGTTCATTTCTTTGGTCATGTTCGCTTTGGTGATGAGTGAAGATAGGATATCCATGCAGAACAGAAGAAACGAAGTATGTTCAAATCTATCCATCCACGTTTGATTTCAGATCAATCAATGTTAATTTTCGTTTAGATTATTGCCGGGCTGAAAGAACTGCCAGAAAAAATTCGAGATGTTTTAGAAATTGATTCCGACGTTCAGGCCATTGCTTCAGATTTATATCAGAAGAAATCGCTTCTTATCATGGGCAGAGGTTATAATTACGCCACTTGCATGGAAGGAGCATTGGTAAGTACCTTTACGAATTACGAATTGATAAATCAGGTATAAACCTTGAACCGAAGTTGGATTGTTGAGGGGGAGGGGGCAAAAATTGAAACATTTTAAACTGAAATTGAATTAGTTTTTCCTGACATAAATCAACACAATAATTTTATTCTAAAATGCACCACTTTCGAAGATTTTCCGAACTCAACCCATCAAATTCTTTCGATCAAAAATGATTTTTTTTGGGGGGGGGGAGAGGGAGGAGTTGATCAAACTGCCCGACCCCTCCTAAATTTAGAAAATTATTCAGTTTTCTGCATTTTTTTCCTTTTTCCAATTCAAAACTGAATTTAAGAAAAATCAAAAAAAATCATTCATCAATTACATTTGCTAATTTTCCAATTAAAAGTTTCAATTTCATTACACGACAGGAACAAACTCTCTCCTGACCCAATTTTTTTCGACCCTGAATATAAAAATATATAATACAATACATAATATACATCAAGGTCGATGAAACTTGTCTCTCTATACACTGCATCAACTTCTAAATTGAGAAAAACTTCCCGCATCCCTCGAATCATCCGAAGAATACTATAATCAGCGACACTAAATTTCTATGCCTAAATTATAAAGCAACGAAAACTTCGAAACCATAAGATATCCATCAAATCTCGAAGTTGAGGAATGCGGAATTCAAATCGACAATTCACTACGAATTCCCACTGATTTTATACTTGAATTGAGAATAACTCTTCTGAAATGCATCATTCATTTACCCTTAGGAATAGTAATTTAAAAAGCTTCAATCGGGTATGAAAATTTTCGATGGAAATACCTTGGTTTAAATTTGCCCTTTTTTTTTTTTTTTACGTAACAATCAATCCGGGCAAATTGAGACGACCGTATAAGAATTTCATTTCTGTTCTCCGCTTCATTGGATCTTCAAGGTTATGGCTTCGAAAAAATCAAAAAAAGTTCATTTTTATCAAAATGGTTTTTGAACGTGTGTTTTTACCCCATGAAAACAATCGAGACCCAAAATGGTCTAGCAGAAAGTAGAGTTAAACATTGACAAGTTATTAGCATATTGGCCCAAGGGGGGGGGGGGAGAAAAAGCGGAATTGGAGAAGAAAATTTTCACCAAAGGAAAAAATTCCTCTGGTCTCGACCTTCCTCGACGAAAAAATTATTGGAAAACTGCCAAAATGCAAGATTTTAAGTGCTCTTTGAAAAATATTCGCCAGATTTCTACAAAATAAAATTGGTATTTTTTCCCATTTTCAAAATTAGAAATTCGGCGTTTTTGCAACCTCCTGACTATACTTTCCTAGCTATGCTATTGAAATTTTAGGAACGGACAATGTTCAGCATCACATTTTCTTTGATCTTCTTTCATTCTAAATATCTAATCCTATACCATTATATTGCTTTTACTTAAAATATCCAGGTTTACTCGTGTTTTTTTCCTCAAAATAATTTCAATATTTTTCATTGTTTTCGTTATCTTTTTAAAACTCTTCGTTGACCTTTGAAAATCAATTTTCTTCACAACTTTGGCGTCATTACGTTCAGTCTTATACTAAGTAAAAAGAAGAATTCCTTTCGTAAGCGTCTTTTTCAAGAGTCACATTCATGGTTTCCAAAAAGGTATAAAATAGAGTGATTGAACAAAAAATTTAATTAAAATTTCATTAAAAATTACTTGGTATAAAATTAAAAAATCTTGTCTCGGCCAACAGTTTTGGAAAAGTTTAGAGTCCCTTCGTTTCACTCGAATTTCATTAATTTCTTCGAAAAAAATTAAAAAAATAAAAATTTCGAAAAAAAAAGTTGATAAAGAAAGTTTGCAATTATCAAAGTTTGAGTTGTTGTTGCCCTCCCTCAAAAAATAATGAAACATGAAAATATTAGAAAATGACTGGGAAAGGGGGCAAATTTGAACGTATGAACAGTGTACTTAGTTAGAAAGTAAGAACGAAAAACCATCAATTTTATGAAATTATGATAACGAAGTTTCATTACCATCTCTGAGAAATAATTTCAATGCCCAGTTTCTCAATTAAGAAGAAAAAAATTGTTACAATACCCTTCAATAAGATGATCATACACTTCAATTTTACATAAAATTAAAAAAATTACAGTGTAGAACTTGGCTCCCACAAAAAAACCAACACCTTACAAGGAAGGTATCCCAACACAAAGTAATTTTGAGCCGAAAGAAAAATACAAAATCGAGAAAACCTCATAAAAAACACCATTTATCTAAAATTTCAAACGCTCAAGTTGATTTCTCGAATATTTTGGTGAATTTCCAAAATGAAAAAGTTACCTCTTCGTCCTGCAAAATATGAAAATTTGATCTAATCTTAGATATGATAGGCAGTCTATTTTTGACCCTCCAAATGGATTGAAAGTGGCCTCAAGACATTTTAGAGCCTCCAGAAAATTTTGAAAATTTTCTAGCACTGGAGGAAAGCTCATAAAAATGACCCATTTAAATTCTAGCATCAATAATTCCAAGTTGAGTTGAATCTACATTTTTTTTTTCAGGAAAACTGCTGCAAAAAATATGGATTTTCACTCAAAAAGTCGAAAATAGGTATATACCAAATTTCAGCCTTTTTCGTTGATTAAATAAAATTTTCATATTATGCAGGACGTTGAGGTAATTTCGTAAATTCAAAATTTCCCCAAATTTCGAGAAAATAACTCAAGCACTTGAAATTTTAGACATGGTGTCCTTTTACGATGTATTTTCATTTCTCAAAATTTCGCTTCGAATTTGGATATCCCTTTTCAGACATGAAAAACCACATTTTTTCATCTCATTTCATTCATTCATTCATTTATGTTTTACTTTCTTTCACAGAAAGTTAAAGAACTGACATATCTACACAGCGAAGGAATCATGTCCGGAGAACTAAAACACGGTCCTCTGGCTCTGATCGATAAAGCAATGCCGATAATCATGATCATAACTCGCGATCCAGTTTACAAAAAATGCGTCAACGCTTTGCAACAAGTGACAGCCCGAGAAGGCAGACCGATTGTAATCTGCGAAGATGGTGACGAAGAGACGAAAAGTCTAGCTTGGAAAACGATCCAAGTTCCTCACATAGTCGACTGTCTACAAGTACGCCAGAAAAATTCCAACACTTGTTCTTCATTGTTTTTTAAATCGCCATTAAAAACGCCGTTTCGACGGTTACATCTGTTTTCAGGGTATCTTGACCGTAATCCCGATGCAGCTTTTATCCTACCATATCGCCGTGTTACGAGGATGTAACGTCGACTGCCCCAGAAATTTAGCCAAATCTGTTACCGTCGAATGAAGCCGTCATATTGCCTTTGAACGAGAACCATAAAAATGTGCTTTTATCGAGCAAAAAAAAAACGAAACGCATTTCAACCTTTATAAAATGATCTCTTTGAAATTTTTGTGACCGCAGGATGCTAATTGTTAAGCCGTCTACACTTCGCATTCCGAGTACAATGCCGAACCTTTTTTTTGTTTTTATCGATTTTAAAAAATCATCCATTTTTTATACTTATACCTAATATAGGTAGGTCTAGGTACCTATAGTGTATTTGTGAATTTTTTTTTAATACATTTTTATTACTGAATTTTTTATACCATTATGTAATAAAGTTGCTTTTGGGTTTTACATTACTCATTAACTTTTTTTTTCTTAATTAATATTTTGCAAACGAAGAAATTGACTTTAAAAAAAAAAAAAAAATGACGAAAGCTTGGCAATTGGAAATCTAAAATTTGAACAACGAATGTAAAACGAGAAAACACCGGATCAATATCAAATCAGGTACCTATAAATAGTTAAATCGAAAATATAACAAGGAAAAATAGTCCTTATTAGCGAAACATTATACCGAGTCACTTGCGAGGATTATACGAGCATCATTATACGAATATACTCGGGACGTCTACCTCGTAAAGCTCGTTGAATAACATTTTTCAAAAACTACATCACGCGACCATATCGAATCTGAAACCTGACATATGTAATAGTAAAATATACCCCTAACACGACCAGCATACCACGATGAGATTGCTTTCAGTTTCCCGGATAAATTTCCAACTTTAAAAAAATATGTAATTACATTTTACCATCGTAAAAGTAAGTACGTGAGTATAATCTACTGAGAAAGCTTCTCAACATTCGACAATCTATACCACAAAAAATATTTCAAAGGAGAAAAAAATGATGGATGTATTCTACATTTTTCTCAGGTAAAAACATCTTAATACAGAATAGGTATGTACCAAGAAAATCATAAAAATTGGAAAACAAAACGCGGAATAAGCAAGCAAAATGAAAATATTTTATGAGAATCTCAGACTTGCGCATTTTTCATTATTTTCCCTAATTTTTGCGAAAAGCTATCGAAAGAAAAAGTGGAAAAAAATCGACTAGAGGAAATAAGCCTCCTTGTACCGACGTATTTTAAACCTTCGCACGAGATTTTCGATAAAATATACAAGTTTTTTAATAACTCCTAAAAACATATAAACGATAAATCGATGAAAGAAAGATGCTTTCAAATCAAAACTTTCACAAAAAAGCAACTATAGGTACTGGTATATTTCGAGAATCCATAAAGAACGGATTTACTTCATCCGATTAATTTCAAACTGTTTCGAAAGTTTTTTTTTTCTTGTATATTTTAGCGCTCTTCTCTTGTTTACTTTGTTCTTCATTTTCCATCAAAAAACTAAGCGAAGAAAATTCGCTTATTTATACTTACTTATCAATCTCTCCGTTGAAAAAAAAAAATAACACTACAATTCGTTATTTTACGTGAACGAGCCGTGGAGAGCTGAAATTTTATAGAGTGGAAGAGTGAGCTATAGGTATAATTCGGATTTTAAATGGGATGTCTGGCGAGTAGGGAAATGTCAATCCACGAAATTTCGATCAGCTTACTATATAATATGTTACAAAGAAGACAGTAATATCAACTCAAAATTGAAGGAAAAATCTCATTCCAAAAAAAATTCGATCGAAATACATTTTTAATCATGGAAATGGATTTTCTAAGCAGCTAAATTCCTTTTGATGATATTTTTTCCAAACTTCAAAAAAATTAAAAGAGGCAACGGATACAGAAATTTTTCAACGATAGGTATAAAGAGTAAAGACCTAAAGATGTTTTGAATTTGATCAGATATAAGAAATTCTAATTTATTGAAGATGATTTTAAGAATACAGATAGCTATCAAAATTGGAAAACTACCACCGAAAAATTTTGAAAACAGGTTTGACAAATTGACAATTTTTCTCAGAAATTAACAACTTATTAGGTACCATAGTTATTATTATTACTTACTAGCAAAGAGTTCTATTTTACAGTGAAAATTTTTCAAGTAATTTTAAAAATTTATACCTATGTACTACATCCAAGATCAATTTCCATTTTTGAAATTTTGAAATGAAAAATTAAGAAAATTTCCCCTCTCTCACAAAGGTCGTTCAAAAGTTGAGGCGAATTGAAAAATTGGATTAATTAATAAACCATTATTTTGTGGTGCTTATCAAAATTCTCAGAATTTTGTGACATGGATTTCTCTTTTTGGGACTCATTTTGCGTTTAAAGGTCAATTGAGATTTAAAAAATTGAAATCAATGCCTCTGAGAACCAAAATTTCGATACATTTATCTATAGAAATTCTAAAATTTTGAAACTTTTTCCTTTCTTCATAAGACTTTGAGAGATTCGAAATTTAAGTCCACTTCAACTTGCAGGGTGTCTAACAAACAGGACAAAATCCAAAACAGGACTAAAAGGACCTTCAGCAGCACCTTTAAAAATAGGTACGATAAATTTTGTACCCCCCCCCCCCAAAAAAAAAAAAAAAATTCCCCTTGCGTATACTCGTTTTAAAGGAAATTTCAAGCGCTTTATTATATCCTTCTTGGAAATACTCTTCTATTCCATAGAAAATATCAAATTGCAGTAGCATTGCTAGGAATTACTCAGAGAGAATCAGAACTTTCATAAATCGTTGGGAAGTGCTGTGCTATGTTCACGGTCATGCTAATTATTTTGGCCTCAAAAACCAAAAATAATAACAAATCCAAGTAGTGGGTGTCGAAATCTTTTTTTGAAGGGTACAAAATGGCCATAAAAAGTTGGATAGGAAACTTATTTTCCCGTATAATTGCCTCAAAATAATTTGTTGGATTGTAATATTCTCGCGAGGGCGAAAATTTTTCAGAAAAAGTATCCAGAAGTTCAAATTTTCTCATCAAAATTCAATGTTTTTTCATGCTCTTTTTTTGACATCCAAAAAACAAGAAATTTTGTAATGAGCTCCTCTTCTTCCAAAAGTATTTTAAAAATAATTGTAAAGTTACTGAACCCGAGCGAAGCGAGGGTGAAAATTTTTTATAAAAAAATCCAAGTTGAAAATGTATTTAAACACAATGCTTCAACCGAAAAATTCTTGAAAAACTGAAATATTTTGAAAAAATTTGCAACTTTTACAAATTTTTGGTCAATTTTGCGGCTTTTTCGCGACTTTAGCGACTTTTCGCGACCAGTAGACACCTTGCCCAACAACCCCCCCCCCCAAAAAAAAAAAAATTAAACCTATTAAAAAAACATTTTTAAACAAAAATTTGCAATAATAATTGTTAGAAATCAGCGTAAATTTATTTCAAAAATTCAAGCATAAAAATAGGTAACCGGATTTTTATTGTTTCGTTTCAAATTCCTGACGATCTCCTCTTTCCAATGAGTACCCACACGATTTTTTTTTTTTAATTTTGGCAGCTAGATCTCAAAATTAATACAAAACAGGACTTTTCTCTAAAAAAGCCTCAAAGCAGGACCAAAAGGACCAAAACATGACCACTCAGCTCAAAGCAGGACCAACAGCACCAGCAGGACTTGTTAGACATTCTGACTTGAAATAAATTGAAAAATCAGCGACATTCAACTGTAGAATTAATCATCGTAAATATTCCAATAATTACTTCTTTGTAAATTATCGTAAATATTTGGATAATTACGGTTAATTGGGTACTGTAAATATTTTAATATTAACGATATACCTAATGATCATTTTTTGTCGTTTTTTGAAAATAAAGAAAGATTTGAGTCGAAGATGTAATTTCCGTGTTTCGAAAAATTTTCAAACTGTCGCGTCGTTTTTTAAAGAAACGACGGAAAACAACGGATCCATAATATCTAATTATCATGAATATTCTAATAATTATGATGAATTACTGTAAATATTCTAATAATTAGGTACCGAAACAAAGATTTTTTGGCCCCAGCGCAGCGCCTCCTCTCGCAAAAGTCTGCCCAACTCATTCGAAAATTAAGCTGATTTTATTGTATTTTTATTAGTTTTTTACAGCTGTCCTCGCCACTGATCGAAAAGTTCGCATTACTGTCATTATAAAATTTATCAGCGTTTCCCACCAGTATTTGATTTTTTTATACCGAAAACCATTAGCATAGCATTCCAAAAAAATAATTTTTCACTTTCGAAGTTTTCATTTCGTACAATTCATCGAATCTGAATAAAATCGATTTCCAAAAGCAAAATGACTGTTTTTTTTTCTGTAGCGAAAAAAAATTCACTGAATGTAATTTACTATAAATTCGAAAAAAGAAACGAGGAAAGGATAAAAGGACCCAAATACTCGATTCGAATCCTTTTACTTAAAATCATCTTTATAATTTCACCATAGCGTGAAGTTTTCAGCAAAAAAGGACGTCGTTTATTTGGTTAATGAAACTAGAACATTTGGAAGAAAATTTTCTTCACAGATGAACGCGACACGACGCCGCGTCGAAGCTGCAAACACACCGAAGGGCGAAGCCGGCGCGGCGGATCGAAAATTCCAACCAAGTAGGTACCTAAAATTTGGCGGATAAATAAAATTTCAGCTTAAATAAAGATTTATTGTTTTGGTTTTAATGAATTTCCCTGGTACAAGTTTAAACACCAGACAGACCTAGACGCACCGTATAGCAAAGTAAAACAGGAAATCTCCCGACTAATCCTCGAAATTAAATTTTATTTCGTACCCCGGTGAAAAGGAATGAAGAAGAAAAAGAAAGTACACTCTTATAAAGTCACATCGCCCTGGGATTTACTTATGTCATATAAAATATAAATTCCTCATCTTAACGGATTTCAACTTCTACAACTTTGAAGAAGAAAAAAAAACTTTTCGGTTAATTTTTTCTTCTCTTCGAGGGATTTCCGTGTACCCTAAGTTTGGTTAAAATTTTGACTTCATTCGAAAGCAATAAAAAGTAAGTAAAAAAAAAATTCATGTTTGAGGAAACAGCTCTCCGATTACGTTGATAACATGGGTGTTTAATATCGAAGAAAAGCTATTAAATTCGGATACAACCTTATCGAACATCAATCAACCAACAAACTCCGGTTACCTCGAGTAACAGTTTTAATTTATTCGAAATCTGCAATCTCGAGGCGCGCGCCATCGCCAAACCCCATCCCTTCAAAGGTCGGTCGCCGTGTAAAACGATATCCGCGTGTACTCGCGGTACCGATACCACACTATTGACCGTGTATTTGTATTTACACGCCTAAAATATACAACATTCGCGCAACGAGATGCTTTTTACCGCCGCCTCCGTACTCTCTCGCCTTTGATTTTCGCTTTCTGACCTTTTCACGCAGAGCCGGCTTCCAAATTAAAATCAGTACCAAAGCCGGATACCGTTTACCGAGTTAACTTTTCCGGCCTGAAAATTCAATTTGTTGGCGAAAAAAATTCTCCACTTCGGCGTTTATTATATCGCTGACGCAACGAAAGAATCGAATAATACCTACTCGCTGAACAATTCAATTATAAGATCCCCGCCTTCGGCTCGCCTCCCTCGATGGTTTGTATATCTACTTCGAATCATCTTTGAAATCGTGTAATTGTGTTTGTTTTTATATCTATCTCTTTCTCCGTTCTCTTTTTCTGTAGCAAATATAACATTTATACCCATTAGTTCAGTTGAGAGGTGATTTCAGTTTATGGCCTTTTGCGAATTTATTCTCTTTTTTTCCAATTCTCGGCAGAGATGTCAACACAGTTGAACTTTTCAAAAAAAAGACGGATAATTTCCCCAGAAATATACCAAATTACTATTTTACTTTTAGGAATTCCAACAACAATAAATTTTTCAAGCTCAAAGCTTCCTGAAATGAACCAAACGCGAATAATAATACTTCGGAGTTTAAATTATAGGTAGATATTTACTTCCTTTTCCCACTGTAACGATGAAACACGACCGTTCCCACAGCCACCAACCCGCAACTTTATACTATTTTCAAAACAATATTCCAGAAAACTTGCCCGTTTATGGTTGCTCAAATAAAAATATTTTGTTTTTGAAAAACATTTCATCAAGTTTCTCGCGTGGCCATTTTTTCTCCTTCGCTTTGCATTTGCTATAATGCGAATACATATACAAAGACTTCCAAGCATTCGCGTAATTTTCCCAAAGGAATTAAAACTTTGTATACGAAAACAATGTCCCGTGAAAAATACTCGCATACGCCGAAAACGTCCCCGCGTTCGTGTCCTACTCCACCCGGACACCTTCGATTTGCGGAATATTCCACGTTGAGGTTTCTCCAGGATGAGATACAGGAGTATGTCGTTGAATACGTCGTTTGAAATGGGGCTACGGTAAAATTATTGTTTGTAAAATTCATTTCCTTTCCGTTAGACATATTATCGTGCCAGTTCCGTTTTTGAAATGACAACATTTTCAAATTTTTATCAAGTTGACAAACAGGAATCGAGATTCAAAATATACATAAAATTAAATTACTTGGGGAATTTACCATAGCTCCAAAATAATTTTGTCGAAAATGGTATCTCGACGAATCAAATTCATTTCAAGCCCACGTTTGTTTAGGTTTGAATTTCTACGATTTCATTAATCCAAAATTGTATCAAATTTTGAAAATTTGCAAGTTTTCGAAAATTCAATGAAAATTGTCCAAATACTTACCCCAAAAATTTTGTTTAAAAAAAATATGAACTTGGAAAAATAATAATTAATAATAAGGATAGGTTTAGGGAGAGGGGGGGGGGGTGAAAAAATCTGGGCGTTGAAAAATACACCGAGTAATCGGACGCATACAGATAAAAATTGAAACCGACAATTAAATCAATTTCAATTAACTTATCACCCATAAAATTGGAAATACCGGAAAAATATAGGACTTGGGGCTTTTGACAAAACGTTATCAATTAGTATAGCAGAGAATCGCCTGCTGTAGACCGAATGGGAAAAATACCTGTTCATCAATTTTTATTCTCATTGAAAGATCCCAAGAACAGGAAAACGTCCATACGCCACACTATCTTCATACTTACACTGAATTCAAAATTTTCAAAATTTTTTTTCTCAATTCTAAAGGAGGACGATACTGACACCCAATTTGGAAAAAATGGAAAAAATCGACATGGATGTGAAATTCAAGGGTTTTTAGGTCGAGGATTTCGCCTTCGGGGTAATGTTTTCTTTCAATCTTCAAGGAGGACAGTACTATGGGAAAAGCTGAAACTTACAGTGCTGAAGAGTGGAAAACAAGCTAAATTTTTTCGTTACGCAGAAGGGTTTTAAGCTCACGCAAAGCGAGGAAAAAATTGAAAAATTATACTCAGAGACAAAATACTTGACACATTAACTGCTTCAATGAAACAAAACCATCATGATTTCGAAATAAATATTCCAAAATTTCCTGATTTCCCAGATTTTCCAAGAAATTTCAACCATAAAAGAAACTGCATTCATGCTGAAAAACATGAAACCTTTTTCATTATTAGCAGAACCGCTTTTAGAAACTTAAAGAATAATTTCGAAGTTTGTAAAAACACTTTTTTAAAAATTCATCAAATGGTTTAAAGTTAAAAAAAAAAAAAACAGAAAATGGGTTTATCCTAGACTTTTTTTTTGGATTTTTGAGCCTGGAATGGACATATATTTATCCTAAGCTTTTTTTTCGAATTTTCAAGACTATGATGAATTTTCAATATTCATCCAGAGCTCAATTTTGATTTTTCAAACTTGGGAGGAATTTTCACCCTAGGCTTTCTTTGAATTTTTAAGCCTGAAATGAATTTGGAATGAATTTTCACCCCAATATTCATCCCAAGCTCAGTTTTGATTTTTCAAAATTGAGAGGAATTTTCATTCTGGGCCTTTTTTGAATTTTTGAGACTGAAATGAACTTGCGGAATGAATTTTCATCTTAATATTCATCCTAAAAGGATTTTCAAATTTTTAAGCATGGGAAGAATTTGTAATATTCTAATATTCATCTTAAGCCTTTTGAACTTTTACAATATTCGTCCCAGGCTTTTTTTTCGAATTTTTGAGCCTGAAATGAACTTGAAATGAATTTTCATCCAAATATTCATCTCAAACTGATTTTAAAAATTTTAAGCCTATGAAAAATTTTGAATGGATTTTCATCTCCATATTTATCTCAAGCTTTTTTCAAATATTTGATTCTCGGATGAACTTGAGACGAATTTTCAGCCCAATATTTATCTCAGATTATTTTTTAGAATTTGTAAACCTGATTTTGGATGTGTAATAAAAATTAGGTTCATTGTAGGTTCAATAATTCGGAACTCAGCAAAGGTTAAAAATTTACCCCAAATTCATCCCAAGCTCAAAAATTCGGAAATAAAGTCAGGAATGAATATTGGGATAAAAATTATCTTAAGATCATCCCACGCTCAAATTTTTCAAAAATTGGACAATTATGTAGAAATTGACTGAAAATTTTTAAATTCCAAACTTTTCGGAGGTTAATTTTAAACATTACAGGCAAACTTTACGAAAAAATTGGCTGAAATCATAAAGACAGCAACAAATATCAATAGAAATGGTTCAAAGAAATAAAAACGTGTCTGAAAATTACAGTATAGAATTCAAATTTGAAGGTAAATTTTTTCAATCACGAACAATTTTTGCATTGTTAATAATCCTTACATTACCTCTTTCAATTCCAGCACTGCGCTACCTACTAATATTTTAAAACAATTTAACGTTTTTGCCATTCTTCAACCTTAAATTTCTCACACGTCCTAAGGATCCCATTTATTCGCGTTTCTCAAAGGATGAATTATCTCCACGACTCATGTCTAAGTTTCACGGCGAAAAACGGTACGATCCAACCGCCTCAAAAAGAGAGTAAAACGCTTTTGCATGAAAATAGCATAGAAGAATCAATCGGACACATGGTATGTAAATGCTTTCTTTTGTTGTATAGCAATATGGTAATTTTAATTTCACTTTTGTCGCGTATAATTTCCATCCTTTCAGCTTAGTTCATATTCTGACGCGACCTTTCCTTTTCTTTCCTTCCAACTTCCAAGGTGATATACTCGCGCAAAAACGAACGATTCGGTGCATACCTACAGTCAAGAGATTACCGAATCCCATTCTGGGAATTTTCTGCATAAATATGCGTTCGGATACGAAATGAGATTCGATAGTTTAGCGGTATTGCTTTTCCGTACGTACAGAAAAGAATTTCACGCGAATGTATAGGCCTACGTAGTACGTACACGTAGCTACGTACCCAACGTCAAATCAGCCACTTTTTGAACTCGTCGCGTCGCAACGCAGGAAAAAAATCCACGAATTTGCTGATTCGTCGCGTTGACAGGGCTAAATTGTGCTTACGTATTCGCGTAAGAACAAAAAAAAATACCCGACGTATTTCAACACGTACGTATTATGTATCCCGTTTACGGTACAGCACCTTTTTGAATTAAATATTAATAAAATTTCAATGTGCCTCTATTATACGTATATTTACTAAATCCATCGCTTAGGTACCAAAATATTCATACTGCAGCTTTTTCAATTTTTTTCCATCTATTTTCAAACGTTACTTAACGAAAAGCACGTCATTCTATTGGAAACACTAAATCGAAATAGATTCGATATAGATGTCTGAAAGAGAGAAAAAAATCAATCATCTCGGGTGGATCATTTGGGCGAGTAATTTTTCAAGACAGCTAACACAATAGTCGAAACAATAAATCTTTTTTTCTCTCCCTCGTGCTCCCTCTCGAAAGCTGCGGATACGCGGTGATTTTTCAAAAAAGTTCTGACATTACGTAGGAGTATCTACATTTTGTTTTTCGCAATTATATGTCCCATACATTTATACGGATCCTCTTCACCTCTCGAAATCATTTTTCCTTCGCCTCCATGTTTTTATACAACAATGTGAGAATTTTATTTCTGTTTTCGATGACATTTTTGTCCTGTTTTCGCGGAATAAGCTTCGTCAAACGGGTTTTGCGTCTACTGTACAATTTGCTTGTTAAAATGTAACCTTAATTAGCTTTATTTAGGCTAGGGAAAAATTCTGCGAAATTCTTCGCTGCTCTAGATGAGAATGCCGAGAAAAGCGTTTGTTTTTTTTTTTGTCAAAATCTGATGAGAGGGGATTTTGCTATTATTCAACTGTAAATCTTGCTAGTTTATTTAATTTGAAAAAAAAAATAGAGCCGTTCTGGTTGAAAACTTAGGGAAACGTATAAAGTTCTTGTAACGTCGATTAAGATTAATAATACGTAAATGTTTGTATAAAAAGAGCTTTAACCTCTATTTTTTTTGTTGAAATCTTTTACCAATAAACGAAACGTTTTGCCATCAATAATTTGTTAATATCAAGAGGATAAAGACGAGCATTTGCTTTGAAGTCGCGAAAAAGGTTAACCAGCAGATTTAGAACTTTGGGGTCGTAACACAATTTTTTAGAATTATATTTTTATCCTTGAAAAAGTCTAACAAAGTTTCCATTTTGTCAGAATTTTTATTGGGTTTTCGACAAGTTCATTCCGTGAAATGACCGTTGCGTTGTGAAGAATTGAAAATAATCTTGATACCATGACAAGAATATCAAAGCAATAAAAAGCGAACAAATATCATCAAAAGGTATGAAAAAAATCAAAATTGAACAAATGGCATTTTCAAAAAGGTAAGTACTGAAAAAAATTGATTTTTGTTGAAAAATTCAGAATTATATTCCTATTCAGCAGGTAAAAATACACCGATTTACACACTTTTCGCAATTATTTCACTTAAGGTCTCGAATTTTTCAGTTCTTTTCGCCATGATACATTGCATTGGTGAAAAAAGTAAATTTTGAAAATTCCACCAAAACCATTGCAAAAAAGATGTCTATCGAGGTATTTTGACCTGCTGAACACGAGTATGATAAATGACTGTAAATTACAGTACCTATCTATTTTGATAAATACGGAGAATGACCAAATTGACCCCCCCCCCTAGCCCTTCCTTTTCGGAGATATGGCCATTTTATTGGCTGATTTTCAAGAATTTTCAATTTCAACGGAAGTGAACGAAATTTTCTGTTCTTTGGCACAAAGTTACATGTCGTAGAGGTGTATTTTTGAAAATTTTTTCAAAAAGTTTGGTGCACTTCTTCATGCCTTTTCGGCTATTTGAAGTTTTCAATCTTAAAAAATAGCATATAAGCGAAGAGCGACCAACTTGGAAAACTTACTTTAAAAACACGTTTTTTTATGTAGAATTTCGCTGTACATTCGGTTTTGGCCGATTCTTTGAACTAAGGGCCGAAAAATGCGAAAAACCGTACAGAAACGTTGTTATTTTAGCAGAATTTTTCAATTTAAAAATTGATTGGAAAATGTTAACAATTAATGTTTTTTGTGGTAAATGATCAAAATCCATGCTACTTTCACGTTTTTCATAATTTGAAAAAATTCCAAAATTCTCCGCCATTTTCAACACATCAAAATTTATAAAATTCTCATTGCTTTCTAGAAAGTATAGACACCTTGTAAAAGCATATCCTCAACGACAGGACGATCATCATTTCAAATGAGCAACAATCAAAAAAAATGAACGCGATTCTTTTCAAATTCTCCGATTTTTCACTTCTTTCCCCACCACTCGCAATTCCAACCTCACCTATAAATTTCACAACGCTGCTCATAAACCACATCGGTAAACTTTCAACAAGATGTATTAAAAAATTTTAAAAGCTCTCTGCCCTGCTCATATCGTTACAGAATCGGTGTGAATTGAGCGAAAATTACCACATACCACGGAAAATTAACCACATCGATGACGTCATTAATCCAGCACTCAGGCCTTGTATACAGGAGGTTTTGCCCCGGGGGGCTGAGGGGCCAAAATACATGATTTTCAAGCCAAAAATTCATAACAATTCTATCTTCTCGAGTTTTCAACCGATTTTTCCAAACTTGGCACAATGGTAGTGGTACTAGGGGGGAATGCCCTGAAATTTTTTCAGATTTTTTCGATCACTTTAATGACCTTGAATTCGACTTTGAACATTTCAAATCGCCCCGGAAAACAGGGTTTGGGGGCTGACTGAAAAATTTTTAAAACGTAACTCGCACAATGGCAGATTTTAAGAAAAAAGAGATGGAACTGCGGTTTTTTTCATCTTGAGACAAGAAATGATGATGAGTTTGAGTTTGAAACCAGTTTGTATTGGAATTTGAACCTTTTGAATTCGAATTTGTAATTTGTTTCTAGAAAGTTCAAATGCCTGAGCTAACCGCAGCTAGGGATTACATTGAATTGATGCAATGGTGTAAGCAGTAAAGAAAAGATCGAAATGAGGCACGGAGAGTGAGGGAACCATAAAAAATGACTTTCCACCACTTAAAAAATTTGAAAAAATTATCAGAAATGTAAAATATGTACATTGATAGATTCAAATTAAAAAAAAATTTTCAGACAGCCCCAAACTCTGCCTTCCAGGTCGATTTGAAATTTTAAAGTCAAATTCAAGGTCATTAAAGTGGTCGAAAAAATCTGAAAAAATTTCAGGGCATTCCCCCCTAGTACCACTACCTTTGTGCCAAGTTTGGAAAAAATCAGTTGAAAACTCGAGGAGATAGAATTTTTATGAGTTTTTGGCTTGAAAATCGCGTATTTTGGCTCCTCAGCCCTCCAGGGATGGGATGAAAATTCGCTCGGCAAAACGAATGACGTAAGAATTTTTCCAAAATTGGACCAGAGGCCAAACGACCCCCCTTACCACACCAGAGCCTTTACGATATGTAGTTTTGATAGGATATGTGCGACCTGGTGTAGGGGGGGTTTCGGAGGGACCGTTGGCAAAGACAAATATTTCGAGCACTAGATGGAAAAGCACTTGAATAGAATTTATGGCTGGTTTTTTCGCCATTGTTGTAGCATTACAAGCGTAAGGACGAATAATTCCGGTACACTTTGGTCGGGTCGCAAGATAAACCGCGGCAGACAGCGGAAAGAGGGGGGGAACACCTAGGACGGAGCAGAATATAGGCTTCTATTGACAATAAAATTTGCTTTTTATTAAACCGTCATTTTATTATTTTTTTAGGTTGAAAAATTTATCCGCTAAAAGTGATGCGTTTTCTCGTTATACTTACTACAGTTCGGTTATATTAACACCCAGGCAATACGTTTTTATCTCGTTTAAAGTAAAATTTCCAGCCATAGCTACCGAACAAAAAGGGTTCCGCTTGGTCGGATTTACGTGCGAACCGTTTTTACGATTATTTTTGCACTTTTACTGCGTTAATATTTCGCCGAGTGTATATTTTTGGACGTTAGTTGAGATAAACGCTTCATAAAATTATGCAGCCTGTTATATCGTATACCTATAAGACGACGCGAATTTTCCTTCTCGTCTCGCACAATAGGTAATAGCAGCCTTTCACGCGGTCTCAGCAATATCGCAGCGAGTCGTCCAAAATCTCCGTTTTTATAGGCATACTCGAGACCACCTGAAGTACACGAGAAATTGGCGACAAGTGCGAAGAAAAAATATATCTAGAGGGTTGGCGGGGGATGGTGAAAAAAAAAAGCATTTCGCCACGCTCTCGTACAAGCTTTACCAACGAATATATATACGAAGAAGCGAAGGGGTACATAGTGGGAAATGGAAAAAGTTGCGAAAGTGGTCATTACTTTCGTTGATGCCGGATTGGCGAAGAAGTTGCCGCAGTGCAGGGAGGGAGCACCGTTGAAAGCAGCTAATCTGCAGATGTTGTTTAAAAGAAGAGAAGTAAAAAAGGAGAAAAAAGGTACCTAAGCTGCCGGGTTACAAAGGTGCGCGCATCAAGCTAATTAATTTGTTGAAGTAACGATGTTATCATGACAAGAAACTCAATTTAATCTTTTTTTCTACCTTTTGAGAAAATAAACGATTTTGCTCCGGGATAGTGCAGGAAAAAAAGGAGAAGAGAAGACAGCGAGACATCGCGCAAGGGAAAGATGCTGCGAAAAAGGTAAAGTATTTAACGGATTTGCTCCGCAGCAGCATACGTTTTATCCATGCAGACAGATAGGCTGAAGCGATGAAACTCATTACCGTCGTTCAGCGTCGTACAAGAAACGAAATTTTCAAAAGAGTAATTCCAGCACATGTTTTCGACATGGTTATTTTTGGTTTGGACACGTTCAAAGCGCTTCGGTAAATTACGACACCAGTAGGTAGGTACGAGTTGCAATAGTTTTCAAGAAACCCGAGCACGAACCCAGCAAAAAAACGCGAATCTGCGACGAAGAATCCAAGCGACCGCGATTTTCCTTATCTTTAAATTTATTGCCACCAACTCGGTACGCATCGAGCCAGCCCTAGGTGCTGGATTTCACCGCAGAACGTGCGCCCGTAGGCTATACATTGTCGACGACCAAACCACCATTGTCGAATTTGTGTCCTACTTACCAAGTCCTAGATGTCTACGCTGTACAATTTTCCGGCCAACTTATCCATTTAATGGAGGAAAAAGTGGTAAAAAATTTCCTCTATTGCGACATAGAGACGCTAAAGTGACGATTCTTTCAGCTTTATGGTTTTATTGTATCCGCAAGATTTCGCTTTTATGATATTATTAAAGCGGCCTTTTTACCAAATACACCGACTCGGCCATTAGTTGGCAGTAAAAACGAATTCTCTCATTGTCGAGCAACCGCCTCACATTATTTTGGCATTCTCTTTTAGACAAAATCAAACGAATACCAACGAGCTGCTTTCATTAGCAGACTAAATTGCAAAGGCTCACAAAAGCCAATGAAATTCGTAACTTTACCATTTCGATTTTCGTCTCGAGTTTACGAAATTTCACCGCGAAAATAAACCTAAATTATTCACACTCTTTTATCGTAGCTTTCCTCGACTAAAAGTGACAAACAGATAATTGCAATATCTTACTCTAGCCTATCTTTTTTCAACGATCAGAGAAACTTTTCGTTTCGATTTAATAAATGTTTTAAATTAAGAAAACTAATTGGCAACACTGATTTCATCTTTCAATAATTTCATACGAGAAGCGAAAAAGAATGAATTAGTGTCGAAAATTTAATTTACAGTTTGAATTCGCTGTCTGAATATTTCTCAATTTGTCGAGAGCTTTAAAGAGAACGAGGAGAAGGGTAAATGGCAGTCTCATTCTCATTATCGCTTTTCCGCAGGATTTTCCCTTCGTTCGCCCTCCCTGGCGGGACGAGAAATATCCGAAGAATGAAATATGAAAAGATAGACTATCTGCGCCGATGGTATCGGTAGGAAAAGTGTAAGAAAGAAAAGCGAAAGATTATCGAAGTTTTCCGAATATCCTTTCTAATATGTCTTATTCTTCGTCAAAAATTATAAATGAACTTGTACCGGAGACGTATGAGAACTGCAAGGAAAAGAAAATCAATTTCGAAACAACTTCACGACTGCTCTGCTCTTCTATACCAACAGTCTGTGAAAAAGTAATCTGAAGGTGGGCTACTGAATTACCTTGCCTTCTTCCTGATATATTCGGTTCTCTACGAAATTTCAAGCCACTGTGCGAAGCTGCTAGCTCACATTTGCAAAATATCTATACCATAGTAGGGAATCGGTTTTTGCGAATTCATAAATACAATTCATTTTGGTGTATCTAAGATTTTTTTTTTTGAGAAATCACAACCTTTTCATTACCTCTTGACCAAATGTTCAGATACTTCTCAAATTCCCTCCCTCCTTCCTCCCCCAGCACACACACAAATCAAGCAATCAACGAAAAAAAATTGCATAAAAATAAAATTGGAAGAAAATCTACATTTTAAATCATAATTATTTTAAAAAATGATGGTGGGTTTTTTTTTCATTTTTTCTTGGAATTTTGGTGAAATCAAGAACTTTATCACTACTTTTACTATTAGAACGGTGTCTGTGTCTACTGGATTGAGAAAATGAAAATTTATTCTAATTTCATATTTTTCATAATTTTCATGCCCGGTCGACACAAGGTAAATTTTGATAATTACGGTAAATTACTGTAAATTGTAGCGAATATTTTGATAGGAAAATGACCATGAATATTTTAGTAATTATGGTAAATTAAAAAGAATATACTTACCAATAATTACCGTAAATTACCGTAAATATTTTGACAATTACGGTAAATTACTGCAAATATTCCCGTAATTACGGCCAATTACCGTAAATATTTCAGTAGTTACGGTAAATTATTGTAAATATTTTAATAATTACGATAAATTACAGAGAATACTTTCACAATTACGGTAAATTACAGTAAATATTTCAAGAATTACGATGAATTACCGTAAATATTCTATGCTCAAAATTCAAAGGAAGAGAAAAATTTTGAAAATTCTTACTTTAGTAGTAAACCACTAAAATTCTTGCTAAGACACCATACATCATTACTTTTAATACCTGTCAAGACACACCTTGGGGTTAATTTTCATTTAACAATCGAGAAAAATTATATCTCTTTTAAACTTAACATGCCCCAAAGAAACGAGGGTCGAGATTCGAAAAATGATTTATTTTAAAACAGACAAAACAGTTCATCGTAAAAAATCCTTTTCCATGTCTTTTGAAGTTTTGAGTAAAAATTGCAAAATGCCCTGATTTTTTCAAGTTTTCCATAAAACATATACCTGGTAAATTTCCCTTCCACTTTCCATACTCGAGAGAATCTATTAAAGTACGGAAAAATCTCTCCTCGCGAGTTATCCATTTTTCTAAACAACCCGTTATTCGTCTAGAACCTCGATCAAAATCCCATGCCAACATCGCGGACACATTCACCTCACGGAATGACGGAAACGTTAACCGTATAATTACATAAGTAATAAATTATTTAAATTTCGCGCCAAAAAGGTTTTCGCGAAGAGTCGCAAACGGAATGACAATTTTTCGCCGGTGAAATTTCCAAACGATACGATAGGTTGACAAGATTTTAAAAGTTCGCCACTAATTGCAAAAGCTTTCGGTTCAAAGTGGAGAATGTAACGGAACACCCCGCTCTCGATGTTTTCTATTCCTTTGATGTGTCCTCGATTGGATTCCGTACACGAAGTTCGAAACACTAGATCGCGTACTTCTCGCGGTAATTACTTTTCCGCACGCCCGAATGAGACCATGGCGACGTCGAGGCGTTGCGGAGCTCTCAGGGATCGTATGATACATATTTTTTAATAAATACGAACGCTTATAATTCATTTTTAATGGCGTAAAAAAATCAACCTCTCGAAAAGCTGCTTTCGCGAGATAATTTGCACCGAGTTGAAAATGTCAATGTAGTGTAGCTCTACTTCGCCATTTTTAACGCTTCGTTGGCTCGAATAAAGTAAAAAAAAAATAAGAAAAAAAGATGTATATTTTCTCACACGTCTAATCGATCATTTATACTCGCGTAGAATGTACGTGCACGTTTCGACATAACGAAAAAAATTCTCCTTTCCATTACTTTTTTCTGAAAACAATCGTTCACCTGTTCCTTCTCAGAGTATATCGGTGGACTGGGCGAAATGCTCGATTATTGATTTTTATCTACAAGTTGGGAGTCGTCGTTCTAGCGTGTTCATAAATTCGATATTTTAGCACACGAAAACGCTCTTTAACCCTGCACAGTTTCAAACATTACAAAACTTTTCAATGTCAGATGACAAAGGTACTTTCACTTTCATATTTTTTACTCTCTCGATGCTACAAGTATATATACCAACGTGAAAATGACATTTCTACGGAAGCTCGCATAAGAAGGCTTCAAAAATACAACCACATTTGAAACAATGTGTCAAAATTTTCACTCCACTGATCGTCGATTCTCCTCGGGGTGTTGGAAGCTGAAGATGAAGGGGAGGTAAGGGGGGATCGAAAAAATGAATTAAATGAATGTCAAAGGAAAGTGGTAAAAATCTCAGATCCCAAAACCAGCCTCATATCTTGATTGAAGTTGCAAAACTTTCGAAATTTCAATTATTTAATCATTGAGAAAAACCTTTACCATAAATCTGAAAACAAACATTTTGTTGTTTTTTCTCAAAATTCGCACGAAAAAGGCCATCGAGTTCCAGTGATGAAATATCTCAAAAATATTTTTAAAGTTTTTAAATTAATGAAATACATACGAACATGGTTGAAAATGGCGCGAAAGATGAATAAACATGTGTACTTAATAAAAATATGCAGGTATGAAACGCGATCGCAACAAATTAAATTTCATAAAAATTGCATAAAAACGCATAAATTATACAAAATATTAAAAAATAAAAATTTTATTTTGGAAATTTGAAGGAGATGGAATCAAATATTTTCAACTAAAATAAATCTTTTCATCAAAACAAAACCAATTTGTTTTTTCGATTTTTCTTATTCAAAACACAATTTTTCCTATTTTCCAAATTAGAACCAAAAATTTTCAATTAAAAAAAAAAAACATGGTATCAGCTCTCCCCTTCTTGTGTAATCTAGGTATCTTGAAAAACTGTCGATAAAATTGATACAGTAGGTAATACATTTTTGAAACACGTTGATAAAAAAAACTTCAATCACATTTTGAAAAAAAATCTTGCTGACTTGTTTCCTCAGATTGTTTTTATTTATATTTTCTTTCTTGCAATAAAGTTAATTTAAACATCAAGTATTAGAACCGATCAAACAGGTACTGATGATACGAAAATTTTGATTGAAAATTTTCAATAAAATTTCCAAGGTTGAATGAAGGAACGTACCCTTCCTAAATCTCCATCCCGAATATTTTCCCACTCGTTTCCTTTTTTCCCTCTTCAAATCTTTTGTCAACATCCAGTACCGAAACTTACACTGCTAAATCTGGTAAAAGATAAAACGTTGAACGCAGTCAGAAGTACCCTCGACTACGACTCCTAAAATGGAAAAATTTTTCGAAAACGTCCTTAATCTACTGTACGGAATCTTGATAAACATCGAAATTGTCGTTATAAAGCGAAAAAGCAAAGCACACCGGGTCGGGCCGCATTCAAATGGTATCTCGTTTCGCTTTGTAGGTTTTTCTCTGCGAAGTTAATAGCCATTGAAAAAGTGGCTTTCTTAGTATAAATATTTCATCATAATTTTTAGCTCCCGTTGTACTAAGTACGTAAAAAGGCGAAAAAAATGAAGAGAGAGAAAAGCTTACTGCTTCCAAGTCCGCGTCTCGTCGAGGCTTTAAAAAATTCCAAAAACCAACTCGATGAAATTTTTGTGACGGCGATGAAAAAAAAAATTAAATTTTGAAGAGCTGCGACGAGAAAGTGAAAAAAAAAACACGAAGAGTTGATTTACTAAGATAAAGAGAATAAAAGGGAAATCCCGAGATGGATGTTTGATTAGTATACGCATATTAAAAATATACAGTCGATTGAACGGTGCAGAGAAAAAAAATGGGCTTTTCAGTTTCTTTCGGATCGATTCTTAAAGAGGAGACCGTTTTGTTAGTTTACGGCGAATTTTTTTTGTTAAATTAATGACGGTGGAAGGGACTCGGCTCGTCTTGCCGGTTAGTTTTAAAGGTGGGCTTCTTCGAGTCTACTTTGTACGCGAAAACTAATGGTAAATGTGATTTATGGCGGATTGAAGAAGAGGCGGCGCTGCTGCGAGCGGAGCAGCCAGAAGTTTTAAACGTTTTCGTTTATTCAAGTTGGAAATAATCCAACAGAGTAGATCCTCAAATTAGCGAGAGCAAAGTTATCGCACGTTTGAAGACGTCTATGTGTGGCTACGCTGCTTTTCAGTCTAACTCTGTTTTCAAATTAGAAAAATCGAAGATTTTCGTTTGTTTTTAAATTTCAAGTTTTTTATTTTTATTTAATAATTGTTTTCTGAAATTTAAGGCAAACAAAAATATAATGCTAATTTTAAAGTTAGGAGGCGACTTTTTTCTCCCCACAGTGGTATCAAACTACAGATTCAAGGGTCTTTTTGTAATTACCGGGTAATTACGGCTAAATAACCGTAATTACCAAGAGGTGGGGACCCGAAAAATTTCGCAGCGTCACGAAATTTTTCGGTTCTCCCTCACCCTTCTTACCGCATCGGGAATTACGGGGATTTACTAATGATTGCGGTAATTCGCCGGTAATTACGATAATTCATTAGTAATTTACTGATAATTACGGTGATTTACTTGTGATATACGGATAATTACGGTAATTCATCTGAAATTTACCGATAATTACGGTAATTCACCTGAAATTTACCGATAATTACGGTAATTCACCTAAAATTTACCGATAATTACGGTAATTCACCTGAAATTTACCGATAATTACGTAATTCACTTGAAATTTACCGATAATTACGGTAATTCACTTGAAATTTACCGATAATTACGGTAATTCTTCTGTAATTTACCGATAATTACCGTAATTCACCTATGATTACGGTAATTCTTCTGTAATTTACCGATAATTACCGTAATTCTTCTGTAATTTACCGATAATTACCGTAATTCACCAGTAATTACCCGGTTATCACAAAAAGACGCTTGAATCCTAGTTTGATACAACTCTCCACAATTCGGACACCATTTTTTCACTAAATGGGCTTAAACCTCTACGATAAATCTAAACAACTATTAAAAAATTTCTGTACCGACATCCAAAATCGAATGAAAATTGCACCTATCATTTCTCATCTCATACATAAACCCTAACCCCATCTCATATTAAAAACCGACAAAATTTTTCACACAATAAAACGCGTTAGGCAATTGCGCTCAAGCTCAAATCGATGCCTCGCAATCGCATAATAAATTAATATATTTCAAGCAACCTCATTTTTTTCTCACTGCCATAAAACCTCATAACCGCTCATAACTGCCAACATTTGAAAAAAAAAAATTTCCGCGAAATTTCACCGCCATAAAAACGCTGATTAGGCACGTAACCAAACCGGCGAATTGTTCTAAACGTCGAAAATTTCAAAAGAGACACTTTTCGCAAGCACGATAACAAAACGCAAACACGTAGCCAGCCAAAAATACGCCACTGAACACGCGAAAATGATTAATACGAAAACATGTTAAATAAGAGGAAAAATATTAAGGGTAAAATCATTTGCATACGCTTTTTCGAGCGGGCGTACAAAAAAAATCATCTCGCTTTTGGCCAGTTCCCGAACCCACGAATATAGTAGTTAGTTTCAAAACATTATTTTCTACACTTGCAAAAAAAAACCACAAAAACAAAAAAACTGAAAACAAAAACGAGAGAGTAAAAAACCGCGATAACAATACGTTATGAAAAATTAATTTAAAACATGGCTAACGATACGAAATTAATTAAAAACCGCCGGGTCCAAGTATATAGCCACACGAGCGCGTACGCTTTT
The DNA here is from genome assembly GCA_038380155.1 of Pseudococcus jackbeardsleyi. Lineage (NCBI taxonomy): Eukaryota > Metazoa > Arthropoda > Insecta > Hemiptera > Pseudococcidae > Pseudococcus > Pseudococcus jackbeardsleyi. The sequence goes on along the minus strand of CM076240.1, from coordinate 58,395,772 downwards.
TCAAAAAAACATTTTTTAAAAATTTCCCACATACGTATAATCGCGCTATATTACGAATCCACCTCGGCTAATAATTTGCTGCGAAATTAACTTTTAATATAAAAACATCGACGCTCGAGCTAGCCTTTATTAAGAACTCTCCCTGTATTCATCTTTTCTCATATTAAAATATCAACATTCAATCGACCACACATTCAAATATATCAATTCGATTCGTGAAAAAAAAAACTATAGGTACGAATCAGAATATAGCTGGAAAAAAATTCTCCCGCCTCATTTTCATTAAAATATACTACCTCAAAGACACTCGAAAAAAAAAAGTTATTTTCAAACCATGAGACAACTAGATAAAACAGCAATGAGAAAAAAAACAACCAGTAACCGCCGAGATTTTAAAATTTAGAAATCAAAATTACAGCTAAAGGCGATTTCTCAAGAGTGTTGCTCTCCCTCCACGCCCCCTCGTTCGAAAGCAAAAAGGTTCGAATCCGAGAAATTGATTTATTATGACCGAATTTACCGACGATATCGGTTTGTGAACCCCCTCTTCTGTTTTCCCTTCGCCTCGCTACTGCCACTTATATGGTCTAGATAGCTCGAACCAATAAATTTTATATTTTTGAATGCTCCACGATGTATTGGGTATATTTTTCTACATTCGTACAAGCCTATAATAAAAGACACCAAAATGGCGCTCATTTATTGCATTCGAACTGAATAGAGCTGGTTGCGAATTTCGCAAGGCCGATTTTTATCTGTATTTTGATCAATTTTCTTAAAAGGTTCTACAGTTTTTAAAGTCCGCAGCTGAATGCGAGAAATGAGCCAAGAGTGTATACGGAATTTTTAAAAAGTTTGCCAAAATGTTTACTATCTGCCTATCTCATCATAGAAGATCTTCAGGTTCTTGAAAAATTACTTGAAAATTTTCTGTATAGTCTCCACTTCAATATTGTAAAATATGTTTGAAAAAAATTGAAATTTGTTTCATTACCCACCGAAATGATCAACTTTTCTAAAACTCAATAAAACAATTAAAATCACGTTGAACCGAATACATGATGTTGAGGAGATGAAACAAATTGCTTCATCAAAATCAATATGCTAAACAATATAAACCTACTAGGGGTGAAAGGGGGAGGGTGATCCATCCACTACTCATACTTTTTCAAAAATTCGGCAAATTTTGTTGTAAACTGGAACGAAAAGTCGTAAAATGAAAAGACCACATTTAAAGCCAAAAAACACAAAATTTTGTAAAGAAAAAAAAAACAACTTCAAAAGAGCGAAATTTCTGCTCTTAAGTGTATGTACCTAGTGTTGTTTTTTCTTCAGACAATGAAGTATTATGAATTTTTCAAATCTCATACTTGGTTCTCGCTTCGTTTGGACGTATGGAGCTCAAAATAGTGCCTACAATAAAAGATAGGGGTTGAGGATTTTGCCTCTTTCAATACAAAAATATTGATTTAAAAAGAAATTTCAGCTTTTTAGATGCCTTTTTCTTCAAAAATTTTCGCCCTTACTTCAGATTTTTGAATGGGGACGCGTTATTAATATACTTTAATAAAATTTATTATTATTTTTTTCAGTGGTTTCTCAGCGATTTTCGATAATTTTCACGGATTTATAAATGAGAGAGGTCTCTCACAGTCTCCCTCTCGCTATATTCGACTCATCACATTCATTCTTCTTGGAAAAAAAAATGCAATTCCAGCAACAGATTTTTCAAAATTTATTCAGAAGTCTTTCCTTTTTTTATATAGAAAATTTACTGTCTTTTACAGAAAATACTGCTTTTTTTCAGAGCTTAATATGTACCTAGTACGTTATTCGAAAAAATAGGCCTGATCCAAATGCATTTTCATTTTTGCAGTCATTTCTTCGCAATTTTTGAACAGGGTGTCTAATAAAATTAGTTAAGCAAAAATACAAACTTATACTGATGGTTAGAAAAAAAGAAGTATCGTACCATCATTTTGAAAACGAAATCGTGTAAATTTACAGAGCCCGAGCGAAGCAGGGGTGAAAATTTTTGAAAAAAAAAAGGCATTCAAAAGCCGAAAATTTCTTTATTATTGAGCAATATTTTAGTATTAAACAGGAGGAAAACTCTTCAAATCTATTTTTCAAGGGAAACTGGAATTTTTTTGAATTTTGAAAAAAAAAATACTGACCTTTTGGGTACATTGGTCAAAAATACTGACTTATACTGACCGTTAGGCACCCTACTGAAACTCTGAACAAATTATTCCAGCCAATCTGGCAACAAAGTGATCATCGAATCGAAACTTCGAGGAAAATTCCCCATTTCAGCCAGGTCACTCATATTTATTGTTCGCTAAATGTTGTTTTACAGCCAAGGCCAGGCAACCGAAAATGCTCAATAAAGAACGTCTTGGTACGATGAAACCCTGGTAACAGTTCGAGTTAATGTTAAAGCTGAAAAACCACATGTATTGTATTAATGGCGATACGACGTTGCTCAGCTACTCCTATAGCTGGCTACCACCTACGTGAAAAATAATCTTCATTATTATTTGATAAATTCCGATTCTCGGTCGTTTCACAACGTAAACCGCCGTAAGGTAGTTAATGGTTCGCGTGTATCAATCATTTCCCATCCCCGGCACACCTGACGTCGTGGTCTCTGACCGGCGAGTAATTTTATTCCCTTCATAGAACCACCCTCGCACGCCAAGAAGTACACGAAATTTCTTATACCAGCCGCAATACCAACATACCAAAGGTCATACAAAAATATAAAGACACCCCCAGCTCTTCTAGCTCCCTCTGCCAACACCCACGACAGTCACGACACGCATTGACCTCGGCAGAGCAAAAAATTCCTCGTCGTTGGGGTCCTCGGATGGTCGTTCGCATAGCGCATCGCGACGACGACCATGTTGATAAAATGATGAACATCGCGGCGCGTCTCGCTATCAGTCCATCAGCGCCGCATCACAAAATACTTACTCGACTCACAAACTATTAATAAACAAAATCGATACAAAGCAGTGTTACCCACCGGTCAAAACCGTCGTATTGGGTAAAAATACTGCCAAGTTTCAAGATGATAGGTAATTTAACGATCACGTTCATCGATCAAATGATCAATCGGCCGATCACGAATATCAGTAGCTGCTTTTGAACCAACCAGAGAAGCGCACTGGTTTCAGCAAAACTTGCAAATTCGTTCTTCGTTGTTCGTTCGATAGCTCGTATTCTCGACGACCGACGCGAACGTCTCTCGAGAGCTTTACGCCGATTCTAATGGTTCAGCTCTGGTAGGTAGGTATTTTGGGAGGACAAACGTACATTAGGATGATGGAAAAATTCCTGTACCGCGACGAAATTGGTTTACTGCGGTCAGCGCGACGACGGCCTCGTACATGTTCAAGTAGGACACGAGTTTCGTAACCGGCTTAGACATATGTATATCCGCGTATACCTAATACCTATTACCTATCTCTGTAGGTAAGCAATAAGTATTAGGTAAACCAGGCGCCGCGCCGCATTGATTACATACATTTCGTATACAGATAACCAGTCCTGTGTTAAAAATCGTCATACGAGTTTTGGGCTATGCTGCATCTAGCCACATTGCTGCGTTGCAATCGTGCATCCAGCAGAGAGCTTCCGAAAAGTCCAAGCAGTAATACACTTCGGCGAGAGAGAGCGTTTCGTTGAAGATGTTTGTATTGTGCAGAGTAGATGATGAGGATAGTGGATTATGATTAAAATTTACCCACAAGTACCACGTTTCAATACAAAAATTGACATTGGGGAGGGGGAAGTGTGCAATTCAAAATTTTTTTCTTGAAAATTTCAAGGGACGCGGAGGAAGGGAAAACTTGAGACTTTAAAAGATTACGACACCCCAAAATTTTAAGTGAAATTTTAAAAAAATAACGAAATTATACGTCAACATTTGAGCTTTCTAATATTTTATTTTCCTCCTGAACACAATAAGTGGCTTAAAAAATGAAAAAACTCGACCACGTTGGATAATTGAGTCATTTTTTGATTCCAACTACCCCCTCCTCCCAATCATATTTCATTCCATACAGTTTTTATATGTTTTGGGATACAAAATTCGAATGCGGTCTCCATAGAGCTTGGAGTTGTAGTAACTCCAAGCTCTATGGCGGTCTCTCTGTTTTGGCAAGCCCTCGCCAAGGGTTTGCGCCTGAAATACAAAAGCAACACTTTTATGAGAAAGAATTGGTTTTGATGGAGTTGCATCAAAACAAAAGAGTTCATATTCACACCTCGAAAAATACTGATAACAGTGATAACAAACAGTATGCCACTTGTAGTTTTGAATTTTTTCAAATTTCGGCCGATTTTGGGATACCACAGTCACCCCTCCCCTCGAATCCTTAATTTCTGAATAAAAACTATGCTGGAAAATTATTCAAAACAACTTGATGCTTTCTTATACCTAAGTATTCGTAAGCATATCTAAAGAGAGAATAATGTATGAAGTTTCACCCCCCACCCGACCTAAACGTTGAAAAAATCATTTAAGTATTTTAGTATTAAAAAAATTTTCCGTCCTCATTTCGCTAAACTCGAATATTTGTATCCCAAAAAAAGAATGTCTAGCTCAAAATAGTGAAGAAAAAATAGAAACGGGATATTCAAATACCTATAAAAAATTTTTTTTAATGCAGATAGAAATTGGAAAAACAACCCACTCTAATACCCTATAAAACGAATGGAATCCTAGGAATACAAGCAGAGTCATTTTTGTCTAAAATAAACAGTTACAGGAATCCGAAGCGGAGGGCGGAGGGTGGAGGGAGGAAGGTCGGGCCACTTTATAAAACATCTCACAACTGGAGCCGAGGAGGCACTTTTTTGAAGCCCTGAAGCCAGTCCCAAAGCGGGGGGCACTTTAACCGTAAATTTCGGCGGTGGAGCCGGAGCAGGAGAAAAGAGGCCCTTCCTGGATGTCCGAGATGGTCAAAAAAATGTGAAAAGAAGCCGGCGAGAGGAGGTATGAGGGTTCCCCTCCAGACTTTTTTATGGAGCCGGAGCCGGATTTCGGAGGTACTTTTTAAAAAATTCGGAGCTTGAGGCACTTTTTTAAAGGCCCTGGAGCTGGAGTCGGAGAGACTTGAATTAAAAATCTTAGGGCTGGACCTGAATCTGGACAGGTCAACATAAATAAAACTGCTGCCTCTGAAAGTCCTGAAACTTTATGTGTGATTTTGATAGTAATTTTCGCCCTGATCGATGGAAAAATCGTGAAAAATTCCAGCATATCAAAAATTTTCTCAGTTTGAATTTACTGTTGAAAATTTGTTTACCCCTTTTACATTTGAGATCAATTTTCCGAGTATATGATAAGCTCTGCGAAAAAAAATGAATTGCTAACAATTTTAAATCATAGCTAGAGTAGTCTAATCAATTTTTTACGATGAAGCTTGTTTTCGAAATATATCAGCCAAAAGTTCAAAAGTTCAACTCTTATCTTTCATTAAAAATATATCAAAATCCAAGATTCATAAAAAATAATTATTATGACTCTGCCGTAAAGAAGAGACCTTGTGTAAAAAAATCTATGTTTTCATTTTTATGTGTTTGGTCCAGATTTGGTGTCATTTGGTTCAAAAACGTGAAAAATGAGACATCAATTTTTTTACACTAGGCCCCTTCTTTACGGCAGGGTTACAATTAATGACATTGTGTTAAATTTGAAAAAAATACCATATTTCAAAAAATGAGAAAATTAATAAAAAAATTTAAAATGGATTATGTTCTGAAAAAAACTAAATATTTTAAAAGAACTAGAAAAACAATTTCAAAAAGGTAAATATTTCTATGCATTGACTTCTTGTTTAAAAAAATGGAGGTTTGTTTCAATTGCCTCTTCTCCAAAGTATAGGTATATCTGAACACCTGAACATATCCATAATGCAAAATTTTTACTACAAAAAAGTGCATTAATTTTTCTGGAGCCTTTCCCTGCACTCATAGAATCAATGTGTGAAAAATTTTCAACAAAAAAATTAAAACTGAAGAAAAACTGAAATAATACTCAACACTACAATTCATGTCTTAAGTATTCCTTTTTTTGTTAGATGTTTGATTTTCCCAGAAAATATTTTTGTATAATCAATCTAATTTTCAATATTTCTCATTTGTAATTTAAATTATCATAGGCGGGCAAATCATTGGGCCATTCTTTCTGTACCTTCACTACCTACAGTCCAGTTAGTTTTTTCTAAGAAGCTTAGTTCCTGAGATAGGTATTTTCAATAGAAGATGAAAGTTGAATTTTGAACTTCAAACTGAAATATCTCAAAAACTAAGCTTCCCAGGAAAAAACAAATTGGACTCCACAGAGAGGAAATTGCAACCTCTACAATTTACATTCCATTCATTTTCCTCCTAGGACCCTTACTTTGCCTAGAAAAGAGAAATTCGACTTCAAATATCAAAACCAAAAAGTGTAAATACCTAAAATTTTCAACAAAAAATTCAAATCACGAAAAATTCCGACTCGATGGAGAAACCCTGAACCCAAATTCAAACTCTGCCTCAAAAACTATACGTCAGCATCGTCCATCAGTGTTGATCACGCAGAAAAATTGCAGGCCTGCGTAATTTTCAACTAAACGTAGAACGTTTCAAACGATTTCACTCAAATTCCACGGCAATCCAATCTCAATCTTTCGATTGCATTGCAGCGCAGTCTGGCGAATGGATGCATCTCCACACTGATAACTCCATAAGGCCTATTTATCTGTACTCGGTACATAGACTCGCCGTATACAATCAATGGGCGTCGTATTGATCGCTGGTGATAATACGAGGCCCGTACGTAGTCGTTACCAGTTCGCGGCATGGTCGATATCGTTCCTTACGGCCTCGGCCGGATCATTCGGCTCGCTCTAGTCTGCTATTTTATGCGTTTCCCCATCGAGCACCACTGTTCCGTTTATGTCGATACCGGAGACTCTGAGCTTTTTTGGCGGGAAACGCGGCCAGTACGTTTTTCGAATTCGCGTTTGCGCCTTATGATATAGGTCACCCACCAGCGAAGCAGCAACGGGAAATTTTGATTCTGCGAAAGGTTATAAGCTGTTTAACAGTATCGTCGCTGTTTAACGGTTGTGTGCGCTTCAGCATTTCGTCGTCGTCGGTCCGTATATGATAAAAATAATACTCAGCAATATCGTCGCCTTCGCCGTCGTCGTCTCCGCCGCCGTATATCGCGTTTTATTTTCATACTCGTCTATTTTCTAGCCGCCTTATCGTCCAGCAAGGGCTATCCTCATACACCGAAAAAAAAAAAATTCTACACGTAATTAAGATAACGCGAGACCACCGCAGTGCGACGCGTAATTTTATTGTAAATTTTTGGTGCATCCGCGAATTACGGCAGTCGGTAAATCGCTGACGGCGTCTAAAACGTTTCAAGGGTTGCGTTCGTTGCGTTGCTGCCGCCGTTCTCGTTCTTGTTGTCGGTTTTCTTCGTTTTTTTGCTCAATTTCGTCGGCCTTTTTCATTCCGTCTCGTTGTGTGTTCCTCTTCGATACGTAATATCTGCCCAAAAGTGCCACCGGAATACATCGGCCGACCATCCAGCCCACAGCATCCTTCCAGCCGACAGCGACATTGTCTCCTGCCATCGGTTCGACGACACCGACGCGAAACTCGAATGAGCGTTAAACCAGTACAAATCAATGTTAATATTTTTACTATTTTTTTTTCGTACACCTAGGCATACTCTAATTATATTTGAATGCACTTTTATATAGCTTTCCTCAGCACCTTCCCTCTAGATCGAAGCTGCGATATTATCGCGGAGCAATGCCGTTTACGCGTCTATCATCGGATTACACCTTGTTTTCGTCTACGACCCATCTACAAATCGCATTTCTACGGTATCCTGTGCTTTCGATCTTACCTCAGTTACATATACCTGGCTTGTTTCGCAAAACTTCGTTTGCGACCCTTCTCTTAATTTACAACATCGCCAGCGATGTTTTCTTCTTTACACTTGACAACATGAACCGTCTCGACGAATCAATCGATACAGCAGAGAATGAACGTTTATGAAAAAAAAAAGCCACCGCATTCGTATGATAATCCTATTTCCTTATTGATATTTGCGACCGCTACTGCGATGACCTCTCGCAGTCTCGAACCTGACATAATGCACTTTGGATGAGAATTTTCTTCGTGTGGCCTATACCGCAGAAGGTAATTAATCCCTGTGTGTGTGGTGTGACGTATCGATTACCTGAGACGACTTTTCGTAACCCTCTTTTTTCTTTCTGTATTCGCCGCTTTCTTCGCAAAGATATGCACATTTTACGAGTGTTTCGCGAGTTTCGGTGTTTGATAATTGTCAAATCGGTAGAGTTGAATGTCCCGAATGGAAAAATTTGAACTCGTAGAGTTATAGGTATTCATATCGTCGTTATGTCATCGCCCAGGAAGTCGATAGGATAATGCTAAAAACCAGCTGATAAGCATACACATAACTAATAGCAAGGCCAAAGTACAACTTCGGAATTGCTTTTCCGTAATGTCGTCTGCGAAATAATTCGTCGACACCAAAATTGAATTCATTTTTTTACTTAATTTTTTCTTTCAATAGAATTAAGATAGATAAGCCAGAAAAAATTGAAGTTGCTCCACAGAAAAGGAAAAAATGGGAAAATTTTGGTGTCTTGCTAGAATCTAAACAGCAAAATTCCAACTATTTTCTTACTTCTTCGGATTAGGATGGCAAAATTTCGTACCACGTAAATTTGAATCACAATTATTCCTCCCACCAATAAAATTTTTACGTGATAAGTTTGGGTCAATGGATCAAGCAGTAGTTTCGCAAAAATTTGAAAGTATCTCGTAAGAAAATATCCAGCTACCCCCTCACCATAAATGAAAAAAAAAAAAAAAAAAAAAAAACAGTATCGGGGATCAGCAGTTATTTTTTCTGACTTCAACTCAAAAAGTTTTCATAGAAAAACTGATGCAGTGCAATTTTCACAGATGATCAATTATTTTATTTAAAAATGTATTTTTCAAGCTTGCACGAACCAAGAGTGAACATTTTTGAACAAACGAATTCTGAAATCTAAAATTTCATCATTTTTTCCAAATTTCTATCTTTGAGAGGAAGTAGAAACTTCTCAACCTCCTACCTTCAAATATATAAAAAAAATATATTAAAAAAACGAAATTGAAATAATACATTTTTTATTTTTTGTGGCTCATTACTAAAAAATAATCATTTTTTCTAGAAATACATATTTTGATTGCCAAGGTAAAAATTGTCACACAAAATTTTCAAAATTTTGTCTAAATGGAGTTAATTGATCCCGACAATTTTCTTCAAAATAAGTAAAGAGCCTGGGCATAGTATCAAAAAAAATATATATATTTATATAAAAAGTAGCAATTTTGACGATTTTTTATCACCATTTTTTTTCTTGAAATTGAAATTCGTAATTTTCATACATTTTCAACGTGTTTTTGTACTTTTTATGGCAATTTTTGAATTTCGTGTTCTTTTGAACAAGTATATAACATGCGTTAAAAATAGTTTCCCCTGATTTCAAAAAAAATGATCACTTGAACATTTTTCAACTCGAACCTCAATTTTTCTGATTTGCTCATTTGATTTAATCTAGCTCCAAAATAAGGATTCAAACAAAAACTCGAAGAGATAAATTAAGTCATAAGAAAATAATTTTTAAAAAAATTGAACATTTTTGAAATTTGCTTATTAGAATATTTTCAAATCCCATCATCATGCCTTTATATTATTCAGTCATTATTCCAACAAAAAGTGGCCTTAAAAATAAAAAAATCATATTTTAATAAATGAAGCTAGTTTCAAAACAACAAATTTTTTACTTTTGAAAAGTGTGGGAAGAAAAACTGACTGCCAGCCAATGAAATTTTTTAAAAGCAGAAATGCCTGCGACTCAAAACTCAAAAGTATAAATTCTTTTGAAAACTGAATCCGCGAATCGCCAACGCGACGACGAGATTCAAATACTATAGCACATTCTTCCTCCTCTGCTTTTAATAAAATATATTAAGAAACTCGTGAAATCGAAAAGAGAACAATGTAAAGGAAAATGTAAGCGAGAAAAAAACACGAGTATAATTTAGTCACCTTTTTTAAAAGCTAAGAATTAGAAGAAAATGCCAATTTTCAGATAAAATCGGCTCAGAATTAAATTTGAACAAAATTTAATAATTTGTGCAGAAAATATGTACTTACAGAGAATCGAGGATAAGCAAGTAAACCAAAGTGACAGCCTTTGAAATGTAATATCTTCTTTTCTTCTTTGTTCGGAACTGGAAGAAAAGAAACAAAATATTTGTTAAAATGAAATTAAAATCTAAGTAACAAAATGAATCAACATCATAAGATTAAATTAATGGACTACATAAGGTAAAAAAAAAATCAGTGTAGTATCGACCAAGTGCCTCATAGGGACGTTGGTGTAAATTTATGTTAAAAATTGAAGAATACAGATACAAGTACATTGAAAATAATAAATGTAAATTCACATTTGTAAAAATTAAAATTTATTTATTTATTTTTATTTAGAATTCATATTAATCTTTTAAATTAATTTAAGTAAATTAAAAAAAAAACTCAAGCCCATGGAAATGAGGGCGAAAATTTTCGAAAAAGGGGCTCCCAGAATCTAAAATTTCTTCATTGGGTAAAATTCGAACATTTTTTCGTGTTTTGTTCCAACTTCATAAAAAAAAAAAACATACCAAAGGACTCGTTTTCTGATTTCCTTAAAAAAAAAAAAACGAAACATTTTTGAAAATTGTAAGTAATCGAGATTGTTACGAGTTCTTCGATAAATGAGAAGGACGATTTTTGTCACTTTGAAATATTAATTGTCTAGGCTGGAAAGGATAAAGTTTTGAAGGTACTATAATTTTTAAAGTAAAATTGTATAAATTTACTCAGTCTGGGCTAAGCAAAAGCGAAAATTTTTGAAGAAAAAGGCATTCAGGAGTTGAAATTTCTTCAGACACCCTGTATCATCTCTCATCATCTTACACTGTGGTGTTACTGACGACATTTTAAATATTATTTATTTATTTTGGCAGGTGGGATCTCAAAATTGTCATAAAACAGGACCAACACGTCTTATTAGACACCTTTTGCAGCTATTTTTCCGGATTTTAGAGCATACAACGCAACGTTTCAAAAATTATTGACTTCAATTTTAATGAAAAAAATTTTCGCCAAAACGAAAAATTTTCTCATTTTTTGACAATTTTGATAGAATTTTGACAAATGCATCGACTACTCCCAAAATTTTTTCGAGAATAATGAGTAATCTAAAATAGACTTTCCAATAATCTTTTCTGAAAAGAAGAATGCACGATTCAATTTTTTCAAGACTAATGACATTGACACCACAACTCTATCTCGTCAATCAGAAAGGTTTTTGAAAAAAATCTATCTGAAAGTTCATGCTCTTCGATCGTGAAAACTTACGATACCTACTTCAACACAACATCGAAAAACCATAAATCAGTCAGTAAATTACCACTTTCAACGTTTCGCCCCCCTCTCGCCACCACATTCGAACATTAAAAATCTTCATATTCCACCTTTTTTGAGCCAATTCGCACACTTTCGTGATACAGGCGGTAAATTATTCAAAAGTGGTCACCTTTCGTATTCGTCTCTACACCGCGAGCACATGCAACGAGCAGGAAATGGCTGCTTATGCATATTAAAAAACGAAAAAAAAGCAACCTCCGAGGTGTTTTCTTTTCAACCCTCAATTCGCAGCCGGAAAATGAGCTACAATCGACCTATTTTTCTGTACAACCCCGAAGTATAATTCCGGCACCGAAAGTACTACGCGAAGAAAAAGCGATAATTAATAAACTAGCCGAACGAATTACTCGCGGTAATTACCGGGCAAATAACGAGCAGGATCAGGAAAATACAACGTAGCTGACGTCGCATCGGTAAAACAAAAACCAAGAGAGGTCTCTAATTGACTAGCAGAAGCGCAACGCAGCCGGAAAACGAAGGGAAAACGCTAAACGCGTATAGGAGTATTAAAAAAAAATAATAAAAAATTAGCCCGGCGTTCGTTTGTTTCTCGTAAAAACTACGCAATTTTCGTACCATACCATAAAACGTATCCAATGATGTTGGATTTTTACATAGCTAAGTAGGTATTTTTCATAGCTCGCGTGCTTTAATTTACTTACGCGATTAAAACGACTTCTGCAATATAGCGAACGCGATTGAAGGATGAATTTTGGAAAAAAAAAAGAGGAAAAGATTATCTCGAGTCATTGGCCTGATTATAAACCCATGGTATCTACTTGATTGAGAAAATGAAAATTCATGGTATTTTCATGTTATTCATGATTTTTATGCCCAGTGGACACCATGTTGTAGTGAAAATTTTGATAATTACCGTAAATTACCGTAAATATTTAGGTAATTACGGTAAATTACCATAAATATTTCAATAATTACGGTAAATAATAGTGATTATTTTATAATAATTACTGTAAAAAATTATCCTAAACATTCTAATTATGACATTATTTACTAGATCATTTTCATTTTGATCTCTCTCATTGGAATCTGAGTCATCGTTTCTTAGCTTATTTCTACTGGCCGAATGGTTCGAATCTTGGCCTATTTTATTCGAATCCGGAATCCGAATAAAGGTTAATCTCTGCCCTCTGCCTGAGAAAAGCAAGGACAGAAATTTTTCAATAAAAAAATTGAGCTGAAAAATGATTTAAAAGCAATTCTTCAATTTAAAAATTGAGAAGAAAATTTTAAAAATTCATGGTTTTTGTAAAAAATGATATAAAAAGAAGCTATTTTCATGTTTTCATGCCACTATGCTGAGATTCATGCTTTTCATGATTTTTATGCCTGCTAAACACTATAAACCTTCATTATTTTATCCACACGATGGATTTCATTGAAGTTACTATAGAAAAATGATTGAATCTGAAACCGCCTGAAATGCAGCCCAATGATCAAAATTCTGTATAGAAATTCACACCCCAAATCCGGATTTCTACAATATTTTCAGCTACCAATATGTAGAAAATCTTATCTACATCGTTTGCCTTCTTGCATACGTACACGCTGCGAAATAAATCCGCTATTTATATTCGAACACGTTCCAGTTCCTTATGCCATTTTATGTAAATACGCGCGAAATCCGATTTTCGTGCTCCTCGTTCGCTTTATCGACATGCAAACTCCTTAATCCGTGCCTTCTTAATGACGACTATAAAAAAAATAATCATCGACGAGTTTTACATTCATGCCAGCAAACCATACAGTACGTAATTCTAGTACCCACACCGAACTACCCATTTAATAAGAGTATATTCCGCAAGCTATATAACGTGCCCGACCATTATTCGCGGTAGGTATGTAAAACGTCTATGATAATGTGCATTTGACACGTGCCATAAACATTGACATTGAATGACGTCAATTAAACCGCAACATCATCATCAGATGTCCATCTAATCCATAGTCGATCATCCCCCCCTCCCCCCGAAAAATTGCCCTTTGAAAATTTCATTCATACACCCTATTAGTCGAACATATCGATTAGAATGTTTCATTTAACCAGAATTTCGCTGTATGTTCACCGTTCAGTCGTAGACGGCGGTTCGGAAATGTGGGGTGTCACCGCACCTTGTATGTATACAGGTACTTCTTTCTAGTAATAATTATCGCGCAATCGACCTTGAGAATCCATTAAATAAAGTCAATAATACGATATAACTGTAGAGAGCTGAAAAAATTTCATAACCGGTAATACAAAAAAATATTTTCGTCGGATCTAAATATATTGCGTATTATACAGTGTGTCCTAAACTCAATATTCCCAGAGATTATACGAAAATCTTCACACCCATGAAAATGACTTTCAAAACTGAAAAGGAGTTTCAATTATCTGCCTAAATGATACTTTGAAGATCCAAAAACTGACGAAAAAATATCACATCTATTTTCTCAGAAATTGTACGAAAAGAGACCAAGGTTCATAGCAAAGTGTTCTTTGCAATTCAAAGAGATCAGGTTTTCTCGAAAAAAAAGTTGAGATTTTTTTAGATGTTCACCGAAGATGATCTGTTCAAGTTGACCAAAATACTTTTTTAAAAACAATTTCTTCAAGAAAAGGCATGAACTTCTAATGTTTTTTCAAAAAATTTCTTAATTAAATATTGCACAAAGCCATTCCATTTCGTGGAAACTTCTGGTCAGGGACAAACCTGTTGGATTATTAAAAAAACAAAAAAAAATTGAAAATTTTCAACTGAAATGAGTTTTTTCAGTCTCATAAAATTGAAGTAAAATTCTTATTTTTTCCAACTTGAAATCAAAATTTCCTAAAGTCATGCTTTCTCAACGTTTCCAACTCAAACCCCAATTTTTTCATTTAAAAATGAAACTTTGGCACGACTGAGATACCAAGTCAGCTCTTCTACCCTCCGTTCAAGAGGGCTCTATGCCTAAAGTTACTTTTTAGAAGAGGTTTATTTTCAATTTTTTTTTTTTAAATGAACATTAAAAAAGTAGTAGGGTGTAAAATTTTCATTTCATATAGACCAATTTTTTTTAAGACCCACATCAAAGTTGAATTTTTGAACTTTCAATAAAAATATCTCAAAGGTTGAGTTTCGTCAGGAAAAACAAATCGTCATTTTTGGAAAAAAAAAGGTGCTTAATAAACTTTCCTTCAGCAGGACATTTTTAAAATATGTATCTCAAGACTTTTTTGAAGGATGGAAGGAATGAGGAAAATTTCCTTCCAACACAATTAGAAAATTATTCTATCGATTAAACAAAACTGAAAACATTTCTACTCTCTCATTTATAAATCAGTGAAAATTATCGAAAATCACTGAGAAACAGTCAGAATTGCAGAATCGGAGAAAATGAGCGAAAAAATTTCCACTGAAAACAAATCAATCAGTGAGAAAAGTTACTAGAAAATCAGTGAAAATTCACTAAAAATCAGCAAAGTTTATGAACTTGGCTGAAAATCAGAGAAAATCTTTGGAAAAATTAGTGAAAATGCGCTGAAAATTGGTGAATTTTGCTGTTTTTTTTTTGGTGCTGCAATTCTGACTGTTCATCAGCAACTTTTCACTGATTCAGAATGAGAGAATAATGAAGTACGGAAGTACCCATTTCTAAAATGTTGAAAAAAAAAAGAGAAAAAGTAAACAAATTCAAAATAAAAAAAAAAGAAATTTTTCACATCATCACAGCAAGAGAATACCACAAAAAACTTAATTGATATCATGTGTAGCTATGTGGCTAAATAAATTATCAAATCATTCCAAAATATGAGCTCAAATATTGCTCTCAGTGAGTACCATTATCAGTCAAATTTTTTCCAATTGCAGTTGGGACACCTTGTATAGGGTACTGCTACCAGAAATAGAAACCGAAAAATTTATAATGGTTCTCGAGGCCAAAATGGTAAAAATTTGGCAGCATCTCGAACTCTCCAGTTATACACAATAAGCTATTTAGCGACTCGTTCGTATTTTTATTAATTGTTTTCAAGAAAATTTTCCATCCGCATCCGAATGTCAGAAAATACATCCATCTTCGAACCATCATATAGGTTTGGCAACATCGCATACCTCGAACAAAATATTCGGTAAAATGAGAAAAACCCAAGTGGACCAAAATTTTCACGATTCATCGGAAACTCCACAACTCGATCACTGATTCACACAATGCAATTCCACACCTATCACCCACACTTCAATCATATCTTCACCAGTAACTTATACAAATAGTATATTGCATACTGTTTGTGTACTCCACCTACGCAAACCTCTCTTCGAAGAGAGGTGGTATCACCACATATGACATCGATTCTCCCATACACGCAAATTTTTCTCTGCTGTAGTATTTTAGTCGCACGCACGATGCTGGCATATGCCTTATCGCGTAAAACCGTTAATCATTATACACATTCAATTATATCATTCATTAACATGCGAACACGGTACAAGCACAGCGTTTACCATCATGCAAATGCTGGCATGCAATTGCTGCTCTCTTTCTACTTACATAGTATACTTACCACATTCCATTCGTAAATCGTATCTATGTATAGAGTATAGACCAATACCAACATAAAACCCATGTAGATAATTACAGTCTATTTCTGTATAGACAAAAAAAAAATGCCATTCTTCGAATTCGACGTTTAGTTTGGTAAAAATATACTCAATTATTTTAGGACGTCGTCTCTCCCCCTCCTGCCAAGCTTTCTGCCGCATTCGTCGCGCGACTCATTCGAATGTTAAATCGATAATAATGATAAGCGCATTTCGTACGATTATCTAACACATAAGTACATTACTTCCTTCCGATGACGATGCGAATGCGATGTATCGATATGGCCTTCACCTTCGCCGCATCGGATTATCTTCTGTTCAACGAATCTCCGGGTAAATAAATCCTACGCGGCGGATTGTCAAACACTCGAGTAGACACAGTCACAAAGCTCACGCGTGAATAATTTTCCCAAAATTATGACGACGAATTCTTAATGGGAAATACTCGAACTTTCTATTTCGGTGTGGTATCGAAAGCTTGGAAAAGTTTTTATTTATTTATACTTCGAGATTATAAGTAAGATTTGCTTAAAATCCGATTTAATAAATAATCGAATAGTCGAATAGTTATCAATACTTTTTAAGACCAATTTTTAGGAATTTAATTCAAATATCGAAAGAAATAGAGCTTCTATTTCAAAAGCTACAAATTTTTAAATAGGTACCTAATCTCGTTACCCAACTCAAGAACTGACAAATTGGCACCATCATTTGTCACTTTTTCTGCTGCCAAAATTCTTTGGAAATAAAAAAAGAACTTCATAAAGAGCCACGATCTGATTTAAATCAATTCTATGTAATGATGGCTATCAAAAAAAAAAAAGTGAAACATAAGGATGACTACAGAAATTATGAAATCATTTTGAAACAGTTAGGTATGTTGATGTTCATTTTTTGCAAGAGCACATAGTATGAATTCAATTTTCTTAAAATTTTCCAAAAAATACGATTTTTTATACGATTGAGATAATTTGTCCTATTAAACAGGACGACTTTCCACGATTGAGACAATAATTTTCCCATAAAAGGGATGATTTTCCACGATTGAGACGATTTTGAACAATTTTTTACGATTGAAAGATTTTCAGAAAAAAACGATTCTCCACGATTGAGACAATTTTTACATAAAAAGGATGATTTTCCAGAATTGGATAATTTAAAAAAAAATAAAGGATTATTTTTTTCTAAAACTTGAGTAATTTTTATGACAGATTTTTAAAACATCATGCGGAGAATTTTTCAAAACTTGAGTAGTTTTTCAAAAACTGGAGAACTATTCCATACTAAAACGAGACTAAAAATGAAGTCAGATCTAAAGATTTCGCTCAAATTTTTTTTTACAAGCTCCGCTGGGTGGTCTATTCACAAAACCACAATCATTTTTTCCTAACCTTCTAAGGGGACGGTAATTACGATTTTTAGCAAAATTGCCCAACTTTGAAGGCTCATATCTGGAGATATACATAGGTAGTACATGAGGAAAAACTTTTTGCGGGGTCTGAAAGAGAATTGATAAGAGATTCAAAAACAATAATCACATCTTGAAAACCCCAAAGTTGAACTTTATGAAAGTTCAACTTTCATGATGAGATCAAAAGATGAAAGCTACCATACAAAAATCTGAAAAAATTACAGTAAGTAGCCCTTGATCTTTGACAATATATCCCTTGATACTCTCTTTTCAACCAACAAATTTTTAGTGAAAATCACGTTACAAAATCACCTACTACAAAATAGAAATAACTGTAAGTTCAAAAAAATGTCATTATTATGTCAATTTGACCTTAAAAACGTTTGATTAGGTTACGTTACAAAAAAACGTTTTATTTTTCGAAAATCAACCCTCTGGCCTAAGACATAAAGACGTATCCATTTCGAAAGAAAAATCAACAAACGAATTGAACTTTAAAAAATTCTCAAAAAATATTATAATTTTATAGAAAATTGTCAATATTTTCAAAACTTCGCAATTTTCGACTACGAGCAAATTGAAAAATTCAAAAAACCGATTTCCCCAGAATTTGATATTTATCCTGAATTAAGGCTCACATCAACAAATTCTATTGTTAACAAATGAGCATACCGAATTAAAATTCACCTTTCGATCTTTTCCGAATAACGAGACGAACCTCAGTCAAAATAATTTAATGCTCATATACCTAGATGATCCACAACATATTAGGACACATTTCTCGTAAAACGTCTTCGCGTACACCACTTTATAACTCTCGAATCGATCCTTTCTTTCAGAAGACAAATTGAATCCATTGCTGAGCATTGTTCGTTTAATAACCCACAAGAAAATTACATTTATACAGCGAATTGTACTAAACGGATTTAATCTTCGTCTCGAACCAGCAAAAAAGAGCAAGTTATACTTAGATACAAAAAGTCACACAGATTCGTGCACGAAATGTACCAACTACGATACTCGTATAACTTGAATAATATATTTATATCTCTCGTAAAAGTCTAGTTTTATAGTCTGAACAATTCATCGGGGTAAAATAAAGTACCTACATATCCTTTACACATCGACGACATAGATACTTCTCTCTCAGCCCGGATCGAAGCTCTACGCGAGCTTTAAAAACCGCAACAAGTAAAGGATACATTGGCAAAAATCATTCCAGCGATTAATACACAGCGCACATTTGAGTGAGCCCCCTCCCCCGCCAGCGGGTGATATTGAAGACGAAACTGCCGTCTTCCTCATTCGCGTTCACTTTTATCTGGTGTATTTTCAGTCGAGTAAATTTAGCCGTTAATTCATAAAGCTTTTTATGTTTTAATTATTTATTACACAGCGAGAGCAATATGCGCCGCGTTACATATTTCATAACCTCCTACATACACCGATCTCGCAGCTACACAAAATTTACGTCTACGAATACACCTTTATTCCAAGGCGAGCTTCCGTTCAACGTTTATCGCGTAGTTTTTCACCGCAGCTTTAGCTTCTTCACGTATTTGGCAATGGCATCGCACGTAAAATATGTCGCTGTCGTCCCTAAAAAAAAAAAAATACGCGAAACAATCGCTCTCGAGTACCGCGAGCAGCGAAAAAAAAAGCAAAAAATACACTTCGTCGGCATAATTTCACATTTCCAATTCAGCCATAACAATAGCTTAATTACATATCCGGCTAAGCTTCGCTAATGATATTCCTATTACCATTTTTACCAGCGAGCAACCCCCCTCCCCCTTGAAAATAACCTATAAAGAAAAAAATATTTGAATAACAAATACGACGTCGCCGTGTTACTTTTTAAATGGTATCATTTTTCATAGCGACAATTTAATTGCCCTTTTTTACCCACTCGGGGTATTAATTACTCACTCGAATGTCGCATTCGCAGCTTTTCCTCAGCAATCGTTCAATTTCTGCAGTTTGTATTTTGTTACCTTGGTGTTATGGCGAGGGTGAAAGGAAGGGAGATGGACGGGTAATTTGCAGCTAACAATGCAATAGGGTGGTGTATGTAATAGGCATTGTTGTTGGGTAAACCTTTTTTCCTTTATTCGTTCGAACATGCGAAAGCACCACCGGCTCTATCGATTACCTTGGTTTCTGAATACAAAAAAAAAAGAAAAAGAAAAAAGAAAATGAAAGAAAGAAAAAAAAAGTAAAAAGAAAACCCACCAATACGAAATTTTATTCCTCGACCGCAAAACTGAAAGAAAAAATTTGCTGTTCCTAAAGCCTCGTTTACAGAATGAGATGGGTCACCATCATCGTATAATCCCCAAAAACCGGTAGGTGAATGAAAATTCAAGAATAAACTTTAAAAAATTTTAGATTGTCTTTGAATTTTATATTTCCTACTTTATCAAATCATAATTTCTCAATAATGTCAAAGTAAAAATCTTAAAATGCCGAGTGAGAAATAGAACACTTGTGGATTATGCAGTGAAAGTAATATTTTGAATTTTGAGTATTTTGATTCCAGAAATGATCCAAAGTTGGCACCACACGGAAATTTATAGAAAAATTAAAAATTTCCAAGTATGAAAATTAAAAAAAAATATATTTTCATTTGAAATACAAAATTTTTCCTAATTTTTTTTTTGACCCAAATTGTAAGTTTTCTGCAAAAAAAAGGGAAAATATTTTTCCTAAATTCCGGGAAAAAATTGATTTTTTTTTTACTGAATCAAGTCAACGTATCATCCAAAAAAAGGGAAATTTCAGAAAAAAGTAATTCTCGACAAAATTACCTCCAGAAAAAGTTACGACTGAGGCTGTCGTTCTACCTCGTTATGGTCTTGTCCCTGACGGTCCCAATGTTCTATTGACGGCGTGAGGATAGTAATTTCAGCAATAGATTGACAAATTGTGATTGTGAGGAAAAATTCCAGAATTTTAATGTGATTTCAGAAAGGAGCCCTCTAAAAAATATATTTAAAAATTTGGTCCTCAAGAATTAGGGTTTCGGCAGCCGTAACCGTGCATCATAATTCAAAGCATCTCTGATCATATATTTTTCAATTTTCAGTATACATAATATGGAAAAAGTTTCAAATTTGATTTGACTAAAAATAGCATAATCAGACTGACCAAAAATCAGTGATGGAAAACTGAAAGGATATTAGTTCCAAAAAATCCAAAATTTTCTGGAAAAATTGAACTTTGTTGATTTTCCTTCTGTTTTCTGAGCACAATTTCTTCATTTTTCATATATTTAAGCTCAACACAAAAGATTTCTGGGAAAAAGCTGAGAAATACCTAGGATATCTTTTTCAGAAATTTTGTGACTTTCGACTTCCTGAGTTCTGAATTTTTTCAACAAAAAATTTTAAATTGGAAGAAAGTAAGATTTTTCCAACTGGATGAAAATTTCAGATTTACAACACAATTTTTCTTTATTCACTTTTCCACTTAAATTTTCAAGGTTCGTTGGGGGGGGGGATCATTTTGGTTTTTCAGTAAAAAAAATTTCAATTCGATAATGTGCTTTTGGAAATTTCCACACCAAAACTTTCTACTTTTTCAAGTCGAATTTCCAAAATTTTGAATTTTTTCTGTTCTTTACTCCATTTTATTTAAAAACTTGCTGACAAAACCCTGAACTTTGGAAAAAAATTGGTGTGTAGGTAATGTAAGAGAAAAACAAAGCGAAGATAATTTCAATTGGATGAATATTGCAAAAAAGAAAAAGAAGAAATGTAATTTACAAAAAAATGCTGGGACTGGTACAAAACTGAAATTCATTCCAGTTCTACTTAGTTCCGGATTTTAGTTTTCAGTTCTCATCATTGCAGTTCAAGTTCCAACTCTAGCTTCAGTTTTTCCAGGTTTTCACTTTAAAGTGCAAATTCCAGCTTTTTTTCAGTTCAGTTTTCCATCAATCCCAAAAATTAAGTTTCCATGTTTTCCGATGCTCTTCACTCATCATTCACACACATTGAAAGAAAGAATTGGGAAAGTGATGAAAACGTATTTCAAGACTTGAAAAGCTCATTTTTTGGAAATTAGAATTTTTTTATGAAAGCTTTTCCCAAAAAACTTTTATTTTTGATAATTCAACAGATAAATTTTTCAATTAACCATTTTTTAGTGTTTTTGCGTTGCACTGATTTTTTGAAAAGACTACCGAAATTTCCCTAAACCACCTCCACTGTTCACTTCAACTTCAACAGATCTTAGAAAGCAACAGTTTCCAAAAAGAAAAAAAAAATGCAAAAAGCACGAAACTTTGACAAAAAATTAACCAGAATTGTTATCCTGGTCATCGTGAAATTATTACAACATTCAGAAAAATACCAAAGAACGAATTTTTGGTTTGGTTTTCAATTTTCATGTAAATCAAGCGGGGTAAAACTTTCAAAATGAAAATCTTCGAATATAATTTCAAGTTGCTATTTTTTATACCTCCCGCTTTTATTCAAGAAAGCTCCAAATTATACCAGTATTTCGTTTAATTGAACTCTGTGGCCTTATCGTCCTTGGTTATACGAGTTTTTTCACCACAGAGAAAAAAAAACCATCACGATAAAAATTGCATGCTTTTGACTGTCGATTCGGTTCGCGTGTTCCATTCCTGTTTTGAAACTAATCAAATACGATCGAATTCCAAATCATGGTTCGCTATATTCGATAACTGATCTTTCACAGTCTTGGCTTTCTGAATTTTTTTCTACAGCTTCCAACTCGAGTATATTTTCAAATTCCTGGGACATTTCCATCCAGTCGACGATAAAACGAATTTTTCTCATTTCGTATAGCAAAATGCTTTGTAGAGGAAAATACGTATCCGAGCCTTGTTTCGAGTCGCGTCTCACCCAGCATATTGTCTTGAAATTGAATACCGAAATATTAGACTATTTTTCATATCGCACGAAAATAAATTTCATTTATTAGGTATAAACTTCTGACAAAATAATACGCCGAGGGTTTTCACTAGCACGAGCCAGGAGGCGAAACCGAAGCAAACATCAAAAGCTATAATATTTTTACTACGCGTAAAAAAGGATTGCAAACCCGTTCGAATTTCAAGTACCCTTTTCTGTTACACGGTTCTTTAAATTTTCGCTGGAAAAATACGAGTATAGGTATAAGTATAACTTTTACGTAGAACGGTAATTGGATCGTAACTGCGGCGGGTAATTTTTTTCCACCGGAAACCTTTGATATTAATAACTAAATATAACACAGCTGATATGTGATTAACTAGCCGACCTTTTCTTCGTTAATTGACATTTTGACGTCGACAAGATACCTCGAAACAATTACAATAATGTTTTCCCCTCAACCCTCGACTCCCGACGATATTCTCCCATCTTCGTCGCCGCCGCAAATTGATCGATTTTTTTTCGCCATACGTGCGCTTTCGATGGTGCGGCAAATATTAGACGAGCGGCGGAGAGTAGAATTTAGTTAAACGAGAACGATATCAATACATTTTCATGGCATTATCGAATTTATCAAGTAGTCATTTTCATTATACGCGGCGTTGTAATGCTGCTGTCGCACGTTATAGCCTAACACGAGTTGTACGCGATGTTGTCCAGCCTGTACATATACATTGTATGTACACTGCACAGGGTGAAGGGCTTAGATGAATCGAGGCGAGCGGCGTGTCCGAACGGTGTATGGGAAATTAGCGTGTTGCATGACGAAGAACTGACAATTTTCTCGAATGAAATTAACTTGTCGATGCGAATGAGTTTTTATTTTTGAAAATTTTCGCATTGTCTGCGTTATTTTTGGCGTCGATTCAACGGGCGCGTGCTCCGTGTAGATGATACACGTTCTACGAGTATTTGAATTTTGTTTTATTGCGGCGTCAGTGGCGTCATTGACTGATTTGGTTTTTATTTTGATCAGATTTTTCGCTGTAGTAAACATAGCTACGGTTTGTATTAAGTGAAAAATTTGCATTGCCAAAATACACGCGAATTGAGGCGAGTGCATATTTGAAAACAGTTCAACGATTCCTATTGCACGCTGCGATTGTTTAATGAGATATGTAATAAGAAATAGTTTTGCTAAATGACAACTGAAGGGAATGTACACAAATCACAGATCGCAAATATTTTCTGGTTCTAAAAAAAATCACTGGAATTTCAACTGAAAGGGCTGACTTTTTTTATCTTTGATCTTTAGATTAATGATTACCTAAGGAGAAAAAGAACATACAGCGAAGAAAGGGTCAAAAGTAATAATTATCTTCAATTGAATTTTATTTTAGGGTTTTTTTTGATAATTTTTGCACATCTTTGCTGGATCTTTGTCATTTTCTTGTTTTTCAACCAAACTAAATTCAGAATTCTCCCTCATGGAGACGAAGTAATACACAATAATTCATGGAAAACAGAGAAAGACGAGAAAAATCAGGTAAGTTCAATACAAAAATCATTGATTCACTGATTAAAAGGTATACAGAAGCCGAGATGGTGTCAGGAGGAGGGAAGGACGATGAGAAAAATCATCAGTTTTTGATGCCTCAAGAATGTGAAAAAGCAAAGAATTTGTTAGAAAAGGCGTTCAAGACTAGAAATTTTTTTTCAATTTCGAGTCGCCAGGAAGTGGTTTAAACTTTGAAGACATCAGATTTCTTATACCCTTCAAAGCATACGTATAGCTTTCCACTTCATAAAAAAATTAAAGAAGCAGATGATTTTGAAAGTATAGAAAGGTCAGGGAATTTTACTAGAGGGATAAATCATCTGAAAAAAGTTTCTCTGTTCATTTCATCATAGTTTTTATCTCCTTGAGGATCAAAAAAAAGATGACACGAATAAAACAATCATGCATAAGCCCTGTTTCTTAGTTGAAGGATTCTGTGAGACATCTGAAAAGTTTATTCAGATTTTTTTTTTTTAAAAAACGTTATGAATTTCTTAGGCCATTGTTACGCGACTGAAATTGACGTTTCCTATATTTTCACTTTTTATACTCGTAAATATCGGACAAGACTAAAAGGGCTGGAAAAATTCATCTGAAAAACTTGAAAAAAACAAAGAAAATCATTTCTAAAATACTTGTAGACACCCTACTTTGCAATTTTCATTCCCTAGAACGGAAAAATGATGTCCACTCATAACATTAAAAGAGCCTTCTAAAATTTTTGATAATTTCAAATTGTCTGGTCTCAATTCTCAAATAATATTTTTCATCATTCCATTTCATCAGAAATCCTTATAAATTGCTCTTCTCTTAAATTTTGATACACCTTATGCCTCCAATACCTATAGTAACCTCAATATGAAAAGCAAAAACGCAATAGTATGGTGCCTACTGAATTGAGAAAATGAAAATTCATACTATTTTCATGTTTTCCATAATTTTATGCCCGGTAGACACCTTGTTATAGCAAAAATTTCGGTAATTACCGTAAATATTTCAATAATTATGGTAAATATTCTAATAATTACGAAAAAATAGCGAGAATATTCTAATAATTAGGTACTATAAATTTTCGTAAATATTTTAATAATTACGGTAAATTACCGTAAATGATTCAGTAATTACGGTAAATGATGGTAAATATTTCAATAATTCTAAAAATACTCTAATAATTACTGTAAATTGTTGTCAATATCTTGATAATTGCGGTAATTTACCGTAAATTTGCTAGTAATTATGGTAAATTATCGTGAATATTCGTATAATTGCGATAAATTACTGTAAATATTCTAATTTTGACATTATTTGCCAAACTATTTAAATTTTGATCTTTTTCATTTGAACCGGAGCTATCGTTTTTTGGCTTATTTCTATTAGCCGTTTAATTCGAAATTTGGTATTTTTTATTCGAATCTGAATTAATGAGTAAGCCTGTGAACCCTGCTCTAGAGAAGCGACGGCAGAAATTTTTTTATAAAAAAATTAAATTGAAAAATGATTTAAAATTTAAAAACAATTCTTTAATAAACAAATAAAAAAATTATCCCTAAGGAAGGGATCACGAAATTCCAGCAGAAAGAGGGTACTTAACCAGTTATATGCAACAAAAAAATCCAAAGATTGAAAACATATTTTTTGAAAATGTAGCTAAAATGCCAATCTAACTGAGAACTGAAAAATTCACCTATCACAGCCTAATTTTTATAATTTTTCTACTTATATCGAACTCTACGTAAAATAAGAGATCCCTCTACATCATCGATCACCACATTCCTTATTTTACAACTACCAAACCCCTTTTCCTGATTTATAAAATGATTTTTCGCTCAATTATTCAGTAGGGGTGTCCACGAAAAGCATAATTCTGCAATGATAATAAATTCCAAACGGCCGGCTATTCGCGCAAGGGTAAAAACCTTCTCGACATTCGCATATTTTCCATTTCGAAATGGGGCAAAAAATCATCATTTTTTCATGGCAAGATGACACGCGCTAAATAGCGCCAATAAAAAGCACCGCGGCGTATGCAGTTCTCGTAATGAAAAAAAAAAAGAGTATCCATATTTGTTGGCAACGGAGGAAGGAAAAAAGGCGACCAGGTCACTTGTATCTTTACCGGGTCACCGCATTCTCGGTAAAAGGACAACCCGCTTTCGTCGTTCGATTTACACCCCGCAGCTGCGGTACGAAAAATCGTAGGAAAAATTATCAAATTTGTCACGGTATAGTTGCTTTTTTTTACGATCCAGCACAAGCACATAAACTTGTTAATCAAAATAAAGTTTGGAATACCTATCCTCGGGCTACTTTTTCACGTAACCCAATTTCCACTTGAAATCGATCCCTGGCGTTTGAAAATTTCCACGCTCGTTTTCCAAAAACATAGCGGGCATACAGTAAAAAAAAAAAAGTACAGTACGAAGGAAGAATAAGAGAGAAAAATCTCCAGCGCGTTTGTGTAAAACATCGCCGTCGTACATACTTATTCTTCGGAGACGCGGTGTCAATTTGGGCAAAGAGAGAAAAACTTCTCGGTGCTTTTGATCTTTTGCGACAACGCTATCACGTCGATATCATCCCTCCCTCGGAAAAGGACAAAGACTTTACAACCTTCTACGACGTTTTCTCCATATTACCCCCGCTGGCTGCCGCCGGCGTCCCGACGCGTTCGAGCTTTTCATCGCTGTTTTTCGTATTATTTCGGGGCCATGTTTGCGGCTTCTTTATGCTATATATTTTTCTTCTTAATAAGTTCGAGGCCGCGGATCTTCTCTTCTGCTAACGCCGGCGGCTACGTAATTTTCCTTTTACGTATATCTTGATTCGCTGAATTGTTTTTTTTTTTCTCGTACCACTTCGCCATACCGCTCCTTCATTCGTGCGCCTTCGCATGTACCGCCAAAGGTACAAAGGTTACAGGTGTCGTTATCTGAGCCTTTTTTTCTCTTCTTTTTTTTTTCTGTTCTTCAATCGATTTCGTGTGCGCGCTGTTTCTCATACAGAATTATTTTTAGCATACGTATTTACGTTATTAGATTACAAGGTTCGCCTTGCCTTTTTTTCTCCTCTTTTTTATTCGTCTTTTTTTCATACCTTTTTTTCTGTTCATTTCTTTTGTTGCAGTTGTTAAAAGAACGGTTTATTTTTGGATTGGATACGCGCTATATACTTAAATACAAGAAGTCGGTATGACTTCTACTGCACCATGTACACGATTCAGCGATAACTATGAATTAAAAGAAGAACTAGGAAAGTAAGTAATCCATATTTATTAAGTTTCGTATAAAACCTTGCTTCACTTTCATTCGGGGTATATAAGCTCTCACATTTTATAATCTCACACGAGCTTTTACTCAAGGACTGACAAGTTGCAAGGTTAACAAATGAATCCAATGCATAAATTTTAAACCTCTTATAACAAAACGCTGATACAATCAATGATACATCACCTCGAGAGAATCACCTTTTAGCTGGTGATTTTTCACACCTATTTATTCGTCTAAACTAAAAATTATATGTAAGTACAAATTCATCTTCGTAAATGAAAAATTGGCGAATTTTACTTTCAAAAAATATTTCTAAGTTTCGAAAAAAATTTACGCTAAAGGAAAGTATTCGGAGATATATCTATGTATTATTCCAAACGATGTAAAATTTTCAAGAATAATGTTTCGATCATTTATTTTCAAACCAGCAAGACGCGAATCATTCGATTTGGCTCTGAATTTAACGAACTTCGTTTTATTCAAAATTAAAAATATCGACAAATTTACAATTTTCGTAGGTCGAGTTCATTTTTAAATGGCCTCTCCTCACCTCTAATTGGTCAATCAATTAAAATTTAAAAAAGATTGATGGTTATAAATTTTTAAAAATTATTTTTCGTTTCCTAAATTTTCAAGGCACCTCCATGTAGTTTTTGACAATGTGAGTAAACTTTTTTCTGTATCAGAAATTAGCAAATTTTTCGAATAAAGAGGAAGAAGGAGGGTTTAATCAAATCTTTCATTTTGATATCGTGAAAAAAAATTATTATGGAAGTTCGTGGGATTCAATCAAAAAAAACTCTTTATTGATTCTGACTCAATAAAAAATCACTAATAAACAATCAGAATTATTTAAGTACAAAGAGAAATCAATGGCGAATCAGTGAAATGCCGAAATTCACTGAAAATTCGGTGAAAATTCACCAAATGAAAATTCAATGCAGATTCACTAAAAAGAAACTAATTTATGATACTTATTCCTATGCGGCAATTCTGACTGTGTATCGGTGATTTTTCCTTGATTCAGAATAAAAAAGAAGTATTTTAAAATGATCTCATCAGAATTGCAACACAAGAAAAATTGATGAAATTCTTTGATTTTTGGAAGATATCACTGATTTTACATAGAAATTTCACTGATTTCAATTTCACTCTCATGTCGCTCAGGCGTCAGGCACTATTTTAGACATTCTATATCAAAAATCAATAATTTTTCACTGATTTTTCAATCAAAAATCATAGATTTTTCAATAAACTCTTAATTTGTTAAAAAACTCCAATGATTTTTGACAGAAAGATCAGTAAAAAATGACTAATTTGAAATTTGACCCCTTCCCTCTATTTTTTTTCTCAAATTGTCAGCCTCTCCCTTAATTAATTTCATGGTGCGTCCATGTTTTTATATCTATAATAATTTTGGAATGAAAATTCTAAAATTTTCCGACTTTCCCAGTTTCATGACACATTTTTTCTTGACCATTCCAGGCTTTCCCCCAAAAAATAACTTCAATTTTAGTAAAATCGCGAAATTCATCAATATGAAAGCATAGCTATATTGATTGAAATCGATCGCAAAGATTGTACAAATTGTTGTGGAAATGGCTTCAGTGATGAAAATGTTATTCAACTTCATTCAATTTGAAACATAAGATCAAAGAAAAGTTCAGCTTTCACATACTTTGATGATTTTTCTCTACGAATATTTTTTATTGATATTTCAACAATTTTCGATAATTTTCATTACAATTCAGCATTTCCTCGGTATCTTAATAATTTCAAAATACATTATTTTTTCGAAAAGATCCATATAAATGTTGGAATAATTTTCAATATGTAGTATGAAATTTTCGCGATATTTCACTCAATATATTAAATTTTAATCAATTTCAACGATGTATGTTGAAGTTAAAAAATTTCCCCCAATTTTGAAGGATTTTATACCTGAGATTTTTGATAATTTTCTGTCATTTCAACCAATGTTTACATTTTGAGAAATTCTTTGATACTCTTCTCAAATCTCATGTACCTTTTGGAATTATGCAGTGCCAAGATTTAAGTTGAAAAAAAAAAGTTTTAGGAACTCTCTATCTATTCTAACATCAAAGAAACACTCGAACACTCGCACAGTAGAAAAATAAACAAAATGGTATTTGATCTACGATAGAGATAAAGAAGAATCTCTCGCAAAATGCTCAAAAACCAAAAATCACTTATTTTTTGAAATGAGCTTTCAAAGATCAAAAAACTTCATAAAAAGGCCCCTTAGAACAAGAACTGAAATTCGAATCTTGATTTTTCCACAATTGAGGAAAACGGATTGAGTTCGAAAAATCAAAATTCCAAACGAATGGCGAAACACTATTCTGAACACAAAGACAATATTTGAAAAGTATTCATTTCTATGAAAAAGAAAAAATTCCTTCGATTGTTTTCCTGAAATATTTTCCCTTTTTCTCGCTCGACTAATATTTCTGATTCTAGAAAAATGAATTATTGATAAGACGATATCAAAATAAACCTTCTAATTATAATACTGAATAAATCAGCACACTCGAGCACTTTAATATTTAGGAACTTACATCGCGATCGCTACACGTATTTTTTTTACTCGAAAACATTTGCAAATAAGTGAAAAAAAAAACTCCCAAGATAGATAGAGGATGAAGGCAAATTGATAAGGTAATGTGAAATATTTTTAAGAAAAGAAAATATGAAAGCTGTTGCTACATAAGCGAAAAAGAAACTTTTGAAGCAAAAATATACTACGGTACGTTGGACAAAAGTATATTTCATCGTCTGTTCACAAAGGAAAAATTCGAGTAGAAAGAAACAGCGGAGCGGGCGTGAGGAAGGAAAGGAAAGAAGAAAAAACGAACGAGCAACGAGCACGAATAATGGCATCGATGAAGAAAAATACTCGCAGCGTTGTACATAGGAAAAGAGCGAGAATAATTCTCGAATCACAAATCGACGTAATACAACAAATTACACCCGTGCTCAGTGTGGAAATTCGTGAAAAAATAAAGAAAAGAGTTGAATAAATTCATTTAAACGAAAATGTATACGTATCAATAACAACGCAGCTTTAGATTGAAAAACGATAAAAAAAATTATCATATAAATAGAAGGCGTGTGAGAAAAGCCGCAAAAGCCGAAGAGAAAAAAGCGAACACTTTCGAGCGGAAATTTCGCATCGAGTATAATTTTTAACGCGTTTCGTCGAAAAAAGCTGCCTCCCTCAAAAATGTGCGGCGAAGAATTACAATTCTATTAGCAATTTTATCGGCCCAAATAAATCTAACGTATACGATGCAAGGGTAACGCCGTCGCCTCATTTTTGAAGTGTCGAAAAATATACACGATGCTGTGCGAAGGAAAAACGTCGGCGGCGGCCTTCGTCAGAAGGAAATTCAAATCGTATACACTCCGACGTACACTCGACTCATAAGAGCGTGCAAAGTTACCCGTGTGTGCGAAAATTTCCACACATACGCGTCTCCTCGCACCACAGCACCGTTCAGACTTCGGTGTATTAAAACGTCGGGTATCTTTTCCATTCGAATAATTTTCAAGAACGGCGACGCGACGAGTCTTCGAGAGCAAAAAGCCATTATTTTTGCAAAAACCATCCTCGAGCCAGAATGTCAAACTGGGCACGATCGCGAATCGACCATGAACCGTATTTCGGCCGGATTTTTTTTTCCCGCTCTATAACATTATTGTCTGCTTGTCAAAATGTGACTTATGACTGCGTTCAGTTTTCAGACAAGATCGCATTGCAAAAATTCTCAATAAGAGGATATTTTTCTCCTACGTATACGAAATTTTCGATAATGACGAGGGTTTGACTTTTTCGTGAAAAACCTTTAAAATGCTGGACTGGAATTTTAATGCAAAAATAATGTTGAAAATTTCCACCGTCGTTTGGATGTACCTATCCGTTCGCGAATAATTCGACGGCAAATTTATTCGTGTATTTTTCATGTTATTCGCGTAGTTTTCGAATAATTTTATGCGATTTTTTTTTGCCATTTTGCGTTATTTAAATAGACGAATTTCTTCACATAAACCGCCTATATATTTTTTTCAAGTGAGTGGAATTGTGAAAAGAACTTTTTTCGACGAAAATTTTAGAAAATTGCGTTTCAACGTCGCCTTTTGTCGTCATTTTATTCGCATGGAAAAGGTATTCTGTGTTCCAGATTGTTTTTTCTCGATAATTTTTTTTTTCTTAAAACGTTTCACATTTGAAAGAAATTATTCGACGTTGTTTGGGGAGGAAAAAGAAAGCTTCATGAAAATAAATAAATATAAAATAAAAGTTATGCAAAGTTGGATGTTTTCTGAATCAAATTCGTTGAAATTCTAATTTTTTTTGTTAAAATTCTCTCAATTTTGTTGATTTTTGATTGTAAAGTACGTAAGAAACAAACTTTTTACAAGCGAATACCTACCTATTTTGAATGAAAAACCTTGGAGATTCGAAATGTTGTAAGCTTTTTCACGATGTCTACTGAATTTGAAAAAAGTAAATTTTCGTTATTTTCTTTTCATTTCCATATTATTTTTTTGGTTCAAATTTACTTTAAAAATATATTAGATACTCTCTCTCGCGTATACCTATAATTTTCTAGGGAATTTCAAGCCTTTTCTTTGACAATTTCATTCTGATGAGATGACTACAGTTATTAGGAAAAAAAATGATACAAATTGAGAAGACAAAAGAAATTCAAGATGACTAACAAACGGGCAGAATTTCAGTAGAACCTCTCAATTTTGCAGAAATTTTCTCCTTAGCTTTAAAAAACAACTTTTAGAATAATCATTTTCATTTATTTTCCATTAAAAAAATAAATTACAGCAGTTCAAT
Source organism: Pseudococcus jackbeardsleyi (assembly GCA_038380155.1). Classification (NCBI taxonomy): domain Eukaryota; kingdom Metazoa; phylum Arthropoda; class Insecta; order Hemiptera; family Pseudococcidae; genus Pseudococcus; species Pseudococcus jackbeardsleyi. The sequence continues at coordinate 58,363,638 of CM076240.1, read as the reverse complement.
TATCTCCAGCGACATTTTTATTACTCAACAGCGGGGGAAATGACTAATTTTTTTCCAACTGACAAGTATTACTTAATCTTCAACTAAGAAAATTATTAATTTTTCCAACTAACAAGTAAAAATTTTGTTGGTTTCCAACCTGGGAAAATAGTTAATTCTGAGTGAACAAGTAGAAATTTTGTTGATTTTCTACTTGAGAAAATGATTAATTTTCAGTGAGGAAAATTATCAACTTTCAATTGGGAAAATGATCAATTTTCCCAGCTAACAAATGAAAACTTTTTTGATATCCAACTATTTTTCATTTAAAAAATTAATCCAAACTATCCAATTTTTCCAACTGATGTGTATGTTCAATTTTCCCAACTCTCAAGTAAAATTTTTTTCAGGGGAAGGAGGATCTCCTCCCTCTCCCTATCGGTATGTCACTTCTCAGGAAATGAGATTTTCATCATTTTTTAACTATTTCTAGTATAACATTTGAGATATGAAATAAATTTTTACCAAATACATATCATTAATTTGAAATCATTTTATGAATTTGGCGTGAAAACCCAGGGATTTTCTACTACTACAAGAGTGAAAATCAATTTTTACTCATTTCAAGAGACAGGATTTTCAGATTTCATTAATGAGATTCTTCATAGACGAACCAAAAATTGCATTTTGAAAAAGAAAAATTTGAAAATTGACAACTGTGGTGATTTTTTTCAATCTAAAATAGTTTTTCTAACGTGAAATGTATCTAACCTTTTTCCAAATCACAATCTTTCTCAAATTTTCCTTTCGAATCTTATTTTGCTACACACTTTTCAAAGTGATACCTATCCTCTATTTCTTACTCTTTTAGAACCGGTTCATCGTCGAACCGTACACACTCCAAAATACAATTTACTCTTCTATTAGATGTAATAGCCCAATGACCAGGCAAGGCAAGAGACCACGCAGCGAGCTTATTCTTCGCATACGTATTCAGCCGGTTAAATCACACTCTCAAAATACATATTGTATGCTCGACTGTTCATAGCTGACTGGTTACTTTCGATTTCAATCGACGTTAATGAATGTTTACACATATCCGCGGTCCGCATCGCGTCGGCGTCTTGTTTACGCACGTTTTTTCCCAACACGTTTGTCAGAACATCTCATCAACTGGTTAAGAAACGAGTCTAAACGACTCGTGTTCAAATATTCGAATTTTTTTTTTCATAACTGCATCTCTCATCTGCCAGATCGGCCACGGTGCGCTGCCCTTCGCCCTTCTCCGGCCATATTACATAATCCATATACGCACACCTGACAACATTGGTCGCCGAAAATGACTGCACAGAAGAAGGTACCGTACCCTAGGCTACGTCGCCGTCGTCGTATAACTTAACGACGCGAACGGAACGGCGACCTTCCTCAAGGATGCCTATCGACTAAATTGACATGCTTTACCGAGTTTCAGTGACAGGCGTGCACACAACAAACGAAATAAGTAATAAGGGGTAACAACGAGAAAAAAAAAGAAGAAAAAAATCGATAATACTGCAATCTTGTATTAAATTTTACCGCATTGTGTTAATTCGTATACTTCGAGGACTTTTAGCGTATAGCTTTAGCTTTTTCTTTTATGCGCCGTGTGTGTGTGTGTGTGTAGGGGGGAAAAAAATCGTGGCACGTTTTCAAGTCCTATTATCGCGTAGGTACATTTACGAAGGCGACCTAATTTCTCGTACATGTGTCCTTTATTAATCAAAATTCGATAAGACGTGTACTCGAAACTTTACCATAAGTATCGTCATACAGCTCGAAGAAGCTTCAAATTTAAAGCTCCTATCTTGCGGTAACCAACTAACCATACAGCAAGGCTACCCTATATTTTCGCTTCCTTTCACGATTGAAAAGCTCCCTTTCTCTTCATGACTGCGGCGAACTCTCTACACACCTCGAACTACGTCGCTTTAAATTTTACAAATAAATTATTTCCTTCACTTCAGTACCAACGTGTAACTTGTTAGCTCAATTCCGGGGTTAATTTCGTTTCGTCGAATCGTGTGGCTTCGAAAACCGCACAGACACGGAGACACAGAAACAGTGGCGTGACGAAGTTATATGCTCCGAGGGGGGAGGGGGGCGTGTACCTCGAATTTTCCGAACTCAATTTTTTCAAAAATTCCCAACTATTTTTCTTATTATCCCAACGAACTTTCGAAATATTTTTCAGTATAATTTTACAAATTTCGCCACTTTTCAGAATTTTCCCAATTTTAAATTCAGTAAAGATTGGTTTTGGCTGAGAAAAATCTCTCCAATTTACAACTTGCTTAAAACTTTTACAAAATTTGAACTTTTTTAAAGATCATTTCACAAGGAAATTTTCAATGCAAGACAAAAATATTTGAGAGTAAAATTGAATTCAACAGGCTGAATTTTAAAAATTGAAAAAAATTGAGTGGTCGTTGAAAAAATTCTGTAAAAACGATTCCGCTAAACAAAGACTAGGGAAAAAACTTGGTCATGATCAAAAATCTCGGGGGTGAAAATAAAAAAAAATCATCAACCATTATTATTAAAAACAGGAGAAATTTGCGGACTCATATTTATTGGAAAATGGTGTTTCCAATTTTTACAACAATCATCAAGAATATTCTAATAATTACTGTAGATTATCGTAAATATTATAGTAATTACGGTAAATTACTGTAAATATTCTAATAGATAATTACTGTAAATTATCGTAAATATTTTTATAATTACGGTAAATTACCGTAAATATCTCAGTAATAATTGTAAATTACCGTAAATAATTCAATAATTACTGTCAATTACCGTAAATATTCAAGTAATTACGGTAAATTGCCGTAAATGGATCAGTACTTACGGTAAATTACTGCAAATATTCTAATAATTACATTAAATAATCGATCATTTTGTAATTACAGTAAATTACCGTAAATATTTTAGTAATTACGGTAAATTCTCGTCAATATTTCCAGAATTACGATAAATTACCGTAAATAATCTAATAATTAGGATAAATTACTGTAAATACATATTTTAACATTATTTGCTAGATAATTTTCATTTTGATCTTTTTTATTTGAATCTGAGCCATCGTTTTTGGCTTATTTCTATTGGCAGTTTGATTCAAATTTACTTTTTGCAACTTCGGAATGGTCTCGAGGTGTCACTCCCTTCTCTCTCTCTCCCCGTTCGACACGCCAAACGTATCGTTTGTCACTCGAACGTGTCCTTTTCGCGATTTTTCCGGAATTTAAAACTCTTATATTCTTGGTGTTTTGTAAACATCTCCATTTCGAAGATAAATTCACATACGGTTCCGAATCAAACCACCCCGAATTATTTTGAAAGATGGATTTTCTTCGGCAATCTCGAACCCGATCCCAGCTTTGTTATTCATTTGTTAGACAATGAAAGATGTACGAGCTACGAGCATGGCGTCGGTGCTTGAATAAAGGGGACTCAGATCACCGTTCAAAACAACGACTAAATCCGCATCCCGAAGCTTAAATCAATGGGAAAATGCGATAATGGCAAATACAAATACATTCGTCTAATCCTTTAATACGTATACATTTACATGTCCCGTTTTCCTCGTCCCGTCGTGTACCTCGACCAAAGCAAAATTCGCGCAGTTTCCACAATATCATCCCAAATTAATGTGATTATTGACCATAGTTATTCGTTAAACATTTATCGAAGCTTATAACTGGGTCATTTTCGAAACGCCGCGCCGTCCTTCGCATATGGTATCTTCCCGCTCTCGCTCGCGCGAATTCCTTCACTCCCCCCGAACGTGTCGGCTTCGTCGAAGGATTTCATTATTTCCATGATTTATTAACACCTATTATCGTAATACTACTCGTACAATTGCACTGTTCCCCCCTCCGAACCCGATCTTCGTCTACGGTGAAAATGACCACCGTTACAACGATGTTACAAAATGAGCTGCGACGAGTTTAAAAATAGATGATACAAAAAAAAAACAGTGCTCCATACTGGTTGATTAATGCTTCGACATTAGTCTTTCGCATCTAGTACACGAGATTAATTTCCATTCGTAATACGAGACGCACGTGTCGTGTAATAAAACTCCAATTTCACCGTGTAAATCAACCGTATCAAGAAATACCAAGGTCTGGGTACATATTATCCGATTATTTGTCTCTCCGGTTCTAAGCGTAAGAAATTTGGAAACAATGCTCAAATTTGGATGGTTCGGTTCGTGTTGTAGCAGCTCGCTTCGCGATACAGTATATCGAATCGAATTTCAAAAGATGAGAAACAAGACTCTTCTCAAAGAAAAAATTGGTGGAAAAATTTTTGAAAAATGTGGCATTTTGATTTTCCCTAAAAATCTCACTGCGTGATGAATCTTTAAATTTGAGAAATTTGAAAATTATGTCCCTAAACAAAACTTGCATTATGATTTTTCCTTGCCTTTCGTCTTTTGAAAAAAATATGTGCTTCAAATTGATAAATCCATACAAACCAATGAAATAAGGGGATGAAGATTGTTTTTTTTTTTTGCAATATTTAAACACTTAGAGAGTAACTGATGATTTTTCACATTAGATAACTTCAAATCGAAATCGAATTAATCAGTCAAAGAAATCTAAATTTGAATCAGTCAAAAATGTTAAAATTGACTGATAAAATAGAGAAAATCAGGTCACTGATAATCAGTCCAATTCCACTGATTCCCCCGTTGATCAGCGGCATTTGTTGGCGAATCAGTGAAAAATTATTGATTCAATCAGTGAATTTTCATTATTGAACCAGAAATTTTTTTTAACTGATTCCAACAGTGACTCAATTCTGTTAATTTAAATCAAGAAAATTTCCGGACTTTTTTCCAATTTTAATTTTAATTAAAATTTGTACTTTTTTGAAAATTACTCTCTTAATCTGAATCAGTCAAAATTAACTGATGAAATTGGCAGAATTATGTTACTGTAGAAATCAGTAAAAATTTACCAACTCAATCGGTGAATTTTCATTTTTGAATCAGTAATTTTTGCTTGTGTAATGAAATAAATCAGTAACACTTACCGATTCGACCAGTAAATTAAAATTTTCACTGATTCATTTTAGTAGTTGAACAAAACTTACGTATTCAAAAATGAAAATTCGCTAATTAAATCTGCAATTTTTCACCGATTAACAGTGTAATCGTTGACATTTCAATTCACTACCAATCAGTGGCATGATTCGGTCTCTTTCAATCAGTCAATCTTTAGATTTTGACTAATTCAAGATATGAATAAGAGAGTTGACAAAAAATCGGAAAAGTGAAATTCATGAGAAAATCAGTTGATAAAATCGCTGGTGAATCAAAGAAATTAAATTTAAAAAAAAAACAACAATGAAATTCGTGAACAAATTCACTGAACAAAAGATTCCTCTGGCCATAAGTGTTTTTGTACTAATTATCGAAAATTAGTGAGAATCAATCAAAATTGCAGAATAGAAGAAAATCAGTGAACAAATTTTCACTGAAAACACAAATCAGTAAGAAAAATCACAGGAAAATCGGTAAAATTTATAAATTTAGCAGAAAAATCAGTGAAACTATTTGAAAAATCTATAAAAACTCACTGAAAACCGTGAATTTTGCTGGTTCCTACTTCTTACTATGGTCCTACGTTGCAATTGTGACTGCTCATCAGCGAATTTTAACTGATTAAATTTCAAGAAAAACAAAAATATTAAATTTACAACTAAGCGGATATTGAGCCTCAATTTTTTTTTGTTCCTGCTATCATAGATTTCATTTTTTACAATTCAATGCAACATTTTTCAGAACTTTCAGCACGCAATGAAATATAGTCAAAGCTACAATTCGGAAAGAATAAAAAAATTGTTTGAAAAATCAATAACTATGAGAGTACAGTTCATGAATTTTTCAACAAACATCGACAATTGACCATTCATAATCGAACTTGATCGATTTTTTCAGTAAATTGCATGGCACTGATTTTTTCCAAGATTTGCTTCACTGATTTTCGTAGCATGGAACTTTTCACTAATTTTCGAATATTCATCAACATACTTTAGACTGATTAGTGAATGAGACAGTGCCCATAATTTTGATCACATCCAGAATTTCACTTCACAGAATCTTTCAACCTCTTCTCACAATCAAACAACTGAAAATTCAAGTCTTCAAACGTATATAATTGAATAAATACCACAATTGCCAACCTGTAAAGTGCCAACTCTTCCAAACACCCTTTTCTCTGGCTTTGTTTACTCGTCACAAGCACTCTCCCTCCAAAGCCACCCTCAACACCAAACCCGAACCTCTCAGCACGTGTATAACTACCGCCCATGAAATAATTAGCTGATTCGTATCGTGACGGGAAAAATTGCCAAGCTTCGAGTTCGATTAGCCGTTCGACGAAAGCTTCGAAAACTCGACTTGGAAAGCGACAGCGAGGAAAGAGGATAGATAAAAATGTGAAATCGCGGCGGCGAGGTGTGAGGTCACCACGTGTATGTGTAGTGTGTACCGTATATTGACGTGTCGAATGACCCAGCTGTGTAAATATTTCTGTAAATTTATTAACGAGTGTTATCTTTTTTCTCGCTGCCTCCTCCTGCCGCCATCCTGCCTCCTGCGCCACCGTTGGCGTCGGCATCGCCGTCCAATGCGCCTCCTGCAGTCGTACTTTACACGTACGAAATCGACGTGCACGAATCGCGAGTACTCTTTGTATGCGACGCAAATTAATTGATAATGAAAATGTCGCCGTACCCGGCGTTTTCTTTATTGTGCACATTTTACGTGTATACACGTACCACGTCGGTATGTTTGTTTCTTGGCGTTAAAATCCTCCTCATTCTTCATTGTATCGCCGCGCTCGTTCTCTTCACCTCTCGCTGGGTTGGCGTCTGCGTTGTTTTTCGTCGTCGCTCGTCGTATACTACGGAAATTAACGTGTTCTTTGAATAAACTTTATTTATAACGTTTTGCCCCTCTCATTCAAAGCCAAAATGATTTCACTAAAGCGTGAAAAAAATGGTGAAAATGACACAAACGACAAGTAGAGAAGCGGCGCGATGTTTTCTCGTAGTCGCAGTCAGTATTCGCATTTCGCTTGTTCTTTTCAAAACATAAACACACATACAATGTACAAATATACGTGCTCACTTAGGTATACCCCTTCGTCACGTATTATACCACGTTGACGTGTGGCCAGAATTTTCCTTCTCTGTATATTTTTTCGTAAAATATTCGCTTAATTAATTTTTTTACGCTTCTATTTAATTGGCGACGCGAGATATTTCATTACGGACGAATTGACGATACGACTCGAGTTTTACGAGCGTTTTTTTCAAGCGCGAATTTCTTTCTGTTTGAATAGCTAGCGAATATACGAGTAAATTATGAATCGAATAATTATACCAGCCATAGAAATCATTCTCAAAAGCTAAACTTTCGTCCTGACAAATTTTCTCGCCTTTGTGAACGACTAAAAAAGAGTTCTCTGAATGACAAAAATTATTCACAAAATACACTCAGTTTGAATGTGAAACTAATCAGGCAATGCCCAATTGCCCAAGCCATTTGAACTAAATAAATCATAAATCAAAAATTTAATCATGTACGAAAATCTAAAATTGAGAAAATTGAAAACTGTACTCAAAAAAACGATAACTGATGAATGCTAAAAAAACAAATGTTGAAGTTCAAAAACTGAACAGTCTAAAATTAAAAATTGAATATTCAAAGCGTAAAATTATTGTACGTTGAAAGTCAAATGTCTCAACTCCGAAAATGAAACTTCAAAGTTGAAGATAGAAAACTTGACGTCAAATGAAAAATCAAAAATTCAATAAGACCCCATTTTCGAATCGAAAATTGAAAAAATTCATTTCTGACCCTTTCTCTTTACAAATACGTGCTTCAAATTTGTAAAAAATGATAGAAAGAGGAGAAGAAAAGTTCGTAAAATTTCGGGAAAAACTCACACGTTTGGTTCCTCCAAACAGATCGGGCTCGAGCGAGTAAAGGCAAACATTTTTGCAGAGAAAAACAATCAAAAGCTAAAAAATTGGTCGTGTCAAAAAATGAAGAAAATCAAGTGCGATAATTTCAAAATCTTTCCAATATTTTGGCCTAAAATTGGTACATTTTTGTGGATCTATAAAATTGCTCAACAAAATCGTGCTTTATCCGAATTTTTGAGAACTTCAGTACTTACTATACCTGATGAACACCTTGAAATGAAGGTCGAAAGCAGAGTGTTGAAAGTCAAAGATTGAAAATCAGAAATTTTATTGAAAATTGTGGATTGAATGTCGAAAATTGAAAGCTGAATGAGTAAAAGATAACAATTGCCTGAAAATTCAAAATTCGAAAATACTTTCTAGTCAACAAACTCCAATTTCTGAAGGAAAACATCAAGTTCAAATAAGAGAATTTGAGAAAATGATGACTTTTCATCGAGAAAATTGAAAAGTATTCGCACTTCCAAGAGCTGGAAAATTTATAAATAATTGTCCTTTTTCAATAATGTGGACTATACTTCGTCTCTACAACTACTTAGCTCATTGTAGTATTTCATTTTTAGGATGCAGAACATGCAAACATCGAAAATATTGAAAAAATCATTCTTTTGAACGTGTCTGTTTTCTTTACTGACTAAATAATTCTCTGAAAAAATTAAATACCCAAGTAAACCATTCGCGAACGACTTCATCGATTCAACGAATCATTTGCCATTCGCAATAATAAAAATTTCATTTGAAATGAATCGATGAATCGTTTACAAATTGAACAGATTTTCTCCGAAATTCGAAACTACCAGCTTCGCGAAAGATTAGCTCAATTTTAGCACGCGATCAATAACACAACAACATTCAAGTTCGACGACACAGAGTGAAATTATTTTGCGGAAAATTCCGAAACTTGATACGTCATTTTTCACAGTTATGTAAACTCGATCCCAAATTAATTCTGCACCTCACTTGGCCAAATAAAGCGAATCGAACGGAAAATTCCCAATAGAAGTCCTTACTAATCTGCTACTATACATGCAATGATATTAAATTTCCTTTTTTGTTTCATTTTCTTGTTTACAGAGGAGCATTTTCAGTAGTTCGAAGATGTGTACAAAAAGCCACAGCTTTAGAATTCGCTGCCAAAATAATAAATACCAAGAAATTATCAGCTAGAGGTAAGCTTCATCGTTTATTTCATGTTTCACGAATATAATCTTCAATTTATTCTTCATTTACTGGTCAAGAAATACGAAAGTGATTTTTCTTATTTAGTCAAAACCAAATTGTTATTTTTTTTGTAATTATTGAAATCTCGTCTTTTCGTGTAACGTAGATCCTTTGTCGAGAATAATTTAGCATTTTCAAATTTCCATTCAATTAAACAAATTCTCAGAAACGTATTTTCTCATCGAAGGAAATTTTATCGATCATTTTTTTCAACATTCTAATTAAAAAATAATTTCTTCTGCAAATTTTCTCCTACGCAGGTCATTTCAAATTATATTCGGGTCTGTTCGCGCAAAGTTCGCTCTCCTTCTGCTTCTGCTGGCCTGTCAACCCTTTTGTATAAGCTTCTTTCGCAACTCTACGGAATAATATCGGTTTTATCACGCTACGAATTAAATTAGCGAAAACGTTGGTTCGTTGTCTCAGACACACACGTTAGAATTTTCCAACTTCGCAGTCTATTTCATCAAGTGTCACTTTTGTAATTTCATTATCCCAAATGAAGACAGTCTGCTTCGTTACACGGTTCTCGTGCGGTGTAATATCATTTTTGACTGATTTGATCATCTCGATAGGAAACGTACCAAAGGCTGCGCATTTTCGGGTACCTATATAGTACTACCCACCAACCTACGCCATTTTCGCAACGTAAGTACGTACCGTATCTTACGTTCTACCCTTTCTCTCCTCTTTCGACAACCAATTCAATCAACGCCGACGTAACGTCTTCAACGACATAATCAATCATGATCCTTCTCGTTGACTTTTTCTCTTCTAATTCGATTACTATCGCGTCTCAGCTTCGGTAGATACTTGATAAAACGAAATCAATTCGCGAAATTAATTTGAAAATTTCTCTTTCGTTTGCTCCAATTTGGGCTCAGACGAAGACGACGCTGATATCGATCACCAAAATTCAAGGCTTTCGGATTGAGAAACGTTTTATCTGCGATGTTCAATCGCAAGTTTTTCGAAACTTGGAAAAATTCGATACGACCAATTAAATTAGTCCTTGAAAAATGAATTCTGTGACTTAATTCCATCAAAGCAGTGGCAAGAAATCCTTAGTTTTACATATTTTTCAAGAATAGGTCATTATTCTTATAACATTTATGTACCTAATGACTTTGTAAAACTGGAAAAGTGTCAAAAAACTGAGCAATGCAGTAAAAATTGAGATTTCTTAAAAAATTGTGAACCATGCCTTTCTAAAAAGGAGTCCTTCAAAACTAAAACTACTAGTTGAACAATTTTTAAAAATCTTATGATTTTTCGAACATTGGAAGATTTTTTTAGAAACTTGGATGTCTTCTCCTACAGACCTAATTTTTTCCAAAACTGGAAACTTTTGAAAATTTTTTGTATAAAATAAAAGAATTTTTCCAAATACAGCCATTTTATAGAAATTTTGTGGAAACGGGTACATTTTTTTGGCCAGCTTTTCAGAAAAATTGGTCGAATTTTCAAGTTCAAAACTTGGCAAAATTTGCATCATGTTTTCAATGGACTGAATTTGAAATACTTCAGAATATATATATATATTTTTTTCATAACTCGATCAATTGTCATTCGAAAATAGAACTTTGAATTTTTCAAAAACTGAAACTTTAAAAAAAAAAGGAAAAAAATCCTCAAAACTATCAAACATTAAAAAAACTAAAAAAAAATGAACAAAGTTTTCAAAGTCAAAATTTCACAAATCAAAAAAATTCAAACATCCGATTCGTGACCACTTTGGTCTCTTAAAGAAGAGAGAGAAGGTACTAAAAAATTTCAACCACCCACCCACCCACCCACCCCCCAACACCATTTATCTACTCGTTTTGTGAAAGATTTAAGGATTTATACTACTTCAAACCTTAAAAAATGAGTACTCTCCGGAATTTCAAAATTTAATACAACATCTCATCAAAAATGAATTTGCTCTTCAGGGGATCGAGGTCGAGAATCCCCCCCCCCTCCCAATGAAATTTCATTTTCATTTTTCAATATTTCAGTTAACTGGATGGTACTGCAATGTCTGGTGGTTTTTTAGTGAAAATAGAAACTAAAAGTGACTCAAGATGGAAAAAGAAATCAAATGGCAAACTGACCAATCGGGCACACTGAAAAATAACCCACTTTGATTCGTACTCGAAACTGAAATTACGGCTGAAAAAAGGCCCCATCATTTGCTTCTCTTTCACCATACAAAAATATGTCGCATCTTACAAGACGCAGAATCATTCCTCAATCGTACCAAAATTTACTCGCGTCTAATGTATAAATAATATTTCTTTTTTTGCCGAGTCATTATGCTACGCTACGCTGTTCAAATTTATCCGCCACGAAACGCATTTGGTTGGTGGCTTTGTTTCGCGTTAAGTCTTAATGTAGACACAGCAGCTCGCGTTTTGCTTTGAATATTGATACACTCGCGATTTATTCGAATAACGCAAATCTTTCATAATAATTTCAACATTACACGTCTTCCACGTTCGCTTTTTGCGAGAGAAAAAGAGAAGACGGTACTCGGCACGACGCGCTTTGCATTTTCAAAAAATACACCATCCATCCGAAGGTTCGAATATAGAAGGAAAACTTATACCTAATAATGTTGCGTGTAACAACGACCCGACTCGTCTGGAAACGAAACAGCACAGCTTAACGAGAAGAAGGATTGGGGGTTGAAAAGCTCACATAGCCGGTATGCTTTTTACATATTTAACAAGGACGGGCTCGCGTATTTCTTGCATCGTGCGACGACCGCCGCGCCATCGAGTGCGGAAAAAATTTCGAGTAAAAAAAATAGCTGCTATTATGCGTTTAAAATTTATAAATCATCATTCGACGGCGAAGCGGTGCAGAGCGGAGCTTTGGTGTAGGGGCGGCCCAGCCTTCTCCTCGATTAGCATATATACCGACGTCGCTGGGAAAACGTATACCACGTGGAATTTACATCGTAATACAATTTCTACTCGCGTTCTCACTCCAACTTGTATAAAATAAACCGGGCAGCTCGAATGCTTCGTATCAAAATCCATTAAATTTAGCATCGTCGTACCGCTGCCATGCCATACCCCAACCGCTCCGTTCTTTCCATCTGCCTGTTCTGTTTAACATCAATTATACAATACGCCGCAGCTAGTTTTCGAATCCAATTACCAGAAGGCAATGATAAAAAATAAAATAAAATAAATAACACCGTCGAAGCATTACCCAAATTACATAAAACCGATAAAAAAAATTGTACTCGAAGGAAATATGTACGCTGGAGCTTTCTCATTCGTCGATTCGGTTTGATTCTATCTATTTTAATAAATTGATTCGGTTTCGGTCTGGGTCGCTGGGTTTACCCCATGTGCCTCCTATCGAGCTACTTATACAGCTACCTACACTTACCACACCTAAGTAGTACTTGGTATTTGAATATTTATCGAATTTTCATTAAGTATACTGACTGCGTGAGACGTACCAATAGTACATGTCTCGTGGGAATCAAGTCATGAAAGCTCTACAAGTTTGAAACCTTTTCGAGTGTTGAAATTCGCCCTTCGATATTTTGATACATTTGGACTATCGAAATCTAAAAAAAATCTACCCAAGGACAATTTCTCAGCGTGGATAATTTCAGAGACAGACCACTCTTCAAAAATTACTGTTTTCTAATACATCAAAATCTGAAAATGTGTCAACGTATTTACGAACGTTTTGGTCCTTCGACATCATACCGAACTTTCTTGATTAGATTTAAGAAAAGCGCCCACCTCAACTCTCGAATGACTTTTTTCAATTTCATGACCTCTTTTCAAAAATGTTTATTCTGTTTTCGAGTAGATACATAGAGGTTGAATAAAATTCCCAAGATGGTCAATCAAAATTTGTTAATTTTCCAATATTTCAACTCTTCAAATACTATTTCAATTCAGGGTGTTGATAATATCAGAATTTTTTTTGACCTTTCCAAGTTTTCCAGCAGACCTTTTACATTGATAATATTCATGAAGCATCGGAGGGGAGGAATAATTTTTCGTTACGTAGTTACAGTCAACGAACCGGAGGGAAGAAGTGTGGTCTCTTTGGCTTCGACTACAGCTCAGAGATTTTTGGTTCAAGATCCTCCAGTTTCGGCTCCGGGGCTTTTATAAAGTGCCTCCGGCTCCAGCTCCAAAAAATTGCTTGGAAGGATATCTCTTCGAAGGCTTTGTTCCGTATCTCTGGCTATCCCAGGGATCCGGAGGGAGCCCTCCCAATTGTTTTACAACCTTTAATTTTGGAATGATTCTAAACAGTTTTTACCACGATAAGACAGTGAAATCGACCATTGATCCAAGTCTGGTCGAAAGTGCTGCCAAATGTTATTTGGGACTTTGAAACGTTCCACCCAAATTTTTGACCCCGCTTCCACCTTTTCGGAATTATCATTCTTATGCTGAAAATTCAATCGACGATATTTTCAATAAGGTGGGAGGAGATTTTTAAAATTTTCACACATTGCAGTTATCACGTGAGTGTACCTATTATTGTAATTTTTAAAACAATTTTCTCATATTTTTGGAGGGGGTTGAAAATTTTAAATTCAAAAAATTCATTTTTTGAGGGGTAACATGTTTGGAATTTTTCTTTCTTTCAATATATATTCTTCCCACAAATTCCACGTTTCCAAAATAATTGCAACACGTTAAAAAAAAAAAAATTGGAAACCATATTGAGTTTGCGCCGATACGTCAGATTTCTCACGGTGCTCTCATGAAAAGTACGACGTTCACGGTCTTATGTTTTTTAGTGAACTTTTTACTGAACTGACGAACCAACAAAAAACCGTTAAATGAAAGAAAATTCGTTTCAGAGCACTAATTTGAAGAAGTGTAAAACGAAAGTAAAAAAACAAGTATAGGTAAAAAAATGTTTGCTCTGAGTCTCGGTTTTAATGCCAAAATTCTGATTCTAGATATCAAAATACATCGCCTCGCTCAGTCCTAGCTTCCAACGTTTGCTTTGGGGTGGGGAAGGGGTTCAAAAAAAACCGAATTTTTCTAAAGCAATAAGTAATACGAGCATTAGAAAAAAATGAATTTTTTTCTATTCTTTCCTAAATTCTGTCCAAAAAATCTCATTTTTTTGTGCTTTAATTGCTCACGAAAAAGTGGAAGGCCATGACAAAAGTTGTACACAATTAAATTTCCTATCGGATAGAAGTAGAACCAGTGAGATTTTTTTGGAAGGCACAGTTTTCAATAAATTTTGGAGTCAAACTATAGGTACATAAACATTAGTGGAGGTAATCAAGAAAAAGAAAGAAAATTTTCGTTTTATTTCTCCATTTTCTCCGCTAATATTCAACTTTACTTGAAAATATCTTGAAAACTATTTCCCAGAAAAACTTCACTCATTTTATCCGATAGGAAATTTAATTCTCTATAACTTTATACAAGGAGATTATGACTTTAGAACGCTTAATTTTCCCAGAAATTTCACTTTTTCGAGGGCAAGACATAAAAAATGAGATTTTTTTACAGAAATTTGGAAAGAATGAAGTGTGACTTCTTTTCTAAAAAAGATGAAGTTCGTGGGTTGCACCATTTTTTATAAGATTGAACAAAAAAAATTTCATTTTTTTTTCTAGTGCTCGTGCTTAATGCTCTGGAAAAATCAGATTTTTTGACCCTTTCACCCCTCAAAGCAACCATTGGACAAAAAAATTATTTTCCTCTTCATTAGTTATAAAAATGAAAGCAACCTAAATTTAACAATCGGAACCCAAACACCAAATCATGTCGACTTGTGTAATTAATGACAAATATGAGAAATTTCTCGCAGTAACACTTATACTCGAACCCATCACACGAGTCATCTGCATCTTTCATTCATAATTTTTCAAACAAATCTAATTTTAATTCAAAACATTGAAGTATGTATTTTGACACAGACTAGTCGTAATGGTAACCGGTTCAACGAATCCGCAGGCGTTCACAACCAGTTACGTAAACTTTACGTTTACACCGATCAAATAGTCACTTCAGTCGGCTAACCAACAACGCCTGCCAAATTAAACATAGGCAAAACTGTCGCCGACTTTTTCCACCCTACATGTCACGTTTGGCATTCGACAAAAAAAGGATTATAAAAATTTTTGCATACGATCAAAATTCAAGGCGCTGGCATCCATCGAAGTCACGTATCTTCTAAAATAATGAAGTTGAAAAAAATTTCGACATGATCTTATTTACATTACACATTAAATACTCGGTACGAAAGACGGTATTAAATTTCCGCCTTCGGGATGCTTTCGATATTCTCACACACTGAATGTACATACAGCTTCAATACAATGTACACGTAGCACGTACATGAGAATATACCCTGGCGGCGAAAAATTACACTATTCCTATATTAAACCATCGTATCCTATATAAGTACACGGCGTGGGTAGAGAAGAGATACAATACGTACATCTACATTCTACATACATACAGATACATTCGTAGCAGGTCACAAGTATCAACGTTATATTATGGTATTTTTATGTTCATCATTTCGCGACGAGAGAGTTCATCTCTGCTATAGGTAAACGTGTTTGAAATTTAATTACAATTTTCACGTCGGTATACGACGATGACTGCGAAATGAAAATTTTCTAAATAACGTCAATAAAACCATCTGCCTATCCGCGTCTCTCCCGCAACCCTTTCCATCGTCGACGATCTGCGCAAACTCCAAAAAATAGACCGCCAACGCGTGTCGAACTATCTGTCTCGTGCGATAATAACCTCCGTCGAGTAATAATAATCATACTTCGGTGTTTTTTTTTTTCACCCTCTATCAATAAACCACAAATTAAAACGACCAATTTTTTTCCTATACTCGTTCGCCCACCTACGGATACTGTCGCGTCCATAGTCGCCGAACCTTTACCTAATTCTATTTGATAAAACAATAAAATTAACGTGAATTCGGCAACTTTGCCAATTAAACGAATATCTTTAGATGTTCGTAGCAAGAGAAAAATTTCTTTTGAAAGCGGATCCGGTGGCGGAGGACGGTCGCGCCTCTTTGTACTTACACGCGGAACGGGAACAAACAAATCGAAACTCGCATGTAATTAACCCTCAGATACGTGCTATTCAAAAGACCGGTGCGGTACCGCCGGCTCCCCCTTTAAATACCAAACAATCTACAAGCAGAGGGTGAGAAAGAGAGAGAAAGACCGAGTTTAATTTTCTCTCAAAATATAGTTTACCATAACCGTTGTGCTGCTGGAAACCCTTCCCCTCCCTCAACCCATTTACGCCTTCGCGTATTTTTTTTTTGGAATAAGGATAACACATAAACGTTCGATTGATGATTCTAATGATGATTCAGTTCTTCACCATCACGTAGATGTTATCAAATTATCATTGATTTATGATTTTGAATTGATTTCAACTTTTCAAAGCTCGAATAAAAATTAAAAATTACAATAATTTGTAATATTTTATTTAAGGTGTTTTTAACTTAATTTTTAAAGTGGTCCAAGTCAGTAATATTGTATTAGAAGAGGAAAATATGAATGAAAATATGACGAATATACTCGAGTGCCTTTTAGAACTTGACTTTGAAACTTCATAAGCTGAGAAAATATTTTAAAAGAAAGCAGTTTTCATTTCTTTTAGAGACGTTTCTTTTTAGGTGATAATAGTACTTACAAATAATATCGATCAACTTTCAATGCTTCAACATTGAAAACATATTTGTGAAAAATAAATGAAAAGACAAGAGACAACTATGTAGTTACGTTCACTTCTTTACTAATTAGTTTTTAAGTGAAATTAGAACTTAAATAAAACCCCTGAAAACAATGGAAATATAATAATTGTATCGAGCTTGATTTTGAGTGATAACTGTGAAGTCATTGTTAAGGTCTTTGGACTTCGGACATGATACTTGCTAAGAAAAATGCACCAGATATTTGCGTAATTTTAATAATTATTCTTATATTTGTGTTTTAAAATTTAAAAATATTATAAATTGCTAAATAAAAAAAATGAAAATGAGAAAAGAAATAGTTATCAATGATAACATGAGATGATAACAGTGAGTGAACGGCTCGTTCAAACTATAAAGGATAAGTGAACGAATTTGTCCGTACACGATGTGTTATCCTTATTCCAAAAAAAAAATACGCTACGCCTTCATCGGTGTTCAGCAACCATTAAACGGTACACTACCAAATTGTTTACTCGCTTTAACGGCTACGATAATCGAACATCTTCCACATTACAAACCGTATTTAAATTAGGCTTTCGTAATTGTTATTCCGGCATTCTTTTCCAGGTCGCCGCAGCCTTAGCTTAATTCAGCGAATTTCATCTCGTCAAAAAACTATGCATATACGGGCTGATTCGTATAATTTCGCGGTTCCTTCCAGCAGGTGGATAGGCAACTCGAAATGAACGAGAATTGTGACGTCAATCGCGAAATTTCGACAGCCTGGTTCTATGTAGCGAGGAAAAGTTTGATGAATGGGCTGCTTATCGTTATAATTAAAAAAGCAAACGCCTTTTCGAGAAATTGATTAAAATGTACATAATTGTAATGAATGGTACTTCAATAGTTGACTAAACTCCTTCGGAATGAGTTTTGCTTTGGAAAGCTTTCACATCTCGGGCATGTTTCAATGATGATTTTTCTATCGAAATGATAGTGAATTTTTTGGGTGCATTTTGTTGAAAACCCAAATATTTCATCCTCTTTTTTTTCAATTTTCGAAATTGTCAAGTAATTTGACAGATTACAGAAAGTACGAGTACAACTTTCCCCCCAAAATTCTAACGAATTAAAGATGACTTCTCAGTTCCCATCAAAATCAGTGTAAAAAAATTTTCTCAAGGTCAACAAAAATTAGACAAAATTTGAAGATAAATCCCACTAAAAAACAATTATTTTATTTCTGTTCAATATTAAATTTAAAGCAGGGACTAAAAGGACCTTAAATTTCTGAATTTTCTTCAAAAATTTAACGATTTAACAAACAGTGTGGTTTTTGCCAACAACTCGTAACCTTTGTTGGATTTCTTTCCCAAATTCAGTTTTTCTGGGAGGAGGAGGATGGGGAAACGAAAATAGACAAATCTATTACATATAATACAATTTAGTTTTTGATGAAAATGATTCTCGCATTTGGTCCGGCCGGCCCTAGGATAATCATTCAAACGAGGCTTGAACTAAAAAAAAATATTGAAGTACCACATGAAAGAGTCACGGAGGAAAAAATTAACCAATTTTGTAATTTTCAATCAATATTTACTTACATCTGAACAGGTCGTTATTTCATTACGTCATTATTTCAAAATCACACCTTTACCTACTGAAAATAGCTTCAGACATCCATTACCGTATTCTTGTTTTCTCATAAACAGAGTTTTTTTTAAACCAGAATTCTAGAGCAGTGTGGCAGAAAAAACTGAAGGTCGACCGATGTTTTTAATAATAGGAACGCCTCCAACTCAAAAGCACCAATTTTTTTGAAAACTGAATCGCCAACGCGATGGTTTATTGTTCCTTGCTCTTCTGCTTTTAATAAAGTACAAAAAAAAAACATGAAATCGAAAAAAGAACAATACCAGAAAAACGAAAACGAGCGAAAAACGGGAGTAATTTAGTTCATTTTTTTTTCAAATGCTAAGAATCGGGAGAAAACGTTAAATAATTTTCTCATAAAATAAGCCTAAAATTAAATTTAAACGAAATTTAATAATTCGAGCTAAAAATCCTTACCAAGCAAGAGCCGAAGATGTGGAAGTAAATCAGGGAGACAGCCTTTGAAACATAATAATTCATTTCATCTTTTTCCTTTGAAGCCGAAAAAGAGTTGAAATAAAATTAAAATTCAAGCGACGAAATGAATCTACATAACACTGAAAGGCTGGACTACATAGAATAAGAAAAGATCAAACTTAGCTTCCATAAAAACTGTACCGGATTTAAGGTGATCGTTTAGCAACTTAAAAAAAAAAAAAAAAAAAAAATGTTGAAAAGGGTGGCTCAGGAGTTGTACCCAGTTTTTAAAACGATCAGATAAAATTTTCAAGCCTATTATTCAGCTTCCATTATTTGATCTAAAACTTCGACTACGCGTTCACAAAATAATAATTTTGCCAAAAATGAGCTGAATATGGATACCGTTGTCTAAAAATGACATTTTTTGAACGTTTTTGACCTTGATCTTTCCTTTTTCTAGAGATATTTAGAATAAGACACCATCTTCTCACAATTTTATTCTCACATTCTGCAAAAAAACCACTCCAAACATAAAAAGTCACAACTCGTATTCCACATGAAAGTGAAAGATTCACAACTGTTCTCATCCTCGATCCATTATGAGCTGAAAAAAAACCTGCTAGTACAATACAAATACTCCGACCAGGTCTTTAAAAAAAATAAGAGTTACCCAACTCATCTTTTACACGCTCAACTTGTGTATTTATTTTTCTAATGCAGACCCTCAGCGCCAAAGCTCCACCAAAAGTTACATCTAAGAAGCTTATAATTTTATCGAAACGACAATTCGTTGTAATCCTTAGACAATACCTTTGCGAAGAAAAACCCCACCTGACATGCCTTGAGAAGCTACCGGATGCGAAGAATTTGTTCCGCCGTATTCTCGTAATAAAAATTTTCCTCTTTTTTCGACTTTGCCTATATATCGCGCACCTCTCAACTTTTACTCGAGTTACAAAAAAAAAGAAACAAATTTTTTCATCTGTCTCTTTTGCGTTTATTTTATACAAAAAATTACTTCGTTTTCCTCTCTCGTATTATTATTTTTTCGGAATATCGTCGATTTGCATTTTTTTTCTCCTATATTCGCCACTTACGCTTAACGACTTTTCATCTCGCGTTTGTTTCATTTTTCATTTCGAGTATTATCATTATTCCTTTCCTTGAATTTATTTGGTTTAGAAGAAGGAGGGTAAAATTACGTGCAATATTTCATGACTACGTAATTATCTGTTCTTCTGGGCCGTATTTTCGTTTCTTTTTCGTCTTAATCGAATTTTTTTTGTCTCATCTATCCGTATAGTATTATGATGCTGCGTATACATATAACCGTGTTTACTATTTATATCGGACGTAGACTCGAATACACGCGCCAACATAAATTATCGTTGATAGTAGCCGCGAAAAAATTAACTTTACGATTCTTTGACCCGTACGAAAAATCTTACCGAACGATGCCAGCTTTCGTCAAATAAATTGGCGTCAGGTTCGAAATAAACGCGCTGAAAATGTTAATTTACTATTTAGTCCGAGCGGTATTTAGCTCTCTGGATATGAAATTCTTATACCGTGTTCCCAAAATAATATCTTTATTATTGTTTGAGAGCCCCCTCCTACGGTGGTATTAAGATTGATCCACGACACCGGATGCTCACCTTTTAGGGGACTCACAATTAGTTTCCCAAAAATTGGCGATGTGATGTAGGTAGATAAACACTTCAGGAACGAGGTTGCGAATTTTATGTTCGCCAGTCTTGGTGGGATGATAAAATCAACAATAAGAAAGATTTTCCAAACCAAAACGTAAAGGGTTTTAAATTAAAATTGAAAATTCCTACTCGAATTCTGTTCGTGCAAAATTAAAATTCTTTGGCTTTAGTTAAAGCCAAAAACACGAAAATAATGGTAATTTTTCTTATTTTTTTCTCCTTTCGGTATTCAAAGTTGAGTAAGTATTTCATGCAACTTTGTATCATTTTTCACCTTGAGGGCCGGTTTCTCATGGCGCGTCACAATTTCTACTCATTCAATAATCAAAATTCTCTTTTTAAATCAGTAATTTTTCACTGATTGGCAGTAAAATGCCACTTGTTAACAGGAGAACCAGTGGAATTTGACTGATCATCAGTGAGTTGATTTTTTCTATTTCATCAGTCAATTTTAATATTTTTGACTGATTAAAATTGAAAAGTATAATATCGGTACAAAAAATCTCCGAAAAATTAAATTTTCTAGGTTCAAAATGATAAAAAGACGGAGTCATATCAAGCAGAAGGCATGGAAAGCTGGTTCTTTTTCATAACGACAAAACTGAATTTCTAATCGAAAAAAATAGGCTAGAGTTTGAAAATTTTTCAAAGAGAAACGAAAGAAACGTTCATTTTGAGTAGGAAGAATATGGAACATTGCATTTAAGAATGGGAAAATCAAAGGAAATTTTCTTTTCTGCCGAAAATGTTCGATTTTTTGGACCTCCAGTGACCCAACATTGGAATACCCACTTTCTAAATTTGTATAATGAAAATGAAAATTCAATAATGAAAATTCACTGATTGAAATCAGTAGATAAATTTTGACTGACTGTAATCGGTCAATTAATTTTTACTGATTCAATTGGTGAAATTTCACTAATTGAATCGGTAATTTTTCACTGATCGGCAGTAAAATTTCGCCGATTAACTAAGAATCAGTGGAATTTGGCTGATTATCAGTGACTTGATTTCCTCCATTTCATCAGTCAATTTCGGTATTTTTGACTGATTCAAATTAGGAGAGTAAAAAAAGGTTAAATTTTCAACTTCTGTGACATGCTTTAAAAATTTTGTTTCCCTTTTTGAATCCTGTTATGCAATTACCTATTCATTTTTTTTCCTCACCAGAAATGATTCCCAAACACCTCAAAATTTCACATTCAGCCACCGAGTTACCCTCACGCAAGAAATTCCAGCTGCATATTTTCGTTATTTACTTTGTAAAATAATACCTACGCAGTCTTTAATTACCTTTCGCACGCTCTTCGCTGAGAAACGCTGCTTAATAATACCATTCTGTTCGGTCGACTACACTTCATCCAACAGCCTTAAGGAAATTTACTCATAAACGACTGCGTCTTCCAAAAACAGGCGAATATAAATTAAACAGCCCATACTAAAATACAGATAAACTACATGGCCGAGAAAAAAAAAACCCTTACCGGGATAATTCCGCGTCGAATAAACTTTCGCTTCATTAAAATTTCAAATGAAATTCAAAACGAATAATAACTTGGACTATTTTCGGCAAATGCCACCACCGAGCGCCTTCGTCGGTTCCCAAAACTCCTTCTCTTTTATAAATATCGACTTTAATTAAACCATCTGCTCATTCCTCCTTGATTATAAATTTTAATGAAAGGATATTTTCGTTTACCAAGTATATGAAAAATTCATATTTCTCGTCGATTTATAGTCTAAAATAGCCCAAGTACTAAGCAATAAGTTAGAAATACCTTTAATTGAATCCAAGTTTTTCTTTTTTTTACTAATGCGAATTGTTTCGTTTCTATGTTTACAGATTTTCAGAAACTCGAACGCGAAGCTCGTATTTGTAGAAAGTTACAGCATCCGAATATAGGTAAGTTGAAAACCACTGCTCATAATACACGTCGTCCTCGTCACATCCTGCGGCCAAGCTAACCCTCTTTTACAGCATAAAACTCTCTACTGTTCAGCTCGTCGAATTTTACCTACATACTTATAGTTAGCTGACTACATAATCGCGCAATATTATACCGAGTTTCGAAATATACCTACAGTAGTATATCTAGAATTTAACTAAACCTTATATCGGGGATTTAGTTCTCTCTAAAACTCGACCCAACTTTAGGGTATTTGCACGTAAATCAATAACAAGATCGCAATCTCTATTCGTATGAAAATTAATTGGCTTTTGCATGTCAAAATACCTCTCATACATATGTACAATACATCGGACATTTTTTTCGCTTTGCTCTTTGTCTTTCCTTCCGTGCCGCACTTTCGACGTTAAATTAGCTATACGTCGATTACGGTCGACAACGAATAATTTCGTGCTGCCTTTTCCTACAATAAACTCCCCGTCTGCAAGTTTTACCCATCAAACTTTTTATACCCAGCGATTGCCGAACTCTTTACGGGGGTTATATCGTTGCGTTGTGCTCAGCGAATAAAGATAACAACGCAAAAGTTATTCCAAAGTTGCTGGATCAATCATTCTGACAGTCTACTATCAACCAATTCGTAAAACAGGCGTAAAATTTTCACCATATGAAATCAAACTGACAACACAAGCTATCTCTATAATTACTGGGAATTTTTTCGGCGTAATTTACAAACCGATCGATTCGGAATAATTTCGTTGAAAAATCATTTATGGCTTTCGAGATGATGGCTAATATAATACTATTCAAAATAAAAGCTTCTTAAGAAGAGAAAATAAATCGAGATGGGAAAATGTCTGGAGAAATTCCAGTAAAAACTGTGTTATAAAAATTCACCAAGGGCTACGAAAATGAAAAATGAAAATCATTCATGTGAAATTGACCAAAAATGACGATATTACCTACTTTAATTTTTCATTTTCATATCAAAAAAAAAAAAAAAAGGAAATAAATAAAGCAGCAATGGACTGAAAATTCGCAAATACCCAAGGTGAGGACTTTAAACGCAATTGATTGGCCGATAGCATCTTTTGTGGCATTAGAAGGATTCTAAAGCAATGACAACTTTTACAGCAGGGATTATTCCAAGAAAATTATGGAACTACCGGAATTTAAACTTCGAATTTTAAAAAATTATAATGACAATTTTTCGTGAAAATATCCAGTTAGAGAAGGAGAAATTATTGTTGAATCAATTGAAGACCATTCGTAGTGGCATAGTGAGCATTTTTTTGGGAAGGGTACAGAGTGGTATGGTGACTGGGAATACTAAAAGGATTTCTGAGGGAGGGAGAAAAAGGGAACCTTCTATTGCAATATTGTCTCAAATACCTACACTTAGTTCAAATATGTAATTATGATTTTGTTTGGAATCGAGTTGAAGGAAATTTGAAAAAATCAAAGTTGGAAAAAAATTCACATTAAGTAGGAAAAATATAGTACATATGTATTACAAATTTTTCCAACTTCGATTTCCAATGTTTTTTCAACTGACTGCATGAAATTTTCCCAGTGATTTTCAAAGCATTAAAACGAAGAAAAAACTTCCTTGGGCATTGAAAATCCAATTTCATGTAGGTAGTTGAAAAAAATTGAAGAAATTGAAAAAATTTGTAATGCAATATTTTTTCTACTTACTGTGAATTTTCTCCCAACTTTGATTTTTTCAAATTTCCTCCAGGAACTCAATTCCGATTATTTGAAATAATTTTCTCTTTTTTTTTTTCAATTTTTCAATTTTTAAAGAAAATTTTAATTTCATATTTTTCAAGATTTCTTCCAACACTCAACTCCATTCTAAAAAATTTTCAATTTAAATTAAAGAAACTGGAAAGATTTAGAATTGAAAAATTTGTACTTGGAATAAATTTATACGTCGATCGTCGAAATCTTAGAAGCTAGTCCATTACCAAGCAATTTTGGAGCTGCCGACGTAAATTTTTGGAACTACTTAAACTAGCTGGAACTAAATTGCAGCAAAATTTTTCCAATACAATTCAGAATTCATTTTTAAACTTAGGTACATAAATTTTGAACAAGTTTTTTCGCAGAGGTTGGGAACTCTACGATGTTTTGGTTCCAGCGTTTTAGTGGCTCTAAAGGAAAAAAGGGAAAGTCAACTTTGATATCAAGTACATATCACAAAACTGGTCCAATTTAGAGCCATTTTGGCGTGTGCAGTTGAAAAAAGGATTGAAAAGAGACTCAAAATTGTTCATATTTTTTTTTCAAATATCAAAATTCAAAAATTAGCTAATATTGACGAAAAACTCAATTCTCAGTACCACATCAATGTTCAAAATCTGCAAAATATCCAGTGAACATATGAATTTTCAGAATAATATTTAAACATATGGTAAAATTTGTTACCAAGTCTTGACCCAAAGGATAGCAAAGTCAAAAACATTGCGATCCCAGCAAAAAAATTAATCCTTTGAAAAACAGTAACCAAACTAAGATTTGAAGACGAAAATGTTTAAAAATCAGTCATTAGTTATGACTCCAAGAATACTTCAAAAATTTTATACTTACGATTTTATTTCTCTAGATCATATTTTTGAGAGGCGATTCAAATTAAGGGAGTCATTTCAATTTTTTTTGATGGGAATTATTACGATTTCACAAACGACCTGTCACTCGAATATTCTCATTTTTTCATCTTTCGAGTCAATTCAAGCTCTCGAGGAAAACCACAGGGTGAGGGCGAAAGTTCAAAAACCAAGTTCTTATCCGCACCAATTTTGGAGACCGTGCCCCCAAAAAATCCAAGATCCCATCACGATAATTGTACACATATTCAAATCCATTGCCATAGGTAAGTACCTATGTACTTACCTAATGTATTCACAAAAATTTTCGGAATTTTTCAATCACATCAAACTTGAATTTTTATGTACCTCCAAAAATTAGAGCTGTTCGCTCAAAAAAATTCAACTTTGACTTTGGAAAAATTTATACAAATGATTCCGAGTCTCCCTCCAACTCTCTTTCCAAATACTCACGCCTAATTGCCAAGGCCTATTTTAAGGCGCAGCTCCGCACATTTTGCGAAGTTCCAAAAGCTTGACACGCAGTTCCAAAACGAAAAATGTGCAGTTCCGATTTTTTTGAATTTTTCATTTCAATATATTCAAATCCTACAAAAGTGACTTTTTTTGCATCCTGAACATATTTATTTAATGATAATTTTAACCAATTTTATGATATTTTTCCCCTTAAAACGTTAAAACTTGCCTTATTTTCGATTTTCTAGAATAAATTTTTCCAACAGCTTTGGCCTCGCTACGCTCGGCATTTTCATATTCCTCCTCTTCAATTGCTTTACAGTAAAAGTGACCGAATTTTTATTCCTTAAAACACTATACCTTAATGTATTTTTGAAATTTAATCGTCATTCTCATTAGTCCCAAAATTTTCTTTTCTCGTTTCATTTGGAACAAACAGTGGCTTCAGAAAGTGGGGTTAAAGTAGTACATTGTACCCCCTCCCTCCAGCTTCCAAAAAACATCAGAAAGGCATTTCCAAAGCATTAAAACATGAGAAAAAATGATTTTTTTTAGACATTAAAAAATCAATTTTTCCAAAGCTTCGCCCTCGCTTCGCTCGGGCATAAATTAAATCAAAATTACATGCATTATTTGAAGTGACAGCGCGGAAAAAAGCCTCTTTCATGCTCTCCCCCCCAAAAATGCTTCTGGTATTTCAAGTCTTGGTCCACATTTTATATTCTCTCCCCAAAAAAAGCTTCCAAAGCTGCTAGGAACAAACAAAAAAGAGAGAACATGATTTAAAAATGTAGTTTGGTTCGTCAAATTTGTGCTATTCACCCCCCCCCCCTCAAGAAAAGTCAGTCCGTTTTGTTCAGGAGGGGAGAAGTGGTAAAATGTGCTCACATGCGCAGTTCCAAATTTTCCTTAAAATAGGCCCTGCTAATTGCTCCTCGTATCATCAATATTGTGATACAAGAGATTGAAGTTGAGCATTCATGAAAAATCGCAGAGGCAAAAAAGCGTTTATAATTTTTCATCACAGCTTCCAAAGGGAATTGAAACGTAAAACAAATACTGAGGGTATTTCCAGCCAAATCTCAAGATCTACATTCAAAAGTAGTCGGAAGGTTGAATCGAAATGGAATAGGTAACCCATCTCTTGACTGGCAAATACAAAATCCGCAACGTAGGTTAGGTACATATACCTAATTAGAGGTCTGCGCCGTCGAAAAAATTCACCGCCGCCGCCAATTTTTTTAATTTTTGGCCGCCGCCGCCATAGAATGAATTTATCGGCGGCATCTCGGCGAAAGGGTAATTTTCCCCTCAAAAAAGGCAAAAAACCTCGAAAAATATTTTTAAAAATGGCTTTTTTTCATTTTTCGGAATGTAATTTAAAAAAAAATCGCCCTCGCTTCGCTCGGGCATCATTTTAATTTTACTTTTTAAAATTACATCATCTTACGATTTTTTTAAAGCCAATTTTAAAGGGAAAAAACAATGACGCCGCCGAAATCGCCGCCACCAGATTCACTCGATGGCGCGCCGGCAACGCCGCCGCCGCCGAAGATTTTGGAAACCTCGCCCCGCCGCTGATTTTGTCGCGGCGCAGACCTCTACATATAACATCCCCGTTCAGAATATTTTACTTGTTTGAAATTTTCCAAAATTTTCAGCACCTTGACCAAACCCGAACCCTCATTCGCGTATCACGTCCTACATACCTCGTACAACCACTGATCCGAGCAAAATGAAGTTATCTGTAGGATTCGGCTGCTGCCACGGTAGAATTTTGTTAAACTATCGGATATTTTAACGATGGATACTATGCCTAGACCTACCTAAGCCTATATTTGGCGATATTTAATATTTGTAATTAAATCGCGTTCTCGTATATGGTAACGATTAATTTGTAAAACTTTTCACGTATTTTACGGTTAAGCTTTGTAGGCTATCTTGTATTGGCATCGCTGGAGGCCGGATGAAAATTAAATTTTACCCGAATAGCCGGCTATGTCGATGAAATTCATAATTTCCAAGCTCAACTTACAAAATTCAATAAAAATTTACGCGTTTCCCATTATACTACAGCTACAACGATAGATATAATTGGGAGCTACGGGTTACGCCTATATATACCACCCAAGTACTGCGAGCTTTTTAACAAATCTAACGAATTAAAAATGAACAAAAGTTTTTACGTGCAATTAGAACGTTTGAAAAATTCTATTTTAATGTCAAGGTTGAGTTTTCGTAAAGCCGTAGGGAGATCCGCGAGTTTCCAATTTCAATATTCATATACATTTATATTACTCGGGTACATGAGAAAACAAAATAAATAATATGAAAAGGTTTAGACCCGCGTATGTACATGTAGAGAGTTGCTTAAAATTAGTTAAATATTACCATCATTCGGTAACCTTTGATTTGGCACGACTTGTACAAACTTTTGTCATTACGAATAACTGTTTAAATACGAACTTTTATGGGATAAGTAAATGAAACTACGAGGCAGTTAGAAGTAAATTTTAGGAAAAAAAGCTTTTCCAACCAACAAAATTAAATTCCATTCGGTTATTTGTTGCGCTATAAAAAAAATTACGGCAAACTTTACCAACGTATAAGTGTATAAAACGTCAAAAAGCACTTTGTTTTAAAAGTTATGTATTTGAACGGATACACTTTTTAAAAATGAATTGCCAAATGAAATCCGACTTCAAGTTATACCCCTGACTTATACCCAGGTATTATGTTGTTATTTTAATAACGTCGCCGGTGTTTGGTATTGTTTTTTTTCAGTCAGACTACATGACAGCATACAAGAAGAAAACTTTCATTATTTGGTGTTTGATTTGTAAGTTTAACGTTAAAACGTTATCGTATTTCATAAGCTATCGCCATAATACAATTATTCGTTTAGACTTACCGACTTATTGCGATGGATTCTTTGATTGTCGAACTCGATGACAGATGCACATTGTTTCGAATATTCTTCCAGTTCAACGCAAAGAAAAAAAGAAAAGTGTATAACACATTAACAAACACTCGTACAGATTATAGAACAAATTGCTGAACGTAAATTAACAAGGAATATCAAATTCAAACAATCAAAGTAATTAATTACTAATAATTTAACACCATTCTGAATCGCGCACCAACCGAACCAAAATAGCTAACTACGTAAGTTTTACTAAAAAAAATGGCGTGAAAACTTCTAAATTCACAAAATTGAAGAAAAATTAACGTGTTGTACTTGCATTGTTGCCATGCATTGTTGCAACTTGCAAGATTCAATCAGAGTAACCAGATGATGAAAAATAATTTTCCTTAAAAATATTTTGTTCTGCATTCAACACAATTATTCTTCTTTGATTGTATTTCATTTTTAAATGCTTTTTTTAATTCAACTTTTCTTATTTATTTAATAATTTGCAATTTTTTCATCAATCGAATGACAAGAATTTCAAAAAAAGAAATAACTTTGTTTTTGTTCAATTAAAGTGATAATTTTTCAATTAATTGGTACCAGTTGGCAATTCTGAACCACCCCTACTTTTTCACCATGTTGCCAGATTTTTTAAGATCAAAATCAAACGTGACCAATGAACGTGAGCATAAAAAAATTTTAAAAACGTGACAAGCATGAAATCACGTAATCGAAACTCGAAACCGAAATTTTTCATTTTTTTTTATCATCACTAATCAATCACTTATCAGTTATCAATCAATCGAATTTTTCTTAGTTTTCAAATAATTCAAAATTATAATAATTATTTCACAAGATTATAGTGATTCCAGCTGTTTTTCCTGTCAAGTATTCGACAATTTGCGCAGAACGCAAAGGCCATCGCAATCAGTGTTCTAATTTCCCATCTTTTACGAGTACTTTTAACCGTATCTGGTTTTTGGTATGTTTTACTTTCTTTCATTGAAATATTTTCATTTACAGAGTCACCGGAGGAGAATTATTCGAAGACATAGTAGCTAGAGAATTCTATAGTGAGGCAGATGCTTCCCACTGTATACAGCAAATTCTTGAGAGTGTAAATCACTGTCATCAGAATGGCGTCGTACACAGAGACTTGAAAGTAAATCAATTTTCCTTTAATTTGTTAACATTTTTAGTACATCGTAAATGATTTCAACGCGAGTTCAAACCGAAGATCTGCTGAGAAGCCGAAGTCAATAACGAATTTATTGCTAAAGAATTAATTAAACGGAATCGTTTGAGAAAAGTAAACCGGTATATTATATCAACGAATTCTTTCGCGAGTATCGTACTGTCTCGTATTTTCGTGCGACATATACCATACATTATTAATGGGTTTGTTCACGAAGTAGGAAAAAGCATAATATAGCGCTCACTATTAGATGACTAACCGTCCTTGACGTGAGAATGTGCCAAGAACGGATTCACTTTTTAAATTATCTAGTAATTTCACTTTCAGTAGGTATCTTTAACCGTTTAAAACGAACCGTTATTTTTGAAAATCAATTTTCTATCGCAAGCGCACATTTATTTATTTATTTCGAAATTGAAAACAAAAATGATGAAGGATTTGCTCGCGTTTTATTTTTTTCTTTGTATACGTTCGTATACCACGAACGCAAACAAATACAAAAAACACCTCGATGAAATTACTACTCTGCAAATTTTAAACGACGAAGAACAAGCTTTGTGAACAAGAGTACGATAAGTCTCTGGTGAAAAGCCTCATTTTAACAAAACAATGAACTCGTACTTCTGGTATTATGTTTGTTTCTTTGTTAGTATTTCGAAGCTTTGTGCCTTTTTAAAATCACCATGTTACAAAATACATTATGCTACCAAAATGCAATCACCTCTTACCGTTTAACCGTGTCATTTTCTTTTTCCAGCCTGAAAATTTATTACTGGCGAGTAAAGCTAAAGGAGCTGCCGTTAAATTAGCCGATTTTGGTCTCGCTATCGAAGTACAGGGTGAACAACAAGCGTGGTTTGGTAATTACTCTTATTTAATAAATGTTTAATCGTTACGAAATACGTAAATTATAATTCGATAATCGTCTTTTAAAGGATTTGCTGGAACTCCTGGTTACCTTTCGCCTGAAGTATTGAAAAAAGAGCCCTATGGAAAACCCGTAGATATTTGGGCTTGTGGTGGGTTTCAATTAGTCGTCGATTTTACCAGTCGATGGTTTGTTTCCTAATTAAACTTTTCGTCGTTGGTTTTTCAGGCGTAATTTTATACATTTTACTAGTTGGTTACCCGCCATTTTGGGACGAAGATCAGCATAGATTATATGCTCAAATTAAAGCTGGCGCTTACGATGTAAGATTTTCACGTATTTGTAGCTCTGTTGAATCTCACGCAGGCAATTCTTTATTTCAAAATTCGTAGTATTTTTGCATATTTGTCGTACTTACGGCGAATTTCTCGAGTTTGTTGAATATGTTCATTAACCTTTTATTTTATTTTTTTGATGGACTATATTTTATATTAATTTATATCACGAAAGGGTTTTCCGAATTAATTCCGAGTCAATTTTTTCAGTATCCTTCTCCAGAATGGGATACCGTAACACCAGAAGCGAAAAATTTAATCAATCAAATGTTAACCGTTAATCCGTCGAAACGTATTACCGCATTCGAAGCTTTAAAACACCCATGGATCTGCGTAATTATTTTCACTTAAACGTGACCGTCTTGTTGATCAGTTCGTATTTTTAATCCTTTGCTTTCCTCTCATTTCAGCAACGTGAACGTGTTGCCTCTGTGGTACACAGACAAGAGACAGTGGATTGCTTGAAGAAATTCAATGCTAGGCGTAAATTAAAGGTGAGCTAAAGATTTGCTCTTATTTACAGTTCCGTACTGCTGAAAATCCCGAACGTGACGTGATAAATGATTACATAGGTATACAGCTCGCGAGATTAAAAGAGATCGTAAACAATACTTAGCGAGAAAAAAGTCATTCTATTCGAGTGACAAGTTTAAAAGCTGTATTTGATACATGGTCTAGAAACACAAAACGCGCTCGTAATTTCAAATCGAATCTTACCAAAAGTGAAATATTTTTACTCCGTTGAACTATGAACATTGATAAACTTTTTTTCCGTCTATTTTCAAAGTAATCTGGGCTTTGTGTGGGTTTGCGCTTGGACTCGTTTTGAAGATTTCTTTTACATTAAAATCATAAGCAAAAATACTAAAACTGAAATGAGGAGAAGAAAAAATTTGACTGAAATCATTTTTCGCCCATTTCAATCGGAAATTCGAAAATGGCTGTAGGAAAATAGGTTAGAGCTGAAAATCTTCAAAATTATTGATTCATTTATAACAATTTTTTTTAATCTCAACCCAGAACTTCAAAGGTGCTTTTTCAAGTATCCAAAATTTCTCAACCTTGGAGAAGACTTGAGCGAAAAACTGTGTTTTTTTTTTCAAAATTGAATAATTTTGAGTCCATCCCAATTTAAAATTCGTAAGTTGAACTAAAATGTTTAAAAAAAAGTCTGAATTTTCTTTTTAAAAAAAAGCATTCTTGTTCAATGTTCTCAAGGACATGGATGCCAGAAAATCAAAAAAATGTAAAATTCACCCAAGTCCTCCTCTTATCCCTCTCTCTCCTTTATTAATGTAAGGCACATGAATCAAACATTCTACGATTATATTAGTATTGGGGTGTATTTGATGAATTATTACTTTTGAAATAATAATGTCGGTAAATATTGACTGGATTGCGACAACAAAATTATCCTAACGACGTTAAATTTTTTACGATGTTCGCCTTTGAAATCTATATTCCAAATTTGAATCTTGAATCACACATCTTGTCCCATTCATTTTTAAATTCCTTTCAAGGCCCAAACAAATCCAATAAATAATAATTTCGGTTGAATTGGAACATAGAAAATTTTCTCTCTGAAGCAAAAAAATTGAATTACGACTCGAAAAATGGAACGTAAATTTTACAGAGACACGTTTCGTTCAACTCTAGCTGTAAATTTCACCTTCCTCACTCTCTCCGGCTCGAAAAATCGTTCGCCTATTAAACATAATAACTACCCTGCTCCAAAACGTCGTATTAGACTTTTATTTCTGCATAAAAAATGAGCCCGCGCGGGGATCTGAAACTTTATTTATACCATAAAGGAACCCAGGTATATGTAGGCACATCAAATACCCAGGTACCATAAACGGTTCATTTTATTAAGTGATTTTCGAAGGTGAAGTCGTATATGTAGGCGCATTCCGTACTATCGCGTACCTATGCAACATCGACGAGGTTTTTTTTCCCCAGCCCGAAGAATTTTAAATTTAAAGCTCGACGAATGGCTTATATGTACATTTTATTCGAGAAATATCATCGTATCGCACGTTGTTTATGCGGTGTGACTGTTTCCAAGGCAATTGTTTATCGTGTGCTCTTCTTTAATTACAGGGCGCTATTTTGACAACGATGTTAGCAACCAGAAATTTCTCCAGTAAGTATGATGTACCTGGTAAGTATCTCTGGAAAGCCAATTTTTGTTCAACTAGATTTTTGATGGAGAGTTTGTAGGTAGAACGGCTTTGTTACCTATGTAGTTTGAGTTGTTGGAAAAAACAATTTTTCTCGAAAAAAAAAAAATACCTATCATGAAAAAAGATTGCAAAATTTGTATGTGGTTTGAAATGAAAAAATACGTAGAATTCGACAAAAAATTGAGTAGTTTGATGGCTAGTTTGAACACTTTACCAGTTGTACAAATCCCACTGTTTAAAATTTAACTCCTTTTTGTACGGTTACCATATAAAAGTATTGTTTATTCAGGTCGTAGCATAATGACGAAAAAAGGTGATGGATCTCACGTTAAAGAGTCTACAGACAGCAGTAACACCACGTTAGATGATGATGATGTCAAAGGTTAATATGCTTCCTTGTTCTTTTTTTTCTTTTTCTTTTTTTTTCTTAACCACTTACGCTTTATTTCATTTTGACGGCCTGGCACGATTTTCATCGCAAAGATCTGCGGAAAGTAACCCGTTAACGTATTAGTAGGGTCATCAGAAGGCATTTTACCGGCCAAAAGGTAGCTGAGGTGTGATGGATAGAAGAAATTATCGAATAATTGATACCTTTATTTTTATCCTTTTAGAAGGTATCAATTTTAACAAGGTGTTTTTCCTCGTTGAATAGAAAAACGAATTATGGAAAATTAGCTTCTCCTTTTACCATCATTTTTTTTCTCTCGTATTCCGAAACATCAAAGAGTTGGTACCTATATCAAAGATTCAGTAGTCTTTGTTTCTCCCGTAGCCTTTGGTGTTCTAAATAAGTATACTCCGTAATAAAGGCGTTTTCTGTAATGTAACCATGTTGGTGTTACATCGATTAAAGTCTAGGTACCTATATTAACGCAGTAAAACCACATTTTAACGTCCTGCTTTTGACACATTCCTCCGTATATCTCGTTTGAAATTCCTTCAAAACCGCAAACGTATTTTCCACGTTCAATTATACCGTCTCGATGTATGATTTTGCATTGTAATAAGCTTTATTTTTGGTTTTGGAAATTCGTTGAACCCGTAATTTTCACCATCACCTGATGTTTTTCCATCACATTTTTTATTATAAATTCAGATTAACCTTACTTCGATTGATGTATCGTGATTGACGATTTATCAACATCGTTGTTATTTAGTTTAAGTTTTTTTTTCTTTTTTTTGGTTTTGATTTTGTTTTTGTTTTTTTTTGAAAAACTGATTTTTATTGTTTTATTATTTTTCTTGCCAATATAACGTTCGAAAATAACATTGCGTTTTCTTTCCTCTCGTTACTTTTTTTCTCTCTCTGGATAATTAACCTTTATTTAATTTCGTTTTCCTGGGTTTTTCTTCAAACGTTATTATGAGGTTTTACTGTATTTTATTTACTGTACCATCAGAAGGCCTTACCGTAGTAAATTAGATGTCCGTTTTTAATTAAAGATGCGGATGAAAAACGCGAAATGATTTTTCGTGGTAACGCAATGAACTCGAGATGAAGGAAAATTACCTACTGTTTCGATTAATTTACTTCTTTTTCTCCCCTCCGCTTCTTGTTAGCTGTATTGCCGTTTGAAATATGCCGGCGTTTTAGCACACGCAATTTATTTGAATTATTTTTCAATTATTTCGTTTGTCTTGGAAGCCTTTTACGAACGTACGTCTTTCGTCTAGGTGTATTATTTTTTCCAAGTTTTTGAACGAGTTCTGTATTGGCTTCTGATTTATTACTCGTGTTTATAATGATGATTTATCGACGGAGCTTATTTTTTAACGGTAGATCGCAGGTTGAGCTTTGAGGAATGTAAAAGGAATCGATGTTGGTGTACTTAGGGTGCTTCAGCGTTCACTTGAGCTTTTGGCTGATCAGCCGAGTAATTTTTTGTTGGGTATTGCCTTTTATTAAGTTGTTTTTATGATTCGGTGCTATTTTTTGATCAAGTTTTTCTTTTCTATAGTCAATTTTTAATGCTCGCGATTGAACTGTTTGTTTCTGCGACAAATTTATTTATCGTGGAGAGGTTTTTTTGGTCCGAATTAAGTAATTTCTTAAAGGTTTTTATTTCGAACTTTGGAGTTATAAAGTCAAATTTCAACGATTATAGAAAACAACGAAAAATCGATTCTCCTGAAAAGAAAGGGGGGAGGGAGATTGGCTCGGCTCAGAACTATGAAAAAATTCAAAAGTGGATCTCAAAGTACTTTTTTTTCTGAATTCAGTTCCTGAAGTAATTTTTTACCAAAACTATAAAAATGGCCCGACGATTTGATGTGGAATTGTGGAGTGAAAGGGGATGGAAAACGGCAAATCAACGTTCTTTGATTGAAATAATTCGAAAGAGAGGCACAGAAAATCGAAAATTTTCAACTGATGTGCAATTTTTTGGAGTTTTTCCTATTCAATTATCTGATTTTCTCCATTTTTAAAGCTCGAACACAAATTTTTTTCAAAAATGAGTATTACGATGATAAAAATTCTCAGTTGCGCTATTTTTTCGATTAAAAATGAAATTTTTTTATTCAAAGGGAGAATTTCCTTCTTGCTTTTTAATTTTTTTTTGCCTATGTGGTCATATGCCAGCAATAAAATGACAAAATCCCATAAATGAGAGGGCTAAATTAATGAGAAAAGTCAAAAATCAAAATTATTTCATTTTTTTGTAATTACATCGGATTATCAGTAATACTTCCAATGTATTTCCAATAATTGCGACGTGTTACCAGTAATTACGACGTATTGCCATGCATTTTGATGGTTGAAAATTTTCAAATTTTTTGAAAAAAGCCTTATCCCTCGGAAATTCTTTTGATTATTTTTGTGAAATAACGTCAGAAATGCATTTAGAGGATCAAAAATAAGCATAGATTTTGATACCTCACTTCATAACGTTCAAAATTATTGATTTTAGATTCACATTTTTCCTTCCCTTCGTTCACCCCTCCTTTCTGGAATCTCAGATTTTTGAAAAAATTCACTCCAATTGAAAATGCTTTGATCAATAGGTAGTCAAAGTGCGACCTTTTAATGAGTTTTAAAAAACGTTACCGGTTTTTTCTAAAAATTTTAGAATATTTTCAAAGTGATTTGAGAAAGAAAGATACACATCATCATGTTTTCGTTCATGGAAGCAGATAATTTCAAAGAGATTTATGTTTTTTTTTTTTTTTTGGAATGTAAAGTTTATCTTCAAAAGTTTGCCGTAACACCCTCAATTTGAGATTTTTGAGAATGTTCTCGATCGCTTGAAATAGGTACACAAATGAAAAAATGATCAGTGCCTTTTTTACAAGTATAATAATTATCTTTTTTTTTTTTTTGAAAATAATGAAGCACGAGATACTGTTCAGAAATTCTAATAAAGTACTCGTCAACTCGTCATTCCATCATCATGTTGATTTTCGTACCTATTTTTAATTTTTGTTGAATTCATTATTTATTCAAATTTCGACTTAATCCTGAAAATGAATTTTTTCCCATTGCCTTTGATAAACCAACCACTACAAAGGTACGATGAAAATGTTGGAAAACTTTGAACTCTGAACCGCCGTTGTAACGAAATAATCGATAGGCCTATTTTAAAACACAGAATCTGATTTTTACTATCATAAGTTTACACCGTTACACCGAGCACTTTTCAAATTTGTTTGACACACGATTGAAGTGAATTAATGATGTAATCGCATATACCTACAATATCCTTGAAACGATTAAATTACCATAGGTACCTACTACCTAATTTGATTTATTTCTGCGCTATAAGCAATCAGCCGATGTAAGTAACTAAGTAGCAGTGTTGTGTTTAATTTATTATTATTTCATCGAAACGAACTTTCCTCCAGGTATCTATGCCACATAACTAATCGTTTTAGGTGACGAAGTCGAACAACGAGTCGTTAAAATATGTATATTTAATAATTCACAGAATTATTTTAAGCTACCTACTTATTACGATTTAAAAGATGAACTTTCGATCAATTTTCTCGAATATTTTACGTTGAATTGTACCTACAATGTACATGGAAACAAAAAATCGAGACATTACATCGCATGCTTATACAAATCGAATACAATGATTTTAATTTAGATAGATGATAGATTACGAACAATTGAACTGAAAATTGCACGTTTTCAGAGCTTGTGATACTTTTACACGATTTTTTGTGTGATATCGGCAGAGTAGATAATTTGCTTGTTTGAACAAGTGCGTGAGAAAAGGAAGGGAAAAATTAAACGTTGATTTGTTTTTTTTAGCTCGTAAACAAGAAATTATTAAGATGACTGAGCAATTAATCGACTCCATTAATACCGGTGATTACGAAGCATACACGTAAGTTTTTATGATCCAATTTTTATTGCCGGAAAAAAATGAGAACTGCATTTCCGAACGAATGAATTTTTTGTGTGCTAATTTGGTTTTTTTTTTGTCTAGGAAAATCTGTGATCCTCATTTGACAGCGTTTGAACCGGAAGCATTAGGAAACTTAGTCGAAGGAATGGAATTTCATAAGTTCTATTTTGATCATGGTAAAGAATTTGAATTATCTTGAGTTGAATTTTTTTCAAACTGATGTGCTAATATTGGAAATTTTATAATTTACAGTAGTCGGTAAGAATTACAAAGCCATTAATACCACTATCTTGAATCCAAATGTACATCTTTTGGGAGAAGAAGCTGCCTGTATATCTTATATTTGTTTAACTCAATACGTGGACAAGTGAGTATTCAATCAATAAGTTGAAAATTATTTTAGACCGAAATTCAATCGAGTTTTCCGACGTAGAATAGATTTTTTCCCAATGTTTTTTGTTCACGGGGGAAATGAAAGTAGTCGACTCCCCCCCCGCCCCCCAAAAAAGTCAAGGAGAATTGGAAATATTTTTTTAAAGGGCAAATTCGGAGAAAAATGAAACTCTGAGAAAAAATTGAAATTTTTGAACCCAATTTCGGTATCTAGATCTGAAATTAAGAACCAAAATTTATAAATGTCTGAGTGATGTTGAAATGCGTGTTTTTCAATCTCCCAAAATCCATTACTAACAAGGGAGGGATCTACGATCTACCCCAACTCAAAGTAAAATGTTGAGCCGAAACAAAAAATAAATTGAAAATATAAAATTTCGTGTGCTAAAATTAATTTCTTGAATTTGAGCAATTTTTGAAACCTTAAAATTAATTCCTCTGCAAAAAATGAAAATTTAATCTAATCAAAGAAAAAAGCTAAAAGTTTGTACAGGCGGTTTTGAGATGTTTCGAAGCTTCCAGAAAAATTTAAAATTTTTTAGTAATTTTTCTCAAAAAATTCAAAAATAGCTCATAATTGTTTTAAATGAGTATACGTAAAGGATCAAACCCGAAATTTTTTGAGCAAGATATCACAATGCATAAATATTTGATCTCATAATCTATTTCTGATGTTACGTAATTTTCCTCCAACCCAGAACTGTTCCTGAATGTAGGAAGAAGTGAGTCAAAATCAATTTTCTGACATTGAGCAAGTCATCAAAATGCTAATTTTTTGATTATCTAAGTCTGCTTCTTAGATCATTTCATAAAAAAAAAAATACTCAATAGAAATCCAACAATTTGGAGAAAGGGGTCATCATTGAAGATGTTTTCAAATTATTCAGCGAGCTATCAAAATCTTTGTTTGTTGAAAAATAAAATGAGTTTTTGAGGGGAGTCCAATGCCTCAGAAAATTATCTCCTCTCACTTCTGTGAGCTTTTTAATCTTTTTTTCTCCGATTTCAATTTCAGTTTGATTTTACATTTTTTTTCTCTCGCGGGGGGGGGATGAAAAAATTCTTGAAAATAGTAATCTTAATTTAGAAAACTATCTACCTGTTGACATGACTTTATATAGGTACACCTTGTATTATTACTATAAATTAACTACCTACTTATTTTTCCTATAACAGGCAAGGAACTGCGCACAGTATTCAAAGCGAAGAAACCAGAGTTTGGCACAAAAAAGACGCCAAATGGCAAAACGTGCACCTTCATCGATCATCTAATTCATCGGTGTTCACATCCGGAGGAGTTTTATACTCTCAAAAATAATTTCTTTTTTTTCCTTATTTATTATTTTTTTTTTCGAGATAGTTTTGTTAAATTAGTTCATCAGTTTATACCAATAACTGGGTTTTGCATTTTTAAAACATTTTTTCTGTGAATACTTCCTTTATAAACCTAAGTATTGGCATCCTATTTTGTCACTTAGACGGTGACTTGTGATTTTTTACACTTATTTGCTATTATTTTATTAAGTCGAGTGGCGGCGCGACCTCTCGGTTATAAATGTCAGCGCAAAAGAAAGCATTATTTTAAGAAAAAGAGGTACTTACCGTGTACTTAACCTGTATGTAATTTTTTTTCGTCATTTAAAAAAAAACACAACTTAATTTAAAACATACGAGCGACTGTTAGGTTAAACATCGAAAATATGGTTGAAAATCATGCACCAGTTGGCATCGTTTGCGAATATCATTTTTTATTTTGGACTCGAAGTGAATTTGTGATTTTCCTTTTAAGTGTAAAATAGAAAATCGTTTAGATTTGTTAGGTCGAGTAGACTTTAAAATTATTTTACGGAGCTTAAAATAACGTACCACGATGTGTGTTTGAGTTGATTTATCAATGTTTTTAATTTTCTCGTTTCGAGTCTAATACGTAACCGATTCGTGTACCAACTTTATACAATGTATTCAGAGTACTTATTATCGAATTGATATGTCGAAATAATACGTCGATGCTATAAGTATTTAATTTTGCTCGTTAATCTAGTCATATTCGCTTTGTAGAAATGTTGGAATTCGTATTGCTGATGCGTTTCAGTTTGCAAAATGTTTTCAGATCGAAGGATTAAAATGATAAGCTTTTAAAACAACTGAAAGTAATTTCATCACACTTCGCCGAAATTTTGATCCGATTTTCATTCTGGAATCTCTGAACTCAAATAGGGAGGTCATTGGCTCGTAATTTGAGTGAAAAATTAAAAAAAAATTGTGGAAGTATTGTTCTGTTGTGTTCGATAAATACGAATAAAAATTTGTTTTGTGAATTTTACCCTCACCCTCCTCCTTCTACCTCCAATTCCAACTATGATATTTCAAATTTGATTTAAAAAATTAAGTGACATATCCTTTGTTTTATGTTTTGATTCATTAAGTTCAAATATCAACTTAATTTTTGAATTTACCCCATCCCCTCCCCTCTCCTAAAAAATTCCCTATTCATGTAGATTAGATTTTTTATTCGCTGGATTCGAAAATGAATTTATTTTTTCGATTAAATCCCTCTTCGATCTTTTTTTTGCCATAATTTCTTGAAATTTTCTTTTTAAAAGCCTTGATCAGGCTGATGGTGTTCAAAACCCTGGTCGAAGTGTGATAGAAAAACTCTACCTAGATTCGTGGTTCAGATAGGTATTCTTTCCATCCAAAGAGATTGTGAATTTTACATTCTGATCGAAGAACGTTTAGGTTTATAGATTATTTTCGTTCACTAAAAACGTAAAATTTAATTATTTTCTTTTTAAAAACCCAGTTCCTATTTATGAACTTATATAAGGTATTCATGATTATACTAACAGGTCCTCTCGTCTCCAATTTAGGTTGCTACCAACGAATGCAAAATGGCCGTTACAACCAAGATAAAATAGGGTGCCTTACCATGCTAACGCTTACCTGCTTACCAAATTGTCGCAGGTTCTATCTTATTGATTAATTTGTAATTAGTATTACGATTTTATTTATCGCTATACGAATTATCCGCCTTTTGGGACCGTTTATTAAACATACGAGAATTCGGTGGCGTTTATTTCTACTTATTGTAATCGTTATTTGTTCTATTTTTTTGTTTCATTTTTACGGCTTTTTTAAGCCGTGTTTATTGACTTAGTAGCGTTAATTTTCTATTTTTCATATCCTTGTTCGTATTACATCGAACTATTTTTCATATATAATTCGACACCGCGCTGTCTATCGAAATTCTTTTTCGAATTGATGATCTTTCTTGATTTTTTTTTTGTATCGTATTGCACATAAATTTCGCTTATTTTTTTTCCTTTTGTTATAAATTTATAAATCATTTCTTTGCATATTGCGTCGTATTATACATTTTGAATTTTATTAAATACGTAAAACTAGGGAACTACAAAAGGGGGTATGCTGGACCGCCATATTGTGCCTTAGAAAACGTCCGAACGCTGAAACTCGTTCCACGGCGTTACGCGAGACGTTCGAAGGTGACGGGCTTGTTTAAACTCCCACGGAACGTCGTGGAACGAGTTTCAGCGCTCGGGCGTTTCTAAGGCACAATATGGCGGACCAGCATACCCCCTTTTGTAGTTCCCTACGTAAAACATTGTATATTGTTTTGTATGATATTGATAATCGCGTCTTAATTTTTGTACCGTTTAACGGCCTATACTCAGTATCGAAAATCAAACTCGAAATAACCTATCGATTGACAATAAACAGGTTAAAATAGAGGGTTTTTATTGTGATCGTGACTAATCGCAGGCCTTACGTAGTGCCATATAGAAAGAAAGCAAGAAGATAGGTAGGGTATATTATACGATCGGATCAAATTATTAAAGGAAATTCTACCGTGTGTTATAATTTGCTATATAAAAAGCACAAATGCACACGCCGATTTTTGTTTCGAAGCTGAAAGAATTGTATTATAGTTAAGTAGTAAGTAGGTACCTACTACTACGATGAAATATGATGAATTATTTTATCGCGTGAGAGAAGTAAATATAACTATACCTCATATAAACTTATGCTTGGCTAAAAAAAACCTCACTGTGAACTTGTAGAGTCATCATTTTTTTAGTTGAAATAATTATTTTGAAATGTACTTTGCGTCGTGTATTGATCACGATTTAAAAATCCTTTGAAATTGTGTTCGTTAAATGATTACTTACCTCTCTTGTTTCATTTTGAAAAATATTTCACAATGAAATTTCGCCAATGAAAATTAGAAAAGACTCATGGCGTGGTCCAACTGTGCGTAATATTTAATATGATAGGGTACGTACGCGAGATAACTTATAAATTTGGAGTAATAATTATTACTAAAGGACAAATCATTTATGAGTTTGATAAAAAAAAAACTGTATTTCGCGTCGATAAGTTTAACACCAAGGTGGGACCATGCTGCGAAAACGGTTTTACTCTTTTTTTTTGTAAATATATATTATTTTAATTTTGTAATTGGAATTTATTCATATTGGACTACTTACTTTTTAAATTATTGGTAAGAAAACAACTTGATCAACGTTGTTTTGCTTCCGAAGAATCCGTGCTATCGTGTAATTTTTTCATTTTTTTTTCTCTTTTTGTTTCTTTGTTAGGGGTTTATATAATCGTTATATTTAATATTTTTAGTACCATAATTAAGAAATTTTGATCTCTTTTGCAGACAGACGATGACTTCTTCATTAGTCTGCACACAAGTATTAAGTATCTTGCCTCAATTATAGCTTTATAACACTGCGTATAATAATTATCTGTTCTCTACCTTTCTTTTTGACTTTATCTTCTTTCTATATCTCTCTCTATCTCTTTTTCGTTTTCGGTGCTTTTTTACCACTAAGAATATGCGACTTGTTCGCCATTTCAGCCAGACTCAAGTTGAGATCTGGCTCAAAACAACTTCATTCTAATCTATACCTATCGTAAGTAAGTTGAATTAGTAAAATATGTTATGTTTGTGGATGTTCAACATCGACGTTGTTTTTTTTTTAATTAAATTTTTTCGTTATCTAATGCGCACAGTAATACAGAAATACCTATTACCCATATAATATCATACATAATACATACCCAGCAGTAATATTATCAAATATAGAAAAAATTTTACGCTAGAATGTGTACATTACCTAATTTGAGGTAAAAAAAATTGAAGATACGT
Source organism: Pseudococcus jackbeardsleyi (assembly GCA_038380155.1). Taxonomy (NCBI): domain Eukaryota; kingdom Metazoa; phylum Arthropoda; class Insecta; order Hemiptera; family Pseudococcidae; genus Pseudococcus; species Pseudococcus jackbeardsleyi. The sequence goes on along the minus strand of CM076240.1, from coordinate 58,320,566 downwards.
CCCCCGTAAAATTTTCTAATTTGTTATCGCCAAAGCAATACCAAAGATGAACTTTTTTACCTACGAAATTTGGGAAATTGAAAACAATCCATTTTCAGAAGTCAATCATGTTAGAAAATAACTTAAAGGAAATGGAAGAGTTGATTTTTAAAACTTTTTTGTTATTTTTGTGGAAGCACTGTTCCTTTTTTAATTTTATAAAATGAAATTAATCCCATTGTAATCATTAGATCGTAGTTCATATTTTAATTTTTTTTTCTTATTTAATTTGTGCTCAATAATTTTATCGTTTTTATTTTTCATTCTGCATTGTATTCTTTCGAAATTTCGATTGTTTTATTTATTAATTTTTTTCTAATTTTAAACTTAATATAATTCAATTGTTTCTGTTTATATCTAATTACGATTCATTTAATAATGTACTATTTAGCTACACTTTTTTCTGTGTTAACATAATATGATAATACTGTATTCAAAATTACTTTAATTAAATAAAAATTGCTGTGATGAAATTTGTTTTTCATTTTATAAACGGATGAGTTTTTAAAAGGAAGTTAAGTATAGGCAACTCTTTGGGCATGCTCGCAGCATCGGTTGTATTTGTAACAATGTTGGCACAACAATACTCGACTTTTTTTTAAATAACATTGGGCAACGATTATTGTTTTTTTAAAAAACGACAAGAAACGACGGATTTAGAATTTTTGAAAAATGGTTGTTATTTTGAGGAACGACAGAAACGATGAGGTTACAAAATTGAAAAATGTTCATTTTTTATCGTTTTTTCAGAAACGACCGGAAAATAATAATTATTTTAAACAGTTCCAAAACGTTGAAGTAGAAATTTGAAATTTTGTTTTTGCATAATTATCCGAGAGAAATGGCTGCGGTGACATCTTCATTTTCTAAAGTCGAGTTACTTTTTGATGGCGTTTTTTTTTTTTTTTTTAGAATGATCAATTTTCTTTTTTAGAAAACAAAGGAATATTTTTCAATTTAAAAGCACGACGTGATTTTTGATTTGCGGTTTTTGGATGGGGATTTTTTCATTTTTTTCTTTTCGATTTTCGAATATGTAAATTTCAATGAAATGATTAAAATCATAAATTCAGTTTAATTTTAAAAACACGAATTAAATTTTTTTCAAATTTTAGCTGTAGCTCTTTATCGTCATTTTTTTTTTTAAATTTTGAAATTACTATAACCGTTTTTTTTTAAATGCACCGTAACCATTTCTTTTTGTTCGTAACCAATTCGTAACCGTAAGGGGTGCGAATAGAATATGGAATTCGTACCCCTGATTACGTTACGTTCCGTTATTTCGTTATTCCATACTCTAGGGTTGTTCTTTCCATTTTTGGCCCTCATTATCGTAATAATATAACAGAACCAGACAGGCTGAACGATAATTAAAAAATATAAATAATCATATATAAAAAAAATTGTGATATTTTATTTTTTTGATTTTACAAAAATTTGAAAAATTAAACGTTACAAAACTAATAGGTAGGATAACGTTATTATAACCTACTTAAATTATGTAAACAAAAAAATCGATAAGATCGATCACCTTGCATGCTACAAAAGTTGGTTTATTTATTTTGAAATTTTGAAAACAATATCGCATAAATCGCCATTTCGGCACTTTCGACATTTCGCGCTAAATAATTAATTAAATTAATCGACGTGATTTATTTTACGCGAACTTTCATTTGATTTTACAATTTACAATATAATTCGGTATCCTTCGCGTAAGATTTCGAAATAATTTAAAATATGAAGTATTATTTTACAAAGTAATGGTCGGCAATCTCAGCGAATAAACCGTTCGCGTAGTACTTACACAATTTACAAAAGTTGACTGTCCTTTTTAGGAAACTTAGAAAATAACATGCAATAAACAGGAATAAAAAAATGGTATGGTTAATTTTAAATAGTGAATGAGAGTGACTAGTTGACTGATGATTTTAACATAAAATGTTTTAACAATATGTGTAATGTTGACAGATGACTGAATTGCAATGTGTTCTTCAAAAGTTTTGATCATCGAGTACGGTAACGTTTCATTTTCTGCTCTGCAACAATCACAGGTAAGCCGGTTAACCTTATGTACTTATTAACGATAGATTATGATTTTAAAAATGGCTTAACCGTAGCTAGAATGATGTTTGAACGTCATTGAATTATAACTCATTAACCTGCAGCTACGACGATGTACGTAATTAAAATAGACCAATATTTTCAACATAATATTGTGCATGGCTATTAGGTCATGTTAGCTGTGTACGAATAACGTGTAATATGCGCTCGTTGTTATTAATGGTAATCACGTCTAATTAAAATATTAACTCGTTAATTTAATTTCTTCGGAGAAAGTATTCGCGTAGCAAAGGCATCGGTGAGGAATTAAGTTTGAAGTAGTCTTTGTCTTCCTCACTCTATTCGGTACTTAGCCAGTACTTAATATTTTCTGCTCGAATGCTATATTACGCAGATTATTATACTCACTTTATCTGCTGTGTTGTTATCTACCAAGAAATACGCCGGAGCTGCTCTTTTCGCGTAACTGTTTGGATCTTTGTAGTAACCCGATGGATATTCGATAGCCGATTTGAAATCATTGTTTGGGTATCCAGTTTCCAACGATCCGTGAATATTCGCCGGTCCGGTTAATCCATAACCTACAACAATGTATAGAAGTACCTAAATATTTTCCTGTTTCAATCGTATGAGTATATACTCGAATCTGTACCTGATGCTGTGGCACCTGAAGCTGGAGCTGGTAACGATGCTTCGTGGATATCAGAATGAGCCTGTTGATGATGACCGAAAGCATTTACAGCCAAATGTTTGCCGAAATTAGTGATCGAGTCTCCTTTCGTTGATAACAGTGCTCCTTTGGCGGCTAACAAATGTCCTTTTACTTTAACGAGTTGACCGTTTAGAGCGATTACTCCTCCAGTTATGGCTTTCACAGCTTGCAACAACGAAGCTAAAATAGTCTTTTTGAAAGACCACCAATCGAACGGTTTTACCGGCGGTGGATGCTGAAAACGCAGACCTTGAAATTAATTACGTAATAAACGTGTCAGCCAAGATTGATTCTACACTCCGGAGTCGTACATTTTGATTAATTTTTTTCATCACTGAGAAACCCTATGTAATTGCCGGAGTTGCATTATTCGACATTCATACATCGTTAACTTCTAACATCGTATATTCTACCTATATTCTTCGTCTATTGCATCAACTTTCGCCCGTCTCTAACAAATGACGAGTTGTTTTTGCATTTTTACACGTGTTTTATGGCAATGTTAATGCGCACAATGGACTGGGTCTTAGTTTCGAGTGTGTACTCGTAATATTCTAATTCGAAAGATAATAATGAATTAGATTGTATTACCCCGGTAAACTTACCGGATAGTCGTAGGTATGATGGTGCGTTTCTACTCCTTTCGATGAGCTCGATATACTGGAAAGGGATCCAATAAGACCTAATTTTTTATTAAATACCGAACTTAATAGACTAGTTATTGGATTAGAACCAGCGTGACCGTGTTGTCTTTTGATTCTAAATGGATCGTCGGAGTCTTCAGCGGAGTCTTCTGTTTCTCGTTCGAAATTTATGCTGCCACCGTCGACGCTTTCTTCGGCCGCTTGAATTATCACGCTTACACAACATATCGCCGCATAAATCCACAACAGTTTCTGTAAAATTAGAAATGAAAGTCGGAATCAGGCTTAGAAAACAAAAATACTTATATGTAGTTTGATAGTGATCGATTTCATCGCTTATCAGTTATCATGTTATCAATACTCTAGTTCATGATATCGTAATTTTTTGAAAATTTTGATGTTTTTAGGGAAAAAACTTCTGTTACTGAACTTGATATGATTTATGTTCCCAAGTTTCTACCAAAATATCGATCTCTTGAACCCAGATTTGACCATTTTCATTCATTTCAGAGTACCCAGCAGGATTTTGATTTTCTCCAGTATTTTTGAATCTTTCCAAAAGGCATCCAAATTACCTAATTTAGGAAGGTAAAAATTGAGTTATCGTTTCTTTTCGGCTATGTTAACGAAAAAATCTACTTTCATATCAAATCTCAGGATTTCTCACATGTTCTATTTATAAAATTAAAAAAAAAAAAAAATATGAAATACCCGGGGAAAAAAATTAGATTCAATGCGATCTGAAAGTGAGATATTTTTCGGAAATTAAGACATTTTCCGTCTTGAATAGAGATAAAATTCAATCTACTTAATGAATTTGTAAAATTTTTCCAATAAATTTTTCCAAGTTGAAAAAAATTTCCAAAACTTGAATCATTTTTCCATACCTTGGACAGTTTTTTGAAAATTTTCAAAATTTGAAGAATTTTACAAAACATGGTCAATTTTCTTAGAAAATTAAGCTATTTTTAACTCTTAAAAATTATTTTCCCTAGCTGAGAAGATTTTGCAAAACTTCCCCCTCCCCAGTTTTTCTCAAATTCTCAGTGCCTCCCTCAATTAATTTCTGGGTGCGCCTATGTGTTAGCATCTTCTCCTGAAGGATTGGCAGACAAAATATCCCCAAATTCGAAATTCTCGATTTTTAATCCCCAGCATTTCATACCTATATCGAATTTTTTTCAATTTTTCCCATGGTACTGCGCGTTACTGCCATCCTTGAGGATTGAGTGGAAAAATAATCCCAAATTCGACATCCTCGACCTAAAAACCTTTGAATTTCACACCCATGTTGATTTTTTCAATTTTTTCCAAATTGGGTGTCATGTCATATCAGTACCGCATTTCTTGAAGGCTGGGACTGAGAGAAAAAATGTTGAAAATTTTGAATTCAGTGTGTGAAGTGTGTGAACTTTTCCTGTTCTTGTGATCTTTCTATGAGAATAAAACTTGATGCGCAGGTATTTCACCCATTCGGTTCACTGTGCAGTGCAGAAATATTCCAAAATTTTCTGGAAACTCACCGCTTCCAATCGTGTTTCAGGTCAAAAATAGAGTTTAGGTATATGCCAAATTTTTGAAATTTTAGTCATTTTCTTCAATCAGATCAAATTTCCATATTTTGTAGAGCGATTAAGTAACTCCAAAATTTCGCTAAAATTCGATAAATTACTTTTTCCCAAAACCAAAGCTTCGTTCCAATCGAAGGCGAACCCTTCAATCGATTCTCTTTGATGTAATTGTATTGTTTACGTTACCAGAATTTCTAAAAGTATTTACCCCTCGTAATTCTTCTACTGACAACAAGTATAGAGTTCGTTTAAGGCGATAAAATAGGATATCAATGATAACAATACATCGTAACGTATATTGTCACTTCTTTCTTATATTCAAGGTAATTAGAACACTTTGTTAAATTGATATGCAGCTTCTGCTTTCTCTGTATGAAGACGCAGAATAGCAATATTGTGATTTCCGCATGAGACAGTTTCATTTTCGTATCGTCGATTATCGAGTGGGTTGAATAATGTTCGACAGCGTATTCCTACGATTATATTGTGACATTTTTTTAATTGCCTTAGAATGCGGTCACGCATCGATATAGAAATTTTTATCATTTAAATTACGTTTTTATAATCGTCGATCGATTTTTAAAGGGCTATAAAATCACGTATGCGTGTTTTATTATCATTTCAGTGTACCTCGATATACCTAGGTATACGACACTAATATTTCGAGCATCTTTATTGGGTCAGTTCGGTCTACGATAAAGTAATTAGCCGTTTTCGATGCTCTTATGTAATACCCTAATAAGTATTTTAAGTCGAAGGAGTGATCACGAATGTGCCAGGTGAACCGTAAACACGTCCGAATGTATGTTCGGTGGCAAATTATATTATTATGTTTGTTGTCCAGCAGTGAGGTGATTGGATCGCCATGCCACCGCGATCTTTCTAACCTAACACCCGAAGAAAGCTCGTGTAATATTTCATCGTTTTATAGTCTACGAAGAACTTACGGTTTTTTTCTTCTTTTTACAACAAGCTTCTCTCAATTGCTTCATTCAAATATGACGTATTTACAGGTTGCGTTAATGTTCAGAAGAATAGCTTCTTTTTTTCTATTGCGTTTTTTAATACGACGTTTGGCGAGTGATTGATATTTAACTGGGTTCACGAAGCGTGCTAATGAATAGTAATTAATTACCAAGTAGCGTATTATTGGTACTTATCCGAAGGAATTGCCGCTGAAGAAGTTTTGGATGTACCTAGGTATGCGTTACGTTCGATTTCAAAGTGGAATGCTTTTGTCAGTTTCATTTAATAGCTATGTTGAGCTGAGGAATGAAAGTGACTTATCCGTTGTTGATAATTTAGTGTTAGATCGAAAGAGGGACATGCACTTGAAAGTGCAAAACAATAACGTGTTTTTCTTTTGATTATCGGTTGCGAAAAATCCTCTGAATGGAAAACCTATCAGCTGGAAAAGAATTTTAATTGAGTTGTTCATATCCTCTGCAGAGGCGTGATGAAGACTATTCCTCATTTGAAAGTCCGAGAGAAAAGAGCGTTTCTTTCGAAATTTGCCAAACTGGGTTTCGGAGGAAAGCAATTGAAATAATTATTGATAAGAAATCGTTCCTCGTAGATTTTACGTAATCATCTCATCTCTGGGTCTCTGGTGGTATCCAGATTTGAAATTGAAATAATTTTGGAAACATCGTAGAAGGATGTAGAAACCAATCTGAAGTATCAAAAATTGAGTTGATTTTGGGCCTTTCAGAAGGGGTAAAATCAAGGGAGTATTTCGACTCAAAAACCAATTTTTGACCTCGAAGGATGGTTTCTATATCCAGGCTCGCACGTATTTTTAAAAATCATCGAAAGACTAAATTTTTTCATAGTACGTACTTTACATTTTCAAATTTTTAAATTCATTTTATTACGTAGGTACTTTTTTCAAATAAAATTAAAAAAAATTGGTACCATATTTTATTAGGCAAAGTACCATATTTTTGAAAAAATTTTCAAATTCAAAAATTTTTTTTGAAGTGTTGCGAAGAATTGAAGTGGGGACATTTTCGAAGGTTTAATTTTTACCAATTTTCTTCTCCCTTAGAAAAAAAAGTAAAATTTTGATAATAGGTATTCCGATTTTTTGGTGGATCAAATTTTTCCCTTTGATGAGAATTTTTCCTAAGAACTTACTCTCTTATTCTGAATCAGTGAAATTACTGATGAACAGTCAGAATTGCAGAACAGGAAAAATCAACTAAATTCACTGATGTTTCGAAGGTTTTCACCGATTTTTCTCTGTACTGACTTTAGTGGCAACTTCACTGACTTTTCAGTGAATTTTCACTGATGTTCTCCTGTGCTGTAATATTCCGACTGTTTTTCAGTGATTTTTGATAATTTTCACTGATTTATAAATGAAAAAGTATTGATTTTGAACTACATAATTATTTCATTTTTCAATATAATTTTTATGGATAATTTTCAATTTTCAAACTTACCCACTTTTGTCAAAAAATGTAGAATTTCTGTTTTATGATTGAATGTTTTTAGATGTTGCTACGACTTTGAGCCCTCCATAAATTTTGGATCATCAAAAAAATAGGCAGGTGAAGTGATGAATAGGTAACAATAAATAAAATTATAATTAAATTTCTATTTTCTTGGAAATTTGTCAAATTTCATCAAGTAACATAAATTGAAAAATGAAATGGGTTCAATAGTTCTGGTTTTGATCAGAGGTGAAAAAAATTACATTCCCCCCGCGCTATCTATTCCGGCCCATAAGGAGGGTCGAAGTGTAAGAAAATTTTTTCTAAAACATTTTTTTCAATTATGTCTCACAATGTTTCGTAATTTTTTACTTGTTTAAACTGTCGCAGGGATCTGGAGGAAGGTGTGTGGTCCCATCGTCTTCAGCTTCGAGATTTTTGATAAAAATGCCTCTGGCTCCGGCTTCAGCTTCAGCTCCAAAATTTTGAAAGTGGTTCCGGCTCTGGGATTTTTAAAAAAGTGTCTCTGGCCTCGGCTCCGGCTTCAAAAAAATCATACGGATGAGGCTCTCCTCCCTCCGGCTTTGCTTTGGATCTCTGACTGTCCCAGAGATCCGGAGGAAGCACTCCTCTTTCCAGCTCCGAGATTTTTCATTAAAGTCCCTCTGGCTCGAACTCTTAGCTCCAGAACTTTCAAAAAAGTGCCTCTGGCCCCGACTTTGGCCCTGAGATTTTAATAAAAATGCCTCCGGCTTCGAAAAAATCATTCCAAGGGAAGCCCTCTTCCTTCCAGTTCCACTCTGGAATTCTGGATCCCTAAACCGATAACAAGAGTCATCTCACCCATTCATCAGGAATAATTTTAGAACTATGACTCACCAAAGTCGTGAAAGTCAGAAAAATTGCAAATATTTTAGTAAAAAAAAGTATACCAATTTTAAATAGGTTGAATTCATAAAAATTAGGAAAGTGCATTTTTTGTTGGAAACTCAGAAAATAACTTCCTGAATCGTAAAATTTCAATTTTAGCCCTTCCCTTTTCCTACTCCATCTGGAATTTCTTGCAGTAAAAAATCGTAAAAAGTGATACAGACAACATTTTTTTATCTAAAAAAAAATTCAAGTGCAAAAATGAAGTTAAAATTGAGGAAATTATTTCAATTTTAGTTTTTGGTTCAATTTTCCAACTTTGCTATTTTTGAAAGTATCGAAATTGAAATCTGATGTAAGCATTTTTTCATAGAAGGAAGAAGGATGGCGTCGAAAAAATTTAAATACCGTAATATGGTTTGCAGTCTCTCTCATTATGTTTTCAGTTTGATCTGTGAAGTGTGCATTTATCAGGGTTTGGCAGGATTTAAAATCCAAAAATTCTCAAAATCCGGATTTTGGATTTAAATCCACTCTCATCATGGATTCCTAATTTTTTTCAAAATCCTTTATTTTAAAATCCAGTTTTTTTGTAGTATTTTGTGTACCTACCATATAACTTTAGAGCTCTTAGCTTTTCCAAAGACAATGAAATTTTTTCCAAGTTTTATTATTGTTTCTAATTTTAAAGTCGAAACGATTCGAAGATCAAAATCTTTTTCTTTTTCCCCCATCACCTTTACACCTAGAGTTTGGATTTTGGATTCGAAATCCTTTTGTCCCGGATTTTGCCCATCTTTGGCATTCATTTCTAGATCCCAAGTCACCCAGGGAAAGCAAGAAAATCAGCTACTCCTCAATCATAAAATTTAATTTCTAGTTGAAAATTAGACTCACGTTGGAACTAAAGAATGAGATGTGAGATGAGCTTTCTCGTGGAAAATTTGTAATTAAGAGCAGTGACGTACCGAAGGCATTTTCCAGGGGGGGGGAGGTCTCATGAAAATCCCAACTCGAATTCATGAAATTCCCAACTCAAAATGGATGCAACTTGAAATACCAGAACAATTTTATGAAGAATGAGTAAAAAGGAACCTTTTTTGGCGCTATCGCCTCAAATAATGCACCTAAATATGATTTAATTAATACCCGAGCGAAGCGAGGGTGAAGCTTTGAAAAAATTATATTTTTAATGCTTAAAAAAGCCATTTTTTCTTATTTTAAGGCTTTCAAAATTCTTATTTGATGTAATTTGAGAGGGAGAGGGTAAGAATGTAGCCATTAGATATTCACAATCAATGGTGTTGAAAGCTTTTTTGGGAGCGTAAAATTGAGAATAAAAACACAGAGTATCAGATCAAGAGTATTTTCAGGGGAATGAATAAAAGGAGCCTTCTTCAACACTGTTTTTACTTGAAATAGTTTGTTGGATTAATGATTTTGTTCATGCCCGAGCGAAGCGAGGGCGAAAAATTTTTAAACTAACAAGTGAAAATTTTATTGATTTCCAACTTGGAAAAATGATACATTTTCAGTTGGAAAAATGATACATTTTCAGTTGGGAAAATGATGAATTTTCAGTCGATAAAGTGACTAATTCCCAACTGCCCAATTTTCCCAACTGATGTGTTGAATTGCTCAATTTTCCCAACTTACAAGTAAAAAATTTTCTCAGGGGGGGGGAAGCTCCCCCCTCCCCCCCTTATCGGTACGTCCCTGATTAAGAGTCGAACATTTTCAACTTTTTGCCACCTCAGTTCATCTCTAAGATTGGAGGCAGATTTGTTGCATATATTCGCGGTTCATAACACGAACTCATCATTTATTGAGAATTTCGGATCATCAGTAATCTCAACATGTTCAGCTCACCACTGCGGTTTGCTCTATTTTTATCTCTGACGTAACATCTATGCAGCTCCGCCTGACTCATATTCAATCGTGACCATTAATCCGACTCTGCCTTCTAGCGTGTGGTGCATAGACCATTACCCCCAAACAACCGGTTTTATTGATTCGAAAATCACGAAAAAAAATGGCGAAAAAAAAATCATCACCGTAGGATCGGTTGTTTGAAGTAAAAGTGACGTGTTACGAGTGTTAGAGCCGGCATTCGGAACATGTAACCTTGTGCTGAGAAAGTGAAACCGATATTAGAAATTACGAATATCGCCCCCTCGCCGGCGTCAGCATCATTCAAAGATCGAGCTTCGTTTACGTATATAAAAATGCAAGATATTGTGAAACAGATTGCAAGCATTTGTGAATACGTATTTTTGCACCTCTTCTTATAGCGCAAGGTATTACACGACGGCGACGAGTAAAAGTAGTCTAGTGTGTTTTCGAGGTGTGCTTATATTATTAAATAGGTCACACAATACGAATATAATGTACATATTCTAATATTCCACCGCAGCGTATCGGCAGTCACACCCATAATTATACCCGGTAAGACGATTTGCAAACAATATCGCTGATGCTGCGGATCGCATCTTTAATCGCGAATTCCGCGAATTACTCGAGTTTAAAGACCTTCTCGTCGCGAGGATACCAGAAATCTTCCCGATTGTCGAGTTTACAAATTAAATACTCGTAAGTCTCGTATATTGTCCAAGTCGAACTCGTGCTGGAAATTTTCACGTGCGACGAGACAAACGCCGACAACGTGGGCCGGCTCAATTGACAATACGACTGTAATAAAATAATAAATTCGCGAGTTATATTTGTGTATGTGTAACGTTAACGTTATTATTAATGCAACGTGCAACACGAAAAACGAGGTCATTGTGCAATACCTCCACATACGTTTAAACTGATGGCCTGTTACGAGAATGAACTGGTTTTCAAACATCCTAATTGGTATATTGTGAAGGGTTCAAAAGTGGACCCATTAGTTTGCGAAATACCTATAAGTATACGTAGGTATACCTAGGTTATAGTAGGTAGCTGAGTATACAGTAGCTCGTCCTACAATGTCCCTCTCGTTATTCTTATTTTACTTTTGCTGGACAAGGTTAACTTGCTCTAAAGTTCAACTTTGCTTTATCCAATAACTCGTCGTATTATGCGTATGGCCATTCGCGTTCGAATACGTGATCTACACGTTACGTGTCGTCGTCGTCATCTGATGTAATGAATTTTGCTCAGCTTTTTAGATCAGCTGCAGCGAACCAAGGTTGAGTTCAAGGTCATATGTCGCATTGCCCTCCAAATTTATCGGAATTATTGGATGATACGTGCGTGTGTGTGGTCTTGACAGTGACCATTGTTGAGTGCAAAGTTCAAACTCAATCGAGACGAGTATTTGGAAAAATCGGAGGGATTTCCTCCATTCGTTATTTGATTCAGGGTTCGTCTCTGATGAAAAAAATGTCTCAAAAGTTATACAAATTTATTGAAAAATTGCGAATGTGGTGGAAAAATTGAGGAAATTTTATGAAATTGGGTAATTTTTTGAACTACCTTTATCGAAGTTGAACAAATTTGAGAAAGGTCACGATAAATTTCCATCAAAATGGGGAATGGGGGACACTGAGGGGTCGAATCCAAAAAATAAGCAAATATTCGAACTCAGTGCCCTCAAATACCTAACAAATGATAGGTCGCACGTTATTTTTCATTTTTTCAAATTTTGACCTTATCAAGGGGGTAAATACGGGGTTGAGAGGGGTCGAATGAAAAAGCCATTTTCATTTTCGAAATCAGTGCCTTCGAATTAGTAGAAATTAATAATGCAACTTTACTTTTTCGATTTTTTTGAATTGTAGTTAAAATTGTGGACCCCGTATCTCCCCAGGGGTCTGGAAATCCCATCTTGAAAATTCGTTGGTTGAAGAATAGGTAAAAAGGGCTCGTATCGATGTTCAACTTTTCCTGCTCTTATATTGTTTTCCCTCAAACCTGATTCTATTCGCACAGTCCTGGATTCCTTGACATGTAAAGCACGGAAAAAATTGAAGAACTGAGGATAAATTTTTGAAAAAAATTGAAATATAAATTTTTGACAAAAATTTATTACGGAAATATGTTGTAACGTAGTATTTCGTTTGTAGGACTTTGAAAAAAATGTAGATATGATTTTTCTTTTAAAAGTATGATTTTACATCATATTCTATCGTATTAGCTTTAAAATTTAAAGAGTTCCGGTATTTCTCAAAAATTTTTGTTTTTTTCTTTAGAAAAAGAGAAGAACGAATTTAACGTAAAAGAAAAAATAGATATTTGAATTTAAATTTATTTTTAATCCGTGATTTTGAAAATCCTCTAAACGACTCAAAATTTCAGTAAAATAAGTACGTAACTAACATTTGAATTTTTTTGATATTCTAAAAATTACGTGGTAACTAAGTTGGATAATTATCAAAATTGTTTCATTAAAAGTTTAAAAGCAATTTGAAAAGTGAAAAAATCAATTTTTTGAAAACCCACAGCCGATTTTGAAGGTAAACTGTATTTGAGATATGAGATTTAACATTTTCAACAACTTTTGCTATGTAAATTTTTTTAATATTTATGAAAATTTCATTTCTTTTTCATAATTTTAAGGTTTTTGAAAATGAATATCAAAAGTTTTGTGTCATTTTCAAAAAATTTTCGTTCAGGTTTCCAAACTTTTCTCGCCCGTGATTTTTTTTAGCATAAAATTTTAGCACAATTCATCTTGAGTTTGTTCTGAGATTTTTTGTGTACATTTTGCAAATTTTTTGGCGTATTTTTTCAATTTTATTTGCTTTAATTTCCAGTTTCTGATGAATAAACACATATTTTTTTTTTGAAAAAAAGTTGCGAAAATATGACAAATAATAATTATGTATGATTTTTCTGCTTTTTTTTCTCTCTTTCGACCAAATCTTCATTGTTTTTCGTTTTTTTTTTCAATTTACAAGTTTGATATCCAGTCTAGATCTCAATTCGAAAACCTGTGTACATTATTAACTCATATTTAATGAATCATGTCCAGCTTAAAATAGAGAACAGCTTCAACTGCTTATTTTTCTAAAAAGATCTAGATATCATTTTGCTTTCAGAGATTTCTTCTGGTTAAAATCCTGTGATGATTTTCGTTGCTATTATAATTTAGTAATTTACTAACGTAAAAATGAGCTCATAGACTTCGAAGTTGAAATCCAGGAGGATTTTTTTTAAGAAGCAGGCTTGAACTTTTTCACTTTTTATCAATTTTAGCAAACTTTTACATTTAATTGGTCGATTCTTTGTTTAAAATTTTTTTATGCCTAAATTTTGTACTTGGGAGGGAGGGAGGGAGGGAGGGAGGGAGTGAGGGAGGGGGAGACTCTGTTGAGAATTTCTTGGGTTAAGGAGCTAACAGCAGTTTTATTTCTCTTACAATAAACATTTTCGTCTCGATATCCATTTTCACCTCCAACCCATCCTGGAAAAGTGTTCATCGTCCTTTCAATTTTTACAATTTTTTTTTCTAAAACAGGATTTCATTGTTGACATCCTATTTTTCAATTTTACATTTTTCAATAATTTTCAAAATTAGCAATCCTTGCTTCCCAAATCAGCAAAATGTCACTCTGAACATAGAAAAATTTTCTTAATTTTTGATAAATTATTCAGTTTACTAACTAGACTAGAGTAAAACTTGTTAAATTTCTCCTCGAATCAGTAATATCATCGTCGATTTCCCCATTCCGTCCAATTATCCAATTTTAGCGGTTTCCCATCTCCCTCTTCGTAATGAAGTATTTTTTTCTGCAAAAAAAGGTTCAATCTCAAATTCTATTTATTAGGTTCGTTCGAGCGCTTTATTTTTATGAAAATAAGATATTTAATTCATAAAAATAAAGCGCTCGAACGAACCTACTGTAATAGAAAATTCTTTCAAAATTTTCTCCAACTGTTTTGCTCTCTCTTCATAAAAAAAAATCCAAAAAATCTTGCCAATGAAAATTTTACTCCGCTTCATTCCCGCAACTTTTTATCCAAATCAACAGTCAATTCTTTGTTTGTCAAAAAAATAAACTATGGAAAGATACAATTTTTACATTCGTATCGCCTCAAGGAGCACATACGATTATCATTTGATATAGTTCTCGAACAGGATGAAATTACAAACATTTATACCGAGAATTTCTATTTGAAGAAAATACCACGATTATAATTGATAAATCTTATAACCTTGAGATTAGCGCACAGAATGAGACTACCCATGTTCATACGTTTAAAAAAAGTAAAGAAATTACCAGCGACCAGCGAGATTCATACGTAATTCATACGGTTCTGTAGCGGTTCAGAGAAAGAAACGAGACATCGGCGGCTCGTCCGTCGCGTCGTGTAAAACTCACGTGTATTACGTGAAGCTCAGCCCAGGTAATTTGTATAGTTAGTCTGCGAAACGCCGACGAACTCTTTCCTTGACCTTATCTTTCATCTCGGAAGCGCCATTCGGCATGTTAATTTTTTAATTAATAATTCGCCGCGGTCCCAGGAAGAGGGGGAAAGGCACGAGGCACGTTCGCGGTCGAGGCTCGCGTTCCATGTAATAAATGCCAGGCGTCGAGTAACACGACGATAATTCAAAGATCACGAGACGGCGATGAACTTGAGCCTTGATGAAGATGTAAAAAATTTAAACGTCGAATATGGACCATACCTGCCATAAGTGCATTGTCTCGTTTATAATTTTGATTGCCAGGTCGTGCGTAAGAATGAGATGTTAAATCGATTAATTATCTAAGCTGTCACGATGCATGTCAACCTGTTATTTAAACACCTTTTTAACAGCGGATTAATTGGCGAAGGTTGTTGATACGTTTTAACGTGTGAATATTTCCGAACCTGGTGGTAAATTATTGGTCTAGGTCTAGGTGCAAGTATAGCTAGCTACGGGTACGAGTAATTGACGAAAAAAAAAGTTACGTCTTTAAAATTTTATTACTTTTGACGCGATAGTAGACGAACTCGTTTTTATAAAACGATGGTGTCCAATTTACTATGTAGAGAAAAAAGTACAAATAGGCAAAATACCATACTTGTAGTATATTTTGGCTTTGGCTGATGGACGGGTGCTATGGTTAACCGTTATGGAACTATGGACGTTTAGGTATAGGTCGTAATTACTATGCAGCTATTAATAATTACTTTCACTTTTTATAACTTCTACATGATATTGACGCAAACTCTTCTTTAGGTTTGAAGGTTGGTCTGTAACTGTTTCCAGTGTTCCTGGTTTTCGAGAATGTTTCTCTTCGTATGTCTATATGCTAGACTTGACCATTTTTTTGAGTTTTTTGTACCCGAGAGGAACGAAGATCAGATTGGTATCGATGTTTATCTCGTATTTCCTTCGGGACAATTGAAGATCTATTTCGATCGTTGTTACGGTGCTAAATTCGTTTTGTTTGCCGGGTTCATAATAAGCTTGTAGTGTGCTATGATATTATTATGAGATACCCTTGTAATTTTATATCGTTACAGAAGGGTTTATTTTATTATGTGTTTCTTTTGTCAGCTTGTATTCATATTGTCGCGGAGATCAGTTCGATTTGGTAGTTTATTAGCTTAACGGATTGAATTCGAATGGTTTTTAGATGGATCGAGATAAGAGGTATAGTGTACCTAATAGGTTTATCGCGAGTGTGCTTAGGGAAAGGATTAATAGGTTTGTTTCGCGGTATAGACTCTTTATTGTAGTGCAATATAATTGTGTTATTTTTTTGTAAGAGCTAAAATGATCCCAATTTTATATCGAGTTGAGAAATTTTTGCAGAATTTTTCCTAGAATGAAAGGAAGGAGGGGAGAGAGGACCAAATGTGACAGCCGAGTAGAAATATTTTTCAATAAATTAAACTGAGTTTGAAATTATTTTTCGTTTTGCGTGTTGGAAATTAGAGTTGAGAAGCAGGATCAATAATTGATATCTTCATTTTCTCCATTTCTTCATTCGAAATATTCCTCCCAATAAGGCTATCTTTTAGAAAATCAAATGCGTTTTGTAATTAAATTTTCCATAGAGATAAAAATTTTATGGTGTACTGCTCAGGAAGTACTCGCTATGATTCATTCAATACTGAATTTCTCATTAGCAATGACGAATATAATTGAAAAAAATCTGCAATGACGACTTCGTACCCTAACCTCGCAATACAATGAACTCGTCGATGAACGAAAATAGGTGCTGTAGATTTCTCAACGTTGTTAGAGACCCGCAGGTTGTTTACTTCCTGGAAAACCTAAAAAATCTGAAAAGTTGAAAAATTTTGATTGCCTGAAAAAGTATAGGGAGGTATCAGGGAATTTTGAAATTCTACCTGGATTTTTTCAAAAATTTATAAGAGGGATAAGAATCATCTAAGATGAAGTTTCTTTGCTCACTTTTTAAATATTTCAAAAAATTTCATCATGGCTTCTTTTTGGGCCAAATTGTTAGGTGCCAACTTTTAACTAATTTTTTCATTTGTAATTTTTTGTTTACCGAGATGTACAAAATAATGATAGATATTTAAATGCCTGTCTTTGTCCATTATTATATCATCAATAATTTTTCAAAAAAATTTCCTCGTTGTGCTCTGGGGTAACTTAAATACAGTATTATTATTATTTTTTTTTAATAGAAATCAACCTTTTAATAAGTTCTGATGAAAAACCTATATTGATCACGATGTTGAAAAAATGGGTAGGGATTGCAGGGGCGCACCCAAGAGAGGAGCTCAGAAGGCTTGAGCCCCCTTCTTAATCTCAGGAAGACGATTTTTTCATTGTAAAAAATATTGTAAAATCAGTGCATTTTTTTTGCTTTTCTAATGAAATTTTTTTAAAAATTTCAATCAAGCTTCGCTTGGGCAGTATTTTGATTTTTCACGGATTTTCAGTCAAAAATCACTGGTTCTTTAACCAAATCCCAATTTGTCACAAAAAATCAATGATTTATGATCAAACGATCAGTGAAAAATGACTGATTTGAAATTCAACCCCCCCCATTTTTTTTCGTCTTCTCAGCCCCTCCCTCAACTAATTTCTGAATGCACCTAGAAAGATCGGAAGAGAATTCGAAATTATTGGTCGCGTTTTGCAAAACCTCAATCAGGGAAAAGTAAAAATTTTCATTTTTTCATGGTCTTTTTTTTAACAAAAATTTTTTCTCTCAGTTTTTTAAACGAGTTTGCGAGGAATTTATGGATTTGAGGTACATGTTTTTTTTGGGTGGGGGGAGGGGTCCTTTTTATGTCTTTGTCGGAAAAAATTGTGATTTTTCATACATTTGCGTTTTTTCTTTCGTTCTTAAAAAATTAATTTTTTGAAAAAATAGTTGTATGTATGCTGAAGAATAAGTAAGAGTATATACCTATTTTTACTCCATAACACTCCAATAAAATAAAAAAAAATGGGATAAGAAAAAACAAAGCATTTGGTTGTAAAAACGTATTCGCAAAATTAATTAATTTTTTTAAATGACAAATTTTCCAACCCCTGCGTAGATGCTAAACGATCCTTTTTCCTTGGCGTTAATAAAATTGCATAACCGGTTTGCCGTAAATATTCATTCTTTATTCAGTTACGTTTACCACAACTTCGATGACGTAATGCTATCACACCCTCGATACCAACGAAGGTCGTTTATTTATGCATGCGTGACTTGGCCATTTCACCGATATAAGTGGAGGATTGACTTTTCGATGTTGCGAGGAATCTGAATCGTTACTATTGTTTAAAAAAAAGACCTCACAGCTGGAGGATTCTTTGAATTTTTTTCTTGCTTGATTTGAACGTTTTTCGTATCTTTTGAGAAAAAAAAATGTCAAAATAAATAGGTACCCAAGTATTTGTTTGATTATTTTGTGGACTTTTCGACTTGCGATATGATTTCTCATGAAGTATCATAAGTTCTTCGTTCTTAATTCAGTTTTGAAGATGAAAATATCTAATGTAGATACTTTTCGAAGATATTGCAATTTGTGAAAAAATCTCAAATCCTGGAATAATCGAATTCAAAAAAAAAAATTTTAAACCCTCTTCATTTTTAAACACTTTGATTTTAATCAAATAGAAATCAGTTTCGTGAAAGGTGCTCGTAGTTTGGTTGACTTGATGATTGACTCTCTGGTTACAAACATCCGAATATTGTGTCCTTTTCTGTTCTTTTTTTCCCCCAAAAACACTTGAAATCGATGGTGAATCAGACTCGAAGGAAATTTCTGCCCTTCCAACTGGTGCCCTTTTGGAGAAAATTTGAAATTTCAACCTTTCTTTCTTTTAAATTTACAAGACACTGTGATGAAGAATGTGAAAAACATGAAAAAATCAATCTGGAAAATCTGAAGAACAGGAGGAAAAGATTTTTTGAAAAAGGTGGATGCTCTAATCTACTCGTTCATTTTGAATCAGTGAAAGTCACTGAATAATAGTTGGAATTGCAGCATAGAAAAAATCAGCGAAAGTTTTTGATTAGCAGATTTTTTCTGATTTTCCGAAGAATTTCGCTGATTTTTTTCAGCAAATTTTATCAATTTTACCATAAATTTTTACTGGTTTTCAGTCATTTTTTCATCTACTGTTTGGTGTTTGATTTCAGTGAATTTTTTTTACTGATTCATAGTTAATTAGTCATTCTGCAATTCTGACTTGTTTTTCAGTGATTTTTGATAATTTTCAGTAATTTTTAAATGAGAGAATGATCTCTCATTTTGAATCAGTGAAAAATCACTGATGAATAGTCATATCTGGAACCCAGATGAAATCAGCAAAATCTTTCCAATTTTCAGCTCGACTGTTTTTAATTGATTTTCAATAATTTCCACTGGTTTATGAGTAAATAATGGATCTGGTTAAAACTGCTGTCCGAATTCGTGAATTTTCCACTTCGAAACTTTTAAAAATATTTCCCCAGTCAACAAAAATCCAATTCTTTGAAATTCCGGCCTCAATCAGTCCATCTGAACGATCTCAAGAGCACGATGACCGGTCACCGAAACGAAGTTGCATCTACATACCTTTATCTATACCAAATTATACGAATGCAGTAAGAAATTATGCGGTAATATTGTTACTAGAAGATCTGCCGTAATATCTGCTTCAGCTCTCCGGTTGTAAAAAATTTCGCGATTGTGTGCGGATGATCAAACCATATACAAAGGTATTATAAGATTGTTACAGGTTTACCACAAATTATATGCGTATTTTACGCTCTCATAATTAATCGGTATGCGGCGCGAGGTGAGCCGCAGACATATTCTAATCAAAGGGAGTCTGGGAAATAGTAGACGAAAAAATCTTGTAAAATGCGGACCTATCTTCATCGCTGATTACATTATCGACAGACTCGTGAGGTAACAATTAATTCGATTAAATCAGAGGACCCGTCCGCGTTGGTATTGCATAGATTTCCATCTATAAGTAGCCAGCCGGTCTAATTAG
Organism: Pseudococcus jackbeardsleyi; assembly: GCA_038380155.1. Lineage (NCBI taxonomy): Eukaryota > Metazoa > Arthropoda > Insecta > Hemiptera > Pseudococcidae > Pseudococcus > Pseudococcus jackbeardsleyi. Next base: position 58,300,857 of record CM076240.1, on the reverse strand, counting down.
GTAGCATCTTGTCAATATAATGTAAAACTCGATAATGATCTATTAGAAATGGAAATGGTACATTATCTTTGGTTAATCGACCGCGCATTGGACGACAAATTATGACATAGTTTCAAGTATTATTCTTCGGAATGGTCGCGTTTTAATTAGGTGACTTTTTTTTATCAATTTGTTTTATTTATTTATGAAAAAAAATATACGACGGAGGAGTTATCTCGTCTCTGGTTTTTTTTTTCTTGGTTCACGGAAAACAAATACTGAGAGTAAAAAAAAAACCAGTTTACGTAATATTTCTAGTCTACTAAGTCGGTATTATAATAGTGATAAGATGACGAGTAGAGGTTTTTTTGTTCATTTTCTACGGGGGCAGACTCGAAACGTGACATTTAATTACGTGAAATACACGTTCGTAAGTACGAATGTTTGATTTGCTGTTGATGCTGTCTGAATCTGCTAGTCTTAAGAGCGAAAGCTAGTTTTCGAGGATGAATTTTTGATTTGCTGGAATTTTGTTGCGAAGACTGATGATGAAGGGAGATGGTGGGGGGCGCCACAGTCGAAGGGCACTTTCACACGAGTACATAATTACATCCAAGTACACAAATTTATCTTATAAGGTGGCCGGCGCGGTGCAGCCTTTCGAAGTTGCATCATTTTCTGCGGTTCTCCCTAGAGGTGGTGTTTAATTAGCGTTAAGAAACCCGCCCTTGTTCATTGTTGTGATTTGTTTTGGTTTACTAGAGGTATAATTCCGCTGGCACGTATACGCGGTCACCGGTTCTATGACTTATTGCAATATTGATTAAGATACATGGGTATATCGATTCTGGAAAACCAGTGTCCACTGTCCACGACCTTGATTCGTAAAAATGACTCGTTTCGAAGGTGCACCTACGATTGCGTTATTTAGACCAGTTTTTTAAAATCTTATTTCGAGTTGCGAAGTCGAAATGTCCTATGGTTTTTTTAAATGCTTCGTATGGGTCTGTAAACCCGAGGCTAGAGTTGACTTTCGTACGTGTGCAGTTCTGCTGAGTCTAGGTGGGTGATTGGGTATGGCGACATGGTATGTGCAGCTTATGATGACCAATGTGAGATATAATGGTTTGTGAAATTTTCTTCGAGATTTAGATAGGAATATTGTTGATGATACTTGGGAAAATTTTTTTAAAAATTTATGAAAACAAAAATTGAGAAAAAAATGGCTGCCCAAGTTTACTGAAAAGACAGGAAGATAGAAAATCGCAGAAAATCAGTGAAATTCTTTTAAAAATCAACAAAAAAAACCCCTGAGAATTGAAGAATTTTGTTGATTTTCCTTGTGTGGCAATTTTGACTTTTTTTCAACGATTGTTCTGGGATTCGAAATGAGTGAGTAAGAATCTCTTGAAACAGAGTTTTTCTTTTGAAATCAAAGTACAAAATGTTAAAAAGATATTTTTGGAAACCGGTTCAGTGGTTCTTAGATTGCTAATAAATTTTCAAAAAAATTGAAATGAAAAAAGTTTTGGAGCTGAACTGAAAATTTGGAGGGTAATTTACTATGAGTGGAGGAATTCCCCCCTCCCAATGAAAAAAATTAAGCCATGTAGTCCAAAAGAAGCAGTAGTCGAAGTTTTCATGTTACCTTGTTTTCTCCACTTCTTTTCTCCTTTACTAAAAAAACAAATAATTAATTTTATCCAAAAAAAATAATAACGTGTCCCAAATTCATAAAATTTGGTAAAATCTATTCTAAAAATAGTAATATTGATTGCGATATTTGGTAAAATTTATTGTAATAAATTGATAAATTTTTACTATTTAGAGCATTTTTGTGGAATTGGGACTCGTTATTATATTTTCTAATAAAATTTATCCAGTTTTGTATCATTTTTTATTTTTTATTTTTTTGAGTGTTGGACCATTGACCTAGAAATTGAATTATATATATTTTTTGCCCTTTGCAAGGGTTTGAAAAGTTGCAGAACAAGAATTTGAAGATTTTTTCTCCCCAAGTCGTTAATTCAATCGTCTCAAAAAATCTAGCCCTAATTTTTTTGGTCACTTGAATAGCTTTTTAATGAGATTTTACTAGAAATGTGATAATTTTTTTTGAGGGTAATTAAAATGAATTTAAATTATCTTTTGGACTTTTTTGTGACAACTGCCAACTAAAATTTCGTGAAAATTGCGCTGGTAAATCAAAAGATGTCAGTTATTAGGTGAGAACTGTTACAAAATTTTTTTGAATGAGTAAGAATTTTGATTATTCTTCCCTTTCTTGAATAAATTTTTTAATCGAAGGATAGATACAAAATGGGAGCTGATTTGGAGGTACCTACAGAACTAGTTTTAAAAATTGAAATATTTTTAAACCCAGAGCTCAATGCGAAGATTTTGCACCGTAATTTTTTTTGTTTGCAAAAGGTAGTAACACTTAGGTTTGAATCAAGAACTCGAATTTATTGTGGAAAAAAATGTTTGATTTTCGGTCCTATTTCTCCTTCTGCAATACTCGCTAAAATTTTATTAAATTTTGAAAAGTGTTTTTGAAAAGAGAAATAATAGTGACTCAACTCGTTGAAGTGTTCAAAATAGCGAAAAATCTTCAACTCTGCAATACTTTGGATACATAACTTTCGTTTTAAACTATTTTTCTATGTATCTCTGAATTTATTGTTCTAAATAATATTGAAAAATAATTGGGAACCATTGAACCAATTCCTGGAATCGTGTTAATCTTTGGAACCAATAATTACAACTCACATAAAATTTTTTGCTTTTCTGTAGAAAAAAAAAATATCCTGCGTAAGAATGAAGACTTCTTACTAATAATATTGAAATTTTCAAGAGTCAACTTTATCATGAATGATTAATCGTAGAAATCCAACTCATTGATACATATCATTTCGCTATTTCGGTTCAATCGAAATACATAATTTCTATATCGTGCTCCGAATACCAGGAGCACTCGAAGTAACCATCATTCGCATCAAATACGGTTTGGCGAGCCTCATCTATAACACACGAGCACGTTAACAAGGTAAAAAAATAATAATACCAACGAAATACGCTTCGTCTTATTGGCACGTAACACACATACAGGTGCTCGAAACCTTTCTCTTCCGGAGTAAATGTGCGTTTAGAAGTTGTCAGCAACGATTGCGTCGTCTCGCGTCTCACTTCATCTAATGTATTCAGGAAGATGCACATTATTACAACTCATCCGATCGCAAACGGCCGGAATCGAGAAAGTATCTCAGCTCAAATCACCAAACCGCCAAAAAAATAGCTGCGAACTTGGGAAGCGCTACCACTCATGGCGAATTTCGAAAAAAACAACGAAACTTCTCATCGTAAATCAACAAAACAAAACGACACTACGGCGGAGAAAATTGCACAGTGACGCGAAAGTTGACAAAATCCAAACCAGTTGCTAGACGAAACGTGTTTATGGTTCGCGTTTAGAAAATACCTTAGTGTAGGTATCAATTCTCGTAAACTTGTAGATGCAGCGAATGACTACAAAGAACTTATCTAACAGAACCCGAAAATTCGATTGACCTGTACCGAGCTTGAACCCGGAATTAAAGCTTGTTCCGAACGTGTTCCGATGGTTAAAGTTCAGCTAACCATGCATACCGGCGGTAATTAGTTCGTCCAAGCTCGTAATCTGGAGATGTTCGTGATACTGCTATAAAAATTTTGGAGCTCGTACGTATTGTGCTGTGTAGATTCAGACGAGTGCCTGGACGTGATTTCCTAGTACATCGTGTATAGCTGTACCTACGTTGAATTTTTATATAATCGATAAATCTAGATACGAGGATACATGCGGATTATGATATGTGTTTCGCATTCACAATATCCAATTAAATGCCGGCCTACGTGAAATGGTTCGCAGAATCTGTTGACTCGTGGTTTATGGGAAGACCGGTTGCGTGGAGTGCGGTAAACGAGTTAATAGTTTTAGGGGTGGATTTCAAAATTTTTTTTTGAAAGATCGAGCCTACACAGGACTTTAGATTCAAAAGGTCTCGAAGACGACAGAAGCAAATATTAACAGAAAGGGACTATATTTTGCATTTTGGAAGGTCAAAAAATTAAATGATTTCAATTTACATATTTTTGTCATTTTACCCCCTTTAAAAAAGAAAATTTACCCTGAATAGATCATAATTTTTGCATATTTCAATCTTCACGTTTGAATCGGTTCTATTCACTGGTGCATATAATTTTTCGATTTACTTACTGAATGAAAATCTAAATTTGAAAATTTATTTTCTTAGAAGGGCGAAGGGAGGAAGATGGAAATAAAATTAAAAATTTAAAACTGATGTAATTTTTTCTTACTAGAATACAGTTTTTAGCATTGAATTATTAAATCAATGAGGAGAGGAGAAGGGTGGTAGTCGAAAAAATTTTCAATAAAAATTGGATACAAAAAATGTGTTCCTATAATTAGATCCTATGCAGCATAGGTAATGCCATTTTGGATTTTTGATAATCAAGATTACATTTTATCAGATTTTTTAAAAATTGGAGAACTTTTGAAAAAACGTTAGAAAAAATTTATAATCTTGAATTTTTGATGAAAAGTCATATTTGATGTAATGATTGGTAGGTATTAGGTACCTACTTGAGAAAAATGATTTTTCAAACCTTTCAATATTAAGAAAAATGGTGTAAAATACTCATATTTTAACCAAAAAGACATTTTCCATATGTATGATTCAAATTATTTTGATGTGAGATTATCTGCTCACTATTCAATTGATTTCAATTTCAATGTATTAAGAAAAATTCCTAAAACATCCACAATATGAAAGCGTTTGCTTGAAAGTAAAAGTTATTTTTGATTTTATTTCAAAAATTAAAATATCGTCATTTCCAAAATTTCTTGCTTAAATTGAATTTTCCTGACTAAAAAAACGTAATTTCATTACTTGCGGAAAGAGATTTGATACCTCTTTCGCCTTTTCGTTCGGTCTTGTCCTAGGGTAAGTTCTGATCATTCAATTAAAATAGATAGGTAATATAAATCTGTTTTTCAAAAATGAAAGATCTCAATAATAATTTTATTTTACCTTCCCATTTACTGAAACAAAATTTAAGATGGTTGAAAATTCTCGAAATTCGGCTTCGAGTGAGAGATATTGTGGAGGGAGGGGGTAGAATTCGGCAATATTAAAAAATATGTAAATTGGTTTAAATTTACCCTTTTTCAGCTTTTCTCTTTTGCAATGTTTTTCAGCTAATAAATGAACCTCTTTTGCCCAAAAACAAAGCGTTTTCGGTGGAATTCGAAGAGAACAGGGATGTAGCTCACTAAATTCGCTTTCGGTAGTGTTGTCAGATTTTTGATTCGACTCGTTGAAAAAAAATCCATTGCAAGTTTTTCACTGAGATGTCCAACTCAACCTGGCAGTCAACATTTTAATGATCTGATACTTGAACCACTTTTAATCAAGATACTCGCGGCATTTTTCATAAAAGGTACAAATTCAACAACTGCATTTTTGTAATCCATTTAGGCAGATTTTATGTATTATACTCCCTTTCAAAAGTGGCATAGTATTTTTTGTCTGAGATATTTATAAAATCTTGTGTAACATTTTGTAACCTTTTCAGCAAATTTTTAATGATTTTTACTTTTGATCAGGGAAAAACTAAGGTCAGTATTTTTGACAAAAAAAACTTGACTAAAAATTTCCTATTTAAATAGAATTTTTTCTAATTTTCTGTAAAAATTTTCAAATGAAAAAAAGGCTATCAGTTTCAAAAAATTTTCCATTTCAATTTTATGGAATAATAAAAGTTCAGTGTAAATGCATGCAGTTTTCGTCATTATCAGGAGTGGGAGGGGGTCTGATTGCAGCTACCGCATTTAGTCTAACCGTATACTTGACCTTCGTCGTAGCTTTGCCATTAATCAAACTACCCCCCCCCCCATTCAAAATCCAAAAATGGGGTTTAATTATTGGAAACAATTTTCGAAATTGAATGGTTACTTGCACCAATCAGATTATCACGTATCTCATATCACAAATCACTGTCCATGAAATGAAAAAATCATTTTCTTTTTTTACTTCCAAAGGAGGTACCTAATACCTCTCTCAACTCGAAGTAAAATTTTGAGGCCTAACCAAAATGAATCAAAAGTTCATCATTTAAAAAATATCTAAAATTTTAATCGTTCAAATTAATTTTTCGAGTTTTTAAAATTTTAAAATTACCTTATCGCTTTAATAAAATTATAGAAATTTTATTCGAGACACTTTAGAATCTCCAAAAAATTTTAGAATTTTCCAGACACGGAAAAAGGTTTTTAAAATAGTCCATAATGAACTTTAGCTCCTACAATCGCTTCCTTTACTGGTGACCTATTTAATCATTCAAAGCACAATTTTGTGGAATTTGTAACTTCGAGTTCAAATCCATATTTTTTGGCGGTAAATTTTCCAAATTTTTTTTTTTTAAGAACGCCGAATTTGATAAGATTAGTGCTAAAGTTCATATGAACCATTTTTATGGAATTTTCTCCGGTTTTGGAAAATTTCAAAATGTTCTGGAGATTTTTAAACGTTTTGGAACCACTTTCAATCGATTCAAAAGGTCAAAAATTGGAAGTAAACCAAATTTTAGCTTTCTTTTTATTGATTAGATACATTAAATGCTCAATATATTTTACAAGGTTATTAGGTACCTAATTTTGAAATTTCAAAATTTCACCAAAATTTGAGAAATAAACTTTGGCCCCTCAAATTTTGGACCGTTTCTTTTAACCATTTACGAATTATGTTTATTTCGCTTCAAAAATTTATTTCAAGTGCCAGAAGTTTATAGGATAGGTAAGGTATAGGTTAGGTACGACCTTGACCCCAAGCATCATAGCGGTTCACTTTTTTCGACTTCAGTCACTTTTGGTTGCCTACTTTTCACATCTAAAAGGTCATTTTGGTTACTTTTTTCAACTCAAAAGTAACTTTTTCTTCGTACATTCAAACAAAAATTCAATCTTTCATGTAGAAATTGCTATTTTTAAAAATTCTTTAAGAAGAAAATAAAAAACTGATTTTGGTTTGGTATGAAATTGTTCTCTTCGTTTCAATCGATTTATCTTTGAAATATTTGCTAAAAATTACAAAAAAATAATTTACCCCCCCCCCCGCACCCCCGAAAACATGTAAACAAGAAAAAAATTGATTTTCGATTACTTTTTGTTCATTCCGGTCATTTTTCGGTTTCTTTTTGCTCAAAAAAAGTTCCTGAGAGTTACATACTTTTTTTCTTCAGAATTTCGTTATGATGCCTCTTTGACATGAAAATCTACCTCTTACCCCAAGTTATCAATCATTGAAGATTTTTTAGCTTCTAGGTATGTTTGGCCAAATTCATATTTCAAAAGTCAAGAGTCGTGATTGTCATGAGAATCATTACGATAGGACTCGATCCGCATCATCTCATCATTAAAAAAATATGAACTGGAGTCGAATTAATGTAAATACTCGAAATACGTACTCGATACTCCAATTTTCTTATTTCACTTATCATTATTTCAAAATATTCGCGTCGTCTTCTAAATTGACTCATATGCATTGAGATTTTCTCAGGGAAAATTTAATCATTGCAAAAGCTACATTAGATACACAACCGAACGTATGGTGTAAGTTTTTACCATAATAATCAAAGACTATTATTCTCCGAAGGTTTATCCCTTTTTGCATTGTTCTTATACGGAACTACCACCCTTTGCAATCCCATTTAATCATATCACCGGGTATACGAGAGGACATTTGCGGCAGTCATCGGATGACCCTCGTGCCGGTGGTACTTAATTTTTCAAAAGTAATATCTCGCTGTGACAATGCAACGCGACACATTCGAAGGATCCCATACGTATATCGTTTGCCATCGCAGACGTTGTATAAAATATATAATAACGATAATTATAAACTTTTTAATTTGACGAATGATACGAGCTGGAATTTTCTAATTGTAAGCTTTGCTATATTCGATATTAACGACTTTCTCCTACTATATCGGAAGTGAACGCGCGTGTTTACTTGGCTCTATGGTCGTTACGATTTTTACCATGCTTAGGTACACACTTCTTATCCATACACCCAAAGAAAAGCTTTTTTGTCAATTACCTTCATATTGACAGCTGCAACGATAAAGATGATAAACGTCTTGTTTATGGAAGCTGGGCAAAAAAAATCACCACAAATCACTTTTGATAAAGATCGAGTATTTATTTACGGCTTATCGAACATTGATAAATCGATGGTATTTCGGCGCGAAAATATTTAATCGGTGTCACATCTACCCGGCGCAATCGCGAACACTCAAGTACCGCACAGCACGCACCGCAGGAGCGACTCTTTTAGATTTTTTTTCGAGCTAAAAGTCTTTACTTACACGGTACGATATGGCAGTGGCGGCGTTTGTTAGAGTAGCGAAAATTCCGCCGTCTCGTAGAGTATGTGTGCTTTTATTTTCACCCCTCTACCGCCTACAGGAATACGTGCCACACATTGTTGCAACTTATAACCAGTATCTTGCGTAGTAGATATGAGACAGTTAATGAAAGTAAGTTTAAAATTCTCCTTTCTCTCCATTAATCTGCGCACCGACTATCGCGGCGCGGCGATGCGGTGGCGCACCCGGCCGCAGAGACGGACGCGGGGCTTTATTTACACGCGAATTAATGACCGTCCAGTATTGGGCGGCATAGTACACCTAGGCACTGGTACGATATTACGGCAGAATCGCTGACCATCTTCATGTTACGTACGTTACGGTATTGTACCGAGCCGAAACCGAGTACGGGCAATGGCGCCCGAAAATCACCGTGAAAGATGCTCGTTTATTGGCATATTAAGCATTCGGTAATCGGTCAGCGACGCTAATTACGCGGAAATATTCAAGACGGTGCCACCAAGTCGTGGTGGTGTAATGAAAGGGGGTTGCATCGGTAAAGGATTCTTTCGAAACAAAAAGTAAAGAAATGCGATGGAAAATTTTAACCGGCTCGGTAAAGGCTTGCAAAAGGCGTTCGGAAAGGTCGAGCGCCGGTTACGTAATCGGCTCGTGTCCTCGTTTTAACCTCCGTTAAATGGTGTATTCTTTGATGCTTTGTCGAAGGAAGTAAATCATTGTTACACGTGTTTCGGTGTATACAACGTCTTATCTCACCGCTGCGCCGGCTTATTCTTACAATTGTTGACATAATTTTGCTGGCGTATCAGCAGCGTGGTGAAAGATCTGCGAACCTATTAAAGTCGTATTAATTTGATGATTCTAAGAGTACAGGATGAGATTGTAATTGGTTTTCAAAGTGCGTAGAAAGGGATGGAATTGTTGCAGAAATCGTTCATTTTTATTTTTTCAAAAATATTCCATTTATTCGAATCTGCCTTAGGCTGTATTCAAAAAAGATGCTTGGTATTTCTCGGCTAAGTAATGAACTTTAGAGCCACTTTGCAAGAGTATCGAAGCCTTGGATACAAATTTTTTATTCGAATAGAATGATCAGATCTTGAAGTATTGGCTCATTGAAAAATCATTAATTTTGAAAGCCATACTCTCTCATTGTCTCATTTATAAATCATTAAAAATCATTCGAAATTGTTGGAAAAACAGTTAAAAATTCAGAATATTGCAGCACAGTAATGAATCGGTGAAAAAAAATCACTGTAAAGCCAGTAAACATTGTGTTTGCCGGGCATGAAAATCATGAAATTATGTAGCATGAATGTCAGTATAGTGGCATGAAGCAAGCATGAATTTTGATCATTTTCCACATAGATAAAGCATGATTTTTCAGCATTTTCCTATCGGTTTTTAAATTGCAGAATTACTTTTAAATCATTTATCAACTCATTTTTTTTTTATAAAAAAATTTCTGCCCCCCTCCCCGTTTCTCTCGGGCAGGGCTTAAACATTACTTCGGATTCGAATAAAAAAAACAAAAATTCTAATCAAACGGGCAATAGAAATAAGCCAATAAACGATGGCTCACATTCAAATAAAAAATATCGAAATTTAAATCAAAATGAAAATGATGTAGGTAGTAAATAATATCAAAATTAGAATATATTTACAATAATTTACAATAAAGCGGTAATTTACCGTAATTACTGAGATATTTACAGTAATTTACGGTAACTATTAGAATATTTACAGTAATTTACCGTAATTATTAAAGTATTTACGATAATTTACAGCGATTATTATACTATAATTTACCGTAATTACGGAAATATTTACGGTAATTTACCGTAATTACGGAAATATTTACGGTAATTTACCGTAATTACGGAAATATTTACGGTAATTTACCGTAATTATTGAAATATTTACGGTAATTTACCGTAATTACTGAAATATTTACGGTAATTTACCGTAATTACTGAAATATTTACGGTAATTTACCGTAATTAATTGAATATTCACGATAATTTACAGTAATTATTGGAATATTTACGGAAATTTATCGGAATTATTATATTATAATATTTGCGGCAATTCACTGATGTTTGGATTTTTTTTTGAAACATTAATGATTTTTTTGAATTTTTATTGTAAAATCTCGAATTTATGCATAATGTAATGACATTTTTCCATTGCCTATGATCATATTCTAAATTGAGACGAAAAATTCTGAAATTTGATTACGCCATTTATGACCTCCTGAATCGGTTGGAAGTGGTTTCCAGAAGCTTCGGAACCTCCAGAAGGTCGCGATATTTTTTAAACCTCAAGGAAAGTCCATAAAAATGATGAATTTCCTGTAGTATGACGGTCCTACACTCCTGAAAAACAATCTAGACTACCGCCTTTAACCCATTTTTTGTTTTTCTGAGCAAAACACTTTTTGGAATTGAGGTTTTCAATTCGAGAATGCCCAATAAATTTTTTTGTTTTCTTTTTGCCAATAACTGTGTTTGTTGGATACCCATTAATGAAGTAATTATTTGATAAGGAACAGTTGTAAGTCTTGGTGGAAAGATGAGGGGGGAGGGAGCACGCAAATTTCATAATTTCTACAGTATTTTTTTTGTATGGAAAAATTTTCTTCTCCGGCTCTCCTTCATATGATTTAGTTTGATGAAAAGAGGACAAAAAAGAGGAATTTTTTGACCCATTTCCTGCTACATTTTTCAAACTCTGATATAATTTTGAAGTCATTCTTTATGGATCATTCATGCCATTTATTGAAAATTTGTTCGACTAGACTGCAACAAGGACTGCAACGAGTTTTAAATTTTTCCTCAATGGAAATACAAAAAACAATATAGATGAAAGATTCTATACTTTTTTTTTTTCAAATTGATGACACCAAAAAATAAACAACAAATAGGCACTTGCTTAACTTTTGGTCGCGTATTCGTTCGTAAAAGTTTAAATCGTTCTGTTGAAAATTTTTTTGCAAAAAGCCTAAAAATTGCGAATGAGCTGGAAAATTTTCAAGTATTACTTTTCCTAACAATCTCCCATACAATTGATGTTACTGAGCTTTTTCCTAAAAAAAAGGGTGGGGAGGGGACAGATCATTTTCAACTATTTCCTTCATCCCTTTATAATGTACCTTTAATTTCATTTCAAAATTCACTCATTTAAATAAAACGTACGGATTTTCCACTCGTAACTTCAGTACTTACATTAACTTATTACAAATGATTACAAAATGACTTTATCAATACGCCAACGCCAATTAAAAATCCATCATCAATTAATACGGCATATTCGACGATATGGAAGCTGCGTAACGCGACCATCATTACCGCTCAACATCCGAAAATTTTTCCATATCTCAGCCTACTGTATACAAAAGTGTGAAGTCTGGTCTGAGAAAATATTCGGTGTATCTATTGTGGATGTCGGTCGCGATGCTTATCATGGCATTAGTTCTTATCATTATCGTGTTAATTATAAGTCTGGCAAAATGCATACAAGGTGACTAGTGTCCGGTCAGCGGCTACCGATCTATTGATACGAGTATTACCGACGAAATATTTTGCAACATGTGTAAAACTTGATAAACAAACGCAAAACAATTACATTTCTAATTATTTTTTTATAATTTACATTGCGGTTACAAAGATATGGAGAAAAAAAAATAGGCGCTAAGCATAATCATCTTTATCTATAGATCGACCACAAGCAACCGTTACATTATTAACAATAATAAGTACACGACGATAACGCTTAAGAGCAGATTAAAAGTTTGAAATTTTTACGTAATATATAAATTCATACGCGTCGATTCGAGGTCACCATTTATTAGAAATTTCCAGACTTATGCGATATATTCCCATCGTCGATAGGTTAATCAAAACCGCGCCGGTACTCGCGTATGAGTTGGTATATCAAAATAAAAAATAAATAGCTGGCTGAAGGACGCGTGGTATTTGTAATTGTAATAATGCCTCGTCCTATATATTTAATAAAGCGTGGTTTTTTTGTTTTATAAGTAATTCGCGTGCGTTTGATTGGAAATTTTTTCGAATATGGATATTTATGGTAATGAAATTTTATTTGGCGAATTTAAGGCAAAGCAGATTTTTGGTCAGTTTCGTTTGATGAGAGCTCTTTTCCGAAATTTATTTTTGCAGGATCAAAAAAAAGTATTTAATTTTGAGAATTTCAATACTCAATTAAAGAAATGTAATGAACGTGATACTTATTTGTTGTACGACCGTTTTCCAACTCTGTAAAATGTTGTTAATGGTCGTTCTTCCAGAATCGACCAAAATCACAATTTTCCTGCATTGTTTTTTCGCCGAAAAACAACTATTCTTCTACTCTCTTAATTTGAATCAGTCAAAATTGATCGATGAAGTAGACATGAATTGAGTTAGTGTAGAAATCAGTGAAAACTTTGCTAATTCAATCGGTGGATTTTCATTTTTGAATCTGTAATTTTTCACTGATTGACGGACAAATTTCACTGATTAACGGGAGAATCAGTAGGATTTCACTGCCAATCAGTGACACGATTCATGTCTACGTTAATCAGGCAATCTTCAGTTTTAGACAGATTCAAATTAAGAAATTTGAGAAATGTCGTTTCAGATAATTTTATTGAAAACGACAAAAAACGATTATTTTGTAATACTGCCTATTGTAAAATTGTGGATTTTAATTGCTTCTAAAGACATAATTTTTCTGCATTGTAAAATTATTGTCGTTTCTGGTCAAAACGACAATTTTCTAGCATTGTAAAAGTAGTCGTTTTAGACCGTTTTTAAAAAAAAAACAACCATTTTTCTGTATTGTGAAATGTTTCTCAAAAAAATGACGAAAAACAATAGTTTTATATTACTGCACGAATGTCGTTTTTTGTCGTTTTTTTTTCACAAACTAGAAAAAAAATCCTTCTTCATCCGCATTAAAAAATTATCGTTTTTGATCAAAGCAATAAGAAATAACTATTTTAGCTCCATTGCTGCAGAAATGTCTTTTTAAGATCATTTTATGAAAAACGAGCGTTTTCCATTTTTTTTTTAAATTGCCGTTTCGTATCGTTCTTTTAAAAAACCACAAAAACGACCATTTTTCTGACATAGTATAATTATAATTTCTCAAAAAAAAAAATGATGTAAAACAATATTGTTTTTCAACTGTAAAATTTTTAGTTTTAAACATTTCATTTAAAACGACAAAAACTGATCATTTTCTGTAGGTATTTTAAATTGCCGTTCCCGATCATCCCTTTGAAAAGGACAAAAGTTTCCGTTTTCTTACCATAGCCGGCGTTTACAGCGTAGCGTGTGTAGCAAATGCTACACATCGGAGAATTCGTGTATAGCGCCGCTACACATCGGAAAACAGCGGGGTTCGAACCTCCTCCTCCCCCCCCCCCATGAGGTCAAAATTTACTTGAAAAAAGGCCTTTTTAAGATATTAAAAATCAAATTTTCTCTTAGCTTCGCCCTCGCTTCGCTCGGGCATAAAGAAAATCTCAATTATTTAATTTGTTTGCAATGATTATGCGAAATAGGCTCCATCTTGGTATTCTAAATCTCCATACCTACTTTATACCTTCCCAAAGAAAGCTTCTGACACTATTGCTTGAAGTTTCTGTTATTATTTTCGTTTTATATGTTTCAAATTATCAATTTACTGTTCTCATAGTGTATTTTTTAGGTGTGGGGGTGAGGGAGGAATGGTGAAAGGTAAAATAAAAATTTCTCGAAAAGGGGGGGCTAAGGGGATAAAACCCCCAAATTTCCTTAAGCTCGGAAAAAATATTTTTTTATTGCAAAAATATTTGAAAACGTGCATTTTTTTTGTTTTTTAAACAGAATTTTTTCAAAAAATTTCCGCCCTCGCTTCACTCGGGCAATATAATATATATATATTTTCAATATTAATAATCGATAAATTTTGACCAATGTTCGAGGCAAAAATCACCGATTCCTCAATAAATTACCTACCACTTTGTCAGAAAAAAGTGATACATTTTTGACTGACAGATCAGTAAAAAAAAAAAAAATGAAGTAAAGTTTTCTCTGAAAGCTCTCATCCTGACTTCTGACATTAAGTTAATTTCAAAAATATAATTTTTTTTAAATTCAACTCTGCATTTCAACACCCATGTCTTAATATTGGCCGGAGGGGACGGAGCAGAAAAAACCTTGCAATTTGACACCCATGTTGTAATATTGGCCTGGGCTGAGCAATTTTTTGTTTGCTACCCATCGGAGAAATTTACTTCGCCGGCTCTGTTTCTTACCCTGTAAAATTCTCACTTATGATTATATCATTCAAAACGACAAAAAACAATCTTCCAAAGAATGTTAAGTAATTAATTTTTTTTGTTTTAGCTCATTTTTGGTTGTTTGGCGGATTATTTACTATGTAATATTCTGTTGAAAAATTAAGTTTTTCGATTCGAGTTTCAATTTTTTTCGAATTTTTGTGCCAGCGTTCATTAATTTAGTTTTGTTTTAGTTTTTAATCGATTATTATCAAATACCTAATTATCAACAAAATGATAAATTGAAAAATATTTTAAAATTCTTAGTTTTTGTATTGATTTATTCTTTTATGATGAATACCATCAGTGTATATTCTTGGATTTTTTGAAGCTGTCCTTTGAATATTCATATTTTACCAAATTTTTTAAATTATATTTTTGTATCCCCACCTCATCACTTCTCTCTTTTTGAAAAGAAAATGTGCAGTTCAACTTGAACTTCCTGTTCAATGTAGAAAAAATCTTCAGTAATAAGATGAGGGTAAGAATCTGGGATGAAACTTGATCAATTTTTTTTTTTTGGGGGGGGGGGGGGAATTAGAATTGAAAAGTTTCTAACCAGAAAATAAAATCCAAAAATTTAATAATTTTCCAAGCTGTTTTCTGACTTTTTTTTAAAAAAAGCTAATTTTCCAATTACCACCTCTCCTCTCTTGAAAAAATCGATTTGGAATGAAAAGGCATCATTTTGTGAATTAAGTGAGAGCAAAAATTATTCAAGAAAAAGGGCATCCAAGAGCTGAAATTTCTTCATTGAAATTCGTGCTTTTATCGTGCTACTTTTAAAAATTCTAAAAAAAAGGACATTCCTAAATAATATCTTTACCATTTGAAAAAATTGAAATTTTTTTGAAAATATTTATATTGTCATTAGATACTCTATTAGATACTCTATGATCAATGAGAAGTGTAATTTTTTCACTTGAAAATATTTAGTTTCCTGAGCTAGAAGGGAAGAAGGGTTCATACCATCATTTTGAAAATGAATTGTGTACCCTCTCTTATAAATCAGTGAAAATTATCAGAAATCACATGAGAAACAGACAGTATTTCAACACAGGAGAAAATTACTGAAAAATCAATCAAAATCTTTGAAAAATCAGTGACATTTTTTGAAAATTTAGTGAATTTTTTGAAAAATTGGTGAAAATTTTGAAGAATGAGGTTAAATTTTTGAAAAATCAGTGAATATCTTTGAAAAATTGGTCAATTATTTTAAAAATTACTGAAAATTTGCTGAAAATCAGTGAATTTTGCTTGATTATCCTGTTCTGACGATTCTATGACTGTTAATCAGTGACTTTTCTCTGATTCAGAATGAGAGTGAGTTCCTCATTTTCAAAACTTTTTTCGGAACCGCCCAATTTTTTTTGAAGCTGCCTGCAGATTTTTGTAGCCTCCCAAACAAAGCCTAAAAACCCCTTATAATACACACTGCTTCTTACCCAGTTTGATCATGATCACACAGTATAGGTTATAATTTTTCAAACACAAATAAAACAGATAAACACCCACCGATGCATTCTAATCAATAGGTTCAGAGCTGCAGACGATGTGGAAAACATAATAAAAATTAAAACAAACGGCGTATTTCGTATGTGGACTTTTCAATACACGTTAATTATACCTAAGTATGTACTTACTTTGCAAATTACGGGGAAAAAAATTATATAAATTTTAATATGTAGCAAGATATGATGATTGACTGAATGAGTTCATCGTACCTTGACGCCTCTACTAGCTGTACAAGTGTACAGGCTACTGGTTACGTCAAGCCAATCGAAATGAAATCGAGTGCTAAACAACCGCGTACAATATGAAAGATGCGACCTGTGCTGGACTTTGTGGTATACCGAGTAATTCAGCAACTCGAGTGACATTGACTTGGTCGCATTTTCTTTATAATATTTAAATGTGATGTATGACTACAGGCGGGTGAACATACCGGACGTGCTACAATTTAGTGAAATTATTCCTGTTATGTCATATACGTTTATAAAGCATGATGTTCTTTTACTCATACACACATTTAGATTCTATGTATGTACTTGTACGTAAAATATAGGTACATTAACCAACCAAAATACGTTGGTATAGTAAACGATTCTTGGAAAATTTTGGCTATAGATTTTCAAAGAAAGGGAAAAAAAGTAGACCATTCGGCGAACCGGTCCTTGTGGTCGTATGAACTGAATTTTTAATTCCAAATCCTATTTTAATAATTATATTTGTCTGCGTCCTGCAACGTGGTCAAAGAAATTAGTGCAAAAAAAAGTAACCCTTTGGAAAGCACCGATGCCAATGCCATTTGACTCATTAATTGATTCATTTAACGGAATATAATATATAACAAACGGTTACACAACAATAACCAGCGTGTTTACCGTCAAGTCATGCATTATCGTTAATTCTAATAATCTTTTCGTAGATCATACTCGTTGAAAAATACACGTTACTAATCGACTAATCGATGCTCGTTTAACTGCCATGATTCATTTTTCACCGAAAGAATTTCTGATCTCTGTGGCCAGGGTCGTCTTCGTCCATACTTTTGTAACACCCGGTGACAAATTATAGGCTATTTTCTTCCACAAGATTCGTCTGCCAGCGTCGATACACTGCGGCCATATGATGAATTTGACGACCGCGTGTTGTAATAAAAATACAAAATTTTCGTTACGCAATTTTCTGACGAATTTTGTCCTTATCGTATTGTACTAGGTACTTAAACTCTCAGATGATGTTCCGATATCATTAATGTAATAATTAACGAATAGTGTTCGTTTTTAATGGTTAATTTCGTAACATCGTTTCCCTTCGATGGAGTGATGCAGTTTTCAAGGAAAATCATTCGCTCGTCGGTGGAATTGGTGTTGGTGGTTTTGACGTGAGTAAAGCCAATATGACGAGCTCCTTTGTGAAAGTAATACTGCAACTTCAACTACTGTATTTATCGGACGGACGATTTGGGATAATTGCGTTTTGTTATGAGCTCGTACGTTAATGTATTCCGAATTTAATTGGTGTTACTAGTTGCAAGGTTCGTAATTTTTGGTGAGAAAGTTACGAAATTTCTAAACGAATAGTTATCAGGTATTTATATAAATTTGATTTCGAACTGAAGGTACCGGTGTCGATTGTGATGGTGAGAGAAATCATTGACCTTTCTTGTAATGTTCGGAATTAGGTAAATACCTGTAGCTGGATATTTGATAAAAGACAAGTATCGATTGAAAATTTGTTGGGAATGAAATAATTTTTTTATTTGTGAAAATTATGGAAAACTGATACCTACCTATAAATTTCCTGTAATCTATTCGAGTGTGAGAATTAGATGACTAAAAATTATTAGGTACCTAATCTAGAATTTGATAAATTTTTAAATTTCCTCAAAATTTTCCCACTTTTTTAAATTTTACATTTTTAAAAAATTTTTTTAAAATTTGAATCTGAGACAAATTTTATTATAAATGGGAACAATTTTCAAATTCGAAAAAATATGGATTCTGATTTTTTCAAAAATCAAAGTTACCTATAAAAATTGTGAAAAATTTGAGCTTAGAAAAAATTTACCCTAATCCGAAGTTGACTTAGAAAATTTTCAACTGTGTTTTTCAAGATGTCTTCCTTACTCAAATAAATAATTGGAAGAAATGTGAATAATGAAGAAATTGACAAATAAAGAAATAGGTAAAAGGAGGAAAAATTTTGAATGAGTGGTGGATAAGTATTGTTCAGTACTATTTCAAGTCATGGAAAATAACAAACTTCATGTTTAAAACTTGAACTTTGAATAGGTATTCAACCTTTTCAACCTTCAACACTGAAAATATTGAATTACAAAACTACAAAAAAATAAACATTCATACTGTTGGGGGAATATTTTACTTTTTTAAAATATCTATCTACGTAATGAATTAGGTACCACCTACTTTTTAAAGCACGCGTATCCGAAATTTTTCAAAGAAGTGATCAATAACTCGCAAAAATTTTGACTCTTTAAAGACATGAAGCAATGAATTCGGCAAAAATTGAAAAGTAGTCATCTGAAATTTTTAAAATAAATTTCTTAAACAACTGGAATCGCCATATTTTTAATTTTTAGCAGATGTTGTTTTTTTGTCTAGATTCATATGAAGGGTTTACAGAAAAAACATACAGATTTTAATTATTGTTTGTTAGAAAAGTAAGATACCTACTTGCTCATCATATTCCTTAGAAGTCTCACTTCCTATTTGCAACCTGGAACATTGCTTGACCCATTGCTTTTTATTTCCGGAAGAAAAACCTAATTCTTGAATTTTTCTCAGTGATTCGGGCAGATGGGTGACTGTTTCGAATCTGAATTTGAACGCTGGAACACTGCTTGACCCCTGTACTAAGTACAATAAAACATTGAAAATGTACATCTCATTTAAAAAAATTCTTCAAAATAACGAAAATTCTTCAAATGTTTAAGAATTTTGTGAAAATATGATGTAAGTCTTTCAAACTCCTTACTTACTTAAAAGTCATACACAATACATCATGAAAAATATTTTTTAATATTTTGTGTTTGAAATGTTGTAAAAATTGTTTGATAACAAGTTGGAAAAGAATGATCAGTAAATTTTATCTCATTTGAGGTTTTTCAAAAATCTCACATTTTAACATATCTACTTAAATTTCTTCTCTCGAAATGATTTCAAGCAGTTTTTTTAAATAGCCTTTTGAAAGTAAATTTTACCGAAATTTTTAAAATTTTTGAGCATTTTTTAAAACAACTTTCAATTATTTTTTGTGTTGAATTAGTTTTCACAAAGAATTTATCCTAATACCTAGGCATATTTTGAAGAGGTTTTATCAATTTTTTTTTCTAATTGGGTAATTTGCATCTGTGTACTGGATTTCGCATCTTTTTTGATCAATTTTTATGCACCATCATTGGTTCTAATTCAAAAACTGAAATGTTCTTATTTCCAATAGTTTTGTACCTTTTTCACTGACAATAGTTAAGAAAAGAAAAATAAATTGCAATTTTCACCTACAAGAAAACGTTGAAAAATTTTGAAAAGACATTATTGATTTTTTTTAGTTTGAGGCAAATTGGAGAACATTTTGCCTGTATTCCTTTTTCCAAATGCTTTTTCGGTACATCACTGATTATTTAATTTTCAGAATATTTACGAAATTTCAAAATGCTTCAATTCTATATTTTTGGGTACCTTTAATAATGCTGATAATAATTATAAGTTATTTCATGACCTCATTAAGAGAAAAAGAAAATTTTTATTATAGTCTATACTTTTTTGATTGACTTTTTAAAATATTTTCAGTAAAGTTACGTAATGCTTACATTGTGTATTTTTTTTGTGTTTTAGGAAATTGCGAAGTGTGCTCGAAAACATTCAGAAGACCACCAGTGACCATTCTAATTTTCCTCCACGTTTGAAAATTTCAATTGTGTGGACCTCATGTTGACAAGGAAGAATAGTCGGTATGTTTTTCAATAATTAATTTACCTAGTGCAATTTTAAGTTCCAAATCTGAATAAATATGCATGTAAACAAGAATATTTGAAAATGGGCCATTTTGTTTGAAAAAACGTCTACATAATTTAGTGTCATTTTGAAGAATTATCCCGGTGATTGAATTTAATTTTCTCCTGTCTAATAACTGTACGGATTAAATCAAGAAGCAATAAATTTAATTATCGAAAAAAGTGATATAACCTATGCTGATATGTATCCGCAAATGAATCATATCCTCCAAAAATTAATAGCTAAATGAAAAACCAGCTTTACTTGATCCACATTTTAATCGTGATGAGAAATATATAATTAAACAGGTATCCGTATTAAAACAACAGGATAGATTATAAATTCTTACTTAAATATTAAATAACATCGATTTTTATTTAAATAAATAAAATATCACACAGTTGTAGAATGTACAAAAAAAAATAAAAATCTATTGTAATGAATTGAAATTATAAAAAAAGAGAGAAAAAACAAAATTATAATAAGAAAAAAAGGGAGCATACTTACAGGTACTTTACAGATTAATATTATCAATAACAATAGAAACTTATAAATAGTGAGAAAAAAATTTTCAACTTGTCCCATGATATTTTTAAATTCCTTTTCAGACACACTAATGATTTTAATATGAGAATAGGTAACGTGTTCTAAATTTCTATATCTTTTTCCTTTTCTTTAAGTAGGAACTTTTAATGAAACACCGGAGGGGAAACTGCGGTAGATTGTTTTACAATGATATGACGATGAGATGTTTTTTTAAATTAAAATATTTTGGCAGTTGAGGGAAAATTCTTTCCAGAAGAAAGTAGTAAAAAATTTAGGAGTATTGTTTGTGATTTGAAATTTGAAAGCAGAACTAAAATGCTCTAAGGGATTCTTTGGTTCAATCATTTCAAATTCACAGTTCATCTGGGAATTTGAATTTGGGATTCTTTGGTTTCAAAATAAAATTTTTTTAAACTCCGTTTTACCATATTGATTTTCTCAAAATGATTATATCCCTCTTAGACACAAAAAATGGTATTGGTGTTCCGGTATCTCGTTGAAATTTTCGTAAACAAGAATTTACTAACATAAGTAGGTACCTAGATGATAAATTTAGACACTCGAGGACGAATGGAAAAAGATAAATTAAAGTAATAATAATTTTTTGATTTTTACATGTCTTAAAAATGAAGGAGAGAGAAAAAGGGAGGGAGGAAGAATAAAAAGAGAAAAAAACATTCAAAATGTACAAAATAAAAGGAGAATTTGGTGACAAGCAAATGTGATGGAGAACTCGATACTAACGATAAAATCATTACAAAATACGACAAGAAAAAGAGAGAGAAAGGGCAGAGACAAATACACAACAAAATAAAAATGATATAGATAGGAAAAAAATAGTACCTGCAGTAAAGGTAGAAATCATAGATCGAATCAGATTTCGTTACTTTTTTCTATACTTATAAACAGTCTGCGAGGATCTGTGGATACGGATGTTGATTTCTGATTTGTCCGTATTTAATTCACAACTGGTTTAAAGACGCTGTTGTACAATTCATTGTCGTTGTGGCTTCTTTTACCGTTCAGATTGTGAATCAATTCGAAATCTGTAACGATAATAATGAAGGTTAATTGATAATATAATACTTATGCGGAGAAGCTGCTTTGATCCTGTATCGCGATGACGTGAAAAAAAAAAACGAATTTCGTAAATTTGTAAGGTGACGTAAATGTGAGAAGTGTTGATTGAAATGCGAATGTGCTACAATTAACGTAAAATTAACACCGATGCCATTATGTGTGAGTATACTTTATTACTCGTCGATTACAAAATTTTTAATCGTAAAACCGAATTAAGTGACAAGAGGCTGGTTTATTTTCCGCATTTGGGTATTCAAAGACGATATAACTTGAATATTTTTTATTTTTGGTGGATTCTCGCGGGTCTCGTTGATCTGGAGGAAGTTTTTTGTACGATTGGAAATTTATAGACTGGCAGAATGATTCCTTATGACTTTGGTGATCCTATCAATTAATTGGTAACTCGTTTGGACATTGGAAAAATTTCCACATTTGTTTCAATTCTCGAAATGCAATACGATTGGTTTAATTGAAATGTCGAAATTATCTCGCCATCAAATTGAGGAAACAAATAATGGATTTGTTGCGGCACAGCTGATCAAGATACAAAACAGCGATACGAATTTGCAATACTTACGGTTACTTACTGAGCAGACCTCCTCCTCCGGATGCTGCCGAGTATCCATAATTCGAATATGGTGTCGCAGAGTACTGAATATAAGGTGAATTGTACGCGGTACTGTATTCAGTTGAACCTCCTGAAAAAACAAGAAAGCTCGAGGTGAATTTTTTCAAAAATATTGAAAAAGTATAGTTGCTCAAGTAAGGCGAATTTGAAATCTGCCTCTGAAACCAATTTCGATCATTCCATCTTCAAAAAGGCCGCGTCTATCTTGGAAATTTTGGGCCTCTGGCACAAATATTGGAGGAAGGGGACAGAATGTGTGTTTTCTTTCATAATTTTAATCCAAATTTCTTCTCGAATTTTTTTTTCAACCCTAAAATTTATCCTCAATTGTCAAAATAAAAATTGCATTGGATTTGAAAAAATTGAAATTTCGAAAAATAATTGTTTTTCAGTGAGAAATGTAAAAATTGGTTTCAATTGTGGATCAATTATACTTGATCAGCTATATTCGTTGTGTGCTTGATCTCATCATCCTGATACTTACCCGAAGTGTAATGGGTTGTGAACCCAGGTAACAATGTAGGAGGCGTATATGCGGCAGCTGCGGTAGCCACATTATTATTGTTAGCCGGCTGCAGCACCGTTAAACTGGAGGCATCCGTTGATCCGGCTTGGCCGGACGGAGTCGTTGGATCGGTGGATAGAGACAACGGTAAGCCTGGCGACTGTCCGGTACCATTTTCTCCATTGAAAGTTACACCACCGCCATTCTCTGCAATATTCCAAAAAAAAATTAGTAAACGTGACTTTGACTTTGAGCTATTAGTAGCATCTTTGAAACACTCACCATTATTATAATGAGAATGGTTATTAGGCGAAAGTTGCGACGATTCTAGATCGGTAGCAGGGCTTAACTTATGGATTTCTTGCATTGTAATCGCAGTCAAAGGAGCGGCTCCTAGGGAAGAGACGGCTGTCACCGAAGGCGTACCAATGGGCCCGGTTGCATTTGACGTTGTACTATGCGGAGTTTGAGATATCGTGTCGTACAGATCTGGAGGCGTTGGAGCTGAGTGAGCAATGAAACCGCTGCTTTGCGTGTCGAAGTACGGCGGAGCTGAGCCACCTACTACGTTCGGACCGAGGTCTGAAAATAGCTTATGTTCGTCTTTGATACACCATTTGCTGGGCCATAGCTGTAAAAAAATTAAATCGATTAGAAATTATTCGGAAAAGAGGAATGACATTGGAAGTACTTTTGAAATAAAAATTATAAGTAGGTAATAAATTTAGGTTTCGAATCTCAATTTTTAAGGGACTTTTCATGAAGACTTTTCTGCAGGAACAGTTCAATTATTGAAAAAAATTAAAAAAGTAAATTTTTTAGCATAAGGAAATAATCTGAAAAATTTTCTGGAAGGATTCATTAAGATTCTTCCATTTTGAATTCACTTCAAAATAATAATGAGCATTTTTTCAAGATTTAAATGATTTGAAAGCTCTTGAATGATTTTTTTCTACTAATTCTGCTTGTGATTTTCTTGTTTGCCTGACCCCGGTTTGGGTGATAGAAAAAATAGGAGACTAAAAATTGAAAATTTTCCATTTTCATTGGATTTTTTGATTTTCCTAACTCAGAGTACGCTTTTTTCCATTTTCCCACTTGTAATACAACAAAAATTTCTTTTAAAAAAGGGCTCATCTCTCTTGAAAATTTTCTCTTTAAAATCTTATTATTGGAGAGGTGAGCTTTTATCCTCCCTCCTTCTCTCTCCTCTAGCGTCAGGAGGTTCTTGACTGTCATGAACTTTTTTCAAAGTAAGTACCAGAAAAATCATAAATGATATGGTAAAACTTTTCAGAATTCGTTGGAATTTCAAAAAAATAATTAAAAATCATGAAAAATTCAAAATTTTGTAAAACATTGAAAATAATGACTCAAATATCATGTATGTCGGCCTCTCTGAAAATGTGTAATAGATTGAAAGTTCATGAATATTTTTTTGCAATAAACTTTTTTTTAACTTATCTAGGCCTGACCACAGCGTCAGGGACAGAATTGAAGTTGAATTATTCTCGTGAGGTGAAAGGAACGAAAAATCATAATTTTCTGACTCTGGTAAGATTTTCCCCTTTTTTGCTCCCTGAAACGAAAATTTTTCAAAAAGAAAATCGCTCATAAAATTTTTTTCCACCTAATTATTAGAGAATCAAGCTGTTTTTTGTAGCTCTCTTTCTTATTTGAGAGAATTTATTAGGTATTTGCTCAAATGTCGAGGAAGTTCTCAAAGTTCTAGAAAAATCATTGAAAATTACTAGGAAGTCGACAATTTATGATGAAAAATATACGAAACATTACAACTATTTTTAGATCATCGCATCGTGAAAATTATTTGAAATTCTTCAAAAAAGTTCTTAAGAATTATTTAAAAAATCAAAAAAAATTCTCAAAATCATGTAAAATGTTTTTAAAAATGACTAAAAAATTCAAAATATCATGAAAACCAGTTGAATTGAGAAAAATATGAGGCAGTTCGAATAGGCATTGTTGAAAATGAGGCGAATTTATAAATATTCAATAAAGTTGTGTATATCGAATCATGAAAATTTGTTTAAAAAATGAAAATGGTTGAATTCCAATCCCAATTTTTGTAAAAAATTGTAAAAGTATCCTAGCCTTGTGAAAATAATTTTGAATTCTCAAAAAAAAAAAAAAGAGAAAGAATGATACAGGAACTTCGAAAAAATTGTTCGTAGAATCATCAAAATTGCAAAAATTCAACATTTTCTATTAGAATTTTGAGGTATCTCAACTCGGCGATTCTTAGGTTATGCGATTTTTTGAAAATTTTCAAAATCAATTTTGTCATTCTTCCTGATTATATTTTAACGAATTTCCTGTCTTTCATTTCATATCAGAGCCTTAAAATGATTGCTATTGAAAGATTTCGAATCTTAATATTTGGGGAAAAAGTGAGGATTATTTTCAAAAATTCTATAAAATAAACTTACCGATACATTAGCGTAAAGTTGATCTCCATTATAATGAGTATGCCTTATTCTCTTAACATCTTCGTCCAAATTTTGACCATTTAGATCTCGATTTTCATCTGCAACAAATAGAAAAACCACCATGTAAATTCTATTCGAGAATAAAAAAAAAAAGGTCATCGCATCATTACCCCTTTGATTTGGCATTTCTTGTATACGAGGATAATTCTCATTAAAATAAATTAAGCAATAAAAACTAAAGAGATACGTTACACTTAAATGAAAAAAAAAGACGTATAGAAAAACGAAAAAAAAAGCGCATCGCTGGAGTAAAAAGGATAGGACAGTTTTAAATGTCACGTTAGGACATTTTTATCTATAACATTGTCGTCGAATAGTAACAATCTGTTGCAAAGCGAGAGCAAACAAACAACAGCGAGTACTTTGGTTTTAATTTTATGATACGATAGTGTGTACTGTGTAGGAATATTCCCGCGAGTATACAAGGGGTTTAGTAATCAGTCGCTAGGATGGGGCTATTGCTCAAGGGACGCTCATTTCTGACATCATTTTATTATACAGAGAGCCACTAAACACCGTTGCTCCGGTATTACTATTGCTTTTAAGTTTAACCTACTGCTCATGATAACAATTCCCTTTTCGATTAACCTAAATTGTTTTTCTAACATTTTATTCCGGTTACCGCAGCGCGTAGCCCTTTGCCATCTTTCAATGTGTAGCTTTTCCAAACAGACGCAACAGGGCTCTCTTGATCTTTCGTCCGGTCTGCTTTCACAATTAATAAAAATATTCGCCGATATAATTTTATAAGCTTATGGTTCTGCGAGTTCGACACCCTTGTTGAAATAATCACTCTTGGCACCCAAGCTTCGTATCTGATTTCCGTCTGGGGTGTGGAAGTTCATTCGTGTGGAAGGAGACGGTTGGATTTCTTGGGTCGAGTTATTGTGACGATTTATTGGCGTTGTGGAAGTACATCAGGAGTAGATTAGGTATTGGGTAAATCGAATCAGGGCTAATGAAAAAGCGTGCCTGTGGAAAGAGAAGTGAAGTGATTTGTAAAAATTTTCAAAACCAATCGATCAATTCAATTTTGGGAGAAAATCGTTTAATTGGCTAATTTATTTTATTTCTGAGATTCCGCAGATTTCTCGTTTTTGATGAATTTATCCTGATTGTAAATTCTAATAAGGCAAGATGATTTGAATTTTCCGAATCAGATATTACAATGAAGAAGAGTAAAAAAGATGGGGTCAAACTTACTTGATAAAATTTGCTGATTTTCACAGTTTTGGGTTTGTGTTTTTAAAATTATTGGTTTTCCGAAGTCTCAAACTATCGCAGCTTTTGGGAAGGACAGTTTTACCAATAATTAGGTAAATGTAAATAGCAAGATTAGTCCAAAAATGCAAAGGGAAACTCCTTTTTTTCTCATTCCCTTTCCTTACAATGAAAAACTTGTATGTACTATTTTAACCGTAGAAACTGAGTTCGATTTGGAAAATTTTGGGGGTTTGCCTTGAAAACATTGTAACACCATCGATGCGGTTGAAATGTGAAATTTTATTTTATTTAGGTATTTCATTTCATTTTTTCAGGCATTTCTAAGCCAATTTTTGTAGAAATGTTGAAGGGTAACGCCGATTTGAAATTTCCACAAAATTACATGAATTGAAAAATGTTGAATATGCACTATTATTTCAAATTCAAAAAAATATGCATTTAATATTTTTCTCAAGACTGGTTTAATTTTTGAAAAGTTTTATTTTGCGTCAATCAAATCAGAAAAAAATTAATCTCAATCAAATTTTCAATTTTTTTGTCTTTTCAAACTCCAAAGATCCAACATTTGCTCGTTTCTGGAAAATAGCTCCAATTTCGTTCCGATAAAAGTAATGAAATAATCACAAAGCTTTGTCAACCATTGATTTTTTTTCAATTCGGTCATTTTTTTTGATGGAGTGAAAACTTTTTCTGTGACTTTTATGATGAGTTGTGAAAAAGTGGTGGTGTTTTCTTAAAAAATTAATAAATGATTTTTAGGTGCAGGCTATCATAAAGAAAATTTATTCTCCGACCTTTGAAAGAGAAAATTGCAAAAAAAAAGTATGGAGATTTTTCTTTCATAAATTTTATTTAGAGTTGACCCTTATTCTGATCGATTTTTTAGGTTGACAAAAACCTTGTTTGAAAATTTGAAATCCTGTGTCAACCTTAATGATTTTATAGCAAGTTTGATGGTATGGTACATATTTCATTTTCTAATGGATTCAGTGAAAATTCACAGATCGCTGATTTTTGAAAAAATCGAGATTGTGTTCCTTAATGCTTTTTATAAAAATATACAGAATGTGATAAAGGAAAAAATTCGGAACTTGAAACAATTATTGAATTTCTATTGGTTTTTTGGAATCTTAAAATTTTAATTTTTAGTCTAGTTTGGGTTCCTGAAGTGGGGGGGGGAGTCAATCAGTTATCACGTTTTCTGAATTGTCTGTTTCAATTAGTTTTATAGTTTTGATATAAAATTTCAAAATGTCGAAAATGTTGCCAACTCAAAACGAATTACTAAAAATATATAGCTAGCGTGTCCTTTTTAAAACGGATTTTACCAGAATATTTTTTAATGTTGGAATACATGGGGGGAAGGGGATCTTTTCTGTGAAAATTCAAAGCAAGAAAAATATCGTGAAAATTACAAGAAAAGTCCAGAAAATGGCAAAAATTTTCATTTTTCTGATCCAATAGACACCGCATAATTGATTGGTAATTGTGAAAAAAATACAATTGAAGCAATTTAAATTCAAAATCCAATAAAGAAATCCTCAAAAAGATCATCTAAATACCACGAAAAATATTTCGAAAATTTTTGGATGAAGTGTCAATTTCCTACGATTTGATCAAAATTGACACAGCCCACATACAATTCGCGTTGAAGTGATATCAGAGTGTAAATGCTCTGCACGAAAATTGTGAGGGCAAGATTCAAAACTCGAAATTCAAATGAAAAACTAAGTAATGGAACTCTAGGATCCAGATTTTAATTTTTACCATTTCAGTTTTTTTTTCGGATTCACCACTTTTCAAAAATAATCATACTTTTGAACGTTCAAAATTCTTTTTTCGGAGATCGGAAGGCTTTCGAACGACTTGAAATCCTAAAGATGCCAGGCCCAAGGCTCTTATAAAATTATTACCAAAATTTGAAGTTTTCAATTTCTTTGGATTTGTTCAAATGAACCTCGATGTAAACGTAAAACAGCATTTTAACGCTACGTTACTGGCAATCGAGCAATCTCAAATAAGAAAGATGAAAATGTTATCGATTGTAAATATTCCACTGCGCCTGATTTAACCCAGCAACTGTATAGGTACAATCTTTTATGTGCTATTTATTCATCCATCTCGATACGAGGGCTCATACCAAACCGAATCTCGACCAGTTAATAAAATACCAACGGTATCTCACATCTCAGGTCATTTCCTTGAATAAAAATAATCTTTCAAATCACATTGTCAATCTTGGTGACAACTTGTCACCTTGTAAACCAGTTCAAGAATCGCCAACACAAACACAATACGGTCACCGTCAATTTTGGCACTTAATTTTTATTTATACGAACGCGTGTGTATGGTAGTCAATTGAAAACACATTTCACAGGGATCCACTGGCCAATAAAAACTTGACATATTTATGGGCGTAAACTGCATTCTGTCGAGTGCGGTATACAAGTTTGACGTGTTTTTTTTCTCTCAAAAAGTACCCCTAATGAAAGCGAAAATTTCCGCCTACCATTACAACGCTGCGATAGCTTTGGCGTACCCGCGAGCTGGGATTTTTTAATATTATAAAGATATTCTGGCGGATTATTTTTAAAAAATGAATTGTTCGACTTGGACGAGGTTGCGGATCGAGGTGGTAAAAGTTTACGGGACATTTGACCGGGAAGTTTGGCGTTCGCGTTGGCTTCAAAATGAATACGAAACACGCGCTGAGGGACAGGGCGACGAAGCGGAGAAGGGTTACAAGGCGGTGTGGTACTACGTAGTACATCGCATCGGTATGAAGATAGGAGAGGCTTATTTTTGTCTCTTTTGGTAAAACAACCCGCCCGCAATGTATAAGAGGGTGAAATGAACCGTTGCTAGGTAACAATAGGAATAACGTTTGCGATTTCAGAAGCGTAAAAATATGTATAAATATAAGGGTTCGAGGGGGGTAAAAAGGGATACCGAGGCGCGTTACCTGTTACTTAAGTGTGCGATATGCGCGTAGAAGTGAATTTTCATAACCGTGTCCGCCATTCCGATAAAACGAAGGGAAAAATAAGCACGAGGGGTGAAATTGGGCAAGATTTCCGCAGCGATACGCTTTTTCGCTTTTCTCGTTGAAAGAATCGGTGTGAGAATTACCTGAATGAGGGAATTGATGATCGTGATGATGGTGATGATGGTGGTGGTGATGGTTGTGATGATGGTCCAAATCACGTTTCCTTTTATTACCATTAGGATCATTTTGAGGTATACCTAAGATGCCATTAATACTGTATCTATCGTGCTGACTGGACGAAACGTGGGTTATCACGGAGACCGGACTGGGCTGCTGGTTCGTATGCTGAGGAGCTGGTAGATGACTCGGAGTACTCGAGGCTGGCTGGATTACAGCCCCGTGGCTGGTGCCATTGCTATTGTTGCTGTTGTTGTTTTGCGATTGTTGTTGCTGGTGAACGTGTTTAGCTTTTTCGGCAGCTTTATTTCGAACAATTCTGTAACACAAGATATAGATTTTTAGAGTCGTATAGAAAGTACCCCTCGAAGTCGTGCATTTTCCTCCCTTTCGTGGTACGAAACGCCAAAGGTCGAGAAGTTTTTACTATTGCAAGACAATTCAGTGATGCGAAACGATACTAAAAGTTTCTCTGTTGTAATGTCTGAAAAACTCGCAAAACTACACAAAACTACGTCCGAGTTACACCAACTCGGGCCAGCTATACCGAAAATCGATGGGGGAAAGCTCCGAAATTATCCGAAACTCGACTGTACATAAGTACACGGTTTGGGTTTTATTTATATTGCACGAGTCGTGTAACTCCTATTTTCTTCTCGGCGAACTTGTAAGGAACGTGTCACGAATGTGGGTAATTTCGAAATTGCTCAATTTTTCTTGAAAACATTTGGTTTTGTTGGAATTCTAATTGGTGAATTTTGTTCATTTTGAAAAGAATTGTCTGTGAAGAAAATGTTCCTTCAGGCTCTTTTTTTTACTCGTTATATTGCCGAAGTGTAATTTTTTTTTTTAGAATTTTTTTCCTTTTACACCATTTTGACCAAATTCTTTTCATTCTATGAAATTTGTTCAACGTTATTTTTTTGGAAACATGAATTTTTAAAGAAGATGTTGATACTTTCAATCATAATTTTGAAAGAAAAAGTGGGATAGAAAATTAGGAAACCACGATTTTTCAAACGTTATTGTGCTAAAGGTAATTCTATAAAATTGAATACCAAATTTTAGATTTCAAGTTTTGGAAATCAAATTTTCACAACCATTATAATGATGAAAAAAAAATTACGAATTCATATAGTGTCATTTTATTAGACTTTTCGGGACACTATGTCCTAATTGAGAATTACTGGAATGAAATGTTCAAATTTTTCGCCTTTTTGGGGAGGAGGAGTCGTCGTGCTTTTTGCCCAAATGGAGATTTTTATGATTCCATGTCTGAATTGAAGTTTTTGGCATCTCATATCTAAATTGGAGGTCCAATTTTTTTTGTATCTTTTATCCAAATTGAGGTGTTTTGAGACACTGAAAATTTTTTCAGGGCACAGTGCTCAGTAAAGTTTTTTAAAGGCATCAAATCTTAATTCATGTGTTTTGGTGGAAAATATGTCCAAATTGAGAAGTTTCGGAAAAAATCGTGAAATTACTTCTTTTCAGGACACTGTGTCCTAATTGATTTTTTTGAATATTTTTCAAATAATTTTTTGTTACATTAAAAGTTTTTGGGACACTATGTCCGAATTGA
Organism: Pseudococcus jackbeardsleyi; assembly: GCA_038380155.1. NCBI lineage: Eukaryota > Metazoa > Arthropoda > Insecta > Hemiptera > Pseudococcidae > Pseudococcus > Pseudococcus jackbeardsleyi. The sequence continues at coordinate 58,269,354 of CM076240.1, read as the reverse complement.
GAAGTTTTGGAAAAAAATATTGAAATGACATTTTTTCAGGACACTGTCCTAATTGTTTTTTTAAAAATATTTTTCAAATAATTTTTTGATACATCAACAGTTTTTGGGACTATATGACCAAATTTATGAATTATGATGTCTATTAGCTAGAAAAACAAGAAAACCCAGGAAATATAGCCAGAATTTCATTTATATATAGGTACATAGGTAAAACTGGAAAATCAGAAAATAGCAAAAATTTTAATAATTTTGTAGTAAAAACCAAAAAGTTTCTCTTTCATTAAATTTTTCAATTGATTTATAAAAAGAGGGTCTTTTTTGGACAAATTTAAAGCAAGAAAAATGGCTAGAAAAATCCAGAAAAAAGCAATAATTTTCTTTTTTTAGATCTAGGAGACTTCATAAAATTCAAAAGTGAGACTCCATATTGAAATAATCATTTTTTAAGTTTCTTGAAACACAATGTGAAAATTGAGGTTGCTTTATTGCCAAAAAGTATGATAGTCCAGTGCAATTAGGAAATGACCTAGACAAAATTCCCATCAAAAATTTTTTTTTTGGAATATGTTTGGGACGTTGCCCTAAGTAAAACCTACAACTTCCCCCACTCCCCTCCCGCTTGCGTTTCCCCCAATTGTGGATCAAAGCCCCCCAAAATCAGTTTTTTTGATTTATCTCTGTAAATATTACTTTTACGTCAAAATTAGTTCAGTACAATTTTAAAGCAGACTGAATTTGCTATAACTTTGATTCTATAAAAATTTTTGTAGCTATCATGGGTGAGGAGTGGGAGAGTCTTGAAAAAGGGTAGTTTCTGAAGCAATATTGGAAATAGGTATTTGAATACTTACATGATCGCTACCTGCTTTTTGCATTTCGTTAAACACGCACGATGATATTTGAAATTTTTATTTTAATACTCTCCTATGTCTCACCCCCCTAATGTTATACCCCTCCCCCTCCCCCAAAAAGTCGATTTCTTTTCATTTTTTTCCTGGTGTGATTCGACTTTGAAGTAATTACGTATTATTTTCACGATATCTTATCAAATTTCAAAGATTTTTAAGAATTATTCATTTCCAAATAAATCAATTCACCCGAAGCAAATATTTTTTTGGCTGTCTACTATTGATCCTTGGTATATTTCAGCAGCGTGAAAATTTATTTTCAATCAGTTTAAAGTCACTGAAAAAATGTCCGAATTGTAGAACAGGAAAAATCAGCGAAATTTTCTGATTTTCAGTGGATTTTCACTGATTTGTCAAAGAAAATCATGTTTTTTTAAAACTATATTTCAAATATCTCTGTCGATGTAGGTAAGCCAGGTTGAGTGAAACTAGTCAAGGGTGGAAAGATTTACAATTCTACCCTTCATTAACCCTCTCCGAATGCAGAGTGTATTCTATTGTTATTCATATGATTCTCTACTATAGTCACCGTTATGTGCGAACACGCGAAGTAGAAAAAAAAATCGCCACGATTTCAGAAAATTGCTTTTGGTTAACGAGGGATAGTGAAATATTATCGTACATATTCAACGAAATGCATTACGTACAGTGGCGTAGCCAAGGGGGGGGGGGGGCGAAGGGGGCGATTGCCCCCCCCCCAAGGCGTGTAAAAAATATGGTATAATGGGAGAAAAGTGTCAAAAATTGGGGGAAATGGTCTATTTTAGATTTTAGACATCAGAAATTCATTTTTTTCAAAGCTTCGCCCTCGCTTCGCTCGGGCTTGAACATAATTATCAATCAATTTTGATTTTAACGAACGTTCTGAGAGAAGTCTGCGAAAAAAGGCGTATTTTTGTACCTTCAATCTAAGTTCTGTGTCCATTTTACATCGTTGTGTTAAGTCTTTTTATTATACACCCCCTACCTCAGACTCGGTTATACGTACACTACGAAAAAATACTTGCTATGTTTCAAAACGACCGCAAAAAATTTGACTCAATTTGTTCTTGCCCCCCCCCCCTTGACGAAATTCTGGCTACGCCACTGATTACGTAGGTTCCCCAATCATGTATTATATTAAGTATTTCTACAGCTGCCTCGGAAACACCCCTTGTTCAGGACTCTCTCACTCCTTTCCCATGATAGCTACAAAAAATTTCATAGAATCAAAGTTGTAGCAAATTCAGTCTACTTTAAAATTGTACTGAACTAATTTTGACGTAAAATTAATATTTACAGAGATAAATCAAAAAAACTGATTTTGGGGGGCTTTGATCCACAATTGGGGGAAACGCAAGCGGGAGGGGAGTGGGGGAAGTTGTAGGTTTTACTTAGGGCAACATCCCAAACATATTCCAGAAAAAAAATTTTTGATGGGAATTATGTCTAGGTATGACTATTTTTATTACTAACTTCCCCGGACTATGACAGTTTATTGGGTATGAAATATCCAAAATGTTGACAATTCGAATTTTCTCGATCAAGTCCGAAAAAGTATGAAGTTTGGTCCAAATTTCAGGGAAAATGCCTTAATTTTTTCAGTTGCTTTAATTGACACGATCAAAATGTTTTATTCGAGTAAAAATTAGTTGAAATTATTGTTTCTCTATTTTTAAAAATTTTGTTGCGTTTTTTTTTTTAAAAAAAAGTCAGTTCAGTTGATTATTTTTTTTCTGGGGGGGGGAGGGGGGGACGATTTATGCAATAAATTGTTTTAAAAAAATTTTATTCTTGTGATTCATTGGGCAACTGAATTTTAGAAAAAGCAATAATTCATTTTGTAGTTACTAGCTAAATAAAAATTTGACGTTAAATTTCATTTCTGCCTGAGAGTTTTTTTTTTTTTTTTTAATTCCTTGTTTGTGGTTGCACATACTTTCCAATATCATTTTACGTCCGCTATAAGTAGCCTAACCAGCTCCTTAAGACGAAAAGTCGATACGCGGCAATCTGCGAAGAAAACAAAACATATGCCTAGTTGAACTCGACGTATGCAATCCCACACGTCGATAATTTTGCCTACGTTGCGCCGTAAATACGATAATACGCCAGAATAGGGCAGCTTTGAAAATATCACCAAAATTACACGACCCGATACCCCATTCGAATAAATTGTAAACAATTTGTAAATTTTGCTTCTCGTCTCGTACAGATTTGGATGGCGAATTGTAAAATCTGAATGAACTGTGAAGGAAAACTGTTAAATATTGGAGTTGGTACATTTCAACGGGCTGCGGAGAAAATCAGTAGCGTGAAATTTACATAGGCTTACTTCAATTTACTCTATTTACAGAGTATACAACAACACTTCTGTTGCGCGAGAATTCTCCGTAACACTTGAACGATTCGTCTATATTTTTTTTTCGACTTGATTTGGATAAAGAGTATAAAAGATTCGTACCCCTTGATTTTCGTCTCTCGCGGACGATTCGAAAAAGTTTTTCGGATTGGACGTCGCGCGTATTGAAATGGAATTTAATTTCGTTAATTTGTTGGTTGGAAATTGTACGTACTTGTCAAATATTTCGACACGTTTGCGTACATATAATAATCGAATACGATGAATAAACAAAACGATCACGTGTTTGTCGAAAGAGTCGCCCGTCGACCGCGACGTTTGGTCACGCGACTTATCAACCGGTGTAATTTAATAATCATTTTCAAATTAATAGTAATCTTTGTAATAGGCTTCTCGAGGGAAGATTAAATCTCGATTTTGAGTTCAGTTTCGGGTTGTTTTCATTTTACACGTTTGGTCGTCGTCGAAAGTCTCGAGGGAGAATACATCAAGATTCAATGTATTTCAGATACGATCTGAAGTTGGGGGTTGAACGAATGGGCTGAGGAGATGAGCGCATGTGTGGGTATTTCCATACTGACGAATTTTTATCGTCTATGTATTTTAAATAGTTTGAAAATATTTTTATTGTTTTTTTTTTTTTTTTCAATTTAATCTTTGAAATGGTTGCTGCATTTTCTCGAAAATGATTTAATGTTATGAAATCTCCAGGTTTTCTAGTTCAATTTTTCAAACTTTCCAGATATCTTTTGAAAGGTATCTATTTATTTATGCACGAATTAAAGTGCAGTTCTTCTTTATTTAGGACTTGGCCCATGATGGAGCGAGTGATTGGAGTGTGAGGAGATGTGGAGGTGTCTTTTTTTTTTTTTTTAATCCACGATTTTTGGAAACAAAGTAGTTTATTGATAATTTACCATACTTAATTACTGAAATATTTACGGTAATTACCCGTAATTATTGAAATATTTACGATAATTTACAGTAATTAAAATATTTACAGTAATTTACCACAATATACCGTAATTATTGAATATTTACGATAATTTACAGTAAATATTAGAAAATTTACTGTAATTTATCTTGATTATTAAAATATTTACGGTAATTTACCGTAATTAATGAAATATTTACCATGATTCATCGTAATTATTGAAATATTTACTATTGTCAACCGCAATTACTGAAACATTTACGGTAATTTACCGTAATTATCAAAATATTTACGGTAATTTACCGTAAATATTGGAATATTTACAGTAATTTACCGTAAATATTGGAATATTTACAGTAATTTACCGTAATATTGAAATATTTACAGTAATTTACCTCAATTACTGAAATATTTGCCATAATATACCGTAATTATCGAAATATTTACGGTAATTTACAGTAATTATTATAATATTCTCGGTAATTTATTGTAATTATTGAAATATGTACGATAATTTACCATAATTACTGAAATATTAACAGTAATTTACGGTTATCATCAAAATTCTTACTATATCATGGTGTCTACCGGGCATGAAAATCATGAAAAAGCTGCAAATACCTCGAATTTTCATTTTCTCAATCCAGTAGACACCATGATTTTCAAAATCCTTGAAAAAATGAAATCAATGAATTTCATGTTTGAAAAAGAAATAATGATGAAAGTTTCATCCTGAGACATAACATGAAAAAATTATGAATAAACAAGAATCATCGAGGAGAAAAAAAATTGACAAATTTTACTCAAATGAACCTAACTTACGAGACATCTTCATTCCTTATCTTCTCTATCGAAAATAAGATGAAATAAGTCGCCGTTTTTGAGAAACAGATAAATCATCAACCCCTAAAAATGAAATCACATGGTCGGTTATTCGTTTTGAAATTAATTTTCATCTCGACCGTGTTTCATTTGCTTGTAATTTCCCAAACCAAAAGGTTGTTTTTTCCATCAGGAAATCCCCCATTTATACGGTCTTTCGGAAGGGTTATTAAATGGAGCCTCATTTCCCGAAAACATCTTCCGACCCAATGTTTTTTTTCAATGACTGGGAATTTTCGAATGTCTTTCCTTATTACATTCTCATTTTCAAAATTACGCCTATGAGCTGAAACTGATTGCAAAGCTCTCTATAAACCTATAAATTTTTAGATTTTCTGCGGTTTTGCGCTTGAATTTTTATTTGAGGAATTTTCAGGGTTGTATTTTGTCTTTCGTTCTGGAATAATTTCAGGAGAAAAGAAGTTAGGGCTACTGAAGCTGAAAAAAATTTCTATAGAAAAATTCGAATTGTCGAATGACTCGATATAAATCGTTTTATAATGCGACGTGTAAGTCTAACAATGATTCAATGTTTCGACGTATTTGTGCGAACAATTTAATCATTCGAAACGCTCATACTTAATAATTTTAATAGCGATGTAATCCGTTTTTGAGTTGGAAGTTGATAAAAATGACGCCCGAGTCTTCGAGTGGTATTGTATGATTTTGTGAAATGTTGGTCAAACTCATTTGAAACAGCTGCTATTGAAAAAGAACCCTCTTATTTCTAAACGTATTATAATAAGCTATTGTGAATTATCATAGGGATGACCCTTGGCGGTGTGATTGTTATAAACGCGAGAATCTGACTCGCGAATAGTATTGCCTATGTTATACTCAGAGTCACTCTTTTCATAAACCATTTATCTCGTTTTCACGTTTAACCTTTTACAATGTGGATTAGATTCTTGGGGTATTCGAGAGCAATTTTCTTAGGACGAGAATGATATCTACGTCTGCTCGAAATATATACTTACACCAACTCAAATCTTGGACGTTTTTCGATACTTTTTCGGATAGCCGACGAACGATGGAATGGCCTAGATGTGTTTTTGCAGGCTCGTCGCTTCGTATAGGTTATTCGTATATTATACGCAGCGAAGAAAGAGGGTAATTTTCGTTGTTTTACAACTTTAAAATATTATTATAACGATATGAAGCGGAGGAAAATCTGCGGCGGACAAAAGCATCGGGCTGTCGGCGTCGTCGCCCAACGGAAGGATGACGATCAAGTTTGACGTCACGTGACCGCAGTTACGGTAAATACGGAAGTACCGACACGTGTACGACATCTAGCACACGCAGAATATACAGCAACGACAATGACATAATGGTCGTGGCATATACGCCGAGAAGCGACCGCATCCTAGCCCAGTAAAAAGCCTAACCCTTGAAATTTTACTCGATGATTGAGTTGAGATTAATTAAACTTTCATCGAAAATTTACATTCGATGACATCGTTGATTGATGAATACGCGAACCGTGCTCATTTTTTATTCCACCGTCATCCCGGGTATACCTTTTGACGCCCAATGCGTCGGTATTTCCACGTAAATGGTCAATAAAATATAACCTCTTATTAATAATGCAGATTTATGAGAAAGTTTCACGTATCTGCCCAAATGGTCGAGTTGAAATTCCAAGAAACTGCTCACAGATGATAAATATAACATCAAAATGCGCTTCTGGAGTCTTTTTATTGCTCGATGAATAGAATGTTTTGTTGGTATTATTGAATTATATAATGTCCCTTCTCGCTGTGTGCTGGTAAGGTCCATACAATATAAATCAACCGTATTAAGAGATCTTGGAAAATTTTATTGCCACGTTTAACAATACGACTGATAGCCGACTAAGTGTGCGTGACTATTTCGCTTATTTTGCTGCTATGCTGTTGTACGAGGCGCGAAATTTTTCGTATCATTGCGAATCTAATACATCATTTGTGGTCATCGTGTTTCGAATTGAGATAACTTTTCCCTTTAATTTATACCTACTTCAGCATTTCTGTTTGAATTGAAAAAAAAATTTAAAAAAATTGAAAACTGAGTTTTTTAATATTCTGTCTATTTGTAAAGCGAGCTGTCGGAGTGGAGGGAGGGGAGTTGATATTTCGAGAGGGATTCTCAGTATTATGAGAGATTTTTATTTCATGACTCCACAGTTAATTTCTAGAAAAATAATGTTTTGATTTGCCATTTTGCAATTTTTTGACATGAACAATATGCTGATGATTTTCAAGCTTGATGTGTTTTGAGATAATTTTTTTCATTTTGTTCATAATTTTTGATAAAAATAATTAATTATTGGCAAAAATAACCATTCTTCAACTTTTTTCTGCTCGTAATAAACCCTGAAGGTGATTCTAATGCTAATCTACTTTTCAGTGCTGATTTCGAATATGACTTCAGTTTTTCTCCATCGTATCAAAAATTTTCATTAAAAATTTTTATTGGAAATTTTTTTACCTTTTTTTATGACTTTATACTTCGAGTCGACTTTCTGAGAGAAAAAAAATTTCTACGAAAAAATTTAATGCAATGAAGGGCGTAAAATTTTATTTTTGCCGAGTCCAAAATTAGGTTATTTTTTCTTAGGATTCGAAATTTCTGGGATATTTCAACTAAAAGTTCAAAATTCAACTTTTATCTTTCATTGAAAGAATCTCTGAAATTTTCAGTGTTGAGTTCTAATATGATTTCAGTTCATCTCCATCACGTCATAGTGGTTCTTTCATTTTAAATTTTTTGTTGAAAATTTTTTTAAATCTCAAAAAATCGATGCTATGAGCGCAAGGAGATTCTTATGAATGAAATTGATGGGACTTGAATAAAATGTTCATATTTTTAATAATGATACTTAGATGAAAATTGAACTTTGAACTTACGGTTGAAATATCTCAAAAATTAAGCTTCGTAGGAAAAAACTAAGAGAACTCCTCTCTCATTTATAAATCAGTGAAAAAAAAATCTTTAAAATCAATGACAATTCGCTAAAGTGGTAAAATATCTAAAATTCGATAAAAAATTAGAAAAATTCTGTGAAAAATTGGCGGAAAACTGCTGAAAGTCGAAAAATTTTGCTAATTTTCTCTGTGCTGCATTTCAGACTTGGTTCAGTGACTTTTCTTAGATTCGAAATAAGAGAGCACTCAAATGAAATTCAGCAATCCATTATTCATGTTCCATTAATTTTTTCGTAGGAATTTTCCTTTGCTAAAAAAATTCACTTCAAGTGTCAAAAGTTATCACAATGTATAAAATGAATTTTCTAAACAAACAATTTGAATTTTGAAAATTTCTAACGTTCTGGAACTTTAATCAGACTACTTTCCCATGATCACAGCGGCAAAACCTGTGTTTTCATTCTTGAACCGACCATATTCGCTGGGAAAGATAGAATTTTCAAATTTGGTGGAACTTTCCCTGATTTCAAGTTTTCGAAGTTAATTTTCTACAATTTTTTCTCACTCTTAACACAAAATTTTGCTGAGTAAGTTCCTATTTTCGCCAACTTTTCAGTTAAAACGTAATTTTTTTAAAGAAAAATTCTGAATTTTTCTTTTTTTTCTTCTCTATCTCTTTTTTTTGGTGCGTCGTTATTCATAATCGTGAAATTCCATTTCTACTCACGATTGACCTTTCAACTTCTCTTTCGATTCTTTAAAATAGATAAAATCTTTTTTTTTCCATTGTTGTTTGAGACTGCTTTCGACCAAACTTTTGTGTATTAAACATACATAAATCTGGTTTCTCTGATATACCCCTGGTTTGAAAAAGATAATCATCTTTTATGGTACAAATGGATTTTTAAACAACATACTAACTCGAATTTACGAATCAACTTTTTCAGTATCGCATCATCCGAATTGAACAGACTGTCTGATAAAAAGTTCATTCGTTGAGAAACGATGGAAGAAAAATTTCGTTTTAAATCAATGAAGTGTGAAATCAATCGGTTATAATGATTTATGATAACATTTGGTGTAACGCGATTATAGTTGCGAACACATTGTCAATGAAAATAACAACTATAGCTGGTGTTTATAATAATGATATTTCGGTGTTGCGTTGCGAAAAGCCGATTATATTTCACACCTTATGTTATCGTATTTCACCTCCTCCCTTTTAGCCATCTTTCGTTTCTTTTTTCTTGCCTCGAACGCGGCAGTTTTCGAATTCGCGATGAAAAAAAAATCAAAAATCAATTTCTACATATGGAAACTTGCTTTTTGTAGCTTTTGGAAAAAAGCGCCGAAAAAGAGAAAGCTCTATCGAAAGAACGAAATAATCGGATTTTTACCAGCCGAACAAGCGAAATAACACGGTTTTAGGGTACGAGAGGGGCTTCGACGATTACGCCGGGTGAATAAAGAGGAACGCAAAAAGTGCAACCTGTTATGTTAATTTTCCATTTCACACACCCTAACACAAGTTGGGCTTACGAGTACGCTGGTAATATCGCGACCCCTTGTACGCTACATTATATATCATTTCCATTTGATTAACTGCACTCTATTTTTGTAAAACTGTTCTTCCTGCCGCCGCCGCTTCGCGCCGATTTAACGAAATCTCGGATTCAGTGAAACGCCAAATGATGATGACTCAATGATTGTGTGCGCCTTTCTTCGGGACGCTGCGCTGTGTCTGTGAACAGCAGGCCCGAAAAGTCGTCGATTTCCGATACATTAGGCACGTTTTCGTGTTTTTTTTCCTTTTTTCTCGTGGCGTGTTATGCGAGAGATGGGTTTCGGTGGTTGCGAGGTACCCTTATGGGAAGTGAGAAATCCAGGTTGACTTTTTTTTTTGGGCGTTTAGGTATTAGGAAAAAATTGTGGATTTTGACGAATTGATGATCTGGTTCATTTTGGTTGGGAAATCTTTCGAAAATCTCGAGGGCTCAAAAAGGAACGAAGCTACAAGTTCTCAGAATGAGGTCAATTTCGAAAAAAACACGGGGTTTTTCTTTTTTGGGTGGTAACATTTGCTGGGACATCCCTGAATTTCCAAACTTTTTGAAATCAGTGATTTTGAAAGAGGATAGGGTACCACTTTTTGTCATTTTACAAAGAAGTTTCAATGTTGCAGATGGTAAATTCGATGAAAAAAATTCGAAGTTGTGTCTCAACAAAATATTTAGGTTTTTTTTAAAACTTATACCTACTTGTAGAGGTGGGCTAGAATAATTTTAGTATCTATGCGATTAATTTATCTATTTTAAACAAATGTTTCTGTTGGAAGGAAAAGAGGCGAATTGAGAAAAAAATAAAAGTTTTAAACGTTTTTCACACATAAAAATGGTCATTTTTGGCGGAAAAAAATTTTCCTCGTAATAATATCCCAATATACGTATTTATACACCACTTGTTCAATTTTCACTCCATTATTTCATCTCTTTTTCGTGATTTTTGTAATTTCAAGTCCGAATAGGTAGTTACAGCACAAGAATCAAAATTGAATATCTCACTTTCTTTGCGTAAGAAAAATTGTCGTAAGGAAAAAATTGCAACAGAAAGTTCAGCAGCTCAAACTAGGTACTTACTTCAATAAACCCCATTTGTACAATTAAAGCGCTCAAATTTTAAAAAATTTGTTCATCTTAAACACTGTTATCCATTTTGAAAAGAGTAAAAAGAAGTAATATGAAATTTTGAAATTAATGGCATAAGAAAAGTTTGTAAATTCAAATCAAATTTTTTTAGGGCTGGCTGAGATTGCCAGCCAACGACAAAAAAAATTAATTAATTTTTATAAAATGATAAAATATAATTTATTATTAAAATATTTAAATATATTAATTTAAAAAAAAAAAATAATATAATTTTTAACGTTAAGTACTTGAAAATGACCAAAAAAAGTAAACATTTTATATATTTTGTTTTTCAGGAGAAAGACTCAAAAATTTTTAATAAGTACTTTGCTAATTATCATCATAGAATCGATATTATTATTTTTTTTTGTAAACCACTAATAACTTAATTTAAGAAGATTCGCGGTCCATGCAGTAAAATGATTTTTTTTCTTCGAAACAAGCAGTTTGAACTTTTTGACGAATCAAAATTGCAAAATGAATCCAAAACTATGAAAAAACACCTGGTACAAATGGAAAAGCAGGGGGACAAGTGTAGCAAATATACGGTATCGAATTTGTGTCGGTTTTACATGAACCCCCGACGCTTGGCGCTCGATCCGGTTGTTATTTTAATGATCTGTCATTATATAGTTATTTTAGTGGAGCAGATTGCACGAAAAATAGAGAAAGTAACAAAACAAAAGTGGTGAACTTTAAGAGAAGTGCACCCTAGGGACTCGAGACCTCTCTTTTCTTGCTGCCGAGCTTGGCAGCTTTTATTACAAGTCCGCGCTAACTTCTATTTTATTGTTGCGAATAAAATTAATCCTGGCACAGAAGTTACAACATTTGTTCTTCTTTCGCCTTAAACTTATTATAACTTTAATAGAGTTTTAGACGGTGAACAAACGACTTGGCTTGCGAGAATACACCTTTATTTTCGCAAGTGCTCCTTATACAGCATAAGATGCGGTTTCATAAAAAAAATTTATTTAACGTTTTCACGCACTGGAGATATTGGAAAAATTATCCGATATTTCCCTGAAGACCTCGAAAACTTTACGTGTACCTAGTTTCTAAAAAAAAAAAGAAAAAAAAGGAAAAAGAAAAAAACTATACCTAAGGAGGCTGAATCGCGCAACAGTTATAACAGAGGAACAGAAAGAAATAGAAGCTGAAACGTATCCTACGTCTAAATACGTTGCTCATATGCAGAAATACCCTTTGATAACATATTCGAAACAGAGTGTGTCTGTGTATTCTTTTATTAGTGCAATGAAAACATCACCCTTAATCTGGACCCTTAACACCCTCGTGAAATTTTCATCTTTCCCTCGATGATACCGTAATAAAGTACTTAGACCCATAACGTCGCCATTAGTCAACCAAAGGGAACGATAATTTTGTTTTGGTACTGTATATAAGCCACGTTGACGAGTACCACTTTAAATAATCTTATTTTACGCGTACCCTAAGCTCGTCAGTCGTCGTTCATTATTGCCGCAAATTCTGCGCGAATAAGCTCACTGTAGTCGGTCTAAAAACTTATGTTTTATGTTTTTAGTAGGATTAGTTTTGTGGGGATTTTTTTCTGATGTCGATTGGAAATGGGAATGGTTTTTTTTTTCATTTTTTGACTTCGAGATTGCTTAGGGCTTTGAGTTTTAATAGTAGAGATGTTCAACTTACCTATTGATGGAAGATACACTAGGTACGTTGTCTTGAGAGCAGATCCCTTCAGCTAATAATCTGTCGCGGATTTCCCAAGCAAACATGGTCGGATTTTCTCGTTTGTAACTTGCTATGGCGTCGACGACCGGTGCAGTCGCGACTTTTGGTTTACTACCACCGATTACACCAGCTTTGAAACTGCCAGTTTCGTAATATCTGCAAAAAATACAATTGTTGAAGGTTTAATGACGAGATAGCTGAGAATCGTTTTAATATTAATGATAAATAGATTTTTTTTTGCATGGGATACGATTTTTGTAATCTGTTGTTTTTCGTTTCAGATTCGAACAAAAGTTGTGATACCATTGAAGATTTGCAGAGGAATAAGATACATTAGTGCAGTATCATCAGCTAAGTAAGTTCAGTTTATTGATTTTCCAACTCGGGTTTTCTAAAGATTTTATCTCAATCTTTCTGTTTTGAATGATTGCTCTTATTTATAACAATTACGCCGGCCTGATTTTTTTTCTGCCTAATAACAGGTGACTCTGATATAATTTTCAGTGTCGATTATGATTTCAACTTTTCTCCATCGTATCGAAAATTTTCAAAATTTAAATTTTTTCATCGGAAAATTGTATTTTTACCCTTTTTTTAATGACTTTTTACCCGTCTTGTTAATTTTTTGGATGAAGAAAGGGCGCTACGAAAAAAAAGTAATGTAAATTTAAGAACGTGAAATTTTCTATCTGCTGAGTCCAATTAAATTTTGCCTTGGAAGTGAAGTTTTCGAAATATTTCAGCCAAAAGTTGAAAATTCAAATTGCATTTCGTATAGGTTTTGACCTGTGTTCCAGATTTTTTTTAAAATTCAGATTGCCTAACCTAAGAAAATCGAAGATAATCTGAATATTCAAGCCTAAGTTATGAACAAATTGTCTGCCGTAAATAAAATCCTGCCATCATAACCAGAAATTTTCCAAAGAATAGGCTAAATTTGAATCTAATTCTTCTTCAAATAGACTTCGGAAAAGTTGAATTTGAACATTAGTCGGCTAAACAGAGTAACATGCAAAATTTCCCAAAAAAAATCAGTTTTTTCGAAGCATGAAAAACATTAACCCGCATCGTTCGATCCCTCGCATCAGTACATATACATGGTGAAAATCGCATCGAATTTACTCCCTTTTCGAACCCGACAACAAAAAAAGCAACATCGAAGAATGAAATTACGACTTCCTCGCGGTAATAGATTTGAAAAATGTCTAACTCGAGGAAAAACAACATCAAGATGGCGAATGTCGTAAAAAAAATGAGCATATCGAAAGGCGGGAATAAAAATTGGAATTTTATCCCCGCGACTGGTTGTATTCGGCTTACGATTCTATAAAAGGGGAAAAAGTGATTTAAAGCAGAGACTATAAAAATTACTTCGGAGGGGCTGCAGGGTGTGAAGCTATGTCTATGCGATTGGTGAATTTTTTCACGTTGCTATTTACCTAAATGTTGTTGAAAAGGAAAGCTCGATATTGTCTGATCCATTTTTAGTAGAGTGGCCAACGGCTATAGGGTAAAGTAGCCGAATATCGTCCAGTGCTGTGAATCTATCTCCCTTCCTCCCTTTATTTCGTCGGCTTATGACACGATTTATCAGGAAAAAAAAGTTCGTGTTTCTTTCTCATTAAAAAAATGGAATGAGACCAAAATCGTAAACTGGGAATCAAAATTTACGAAATTATCAATCAAAAAGACGTTGAAGACGTCAAAATAAAAGAATTCCACAATTTTTAACCATAATTTGCATAAAAGTTTCAATTTTAATTTCCATTTCTGCCCAATTCAAGTTGAAATTTGGGTTTCGTTTACTTCCTATTAAAATAAGAGACGGAATCATGTCACCCATTGGCAGTGAAATTTCCCTGATTTGGCTTCTGTCAATCAGTGAAAAATTACCTCTTCAATTACTTAGTAAATTTTTATTTTTGAATCTGTAATTTTTGCTCAACTGCTGAAATGAATCGGTGAAAATTTTAATTTACTGGTTTAATCAGCAATTTTCACGATTGAATCAATAATTAATTAGGTACCTACTGATTGAACCGGTGAAATTTTATTTTTACGGATTCAAAAATGAAAATTTACTGATTGAATCAGTAAATTTTTCACTGATTTCTACAGTGACATGAGGATGATTCTGTTGATTTTATCAGTCAATTTTGACTGATTCAGATTAAGATAGTAAAGAATCAGAATTGCAGCACAGCGATAAATCATTGAAAAAAAAAATCACGAAGTGAAAAAATAGTTGAAAATCAATAAAAACTCCCCGGAAAGTCGGCAAAATCGTTGAAATTTTTGACAGAAATCACCCAAATCAGTGAAATTTCTGTAAAAACAATGAAATTCTTAGGAAAAATCAGTGAGCATTTTGAAAAAACAGCGAAGTTTTTGATAGAAACCAGTGGAATAGTGAGATCTTTGAAGCGAATCGGTGAAATTCTTCAAAATTTCTTACTGAAATTCCTTTAAAATTACTGTTGAATTCATTCAGAGAAATTTTTTGAAAAAAATCAGTGAAATTCTTTGGAAAATCAGTGAAAATTTTGAATTCAATAACTAGTGGTATTCTGTGCAAAAATCGGTGCTGAAATTTTTGAATTTAGTCAGTGTTACTCTTTGCAAAAATCAGTGCAATTCTTTGGAAAAATCAGTGATGTTCTTTGCAAAGTCAGTGAAATTTTTTGATGGAAGTCAGTGAAATTGGTGAAATTTTTAAAGAGAATCGGTAAAATTTTCAAACGAAATCAGTGAATTATTTGAATTCAAACAGAGAAATTCATTGAAAGAAATCGGTGTAATTCTTTGGAAATCAGTGAAATTTCGAATTCAATTAGTGATATCTGTGCAAAAATGAGTGAATTTTATGAATTTAATCAGTGATTAAATTCATTTTTTTAAAAAAATCAGTGTAATTCTTTGGAAAATCAGTGAAATTTTTTGAAATAACCAGTGAAATTTTTGAATTTACTCAGTGGTATTCTTTACAAAAATCAACGCAATTCTTTGGAAAAATTAGTGATGTTCTTTGCAAAAATCAATGAAATTTTTGAATTCAATCAGTGAAATATTTTGGAAAATCAGTGAAATATTTTGGAAAATCAGTGAAATATTTTGGAAAATCAGTGAAATTTTTTGGAAAATTAGTGAATATTTTGAATGAAATCAGTGAAATTTTTAGGAAAAATCAATGAAAATCCGCTTAAAATTGAAGAATCTCGCCGGTTTTCCCTGTGCTGCAATTCTGACTGTTCATCAGTGACTTTTCATTGCTTCAAAATGATAGGGTAAAAAATCGCAAACCTCGCCCGTTTCTTTTTTGCTGTTTGGTAGTAAAATTTAACCGCACATCGATCGAAGGCATCGCACCGATGATGGCTCACATGGTCAAGATTTTCGTGTAATGTTCACGCCTTCCGTTTATGATGAGAAACACAATCAAACAACGGTATCGTTGTTTTTTTTCGTTGTTTGCGGTTTTAATATCTTTGTAGCTGGCGATCGTAATGAAAAGAATATGGTTTGGAAGAGGAGAAAAAACGAATAAATACGTCGTGTTCACACATACCTAGACCTACAGCTAAACCTAAGCCTATGTATCGAAGCGTACTTGCGAAGGATATGGCCGTAGATCGGTCGTGTTGCACCATTTAGTATAATAGAAGCGTTTGCTGCAGCTTCCAGTTTCAAAGGAGTGTCGAAAGTTCGCATTGTAGAACCTGTCGACGTCGAGCATTATCGGATATCAAAACGCAAATAAAGTATAGGTTTTTATGGGAGATAAATGCGTACGAATATCCCAGAGGTCGGAAGACCGGTCTGACGTTCGATTACATATTCGCGGCCGACTCGAATTACCATCAACGGTTGCGGTGTACATCTACAATTCTACATATACACCGAGAAGAAGGCGAAACGGAAGAGCCGACGACGACGACGTCTTTCTCTTTCCCACATCTCATCGTAGTATCGTAGTCGTACTTAGCATATTCGCTGACGTCGTATTATGGATTACAGATTACGGTTTAATTATTGAAAAATTTATGCTGTACGTCCGAATTCGCGGCGCGGAATTGAGTTTTTGAAAAGTGTATCGCGACAGCGTGCGGTCGCGATGTGTATGACGAAAGAATTGAAATTTTTTATGGTACGAACGTACGCCGATGCATCGTGCCGAGGTCGGCAGTCGTCGTCTCGCAACTTGGGCGATTTATTATTGCGAGCAGTTTGCCACGCTGGTGTATTAGTAAATGAAATGTAGGAAACGGAAATAAAATAATGGAAAGCGGCGCTGCAAAGTTAAGAGCAAAAAAGTCAAAAAGGGGGAATCGCAAAGGCACCCTTGAAACGTTTTACCATCCACCGAGCGAAGGGCGAAGTGACGCGAATTTCTTCTTAACAACCAATGAGAGGCATTTGGGATGTTGTTATTTCCGCAACCGACGACGACGCCACCGCCGTTCTTGTTCCTCTTCCTCTTGCGCTCCTGCTCCGGCCGCCGACCGGTGGTTACGCCGCATTATGTTTCTCATTTTCTTCTCTACAGCTCCAACAACTTACGACGCCGATATTAGATCTATGTTCGGCGGTCGGAATTTATTCGTTTTTATCGTCCGCATTCGTACCGTGCTCGAGCTCGTGCGGCTCTATCGAGCTCCGGCCCCGTGTACAAATATTAAAAAAGAATTACTCCCGGCGTCCCCCTGGTCATTATCGAGCATCTGTTTTATTGGGAAATTGCCTTTTCAAAAGGTCGTTTGTTACGCTCTTCGATCCGCCATAATCTTGGCCGCCGCGCCGCGCCGGGCCGCATTATCGGACCGCTATGACTTGGGTGTTTTTTCACGCTGCTATGCTTGACAAATCTTTAAGTACCTTTTAATCAACTCCCGCCGTCTTATCGATAGATATAGGTGATATGTGGCGTGGCGTGGCGATTATTGTTTGGTCTGGTTGGTGTATCGAGTATGATTTTATTGGGACGACGATTTATGTACGAATAATTGACGATTTGTTTGTGCTGATATCGATGTAGGGCTGCAATGATTTCTATCATACTTGACAGAATTTTCGTTATCCAACTTGTGAAAGGATTGCCCTATTCTTATTTCTTACAGAGGAGGTATCCCTACTCGGAGTAAAATATTGGGCTAAAACAAAAATAAATTGAAAATACATCATAAAAGAAACTCATATCCAAAATTTTAGGGGCTGAAGTTCATTTTTCGAATTTTGGTCAATTTTTGAAATTTCAAAATTACCTCAATGCGCTTTGCAAAGCATGAAAATTTGATCTGCTCTACGAAAAAAGCTGAAATTCGATACCTTTTTTGTTTGGAACCTCCAGAAATTTTTGGTGTTTTTGAGCCCTAGAAAAATGCTTGTAAAAATGTTCCATATGAAATCAACACCAACAATGACGAATTTCCCTTGGCAATCTCTATTTGGTCGACTAAAGTTTAATTTTTTGAAGTTCGCAACTTCAAAATGAAAATAAATAGATGTTGTGAGATGTGAGATGATCTGTCACAAAAAAACAGGTTAGCGTTCAGAAGATGATTTTTAAAAGAGCCCAGCTCAAAGTTCCAAAGATCCATACCAAAGTATTGATCATTCAATGCTATGAAACTAATTAATTTTGAGAGATTTTTGAGTTTTTTCTCTGAAGTCATGTGTTAGCGACTAAAAAATAAAAACTGACCTAATTTTTTTTAGTTTTTAAAATGATGTAAGATGACATAAAATAGTTTTCTGCCTGGATTGCTTTTTTACACCTTCTTTGGAAGCGTCAATGTACAATTTTGAGAGTTGATTTTTCCATCTAGAAAATAGTAAAAACTACAATCTAACTCATCCAAAAATGACTGAATTGAGCTGAAAATTAGTCCATGGACTGAACACTACGTGGCATAGGTATCCTCTTACGTGCCAAAAAAAGAATTTTTTTGAAGAATTTTTCTGATCTTCCTAAAAAATGACCCTTTATTAAGTACATATAACATTAGAAAGAATAGTTTGCGAACGTTTTCAATATCATGACTGAATTCAGCACATCAAGAACCACTGAAATCCATAAATATCTCATTTTTGGATCTTGAACTATTTTTTTAATGGAAGATCCTATTTTTTGGCGGAAACTTTTCCTGGAAAAAATTTAAAAATACATCGACAGTGGACGTGTGGGGATAAAAAGCTAAAGTTTTAATAGATACCCTAATTTTCAATCTTTGAACCTCCCGAGTCGATTAAAACTTTAGAAGTAAATGCTTTTAAAAAATTTCAGAATTGAAAATTTTTTTCAGAAAAATTTTCTGCCTAACAATATGAATTTTGACCTGAAGCTATGAGTTTCAGAAAATTCTAAACCATCAATATGGGTAATCGGCAATTATAGGTAATAGAAGACTACCAATTCGTAAGTTCCTTCAGGTTCAGGGTGTCTACAGGTTTTCAAAAATCAAAATTCGCGAATTTTCCGAGACCTTTTCCAATTTCAATGATATCTACTTCTCAATTTGCCCCCCTCCCCTCTTCCATTAAAAGTAATGCAATAAGGTTTATTACAAAAAGAATTCCAGAAATTTCAAAAAAAAAGAAAAAAGGGCGAAAATTTGTAGGAAAAAGATCAAAAATCTGAAATTTTGGAAAAATTTTGAATTTTGGGTCAATTTTGCGACTTTTGTAACCTGTAAACGCCCTGGGCCCTGTAAATCGATTGAAGGTGATTTCGAAACGTTTTCGAGCCCTTGGAAAATTTTAGAAGTTTTCAGCCCAAAGGAAAAAGCTCATAAAAATGTTTAATATGAACTTCGACACCTGCAAACGTGGATTTTCGCACACATTTGAGTGATCCCACGATATTTATGTATTCATTTTTTGATCAATTTTCGAAGAAACTACTTTCACAGTAAGGTCTATGTAATAAAATTTCTAAATCAAAGTGCAAGACTTTTCCAAGATTCTCGCAAAATCTTTGACAAAATATTTTCACCCTCTCTCCCTCCTCCCACAAACAACAAAAAATTACCATCCAATCCAGAATAAATGATTTTGAGTAATTTTTTGAAATTTATGGGAAAAATCCATAAATAGGTACAATGAGAAATGAATTCGACGAAAATTTTAATCATTATAATGTAGTTTTGAAAAATAGTACCAAGTATTACTTTGTCCTCTTCCATGCAGAATTTTAGAGCGATAAATTGACGCTTGGGCTGTTCTGACATTAGGTACTTGAATATAAAGAAGCATAAAATATTGTAAAATAAATCACGTCAAAAATTGTATTGTAATTGAGAAAGCAATTTTTTAATTTTTTGGATATACCTACCTAACCTTTGTTTTAACAATTTGGAGGAGATTGTATTTAAATATCAATAAAATTTGTTTGCAATTTTCTACCTCTTTATAGGCGAAATTTACTCATCAAAATTAGCATCCGAAAGAAATTTTTTTACGATTTGACCCCTGTTAACTCACGTTTCAAAAAATTTCAAACATAAATGTCTCCGAATTCGCTCGTGCCATCCATTGAAAAGAATAAAGGTTTGAAAGACCACAAAAAAGCTCCACATAATTTCATCTTTTATATGCAACGTCTGTGCAAACTTGCCGGGCGAGCACTTGACGAAAGATATACAACCTTATACAGATGAATATTCATGGAGAAATTTTTTGGTCGAGTCGTAAAAATGCTCGTACCGAACGCCGGACGCTTTGTCCCGGCGCAAATTCGTCGGCTGGGCCATTGTATCTAAGGCAGAGTTTTTTAAAAGGCTAAAATAGTGAAACGTAACGCTACGTGCGTTTGAATACGTTGCCGCCGAGGACAAAAAAGCTGTACATGTGAATTCTTTTGAAAAATTTAGCGAAACCAATGGCAAAAGCTGCGGGTATTTTGTTAATCGGGGGTAGCCCGAATAGAAGGACAAATCGCACAACGACGCTATTGTTTTTTGCTCGTATGTAAAATTTTTATACAAGTCGCCTTTATACGCGGTAATGGTAACAACGATGCGTGGACGGAAATACGCGCGGACGTCGTGTTCTTTATTGTTTTCATTCTTCACGGATAATTATCCGCTGCTAAAACGAACAAGGTAGTGTTTGTCATTAATTACGTAGCCTCTCCGCACCACTCGGCGCCTCTTCGGGCTCCGGTGACCAGTGCTTGACCACACGTAGAATAGGTGTATATCGATTCGTGTATTACACCGATTCTAACCGATAGCGTAATTCGTCGCAATTAAAAGTTCTTTTGTCTTATATGGCTGTACAGATTTCTATATGTATGTATAATTGTGTACCAGCTCCTTTCGGCACCGAATCAATTGTACGTTGGAAAACGTTATCGATCTACTTAGTTTGCGTTTTTTTTCCTCGGTTTTATTTCTTTTCGTTCCATCCATCCTTCCTCCTTTTTTTTTTTTTTTTTTTTAATTAAATATTTTCGCTACTCTTTTCTACGTGATTAATGACTGTCTCGCAGTCGTCTCTGCGGTGCTCGTTGCGTATACCTGCGATACGCGAATACATCTTCGTCATTGCGATCTCTCGCCTATACAACCGTAACTAAGTTTTTAATTTAGGAATATTTTAAAAGCGCGATAAACGACATTTCTCCTATCTACGGCTACGTTAACACTCCGTAACAAAACGCCGCAACAACAAAAATAAAAACAATCAAATATCAATTCGATTTCAAACTTGGAAGAAAGACCTATCTCCGGTACACGTGCGTTGCTCGCGTCGGGGCAAACGGCCTGCCCTGATGCATTGTCAGCCTGATCACAGTTGTCCCTTATGACGAATAACACGTGAAATTGTCGAAATGATGAATTGAAACGTAGACGACGGAGTGGAGAATTTTTCAATGAGATGGGCAAGGGGTGATGAATTAATAGGATTGAAGCAATTCCATAGCTTTAGTTTGTTATTTTCAGTAGATTATGTGAAATTTTTAGCAATCGAATGAAAATTTTTCAGATCCAATCATATTTAATGGCTTAGATATGATTAGATCTCAGAAATGTTCCAATGTCCAATCTAATCTAATCTAATTTGATCTAATAAGATTTGTTTTTTTATGATTTTGTAGGTATATGTAATTTCATAAAAGTGAAAAAAAAAGAGTCTATAGTTATCAATTTCATTTGTGCTTTTCGGCTATAATTCTGTGATCATGATTTGGAGGAGGGCGCCATCATGCCGGGTTGAGTTTTCAATATTAAAAATGAAAATGATACTTGAATCTAATAGGAGTGAAGGAGTAAATTTTTTTTCCAATTTTGATGAAATGAAAATTTTTAGTTTATAATTTTTGAAAAAATCTAAAACATGTTTGGCGAATTTCTGTTGCTCTCTTTGGGGACTGGAGCCTCATAATTCAAAATTAAAAAAAAAGAGAGGTAAAACTTGATGAAATTGAGATTTTACAGTTTTTTAGGGTGATATGTCAAAATCTATGTTTCCAAGGGCGTAAATTACAAAAAAGTGATACTTTAATCTAAAGGGAGTAAATTTTTTTTCAATATTGATGAAATTTTTTTTTATTATTTTTTTGACAGGTTATAATTTTTAAAAAAATCTAAAACATGTTTGGTAAATTTCTGTTGCTCTCTTTGGTGACTGAAACCTCAAAATTCAAAATTTAGAGAAAAAGAGAGGTAAAACTTGATAAAATTGAAATTTTACCGTTTTTTTTAGGGGGGGGGGTGATATGACAAAATCCATTTTTCTAAGGGTGTTGATTTTGAATTTGACCATAGCATTCCCTTCGGGGTGAGTGGTGGAATAGGGTGAGAAGATTTCCATTTTTCAATTTTTTCGAGAGATATCCCGAAAGGAGTTTTCAAAAACTTCATTGGGGTACCTAATTTCAGTTTTTACAATTTATATTATTAGGCAAGTAAACAAAAAGTGGAGAAGCATTTCAATATCAAAAAACTTCAAAAATGACATCCTATTTCTGAAAAATTTTGCTTCGAGACTCACAAAATATGGGATGAAATGCATTTTGAGCTTGAAAAAGTCCAGCTCGCTACTCCGTCATTTTAATAAAATGATAGCTCAGGAATAATCAGCAAAATTCTTCAATTTTTATTAGCAGATTTTCGTTGATTTTTCAGAAAAAATTTCAAAGATTTTTCGGACTTTCCATTGAGTTTTTACTGATTTTCCAGTATTTTTTTCATTATTTGTTTTGAAGTAAATTTTTCCCCTGATTTATCACTGTGCTACAATTCTGACCGTTTTCAGCAATTTTTGATCATTTTCATTGATTTATTAGTAAGAAAGATCAATTTTGGCCCTCTTCTTTCCCTCAATTTTCTTTCAGTTCTTTTTTCATTTTTTGTGTTGAATTTTTTTATATTAATTTTCGTGTCCTTACGTAACCCTTTTGGAATGAACAATTTAATGAAAAAATATTTTTGTGCTACAAGGTGTCTTCTGGGCATAGATATCATGAAAAACTTGAAAATATCATACATTTTAATCATTTTTCACAAAAATCATGAATTTTTAAAATTTTCCTATCAATTTTTAATTAGAAGAATTGCTTTTAAATCATTTTTCAACTCATTTTTTTTAAATAAAAAAATTTCTGCATTCTCTTTGCTCAGACAGAGCTCAACCAGTATTTCGGGTTACGAATAAAAAATACCAAAATTCGAATCAAACTGCCAATTGAAATAAGGCAAAAAAACAATGGCTCAGATTCAAATAAGGAAGATCAAAATTTTAAATCAGAATGAAAATGATCTGGAAAATAATATCAAAATTAAAATATTCACGATAATTCGTAGTAAGTAATTATAAGAATAATTACAGTAAATTATCGTGATTATAAAAATATTTACGATAATTTACAGTAATTATTAGAATATTTACAGTAATTTACTGTAATTCCTGAAATGTTTACGGTAATTCACCGTAATTACTGAAATATTTACGGTAATTTACTGTAATTATTAGAATATTAACTGTAATTTAGCGTAATTAAATACTATGATTTACCATAATTATTGAAGCATTTACGGTCATTTCCCGTAATTTTCAAAATGTTTTTACCGTAATTATTAAAATATTTACGAAAATTTACAGTAATTATTAGAATATTTACAGTAATTTATTGCAATTATTAGAATCGGGCATGGAAATTATGAAAAACATGAAAATAACATGAATTTTCATTTTTTCAGTCCAGTAGACACCCATGAGCCAGAAATTTCACAATTTCAATTTTGAATTGTGGATTTTCAAAAATATTTTTCTATTTTGATGAATGAAATATTGGTTTAAAATGAAGTTGTAACGCCCGCCTCATAATAAAAATTCCCTTAAATCCGCTCTCAGAATATCATGCTCCTAGAAGAGAAAAAATTGAAATAAATGAAAAAAGGCGAAATCCTCACCCCAACGAACGACGTTTGATGCAAATCTAATAAACCGAAATATCACGTAAATTGCGAACATGTACGCGAGCTAATATTTTCATAATACGCGATCGCGATCTCCTATATTAAGAGATTGGGTAAAAGCGAACGAAAAGCAGAGAGACCGAAGTAGCGAGTTACAAGCATTAGAAAAAGAGTATCTGGAATATGGCGCATTTATGTTAACTGAATTTTGCACTTAAGTGGCGTGTGTCGTTTGTCCTGCGTTCATTCGCCACGTCTCTGGTATTGCTCAAAATATACGAAGTAAAACGAATCTGACATACCCTTCCAGATGAAAAAAACCCGACAGCGATGACGCTCATCCGTTGTGTTATTATTTAAACCGCAAAATGCAGCAAGAGATGAAATTGAATAAAAAACTCTCACTGAATTATTGGTTCTCGGTTTCCGGTCAAGTCACGTGTTCTGTGCATTTTTTACTTTTATGGTATTCAGGCAATAAGCATATGATGGGATGTGATTGTTAGTGTCGAAATGATGGGTGGAATAGCGATAAAAAATTATAATAAGGGGCGATATTCGGCCGAGTTGAAAATTCGCCAAAATGGTTCGCGAGCTAACCTTGTAGAAAAATTTCACTTTGGCGACGAATCAAAGCGTGTAATTTACGTACCTGGATAGTATTTTTGACACACAGCCATGGGATACCCTTAGTTGTCTTGAAATATCGCACGGTCTTACTCCGTTATGAGCTAATTCCACTATCCTTTGTCGAACCACATCTGGAAGTGGACGTCCGTTAACGAATACTCCGCCTAGTTGATTGACACCTCCGTGACCTATCGAAATATACACAATGGTCAATATAATTGCGCCATTTTAGCATTGGTATAATTTTATATGAAAATTTCGTTATTTAAATGTATTCTATGTGGAAAAATTGGATAAGTTTTTCATCGCGGTCTCCAGCAGCGAGAAGTTGCGCGCAAAGACCCAAATTTCTTATCGGAATCTATTAATCTTGAATTTTTAAACAACCGAGTGTCTACAGGTACGCGTTTATAAACGCAGTTTTACACGCTCTTCAGTAAATTAATTATTAATTAAACATCGTCATGGTCAATGCTAAAGCGTAACAAGCCGAAAAAACTTCCTCGTTTGTAATTAATCTTCTTGTGTGCGAATTTTCACCTCAGCTTTTTCCGTTCACGTGTAGAGATGTTCTGATTAATTTTTTTTTTGATCTATGACGACCGTCGGCCAATGATCAAAAGTAAATCGAAAGTTTTTCAAGTTTGATGTTTTATAGTGGTAAAATGATAATTTTATTCGGTGAAAGCGGTCTCGAGTTCGAATTAATGGAAATTTCAAATCTTTATGAAAAATTAGTTTGCTAAATCAATTTATTTGTTTGAAATCCGAATTTTTCTATTGGTTTTCTGAGAATGAGAATGACCGAAAGTAGTATTGTTCTGGGGGTGGGAAAAATTGAAAATTTCCTCAATTCCCCCCTCCAATTTATCTGAATCATCAATTGTGTGAGGTCTTATGGAGTCCAGTATTCGAAGAAAATATTGTTCATTTTGAATTTTTTTTTCATTTCTTCGAGCTGAAATTATCAGTTTTCAAAACTCTTGGGAGCAAAATCCATTACCTATTAATTAATTTTTTGAACGAAGAATGATCTAGATACCTACTGAGACAGAATATATTTTTTATAAAATTCTTGCGTGATCGTACCTACTTATTCAAAAGTCATTTTAGATCCAAAAATCGAATTTTTGAATTTTTTAAATATTGTAATTAGGCTAATAATTTATTCGAACATGGCTCGATCATTTTTTTTTTTGTAAAATGAGTTTACAATTAATCAAATAGGTTGAAATTTTGCGAAAAATCCGGAAATTTCAGTTTTTGAACGATACCATTGATTTTAGGTTCAAAACATGGTTGGCAGATGGAAAAAAAAAATTAAATTGTACTTGGAGTTGAAAACATCAGAAAAAATCAGTTCTAGTCGAAAATTTTCAATTGTTTGCTCCTCCAATGAGTTAACTCCAAGTCATCCCTGAAATATATTAAAACCAGAGCTGGCGAAATTTTTCAGCCCTACTTCACTCTTTCTACTCTACTTAATGAATCACCCTATTTTCCATGCATGAATGATAATGAGACAAAACTGCTGAAAAACTTACAGTTTGAGTAGAAAAAGGAAACTTTCATCTGTAAAAATTTTTCAAACCGAAATTTGATTTTATCTCTTTTTTCAATTTGAGAAAATTTAAATTTAAAACAGCTTTGCAGTTGGAAAACATTTTAATAGGTAGGTAGTATCTATTGAAATTTTTTCCAACTCGAAAATAACTGCATGAATTATTTTAAAAAGTTGAAAATTTAAGGAAACTTGAATCTATTCAAATTTTGTATTTTTCGATAAATGTACCTATATTTGAGAAAAATTTTGAAAAATGTTCGGTTTCACTTGAACTTTTAGACTTTCTTAGATTTTCTTTTTCAAAATTGCAACTGACCTATTTTCTGATTTTTTCTTCAAATTTTTTCCTACATTTTTCGATTTTTTAAAAGAAATCTTGCGGACAATTTTTTGCAGGATTTGAAAGGTACATGTATAAATTTTCAATTTTTTAGACAGATATGAATTTTTTGATATTTTTTGAAAATCTTGTCTTCAAAATATAGTTTTAGGTATGCAAAAATCTGAAATAAAGAGTCCAATTTTCAATTTAAAAATACCTCCAAAATCTGAGGGCCCTTGGAGGAGTGAAAGTGAGGAAGAAACATCCAGAAAAACACACTAGTGTTTCAACGGGGACAAAAAAATGTTTGATTTATAATTAAAATAGTGATTGTTTTGATTATTTATTTGTATTGTCTCATTTCGTGCAATTTTTTTTTTAAATTCATAGCAAAAAACGTATCTCAACTCAAAAGAACAAAAAAAAAATCAAAAGTCCATCATAAAGGAACCTCATACCCATCTAAAATTTTAGGTGCTGAAATACATTTCTCGAATGTTGACGAATCTTTGAAACCTTAAAATGATACTGCATCGTCCTACAAAAATGAAAATTTGATCAAATCAACAAAAAAAGACCTAAATTCAAGGTATGTATCTATTTTTCGACCTCTCGAATCGATTGGGAGACGTTTAGGAGCCTCCAGAAAATGTTGAAATTTTCCAGCACTGCAGAAACCCCCATAAAAATGGTCCATGAACTTTGGCACTCATAATTGTGTTTTATTCGATCAAATAGTTCATCAGCTTGGATGGGTAATTCGCTATTATCGGGGTTCAGTTTATAAATATCAATTTTATGGACTTTTCTCCAATAATGCAGGAATATTCCAGATTTTTTGAGACGCTTCGTAATGTCTCAAAACTGCTTCCAATCTATTCAGAAAGTCGAAAATAGAGTATCCGTTTAATGTCACCTTTACTTATTCGTTGATGAAATTGATTTTTCTTGACTTTTTAAGGCAATGAGGTACCTAATTTTAAAACTTCAGAAATTCGTCAAAATTCGAGAGATGGAATTCAGCCTCTGTAATTTTGGATATGGAATTTTTTATCGTGTTTTTTCGATTTAAGTATTTTTGTTTCAGCTCAAAATTTTCTTTAAGTTGAAATTCTCTCTTGATAGATTTTTGGAAATTTTTGGATTTTAGTAAACTTTGAAAATAGGTAATTTGAGAATGAAAGTAGGTATAAACATTTTGGTAAATATTAATCAAGAAGTTGAATTTCTTGCTCATACATAGGCGCACCCAAGGGAGAGCTCAAGGGGCTTGAGCACCCTTCCCCCTTGAGCTCGGAAAAAATTTTTTTTTGCTGCAAAAGTGTAAAAAAAGTGCTTTTTCTGCTTTTCAACGTATAATTTTTCAAAAAAATTTCGCCTTCGCTTCGCTCGGGCAGTATTTTAATTCTTTTGTTTCAAAACTTGGCAATTTTTGACTGATTTTTCAGCCAAAAATCACTAATTTTCTCAATAAATTCTCTGTATGTCACAAAAAATTGATGATTTTTGACTAAACGATCAATGAAAAATGGCTTAATTTGAAATTTGACCCCTCTCCATTTTTTTCTCTAATTCTCAGCCCCTCCCTTAATTAATTTCTGGGTGCGCCTATGTGCTCATATGAAAGAATTCCAAGGAAAACCTGGCCTTTATAATTGAAAAGACAGTTTGGGCATTTGCAGAGCTCAATTAATCATCAAGTATTATTCAATATTCAACTTCAAACACTTCTGAAAAAATTTATACCATACTGAAACAGTTCATCAAGTTTTGTAATACCTATCTAATATTAATGAAAAAACTATCGAGTTATATGTATTATGAGAAGAAAAAATTCATTTCGAAAAATTATGCTAGCTTTATTCGCCTACAGCTTTATGACTTGTATTCGCTCGAATCCACGATATTCGAACGAATTCCCCGCCACGGGATTCAATTGTATCACGACGTACGGTTTTCGAAACCATATTAAATGGATTTTTTCGAAGAAAGGATCTGTTGGTCGGATCAGTTATTTAAAAATAGGATAGAGGACATTGTTAAAAGTACATCTGTCACCTTGCTCGGCGATAAATTACGCACTTACTCGGAGCGAATAAACGTTTTCGAATTGTCTACCTTTATAGACTCCGAGAGGACGTCATAACATTACCGAACGTAAGCAGTAAAAAGTCGCCAAGATACAGGAGTAAGGCACATGAGACAAAAAACATCTCTTTTATGCACCCTAATTTTATACTTCAGCTAATTAAAATACTCGAAGAATATTTCGGACTATTTTTATGTTTTCGCGGTAATGTTCGAAGCGGTTCAAACTTTTAAACGTACTGCTGCGATACGAAAGAGGTGAACCGCCCTGGCCCACACGTGAAGAGGTAAACACGCCGCCAGAGGTACTCGCAAAGATAACGGGCGGCTTCAGCTCACTTTTAAATAAGTTGAATAATTATCGAAATGGGTAAACCGAAGTAGACGCGCGTTTATGCTCATTAAACAAACACAACGGAAAGTTTGTTCTTATGAAACTGTTTTTGGCGCGGTAGGCTATTGCGATGCACGTCGAACAGCACCGCAAATCGTCGTTTATCGCGTCTCACATCTGAGAGATGGTGAAAAATAGCGCACAAATTTGGATCCGGGGCAGCGCGGGTATCGCTTCGACGCTGACGAAGAAAAAAAAAACGCAATTAAGTACATTCGGATGATGAGGTGCAGTACCTACTACCTAGTGTATGGCGAAAAAAGGCGACGAGAGGAGGCTACACCGAGTATGATGGCGGTTTGGTAGAAAAATCTACGTCGATACGGTTGCCACAGCAGGAAAAGCCAAGAGAAAAAAAAGTAAATGTTACGATGCTCGGAATTTTTACCACTTGGCAATAAATCCGCCAACTTAACCCCCGCAGTACGAGGGGGTACTCATAATATGGCTATGCGAAGGCGGAGTTTAAGTCGTTGACTAAGGGAAGCGCGCTTGCTGGAAAATACAAGAACGATTACCACTGCCATGGATACAACTCGGTCTTCGCCGCACATTCTAACAATTTTTAAACTTTTTCTTCTTCTTTTCCTTTACCCTTAAGATTAGGCCCATCACTTATAACCGCCGTGCTGCTGACGCTGGTTTCGTATACATCGCGTATTTTCAACGCGCCGCCATTCTCGATCCAGCTAAAGCCAAGGTTTTTAACCGGAATTAATTTTTTTCAACCGAGTACATTTTTACGCCCAGTGCCGCCGCAGTACGGCGCGAGGGGTCGAAATTTATTGCTCGATGAGTTAATTAGCAAATGCGAAATTTATTGAGCAACATGGTCTCGGAGTGTACTCGAGGTACGCTCGCGGAAGCTACTAACGTGTAATGGATTTTACTTTCCCATTTTTAAATTGCCATTTGCTTTTTTACCCCTCGTACTTCTTTACCTTTGTGAGACGAGGCACTTTTCATCCCTTACGTTGAAACAAGCGTTGAGTGTGGATTGTGGAAGCTTCGTATAGTAGGGAGGGAAAAGTTTAATCGAATTTGCTGATTTTTTGATATGAGAAAAATTCGCAGCTCTTGAGGATCTTTTGGAGGGGTGCTGTAGGTTTACAAAATGGGGCCATTTTTGAAAAAAATCAGTTTTTGACTTTTAAGGCCTCAAAATTCATATAAGTGATTTTATATAAGAATTTACCAGGGTTTTTGAAAAATTAGAGCTTTCTAAGTGCTTTTGAATATTCAATCAGGTCCACACGTCGTTTTAATTTTTAAAGCCATAAGCCCCATCTATGGGATCTTAGGGTGGAATGGAGAAAATTGTGATCTTCAATCACAAATTTAAAAGCACTGACAATATAGGTGTGTCTCAATGGACAGTAAAATATTTTGGGACGAGACAAAAAATTGATCGAAATTGTGTCATAAAAGAGTCCCATATTGAAAATTTGCTAAATTTCATTTTTTAAATTTTGATGAATTTTTGAAATTTCAAAATAGGTACCTAAAAATCCTGAAAATTTGATTCCCTGAATGAAAAAAAACTGAAATTTTATATGTTATCCTGATGATACTAGAACCACCTTTAGGGATCATTAACTGGGTTTTGAATTGATACTGATTTTGGACTCTTCAAAAGGAGTACATATCGACGTATTATACTGAAGATTACAAATTTCCGAAGAAATTTGAAATCATCTCACTATTTAAAGTTTCGAAAAAGTTCGAGATGATGAGTGAAAAATATTAATTTTCATCTCAAAGGCCATTTTACACATTGAAAATTTATGGGATGATTTGTAGGAATGATTTTCAGCTCAGTGATCGAAAATTCGAAAAAAACGTAGGATAATTTGGTAAAAATGAATTTCATCTCGAAAATATTCATGCAAGTCTTGAGTCTCCATCAAGTTTTAAATTGTAAATTGCGAATTTTCAGTTTTTGGTTTTTAGTTTCAGATTATCACAAAGGTCGCGATCATCTTACGCCAGGAAAAATCATGGGATGAGAGGAGCTAAAAAACTGAAAAATTTCAATACATTTAAAGATATAAACTTTTTGTACACGTAGTCGAATTTTCTTTCACGTCGTCGAGTATTTTTCCTTAATCGCGATGTAAAATTATTCGCAGTCCTTGAAAATTCAATGATGATAGATCCGAGGGCTTTGGCCGATTACACTTGGTTAGGTAAATATTGTGCTCTTTGCCTATTCAAGGTCGTTTTGCGGATGTCAAAAAACTTCACCTGTGATCTTATTAAATGAAAATCAAACAAAAAAACCATTCATCAAGTTGAAATGGAATTTTAGGAAAAGAAATTAAAAGTCTGGTATGTTTCTCTTTCATCATGAAAAAATTTTCAGCCTCCTCAAAAATGTGCAGAATATCGATTGTGAAAGTTATTTAAACAATGTCAAACTGATGGTAACAATAAGTATCAAGAAATTAACAAAAAGTTGGAAAAAATTGTCAAAAAGATGAAAAAAATAATTTGAATAAGTATTATGAAAATCTGCAAAAATATTTTAAAAATTGGTTCACAGAATCACAGATTCGCATCTGCCTTTGGTCCAAATTTTACTTTGTAAGAATTATATTACTTACCTACTGATAATACTGATGTGAAGAAGTACAAATAAGTATTTTTATAACAATCTTTCATTTTTTCTGTTTCAGACGTTCAGATGATGGTGAGTACAAAATTTTCATCGTAAGAAAATAAGAATGAGGTAACATGAAAATTACGAATTTGGTGAGTCAAAAATGATTCTATTTTTTTTTTTTTTCAACAATCTGATTGGAACAGAAGTGAAGCCTATTTTTGTGCATATTAAAGGATTGGGTTGTTATTTGCTGAAATTGCCAAATTTCTTAGGAACTGATTTCTTATTTTGTTTTTAAAATTAAGTAAAAATGTGGTTTTGAGTAGATTTTTTTATTTTAATTTTTATTATGATTTCTGAAAAATTTTTCATCTCTGCTTGGCTAAAACAGTGTCCATAAAGGTCTTATTTTTCTCTCAAAGGTTTAGGAAATCACGAGTTTTTTTTAAATAATAAAAAAAAGTTGTTAGAACTTTTGAAAGATGAATTTTTTGTTGTGGGGATGGGGATTTCTTTTGTGTGAATTTTTTGAAATCCATGTTAGAAGTTTATTTCTCTCAATGTTTCAGCCTTTGTATCTTATAGATTACTTTTTTACTGTCATTTAATTTTTTAAAACATTTTTATGATTTTTCTTTTTAAAAAAGCCACCATTACAAAATCAGCCTGGTGATTGATCTTGAAAAATGCACCATGAAAAAAAAATAGAAGCAAATATCTAAAGAGCAATACTTTTTTTCAATTTTCAATATTAAAATCTTATCAAATTTATCTAATGAGAAAACAGATATGTATTTCAAACTTTTTGGTGAAAAAAAGTCACTTGTTCACTTAAGCAACTTTTCTGAGCAAAATTTAAATGATGCTTAAGTAGTGTTTCAATTTTAAAATCTTTTTTTGTATATTCTTTAAAAATTCATTACTTTCGGCATTATTTTGTCAACTTTTTTGAATTTGATATTCAGTCAGCAGTTATTAGTCAATTTTTGAACTCAGAATGATTTTAGTTACTTTCGTCAATGTTAGCGAGATTCTTTGTACCTATTCTAGGCTCTGAAAATGTATTCAGTTTTGCAAAAAAGAAAAAATGCCTTGAGCGAGTAGGTTCGAACTTTGAATCAGCATCCCAATGTTTTTTTGTTCTTTCTCAAGTTTTTTGTTTTTTCAAATTTCAAAATTTTTCTATGTATTCTATACCTAGGTTTATGCTGTTCGAAAGATCTCTTTGTAAGAGTATTTTTCTTCGTAGGCTTTTAAGAAAACTTTTTTCATCAATTCAGTTTCTTGAAATAAACTTCAGAATAAATCCTCATTCAAATAAATTCGATCTAAAGTTTTGTACGAGAGGTTCCGAATCTATGGCTGAAAATTCACTGCATTGATCAAGAATCGCAGAACATTTGCCCTATAATAGGAATTTTACCTCAAACCATTTTTCAGATTAAAACTAAAAGGGCTCCTGAAGTTTTAATGTGTAACTTGCCTAAAACCTGAGAATGAAGTAAAATATGTCTTGAATTTTCTTTTGAATCGAAGTATAAGAAAGTAGCATCTGAAATCGGCCATTTGCGGAAAAATGAATGAATAAAGAATGTTTCATTTTCATTTGAGCTTTGAAGAAGAAAGTTCTGTACTAGAATTCATTTTTGAAAACCAGAATAAAATCATATGAGATCATTTCAAGACTCCAAAGTTGATCTCGTAAGTGTAGCTGAAAATTATCCAAAGGAGGATGAAAATTTGAAGGAAAAGTTGAATGAGTAAAATTTGAATAAAAAATTGACCTTACGATATGGCCAGGAAGACGGACATAATGTCCGAGCGAAGCTAGGACAAATTTTATTCAAAACTAGCTGATTGAGGAGCAAATATTTTCTTAAGAAATTCGCTAGGACAGCAGTCCCTTGAGCCTTCTTTAATTTAACCATCCCTGATTAGCCTTTGTTGACTTTTGAGTGCTCAAAATCTTCATCTTTTTGCACTCGAACGTGGCCAAATTCGTGATTTCCCCCTTATTTCAAGACAAAAATAAGAATCTAGATAATAAAGTGAACTTGAGAAAACTTACACGTGTAATACTCCATCATATTTTGATTATACCGGTAAGCAGCCGTACTGAGGTCCATAGCTGGCCTCAAGGCAAACAATCCAAAACTGGAGTGCTCCAGTTTGATTGGAGACCTTTGACAATGCCTCGAGGATGACTGTATCTTTTGAGATACACTTTTTCTGAGATCTCTTCTCTTATAGCTTCCTCGAAACGGTACAATTCGTTGTCATCTTCGATGCTTCGATCAGTTTCAATCGTAGTATATCAAAAAAATGGTAAACAATGGTACAGGACAGAAGGAAGGGGGTGGTACGAGACTCGATGAAAATATATACACGACGACGATCGCTGGTGAACCGATTATACACAAATTCTGGGGGGTTGGTAAAAGGGGGACAGGGGATAAAGAGAATTATAAAAAAATATACAAGGGCGGACTAGCTTGTAGAAAAAGAATTAAAAGACAAAATTGAACTATGATTTCGTAAATTATTGTACTTTTACGTGGGCAAGTCTATTCGCTGATGCGGCCGATAATATTCGAGTTTCCATCTCCATTTTTCATCGCGAATGTAGTAAAGTAGAGACAAGATGCGTGATTTTTTCGTAGCACAGATACCGTATTCGGATTGCCATAATCGACGTTTACGCTTTATCAACATATCGATGTATTTCCAGCCGTTCAGGCAATGATCCCGGGACACCTGGCGACCTGAGGGGGTTTCTCGAGCCTACGACTCAAGTACGGACGTTCCTTGAGGACTGCGAACGATACAGACGAAGATACGGTGATTTCGGTGGCATTTCTCAAATGCTCCGGCTGTCGCACTAACAAACACACGGTCGCCGCCAAATTCGCGTACTTTTCTGATCCGCCGGTACCGACACGACCGTAACGAGACAAAACATCGAAAAGGCAAACACGAAGGCCGACGGGAATCGCGTATCGCGCGTCCTTTGACTACCTAACTGCCGAAGAAATTTTTATAAAAACGGCACGTCGAATTCGAAATCCGCTACTTAGGCGCGTACAGCACGCCCGTCCCTCGATTCGAAAAATCCCCCGCGGGCATACGCCGCCCCGATTGACCGTATTATTTTGGGTGGTAACCTTTCTTTAGTTTGTTGTTCATTCGTCCGTTGGTGCTTTTTTCGCTTTTGCTTTCCGTTCTGATAAAGTGGTGGGATACGAAGAGCGGTAAAAGCCCGTCCCCCTATAAATTCCATCTACTCGCGTATGCTCCGCTGTACCACTCGTCTACGCATATTTCTATATATACTCGTACATTATCGATATTCGATAACGTTTTTATATGGATTACCTAATCAGTTACGTGATACCGAACAGGTTCGAGGTGTTTTTTACATATCTACACGATACGATCTAACATGATCTTGAATTTTCTAGGTGGTGTTTTTTTTTTTCCTATGCCAATTTATATTCGCCAGTGTTTCATGGTACGGTTTTTATTTTTTGTTTTCTTCGTCTCTCGTATGTGTTTATATGGTTTTATGGAAGAGCAATAGCAATATGGCGTGTTTTTATAGTTCGAGTTGCGAGTAAAATGTATAAATTTAGAGCTTTTTTCGACTATCAACAAATATGTACCATACGGGTTTTCCATGGATATAGTGTTTCGTAGGTATCTGGACGATTAGGTACCTAGGTAGGTAATTTTTGTTCAATCGGCTGTTTTAAAACCATTTTATGTTTTGGAAGTTTAAAAAAGTGTTTTTGTTTTGTTGGAAAAACGTATATGTGAGTCTGACTGTAGAAACTACCTTATAGGTGAAAAAAAATTATTGGTTTCTGAGTCGTGGTTTCCTCCTCTCTCTACTCCTTCTGAGATGTCCAAAATCAGAAACCAATTTTTGACCAATAAGGGTGGTTTCTATATCCAGATTCACATATATTTGGTTTGGAAATTGTGCACTAGGTGTGTGTGTAAACTTCAATTTTATTTGAAAAAACAAAAATTGTGACTAGAATTTTTGATTTCTGTTTCCAAATTTTAATTTTTCCAATTCATTTTCTTGATTCATTTTAAAGTGGGTACCTAATAGGTCTTGTATTTGACAAAGTTGAGTTTAAAAAGAGAAAAATTCTTGAATTATTGATTCAGAAGCTCTGTGTTTTTCATTTCAAATAATTGAATCTTACTTAAGAGTTAAAAGTGGATTTCTCTACTTTTTTTCAAAATTTAAGTATATAGTCAAGCCTAATACTGGGCTATGGAGCTGATCCAGAGTTCAAAATCAGGCTTATTTCAATTTGAAAAAAAAAAAAATGGGGAAGTCTGATTTTGGTACCCAGCTACTCAATTTTTTCCAATAAGTTTTTCTAAAGCAATCAATTAAGATTTGAAATGTTTATATGTTTCTGATTTTTGCAAAATATCTGTAACAGTTCTGCGCTTGGATTTTGAAGTTTCGTTAAAAGTTTCGAATTTTACCTACCAGCATTCAAATTTCAAGATGAACTGAATTGCTCATGAACTTGAATTTATGTAATTTTTGTAGAAGAAAGAAACCAGTTTGAA
The DNA here is from genome assembly GCA_038380155.1 of Pseudococcus jackbeardsleyi. Taxonomy (NCBI): domain Eukaryota; kingdom Metazoa; phylum Arthropoda; class Insecta; order Hemiptera; family Pseudococcidae; genus Pseudococcus; species Pseudococcus jackbeardsleyi. The sequence goes on along the minus strand of CM076240.1, from coordinate 58,233,379 downwards.
TGTTCTAAATCTCAGTAATTTTTTGGTGTAGGGGAAAAGAGGGGCAATCCAAATGATATGCTTCCGGATTCTTCAATTTAATTAATTTGGGAAAAAGGTGAAATAATGCTCTTATAATATTCGTTTGATAATTAAGTATATTTATGCGGTGTCTACTGGCTAGAAAAACAAATTTATTGCTGAAATTTTAATGATTTTACTGAGAAGAAAAAAAAATTCAACATTTTTCTCTTTTCATGAATTTTTTCAATCATTACAGAATCATAAAAAGGTTATTTTTGGGAACATTTAGAGGAGAAACCCGATATAAAAATGGAAAGAAAACTTCTAAAAATATCGAGAATATTTTTTAAATTCCATAGACAGTTAGACACATTGTATGAAACTGGTCCTGGTCGCAAGAGCGGAGGCGTTCTAAACTAGAATATCATCGAATATGTAGTTATTCAAAAAATAAAAAAATTATGCCTCTTCAAAAAGAAAATTTTTCAATTGCTAAGCTTAGGTATTTTCGGAACGATAAAAAGTAGTATGAAAATATTTGGTATCAAATTCAAAATTTACAGAATTCAATTTCAAAATAGTTTTAGCTTAATTTTGTGAAAAGTAACGCTTACAAAGACTCAATTGATTGAGGGTAGGGGATAATAAAAATGTAAAAAATGATACAAAATGAAGAATGCAGATTTGAATTTGCGGTTTTTTGATAAAATGGTCTAGAAAATGAAAAGATGACAGAAAAAGTCCCAAATTTATCTCCAAAATTCTGCATTTTTCATTAAAAATGCAATTTTTCAAGTTATTTTTTCTTTTTGCAATTGCACACCGTTCAATTAGTGATTAAATTTTGAATTTTTTGTTCACTTCAAATGGTGGATTTGAAAAAGTATTTAGAATTTAATATAAAAAAATTGAGTAAGTAGGTAAGTTCAAAACATTGAGGATATTTCAATTCTTACGAGTTGCCAATATGAGGAGGATGAAATAATATCTTTGCAAAGTTCTTGCAAAAGTCTTGCATCTGAATTTTAATTTTTTTTTAGAAGTCTTGCTGTTATTGAATCTTTGAATCTACTCAGGTTTTTATGGGGGGGAGGAGGAGGAGGAGGAGGAGCTTAAGAAAATAAATCGAAGAATGATTCGGGAAATTTTCTGAAAATCGTAGGATAGTCGGAAATTTTTTTTTGAAATATTTGACGCATAATTTTCAATGTCACGAACCAGGATGAGAGAGGGCTGTTTTTTTTTTTTTTGAATTTGAAGTACTTTGTTTTGAAGGAAAGAGGTACATGGTAGACGAATTAAATCCTTGAAAATCTCAGTTTTTTTATTTTTTATTCAATTATTTGGAAATATCTTATAGATTACAAATTAAATACAGTGACATGACGATACTATCCACTTTAATCTGTCGAAAAAATTTTGATTACATACAAAAATATTGCAGGGATGGTATGGCGTCGGAATGTTTGGTACAAGGGTTACATTGTACCCCCAAAATCTTAACTTTTACCCCCTTCCCCATTACACCAGATAAGCATTTTTTAAACATTAAAACATGATGTATGCATTTTTGTGCATTAAAAAATCAAATTTTGCAAAGCTTTGCCCTCGCTTCCTTCGAACCGGAACAAAATCATATTTGAGGTGAAAAAGTGTTTTTGCCCCTCTCCCCAAAAAATTCTCCGACGGCACTGCAAGGATACCCTTTTTTGGTCTGAAGCACATTACTTTTGAAAAAAATTTCGTACCGACATTTTATTCAAAGATGGAACTAAAGAGGAAGAGAAAATGGAAAAGGGTGAAGAAGAAGGGAGGGGAGAGCTGAGTTCAATCAAAAATATCCTTCGGAAGTGGAAGTTTCTCCCATTTTTTTGCCCTAAATACAAATTTCCTTGAAAATTTCCTCAAGTAGCAAAAGACATTACTTACTTTCGAAAATTTCTCCATTTCAACTCAACTTTTAGTTTGAAATTTGGTTCAGCCAATTTTAAAGAAGGGACAGTTTATCCTTTCAGCCTTTTCTCCCAAAAATAACAAATTACTCGAATTTTTTCATTAAAAATTTTACTTCTTTCCAATTTTTTCACAATTTTAGATTCTTCCTGATGTAGTTTTTGACTACGTTGCGTTGTGATGAATTTCGCCAAGAATTAAATATTTCAACAAAAACTAAGCATAAAACCGTTTAAAAAATAGACAATTATCTTAATTATTTTACGCAATTAATAATATCTATGAAAATCACCGATGAAAAAACACATAAAATTTGTCACTATTTAAACGCGTCATATTGACTTTTAGATCAAAAAACGATTATACGAATCGAATCGATGATCGTGTCTTGTTAATGAGGAGACAGCACAGATCACCTATAAGCTCGAGTTAACCGTACCATGAAACAATTAAAACGTAAGCGTAGCGATTTATTTACACAAATTAATATAAACAATTGTTTCTGCTGATTCGTCGTTGGTTCGAGATGGAAAAAAACGACAGAAAAATCCATCGATGTAATGATTTTTACATAATGCGTACATTTTCATCTCTATGTACATTTGCCTATTGCCTTCTTCTTGTCTCAGAGGCGGCGAAATTGCCAGCTTGCCGGCGTATCTCTCAAATGGATAGTAAATTGGGCGCGCGTTCAATCATCCAAAACGCAGCATCGATTGCATAATTTTTTCGCCGACGTCGAATCTTCTCCACTGATAACTTTTACTTGTACCTGAGCAGGTGGTTGAAAAAAATTTCACTTTCGGGCGGCTCTGCTCGAACAATATGGGTAAAAAGTCGGCCACCCTGATCGCCAAAGTTACCAGACCATTAAACTGGCGCAGCTGCGAGCCTACACATTATCGCCTATTAATCTACACAGCTAACGAACTGTAAAGATGAGCCGAAGCCTTGCGCGCGTCAAACGCGCCACTAAATTTTTCTTAATCGTCTATAACCTTTCCGCGAGCACAGTGATTTCGCCGAAGACACGTCTTAATTAGCTTGTAAAATGCGTAAACGTGTGGGCATCCTTATCCTTGAAGTGGTACTTGGCATTTCTCGACGAACGATGCGGATGGACCTTTGCAAGAGTCGCTCGACAAAGTCAAAAATCACGATTGTCGATTACAAAGGATGGTGCGAGGTATCGATGTCAATAAATACGAACCGGTACAGGTAGACGGTTTTGTGACATGAATAAGAGCATCTGGCGCATTCTCCGAATATTAGGCCCTACTACACGTATCCCGAACCATATTATGAGGTCGATTCTTTTCATGTGTGCCTGCGAAGAGTACGTGTAGCGTATTTATACACTTTGGGGATGCAGAGGCGAAGAGAACTAGAGAAAAGATTACATTGAATGAAGAACGAAACTTTATTAAATAGCGACCCGGAGCCGAACGTAGTCCGGAGAGTGAATGAATAACGCGTTATAAAACAGTTTACCAAGGTTTTAGGGGTGCTTTACAAAAACCAGCAGTTTATAGATAACAGTAGCAAATCAAGTCATTGTGATGGTGTAAATTCAATTCTACTAGTACGTTTCACTTCATTATTTCTTTCTACCCTCTTGACTCGGTTCACGTGTTGGTCGGTTTTACGCGTTTCTCTGTTATTTCAAGCGTTTATTATAGGCTTGTATTTGTAAAAGTGATGCCTTGTGAAGTGGTACTTTTTCGATGATTTGTTTATGTGAGATTTGTTCGTATCGAAAGGATTTAAAGAGGAGGATGAAGATGGAATGGTGGAGCTGCAAAAAGGAATGATTTGAGGGGTTTCTTGAAGAATTCTTGTGGTCAAAACATTCGTGATTTGAGATGAATGATGTAAAATTTCAATTCTTAAAGATTTCTTTTTTCGTTATTCTCTTAATCAATGAAAAATCACTGATAAGAAGTCTGAATTGCAGCACAGGAAAAATTTGGAATATTCTCTATTTTTGTAAAAATCCAGAGGAAAAATAAACTGTGTGAGGTTTATAGACCAATTTTATTATAAATTTTTCAATAAAATTTACCTTGCTATGTTTGGGAATAATTTACACTATTTTCTTTCAATAGGAATTTTTTTCGAACTATACTATTTTTTGATTAAATATATTGAAAATGGAGCACCATGATAACCTTGATCACAATTTTGAAAAAGAAAGAGAATTCGTATTTTTTAAGTTACATTTTGGAAAATTTTACGGGGGGGGGGGAGGGTGAATTGATAAATTTTCAAATTTTGAAGATATTTTGCCAAAATTTTGTCCTCCCTTCATTCGGGCACATGCGTTTATTTATTCCATCAAAATTATTGATAGTTTACTCTTCATCGATCTATTTACTGGGCCAAGCCGATAAGAGAGATCTTCGTAATAAATTTGAGGCATGTTTGTTTTTTTGGATGGATGGATGGATGGATGGATGGATGGATGGATGGATGGATGGGTGGATGGATGGAGGAAGGGAGGGGGTAGAAAGAGGAGGGAGGTATTATGGAATTGTGAAGAAATTCTTGAATTCTTAGGCTGGAAATATCTGAACTTCTGGTCTCATCATTTAGTCGACACCAAAGTTTTTTTCCTTTTATTTGAAATTGTTTTCTGTTATAAATTCAAGATCTCATGTTTTTCTACCGAGTTGTGAGGGAGGGGGAGGCGGCGTCAAAAAATTTGAGAATTAAATTTGTGGTCGGAAAAAGGAACACCCAAAAATCTCGTAAGAAAGTGAGTAATGATTTCTGAAAAAAATTATTGGATAATATGCATTTTAAATCAGTCTTCTGCATAATTTCGTCACGTGAAAAAAATCACTCCCTTCTTCCTCCTTCAAGAATAACATATTTGAAAGGTTCGGAAAATTTCGAAAAATCAGTCTGGAAAACCTGAAATTTTCAGTGAATTTTCACTGATTTTCTAGTGATTTTTCTCAGTGATTTGTTTTCTAGTGGAAATTTTTTTTTTACTGATTTTCTCTTGTGCTGTAATTCTGACTGCTTCTTAGTGATTTTTGACAAGTTTCACTGATTTATAAATGAGAGAGTTGAAAAAATAGCTTTTTTAGTTTTTTCGGAACGTTTGTAATGTATTTTTAATTTTTTGAAATTTCGTTGTGTTACTGTCTCATTTATAAATCAGTGAAAATGATCGAAAATCACGTGATTTTGTTCATTTGTAGATAATTGACTTTATTGGAACATTTGGAACGGTGTCCAATTTTTTTTGTTTTTTGGCACAAGATGGCCTTATTGTTTTTTTGAACGCAGTGTCCAAATCATCTTTTGTGACTCCGCGTTTTAATTGGTTTTCCTGGGACAATATGTTCGAATTGATTTTCATTTGTCTTCAAATTATTTTTTTTTTAAGTAACTTGTCCAAATTTGTGATTCTTTCGGACATTATGTCTGAATGAATTGTATTTTGAAAGCTATGTACAAATTAGAGGGGTTTTAGACACCTAGTTCAATTTTTTTTTTGGAACTTTATTCATTGTCCAGATTGCTATTTTGGGACACCATGTCCAAAATAGGCCAACGAAATCCAAAACATTGAATAAAGTAAAAAAGGTTGTTCTATAACGTTGATCCTTGAATGTCTGCCCTTATGCAACCTTTTCGACCTCACTTCTATTCAGTAATTGTGAAGTATGAAGAGGAATGGTAATCCCTTGTGAATATTTGAGGATTAATCTTCTTGACTACTTCAATTACTCTATTTAATCTTGAAGCTTTTTTCAGATTATAAAAATGATGAAGTGAGGAAACTTTTAGAAATTTTGATTGGAAAATCCAAAAAATTGTAAACTAGGAAGTTTTTCTGAAAAATTTAGATATTTCTTGAAAGAATCGTCATCATTCGAAAAAGTTGTCTTTCCCTTCTTTGAAAATGTAATTTATTTTTCCAAACTTTTCACCTAGTTTTGCTCAAATTTCGCCTGTTTTTTAAACATCAGTGGGTATCTCAATGTCTGATGCCTATAAGTACATAGTTAAATACACATGTTTGAAAATTTTAAATTGAAAAAAAAAAATTGGTATATGTACCTACTTGAAACTGAAGTAGACTTTTTTGTAAATTTTTCTTGGATCAGCTCTTTTTTTTCTCAAACGTGTAAAAATTAGGTATAAATGTAGAGAAAAAGTCTCGATGGAAATCGTTTGATTCTTTTATATGAGTGTTAATGTTTTGTTACTTAGATAAAAAGTCTGAAAAACCTGGGCAAATCTGAAAAATCATTTTTGAAAAAGTGTGCATCTTTTTTATGGAGCTTTCGGTTCCTTTATGTAATTTTTACAATTTAACGATTTTCTATCAACTTTTCGATGTTTCTGTACCTACAGTTTCAATAAAAATTCACCAGGTTTCTTCATTAAAAATGTTTTTATCGAGTGATTTTCAATCAACTGCATTCTCTTGATTTCTTGTGTTTTTTTTTTTAATTGAAAAAAAATTTTACTCTGATAAACTGCAACTGTCATTCGCTCGGTCCTCATGCTATTTATATGCAGTTGATTTAGCAACAATGTATTATTCAAATACGATAATTGATAGTTTTTTCTTCTATTATTGCAACTACCATGGTGTAAAACCGAATTACGAAATAGCCAACGATTCGTATGTACCTATTGTAATACAATTAACTCTTTTTTTTCCAATGCATTTCCACGTATATAACGAGTCGACCGACAGTATTATCGATGTTAGATAACCTACCCAAGTACCCATTGACACCGATAAATAATGCTCGCCGTTTAATGGCCGAGGTTTCTTTTGAATCCTACTCAGAAGTACCTACTAATTAACCGGTAAGCCGCGCAGATTTTGTTGTTAGGTGCAGAAGAGAAAAAAAATTTCGAGCATAATTCACGGTAATTTACGCGTTAAAATTAATGTTTTTCTACCATTCGTCGAGACTTTTCCAAGATGAAGAAAATAATTATTTTTATAAAATTGTCAAAATCTTATCACCTTGACAACTTCCGTGACTTGTGGTGTGCCACAAAATACCCACATCGCGGTGTTCATTTTTCGAATGTGTTGGTCGGTTTTATGTACAACGCTGATACAACGAGCAGTATTTTTTTTTTGCAAAACGCGCACGCTTATTTTTTTTTTTCTTTACCACCGTATATAGCTATGTTATTGTTGGTGCTTTGGCTATGTCGTTGTATAAGCGTGATCGTCGAGCCGCGAAATTAAAAGACAAGAAGGATTATAAATAGTGCAACTGCACTCCATCCCTTACTGATTTATCAAACGCGCCCTTGATGGAGCCAATAAAATTCCATTCATATTACTCCATCTTTTCGCTATATTTCGGCCAAGTTTTTTTTTCTCTTTCGTTTTACATTTTCATATTTCACAGTTGTCTGCTCTTTGTCGCCGGATTATTTATGGACGGCCGTGTAAGGAAATTTTTCATTGCCAGCGTGAATTTTTTACCATTAGAATGACGATGGTGGTTGAATGAAGGTCAGAGTTAATCAGGGTTGTAAGCAGACGTTCGTTGGTAAATATTTTATCGAGTATTGTAGGTGGTTATTTCGTCAAATTGAAGGTTTTCGAGGTAGCGTATTATTCCTGAGTGGAGTTTTCGAGTTTTTCGTCGAGTTTTCAAGATGTTTATCGAGTAGGAATTCTATTTTATCGAATTGAATGTCATTTGTCAGAGTGGATTACAAATGTTTGAGTTTTATCTGATATATGTATGTCTGATGAAATTCTCATTAAAAGTTCGATTTGGATCGTGCATATTTTTTTAAACAAAATTTGGTATATTTCATTTTAAAAAAAATCGAAATTAGCAGTAAATTCACATTAGTAAATAGCAAAACGACTTGGATAGGTATAAATTTTTCAATTTTTTTTTTCAAGAAAAAAATTTACCTCCAAAGCTCTCTCCTCGTACACACGTTTTTTTGCATTTTTAAAGTTTTGCTCCTCCTTGAATTTTCTAATAAAAATAAGTAGAGAGATTAAGTTCTTTTTTGGGCGAATTTGAAGCTAGAAAACCCGTATGAAAATTCCAAAAAACAATAGGTAATTATTTTCATGTTTTAGATTCAGCAGATTTTAATTTTGAATTTTGAAAAGCACACATATGCCCAAAACAGTTGTGAAATGACCTCAAAAAATATAGTGAAATTTTTCATTCATGTTCAACTCAGTTCCAAAGCAGCGAAAATTGACATTTTTCCGAAAATAACATCACTTTGAGATCCCATAGCTCCGTTCTTCTTTGGGGTGGAAAGTTTAAAAATTTTTCAAGAGGCCTCTCACTCAACAAGAATTCTGTATCCTGAGAAATATAAAAACGAGGTTTGTGCGATAAAAACTTGAGAAAAACTTTAAATACGAGTGATATTCAAGGATGGATAAATTCTATCAAATTCGAACGCAGAAATTATTTTGAATTTTTCTAAGGATATCTTGATTTTGAAAATTATCGAAAAGCTGAGTTGAAATTTTTTAAAGGGGCGTTAAAATTTACCATTTAATACAACAAATTATGTTGAAAAATTTTCGTTTGTGGGGAGGCTGCTCTCTCATTCTGAATCAGTGAAAAGGAAAAACCACCGAAATTCACCAATTTTCAGCCAATTTTTACTGATTTTTTTCACTGATTTTTCCGCTAAATTTATAAATTTTACCAACATTTTAGTGAATTTTCACTGATTTTCCAGTAATTTTTCTCACTGATTTGTTTTCAGTCAAAATTTTTTCACTTATTTTCTCCTGTGCTGCAATTCTGACTGTTTCTCAATGATTTTCGATAATTTTCACTGATTTATAAATGAGAGAGTGGCTCAATTTGGATTTGATTGTACAGACTGTCCGGGTATACTGTTTTATAATTTATACTTATCTAAAAACATATATATAGCAATAGCTTCAAGTCTGTGATTGAAACAGTGTCCATATTTATTGAAAATCCAAGGGAAAATTTCCCTTCTGAAATTTGTTTTAAAAAAATGGCTTTTATAATGGATATTTTTGTAGATGGATAGATTTCGTTGTATTACTCAATTTCAACTCTAAATGCACGTAAAATGGCCCCGAACCCTATTTTCTTATTTTTTGAGATTTCATTTTTTGCAAAAATGTAAATTTTTTCATTGTCTTGTAATTTGGTGTTACATTTTCCCAATGAATTTATGACTACGATAGCCCAACTTTACCCCCAAATTACCATTTTAAAATTTGGTCAATTCGAAAATTTTAAATTCTCAAGAGACCAGACCACTGCAGCCCTATTCAAAAGGAGCCGAATTCAATGGTCCAAAGCTTCGGTATAAAATCAAGTCCCAAATGTTGATAAAACATCTCATATATACAAACCAGGCTCAAAAATCTCCGCTTCGAAAAGGGATGAAAATGAAACAATGCTTTTAAAATTGACCCGACTTCGTAGGACGTAATAAAATAATACGACGAAACGGAGAAAAGCAGATTCGTAGCGTTGTTTCGTGTATAAATATGACGATACAGTACGCTGTAAAATCGCAAGAAACAATACGACTTGGGAGATAAACCAAGGGACGAGCACGAGCCGGGAGGGAAGAGGGTGAAAAGAAAATATGAACGATAATACCGCATCGCACAAAGACCAATTAGAAAATCCATTAAACAAATGTACCAACAGAAGGATATTTGCAAGTTTTGCGAGCTCGCGCGGGCAAAGGAAAATGAAATTAATGAAGCTTCTTGTGATCTTTCGAGCCGAACGGTTTTTATACAATAGATTCTACTCGGCTATGTAGATGTGGTACCTAGAAATATAGCATTCGAGCTACCTTGGTGAAGTTATCATCTGTACGAGTCGCGAGTATATTTTTAACCCAATTATACGTCATTTTACTTTCAAGTTTGCAAGAATTTTGAAAACCATCTGATTAACAAACTCCCCCTATATATTTTTAATCCTACAACTTTATGTAACGAGGTGTCGTAAGCGTTGCAGAAGTGTACGCCTGGTATCCAGTTTTATATAAGCGTAATTACGCGGCTCCGGCTCGGGATATGCATTTTACATAATCGTCATGGTGCAATGGTAGAACACTGCACAGATGCAGGTGCACTCTGTGACCAATAACCTGAACCCTGTCGAGGTGCATTGCATGGAGCTCGCGTACATTTGCTTGATGCATACTTGTAATGGACCGATTTCAACTATCAAATAACCGAATCATTGGAAATATTCCATGTAGGCATAGGCTACCGAATTTACCGCTAAATATGGATATCTAACCTCTAAGCTGCTTGCTCGGGACGTGTAAACTTGTACGTGTATTTTCAAACCCTTTCGAGTCACGGTTCGCCAATCAAACACCTGTTCTAAAAGTCGAAATTTTTCACATTGTTCGAGTCTATATGTGTACTAAAATAGCTGCACATTTTTAATTTAACGTTTCAATGATACCTAAAGTGATGTTTGTGAGTAGTGTTTTTTTACTGGAAAAAACACAGGTGTCTTGAAAAAAATTGATATAATGCATTTTTTAAACTCATAGATATGGTAAAAAAAACAGGATGTAAAAACATGAAAAAGTTCTCCCAGGGAGTACTTATTTCTTGGAAAATATCGGAAAGTGATGATATTTTTATTATGGCCGAAGTGGATGTCAAGCTGTCTGTGTTAGTCAAAAGTATATTCGCTGTGAACCGGTTTGAAAGATTAGGCGGTGGTAAGTTTTCTATCTGGTGTTTGCCCAGTTTATTTATGGCTCAAGTTTATGGCTATCAATCGATTTTTTCATTGGATTTTGCATTAGTTGGCGACCGTTTAATTGGTTGGTAGAGAAAAAGAGGAGGAGACACCAGATTCTTATGGCATCAAAATTATTTTAGCTTTTTAAAAAAAATTAATCTCAGGTCATGAGAAGATGAAAAAACAGATGAGAAATGTCTGATGCAATTTGGAGTAAAAACTGGGTTTTATAAAATTATGAGGATGGAGAGGGGCTAATTAGTTAATCAAAATGTAGTCAAGGAGACGATGATGATGATACAAAAAGAATTTGGTGATAAAATTCTTGGTTTTTTCTCACATGTATAAATGCTATTCAACTATCAATGTTTTTAAATTTTTTCAGTTGAAAAAAATTATTACTTTTTTTACAAAAAATTACAGTATGCCATGAACAAAGGAGTTCGAAATTTCACCCAAAGCAGCAAAAAAGCCAAGGCCCACCTGATCATACAGAAAATTGATGGAAGACGCTTGAGATTGATTTGTTCAACTTAAGACTACTTTCTGAATCTGTCAAATTTAAATGAATTTCTGCCTTCTCAAATCGGTGAAGTGAATTTTACTGAAAATTTGTGATTTTTCAATTGATTTTCCCTTCAAAAACGATTGATTCTTCGAAAAAATCGGTAAAAATCTATGATTTTCAGCAAAATTTATTTCACTGATTCAAAAAGGCAGAATTAAACCAAATTTCACTGATCCAAAATTCTGACTCAGAGAGTGAAATTGAGAGATTCCGAGCAGAGATTTCAGCAGAATTCGATTAAAAATGTATTCAAGTTTTTTTTTTTGAGGGGAAGAGGAATAAAAGACCCTAAAGTTTGGATTTTGAAAATTTTTAATATTTAGTAAAATGAATAATTATTGAATAGACCTGAACCAAATGAAAACGATAATTTTTCATAGAAGATCCTTCAAAGCTGGATTTTACTATTTTCTTGAAACCATTTCTTTCGTCAAAATGGATCTAAATCTCTTCTCTCTCTGTCCGATTTCTGAAACAATTCAAATCTCCTTCTTCGAAATTTTGACCAATTCGATCCAAAAATTTCGCCTTTCCAGTCACAAACTTCAGATTTCGATCTCAAAACCCAAACGTTCGATTTCAAACCCCGTCGACTCGTTCAAAACACGACATTTTTCGCATCACATCTTGAGTCACGTCTGAAAAATCCGGCGAATTATTTCATTTGTCGTTTATCACACGTTATTTACGTCATCGATGTAAACATTTCGCAAGCTTACGTTTAGCTTCTCGACATGGTTGAAATTCAGCATCGCGTAAAATTCCACAAAATCCAGTTCGCCAGCGGTGGCAACAGGCACACGGCGACAAATCGGCTGGCTCGCGTCTTTAGCGCCATCTGTCGCCGGAAAATTCCTCGTCGTCGAATTGTAAATAAGTAAAAGTGATGTTTGAGCGAATTAAAAAGTATAAAATTTTCATCGATGCGGAACGATAAGCCAGGTGAGAGATATTTTCTCGTATATTTTCCTCGTAATTGTATTTAAACGTTTCGCACAGTAGCACTTTGAAAATTATTTATACAAATGGGTTAATCCTGTTTAGTTGAATTTTTTGTTCTCAAGTATTCAAATTCAGCTGCATTGTAGGTTTAAAAGCAATAAAAGCGCAGGTAGTAGGTATTAGATGTGACGTTTCGTCCAATTGATTTTAGGTCAGGTTTCTCATCAGGTGACAAGGAGCCTTGTTATAGTTACTTTATCACGTAAGTCTTAGCTCGTCGACGTTCACAAACCATTTATAATTTTTAAATGACGCTTTAAAAACGTCCGCACCCGTCAACGTGTTACTGTTAGACCACCTTTGAACGAGGTATTTAGATGTACTCGGTAATGTTCGGAAAGTCTGATCTAAAGGTATATGTGTGATTCTTCGCTTCGATATTATGAAAATGAGTTCTTCGAATTGTTTTGTTTGGTAATTGATCGATTATTTCGAGTTCAATCTCTTTAAAAAATAGAATCTTTTTGATGTTTTTTTTTAATTATATAATGTAATTTTTTTTTGTAATTTTGTTAAAATTTTTCATTTTTTTATTTCATCATTGTCACGGCATTTGCTTTTTCATATTTTTTTTTCAACTTCATTTTCTTTTAGGTAATTTTTTTTTCAAATTTTGTTCATTTTCTTTTCTTTTTTTTTACTTTATTGATTTCTTCATGTTTCCAAATTTCCAGAATAATTAAACCTTGCCCCTAATAAATAAAAAAAGTTCACAATCGAAGTCCATGATCCATAAATTGGAAATTGAGTTGTGGATCCGATATACTATGAGAAAGGAGTTCAAGAAGTCTCTGGGTGGCATTATCTCCTGAATAGTGATAGAACCAATTTTGCTGGAGTGCCAGAATGGTATATTTGGAAAGGAGTATTTTAAAACATTGAAGAGTCATCCATATTCTTGGGTAATTTTTATAACTATTTATAAACCCTTTTTAACCCAATTATTTGACTTTTATGAGAATTTTACGAAGAATTTTTTGAATCTTTTGATTTTTCTTTCCCTTTTACCCTGTTTGCCAATCGTTGAAAAACACTTGAAAGTTCTCTAAACGGATAAATTTCGCCCATAATTTTTTTAAGCCGAAAATTCATGAAATTTGTGAGCTTTTGAACTTTCTCTGTCCTTGAAAGCAGCAGCTGCAGATTGGCAGACTGGTCATCAATTAAGGGTACAAATATATCAACTTTGAAACAGGCATCGAGTTTCCATTATTTTGAACCATTTTTCAGTGAGGTCAGCTCCTCAAATATTTACTTCCAGAAAAGGATGACCAACGTTGCAAATGAAAACCTCAGCATCACGAAGAGCTCGCAATCAACTCCTGCGGTACTTTTGGCCAATTGAAAAATACAAATAACAAGACGCCACGTCGGCTTACCGACGCTCTGCGTGTATAATCCTGGGCCGATGCCGAAGTCTAGCACATACACAGAGCCCGCAGTTCGTTGGCGTCGCCGTCGTCGGCTTGTAAATCTATATAAGATGTCGGGAAAAAAATAAAAAATAGCTTCTGTTGCAAGGCGAAGAAAAAAAGAGCATCGCGCTATAAAGAGTTAAGCCCTAGAGAAGCGTACATCATCAGGAGGAAAACGGTGGCTGGCTTGAAGAGCGATTTGTTTGAAGTAGCCGTCCATTCCCACGCGAATACACCGAAGCACCGTGAATTTTCCATTATCATAACTATTTTGTTGATAGCCTTATCCTATACCAAGGCCTACATCTATGTTTAAGCTAATGCTACCGATCGACTCGCTTCCGATCGTTTATTTCCATTCACTTTTCGTACCGCTGCTATCGATGCGGCCGCAGCGCAGCGTCGAGTCGGTTGAAAAAAAACTACGTGTTGATGCCGGACTCATTTGTAATGTTTCTTTTGTGCCGAACCTTGGTGCCAATTTGAAAGAAAAATACCGCGTGATACGAATTAATATTCCGTATTGGCGGATATGGACGTTGGACGAGGAAAATCGAATCGAGCCGGCCGGTGATTACGATGATGCGCGATGGCCAGCACCCGAATTAGAATGAGAGACCATTGATTGATGGCCATTTTCTTTGATCTGCCTCTGATTGATTTGCTTGTTATGTAATATCAAACGAAGAACCGTATTTGATTCAGAATCTCCTAATATATTCAATTTTTGACGTGGTGCATGCAATTGTTGAAAATCTCATGACGAGACTGTCAACTCCTTCATCTCCTTGTCCAATGCAGGTTTCGTATTAGATTGCCGTGATTTTCCAGACTTTTGACTAGCTCGAGGAATGAAGAGAGTTGGAAGTGATGGAAAGTGACGTGAATATACAAAGGAGAACGGAAGTTGAAAAAATGGAAGGAAGGGGGATAGACAATTCGTTTATTTGAGCTGGAGAACCAGAAGCTGAAAATTTTCCGACTTGAATGCAGTTTTTCTCAATTTTTCTGGCTTTAAATAAAAAAATTTCCCATTTTTTTTTCATTTTTTTCGAGTAATTTTTTAAAAAAATATCAACTTTAAATTGGAGCTAATCCATGGACTTGATGGATCCTCCGATTTGAGCGAAATTTCGAATTTTGAAAAAAATACCTATGTTCTGAAACCTCCGTAATGAAAATTTCAGTTGCCCAAATTGATTCCTCGATTCTTACCAAATTTTTTAAAATTTAAATATGTGACAAAAAAATTGTGTAAAATAAATTTTTCCCCAATATCTCCAAAAATTGTGAAATTTGAGAAAAATGTCCTGCTGATGTCCTACTTTTTTGTTGCCACGAAATTTGATCAAACATTTTGTTGATGAAAATGTAATTTCCAAATATCGAGCTCTCCAACCCAAAGACTCATTTTCAGCCATTCTGGAGCCTTTGGTGTAATTTCGATTTTCTCCAGTGTTATCAAACTTTTCTACAGAACATTGCTTCCCTTTCGACTAGTTTCACGAGAAAATCCACTGTCAATTTGATTTTCAGATACACTACTCATTTAAACCAAAAAAAATCGAAGTAATTAAAAATTACGAAATCGCTGAGCCTTCTCATCAGTAGGAGACAAAGAATATTTGTCACCCCAAATGAACTACCCTTACTCAAAGTCAATAATTTCCAGTCATTTTGGAAACCTCGGCAGAATTATTTCCGATTTTTTCCTTCAAGTCTTACCTGTCCAAGTTAATTTTGATGCCCAGTGAAGAAATTTGGAAATATGTACTACAGGAAATCGAAATTACACTGTGGGCTCTAGAATGGCTGTAAAAGGACAAATTTAGATCTAATAGAGATCTGGATTTCATTAAGTTTTGGGGGAAAAAGCTCTTTTTCAGAAAATATCACATTTTTGCTGAAAAATTTATTTTCATATTTTCGAAATATCCCCAAAATCAAGATACTTTCTTGAGCAGCTGAAATTGCTTTCCAACAATTCAAGTTTCGTTTCCATCTGAGAGGGGCACTTCAAGTGGATCTCCTGTCGAATGAAATTTTTCTGGCTTGAACGTGATTTTCTCAATTTTTCTAATACAGAATGGGAAATTTCCCCAATTTTTTTGACAAAAAATGTAGTTTTGTCTTTTGTCATTTGAAAACATGAACCCCTCTCTAGCTCCATTTTAATCCCTCTCCGGACGAATATTTGATTTTTTCATCGCTTCTGGTCATTTTTGAAAGTTCTGCAAATTCCAATTTTTGATTCAGCTTCCTTTTGGATGTGAAAAGAAGTGATAGTTTCAGTTCCAAGCTGATTACCAGAGGCGACACTGTACCACTACCTCAACAAGAACAAAACCAAAATAATTTAACCGAATTCTCGACCATTTGGTATTTCCTCATTTTACCGAAAAACGAAACCACTTATGCAATTTTTGAAACCACCTGTGGAAACTTTCTCTCTTACGAGAAAGCCATCTGCAGCAATATTTTTCCATCCAAACCTGGCCGAGTCTCGAGGATTTAAGTGAAAAAAAAGAGTTACGCGTTTAGCCGCAATGTGGTAAATTACTTATATACCAGACGAAAAAAGAGAGGCGAGATGAACACTACCAAGACATCGAATGGTTAATAGTAAGCTCTGTACGCGGTATACGACGTCGACGACAAGAACGATCTGTGGTGAGGACGAAGAGCAGGGCGAAGGAGGAGACGTGACAACGAACATACGAGCCCGTGAGCTGGACGGAGAAAGAGAGCGGCAGATCGTGGCGGACAGGTCAATGGGGTGTTGGGCTGCAGCACGAAGTAAAGCGGCAGTATTAAAAGGAATAAAATAAAAGCAAAGACTGAATGAAAAGTGTCGACAAAAAAGGAAAAATGATGTAGGCATAATTTGTGCCGCATGGTTCATTAGACATGCCCCATATTTAATGCCGTATCTCTCGGTACACAGCCACCGCCGTAGCTCAAAGCCCCCCCTCTTTGCCTCGCCTCCCCTTTTTTAGTCTGTACTACGCTGACGTCGACGGTGCACTGCTACTGTGATTCCAATGTTTCTACATCTATTGTCGAATTACACAACTGAGCAATAACCACACCGCCGCCGCGTATACACGTTTCAAGGAATGGTTTGAGAAAAAAAAATGACGAAATTAAGGCAAAATATCGTAGACGCCGAACCCTGCTTTATTGACTCGATATTCCTGTGCCGAGAAATACCCCCACGTGTAGATGTAAGGATTACATGTAATACCCTATGTACCCGTGTGTACGAATAGCAAATGGCGTTTTAACGTCTCCGGGGAGTTTAGCATATGTTGAAAGTGCAATTTTGTTACGTCGAATAATATCCGAAGAGAGATGGCACTTTGGGGAGTTGCGAGCCGAATTCATTTCTTAACGAGATTTTCAGGGGTCTGGGTTGTGTGTCCTCTGCATCGACAAAGGAATCGTGTAATAAATACCTTTTTATTTGATTAAATTAACTTTTTGTTTTGATGAATATTGGTGGTTGATTTTGTATACCTGTGCCCTGTGCAGTTCTTTAAAGAGGGAAGTAAAGGGAAATGTGATCGAATCTTTTTCTGGGTTCGGCAGTGAGGTGAAAAATTCAAAATCTGAACGATAATCGGACTCTGGAATCTGGATATGTTTAGCAATTGGTTTTATTAGTTCATCAAAGGTTAAGACTTGACATTTTCAATTTCGAATTGGAATTTCAGAATTTGTGAGTCAGGATAAAGAAACCAACTTTGGAGATCAAAAATTAGTTTTTGAGGTGACACGATTTCAGGCTTTTCAAAAGGAGTAGGTACAATTAAGGAGGAATTTTAACGTAATCAACAACTGGTTTTTATATCCAGGCTCACATCAGTCGATTCTCCTATTATAGTCCGTGCAATTTACTTAGGCGGCTGACCTTGAAAAAATTTTGTGCCTGCTGGCCAACGAGCGTTCATTTACGCTGCGCGGACCTTTATAAAATGTTTTTCATTGGCTGTCGCGAGGCAACGCGTGCGGGGTCATCGGAGTTCACCCGCCTAAGTAAATTGCACGGACTATAGGTATTTCTCCAAAGGTTTTTTAACAGCCATTAATTAAATTTGCAGATCTGGTACTCAACAAAATCATCATACCATATCATGAGCATCAAATTTTCGGCAAATTCTTTTCCTCCAAAAGACACGAAAACATTGGGATAAATATTCTGTAAGGTCTTCTTAGCAAAAAATTTCCAATATCTGAAAATTTTCTAGGTATTCTCTCAAAAGATCTGCTGAAAAAGATTTCTGTGGCATCAAAAGACTGAAGTAAATTTGTATATCCTCATCAAGTATTTCAAATTAATTCAAAATGTGGCCACTTTTCTCCATCTCCTATGGCTTTTCTACTCTCTAAATTTGAATCAGGCAGAAAAACCTGAATTGACTGATGAAATAGAGAAAATCAAGTCACTGATAATCAATCAAATTCTACTGGTTCTTCTGTTAATGTGAAGAAAAATTGAAGAAAAGTGGAAAATGTTTGAAAATAACATCTTACTTCACTCATCTGAGCATCAGTGGCGTAGGAAGCTTTTTTTTTGGGAGGGTACGAAATGAGTACCATGACTTCAAATACCGGAAGGATTTCCAGGGGAGGGGGCAAAAAGAAGCATTTTTGGGCTCTGTCGTCTCAAATAATTCATATAATTGTAATTTTGTACATGCCCGAGCGAAGCGAGGGTGAAGCTTTGAAAAAATTGAGTTTTTATTGCCAAAAAAATCATTTTTTCCCACATTTTAATGCTTTGAAAAGTTTATCTCATACGATTTGGGGGGTACAAATGATACTTTGTACCCCCGTCCGGATTTGGGGGGGGGGGGGGGTACAATGTACCCCTTGTACCCCACTTTCCTACGCCACTGCTGAGCATTGATTTTCCTCCTTGACGATTTCTTCATTTTTCTTTTCTGCAATTCTTTCAATATTGAGGGAGGAAAATTGAAAAGAAATAAAAAATGTCGACCCATTGAAAAAGGTTTTCAATTTTTCCCAATCTTTTTTTGAACTTGGTAAAAATTTGAGCCCTGCTCCCTGCTAGCCTTTTATGGAGGGGTAAATGTGGAATCGAGAATGTGGCGAGGGAAGTGAAATTTTCATCTTTCGTGTTGAGGTGTACGAACTACGAACATTGATATACCTACCTTATTACAAAAAAAGTCAAATTTGTTGTACCTATAAATTCATCTTGACAAAAGGTCATTATGTTGAATCAGTCCTTTTGATCTTTTATTCGTAAATTTTTCAATTTCTTCGTGTTCAAAAAAATTAAAAATTCACCACCTACATTGCTTTCAATTTTGTCGAAGAAATTTAATGGATGAAGTCAATGAAATCTGAGTGAAATTATGGATCATCTATACCCTCTACCAATTGAGTACCGTTTTTCCAAACTGAGCTAACTTTTTTTTTGACGTTTTTGACCTTTTGACGGATTCGGGTAGTTGAAATACACTGCCACCAGATGGCATTAACAAAATTTCGCTACCTGTGTTACTTGTGTTGTTCTGTGACCAAAACCGTTCTGAAATGCGAAAATCATCGAAAATCGTTATAATTTCAGTACAGGGAATTGAAGGTTTTTTTTTTGTTTTTTTTTTGCTGGAAAGTGTTCTCCTCCATCCATACATGAGCGACTTAAAAAAAATCCGATACTTGTGCGAGTTGTGTGGCGCTCAGAGACAAAATATGCTTTTTCGTTTTTCCAAACTGAGCTAACTTCGTTATTTTTCATTTTCTTCCGATTCTCATGGCGCCACACTCGAAAATTTTGAAATTCTACCTAGGCCACATGATATCGAAAGGTAGCCTCCTTACATTAGTCTTTTTACCAGCTTCAAAAAATTATTACTCTTTTCTATGGACAGTTTTTTGTGTTTCCTGAAAAATCACTTTTTGCAAGTTAGCTCAGTTTGGAAAAACGGTACTCAATTTCATGAGTTGAAAAATTACTTTTTTAAAGGGGTGTGATTTTTAAGATTTAAATTTCTTAGGTACTAGGATGAAAAGTTGTGATGTGGAAAAAATTCTCTGCTCTTTCATTTATATTTCAGTGAAAATTATTGAATATCACTGAAAACCAGTCAGAATTGCAGCACAGAAGAAAATCAGTGAAAAAAATTTTCACTGAAAACGAACAGTGAGAAAAATCACTGAAAATTCACCGAAAAATCAGTAAAATTTTTGAATTTTGCTGAAAAATCAGTGAAAATCTTTGAAAAATCAGTGAAAACCTTTGAGAAATCAGTGAATTTTGCTGATTTTTCCTGTGCTGCAATTTCGATTATTCATCAGTGATTTTTCACTGATTCAGAATGAGAGAATGGCTTTGATGGGAAGATTTAAGAAGTTTTTGACTCTTTTTCTAGTGTTTCAAAAAATGTATTCCCTGATCAAGTGATCAAATTAAGAAATTTCCAATAATTTTTTGATTCTCAGTTTATAAGATCACTTGAAATATTCCTTTTTCTTTTGTAATCTGCAATTCATTTCAATATCAATTTCCTTAAATACACATTCATATCTACCTATCACTTGTTCTTAAAAAACGGTCCTACTTGTACATCGATTGGTGCCCTAAATATCATTTTCCAGTGATTTCAGAAAAACTCTTAGATTTGTCTGAAAAAGTTGTTCAAAAATTATAAATCAAGAAAGACAACGCAACGTATCATGTTGATGTTTTATCGAACCAGCCATATATTTACAATCAATTATTGAATTTCATACAGTCAGACATGATTATCAAATTGAACGTCTTCTTTATTGCTACCTATGTGATAAAACCAGTTTGAATTATTATTGGAAGGAAATTATAATTGGATTGTAAATTACCCCCAATAACAACCCTAGATCAAAACTATAATAACAGTAGCGTGCCGATATCTTGCTTGGAGTCTGCGGTGGTGAACCGCATGCTCAAGGAAATTACTAACCGGTTGCATCGTAAAACGGTTTGCAGGACATTGTCCTCGATGCTTTCGGCGGAGTTTTTAAATAAGTGATTAACTTTGTCTAATACAGAGAAAAAGATGTTGTATGAACTATGAATGATTGAATTGTACAATTTTGTTGAGTGAAGTTGGTTGTGGTGAAAGGCCTAAGAGAAGGGTATATAAAGGAGGCCGAAAAAGTGATTGACTTGTTTCAGTCACATAATTTTTTTTTGGAGAAGTTGAATCCCCCCCCCCCCTATTATTTGAAATTTAGGTGGACAAAATAAAATCTGTTTTTTTTTGGAAATGATCATGAAATTAGTGAACATCATAATTTGACTGCAGGACCTTACCATCCTGTTTTTGAATCCAGTAAAGCTCATTTCTCAGATCATCTCTTTAAGGTTCAAATCAATCATCAATTTTTCGATCCTTATCTCTCATAATATACACGAGGTTTACAGTGAAACTACACGCGATTATCTCTCGCTTATATACGAGCTCTACGAAGCGTGTAACTCTGATTTCCACCTCCTTGACGAAGAACTTCCGTTGAAAGTTTTCTCAATACACGGTACGAAGTGGAAGTTTGATTTTCCAGTTGAAATTTCATAACGACAATATCACCGTAGCTAGTTCTCAACGTGGCGCGGTGGTTTTAACCGCATACGCGTGATTTCCTTCACACTACTCCGTGGCAGGCGAGAATCGAGCAGAAAAAACCGTCGTCGATGATTTAACCCTTCGCGGCTTCCGGTCGAGGTTTTCCAAAGTATTTATACAGAGTTTGTGTGCGCTGTGGTATACAAATTCTGGGCTCTGAGCGCTCTCTTTCATTTCATTGGAGAACAACGTGATGTAATTTTGACGGTCGATATCTTTTAGCGGCGTTTTGCTTTTGATGTGTTGTCTGTGTAACCGCTTCGCTTTTTGTATGTATGTACAAATTATCCGAATAATTGGTTCGAATGTTCTGCGTTTTAAGGTTTTTTTTTGCCGAGGTAGAGAGTTCTTATTGAAGAGGTGTTTGGAAGTGGGAGGTTTGTAGTGGACTTGTGCAAATGTAATCGGTTGGAACGGTTTTGGAAATTGATTTTTAACTTTGAGTAATTTCTTTTTGTAGTATTGTTGTTGCCGAGATTACAAATTGATGCAGAATGGAGGTGTGAATAAGAGGAAAAGGGGAGAAAGAAAGGAAGAAATTATTCGCGTGAAATTGACAATGTCTCTTAAAAAATGCCCTTTTTTGGAAAAAATCATTTGTTAGTTCAAGCAGTAGATAATTACCTTTGAGTAAACCAGCAAAATTCACTGATTTTCAGAAAATTTTCACTGATTTTTCAGCTATATTCATAAATTTTACCGACTTTTTAGTGAGTTTTCACTGATTTTTCAGTGATTTTCTCATTGGTTTGTTTTCAGCGAAAAAATTTTCACTGATTCATAAACAAGAGGAAGAGAGTGATTTGGAAAGATTACCATTTTTCTGACTTTTCATTGTTCAAAATTTCCTGAATATGGAAAAATCAGCAAAAATAATTAATCATCTGTGAATTTGTTAATAATTTACTCATTTCTCTTGATTCCTCAGTATACCTAATCGAATTATGTTTACTGATTTTTGATTACCAAATCGATTTCAGATTTTCATTGATTCTCTCATTGATTTTGGGTTTTTATTCACTTCATTAATTTTGATTTTTTCGCCAATTTTTGATTTTTACTGACTTCATCTTTGATTTTTGGTTTTCAGTGATTTTCTTTCAAATTTTGAACTTTCATTGACTTTTTCACCAATTTTTTATCATTAATTTCTTTTCCCCCTGACTTCTGATTTTCATTGATTTTTTTCGCTGATTTTTGATTTTTATTGAATCCCCTCACTGATTTCTTATTTTTATTGATGTTTTCACCACGTTTTGAATTGATTTTCCCATCAATTTTTGATTTCTCCTTGGTTTTTTGCTGATTTCTGATTTTTATTGATTCGCTCAATGTATTTACATGTTTTCATTTGTTCAATAATTTTTGATTTTCATTGAATTTCTCACTGTTTTCGGATTTTTATTAATGTCTTCACTAAGTTTCAATTTTCATCAATTTCCTGTCTAATTTCTGATTTACCTACATACATGGTCTTTTATTGTTTTTGATTTCTGATTTCTATTGATTTGCTCGCCGATTTTGTTGGTTTTTATCTATTCTTTCACTGATTTTTTGTTTTGATTGATTTTCGTGTCAATTTCTACTTGTTATATAGATTCCTTTCGCCAATTTCTGATTTTTATTGAATTTTTACACTAATCTGTGATTTTTTTTTTATTGATTCGTACACTCAATTTCACATAGGTTTTCGGACCAACTAATGATTTTAGTTTATTTTCGGAGCAATTTTTTTCATCACCACTGATTGACAACTTCGCTGATTTTCAATTTTCATCAATTTACTCATTGATTTTTTGATTTTTATACTGCTTTCTGATTTTTATTGATTCTTTTGCCAAGTTTTAATTTTCATTGTTTTCAGGAAAATGTTTGATTTTCACTAACTTTCTTGACTACATCATCATTAATTTTTTTCGCTGATTTCAGATTTTTATTGATCCGCTCACAGCTTTCTGGTTTTTTATTGATTTATTCACCAATTTTTGATTTTCATGGATTTCTTAAGTGATTTCTGATAATTTTTATTGATTTGCTCGCTGATTTTTAATTTATCTGATCGTTCATTGATCTTTGATCCTCATTGATTTTCACACTATTTTCAAATTTTTATCAATTCCTTCACTAAGTTTAAATTTTTATCAATTTTCTGGCCAATATTTGATTTCATTGATTTTCTACCCAATTTTTGATTTTTATTGACTCTATCTATTTTCTAATTTTCATCGAAATTCTCGCTATTTTTTGATTTTCACTCTAATTTTTAACGTTCATTGATTTTTTTACTGATTTGTAATTTTCATCAATTTCCTCGCTGATTTCTGATTTTTATTCTTTTTTTTCTTGAATTTCGAGTTTTCCGCATCAATTAATGATTTTTCATTCATAAATTTTCTGATTTTCAGTGATTTTTTCTTCAAATTTGAATAATTTTCTTACCAATTTTTAATTTTGTTTTTTCAACAATTCTTCAATGATTTTCCCACTAAATTTTCTGTGATTTTTTCACCGTTTTTTTCCTTTTGCTGTAGTTTTTGCGTGTTTCAGTGATTTTTAATGATTTTGAAAGATTTTTACTGATTCATAATTCATAAACGAAAGAGAACTGAAAAAAGTAAACGTTCATTATCATCGTTAGCAGAATGTATGGAAAATTACAAAACTCGTCGTAAATAACTCCAATATACGTATATACGTCGCACTGCAACCGGATTCGGTATTCAGAATTTTTACTGGCGGAGGATATTTTGACGAAAAGAATCCGTTAATGCGTTTTTCGCAACTATTCTCGTACTAATTATATGGTGCTTATTACGATATATTATTCCAAGGATTATGAAGCACACACACGTATATTACGAGTTGAAAAACACGACGACGTTATTAGGTACTTCGAAATGCCCAGGTACCTCCTACGCCGCACAGACACTGGCATCATGGCAGAGCAGCCGCAGGCACGCGAATTGACAATCATGGTCTGTGACGTGTAACGGGCGCGGGGCAGCCAAGATATCGCGATGTGTTCAAGTTGAAAAAGAGGAGACGAAAAAATTCGCCGGTAATTAGAGCCCGAAGAAAAATGAAAGTCGAAGAAAAGCGAGCGCGCGTGTCGAGTACATGCGCGGTGCTCATGGGAGCGTGGTGTAGCGCTGAGGCGTACATACGCCTAATCGTATCTGTTTTTTTTTTTCATTCTTCTTAATGAATCGTATATGCGAGCTTATTAATCGAACAAGATGTTAATTCGATTCAACAAATGGGTTTGTTGGGTGAGAACATGACGCGGCGGCGGTGTCGCGAGCCATTCGCCGGCGGTTTTTCTTTGATTATTTAACAAGCGTGCTTCCGCGATGATCCGCTAGAGCGCGCGTTTATCGAAGGATAAACATTTTCACGAATGGTTCCCTCGCAGACACCCAGAGGACTTGCCTTCGACACTTTTTCAAGATTACAAAATGGTTGAATAGTCGAGCTAGGAGTAGGAGCAGAAGAGGGAGCAAAACAGCTCATCGGTGATATCATCGATGTGGAGATCTCTCCACGAACGGGGGGAATTTTTCCACCGGCTGTTGAGAGCTGGCATTAGATTCAGCAACGATTGTCATTTGGTTTTATGAGCCTTCGTGATGGAGCGCTACAGTTGAGAATGCCTCGAACGAGCCTCGATAATTACCGCTTGCCCAGGTCGCTATGTGCCGACAAATAATCGTACACCACCGCGAGTCGAGTCATCGGAAATAGCCACCGCCTCCTGCTCCTCCGGCCCTTATAAAATCGTAGTTCAAATATAGTCTATTATGGGAGGGAAGGCGAAAACGGGAAGATACACATCCGCCGTCGTACGCATTTACTACGTTATCATAAAATGAAAAAAAAAACAACGAAGGACTGTGTACGCGTTTTATTCGTCCCATAACAATACATACAACGGACGAAAGTGTTTGAGAATCCGATACACATACACCGATATTATCTACCCGTCGTTTGGAGTCCCCCCTTACATAATTTGGTGCTCGTTTAAAATGGAAATTCGTAATTACCCTCCTTTGACGTTGGAAAGATTTTAATTTGTTCGAAATACTCTTCACACTCGATGGTCACGATGGGGTTTGTTTTTTTTTACATAGGGTCTCCCTCTTTTTTTTTTAGTATTGTTTTATTTTCGATTCTAGTTCTGGCATTTCTAACGTCGTCCACTTTGCATCAATCTATATCGTATGCACTGGCATCTTTTCGATGACGTAAGATACCAAGGTATGAAAAATTTCGCCGATCGTGACGTCGTGCTGTAGCTGAAACGACCGTAAATTTGATACGCTCAGATCGTTGTAAACCGACGATGACGCTCCGACGGTGAGCCGCGAGTTTAATGAACGATGAATCGTATGCCATTTGTGCTGATTCAAGCTGCATGCTAGCAGCCAGCAGCTTCCATCAATCGTCTGCGTGTTCTCAGGTTGTCGCAATTTTAGGTAAAAATTTGGTGGTCGGTGTCGCGCCGCGACGTGATCCGGCGACCGAAGGCGACTTTGTGTGTATTAACACTGACCGTTGTTACAATGGATGCGTTAGAGCATGCTGACTTTGTTGATATAATTTGTACGCTATGTTAAGCATGTAAAACCTATTATCCAAGTTGAATCCCAAATTCTTTGTTCATTCATAATCGATGGTACATGAAATATGACTACTGGGTACGATGAATTGCTCGCTGATGCTAGGAGGAAAGAAATTCGAGGGATTGATTCGTGTGTGCGAGGTGGGGTGTTTTTGAGAGGGTATGATCGATGATGATAGGTCAAATGTACAGGGTATCTAACGGGTAGTGAAAGTAGTGAAAGTAGTGAAAAAGTAGTGATTTGAAAAACCGGTCATGCCGGTAGTGGAAAAGTAGTGAATTTAGACGAAAATTTGAAAAAAGTAGTGAAAAAATGAAAAAATTCCAAAGACGCGAAATTTATTTTTTTAAATTTCAAAAATTGTTCATTTTTAACAAAAATGAATTAAAACGAACGATAAGTTTTTGACTTTTGTGAAATTGGTAGCACTGTCGTGCTGGAGTATGTGACGTCACAGGGTGTCTACCGGTCGCGAAAGTCGCAATTCCTTTTTAAATTTCAGTTTTTTAAACAAATTTTTCTAAAAATTTTCGCCCTCGCTTCGCTCGGGCTCATAAATTCATGTTAATCATTTTTAAATTACAAACCTTCCCTCCATTCCAGACAATTGAATATTTTGAAGCGAAAAATGGATTCTTTTGGGTAGCAATTGCGATTGGAATTTTCAACAATTAATTTTTTTTTTGAAAAAATGAATATTTTGTATTCATATTTTGAAAAATTTAGAAAAATCGTAGAATTTTTTGATAATTCAGAAGGAGAAATCATTTAAAAATGCGTTTTATTTGTTGTTTTTATAATAAATTCTCAAAAAAATTCGCCCTCGCTTCGCTCGGGCCAAATCACGTCATTACACCTATACTTAAAGGGGGTGCGATGGGGGAATGGAGGAATTAATTCCCTCAGCCGATTTCCAGTCGGAAATTCCTCTAAATCAGAATTTTTAAAAAATTTCGGCCTCGCTACGCTCGGCCTTGTTCAATTTTTCCTTTCATGATTTTAAAATGAACCAAATGCTGCAAAAGTGATTTTTTTCTGCCAATTTTATTACTTACTTGAAATTTTCCTTTTTAAAAATAATTTTCGAAGTTTCAAAATAAATTTTTTTACATGTTTTGGCCTCGGCATAATCATTTTTTTTTTTCAGTAATTTTAAGAAGTAAAAGTGATTAATTTTTACGCAAATTTATCAATTTGAAACATTGTTTTATTCTTTAACGATTGTGTTTTTTCCTCGTTGCTTTACTGTAGACTTCCCATGATTTTTTTTTCTGAATTTTAGATTCAGAATCGGCTACGTTTATCAACGACTCTAGCCTGTGAAAAGAAGAGTGGGGGGGGGGTCTTTTCATTTATTACATTTAAAATAAAGATTTTTTCTAATTTCATTTTTTTTTCTCTAAAAAATTTTGATCGTTTTTTTTTGTATGTTGGAAAGAGAGTCTATTGTTTTTTTTTGGGGGGGGGGGGGTGGTGGTACAAATTGAATTTTTTTTTAAAAAAAAGGTAGTGGAAAAAGTAGTGAAAAAGTAGTGATTTTACAAAAAAAAAATCAGTTAGATACCCTGATGTATGTAGAGAGGAGGAGGGAGAGAAAAAGATGAATTTTATATCTACATCAATGGAATTATATTTTGTAAATGTCCCATTTTTTCATACTCGGTATAGGAGGGGAGAAGTGAGTTTTCATTCTTCCATGCTATATCGGTGGAAAATCTTTGAGAAGTAGTCTAAAATTCAGCAATTTGGACATAGTGTCTCATGCAAATTCAATCGTGTCATGAATGAGTCAGAAAACCAATTTGAATATAGATAATGTCTTGAAATTTTTTTTTTTTGAAAAATTGGAACATAGTGTCCCAAAATCCTTAATTTGATCTTATTGTCCCCAGAAATCCTAATTTTGACGTGATGTTCTGGGAAAAACCTCAATTTGGACACAATGTCCCACGAAATCAAATTTATCATAAATTGGTCAGAAAACCATGATTGAATAATGTAGGTAATGTCAAAAAGAGAGAAAATTTTGGGAGTTTGGACATGATGTCCCAAAACCTTTAATTGGTCTGCCCCAAGAAATCTTGATTTTTAAATTGTATTCTGAGAAAACTCTCAATTTGGACATGATGTTCCAAAAATATCTCATTTTTGACATGGTGTCCTGAGAAAAACCTCAGTTTGGACACAATGTCCCAAGAAATCAAATGTGCCATAAATGAATCAAAATCCCATAATTTGAGTACCTGTAGGTAATGTCTAGAAAAAATTGTTTTTGAGCAATTCGGACATAGTGTCCCCAACTCTTCAATTTGAACTTATTACCTCAAAAAATCCTAATTTTTACATGGCATTCTAAAAACTCTCAATTTTTGAACGTTGTATCTTGAGAAAACCTCAATTTGGACATGATGTCCCAAGAAATCAAATTTGTCAAACCCTCAGTTTTTGTACCTATAGGCAATGTTTAGAAAACGATTTTTGAACAATTTGGACATGGTGTCCCAAAACCCTCAATTTGAACTTATTACCCCAAAAAATACTAATTTTCACGTGTTATTCTGAAAAACTAAAATATTGAACATGGTGTCCCAAAAAATCTTAATTTTAACATGGTGTTTTAAAGAAACCTCAGTTTGGAAATGATATCTCAAGAAATCAATTTTGAACCTGATGTCAGATAGAGATTCAATCTGAACACATTGTTCTAAAAACAAAATTGTAACTAATTACCAAATTTGTCAGAAAATCTAAAAAAAATAAATAAAAAAATGGATTAGGTATGTGGATGTAGTGTTCTAAGAAATCTCAATTTTGACATGCGATGTTCCTAGAAAAGTCTCAATTTGGGCTTAATGTTTTGAAAAAAATTATCCTTTTTGGACATAGTGTCCGAAGATATCTCGATCTGGACATAGGTGTCCCGAGGTAATCTAATTTTAACGTAAGATGTCTCAAATCAATATATAATTACCTCAAAAAGAAAATAAATTTACAAAGCCATAGAAATATCCACTAAATGCCATTGAATTTCATTGAAAAAATCGAAGAAAATCATTTGAATAGCAAACATTTTTAGTGAGTTTTCTTGTGCTGAAATTCCGATTGTTTATTTTGATGTTTCTTTGATTCAGAATCGCATCGCCAATCAGGAAGAAATCAGCGAAAAATCAGTAAATTTTTCTGATTTTTCCTGATTTGCATTTAGGATTGCTGATTATTAATTTTCTACTGATAAATGCACGTGCAATCCGAGTTACAGCTCATGGAAAATTCGTAAAATCGACTCGAATTATAAGTGGATTTCACTGATTTTTAATGAACAGTGCGGAACATAAATTTTTCATCTGCCAATTTCCAGTATATTTCTCTGTTTTTAAATAATTTCTTGTTATAATGTCCTTTCAATAGAAAATTTCGCAGATTTCTCTCTGTGCTGGAATGGTAAATGATCTGAATTTCAGCACAGGGATAAAAATCAATGCATTTTCGCTGATTTTTAGGGAGTTTTGTTTCAATTTTTCATTGATTTATTTCACGAGTTGAATTTTTCCAGTGATTTCTTGCTGGATAACGATCTTCTCGCGTTTCAATGATTTTTATTGATTTTCTTTTCACCGATTTATGAATGAGAGGGCAAATTTCACTCTTCATTTTTTTTTTTTACCAATACCCTCCCCTGTTACTGAATGGCAAGACTTTTGATTTTCCAAATACAGCAAGTAAGTAAATACCTGAACGATGAAAGATGAAGTGCTATATCTCGAAATTGTAAATAAGATTTGTGAACTTATTTGGCCTTTTGAGTCATGATGATTGCATCTCGGACCTAGACCTTTTCACCCTAAAATGTGTTGAAATTTTTCAAAAGTAGGGCACAAGGAAATTAAGATCGTATCCCATCTCCACACCAGTCTATCAGTCCTCATGTCTATCACTCAGACAGATTCTTTATCTCTCGCAGTCTTTCTTCATCAAAGTCGATCAGATTGTCAAGGCGACGACTCCCAAAGATCATTCATTCTCTTAAACACCCACAAAAAAAACGAAGCACGGTCGCTGTAGAAAAATTCACACCATTAAAAAGTCAAAATGCTCGCATGGTGGAATCTAATTAGCGCTAAATAGCATGTGAACATCACTAATCATCCTTGAAATATTGAATGCGTATGGAAGATTGTTGTGTCCCTCGCAAGTTCGCGTATACAGTGGTCATTTGTTTTATTATTCGGTCGGAATTAGCCGGCGTTGCCGTCGCGGCGCGGCCATTATCGTA
This sequence comes from Pseudococcus jackbeardsleyi, assembly GCA_038380155.1. Lineage (NCBI taxonomy): Eukaryota > Metazoa > Arthropoda > Insecta > Hemiptera > Pseudococcidae > Pseudococcus > Pseudococcus jackbeardsleyi. The sequence continues at coordinate 58,203,180 of CM076240.1, read as the reverse complement.
TTATCTAATCCTCCCACGAAATTACTCAACTTGCTTGGCTTGAATAGGTTACACGTTTATATAGAAATAGGATAACAAATTAAAACCGATGAGTAACCTAGGTTTACTTTGTGTTTTTTCTATATATTTTTTTTCAAAGCAAGTGACGGAAATACCACGTTAATGAACTTAACACTCGGATCGTAAATTTTTTAACGCGCCATTTTATATGCATTCGACTTGTATCCATAGAGGATTCCCTCACCTTGCGATGATTCCATTGTTCATAATATTTTGTAATTCTCTTTTTATCATCGGCGAGCGGTTTAAAAAAATATAAATTAAAACCGATGATAATTGTAAACATACGATGGGCCGTTGATGGGAATGGAATACTCGCTATAAGACGACGGTGTACTTTTTTTTTCAACTCTTCGGCTTCGTCTCGTCGCGTCGTCTCATCGGAGGAGTTGCAGTGTCGCCGCGATTTGCATACACGCATTTTTGTAAAATTCCTCGAGCTTTTTTTCTCTGTGCGAGTTTCCGTTTTCCTTCATCGTTCACGATGCTGGAAGAGAAGCTAAGACGATAAATCGTAAAAATACCAAACAACTTAGAACACGTTGCCGGAGTCGGGAAAGATATTCCGAGCAACATGAATGAATCGGCTCGCTTGAACAGTGCGGGCCGACGCGACGCGGTAACAACGGTAGCGGCGACGACTGCGGCGCTTACCATAAACGCCTTTCTCTGTCTCTCTCGGACACGTTGGATTTTTTAATGAAACCTCGACAAGACTCGACTTCATGAATGAAAACATATAACCAAATCACCGTGCTCGCGGTGCCGTAACGAATGCGCCAGTAGTTGCGGCTAGATCACTATGAACGACTGAGATGGCGAATTTTTCGATCGGCTTTCTTCGATATAGGCGTATACCAGCGTTTAGTTCTCCGAGATCATCGTATTCGGCTCGCCTTGGTAGGGATGAGTGGTGGACGAGCGATGAAGTGGATGAGGTTTTTTTTTCTACTGTGATTTTATTTTTTCTAGCGTGATTGCAACATGATCGAATTGCTTGGAACGATTTTTTTTTTCATCGGTGTGCTCGGTTGTCGGACCTGCGAGGTAGCAATATTTTTTATCTTGTTGATTGGTTCGGATTGCAAGTTCGCCATTTTGAATTTTACGATTTTTTATTAGGTTGTAGGTGGTTTTAGGTTTTAATTGGGGGCTTCTTTGTGTATTGTGTTTGTTGCTTGGGTAGGTATTGAGAGATTTTGAATTCTCATCTGATTAAATTTTTTCGTTTTTTTAAAAGATGGATAAAATTGAGAAAATTTTACTTGAAGACAAAAAAATTGAACGAAATTCCATTTCGGTTGATTATCATTTTCTATAGTGGGCTTATAATTTGAGAAAAATGGATTTGCATTTAAAATTGAAAATTAAATGACCAAAAATCGAAATGAGAGGTATTACTGCTGATGGAAAGTAAATAGGTAACTGAATCTATGTACTTTTTTTGACCATTTTTGATTTATTTTTCATTTGAAAAACTTGATGAAAAAATACTAAAGGCGTTAAACTGAAATTTATTGAAACGGTGGTTGTTCTTGTTGGACAAATTTTCAACTTTTGGTTTACTTACCGAATTCAAAAATTTTGGTAGAAATGAAACAGGCTATTTAACAGATAATGAAGGTAGTGGATTTGAAAATGGGCCAAATAAGTAGTGAAAAAGTAGCGAATTTAGAAGAAAAGATAGTGAAAAATGAAAAAATCCTTCTCTTCCATCTTAAACAATCAATATTTAGAAACAGATAAAAAATTGTCTTTCTAAAACAAGTTTTTTGATTTTTCTGAGAGGGGAGAGGAGGAGAATGATACAATATTTATTAGTCAGTGGCGTAGCCAAGGGGGGGAGGGGAGTCCACGGTCCAGGGGGTACGGACCCCCTATGAGGTCAAAAATTTACGTGAAAAAAGCGCCTTTTTAAGGCATTAAAAATAAATTTTTCTCAAAGCTTCGCTCGGGCATAAAAAATTTCAATTATTTAAATTATTTGCAATGATTATGCAAAAAAAGGCTCCATCTTAGTATTTAAAGTCTCCATATCCACTTTCTGCCTTCCCAAAGAAAGCTTCTGACACTATTGCTTGAAGTTTTTGGTTATTATTTTCCTTTTTTAAGGTCAAAATGATCACTTTGAAAGTTGCTTATTCCAAAATTACATCTTTACCGAAGTTTTTTCTCTAAATATTTGATGCAAATCGTGATTTATTGATAAATTTATGAATGAAAGTGTTTCAAATTATGAATTTACTGTTCCCATAAGCCATTTTTTTGGGGGGGGAGGGGAATGGTGAAAAGTGAACTAAAAATTTCTCGAAAAAATTTGGAAGTGTGGACCCCCCCCCCCCCCATGAGAAATTTCTGGCTACGCCACTGTTATTAGTGTCTATTTTAAACAGGCCATCTTGATTTTCACAGCATCTGTTGATATTCTAAAATCCTGGGAAATCCCATAATTTTACTTGAGGCTCCAAAATAGTTGAAAATAATGAAAATTGATTTGAAACGATTAATATCTATCATCCAGATACTATTATAATTTTTTTCTGAAAATTGCTATTATATTTTTTTAAAGTATGGTAAAAATTGAACAATCAAAGTTGATCAGCTGAAAATTTGGCGGGGGAGGGGGGTCAACTTCATTTTGGAAAATTTTTGTTTATTCAAAGTCTGGCGACACATCTCGAATGGTTTTCTTTACACCAGGGCAAGAATGAGAATCAAATTTTCAGCTAATACCTGAATTGAGTTTCACAGCTGGAAGATATATTCACAGGTTTTGAAGAAATTTAAAAATATTAGATAGAGTCTTAATCTTGCTAGAAACGTCCGTTTCAGAATAGTTGAAAAATAATAGGATATTTGATATCAAACAATAGATAATCACCTACACGGAAAAAACAGAAGATACATTTTACCCCAGAAATAATAAATTTTATCAAAAAAAAAGATATATTTTATCAAAAAAATTAATAAATTTTACCAAAATGATAAATTTTAATCAAAAAATAATAAAATGTATTCAAAAAAAATAATAACGTGTTTCAATTCACAAAATAGGTGAAATTTGTTTTAAAAAATAATATTTATTATCAGAAAAAATAATAAAATTTGTCAGAAAATGAATAAATTTTATCAAAAAAAATAAATTTTATTCAAAAAAAATGATAAATTTTACCTATTTTGAGAATTGGGACGCGTTATTATTTTTTTGGATAAATTTTATTATATTTTTTTTTCAGTGTAGAAATTCGACTTTCTTAAATTCTATTGAAAACTTTTTTCATTTCAGAAATTGATAAGGTATTACATTTTTGTTAGAAACGTACAATTTTGAAATTTTTCATGAATCGAAAAAATTGACTTAGGTATCCATCTAAAATTTTGATTTTTGGAGAAGAAGGGGAGAGGGATGATCAGGCTAGTTTCGAAAATTCAACTTTTATTCAAATCTAAGTCAGATACCTCGAATGGTTATTCTTTTTATAAAAATATAATTTTGAACATTTCAGGATTCAAAGGCTATTTTGACCCTCTCTCCCAATTCTTCAAATTTTAAGTTGTATCTTCATCAGCATTACAAAATTCCTTTATTTGAACTACGTCCTATCGTAATTCGGTTCGGAAAAACAAACGTCGTAATATTATAATACGTACAATAATTCTATTTATCCGTTCGTGCATTTATAACCGGTTTCAATGTACATATTTGTGTATTTTTTCGAAAAAATTATTCATTCGCAGCGTATTTATATATACGGCACGTTAAACGGTTGATGAGAAAATTGAAAAAGAATAGACATATAAGAAACGTCAAAGTCGAAGAAGAGCAGCGACCAAAGACTGGCGGCTGATCGCGGTACAAGTGAGCGAGACAGAGACAGATAGAGAAGGAGAACAAATAACGAAACAATGGCTCGATTTCGCACGTTTGTTATTATTTTTAACGTATGTAATTCGTTATCTTTGTCGCGGAAGACGATCGGGCCAAGGTGCAGAAGTGAGAAAGACGATCAGACGTTATAACTGGAGGTCCTGCCATACCTCTGCCGGCCCACCGCCGCTGTGAAGGCGGAGAGGGTGGAGGTGGCTCGGACTGCGGCTACGCATTTATACAGCACTCATCGTGTATACCTACGGTACGTTATTCGGAGCGCGAACCGCGTACAGGTACACACAGAAGCGCCGAGAGCCGCCGCGCCGCGTCATCGCGCCAGCGTACAGTACAAAAGGAGCAAGGTAATGGGAAATGACCTTGACGTGAAAGAAAAATGTCAGCGTAAGATTGAATATATAAGCAAATCGAAGAAGCCCAGCAACGGCCGACGTCGAATCGTGTGAGCAAAAACTTGCAAAATACAGCAGACCGCTTTGGCTAACTGGTCTGCGAAGATTTTACGGCCGTTCTCGAGATGACAACATTTTTCCCAAACGCATCTCGCTGTCTTTCGTATGCGGCGGCTGTGAGAACTTCGTCGCGTCCCGCATCGATTTTGATAAGAGCGGAGCAGAGTGGAAAGGAGTGATTACGTGTGTAATGTGACAATGTGCATGAATGGCGATGATGGTCGTATCTGCGAGTGCTCAGGTATCTCGCTGCGTGTCGTACAATTACACAACGCAGCAGCCGATTCAGGAACTTATGGCAAGATAATGAGATGAGGTTGTATGTAGTGATGCCTATGGGAGGTCAATTGGAGTAGTTTTGCTGGAAAGGAGGTTTCAGCACTCGAAATTTTCGAAATTTTTGGAAAAAGTGGTCTCTGATAAGCATTCCTTGAGAAAAATGTTCAGATATGAGAGAATAGAATGATATCTGTATCTTCAGGATGTAGATCTAAATTGATTAGGTATACCTCAAATTTTATTTGGGATTCTGATCACGAATGTAACAGAGAAAAAACTCGCAAATAAACGAAAGCTTTCTTAAACCAGTTTCTTTTGCTAAAAGCTCGTCAGATCAAAACCAAAATTTCTATACAGCGCATTCTTGAAAAGTTGATTATAAAAATAACATCGAAAATTACTCTCGATGACTTAAATCAGTCTAAGAAAACCGGTTTCTTTTCCAGTTATCGATCCCGATTTCTTTGAAGAGTAGTGAAATTGGCATATTCAATGCATTATTTACGAATACAGACAATTTTGAAAATTTCAACAAACGAAGTTAGGTACATATAAACCGGTTTCCATCGTAAAATTTTGAGATTTGATCGATTTTTCCAAAAAAAAAAAGCAATAGAACGTAAACAAAGCGTTGAATTTGTAAATAAAAACGAAAAAAGTTTCCTTTAATGACTTGAAGCTCACATACCTATAGAAACCGGTTTCCATTGGGTAACGAAAAAATTTGAGCTGTTCGATTTTTCTAAAAATTTGTTTAAATGATAGGTATGAATTTAAGGCATATTACGTCAAAAATGAAATAATTTCTTTAGATACTTGAAGCCTTCATGGAAACTGGTTCATTTTCCAAAAATTTACTCCAATTTTCCCTAGAAATGATTTGGTGGGCATATTTGAGATGCTGATTATGAAAATGGCGAAAAAAATTAGATAATTTAATTTAAATGTACGGAAACTAGTCGAATTCATTTTATTACTTTGAAGTTCACCTTAGAAACCGGTTTCCATGGGAAAATTTGAGGATGAGAACCGATCGATTTTTCTAAAAATCTGTTTATAAGATCCTTTTGAAGCAGATTACGTCAATAACGAACATTTCTTTTGATGTGCAATTTGAAGTTTGGGTAGAAACCGGTTTATTTGTCAAAAATGACCCCAATTTCCTCTAAAGATGAATTGGTGAGAATATTTGAGGCCCTGATTATGATAATGGCAAAAAATTTTACAATTTAATTCAAGTGTACACGTACAGAAACTATAGTCAAGTTCTGTTTGGTGATCAGAAGTTCATTTATGGAAACCGGTTTCCATTTAGAAATCTAAGGATTCAAATCGATTGATTTTTCTAAAAATCTGTTTATAGGACATATGTAATTAAAGTGGATTACGTAAGTAACGAAAAATTCTTTTGATATGTAATTTGAAGCTTACGTAGAAACCGGTTCATTTTTCTATAATTAAACCTCCAATATTTCTTAAAAATGGTTTGGTGGGCATATTTGAGACGCTGATTATGAAAATGGCAAAAAATTCTACAATTGAATTTGAGCGTTCAGAAACTAGTCAAATTCCCTTTTGATGATTTGAAGTTCCCATAGAAACCGGTTTCCATTGGAAAATCCAAGATTCCAATCCATGATTTTTCTAAAAATCTATCTATATAGAACGAAATTAAGGCAGATTCCGTGAATAACGAAAATTTATTTTGATAGGTGATACAAAGCCTACGTAGAAACCGGTTCATTTTCCAAAAAATTGGTCCTGATTTTTCCAAAAAAAAATTATTTGTAGGACATATTTGAGGCTTTGATTATGAAAATGGCGAAAAAAATTAGTAATTGAATTTAAGCCTACAGCAACCAGTTCCTAGACCCGAAAAATCATTATTTTTCTTATTCAACCTCGCCTATTCTTTTTTACTGTTTTTTCCGAAGAGAAGCCGGTTTCTAATAAATTGAATTCGTTTACGAAAATTTTTGTTGCTATTTTCCTAATCAACGCCTCAAATACACCCCGTAAACCAATTTTCCGGAAAATATGGGTCAATTTTTGGCAAAAAACCGGTTTATTTACACTTCAAATCAACTAGGAGAATTTTTGATGTTAGAATTCAACTCAGCGTGTCAAATGCACTCTACAAGCAATGTCAGTCTCGATTGAGTGATTTTTTTGAAAAAATAAACCGGTTTGCTAAAATATTACCATCATCGAATTCGAGTTCAGCACCCCAAAGAAAAGTATTTGGCATACCAAATTTCAAAAAAAAAAAATAACGGCGGTGATTCGAAACTACATCCCAAAAAATTGAATCAATTTCAAAACGAAAAAAACTCAACATCACTAAATCCACACTAATAAAAAATCTTCCGAAAAAAATTAGGACAAGAATGTCAATTACCTCAATTAACGGGAAGGTCTTGACATATCACGCGTGCTCAATACTTTGTATCGCCGCGTCGCGAAGAGTCGTTACAAACGGATTATAATACTAATAAAAAGGAATAACTAAGATGTCCAAAGACAATAGGTAATCTAAAATGAAATGGAAAAAAAAAGTGAAAAAGGAAGCAAGGCCAAGAACGATTGTGGGCCATCTGTTACGGATAATAACAAATAATAATATGATAATGACGACGATGACGATAATAATAATGCACTTAGGTTATCTACGAAAAGCGCAGCGCCAGTAGCAACGGTTTTAACACATGTTACTTTTTCTACCCTGTATAACGTATTTCCCACCAATCTATTTTACGTGCTAAGCTCGCTCTCTCCCTGTTTCTCTGCCTGTTTCATTTCGTCGAATACTTTAACAGGTTGTAATGTCCGCCCGCGCTTTTCAACTGCGATTTTTCAGTTCCCGTGGGGTCGATTTATCAATTGATAAAACAGATGTAATCTCGTCGATCGGGGCGACCAGCGCTAATTAACCCGACTAATTTGCATTTTATTGATCGAACTGGTGCGGGTTATGAGGATTGACGGTAGCCAGCAGGGGAATTTTTATTAGTTGTTTCGATATGTACCTTACCTAATATAATGTATGTTTTGACGGTGTGACAGAAATAGGAAGGAAGCTAATTTGGTGTTGGATAATTTTTTTGAATGGAAAATGGTTTCAAAGCTTGTAATATATGCGTAGACCTACAAAAAATTTGCGCGGATTTGTGTTGAGTTTGATTAAATTATTAGCTTATTGTGGGAATTAAGGAGCAACTTGTGAAAAATTTTCGACCGAAATGAAATTTCCTTTGAGTTTTTAAACTCAGTCATACCCCGCATGATTCGAATCACAAATTTTACGATTTGTCACCGAAAAAATCATAAAATGATTCGTGGTTCATGATCCGTGATTTGTGACTTGTAAAAATGTTTCAAGTTTTTCGAATCATTCCAGTTTTTTTACTTTTCATGTTAATCTCTACATAATTGTGTAATTTTTTCACATATGATTGATATTTATATTTATCTAATCATATAGTTTTCAACTTTTGAGGGATAAAAATCCAAAATTCATGAGGAAAATTGAGTTGATTCAATTTTTTTTTTGATTTCAAATTACAACTTTTCCCTATGTTGAGCTCAACCTTGAAATTTTTCAGAAAAAAAATATTTTACCACATTTTCGGCAATATTTTTCAGCTCCACCCTACATTTTCCGGAAAAAATTCCAATTATCCGATTAAAAAACTAAATTTTTGAAAATGATTCGAGAAATGATTCGGATTTACATGGTTTGAATCATTTTCCCCGCATGATTCGTTATTCGCAATTCGAATCATTTTTGTAATGATTCGAATTTTTTTCCTTGCATTATTCGAGATTATGATTTAAATAATTGGTAGGTCCAACTTAATTTTTTAATTGAAAATTAAATTTTGTCATTATGGGTCAAGTTACCTATTTTTGAAAAAATTCTCAATTATTGTACATCTAAAATTTCATTAGATTATCCTTACGAGTATTCTATCCCCCCCCCCCCCAATGTTCAATCGCTGAAATGTTCTGAATATGAATCAGTCAAAATCGGTAAAATTCTGCTTTTTCCAATCAATGATTGAAATGAAATTCTCGTTTCTTTTTATGACTGAAAAATGACTGATTTTCAGTGAAATTTATTCCTTGCATAGCCTTGTTTCTTGTATTATCATATGTTGTGAATGGTATCTAACTGGTGAGAAAAAGTTGAAAAAATTATTTACTAAATTTCAGTCGTTTGTTTACACAAAAATATTTTAAGAACGATAAAATTACCGTTTTCCTTCTAATTTGTTTCCTCGATTCAAAAAAAACAAAAAAAAAACAGAATTTCTGCAAATTTTGAATACCTACGAGTAATTCAGAATCAAAGAGTAAGATTCTCTGTTCGTGGAAAAATTGGTTTAAAATGATGTATTTCTACATATTTTATGAATATTTTCATTTTTCCAAATTTTAAATTACTAATTCCATTGATTTTAAAATATCTTTCTGTTTTTGAATGATTTTTCCATCGATTTTTCTTGGAGCTGAATCATAAATCCCTTATATTTTGTATTACGATGATCAACTTTTATCGAGGAAATGATTCATTCTTCTGGTGGGAATTTTTCTTGTAAATTGATGATGGTATTTTTAAAAATAATTATGAAAATATGAATTAAAACCCTATAACTTGACAATTTGTTTGATAAAAAAAACACCTGTTTCTGTCGCCTGTTTGGTATAAGTAAAGCTCTTCTCCTCTCCTAATTTTCTTCACCTTAAATATCCTAAAAGTTATCAATTATGTAATTCCAAAATCACAACGCAAAATACATGTGAAGTTACACTATGAGCTCGAAGATAATTCTATTTCTACGTCAACAACAAACTTTTCCGTTGTTAAACATTGCTGAAAAAGTGAAAATAACATTTAAAAAAATTTCAAGACCCGGTGACCTCGTTGAAAAAACGACACAATGTCATATTAAGGGAATCCCGAACCCAATGAGTCATATCGAGGCCTATATGAGTATTATGTATACACTTTACATTTACTCGACTACTTATTACACGTTGGATATATTAATTGAGTGATTAAAATTACACGAGTATAATGAAACATGACGACAAATCGCAACAATGTTGTCGGATATTCCCATACTGATGTGAGCTTATATTTAGTAGAATTAAAACTACAAGAGTAGGTAATAGTATGGTTAAGGACGTAACCAGATATTAAAGTTGATAGATTTGCATAGGCGAGTAAAAAAAAAAGTCTCATGCGAGGTAATTCTGTATACGAAGCCCGGTTTAGGGAGTCGGGTGCGGTGTAAATAAAAGTGAAAATTAATTCAGTAGACGCCGGATAGGTTACTACTCCTACGAGTCTTGAGGGAAAAATTTTTTTCGTTAAAATACGTTCACTTTTTATTGTTGTAGGAATAGGATTGTTTTAATTTCAACGGTCGCGGAGTGGCCGTATGTTGAACAAGGCGACGACGCTGGAACAAGCGCTTAACTCGAGCACTTTGTGTTTAGCATCGAAATGCTATCCTGCTATCAACGCGATGCTACCAGACCTATCGTACACCGGTTCTCGATAGTGTTTAACGAGTCATTAAGATGTAATTTCCAACACTGTTTAACCATTAGCATGTTTTACATGATCGTTTGTCAAGTTTTATTTATTACTTTTGGATTAGGTTGTATTGGTAGGCCTGTAGGATAGACGATTTAGAACTGGTTTGCGGTTTTAATATTGTGTGAGCGATTTTTTTTTAGAATTTTGGATCAGCGAATAGGGTTGTGGAAGAGGAATTGCTTTTTTTTACTCGTACTTCAATTTTTTATTAAATTTTTTCCAGGTTTATTCGCAGATGAAACTTATATTTTTCAAAATTCTCAGTACCTTGCATGATTTTCCAAAATGTTGAATTAGAATTTTAAATGATTTTTGATGAGAAGGAAGATAGAGAAGTAAACTTGAATCATTTTCTCATGAAAGGAAGAGAAAACTCAATTTTTAGAATTAATTTCTGTCAAAAAAAACACGCTCTATCCATGTAAAAATTGCTTTCGAAAAATTCGATTTTTTTTAACTTTTCGAAAATTTTAACTATCTTGATTGAGAGTTGGATGAAAATATTACGTATGAAAATCCTATGAACCAAGATATCGAGTGATATGTATTGTACTTATTTTCCAAATTTTTGGTGAGTGTGAACAAAATTGAATAATTTATCGTCCGAAATTAGGCAAAATAAAAAAATTGACCAATTGAACCTATTTGCTGAAATTTATCATTTATTTTCAACAAAAAAATTTTTTGACGGAGTTATCGTATTTTCGTTTAGTTCAGATGTAATTTAGGTGAAACCTACCTTAAGATATTTCCTCTTTCAAAATTTTCATCATGTTTTTTTTCCAAAAATTTTAAGTTGAAGAAACTACCCTTGAAATTGTACTTATAATATATTGTAGATTTGAAAATTTTTTGAAGTTTCGCCTAAAATCTTCAAAAATATTTGTGGACTGATTCAACAATAAAGGGGATGTCATAATTGTATTTTCAGGATATCATGAGACCTATAAAACATTGAGTCCTTTGAAAACTCATAAAATTTTTCGTGTAACAAAATCAACCCAAAAAAACATGAATTTTGAAAAAAATTAGTCAATATTCAAAATATTGGCAATTTGTGAAACAATTAAGTAGGAAAACAAACAGATTATTAAAAGTTCGTAAATTCTTCAAAAAAATTAAATAATGAATAAAAAAACGGAAAATCTTTGGAGAAATTTATGAAACATATTCACAGTATGATTCTTCTCAAATTATATGGATAAAATTTAGGGACTACGGAAAATTTGCCAAATCAAGGTGTCTACTGGATCCAAAAAATCCAAAGATTCAAAGAAAAGGTCGAATCTTTTTGAGTTAGATAGTTGAAATATTGAAAAAATGAGATTTCAACTAATCTTTTTAATTTTTTTCATTTGTATTTTCGTTTTGTTCAAACTGGTTTGCTCATCTCATTGTAAAAAGATAATTATTTTTGAAAACTTTATAATCTCTTTTTTCTTCGAAATCATTTTCTTTTTTCTTTCTGAGACTTGGAAAAATTGATAAATTTTTCAATCCGAAAAAATTCCAAAGTACCTATGTAATTGACATTTTCATTTTTGTTATTTAGAGTGGACACCTTGTAAAATGAATATCAATAATACGTATTTGAATAAGTAATTGTTTTGGAAAGCCAAAATTGAATTTTTTCGAAATTTTTGTTCGAGTGAATGGAAAGCTGGAAATTATTTTCATTCTTTTGAATATCATAATGGAGCCTAGAAAATTTATTCTTGATTTTTCAACAAAAAAAAAGTGAGTCCACTCCACATATTACCTTGTTCTTGATGGATTTTTTTGTATAGATATTGATGAAAATTTGTTCATTGGTTTTACCAAATTGGCCATTCAATTTTTTTTCACTTCTATTCATTGATTTTTAGTATTTTAGTGGTAATTTTTTTTTGATAAAAATTCTCCATTTCTTTATCTTTTTACTTTTAAAATGGAAGAAGAGTGAAAGACGTATTGAAAACGTCACATAAATTTTTCAGGTCATGGGAAATGTAATGGAAAAGTCATAAATTTTAAAATTCTCAAGTATGTACTACATATTACTGTAAGTAGGTACATGTATTTGTTACCAATCCAAAAAAAGTATTTTCCCTCATTGTAAATTCTTCAATTTTTTGAGAAATTTGCATCCATCAAATTGAATCATTTTGGCGTAATGATAAAAAATTTAACTCCCAACTTTCTGATGTATGATTTTCAATTTTTTGATAACATTGATCAACATAATAAGCGTTTCTTTGAACTTCTATGTACCTATCTCCACTTTTATTTTGAACAGTTGAAAAAATATCCAATTTTTTAAAATTAAATCTAATTTAAAAAATTTTAATACAAATAAACGAATATTACCTTCTTGTCCACTAATTCCATGACCTCCGCCTGATCCGTCACCTGTAACACAAAAAAAAAACACATCTAAATAACTCTCCGAAATGAATCCACTCGCCGACATTTCCGCTTCATAGGACATTGACATCGAACATTGTCGCAATATCTCACGCAGCTTTTAAAATTTATCCCTTTTTTATCATCGCTACGTCGGGACGCTTAGATATTCGCATCGAGACATTTGAGAAATTGAAAGCATTGCAATGTCGAGTTAATACTTAGACTCAAACGGACTTCCGTTTAATAAGACAAAATTTTCATTTCATTTGCCATTATTTAAAAGATGGAACATGTGCGTGGGGAAACAATTACAGCTGTTTACAATAACCGTTGATGTTTCTTTTGTAGTTTGTATAGCTCTAGGTACTGTAGGTGTATCTTAACTTGGACGTTGTTTTCATGTAACGATTATCCTTTCTCGCGAGCGAGGTATTATACAGCTAAGAAACCGTTGAAATTGTTGGCGTTTTTTTTCCTCGTTTAATGTGTTTACAAAAGATTATCGACATTGTGTGAAAATTTTTTTAGAGTTTTGATAAGCTCGAGGTAGACTTGGTGCGTATGTCAAGGTGAAAAAAAAAAAGTTGGAAACGGAAATATTTGTGAAACTTTATCAGCGAAATACCCGCATTTGAAGGGGAAATGGGAAAAAGATATTGACGTAATCGAAAGGAGATATGTAGGCTTTGTATGTGTTTGTATAAGTTGGAGGAATTGAGAAAAAGCTAATGAACTGCGTTGGTCAAATTGGAAAACAATTGAAATCTATAGCTGAAAAAATATTGGAAAATAAATAGGTGGATAGATCACTCTCTCATTTCTAAATCAGTGAAAATTACTTAAAATCACTGAGAAACAGTCAGAATTGCAGGACAGGAAAAAATCAATGAAAAAACTTTTGCTGAAAACAAATCAATGAGAAAAATAAGTGAATATTCGCTGAAAAGCCAACGATTGGAAAATCCAGCGAAATTCGCTGGTTTTTTCTATGCTACGATTCTAACTGTTTGTCAGTAACTTTTTACTGATTCAGAATGAGGTATCAGGGGAAAAGTTCTGCAAAATTCATTTGAAAGATCCAATTAAAATTCTGCCTATGGATTTCAAGAATTTTTTCGACATTTTGCTTTGTATTTTTTTTTTTTTTTAACCTAGTATAATATTAGGTATCTCACCTGAATGAAATCTCTGAAAGATGCTCGAAATTCCTTTTAAAAAAACGAGCATGTAAAATGTGCTGAGAAAATTGTTTGAATTTTCCTTTGAAACAAAAAAATGCGAGGAGAGGAGGGGGTCTTTTTGAACATCAAGCAAGAAAAAATCGTATAAAATGGCAAAAAAAAATCAGTGAAAAATTTACTAATTCAATCGGTGAATTTTCATTTTTGAATCAGTAATTTTTGCTCAACTACTGAAATAAATCAGTAAAAATTTCAATTCATTACTTGATTGAATTTGTACTTCTTTAATTTGAATCAGACAGAATCAAGTCACTAGATTGACAGTAAAATTCCACTGATTCGGTGATCAGTGAAATTTGACTGCCAATCAGAGAAAAATTACTGATTCAATTAGTGAATTTTCATTTTTGAATCTGCAATTTTTACCTCAACTATCGAAATTTTTACTGATCATTTCAGCAGTTGCGGAAAAAAAATTCAAAAATAAAAATTCACTATACTTACTTGAATCAGTAAATTTTTCGATAATTTCTACACAGACTCAATTTTGTCTATAACAATCAGTTTTGACTGATTGAAATTAAGAGAGGTAATTAATGCTGATTTAATCGTAAAAATTACTGATTCAACCAGTACATTAAAATTTTTACTGATTCATTTTAGTAGTTGAGCAAAAATTACGGATTCAAAACTGAAAATTTACGAATTGAATCAGTAATTTTTCATTGATTTCGTCTCTTTCAATCGGTCAATTTTCAGAATTTGACTGATTCTACTCGTAGTTATAAGAGAGTATCTCTCTTAATTTGAATGTCGAAATTGATTGATTTTAATTGACAGAATTGAGTCACTGTAGAAATCAGTAAATTTTGACTGATTTTAATTAGTCAATTAATTTTTGCTGATTCAACAATATAAATTCACTAGATATTTGAATCAGTAATTTTTTCACTGATTGGCAGTCGGCAGTCAAATTTCACTGATTAACGGCGAGATCAGTGGAATTTTACTGTTTATCACATGATTTTTTTTTCTATTTCATCAGTCAATTTTGACATTTTTGACTGATTCAAATTTAGAGAGTAGATAGGCATCTTGTTTAAATATTTGAAATTGCAGCATGAAAGAAGAATCTGCAAAATTCTCTGATTTTCTAGTATTTTTTTTTTTTTTCAGGAAAAATTTTTCTCAGATTTTTTTCTCCTCGACCCCTTTTTTTGATTATTGTTGTGGTATATAAATCTGATTGGTTTTTTTTTGCGATTTTTAAATATTTTTGCTGATTTACGGATTGAAACAGAAAAGTTACTCAAAGAGGCACTTTCTGCGTAGTTTTCAGTTTCAATTTCCGCAGAAATTTTCCAAATATACAAGGTGTCCAAAAATAACCCACGAGTTTTTCTCGAAAAATTTTAATCAAATCGGCATTTTCTAGTCGGTTTGTCGCCTAATTATGGAATACTCAAACAACGATGACATTCTTCCAATTTTCATTGCGATTTGTATCACTTGGTTAAATTTCACGTAGGTATTTATAGTTCTTGGCAATTTTCACTGCAGAACCATAAACGGCGCGTATTATCAACTCTCTTAAATCCACTTTCACGTCACCACTTGACCCGAAATTTTCATCGATTACGAACGATTACGCTTTAAGTTTTCATCGCAGAAGCGAATGCAGTTGCGCGGGAAGAAGGGCATTGGCCGAGGGGAGCAGGAGGAGTAACCGGGAATAGAAGAAAAAAAAATTGGATAAAACTATAGTTAGCTATACCGAACAGTAAATACGATTTCGCTTCGGCTGTAACGAACTACTTCTTCCTTTCTAACTTGTTCATTGAAACGAAACGGTTGAGAGACGATTTTTTTTTCTCCGGTTTCTGTACTGTCATCGTTTGTTCCTCATTTCCGGAATGTTTATACTCCATCTCCATTGATGTCGTATCGCCTCGCGGTTCAACTTTCGACGTCGTCGCACGGCCAAGAAAAATGAATCAAACTTGTTGGTCGTCATCGGGAGCTTATTTAATAATTAATGAAACGAAAATATTTGTATTTTTACGCGGCTCGGTGCTGAATCTTTCCGCATTTGCGGAGAGGTGCGAAGCGCGAACTCACCAAAGCATAGCATGGAAACAGCTGTTAAGCTGTTACGAAATGTGCTGTTTGCACTCGCGAAGTAATCAGTTGCATTGTGTACAAAAATTCAATTTGCACGTCTCTTATGGTAGGTATGTCTGTGCGCTGGTTTACAGATGACGTTAGGTTTCGTTTTGTTTTGTTTTTCGCTTTTCGATTAATATATTTTGGAGATGAGTCGGGTGTGAGCGGCGTGTGCGCTGCGAGATACGAAATTATTGTAAAATAATTCCGACGTGGTCGTATCCGGTGATCCGGTGTGTATTTGAGGGGGAACGAGGGAGAATTTCATTACTGTATCAAATTTTTAGCCCAGACTGTTCTCGGTTGTCATTTTAAAAATGAGTCTTTTCTTACCTTGGATATACCTAATTTGTCTGGTCATAATTGAGTGTATGAAGAAATGCAAGTCTTAGGATCTCGATTATTTTATTTGATTGCTCGAGTCATACTTCGTAAATAAACCAGAAAAGATATCCTTGAAAACACTAGAACCATTCCAGACTCAAAAATAGAAATCGAAAAAATTTTACAACTAATCAAAACTCTCAAACTCCAACACCAAATTTAACCCTCTCCGACACTGGGCGTAAAAATCTTGGCAATTATACACGCCCAGTATAAAAAAACCATTAAAAAAATAATAATAAAAATAAACTTAAAATTTGGATGAAAAACTTGTATTCTACGATGTGGAAAAATTATATTTATGTACTATGGAAGAAATTGTAAAAAAAATTGACGTAGATATACCGAACCCATTCATTTTGAACGCAGGTACCTAGGTATATTAAACAAAATTTTTAAAAAGACCTAAAGCAAAACCAAGTTAAATTTCATTATTTTCAACTGTGTCATTCGTCAAAATTCGAATTTTTTAAAATAATTGTGTTTTAACAAAATGTTTTAAATTTTTAAATTGGTGTTTTTAACCAAAATTTCAATTTCTTGAACTCTTATTTGAAATTTTTTACATGTGTTATTAACCCACATTTTATCGTATTTTTGTTTCAAGAGAAATTTTCATTTTTAAAAATGCTGTTTTTTGTCAAAAATTCAATTTTAAAGTAAGTAATTGTGTCTTAATAGAAATATCAATTTTTCCTGAATTATTTTAGCCGAAATATTCTAATAAGTGCCAAGTTGTAATGATAAGTACTGATTCAACTTTTTTTTTTAAAAAATGTGTCATTAACCGAAATTTTAATTTTTCAAAGTAATCGTACCTATTTGACCGAAATTTCAATTTCTTTTTAATTGTGTAGGTACCTAATTGAAAATTTTTTCAACTGCACAAAATTTTATTTCTCTAAAAAAAAGCTTAAATTTTGTCCTATTTTTAAATTTCAAAATGGAAGGGAGGGGATGGGTAAAAAAAATTGAAATTTGAAATCTGAGACCAACAAAAATTCAATTTCCATGCATGACTTGAAAATGATATAAAATTTTACCCTTTTTTTAAAATTTAGGTTCAAAGGGGGCGGGGAGGGGGTGAAATGAAAAAAATAAGTCAAAATTTGGAATTTGCGACCCAAGAAAACTATGCTAAATTTCACCAACTTCTTATTTTTAGGCTCGGGGAGGGGGTAAAATGGAAAAATAAGTGAAAATTCGAAATCTACGACCCAAAAAATATAAAGTTGGGCTATTTTAATCACTGTTGTATTGTATTGAATTCGACTTTTATCCAGCTATAGAATCGCGATGGTTGAACCACTGTATGCGCCACCAAAAAGGTATTGTTTTCACTTTCAGGATTTAAGATTTAAGAGAAAAATGTTCTAATATTTCAGTTTATTGCATAAATTATTCTTTTTTTGCCAATACGTATTGATTTGGCAGGATTATTTGGTCTAGAGTGGTGCATTATCCTCCGGTTTTCTTCATGTTACAGTGTTTGGGCTCAATATATGAAACGAGCATATCTCGTCAATCGAAAAACAAAGACTAAATTCTGAATCGGCAACCCAAAAAATATCAGATTATCTTTTGCAAACGTTTTAACGACGGAATGTGAATTTCATGTCTTGGACACCTTTTACGTCTTTTGAGTACCGTTTTTAAACAAAGGAGGGACCTTCTAGGAAGTTGTAGAGAATTGAAGGGAAAAAAATATATAGAAGATTTGATGTTCTCCCATTAATTTCAATGTTTTTAACACAAAAATCGGTTCTCAATGATAAATTTCATGTATTTCTCATTCGAGTATTGTAAATCAAGGGTGATGCTGCTGAAATATTTCAAAAATTTATAAGTTTTAATTTCTGAGGGCTGATTGATAGCAAAAATCGTCGAAAATTATGTGAAGAAATCGATACTTTTACAAGTTTTTTCAACACTCATAAAATCAGTAAAAAAAAATTCAAAACAGACTGGGTATATTCTAGATGATCTAAAACGATTCTTTATCGAGTAATTTGAACACCTGTCCCTCCCCTCTCTCACATAAGGGCGTAAGAACGTCTTTGCAACGCAGCCCGTACGCTGAAAACTTCACCACCGCGTATCGTGGCGGAGTAACATCGAACGCGCTCGGACATCGCGTCCTCAACTTTAAGTGCTCGGCGGCACGTATTAACCTCAACTCAGAGGAGTGAAATTTCGGAATAATTTTTGTTTGTACCAATGAACACTTTTAGGGGGTGAGCGATTTCAAAATCGGAAAAAAATATTTCATTGTCACCCTAACTCATATGCGTCATAGAAGAGAAATAAATTGAAAATTTTCGAACTCAGTTTAATTTTTTCTAATTTTCTAATTCAATAGTGAGTGATAGGTACAATATTTCCAAGTTTTTCAGACTCTAACTGAAATTTTCCAAATGAAAAAACAATCGCTAGTTTCTCAAGTTCTTGGCTTGAACCTAATTTTCTCGATTAAAAATGCAATTTTGTGATCTTTGGGAGAAAATTTGTCCACTCGTATCGTTTTCCCGTTTAGTCCTACTCTGTTTTATGTAGGTATATTTACTTTAATGACGCCAGAAATGTTGATCGTTTAGCTTTTTTTTTCAAGTCTTCTTCACTTTGAAAAAATTTTTAAAATAAAAAAATGGCCATTCTTCTGAATTAAGCGTTTTTATGTACAATGTGCGAATATTTACCTACTCTCTAAATCTAAATCTGTCGAAAAAACTGAAAATTCACTGATTAAACAGCGAAAAGTGTGCAACTATTAACCAGTGAAATTTGACTGTCAATTAGTGAAAAATTACTGATTTAATTAGTGAATTTTCATTTTTGAATCAGTAATCTTTTTTCAACTACTGAATTAATTAATCGGTAAAAATTTAAATTTAGGTACTAATTCAATCGGTGAATAATCACTGATTCAATCAGTAAATTAAAATTTTTACCGATTCAAAAATGAAAATTCACCGATTAAATCGGTAAAATTTTCACTGATTTCTTCAGTTGCACACTTTTGTCTTATTGATCAGAGAATTTTGACTGATTCAAGTTTAGAGAGTACTGATCTCTCATTTCTTCGATACCTTCATAATATATAAAAAAAAACGTAAACTAAACAACTAAACTGTCTGTAAATAGCGCTAATCAAACACTTTTCCCATAATGTTTTCAAATCACATAATAACCTGCGACCGTAACCCATGCACTTGAAAAATTGCTAATCGCTAGTTCGTCACCTGTAACCATAAGGTGGAAAAAGTCGTTCCACTTATGATCCTTACACATGGTCTGTTCGATGAGCTCGTCCATATCGTACCTATATGTACAAAGTATGTTTAATAAATTCATGGAAAAATCGCTTAACTCAAAAACTAAAAAGGTTACCGCTCGGGTAAAAATTGTATTGAATTGCTTGAAATCTTCAAAAATTTATGTACGAAGTTTCGTAAGCATTTTGAAATTCTCTCAATTTTGCATTTACAAAACGAAATTATTTCCATCCCTAATGATTCGAATACCTTCCAAAAGCTCGAATCCCAACACCCAGCACCAGCTTGAAATGATGTTCAAA
The DNA here is from genome assembly GCA_038380155.1 of Pseudococcus jackbeardsleyi. Lineage (NCBI taxonomy): Eukaryota > Metazoa > Arthropoda > Insecta > Hemiptera > Pseudococcidae > Pseudococcus > Pseudococcus jackbeardsleyi. Next base: position 58,183,208 of record CM076240.1, on the reverse strand, counting down.
AAAACCTTCGCTATTCGCCAGCACAAACGACGAGCCGCACGTAGAATAAACAAAAAGCACCCGAATAAGAAACAAAAAACAATGGCAAGTATTCTGTACATTTAGGCAACCATTAGTCATATTGTGGTATTTTATCAGAATGGAAACAATGCGTAATTTAAGCCGAATCGTAGGCACACACTCGCGAGTACTAATGAGCGGAGCAAGGTGAAGCTCAGCGCCGGGTCGCGGGAGTCTATTAAAAATTCATAGTATTCTACGGCGAACGAGAGAAGAGGACCCACGGAGGCCGTGCACATGGTTTTATCATGTATGACGGTTGGTCGCGCGCTTTGTCCACTCTCGTTTTCCGAGATTTGGTCCATTGAGCAGTCTAACTGCGGCTTGGTGGTGGATAAAATTGGAGGAATTTTTTTCCTAGTCTGTGGAGGTTCGAAGCAGCGTCGAAAACGTATTCATCGCTGGAGGAAGTAACACGATTGTGTGTGATATAAGAAATTAATGAGCATCGGAGTATCTATTCTAGGTACCTTTAGAGTACGCTTAATGCAACGTATAAGCGCAGGAAATGAAATGGGTGTATTTGAAAGTTGGTATTTCCTGTGCTCGGGAGAATTTCGAATTAAAAATTTCATATTTTTTATACCTCTATTCGCGGTACCACGGTCGTTTATCGGGGATATCGAAATACCTGGTGGAAGCGAAAGATGTACCAAAGACGACGACGTTACACTTATCAAAATGTGATTTTCCACTTACTCTTTTTTTTGGCTTCTTCGTTGGTTACCGTAGCACCATGAGAATTAATCAAAGCGTGATGAATGATGGCCGTTGATTGATGATGCGGGTGAGAATGTAAAGGATCAAGATGTCCATGTCCCATTGTGCTTAGAGCAGTTGTCGTTGTATGTCCTAAATTGGAATGCCCGTGCGCTACGTATCCATGTTCCAATTGCATTCCAGGTAGTTCCATGCTAATCATTACACATCATTTTCTCATTAATTTCATCTGTAAAGACAAACGCGTCCAGGATTAGTGCTCGTTGGTGGAAAGAGAATAAAAAATAGGCGGGTTGCGATTATCCGAAAAAAAAATCTAGATCGATTGTTGGAATCGATTTCAGATACGAGATGAGTTCTATACCTTTCTGTTTTCTTATATTATAGAGAAAGAGATTATAATCATAGCTTTAGCATCCCTATCGTCGGGTACGATATTATGAATGAAACCGCATACTATAGTACGAGTTGCTATTCAAACTGCTCTATTGAAAGTTAATTGAACCAGCTACTGTGCCTTTTTACCGGTTTTTTTGTTTCTGTGATACCTATTTGAGGGCTCTGCTCGATGTAGCCCGCACATGCAGGTAATACAGGAATAGAATAAACACGTATTTATAGTTTACGATTATTCACGCGTTATTGACGATCCTTTCATCGGGCCGCTTTTGCGGGATTAATAACTCGTCGAGGCGAGAACGGTAGCGATGAGTGTTTACGGCTCGTATTTTGGGTAGGTTTTGACTTTGACACTGAGAGATCAAATGTTTAATTTGTTTTGTTTCTTTTTTCGCAGGTATACCTGGCGATACTGTTTGGATCGGAGCCAATTGGGTGAACGAGTTATCGGTGAGTTGAATTTTTTTTCATGTGTGAGGTATTTTAATCGATTTATAGAGATGGTTGGGAATTTCGGTGAAGCAGGTTGGAAGAATTTTTTGGGCTGCGATTAATTTGAAAGTGAAGGATTTTTTGAGGATAAATCGGATGATAAAATTTCTAATTTTTATTGAGCTTTTCTCACAATGAATTTATGTGAATAATTTGCCTACGATTAAAAAGAGAGTGGGATTTTTTGAAAAGAGAAAGGGTCAGTACCTTTAGACCAGAATTTCAGCTTCTCAAGTATACAGTATGACACAAAAGTCTTGTCCACGAAAAACACTTCATGATATCTCGAAACTGAAAAGAGATATCGGGATGATTCAAACGGCAATATGTTCCTGGAGACAAGGACATTGAAGATTGATGGTCAAATTTTCAGTTCTACCTATAGGGTGTCCACAAATTGAGAAACCGGTTTTGGTTAAAAAATGGGGGTCTGGGTTTTTTATGGATTTGAAATCTACACACTGAGACGATTTAAATGTGATAATTTTTTTTCGAAACCGGTTCGAAAATTTTCAACCGGTTGTCAAAAATACTCAAAAAATCGAGATTAGAAAAAAATTTTCAAATGAAATTTTTAGAGCTTTGTAAGCCAAACATTGTCAGTGAACTCATTTTTTGAAATTTCAACAACAAAAAAAGATATGAAATTTTTTTAGATTTTTAACGGTGCGGTGTTCAACATTCATTTGAAAAAAATTTCATATCTTTTCTTGTTTTTGAAATTGTCAAGTTGCCGAGAGTGAACCAATTCAAAAACTGAGTTCACTGACCATGTTTGGCTTACAAAGCTCTACAAATTTCATTTGGAAAATTTTTTCTAATCTCGATTTTTGAGGTATTTTTGACAACCGGTTGCATATTATCGAACCGGTTTCGAAAAAAAATTATCACATTTTAATCGTCTCAGTGTGTAGATTTCAAATCCATAAAAAACCCAGACCCCCATTTTTTAACCAAAACCGGTTTCTCAATTTGTGGACACCCTGTAGGTGGAACTGAAAATTTGACTACCAATCTTCAATGTCCTTGTCTCCAGGAGCATATTGCCGTTTGAATCATCCCGATATCTCTTTTCAGTTTCGAGATATCATGAAGTGTTTTTCGTGGACAAGACTTTTGTGTCATACTGTATTATTTTGTCGATTTTTGATCGAGTTTTTCTACTGTGAAAGCATTTTTTAATAAAGTATGTATATTTTCTATCAAAGTGATAAAAATCTAGTCTTTATGTAATTTTGACATCTCTCCATCTGAATTTTGTAATTTCCAACCATGAATGATCAATTTATTGGACAATTTTTGATAGGTATTTGAAAGAAAAATACACACAGCTGTATGAAACTTAACTTTTACCTCGATTTTTGCGATTTCTGAAAAAATTCGAAAATACTGGTTGAGAATAAAATTTGTACTTGAGGTTCCAAAATAGTCAAGATTGGTTCGGTATGGTGGAGAGAGAGGGTGGGTCAAAAATAAGGATACAATAAAAACGTAATTTTTCTTATTTTTTTTATCGTGGTGTTGTTGTAGAAAAACTATGAAATAACAAAAAATTCGTTTTATAGTCCGTGCAAATTACTTAGGCGGGTGAACTCCGATGACCCCGCACGCGTTGCCTCGCGACAGCCAATGAGAGACATTTTTTAAAGGTCCGCGCAGCGTAAATGAACGCTCGTTGGCCAGCAGGCACAAAAATTTTTCAAGGTCAGCCGCCTAAGTAAATTGCACGGACTATAGTAGCAAACATGCAGGAATTTTAGCGATTTTACTGATGCAAAAAATCAGAATTTTCAACATTTTTCTCTTCATTTCAATTTTTTTAGCAAAGGATAAAAAGATGTTTTTTTAAAAATAAATTTGAAGCAATAAGAATTACGTGAAAATGGTGAGAAAAATGTAGAATTTTAATTTTTCAGATCCAATGAACATCGTGATTTTTTTTTAAAACAAACTCATTTTGTCTAATTTTTTTTCTGAATTTTCAAAAATGCTGCAGACATTTAAAAAACCAACTTGGGATTTTAAGCGATGCTTTTTCTAAAAATCGTCATCTCGTCTAAATCACCACAGTTTGGATTAGTAAATTTTTTCAATGATTTTAACGGTGACTTAATTTTATCGATTTAAATCAGACAATTTTGACTGAATCGTGAATCAAATTTAGAGAGTGCATCACAGCCAAAAAATTTGTGCAAATTCACTGAAAAATCAGTAAAAATTCACTGACAAGTCAGTAAAAATTAAGTATGAAGTTAGCTGGAAAATTAGCTGAAAAATCAGTGAAAATTCGTTGAAAATCCATGAATTTTGCTAGTCATTCCAGTGTTGCGATTTTTTCAATGTTTTCTATCTAGTTCCATAATTTTGTTATTATGTATACCATTTATGCCGAAGATCTGGAAAATTTGGCAAATTTTATCTATGAAAACTCATGGAAAAGACTAGGAAAATTATCGGAGTTTTTCGTGAAAAATCAAGTTAGGGTACTTCATATTTTCATTTATTCTATTCATTTTTACATGCTACGGACAGAAACTTAAAACGTACAGACACAAAAAAAAACACGCAGTAAATTTTTGGCCTCAGACTTCAAACACAAATAAATTATTGAATATTATTGAAAAATCAGATTCTTATCAAGTTTTACAATTTTATGTGTAGACTGTTTTTGAATATTCGAAATAAAATACGAACCCCTTTGCAGTTTATTCAGAAAAAAATTGAATTTTTCCAAGGAGGTACCTCTAACTGCAAAGCTGTCCTTCCTCGCAACTTTGTAAACTGTTAATTTATTAATTCAGATGTATCTTTTTCAAGTTTTTTTTTTAATACGAATTCGGTGTAATTTTAGGTGCTTAAAATACCTATTTACAAGGAGAAAATATACGTAGAAAAATTTTGATTTAGGGGCCCAAGTTTGAGAGTTCGCATTTTATGAAATGAGTGTACCTAATAAAGCGCCGAAAGAAACCCAAGAATCTTCAAAAGTTTTTTTTTCAAATTTGGCCTCATATCATTCAATTTATTCATATACGAGCAAAAGATGAAAATTTAAGCCCTGGAAAATTTTTCAAATATTCAAATTTTTTATACCTTTAGGTATAATATTTAAACGCAAAAATGCTTAAAAATTTTGAGACACCCTATACTTGTTCTAAATTACGTACACTTACTATGAAAATAATACCTATAATATCTACCTATACCCATTATAATTTTCTTTATATCTGATCAATTCAGAACTAAAGTACAGTATACTACGAGCCAACCAGCGACAGCCATTCGGTCGGCCATCGCATCTCTCTAACCCATTCCATATTCATTCTATTGTTTCACGACGAACAAAGCACACCAAACAAATAAATCACAAATTTTATCACCTCGCCAACAAATTCATTTGCACTCTTATCACTTCATATGTATCAAACAATACGCCGCAGAATGTATAATTTGGACACCTGACACACCAGGCCGTAGACAGAATATTTTAAAAGATATTTTGCTATAGTGAATATTTTCAAAACGAACCCTATACAGTAAGGTTTGTATGGAAAAATTTGCACGAGTAGAACTTTACCATGGATATGAATTTTCTCTTACGTAATAAACGCTTTGCGTGACTTGGACGAGGTTTTTTCGCACACCAGTTTATTAAATTGAAAACGAATGTAGGAAACAATGTCTGAATTTAGGTGGATATGTTTTGTAAATTATACAAAACCAGTTCTGGAATGCTCTTGATCGCATCTCCTCACGTATTTGATGAAACTACGTACGTATACGAAATTTTCACTTGCACATATTTAGGTGTAAACGAAAATTGTTTTTTAAACCAGTTTTTCAAAAGGATGAGAAAATTTTGCTGATCGAATTTCTGTGAGTCTGTAATGCGATGAAAGATGTAGGTTTGTGGAGGGAATGTGTTTTAGTAAAGAGGTTTTTTTATTAATTTAAAAAAAAAAATAGGTGGAAAATTGTTGGAAATTAATTTTCAAAAATTTATATCCATTAAATAAGAATTTTTCTACCAAATACATACAAAATCCTGACATTGACGAAATTGTGCTAAAAATGAACAAGTGGTGCAATTTTTTTGAGTAAGTAATATTGATTTTTAAATTTGTTTTTCGGGTTCATTTTTCATCATATTGCAAAAATAGGTTTAAAAATTGGCGCAGATCAAATATCGAAAATGTTTCAATTTTTTGCTAGGTTGATGGGCAAATGAAGGAAAGTGGGAGCTTTTTGCTAGAGCTCAAAACTCATTATCATTATTAAAATGACGCAATAATTTCATGATTTTAGTAAATTTTTTTGTAGATTTTGTAAAAATTGAAAAAAAAATCAGTTCATTTATGCAATAAAGTTGAATTGAAGGAACACTTTTCGTGAAATAGGTAGATGAAGTCTTCATATTTCAGGAGTAATTTGAAATGATGGATGGAAAGTTGTTTATTATTTAAAAAAAAAAAAAATGTATAGGCATCCATATGAAACTTCAGCTTTGGGCTTCAACTTGAGTTCTTATAGTTTTGTTTTTAGAAAAATTGAAGCATCACGATAGATAAGATGGTGTGAGTATGAAAACTGGGCTTCATTTTCAAGAGAGGGTGTCCAAAAATTATATCCAAATCTCAAAACAACTTGGTTAAAATTTCATCTTCCCTTCTCATCTCATATTGTTTTCAAAAATTAATTTGAAAATTTAAGCAACAGGTAAATTTTAAAAAATGGCCCAGAAAACATTAGTATAAAATAGTGCAGATTTTTCAATCAAATATACCACCCAGGCTTATTTTTGACCATTGATCCTCTTATTTTTATATGAAGAAAAAAATTATAATTAAATCTGTTTAAATTGAATGAATTAAAATTCAAGAAGGATTTCCAAGCATAAAAACGTTATAAAAATTGAACTTTTAGCTGGCTTGTAGTCAATGGCCAAATTTTATCTTCCAAAATCCTTTTAAAAAATCGACTATTTTCAACGTTCAGCTTTCAGATATTGGAATTAATTCAACTTTGAAAATTGAGAGGCTTTTGAAATTTTGGAACAAAACTTTGAACTCCTATGTTTTATTTACTTTTGTGAAATATTTTCGAATTGAATTGGGTAAGTATTTCTGATTGCTGGTAGATATTTAAGTAAGCATAAAATTCATCGATAATTTTTTCAAATTTCGATCATTGTTTAACAATAATTTTAGGTTTTGCTTTCTTTTAGAAAAAAGAGACGAGTTGTAAAGAATGGGAATTTTTGGAGGAGAGGGGGATTTTAAAATTTTATAATTTATACCGCATTAAATAGTTCACCCAGGTAGTGATTTATAATGATTCCTTCATGAAATACTGGAAAAGTAGCGAAATGGAAATGACAGATATAAAAATTAAAATTCATTCAACTACTTGAAAAAAAAATTGAAAAATACTAAATTGAATCGAAATAGAGATGAATGAGAGGAAGGTTATAAAACATCAGTGATTCAATCCAATTTTTTTCTTTTATAAAGCAGTACAATGAAGAAAACGAATTCTATTTTTATCCAGTTTTTTTTGTGTGTGTGTGTTCAATGTACCTAGGTATCTACTTACATTGTTATACTATATGTGGTCTATTTTTAATACCAAGTATCACTCATTTTGCTTAAAAATTTCCTCAACCCAGTTCTTTTAATTTTTTCTTTTCTTTTTGGTCAAAATATCTCCATTTTTATACTTATTTCAATTTTATTCGAGAAAATCAAAAATATTTTCAATTTCAATTTTTTTTTCTTCTCTATTGGTGTTAAATTTGTCATAGGTAGTTTCTTTTTTGTTGTTTTAAAAATGAAACTTATGAAATTTTTCAAAAAAATTTTCCCTCAAAAATGAAACTTGTAAATTTTTTTACTTTTCCAAATACCTCATGAATTTTCTGAAATTTTCCATCATCGACTTTAGATATCCTATTCCACAAAATTATTTTTTTTCTGCAAAATTTTCCTTAATTTCTTTTTTATGCTCAAATTCTAATAATAAGGCATGAGACGTTTTCTGGCGAAAAACAGACAGAAAATAGCAAAAATTTGAATGATTTTATTGCCAAAAAATCAAGAATTTTCACTATTTTCCTTTTCCCTTGAATTGTTAAATTGAAAGATAGAAATGTGGTTTCGTTGTGGGCAAGACTATAGTTGGAAGAATGACATGAAAATGGCAAGAAAAATCCATAAAATATCAAGAATTTTCATTTTCTAAATCTGCACAGGAGACTACGAAGATTGAAACCTGAAAAGTTGTATCCCTTTCCCAGAGATGGATCGTTCGAAATCATTTGAAACTTTTTCCCAAGCTATTCGATCGATTTCAATTTTGTTGAAATCCATACTCGAAGTTTGAGCTTATCTCCGCTTCAGCAGATGATTATTGCGTAGATTTGAAAGGGATGCAGAGATGCATTCTACCTCATCTCGCAGTTATATGCACGAATGAAGCTTATGAATTTCTCAATTGGCCAACATCACAGTGAAAATCTCATGCAAAACATTATAAAGGCCCATACGTCCTTTGGAACTCCTTACCGTTTAAAAAAATCACTCGAAATTTGAGGAAAGTCACGATCGAATACGATTATCGTATATACGAAGGCTTCGACTCGAAATGGACGGAGAATCGCTGCCGAAACAATGCTATCAATGATGTGTGATGATACGAGGATGCGAATACGGAAGTGCAGCACTACCTTGAAGATGCAATCGATGGTTCAAGATGACTGATTTGCTAGCCGATAAGGCTGGTGAGATATGGCAATGGTGAAGCCAGCGCACTACAAGGTGTAAAGTTTCGCACAAGCCGCGCCGATCAATGCGGTATTGAAGATAAAAAAATGCATCAATAATAACGGAAATATCGAAGGTAATAATCGGTAGCGGATCAAAGACACTTGAAATATTTAAAAAAGATAATATTTTTTTGTCGTTATTTAATTAATGAAAAACCGAATTCACTGAATTGACATGCGCGCGCGCCCGCGCCACGGTATATGCACTACCGATGATGCGTACCAGTAACACGAACGGAGAAGCCGCAACTGAACGCTTCAGCGAAAAGTTAAACGTTTGGAACACCAGCAGGTTCACCGGTTTCCCCCTGAAATTATTTTATTATACGCTTTTCCTGGCATTAGTACCTGGCGTACCTCTACCCTGCCGACGCAGCCAGTTACTCGTCGACTCCGATCCCGATCCGTACACGGTTTGGACGTAAGATCGCGCGCACACGTGCAAACCGGTACTATGCCCCACTCAAAAGTTTACTCGCGGCTGCAGACTATACCATTGGACCAAGCTGCTGTGTTTTTCATCGGCTTTCAGCTTTATTGTTCTGCCTTCGCTAATCTCCGCCTATCCGTACTGCCAGCTTTCATTCATACTACCTACGAGACTCCGGACTACGGCCATTCATTAGGCGGAGGTGTCTCTCTGGTAGCATGGCACCTGTTGCCGACTGCCATATGCAACCAGCGTCGCACAGCTACACTGTCGATGTTTTTTTCAATGGAAAACTTGCGAAAATTGCTGACAAAATATGTTTAATTGGTCGACGGAATTAGCCGGCGTGCAATCGACAATTTCAGTAAAATTTTCCGTTCGAGTGACGATTGAACTGCTGTTACCTTTGGCTTTGGGTGCCTAAACTGTGAACCTGTTGATTTGCGTGATGTCGACCGATTGTTTTTTCGGAAGGGTTGTTGTACCAAGTCGATATTTAACGGGTCATTACCATAGACTGGAAGTGCTGGTGTTTGAATTTGGTGGACGGTTTGATCTTTTCGCTGGTCTGAAAAGTTGGCCGAATTTTTGTTGCTTTCTTGATGGTTTATTGGTTTTGATTTTCAGGGGGATATTTGTGGGACATTGTTTTTCTAGATTTGGGTTTTGACCTGAACACAGTCTGGTGAGGTAACTAAAAAAACCAGAGAGTCTGGGCCACCTCAAGATTAAAAATTCGAGCACCATATATTTGAAATGACTATTGTGAAAAAAGGCAAAAGGCTCCCTAGTATTCAAAGGCTCCATACCCATTTTGTTTACCCATGAAAAATCTTCCAACACCACAGCTTGAATAAGGTCAAAGTTATTATTAAGCTTGTGGAAGTTTTGTTCCAAAAAATCAAAATTATGTTTTCATCAAAGTTTTTCTTCCTAAATAACAGATGTACCATCTATGCATAGGCGTACCCAAGGGGACAGAAGCTCAAGGGACTCGAGCCCTCCTTAAAAGCTCGGAAAGAATATTTTTTTGCTCTTCAACGTATATTTTTTCAAAAAAATTTCACTCTCGCTTCACTCGGGCAATATTTTAGTGATTTTAGGTATGTTAAAATTTGACAGTTTTTAACTAATTTCTTAGTCAAAAATCACTAATTTCTCAATAGATTCTCTGTTTGCCAGAAAAAATTGATGATTTTTGACTGAAAGATCTTTGAAATTTGACCCCCTCCCCATTTTTCCTCTAATTCTCAGCCCCTTCTTTAATTAGTTTCTGGGTGCGCCTATATGCATCTATGCAAATCGCGTGAGGATTTGAATTTTAAATTTGGTGTTTTTTTTTAGTGAAAGTAAATTTAGAAGGGTGAAAGAGGAGGGATTTGAACCCAGAAATTCTTGAAAAATTGAAAAAAATCATGAAAGTTTGGACCCCCTCCATGATAAATTTCTGGTTACGTCAGTGCTAGAGTCGGACCTATAAAAGGGAGGCGAAAAGTCAGGAATAGTTCCACCGTAAAGTGATATAATTGAAGTTCGAATTGGAAAATTTTGATTTTAATGGAAAATTTGTAAAAGCATACCTAACAAACTGTTTTGAAATATTTACATTTTGATCTGGAAATGTTGAAACAAATCACTCTAAGGGCAAGGGTACCATATTTTGACCACTTTTTTCAATTTTTCGCCAATTAAAGGGCTTTTTGAGGTAAAATTGTCGGAAATAGCTTAAAAAATATCTTCATCCTTTCTCTACCGCTTCCTAAAATTTTGAGCCAATACGACAATTTTTTATATTTTTTGTGTTTTTTTTTTCTGAGGAAACTCAAAAATTGATTCTGGAATTTTGGATTCCTAATTTCGACAACTACTTGATTTCGTCTGCTATGCGCCGAATCCACCTGAAAAGCATTTTTTCATGTTCACAAAATGAGACCAACTTATAGATTGAAAAAGTCAAAGAAAATTGATTTTCGAGTTGGAAATTTTCAATTTTTGATCCTTCTTTCCTTTTAATGAAGTTGAACTGTGTTTCTGAACTTTGAAAAAAAAAATGAATCGCATAAATAAATGTAGATTCTATTTTTTTTAGCAAAAACTACCATCAATTGTGCAATTCAAAATGAAAAAAAAATCGTTTGGAATGCATATAGGCGTCGTTAGAACCCATTTTTTTGGGTACGTTTTCATCCAGAATTTTTTTTTTATTTCACTGAAAAGGTGAAAAAATCAATTTTTAAACATTTTTTTCTACCTGACTGGATGCAAATCACCTAAATGCAATTTTAATTTATTTTTGTTTCAAGTAGGTATATTATTCGAACCCTATCAGTTTTCACTTCTCCTTTTCTGCCGCATTTATGAATCAGTAAAAATTATCAAAAAATCACTGAGAAACAGTCAGAATTGCAACACAAGAGAATTTCAATGAAAAAAATAATTCATTGAAAACAAATCAGTGTGAAAAATCACTGGAAAATCAGTGAAAATTCAATGTAAAGTCATGTAATAAGTAGTTATGAATTATGCTGAAAAATTAATGGAAATCTCTAAAAAAAAATTGGTGAAAATCTTTGAAAATCAGTGAAAAATTGGCTTTAAAAAAAACAGTGGATTTTGCTAGTTTTTCCTGTCCTACAATTCTGACTGTTCATCAGTAACTTTCAATGATTCAGAATGAAAGTGCTCTTCTTCCAAATTGAAGTTTGAATATCTGATTGCAAGATTTTGAAAGATTTTTTTAAATTTTAAAGAATTTTTATCTCTAGTTATCTTAAGATTTTTTTCCAATAGGGTATTAAATATGAAATGAAAGATGTTTCAGTTTTTTGAATATTTTTTCTTAAATCATGATTGAATAAATATTTTAATAATTCGTGACATACGAAATTGGTTGAGCTATTTTATTTTTTAAAAATTACCTACTTTTGTACTTAATAAATACTCGTACGTATAAAATAATCTTATGAAGGGGAAATTTCATGCCAAGATATTTTTCTACTTTACCCTTCTTTTTTAAATTCGGACATCATGTCCCAAAAAGGATGAGTAATTTAGACTCTTAGCCCTTGGCTCTTGACTCTATGACCATTAATATTTATTTCGAGGTTTCAAAACGTTCAAAACGAATTTTTCTAGAGACACATTATGCTCGAATCGGTGTTTTCTAGGGGACGGGACATCAAGTCTCAACTGAATTTTTTGGAGATTCTATTGGTCAGAGATATTACGAAAAATTACATCCAAATAGAGTTTTCAATCAGAGCAACCTAATATTTTGAATGGCATGCCTTAAATGGTCTTAATATTCTGATCTCACAGTTTCCTGCAAGTCCGGATCTAAAGAAGTCGTGCTTTGGGCAGAATATTGCACACTTCTCATTAAATTTAACTTTATATGAAATTTTAATTTGGACTTGATGTCCTAAGAGAATTTAAATTGTACAATGTGTCTAAAAAAATCTTATTCGGACATGATTTCTTCGCATAAAAATCCAAATTGAACATTAATTAGAAAATAATGTCTCACTAAAACCTCAATTTGGAGTTGGTCACGATTTCCCGTATATCTCTGACCGTTATAACCGAAAAAATTTGAATTGGGACATAGTGTCCCTAGAAACCCTAATTTGGACATAATGTCCCAAAAAACTTCAATTCGGACCTAATATCTCTAAAAAAAATCGTTTTGAACGTTTTAAAACCTCGAAACAGAGTCGTCATTTATTGTTCATTACACTAATTTTCGAGTACTAAAAAACTCGCGAATAAAAACCTTTCTTGCTAAAAATGAATCGTAGCTACCTATTTAGGTACAATTTAAATTTGTTTATCAACTACCTAGTTGAAAATTCTAAAAAACAAATTACCGTTGGTAATTTCCTATATAAAGATATACCTATGTACCTACCTACAATTCTGGATACGTACAAAGTAATAAATTATCTCGCCAATTTTCACCTTGAAAGCGCTTGGAAAAATTTGACGCTGAGTAATGACTTTATTATGTATGTACCTTACATATACCTACCTATACTTACATGTGTGGCGAAATTGCTTAAAATTCTCAGAATTTTCATAGCTTTCAATGACTTCTTACGTCAGAAAATATCCCCTGTAAATAATCACAAAAATCGAATACCTGGGTAAATTTTTTAATTGACTTTTTTTTATCGAAATGGTGAACTACATTTTTAATGAACCTGACGATGTGAGTATACGAAACACAATGTAGGATCTGGATCTCGAACTTGCGATGGAGCAAGGTTTCGAGCACATTTGAGAAGTTCTGTTTTACCTGTGTACTGTGTACTCGTACGTGGGGATACTTGAACCGGAAAAATTTTTATTTTTCAACAAAGAAAACGCATGCACACATACGTCGAGTGGGTTGAAACAATCTCGAAGCCGGTGGACAATTATATACGAAAGAAGAATCAAGTCAACGACCATATCTTGATTTAGTGTACTCGCTTGTGATACTTTATTAGAATGTACCATACTCTGCGCGCTAAATTTAAGCGATTAACTGGTAATTTTTGGAGTTTTTAGCACGCGATGATTCTCCGCTTCGGGAAACAAGCTAGGTCGATACGCATGATGAATAATCACATTTTTAATAGCTACTCGGCCAGATGTACATCCCTGTTCGGAGTCGGTACAGTTACACTGCTATTTTAATCGACCACGGTGGAACTACCCTTATCCTTATATTCCTCGTCTATAATGTAAGGGGTTCTCAACCTTTGCTCGAGTAGTGTGCGAGTTTGATTTTAATATTCTGATATAAGATATGAATTGGGTGTCTAAGTCCAGTTTTTTTTTATTTTTTTTTATGTATCAGACTCTATGGTATTGAATTTGATGGGCCAACTATCAACGTATTGTATATTTTCACTCGTAAACTAAATTTTATGTGTATTTTTTATGACCTGGTTTAGTTTATTACGTTTACGAATTTTTCTATAATTTTACGGTTTCGTAGAAATTTACACACGTATTCGTGTGCGCTATAAGTTTTTTTCACGTGCACAAGGAAACGATATTCCTGTTATATCGAAATTCGCGCCGTAGTATCCTGTTGAATTGTAATTTTCGCGCCTCGGTAAATCTCGCCGATGTAACAGGTGAATTTTTTTATAGGTTTAATATGTGAAAAGGGAGAGGTGTTGAATTTGTTTTTCGAGACGTACGATCAAATTATGTGTCAAGTCGATAAAAAATCAATTGAATTACCTGACAAAAAAATATGATATAGCAAAAAAATTTTATCAACTTGAAAATTGCTTACAATGTGGAAACACAGTTTTTCAATTTTATTACGAGTCTTTTTGAAATAATTTTTGGGACTTTTTGAATAATTTTTGCAATACTGAAAAAAAAAATCAGCATTCAATATTTTAGATTGTTTTGAAGATTCTTAGGTACTTAATTATCTTGATACAATTAATTTACGAAGCAATTTCAACAGAATTAATGAATTTTTGCAAAGGTCTGTCAGTTGTTGTGATCCTGAAGTTTTTTTTTCATGTGTTTTGTTGTTATTGATGTAATGTCTCAACCTCTCATCCTGTCGTCTTGGATAGGTGCATGAGCAATTCAAAATGTAAGTTTCGCTCTACACACCATTATTTGACACTTCTTAAAAGTAGATGTTGTAGTTTAGAAACACAAGATTTTGGAGGCACCGAATTTTACGGAAGCTAGATTTGATCGTGCCCATTTCTTAAGAAAGAAAAAGATTAATGTTTGAAAAATTTTTTTTTGAATCAATAAAAATGATCTATAAATACGACTAGATTGAACCTCAGAGACAATGTTCATTATTTTTACGCGAAAAATATGAAAAAAAAACAAACGGTAGAGTTAAGAAAATTCAAAAAGATAATTCAGTAAAAATCTCGTAACGAAACGTTGAACCTCTCTGAAATCTGAAATTTTTTCAAAAATAGGTACTTAATTGAAGAGTTTCATTCCAAAACGCAACAAAAAATTTGTTTCATATCAAAACGCAACATTTTTTTGTCCACCCCCCTCCAACCCTCCTTGAGGTACAAGTGCGAAATGTCCCCAAAACATGTAGATGGGGTCTTAAGCTTTCCAATGAGACCGCCCCGAGCCAAACCCCCCCCCCCCCAATTTTAAATGACAGTTTTTTTGCAATTTCCCAAAAATCAGGTTTTCAGAGACGTTGCGTTTTGAAATGAAACTCCTCAATTACTTTTTTTAAAAAAATCTACCTTGAATTTGAAAAATTGAGCTTTGAATGACAAAATCGAAAAGATTCCAATTCGACTAGAAATTTTTGATTTTTTCCTCCTCCAAAGAACTAACTCTGGTTTATTCCCGTTGATGGAGTCAGGATTGTAGCACAAGTAAAATCCGTCAAACTAATTGAAAAATAATCAAAATTTACCAGAGGCATTATTGATTTTTCAGATAATTTCTTTAAAGTTTTCAATATACGTATATATTTATATATTTTTTTACCAATTTCCCTTCAGTGCGTAATCATTTTTTTCACTCATTTTTCTCTCTGAGCTGCAATTTCTGGCATGTACTTATACATTGTAATACCTATCGTAATACTTTTTTTTAAATTCGTAAATAAGAAAGTATCTACTTCATTTATGTATTAAAATTCTCGATTTCACGCAGATGGCCATTAAAAACCATAAGAAGTCTTGAAAAGTCTTGAAATCTGCTCGAAATTGACTAATAAAAATATTTATAGTAACATTTTGTACAAACATGGATATGATTTTCTCTTTCTAGATACTTGATCTTGAAATTTTTTAAAACCACAAATTCATCAACAATTTTTTTCGCAAATCAGAATTTTTCAACTTGAGCTCTCACTTTACTCAAATGTATAGTTGAGAATCTTATTTTTCATTTTGATGCCTTTAAAATAATACCTACTCTCACCCCGATTGGGCTTGATGAATTTGTAAAAGTGCTTATGAAGTTTCTTTTGATAACCAAAAGAAAGCTCATGAAGTAACCTTAGTCATTAAATTTTGATGGATTAATTCTGTGGATATCTTGAACATGAATGTAGATGTAGATTATTCACAAAAAATGGAAGTTGGAAGTTGGAAACAGGACCTTTTTCGATCGAATTGAGCACGAAACTGAGGTTGAGGGGAAACCCCACAGGTTCTCAGTTGTCGTTTCCGGTTATTTTTAGCAAAACAACCAAAAACGAAAATTTTGGACTACACGAGACGAACATCTTCCAATCTTCAAAATTGACGTTTTCTGTTATTTCTTGAAAAATGATGAAAAATTCCACTGATCGACAATATAATTTTTGTGTCTATGGGTTCCGATTGCCAAATTTAGGAACTGTGGAGAGGAAAAATAATATTTTTTCACAGAATTCAGAAAAGGAAGAGCTGTAAATTTTTTTCTAAAAGAGATAGAGGTCTACTCGGGATCATTTCGTCTAAATCACGTACGTTTCAAATAGGAAATTGTAATTCCGTCGATCAAATCCGAAGAAAACAAAATCCCAAATCTCAATGATTCATCGCGATTCGCCAAATGCCACAGGTAAAATATCGATACCTAATCACTAAAAAAAAGATGCTTAAAATGCGTATCATTGGCACCGAAGTTCAATCTGTCGGCTCGTATGTTACAAATATGTACCTAGACCTAGATGGGTAAATGTACAGGTACCTTGTCTGTGTCTGTATACGCATAGAGGACGATCTACAAGCATGAGAGCGGCATGCCCCGATCCCACATAGAAAAGATTTATCATAGAGTGCAACGGATTAATGAAACCGCTTCCGAAGTATAGCAGCTTACAAAAGGTTGAAAGAAAATGTGGATTCATTCATTTAGTCTTGGATAACCTATCATTTCTACATGTAGTATTGGCCACGATAGAGACGCGCGGCGAGTCAATTACTATTTTAAATTTCAGAAATCGCTTCTCTGTGGTTGTAGAACGGAAGCAGCGGTTTACGTTCGATTTGTGGTGAGATTCTAACGCTACTTAAATCTACATCTGGTTTTTTATTGCTCCGTCTTTTCGAAACCCAATCAGTTGAACTTTTTCTCGCTTATTTTTTCAGATTCTTTGTAGGGCTCGAGTTTGGACTTGGCTATAGTTTGACCGGAAACATTATACGGCGGTAATTAGTTTGGAAATTGCGATCGACGAGTCAAAATTTTATAATACACGAGATCTTTTCTCTTAGGTAATTATCGTCGAGTAGGTAGGTCTAGGTAAATGTGTGCTATATGGATTTATACGTAGCCTAGGCGCGATAAATAACCGAGATTGAACAGGTTTTTATTATACTGGCTGACGAGAAGACGAACCCTTTCCTGCGTGATTCTTTATTCTACGTATAAAATAATATTTAATGAAGAAACTTTCTATAGTTCCACTAGACGGCGTATCGTTCTGTTTCGGCGTATATGTGTACAGTACTAATTTTTTTCTTCTTCTAATCTTATTTATTCATTAACATTTTTATACTGTAAACATAACGTATTCCGATTACTTATCAGCTCGCAAGCTATTCTTAATTCTATCAAAATTACTCATCGCTAAGTTAATAATTAATTAAAATCTAACTGTATTTGTGGCGAGGAAAAGTGAACCATACTAGGTGTAGGTGTATGTAGTACAATGATCCAATTTTGTTGTTTTTCGAAAAAAAAAATAAATAACGCACGAGAGGAAAGAAATGGCGAATTTACATCGGTATGGTACCTACCTACTTCCAAAGAGGAAACTGCCAATCACGTTCGCCTATTTCAAGAGTGATCCCTACTTTAATTATTTACTACTTAACGTATAATTGAGGCGATGATTTATGTACTACAATGCAGCATAAATACCTTCCCAACCCCCTCCTAATCCTAGGTGCCCATATGTATGTAAATGTACATCTACGTGTACGAGTCGAGTATACCTAGGTGTAGGTACCAATAATATTATACCGTGTACTGTAACGAAAAGTATTTCCCTTTGTATTGCGAACACTCTTTGATTTTCAGAGTGGTTGGTGTAGATACTGATGTCGTCGTGGTATACCTACCATCGAGAGTTGGATTTTTTTTTCGAATCACTTCGCGAACGGATATGCAGAAATAGAACGATAAACGTGTAATGACTAATTTGAGACATTACATTATAGTAATTCTGATTTGAGCAATTATAGCGTTGCTCTTAAGAAATAATAATTATCGTTAATTATTCGTCGGTTGGTTAAAAACGTTAAAATTCAAACCGCGTAGATTACGCAGTAGATTTTCCTCCAATAGAAAGTAACTTGGTAATTCAGCACGCGATGGTTTCGCAGCACTACGTTGACGTGTTTTAAATGCTCGGACGTGGTTGCATCTTTTTTTTTGTTGCGGTGGAATACGGTTGGATTTTTTTGAACAAAGGTAGATCGCATGTTTGATGTTTTCTAGCGATGGTAGGATGTGCTAGAATTTAATGTTGTGGAGGTAATTTGAGCAGAGTGATTGAAAAAGGCGGAGTTTTTGGCGGAGAAGAGATTAAAATGGGGATTTTGAAGATTTGCGAGACAGAAAAGAGTACCTGACTAATTGAGGTGTGTTTTAGTTGAATATTGATGTGTGTTTTGAGAAAATTTTGGGAATTTTTGGTCAGAAGTGAAGTAAGAACTGGAGGGAGGGGAATTGAATGAAAAAATATAGCCACGCTGGAAAATTATTTCATTACACAGCGTGAATATTTTTTTAACCCTCTTGTGGTATGTACTAGTTTTAGTACAAATATTTCGTACTAGGTGAAATTAAATGAATCCTATAAATCTGTGATTCGTATCAAATGCTATAATTCAACTACAAAAGAATGAACCTGCTTTTTGGCAGGGATCCAGAGAAAGGAGGTCTGGTCCCTCCGGCTTCAGCTCTGAAATTTTTTAGAAGTGCCTCCGGCTTCGGCCTCGGCTCTAAAAAAAATCGTCCTGAGGGGGACTTTTCTCCCTCCAGTTTCGTTTTGGGCTTTTTGACAGTCTTATAGGCATCCGAAAAGTATACCTTCTCCTCTTCGGCTCCGGCTCTGGTTCCAGGACTCCTGCTTTAGCTCCGGCTCTGCAAAAATCGTCCGGAGCGGAGGAGGGCTCTCCTTCCACCGGCTCCGCTTCGAATCTCTGCTTTATGGGTAACTGACGGCAATTATTTTGTTGTCCAAAGTTGCATAATTTTGAAGGGTCAGGAACATTTTATTACAATTCATTAGAAATAATTTAAAGTACTTGTGGAGAAAAAAGAACCGAAATGGGACCAAGAATAATAACGACCAAATTGGTGTTTTTCTTGAGAAAGGATCAATTGAAACTGAATGGAACCAAGAAGAACCAAAAGGAACTTGACAACAATATGACGATCAAGATTGGATGTTTTCTGAAAAACGAATCGAATGAAACCAAACACAACCAGGGGCGGCAACTTGGATTATTCTCATGTACAGCAAACAACAAATTCCAGCAACCGAAGGTCGAAAAAAGGGGGTCCCCCTCGCCAATACAGCGTTATTGTAAAATACAGCCAATTTTCTCGTGTACAGCATGCTGTACACAGAATTTGCCCATGTACAGCATTTGCAGCACCGCTGGGGTATAGATGCCGCCAATGAACACAACCACAACCACTTTGAGACCTATTAAAGAAACCCAACAAAATTCTGACAGAACCAGGTGGAACCAAACGAAACCATACACAATAACAACCCAGAATAGAATTAAATGAAACCAAACACATGACAGCCAAAAATGTTTTTCCCCTTGAAAAATGATTAGCCCCTTCAGCTCGGAAGAAAGGAAAAAAATGTACATTGCATTTTTGGTTTCAATTTTTTTCCTTCAATGTCCACCGCTTGTAAAGTCAGTTCGAACCATTTTTTGTCAGAATTTTTTTTCATTGACTTGAAAATTGAAAAAAAATATTCAGTTTGTAAAAAAAATTGTTCGAAAAAAAAGGCCGGCAAACGATCCTTAAATAATCAAAATTTGAAGCGTCTCTACGTCTAGTCCCTCTTTGCCAAAATTCTTGGGCTCAGACGCTCAGAGTCACAAAAAAATCATAATTTTAGTGAATTTCATCAAGTGTGACACAGAAGAGCTAATGACGAGCATCTCTTGGTCTCGAAGAAGGCTCCTATTTTGGATAATTTTTTTTTGAATTCGACATGGATTTTACAAAACTGGTTTCCATTATTTTTTTGGTAAAAAAAAATTATAATAGTTTTCTTTTTTTGTGGATTATGGATTTGCCGAAATATGGGCAATGTTGGTTGCGGAGTTGTGAAATTGAAGGCTGCGAATTTCGATTATCTTCGTACCCTGTGTTAAATGTATCCTAATTTTCTATCATTTTTTTCGACAAACTTGTGGTTTCAATAAGTGATTTATTCTTACGTTGAGCCCTCCTCTGTCAAAATAATTAACGAGAGGTGAATTTTCAATCGAATAATTTCTTATCTCTTCTCTTTTTACTTTTGTTCGTGATCTCGAATTTTTCCCTTCTCAAAATCGAAACATCTTTCAGAGAGTTCAATTTTAAAATTTTCGGAACATTCTAGTAAGTAAGTACATATTTCTGTTTCGAAATGAAAATTTTTGTAGGTACTTATCTTAATCTTTACCTAAAAAAATTTCATATTTTTAAAACGCATTCTTTAAAATTTTCCTCCAGTTTTTGAATGTTTTGTTCCTGAAAACTAAAAAAGTGAAAATTCTCGATAATTTATCAGCTTTGATTTGAGATTTTGTGTTGGCTGTATGATTGATTTTTTGATTCGAATCGTTTTTGATATTTCAAACATTTTTTTAGGTTTTATGTTAAATTGATGAGGTCTTGATTGATAAAACTGATGAAATAATGTTTTTAAACGTGAAATCTGCGAACGATATCTGATATTACATCCTTTTATCACAGGAAAAGAGTTCCAGTGAAATTTTTTGTGTTCATCAATTCAATAATTTTTTGTATTTGACAAAATATACAGTTAGGTTTTTCAAAACGGTAAGGATTGATATATGTAGATCGCGAATTTCACACTCAAAAACTGTACCTTTTCAGTTTTATCACTCCAGGATACAAAAAAAAAAAAAAAGCAGTGAACTGTCAACTTTTAACCCTCTGGCACGGATATCGAATCAGATAACCAATATTTTGCTTTCTAGATCAACACAAAATCTCAAATCACACCTCATGCACATCCGAATTTTTGGGTATTGAAGAATTGAAAACTCTGAAAAAACTACGTTTTTTCGAAAATTATGTTGTTTTGGGGACCCACAGCTCAAATCCAAGGGGTCTAGATCTAGGAGAGTTGAATTTTTTTGGGGATTCTTTTATATTTAAAACTTCCTGGAAAATTGGTCAAACCGAAAAATATTCTCAAAAGGCATTTTACTCTACCCTAAATTGCATAATATCCAAATTTGAAAATGAATTGAAGGAACAAAAACACCTTTTCAGAAAAACCGAAAAATCTATTCAAAAAATCATGTGCACGGTTGAAAATGTTTCTTTTTTGTAAAATATTGTATGTTTTCCAAAAGTTTGGATAAACTCAACTCCCATTCTTCCCTAAAACTTACTCTATCCAACAGTTTAATTTTAAACAAGTGAAACGAGCATGGTGCTCTATGGAATGTAAAATTTAGCCAACCCTGTTTATGAATTTTGTTGAAAGTCGATGACCATAGCGGTACTTGACCGTAGAGATGAAGAATACGCACGCAAAATAAGGTTACTTGTAACCTAACATGAATACATGCACAAGTGAAGCAACCCTGAAAATTTTAACGGTACTGCCTACTGCGAAATTTTCACGTTCGTGTTTTGTAAAAATTTTTGGATGGTTGCATTTTCGTGAGGTATTTCCTCAAGAGCGAACGTCTATATTTTTGTGGGTGATTTCTTTAGAGCTGGATTTCATCTATAGATACCTTCTTCTCTGCTGCGTCGTTGTGATGATGTGAGTGAACTGTGAAAAATTAATTTTAGACTTCCGCATCTTTCCCTTGCTTGCGAATTTTTGCAATATTTTTATTACTGATTTCGATTCCATAAAGACTTTTCAAACATGTATCCATACAAAACTCAAAGTAAAGTTTTGAACAAAAACAAATAAATCAAAATTAGGTATAGTTATCGCGAAAAAACCTTATATCCATAATTTTAAATGGTGTAAATTCTTGAATTTTGTTGAATTTTTTAAAATTTCAAAATAACCTCATCGCCTTGAAAATCACGAAAATATGATCTAATCAATCATCTGTTTGAAAAATTTTTCTAACTGAAATCTATTTTTTTTTTAAATTTTTTGGAAGACAATTTCATCTGTATGGTTTTGTTTTCAATGAACGTAAAATCTGAGCTTTCCTATACTTACCATTGCTGAAAACTCCGAATACACTCGATCATTTATCTCAAGTGATCCCTAAACACCACGTTCGATTTCGACGCCATAACCCGATCACTAGCTGATTTGCAGAATCCTGGATGAGTTTCTACACCGCATAACTATATCGAGTATTGAAAAAAGTAAGTCACCCATGGCGTGATGTTTACATCCTAATCATGTAACCATCTCCTGGAATAAATTCGCGCCGCGCCGCGCCATTCTTTCGTTTACATAACGAGGTGTTTTCTCGGTATCGCGTTTCGCAATCGACTGCCTATTTCGTTTGTTCTAGCTGATGAAATCGCGCTCTGAAATAATAAGCCACGTCGATCGGTGCTAAAAAATATAAGAATACATTCGTGTTGATCTGCAATCTAATCTCCACCGACTATGTTACAAATGTATGGCAACATTGGCAACTTTTGCCTGAGACCATCAGAGGCGTGACGAAGTGATGTGTCCTGGGGGGTGTACCTCAAATTTTCCCAACTAATTTCCCGGAAAATTCCCAACTATTTTTCCTTATATTTTCCCAAAAAACAACTAATTTTTATTAGAATTTTCAACTTTTCACAAATTTCCAAACTTGTCAAAATTTTTTAATTTTTAATTTAGTGATAAACATTGGTTTTGACCAAAAAAAACCTATCCAATTTACACTTTTTTTAAATGTTTACAAAATTTGAATTTTTTAAATATCATTTTCCAAGAAAAAACCCAGAACCATTTCAAGATCAGAATAACTACATCTACATACAAAAAATGAAATTATCAGAACCAAAAAGAACAGTTTCAAGTTTTAGACCAAGTCTTACCTGCCTACATTAGAAATCAATTCAAAACCAAAATCAGCAGCAGCGTCGGAAGATTTTTTGAGGTTGGCGAAAAATGAATTTATAAAAATGAAACCCCAGGAGGATTTCGAGGGAGGGGAGGGAGAAGAGCCTTTTTTTCGTCCTTTTACCTTGAATAGTTTATTTGCCTAATTGTGATTTTATCCATGCCCGAGCGAAACGAGGGCGAAGCTTTGAAAAAATTGGATATTAAATGCCCAAAAGAGGCATTTTTTTTACTGTTTTAATGATTTAAAAATTATTTTTCTTTTAGAGAGAGTGCAATGCATCACTTTATTCCAATAGTAATTTAAAAGAAGGAGAAATTTGCTGATTCATTTTTGTTCTGAACGAAGATTACGCGTGCTTTTTATTGAGCTGCTCACTTTTTTGTCATCTAAAATACACGAATTCCTTAATGAAAACACCCTTTTAAAAAAAATCGAACAATTTTTGAAAATTCTGTTTGAAATGAATGCGGGGAAATTTATCGAATCCGAGCGAAGCGAAGACGAAAGTTTTTGAAAAAAACGCAGCTTCCAAAACCTGAAATTTCTTTCTTAAAATTCGGGCTTTTTTCTCTCTAATTTACTTCCTCTTCTTTCAGAAAAACTGAAAAATGTTTGAAAATTCCGTTTGAGATTTTAATGAAGCTTCCTGATACTCTCTAAATTTGAATCAATCAAAATTTACCGATTAAACGGTTAAAAAGTGTGCAACTGTAGAAATCAGTGAAAATTTTACTGATTTAATCAGTAAATTTTCATTTTTGAATCAGTAATTTCTTTTAACTACTGATTCATTTCATTAGTTGAAAAAAAGATTACTGATTCAAAAATGAAAATTCACTGATTGAATCAGTAATTTTTCACTGATTGACAGTCAAATTTCACTGACTAACAGTTACACATTTTTCGTTGTTTAATCAATCAATTTTCAGTTTTTTGACTGATTCAGATTTAGAGAGTAGGTAAATGAGAAGGATATATTTTTTTTCATTTGAAAATAGTCATTTGATTGGGCTACAGGGATGGGGATTTATACTATGATTTTGAAAATGAATTGTGCAAAGTAAACTTATCGAGCCCGAGCGAAACAAGGGCCACATTTTCACAGATTTTTCCAATTTTTCCTACTTTCCAAACCCAAAGTTGGCCCAACTTTTTTCAATTTTCCCAAATTTTGCCACCTTGGGATGGTTTTAGGGTGTCGCACCCCCACACCCTCTGAAGACCATTGAAGAAATTCAACTCCAGTTTGATGGTTCTCGAAAATAAGACGACGTACTTTTTGGTGAATTGTCGTGCGCCTGGCAATGGCCGGAAAGCGTGTCCGGTAATTACTGCCACAAGACACATGCAGACCTATAAGTATCTACAGCATAACTAGTCAATTGCAACTTGTAGGGGAAAATAGTGGTCTCCGTTGGTCGTAGACATAAAAGAAAGACCGTACTTGGTGTTGGAATTGTACCTCCGTAGCGTTGAAGAGCGGAAAAGACTGAACAAAACAAAAAAAAAAATAGAGGAAGAAGAAGATGGAGAAGAAGCGGAAAATGCTGGCAAGGAGGAAAATGCGCGCAGCACGAATGTCAACTATTGCCGATGGTGGCTCGAAGACGAGCGAGGTTCTGAAGTTTTCATTAATTTTGGTTATCGAGGTAGAGCGAGAGAGTTCGGAGAGGTAGGTATGTTGAAGTGATGCCACGCAACGCTTATAACAGGTGGTAATAGGGCTTAAAATAGTAGCGCTCCGGTACTGGATGGCGAATAAGGAGTTGGTAACAGAGTACCTATGCGATGCCGAAGTATATAGTAAAAAGTGGACGAAGAACTTTACGGGTGGTTGATTTACATAAAAAGGGAAATACGGGTCGCTGAACAAACGAAAGACGAAAGACAGCGGCGCACGCCAGCAGCGGCGGCGGCTTCGGTAGCATCTTATTGTGTTGTTTTAGTATTGCCGAGGCTCTTCTTTATCAGTTAATACATCTTTACTCGCTCGCGACCGTCTTGCGCCAACTCAGAAAATACGGGTTACACTATAATAAGAAAAACCAGCGTTACCGCCTACCGACGTTTTCAGTAATTATCATTATTTCAGCTATATTAACGATTAACGCAATAATGTTCTGCACGCTTCGTGAACTTCGCTCTCTGCGCGCTGCCTGTGCCACCGCACCGCACACAACACCGCAATGTACCGAGAGAAGGCGACGCCGAAGCTCCGACATGTACCCATAATGCATATTAGGTACCATTTCGCCTACTTGGAAACTTTTCTAATTAAATAAAAATACAGAACTCGTGCCCGCCGCCGAGTTGCCTGTATTTCCAAACTGTACGCCGGCAACTCGTGCCAAAGTTGCACCATGGCCACGTGTGCAAGAGTTATCTACCAGTTCAGCAGCCGAAGTCGTTGCTTCACCAATTCACCATCGAGAATCTGCCATCGGAGGCGCATCATTTGCAGACAGAATCACCCCGGATGCCTGGAAATGTCCAAGTTCTCGCGCGATAAACACGTCTGGAAAAATATAAGTGTGATGCGGTTTGAATGTCTATGATGGAAGCTACAGCTACCTGTAGGTAAGTCGGTCATCAATCAACCATGCCGAGGTACCTTAACTCGAGTCACTCTCTGGAAAGGATACAGTTCCATGAGCAGGAAGTGCGCTGGATCAAATACGTACAGTAATGTATGCTGATATGGACGTTGAACAGGATGTCTCGTTGCATCGAGTCGCTTGTTAACAATGAATATATTAGGAATTAAATCGAAGGTGACTTAGGTGACCATAATCTTTGACGAAGCATGATGATAAGATGTTGTACGATTGAAGAATGTGTGCAACTTGCCATTTCGTTGGGTGACTGAAGGAATTGCTTCAAGAGTTTGTTTACTTACCGAACTACAAATGCGTGAAATCTTTGAAGTACATATATTCTTGGTTGAAAATGCAGATTGAATGTTGGATCTCGAAACCTAACTGCTTTTTTCATAAATCGGTGAAAATACTCGAAATTACTGGAAAACAAACAGAATTGCAGCAATTGCAGCACTGTACTGTGGCGTAGCCAGAAGCGTCCAAACGGGGAAGGGGGTCTGAACCAGTGGCGTCAGAAGTTTTTTTTTGGTTGACTGAAAAATGAGTACAGAGACTTGAAAACCAAGAAATTTTTGGGGGAAAGGAAGAGAAAGGGGTTAAAATGAGCCTTTTTTTCGCACTTCAGTCTTATACCGTAGTTCATATTAGCGATTTAGCTTCGAAAAAATAGGCTTTTCAATGTTTAAAAAGACATTTTTTACAAAAATTCTTGACCTCAAGGAGATCCAGACCCACAACCTCCCCCCCCCCCCCTCCTGGCACTGCAATACCTAGATCAGCGAAAAAATTCACTGAAAGCGAGCAATGAAAACAGATTATTGGATAATCAATCAAAATTCACTGTAAAGGCAGTAAAATCTTTAAAATTAGCTGAAAAATCAGCAAAATGAAAATCAAAGAAGTTCGTCGATTTTTATTGTGCTGCAATTCCAACTATTTATGAGTAACGTTTTCCTGTAGTATGCATTATAAGATTTTTTGGATCGCCCCAAATGAAGAAATTGACGTATTCACCATTTCCCCACTCCCCGGCTATCCTCATCCTTCCAACTGGGACAAAACTATAATGCACTTCGATCTACAATTACTGATGGTCAATGGAAATTCCCTGCAAAGGAAGTAAAATCTCTGAAACTAACTGGAATATCAGTGAAATGAAAAATCAGCGAAAAGAAAATCAAAAAATTTTGCTGATTTTCACTGTGCTGCTTTTTTGACTATTCATCAGTGATTTTCCCTGCAGTATGTGTTATAAAATTTTTTAGAGATGCCCAAATAAGGAAATTGACGTATGTACTATTTCCTCCCTCCTCGGCTACCCTCGTCTTTCCTAAAGAGACAAAAATATAAGTCAAAATCTGAAGATTGACTGATTGAAAGAGACGTAATCATGCCACTGATTGGCAGTGAAATTTCCCTGATTCCAGAGTTGATCAGTGAAATTTGACTGAATCAATGAAAAATTTCCTATTCAATTAGTAAATTTTTATTTTTGAATCCGTAATTTTTGCTCAGTTACTGAAATGAAGCAGTGAAAATTTTAATTTACTGGTTGAATCAGTAATTTTTACGATTGAATCAGTGATTAACTACTGCTTTTATCAGTGAAATTTTATTTTTATGGATTTCAAAATGAAAATTCACCAATTGAATCAGTAAATTTTTCACTGATTTTTATAGTGACATGATTCTGTCGATTTCATCAGTCAATTTTGACTGATTCAGATTAAGGGAGTCGGCAATTCGATCAGGAAATCTTCAATCACACGTAGGCACTAAAAAATGACGAGGAAAAAAATCGGGAACGAAACTTGGACAAAAACCTCGGGATGAGAATGAAAATTTTGTTAACTAATATATTTTTTTAATGAAAATTTTCCGACCAATTGTATTGAAAACAAAAACAAAAATTCTTGCTTTTTTGAACACTTTTTTGACTTCTAAAAAAAAACAAATTCTCTAATAAATTGATCACTTCCATTCTAAAAGAATCGAACAATTTTTGAAGATTCCATTCGAGATCGCCTTCAAGTCCCCTTATAAAAAAGGACAAATTTTATCCATTTCAAAGTATTCAATCATCTGGCATGGAAATGCAATATCTTGAGAATTAAATAATTGTGTATAAATTCATCGAGCCCGAGCCAAGTAAAGTCGAAAATTTTTGAAGAAAAAGCATTCAGAAGCTGAAATTTCTCCATTAAAATTCGTTCTTTTTTCGTATTATCTACTCGTACCTTTCCCCCTCCCACCCAAAAAAACAAATTTTCTTAAAATGAGCTCTCCTCCTTCAAAAATATCGAAGTATTTGAAAATTTCATTTAAAATTGTCGCCAAGTTTCTTGATAAATGAGAAAGCCGTTTTATTATTATTTGAAAATATTCAATTACCTATGTGAGCTAGAAGAGAAGGTTCATACCAATATTTTGAGAATTAATCGTGGAAGGTTACTGAGTCCGAGTGAAGTGAGGGCGAAATTGTTCAGAAGAAAGACATTCGATAGTAGAAATTTCTTCATTTACCTGTTTAGTAAATAGGTACTTTAGTATTGAAATGGAGGAGTTTTTTAAAAAAAATTCTCGCGGAACTGTCCAATTTTTTTAAAACTGTCCGACAGAGTTTTGGAGTTACCTAAACAAAGCATAACAAACCCTTGTTTCACTGATTATAAATGGAAGAAAATTAGTACAATTTGTGATACAGGAGGTCCATTTCGAGAAAAACCTGGAAAAGTCGAGGAAATATTGCGAAATTTTGTAATTTTCCTTCGAATCTTTTAATAATTCAAAAAAAAAACCAATACATCATCTAGAAAAGTGTTTCTTTGCCTATTTTATTAAATATGGTACCGAGGTATCAATTTTTTAATCTAAAAATTCTGTACAAAATAGTGATAGGTAAAAAAAAATCGTGGGACATCATGCATTTCAAATCATTCTCAACAATCATCAGAAACAAACGTATTTTGTTATTGGTTTTGGTTTTCAGAAGGTGGTGGTTAAACGATTTTGGTTTTGTTTTGGTTTTTCTAAACGTGATGGTTTCGATTTTGATTTTCCAAACGTGTTGGCTTGGTTTTGGTTTTGGTTTTGATTTTTTCTGTGTATATAAAATAGCTAGGTATGGAAATTTCCGAAATGGCGTAAAATTAAAATCCAAGAAATTAGAACCCTTTTATTAGGTTATCATCGCTTCAATATTGAAAAAATAAAGAAATAGAATGAATTTTTTTTTGAGATTTATTCAAGTTTTTTTTAACAGTTCCAGTACTTTAAAGTTGAACCAAATAACAGATAAAATAGTGTAAAAATATCCAAGAAGGCCAAAACCAAAACTACAAGTAATTTCGATTTGATTACCTGTGGTTTTGATTTCGGTTTTGGTTGTTCAAATATTTTGGTTTTGGTTTTTTGAATTTTTTCGGTTTTGGTTTTGCTTCTGATAACTAATTTTGAGGTTTATTTTCTGTAAATTTTCTCAATTTTTTTTTAAATGTAGGAAAAAAATTGTGCAAAATCTTGAGTAAAAGCTATAATTGCTGGAAACCAAGAAATACATACACGACTTGGAAAAAATGTGAAAATTACTTGCTGAAGCCGCCAGCTAGGTATTCAATTCTATATTGCTCCTAAATATGAATTCAAACTTGTGTTATTTATCGTTTTTTCAGAACTTGTTGGGCAAAAGCTAAGCTTTGTTGGGTTGACGACCTAACAAATTTTTGAAAAATAATCGGTAACATCCCAAAAAATTGAAATTTCCTGGAAAAAATTTATCAAAATACGTCGCTGAAATTTTGCAAAATTTTTTTGCATTGTCTTTTGTAACAAATTTTTTAAAATTTTAAACGTGAAAGCTAATTTTTTAAAATTTCAGTTCTCTTGAATTCAATAAAAATTCGAGAAGTGCTATTTTTGATGTTTCAAAAACAGCATGCAAAAAATCTTCATTTTTATATTCATATACCTATACTTAGAAGAAAATTAAACCCTATGAAGACAGATAATTGAAATTATTTCGAAAAAAAATTCGACAGCGTGTTGAAAAACATCGATACAAAGCATAATTCCACCTCTTATAGGTTCGAGAAGGCGGTGGCCATTTTGAAGTGGTCAAAGTATAACCGCAACTGCGAGTAATTACAATCATTAATGGCTCGTCTTGTGACATGAAAATTTTCATTAAGACGATAACACGAGTACGCTGCCGAGAGTTAATAACTATTTACGGAAATGTAAACAGAAAACAGCAGCGAGTTTAATTTATCATATCATTAAACAGTCTGTTTAACATGGACTTGGAGACACGGTTGTCATTTACGAAATCTCGACTTGTAATCGAGTAAAAAAAAGCGAAAGAGTAATTAAAAATAATTATCAGCTGGGTTCTCGATAAATACGTTTAATACTTACACGTAAATTGCGATACCGATACCTACATTGTAAATATACTTGATGTACCTATGTAGCTTGTCTATCGCTGACATGGTCCAGTACAGCTACCTCGTATTGTGTGGTTGGATATGTGTACACCTACGCGTGTGCGTGCGGTCTGTCCAGAGACGTCATCGATCTACCTTTTTTCCAAGACTTCAATTCAATAACTACTTAGATGTTTTTGCGGCGTCTTCTCGAACCATATTTTTCCGCCAGCAGCGCAGCAAACAGCAATCAGAACTTCCGAAATGAGATCGTCATTAATTAGGTACCTACCGATAGCCGCAAGTACCTACCCGACTGAAATCTTCTTTATACCTATGGAAAATAATTGAAATAAAGTCCTGTCTATAAGAAACCATCGACTGGAACAGACAAACTTCCGGAAGGGTTTCTTGCTGGTTGTTGGGCCATCTGCAAATGGACGTACCAGATGGCGGAAAATTCTTAACTTTGGGTGGAAGTAATTTGAATTAGCTGTTTAAAATTCTACGCCAAAGTTACAGGATGTCGAGTACGTGTGCGTATACAGAAAAAACGGACAGCTAATTAATGGATGGGTGGTGGTGCTGGAAAAATGGGTAAAAATGTAATGTTTCGTTGTACGAGGGGATCGTCGTGTAGTGTTATACTTTGTTCGCCAAAACAATAAAAAAAATTGGCGCTTTTTTAGATCGATTTTTATTCTTATTGTAAATTGTGAAAAAGGGTTTAGAATGGTGATTCTGTTCGAAAAGAATGAGAATTGCCTGAATTAATTTCTGGAAAACTCAAAATATCCATTTGGTTATTTCTTGAATTACAATTTTTAATAATTCCTGATGCAGATGGCTTTTATTTTTTTTCTGACTTCAAATACAATTTTTTGAGCATAAAATGTAAAATTTTAAAATTTTCTCATCCAATGCGGTCTAACACTTTCAATTATTTTTTTTCGGAAATTACTTACATGCTCTTTCTACCTCAAAAAAATGGTCATCTAAAATACGGCGTTTTTTCAACTTTTTTCGAATTTTGGTAGGTCTTTGTCGGAAATTATTATAAAATGACTTCAAAAACGTATTGTTGAAATCTGTATTTTTTAATTTTTTAGTAGACATTTCCCCGGGCCGCAAAAAACTTGGAATTTTCAATTTTTGAAAGTCTTAAAATTTTTGCATTGTTGTTTGTTATTATTGGAAAGAGAAAAATTTCGATTTTTTTGAGATATTTTTGAGGAGGTAGCCAGATTTTTTTACGGTCAAAAAAAATGTTTTTAAATACATAGGCATATTGATCGATTTTGAATGAGTGGATTTTCCTTTATTTCTTCGATAAGGTTACAAATGTTGGAAACTCTCCAAGAAATTCGAGAAATATTGAAACATTTTTTATTCTTCAATTGTAATCACGCGACCAATTGCCATCGGAAAAAAAGAAAAAGAAAAAAATGCTGAAAGCTGATGTTTTTAGGGGAAGAAGGAAGGGAGAGATGTACAGAAACCAAAAAAATTTCAAAATTTTACCACATTCCTTGAGATTATTTTACAAACATTTTCAATGCAGGCCAATCAAAGATTAAAAATTGTTGAAAACGATTTTTCCTTTTCTGAAGTGTGTCCACTGTTCTACCTGGTCAAAAAAGTCGAGAACAAATCAGTATTTTTAAATCGAAAAATGATTTTAAAAAAGTCGAGAACAAATCAATGTTTTCAGAATCAGTCAAAAAATGATGAAAAAAGTAGATAAACTATTGGAACGAAAAATATCTAAAAAATCGAAATCTAATTAAAACCTTGGTCAGAGAATGGAAAAAATCTGAAGTAGGTATAATAATTTTTCAATAATTTGAAATAGGAGAAAAAATGAAAAAATATT
Organism: Pseudococcus jackbeardsleyi; assembly: GCA_038380155.1. Lineage (NCBI taxonomy): Eukaryota > Metazoa > Arthropoda > Insecta > Hemiptera > Pseudococcidae > Pseudococcus > Pseudococcus jackbeardsleyi. Next base: position 58,151,147 of record CM076240.1, on the reverse strand, counting down.
CGCCTTCTTTATGTTTGAGCTCAATAATATTGTTTGTTCAATTACTTCAAAAAAATGTACAAAATGTGATTCATTTGTCAGTAAGCTCATTTAAGATTTGAATTCCAGAACACATAGAAAAAATTATGTTTGGTTCTGAAAATTAAGTACTATTTTCTTTTGGCTCACTCAGAAATATGGAACTGATGTCATGAAAAATAGGTAGGTACCTGTACTAACTTTAAACGTGCGCCCAATTAAAAAAATGAGTTGAAATTTCGTCCTTTTTTTTGCAACTAGGTATAGTCACTTAGTCAGTAAATCGCTATATGTACCTATTCTAAAAATTCTGGAATGTTTCTTGCTAGAAAATTTTCCAAAGATGCCCTCTTTCCTTTTAAAAAGTTGAAATATTCCTCCTTTTCCTCCTCCTCCTCAGAAAAAATCATTGTCGATGATTATGATTCGTCCTGTTGAAATGTTAAATTCGTGTGGGTAATTATAAAAATAATTCAACTTTTTTTTCTAAAAACTTTCAAGAAGCTAAAAAACTTCAAAATTGAATTGAAAAATTCATTTTAGAAATTGTGCTATGGCACGACTCAAGTTTTTTGAGGCTATTGCTCTATATTATTTTTATTTATAAAATTCTAGGGCTCTTGTGATGAATGAAACGAACTAAAGGAAAAAAATTCAATTCCAAAATTGTTCAGTTGAAAAAAAAAGTAGAATCGAACATTTTTCGAAAAAATTTGAAATGATGTTATTTTTAGGTAAACAAAAATTTTCTACCATTTGAAGAGATTCGATATATGAACGAATTTCTATCACCTATACATAGATGTGTAATTTTGACATTCACTGGTTCAGCATTCATTTTTCACAAGATTTTTTCGGTGCCTACGTATTAAATGAAATTTTCAAGTTCACAGTACAAAATTTTACCATTTTAAAATTTATTACACAAAATTAAAGTAAGTACAATCGACTTTAATTCATTTTGAACGGAAACCACATTAAAATAAAATAGTCGAATCGAGGCAAAAATAACAATCCTAGTCCAATCACTACCAAACCAATCAAAATTCATTTTTTCCTCGGTCATACATAAATTACTCTAGGTTTTCATTTATAAAATGATACCTACAGACTCAACAATGGCAACGCGGACGTAAATTTACTACTTATACTTATAATAAGATTTTCAAAATGGTGGAAAATACATCATCGTCGCCGAGATTCATACCAGAAACGCCTCCTTCATTAAGCGTATTTCCTTGATTTTTTTTTTGTTAACACGTAAAACGAAGAAAAAAACACTTGGATGGGAAAAAACAAAACGAATGAGAAATTGGTTAATTCAATTCGTCGAATCGTTTAGCAGAGATCAACGCCATTTTTTCCGGAAAGGTGGGTGTTGATTTGGAGTGATTTATTTTCAACGAAATACTTATTAAATTGTGAGATGGGAGGGGAGCAGAAGATACGTCAGATTATGAAACTTTTATTTTTGAGAGTACTTGATAATCTTTTTTACTTTTTAAAGAAAAAATATATTATAAAAAAGTTATCAAGTATAATTTTGAAATGAAAATTGTAAATTATTTGTAAATCTTGATTGAATCGCATTCACCAAAAATTATTTACAAAACAAAAAAATAACAATTGAAAAAACGAATAAATAATCATGAATTGCAATTTTTTGTCAATTATGTATTCGCGTAAAATTCTAAATTTTATCAAAACATTTCAAAGAAAAAAAAATATGAACAAATAATACATCATTGAGAATAAAATGATTTTCCAACAATTTATTTCTTTAATAATATTTTGAAAATTATTAAAAAGGCAAATTAAATAATTGACTGAGCAAATGAAAAAAAAAAAACCATCGATTTCGAATAATTTATTTTTGAACCCCCTCCAAGTAAAATACAACATAGAGTCGTAACAATAACGGTTTAATTGACCAATGGGATTTGCTATAGACTTAAAAAATTTCACTATTTAAAGGAACCAAAAAAATCATTACAATAAAAATTTACCAACTAATTCTTAAAAATTAGGTAAAAAATAATGGCGAATAATTTTAAACAAAAAATGAAAGTTTTTTCTCGAAAAAATAAAAAAAATGCGATAGTCGAATTTCCATCTTGAAATAAAAATTAAAACATGGGAACCGGTTCTTTTATACCTTCATTTCTCTTGTTACGCATCGAATGTATGAATACGTATGTTTGGTTGCCTATTCATCTTTATTTACGGCGCTACGAATGATAACCTTTGGAAATATTAATTTTTCCCCACAAAATAAAATTATTTGTTAAAAATATTACATTACTTTGAAAGTTAAAATACTCGCAAAATAAATAAATAAATAAATAAATAAATAAATCGACGAAAATACATTTTACGAATAAATGCACAAAATGAAAGGGAAGAGAAAGAATACAAAAAATTGATTAAATTAAGTACACTAAACTTTGGAAATAATTTACAAAAATATAACTTACAATTAGCTGTTTTTTTTTTAAAAAAAAGTGAATTACTTATTTTTTTTTTTTAAAAAAAAAGAGGTACCTAAAAATAAATAAATAAATTACTACCTACGCAATAAGTAAATTATTCCTCAATAAATTGGTTGAGGCACCACGTTGACTTCTTTCAATCAAGTACATATTGTAATAAGGGCTTGATTTTGTAGTATGGAAAAGATGGCAGTTTTTCACTATCTGCGAATTATTAAAAAAAGATTGAGTATCAAATAAGTAAATTTGACCCCGCCGGAAAGAAGGGACTTTCTGTAAAAAAAAAAGTGTAAGTATGTCTTTATTTTCAAGTGTTTGATTCAGATTTGGTGTCATTTAAACCAAAAACGAGAAAAATGAGACATCAATTTTTTTACACAGGCCCCTTCTTTCCGACAGGGTCACAAATGGCTTGGATAGGGTGTCTAACTGTCTACTAGTAAGAAAAAACAGAAAAAAACAAAATAACAAGAGGTCTGCTCTGGTGGCAAAAAAACAAAAATAGCAAAATTTTTTACAATTTTCCAAAAGAACCAAGAATTTAAAAAAAAATTATCTTGAAATTTTTAATCGAAAGATTCCCTTTGTTCAACTTGAATTTTTCATGAAAAATTTTTCCTTTGAATTGTTCTATAAATTTTGAGCTTACCTAAAACTTTTTCGGATTATTACTGCGGATAGTAAAATATTCAATTCATTCTCAGCTGTTCAAAATTTGTGTGTATTTTCCACTATTTTTACTTCGATTTTCAAACATTTTTGCTCTGGTTATGTTCAGACTAAATCATTTTTTCTTCTAATATGTAGTTGGAATTTTGATGAATTTATATAGGCAAATATATCATGAAATTCATCCAAAATGTCAATAAGTATTTTGTGTTTAAAAGTTCTATTTTTTGAAAAAAAATTTTGGTATTTAAAATTTTTGTTGTAGATTTTCAGGGGCCAAATTTATAGAAAAATTGAAGTACAACCTTTTAAAAAGGAGGAGAGGAAGGAGTGGAGGAGAAGACAATTATTGGAAGACAATTTAAATTTATCAATTTAAAAAAAAAAAAATAGAAAAAGATAAGAAGAAATGTTTTTCCAAATCATCAGAATGAAATTGCTAAGAAAAGTGCTTGAAATTTTTTTCAAATGGAGTGTACATGGAGAAAATTGTAAGCAAAAAAATTGTAAAAAAAAAAAAAAACAAAAAAAAATAGAAAAAGGCTAGAATTCTTATTTTTAGATCAAGTAGACACCCTGTAGGTATGATTAATTAGACTATTATGACTATGCAAGTATAATTTTTTTTTACCTTTTGATGAAACCATTCGATCATGTTTTAAAAATTTAGCTTTCCTCTTATTAAGCTCTCCGAGTAAAATATCTGATTTACTAACGCAAACCATGCCATAAACTTTGATTCCAGGAACACTAGCATATGTAGGCTGATCGTGAGTAGTTGGACCCTCTATAAGAAGAAGAAAAAATACAATGTCAATGAGATAACAAATATTCTCAGCGTGTATCTATGTATCTAGGTAAGTGTAAATCTGATCTAAACTGTAGATGCATATTGTAAAAATAGAAAATTTTATGTCTCGCAATCGATAGATACCTAAGTGTTGAAAGAATAAAATTGCCTCATCATTGCTGATTTGGCTTTCACAGTTTTACGAGGTGCTGTCTATTGGCACATTTCTCTCTATAGTTCAAAATGATTTGAATATATTTATTTGAAGTTTAACGTATTAGGATGTACTCGCCTAGTATGCTTGTTTCTGGGCAATGGCAAATTACTAAATAGTGTGATTTTCCTGTTCGTACGTTTTGTAAGGCCAATAATGACCAGTCTCTGGGTAATCTGCATATTCTCATGTCTTTTACAGGTTCGCACGTTTTTACTAAAGTTAGCACCTGGAAATACAAATGTATAATTATTAAATTTTAATACATTACAATGAATTACTCGAAATGGAACATTTTTTAAAGCAGTGAATTGGAAAAAAAATTCAAAATTGGCATAATTATTTTTTTCAATTTTTAATCAAAAATTCTTCAAAGGTAATTTTACATGGGTAGATGTATTTTTGATGAAGATTTTTTTTCCAAAAAATGCCAATTTCTCAATGTATTTTTACTATATTCGTTTGATGAAATTTGCTATGATAAAATTACATCAAAAAATGTTAATTCAAACACCTTTGAGGTGTGCCATATGGCAATTTCACGAAAATTGATGTTCTGGCCCCGTATAACCTTCTGGCACCAAGCCAAAAAGTAAATTTTAAATTGTGGTATCTGAACGTTTAACAAATAGGTAGGCTAGATAGGTACATAAATTCGGATTACAACGATAAAAATTACTGCCTACAATATTTTGGAATATTCATAGATTTCCATGTCGAAAAAAATTCAACAAATTTATGAAATGAGAACACTTGCAAATCGAGACCACCTATGAAAAACTTGCAAGTTTTTTTTTAATACCTAAAGAAAGAGGATTATTTTTTACATTCTTTTAAAAACCTGAAATTCAGCTTTAATAATATCCAAATAAATCTGCACCCACTCGATTTCATTGTATTTCTGTCAGGTGTCCAATTCTTCTACCAGGAGGGGAGGAGTAATGACAAAAGAAAGAAAGAGGAAAATTTATGTATTATCCATAATTGATAAGTTAGGCACAAAAAAATCGAAAAGTTGAAGTTTTTGAAACGTATTTTTCTACAATGAACACCTTTTGTTTTTAAAGGCACCAAAGAAATAATTCATTGATGCGATTTACCATACAATGCGGCCAACGTGTTCAAAATCAAATTCTTGTTATTTTGAAGTGTTTTTGAAGCGCCCGCCCATCTCTTAAATTTGTTAAAAATTGAAAATCCAATTTTTTAAAAATTTTTTCCTGCCATTTTCCCTTTTAAAAAATGATACATAAATAAGAATTGAAGTACATACTGATTAGAAAATTTTTGTTCAATTCATCAATTTTTTTCAAGATCGAATTATCAAGTGCGGAGGAAGGAGAGGAAAAGAATAATTATTAACCTTTTTCCATCGAAACAAAATCAAATTCAAGCCCGAAAACTTGCAAATTTTTTCTAAATTTTAATAAATTTGATTTTGCATTCTCAGTTGAAAAAAGCCAAGATATAGATTTTATCTGAGCAGAGGCAGACTGAGCTGAAGTGAGAAGGGGCTGCTTGCTCTAATTGGTATTATTTGCAATCCAAGTAGAAAATTCGAATACCAATAAACTCCATTTGAACAGGAAAATTGGCATTATTACCTTTTCAATTAAGTATACCAAATTAGGTTCTGTATTTCTTGACATGGACAGAAAATTGTTTACTTAATTGTTTTGAATTTGCGAACAGCTCACCTCACAAATACCAATTTGTTCTCTCATAGTAGATAAGAAGAATAATTTTGATAGAATTTTTCACAATTTAATTTTTTTGCTGAAAATTTGTTTTACTTACACTTTTTGATAAGTTTTTACACTCGAAGTGGATTTTTTGGTTAAAGGGGGCCCGGGCCGGAGGGGTCCTACAAAAATAATGAATAGAACATAAATTATGCCTAGATGGTAAAATTTAATTTCTATGGAGTCCAGTTAGTTTTTTTCTTATAAAACGTAATTTTCGAGATATTTCAGCCGAAAGTTGAATTTCCATCTTATTGTTAGAGTCATCTCGAAAACTCGGATTTACATTTTACAGGGAAAAAAAAAGTAATTATACTTCACATAGAAGGAATTTCACGTTCCATAATTTATTTTCTGTTCACTTTTCTTATAAGACTTTTAAGATCGATTTAAGGGTGAGAAAAAATTCTTAGAAAAATTCTTGGATGAAAAACTAACTTGATCATGATCAACTTGATGGAGAAAAGCAGGCAAAATCATAGTTTTTTTTTTAAACTTAGCACTAAAAGTTAGATCAGCATGACTTATCAGAATTGATTTCTCTCTCATTTTGAATCTGTGAAAAGTCACTGAAGAACAATCAGAATCGCAGCTCAGAAAAACCAGCAAAATTCACTAATTTTTAACCAATTTTTGCTGATTTTCAAAGATTTTCTCTGATTTTCTGCTAATTTCAGAAATTTTACTGACTTGTCAGTAAATTTTCACAGGTTTTTCAGTGAATTTTCACCGATTTTCCAGTAAATTTTCGCTGATTTTTCAATGGATTTTCACTGATTTTCCAGTAAATTTTCGCTGATTTTCCAATGAATTTTCACTGATTTTCCAGTGAATTTTCTTTGATTTTTCTCCTTTGCTGCTAGCTGATATCTTGACTGTTTCTCATTGATTTTCGATAATTTTCACTGATTTATAAATGAGAGACAGAGAGTACATGAGATAAAATGATTACGTAAATTCCCTCGCTATCATACCTAATATACCTAGGCTAGTACAGATGAGAAATATGTTGAAAATGTGATTCCTTATTTGAAAAATAAATTTTTTGGGAACATCAAGCCTCCAAAAAAAGGAATAGTATAACAAGAATTGTAGAGTGTGAAATTGTCTTTTTATGAACCCAAATCGTTTTTTTCAGAAAAGCAAGAAGGCTCATTTTTCTGAAAGAAAAAGAACTCTATAGTTAAACTTGAATCAGTCAAAATCCATCAAAATCTGAAGATTGACTGATTGAAAGAGACTGAATCATGTCACGGATTGGCAAATTTCCTTGATTCCACAGTTCATCAGTGAAATTTGACTGCCATTCAGTGAAAAATTACCGATTCAATAAGTAAATTTTTATTTTTGAATCCGTAATTTTTTGCTCATCTAATCAGTAAAAATTTTAATTAACTGGTTGAATCAGTAATTACAATTGAATCAGTGATTAACCACTGATGGAATCGGTGAAATTTTATTGTTACGGATTCAAAAATGAAAATTCACTGATTGAATCAGTAAATTTTCCACTGATTTGTACAGTGACATAATTCTGTCGAATTCATCAGTCAATTTTGACATTTTTGACTGATTCCAATTAAGAGAGAATATAATACATAGATTTTGAACTTTCAGCTGAAATACGCTAAAATTTTGCCTCCCAGGAAGATGATCATTCGACATTTCGACTACTCTCTAAATCTGAATCAGTCAGAAAACTGAAAATTGACCGATTAAACAGCGAAAAGTGTGCGGCAACTGTCAATCAGTGAAATTTATCTAACTTTTTCAAATTTAGAGAGTACAATGTATAAAGAAAGAAAATTTCATATTCTCCAATTTACATTCTGTTAATTTTTTTTTTTTTGGGGGGGGGGGCTTTTTTGTACTCGAAAAATTGACTTGAAGTTTCAAAAGTCATCAGAAAAAGTAAGAGAAATTTTCTATATTATGAGGAGTTTTAATTAGGTATGAAAATTTTCGACTGCGATGAAGAATATCTCATATCTGGAATGGATCAGATTCACTTGTCAGTGTTGATCAGGCGAAAAAAAAAACTTTAAAAAATGCGGTCTCGCGCAACTAAAGCAAAAAATCACGTCGATCTATAAAAATAATTTACTTTTCCTCTGGAATCGACGGATAATTCAGTGGTATGCAAATCATCGGAATTCAAACTAGCCGAGCACGGCTCTCGATATCTGGACGGGCAAGCGCACAAAGGCTGCGTATAATTCAGTCTAACGTAAACCGCACTGCAGACCTATAAAAGGTAAAAAGAAAAAGTATATCGCAGATGAAAATGTAAGATGTATGCAAGTAGATGTACGATGTACGATGTACGATGTACTCGTCTCAGTGCATCGCGGCGGAATCGTGTTTCGAAATGGTATTCGTATTCGTATTCGCATTCGCGCATGTATCTGCTACGTGGAGTGCTGTGCGCTGCACGTAATTAGATCATTACTTAGGTGTATCGAGTAAAAGCCTAAAAGGGTTTTTTACTTTACCTGTTGAACTGCGCATTCTGGAAGCAGATACATGTGTTGATTGTGCGGATAATAATGGTATTTTGTTGGTTTAGCGATCGCGCCCACGCTGTGCGTTAACGACGGTTCCGTTATCGGCGATGATGGTGTCGAAGATAACGAAGATAACGGCGCTCTTAAAATAACATTCTAAACAAAAGTAGCATATACAAGAAAGGCGTGATTAATAAAATTAAGTCAACTACATTTACACTGGCGCATATAAATACGCGCGTAGGTACACGTGATGGAAAAAAGATCACCGAAGCGGAGTCGCAGTCGCAGTCGCGATCCGGAGAAAGAGAAGCGGTGCGGTGGTGAAATTTTAATCATTATCGAGTATTCGAGTCTCGATAACCTCGCATACTGCGTACTGCGTACAAGTGTATCGTGTATATGTAGAGAAATGTACAAGTACAGTACGGTACCGCGCTCGACGTACGATCAACAATATTCACACGTGATCGCGTGAGATGTGAATGAGAGACGATCGGCTGCGGATAATTTAAATACCCATTTAAAAGGTAATTTAACGCCGTACCAGCTGCTGTTATGCAGCGATGAACACCCTTGATGCGTGTAAAAAGGGTTAATTTCAGTTCAACACCTTATCTGCGGGGTTATTATTTCACCGATGTGGCTAATAATCGAGACCGAGTCGATTGGATTTGATTTTATGGATATTTTATGCTCGTATTTTAACCTTGATTTATGGAGAATTACGGCGGAAAATTTTCAGAGATGGTTGTCTGATTCAGCGGTGTGATAGAGAATTGAAAATATCACGTTGGTTGGGGGAATCTTGATGAAAACTTTCACGTGTGGTGTTGGAAGAGGAGTGGAGAAGGGGTGCTGCGTAACTTTCTCGCGGAGTGAAGTAAAATTCACTTTTCGTGCCAAAGCCAAAACTGCGGTTTTTTTTACGAATTTTGAAACTGATTTGTGCCCTTCTTTAGAACTGTTTTGAAAAATAACCGCGATTCGGGAGGAGGGATTTTTTACCCATTGATTTTATATCCCCCTCCCCCCTTCTCCTTTCTAAAAAAATTATTTTTCTAAATTGTAACCGAATCATTGTTTTAAATCGAAAACTTTCCAAAATAATGCATTTTTTTGGAAAGTTCGGAGAAAGGGAAAAAATTGGCTTTCGAGTAAAAAAATCAGGTCCGGTGGAATGAAAGTCTATATTTTTCTGAAACGTGATTCGAAAATTTTTACAACTGTTTTGGTTGAAAAGTTGTAAATACCTAATTGGCGAAGAAATACTCTTACCCTACTCTAACTGAAAGAATTTTAAGGGCTGTTCGGCTGTTGTTGGGTAAGATTGTAGGAAAGAGAAGATGTGTGCCAATAGAAAAATTAAGTAATTTGGGTACCTATTATTTTTTTTAATAGTTTCTAAAGTTTTCATAAATAATTTTATGAAATATTACATCAAGGTATTATGAATAAACGATATCATTTTATGGTCAAAAAACTGAAAATTTTGAAATTTTTTTAGGTTTTTTTCATATTGGGCGTGTATAAGTGTCAAGATTTTTATGCCCAGTGTCAGAAAGGGTTGCCGGAGGGGGGAGGGGTTGGATTTGGTGTTGGAGTTCGAATATTTTGATTAGGTGTAAAAAATTTTCAGTTTTATGTTGGAATGGTTCTGGTGTTTTCAAGAATATTGAGGCTTTTTGTCTTTCTTGTTTTTGGTTTGGGCAGAGAAATAAAAGGCGTTGGGTTCTTTACATTTAGTACTTACCTAATTGAGTCATAAAAAATGAAATTTCATATACTTGAATTGTTGGGAATTTATTTTTAGATTTCCGGGACATCTGTCCAGTCATATTTTTCTTTATAAATTTTCATAACATTAATCATGGGTTACTTCCTCTCAGACCGTACTAAATGATCGGTTCTTGAAAATTTTGCAAAAATGAACAAAAAGATGTTCACTAACGAATGCTAAAAAAGATCAATAACGTTATTAAAACTTGAACATCTCAAAAAAAATACTAAAAAGGTCATAGGTAGCAAGTAGAATAGCCAAATTTCTAAGTTGGAACTTCATTATTTAAAAGAATTCTTGTTTTGAGGTCTCAAAAGTAGTGGATATGGGCTGCAAATTTGGAATTTTTGGGTATGTCGGGGACAAGTACATATTTTTATCAGCTCCTTAGGTTATTTCGAAATCTTAAACCGAATCAGTAATTTTATAATCATAAATAGTGATATTTTATGTAATTTCTCCTTCCTCCTTTTCCATCAATAAACCCCTGGTGTGATGGAAAGGTTGAAGGTTCTTGTAAATAAACTTGCCGCACCATGTGGATTGTGGTCCCAAAAAAAAAAAGGGAGGGGGTCGGAATTAGGAACAAAAATTTTGAAAATTCGATTTCTGACTCCTTTCGGGAAAAAATCATAAAAAATAAATGAAAAATTATTTTTGGGCCCTAACTTTTTGAATACTTGTAATAGACTCTTCGAGATATCTTTTAAACCCATTTCGAAAATTTTTAAACCAAACGGTTCGAAGGTGCAATTTTTCTAGTGGGTGTCGGAGATCGAACACATTACCCTTATTAAGTACATAATTATGTATTTTAAAAATTTTTCAACGTTTGAAAACAAAAAACTTTCAAAAAAATGTGTATTCTATTTTTTTGAGAAAATTTTATGTTTTAAAAAAATTCTTCCCCATCCCTACACATTTTACCTCACACCAAATTTTGGTCTTGGAGTAGTGGTTGGAAATTTGAAAAAATGAAGAAAATTATTTTCTTAAAATTTTCGATTTTGTGTGCCAGGGGGTGGAATTACAGTAGGAAATAATCATAAATACAGTTTTCAAATTTTGCCTATGATTTTGAAATTTTTAAATTTTTTCGTCTTCCCTGGATTTGTTCTTGAAAATTTCTAATATGCTCGTTAATAATGTAGGTAATCATAAGAAGTGGAGGACTGTCAAACTTGATAGAATAACTACTCATGTATCTTTTTGAACTCTTATTTGTAATTGTGTAGCGAAGCCTTTAGCCTGAGATGGTTAGAAAAAAATTTTCGCAAAAAATGTAGAAAAACCGAAAATTTTCAAGTGCATGCTAATTCCTTCAATTTAAGAATTACTTTCTAATAGAACACACAACATCCTTCTGTTTTGGGCTATTCAAATTAAAATTCATTGTGATCCAAAAAATTACGTTTCAGACATTTTTTAACCCTCAACCCTATGAATTGGTTGTATGGATGACTGACAAAAACCAGAAAATATTTTTTCTGATCTGGATTGTATATTTTTATAGTTTTGGGTGTATTTTATTACAATACATCAGAAATAGTGAAAAAAATATGCAAATAAAAAAATTCTTCAAACTAATATTTTCAGTGGTGATTGGCGAACCTAGCAGGAGAATAATTACATCAAAAAAATATCTCTGAGCATGGATTATAGAAACCATTCTTCTTAGGTGTGAAAAATTGGGTTTCCTTGGTAAATGCCCAGAATCAGTATCACCTCAAAAATCAATTTTTGACTTCCAAGGGTAGTTTCTGTATCCAGACTGGTGTGCACTTTCTGCCTATCTTGAAAATTGAAGAAGCTATTCAACATGGCAATCTTTAAAAAATAATTAGCCCTTTCAATTTTGAAGATTAAAAATTAATTTTTCATAGAGTGCACCACTTGTGAAGACAGTTCGAACCATTTTTTTGCCAGAATTTTTTTCATCAACCTGGAAATGCAAAAAAGTTGATTGGTAAGTGATAGACCACAAACCATATAATCAAAATTTGAAGTCTTCCTGCGTCAGGCTCCCCTTCTTCCAATATTCTGGTGCTCGGGGTCACAAAAAGGTCATAATTAGTAAATTTCATCAAGTGATATTTTGATCTCGAAGAATGCTTCTATTTCGAATAAATCTTTTTTAAAAACGTTATGGATTTTGTTAAGAATCTCTTACAAAACTCGTTTACCTCATTTTTTGTAAAAAAAAATCTTACATGTTACCCGTCTTTGTAGATTTATCGAAATATGGATATGGGTAATGTTGGTTGCCGAGTTGTGAAATTGAAGGCTAAGAAATAGATCGTATCCTATTCCATGATAGTAAAAATTATTTTTCGACGAAAAAATATGGTCTTGATAAACAATTTATTCTCCCAGGCCTTTTTTTTCAATTTTTTCATGAGAAATGCATAAATCTTTTTCTGATACTTCTCTTTCTCCTGCAATTGCGAACTATTCGTACATCGTACGATGATACCTTCATGTACAAGGTACGTGCATTATTCTCGGATTAATTCGATTGAAAAATACGACTTACCTCTTCGGATTTAGGCCTATCTTTATGACTATGATAATGGGAATTGGCGGTGCCCATTCTATCGCGTGGTAAGGTGCTGCTTAGTGAATAGTACTCGTTGATTGTTGTCATCGGAGGTGTCGGTGCTGCTGTGGTCGCATTATAGTCGTCTAACGCGGTCGCCGAGATGTCTGAATCGGTCTCTTCATTTGATGTCATTAAGGTAGTTATATCTTGAATGTCAGCATTACACCAACACGTCAACGATAGTACTGAGTACACAATCACCAATTTACAAATCGTCATGCTCGTTTTCATCATGTGGCGTACAACGAAGCTGCGATCGCTTTCTCGTAACAGTGCTTCTCTCTCTCTTTCGCTGTTGTCTCTTTGGTCAGGAGGACATTGGCATCATCTGCGGAATTATTAAAACGACGTTATAAACGAGAATTTTTGCGCCTCCTCCGATCCACCCCGGCATATTATCTTTTCTACATTTTATACCATATAAATAATATACCTATTCGGCAATTAAGGCAAATTTCGGTATTTAGTTGTGCAGTTTTCTTACAATTTTTCCGCGTGTCGTGGCGGTCTTTCCGCACTAACGTGCTAGTTAAATTGCTCATTTGCATCCGAGACGGGTTTTAATTTTTATGACCGGATAATTTTCTACGTATCTAGGAAGTGATAAAAAGTAGCGAGTGGTCACGAAATTGAGTAATTCGCTCTTTTTCACCGGCCAAATCATCGCGAATAGTTTGATTTGATTTATGCTTAGCATATTTACCGAGTTCACGTTCGCGTAGGATGACGATCGTTCGATTCGGATTCGGATGTTTATTTATGAGATCGAATGTGTAATAATGTGGTTTTCAAGATACCTGGTATTGGTACTTGAAGCATAGGTAATTTAGAGAAGTGAAAAAAAAAACAAGTGGAAGAAGCGTAATCCATTCAGGAATATTTTAAACCGTGGAGTATTGATCCGTTAGGCTCAAGTCTAGACACCATTATTATTTCTGTAAATTATTTTATCCAGCTATTGAAATAAGCTGCTGTGTATCAAATGATCGTTGGAGAAGGTTTCATCAGTATAAATATTTTGTTGTATGTTTTCATTTTTTTCAACCGGTGTTTTGAATTGATCTATGGTTGAATAATTCAGAATATGTATGAAAGAATCGAAGAACGAAAAATTATAATGAAATATTTTTCAATTGATTGGATCAATTTGAGTCTTTATGTTTTTTTATGAATTCAGTCATGGCATGGACAGAAGAGTAAAGAATACGGTTAGACTTGTCTGATATCAATTTGACATATTTGTATAAAAAAATGAAAATTTTTGAAAAAAATCGCAAAAAAATTTTGAAAAAATTTAAAATTTATTAGGTACACGGAAAAAACAATGAATACAATTTACCCCAAAAATAATAAATTTTATCAAAAAAAAAAATAGATTTTGTCAAAAAAATTAATAAATCTTACCAAAATGATAAATTTTAATCAAAAAATAATAAAATGTATTCAAAAAAAATAATAACGTGTTTCAATTCACAAAATAGGTGAAATTTGTTCTAAAAAATAATATTTATTATCAGAAATAATAATAAAATTTGTCAAAAAAATTAATAAATTTTACCAAAAAGAATAAATTTTATTCAAAAAAATGATAAATTTTACCTATTTGAGAATTGGGACGCGTTATTATTTTTTTGGATAAATTTTATTATATTTTTTTTTCAGTGTAGGTATACCTTTATGTAAAAAAACTGTATGAGCCAAAAAGACAAAAAAATGATTTCAATAGCGTATCTATAGCAAAATGGAAGGAATGAATTGATGAAAATCAGCTGTATTTTTATTGGTGGCAGAAAACTCATTGTTCAGAAGGCAGAAGGAATCAAAGAGGCGTTAAAAAGAGGAGTCGAAATCGAAAATTTCAAAATAGATCAATTTTTCCAACTCACAATTGAGATACTCTCATTTTTTTTTTCATTCATCCAAAAAAGCAGAAATAGAAACCTTGAAATAGTGATTTGATGATTTTTATAAAAAGTAAAAAAATCGAAAATTTAAATTATTCAACGATGCAATCTGAAAACTTTGAACCAAACTCAAGTAAAATTGGTTGAATAAAAGTTTCAGTTTCAAGTTCAAGAAATAGAAAAATTCAGTTTTCAGTACAAGCAAATTTTAGTTTCCAAAATCATTTATTTTTTTTTTTAATCAAGACAAGAAAATTCTGACTCATTTAAGATCAGTTCAGTTCCACGAAATTTCGATAAAAAAAATCCCCATTTTTCCCTACTTTTAAAAATCAAAATTTCAGATTGGCAAATTCTACTTCGAAATTGCGTGGAACTGAACTGATCTTAAATGAGTCAGAATTTTTTTGTCTTGATTGAAAAAAAATTGATTTTGGAAACTAAAATTTGCTTGTACTGAAAACTGAATTTTTCTATTTTTTGAACTTGAAACTGAAACTTTTATTCAACCAATTTTATTATTTTTGCAAAAAAGTCATCACTTTTGAAAATTTTTCTGCTCGAACCTAATTTTTCCAAGAATAACTTCAATTTTGTTTTCGTGGAAAGCCATAAAATAATGTAAAATTTTTCTTTGTGAATTTATTTTTAAAGAGTTCTTGGTGGTTTTATGCATTTGATCTAGGTACCTCTCATTTTTGTTCCAGTTAATCGATCTCGATCAGATTGCGGTCTGCGGTATTTTATGAGATAAATACCTACAGTGGACCCATTTTATTTACTCAAACTTCAGCCTCGATGTCATCTTCGTGTCAATTTTTTACGTTAAAAAAATGTGCTATAAAATTTTACCATTTTTTTCTGCCAATGGTTTGATATTTTTCTATTCTAATTATTTTACGTCGAACTGGAGTACAGTTTGTGGCATTTAATGATGAAAAAATTGGGGTAATCGTCCCGTTTCCCCCTTTCTCTTCACTCGTTTCTTTCTTGCTCTCGATATTCTTTTCTAAATCAAATTATGTTGATTGAAGAAAAATACTTATGCTGATGTTGTGGGTAGTCTCTCATTTTAAATCAGTGAAAATTATTAAAAATTGCTGAGAAACAGTCAGAATAGCAGCACAAGAGAAAATCAGTGAGAATTCACTGAAAAGTCAGTAAAATTTATGAACTTAGCTGAAAAATCAGTGAAAATCTTTAAAAAATCAGTAAAAAATTTTTAAAAATCAGTAAAAAATTTTTAAAAATCAGTAAAAACATTTGAAAAATCTGATTTTTTTCCGTTCATCGGTGATTTTTTACTGATTTATAATAAGAGAGTAGTGATTTTTTTTAAATTTCTAGGCTTCAAAAATCAATTTATTTTGGTTTTAGTTTTTTCTACTCTCTCATTTATAAATCAGTGAGAATTATCAAAAATCACTGAGATGCAGTCAGAATTGCAGCATAGGAGAAAATCAGTGAAAATAATTTTTCTAAAAACAAATCAAAGAGAAAAATCACTGTAAAATCAGTGAAAATTCACTGAACAGTCGGTGAATTACGTTAACTGAGCAATCAGTGACATTTTTTTTGAAAAATCAGTGAAAATTTTCTGAAAATTAATGATTTTTGCCAATTTTTCCTGTGCTGCAATTCTGACTGTTCAATCATTAGTGAATTTTCATTGATTCAGAATGAAACGCCTTTTAGTTTTTTTTTGCTCGAAATCTGATACCATACACGATTAAGCGAAGGAAATTGACTAAGTAATAAATTCAAACCTTTTAATGGAGTAAAATTTTTTTGTTGAAACAACTTTTTTTCCATCTTATCAACAGGCTGTGAAAGTCAGATTCCTCCCCTCCTCCCCATCAATAATGAAAAAATGAGTTTTACATATTAAGAAAATTTTCTGAGATGAGATGAACTTTTATAGGAAGATTTTCGTATTGAGTCAAAAAAAAGGAAAAATATTGCATTTTAAGTAGGAAGAATCTATTAATACGAATCCGGGCAATAATCCAATTATTTGCTACTCCGATGATGTCGAAAGTCAAATCAGTACCAAGTTTAATTTTTCTAGCTCTTTTGGGGTTTTTAGTCATGATCTCATGATAAGTCAGTTTTTTATAAATTTTTTTGAAATCCAATGTGTCAAGTTCAGAAAAAAGTCTGAGTATTTCTTTTTGAAAAAATATGATTGAATATTTATCCCTCAATCACCCTTCTCATTTTTATGATTGATAGGCTCTGATCAAGGAAGGAGGAAGCTTGACCACCCTCCCCCACTGAAACATAGCAAAACTCCATTTTTAGTCGAAAAAAATAAATTTGAAGTTTGAAAATGTTCAAAAGTGGTTAAGCATTTTTGGAAACAAACTATATAATTAATTGACTTCATTTGGAAATGACAGATTTTTTGCTTTTTCGATAATACTAAAACGTTGCCAACTTTGATTCGTTCTTGCTAATCAACTTTCTTCAAGTCATAGCAACAAATGAGTAAATCTATTACACTAAATTACAAAAAAAAAACCAAAAAAAAAATTGAATGAAAATTTTTAAAGTTGAGATTCAAAGTTCAAAAATACTAGTTGAAAAATTGGGGTTGAGTCGAAAAATTAACGAAAGTCTGGGAAGGGGAGGGAGAGAGGTTTTTCTGTTTTGTGACGAGAAAATGAAAAAATTATATTTAGGCTAAAAAAAAAATTAAATTTTGGTGCAACGTTATCAATTTTTTTCATCCAATGAATCAACCAGTTAGTCATAGTAGATTGCAGTTTTGTAGAATAAAAATTGACCGAAATAAAAAAGTAAGTATTTAATTAAAATAAAACTGACAAAATTTTGGAAAAAATAATTCCAATCAGCAAATACATGTAGGGAAATAAGTAAAATTATAAAAAAGTGATGGATTTTTTTAAAAACGTGACATTGTTGCTGGTCAAAAAATAATTATTATTACTTAGGTACCTGCATTTTTATTGTCAATTTTCAATTCTGATTATTCAGTTATTTTACTACACGTTGCTTCAATTTTCCAACCAATTTAATTGCAGATTTATTTAATGCGAAAATTAATGTTCCAAATTAGGTAGGCGAAAAATGCAAACTTTAATGGGGGGAAAAAATGCAATTAAAGTTGGAAACCGAACTACTACTTTTCCGCAATTACGAGCACCATAAGTGCAGATAATTGGAAAAATACAAGTTAATCACTGTAATCGGTCGTTAAAAAATTACACGAATAAAAAATCTTATCGCAAACGTCTCACTTACCAAAAGAAAAATATACGAAAACGAAAATGAAAAGAAAAATGATTAAAAATGATTCGAAATACGCTGAACTGGTTCTGCATTCATTCGAAGTGGCGCGAACAATAGCGATAGCGTTTAAATATGCGCGATAGCTGAAGTCGTCTCGAAAAAGCGTACAATTTAAATAATAAAACAATACTGGGCACTAATTAAAATTAACATGGAAGTAAACTTACGAGCACACGGAGTAGAGAAAAAACTGGAAAACTATAGCACGTGTTCGCGCTTAAGTTGTGTAATTCTTTATTATGCCGGAGATACACATATAATATCAAAGCACCTTCGACTAAAACTGGTTGTTGTATTCACTCGCGTTTAACGGTTACGAACATGAACCGAGGGCAGGGGCAACAACACTTTTAAAGAAGATGAACCACATAACTGATTCTATACTTGGAGAATAAAAAGATATGCATAAAGTGTATTGATCGCAGTACCTTTTTTATCAATCTGGTTTCAGTTTACGGTTTGATTTATATTCACGTATATACGCTGCAGCGTCACTCGGTTTATTAAACATAGCCGGCCGATGCTGGAGACGATCGACGATGGCAAAATCGTACAGAGTAAGCGTTTTTCCATATTTTTTCGGCTCGCCCGCGCCCAGCCTCCGGGAGGATGCTTCGGGGCGCCGCGCCGCGTCGCGTCGCCAGCGTAAAAACTGGTTTCGCCTTCGAATACGAGTATTTTCGCTTTCGATGAAATTCGCTAATTGCTTTTAATTAAGTAAATGGATTATAAATACGGCGACATTGTCAAGGATATTAATATATCGCTGCTTATTAATATGCCAGACGCGAGACGTGATCCCGCCCCCATGTAATTTGATTACTTTCAAATTAGCGAGTGAAAATCGTATCTTGTGCCCGATGCCTGGATCGCAGAGAAAATCTCATTAATAATTACGCGTAAGGTTTGAGTAATCTTACGTCTGTAATTTTTGCGGCTGCGGCGACTAGTTCTATAAATTTTAGAGGATACTTATTCGCGGTGACATTTTTCTCATAACGAGGGCTATTTATGTATTTTACGTGTATCTGTAGCCCTACATCTCTGGACGTTTGGACAGTTTATCAAGATGTAAGTGGGTTTTTTTTTGGATAAATTTACGATGCCGAAGGTTGCCATATTCGTAGTATAACCGAATTCCATCAAAAAATTTAGAAGCTGCGGACGTATTTACCTACCATTTGTGGATTCTACTGAATGCAGTCGTTTTACAAGGCGTAACTGTAATCTTGTAGGTATTAGAGGTATACTTGGTGCCTGGCAGTAATGCACCTTTGTGAAGTTGCCTTATCGCGCAAAATTCGATACGTCATTTCCATTGATGCATGTAAACGACATAAAAAGTGCCATTGAACGCGACATTACCATGCTGCGATAACATCTTTACCATGTGTATTCTACATCTACCAGAACTCGGTGTTAATCCCGGAACTGATGCTAAAGGTTCGCACCGAGGCACGAAAGTAGCTGCTAATTAGCAGAAGGTTTGCCTGATCGGGGTTTTGGATGAATTTTCTTCTCGGTTTGAGAAACTTGGAAGGATATTGGGAAATTTTTTTAGGAGTGAGAAGTCTCATAGTTCTAGTTTACCTCGTAATTTTTCTTCTAACCCTCAAAGGGGCTAAGCCTCGTAATTTTTAGGCAATTGCGATTTTTCACCAAATTACCCAACTTTGAAGGCTCATATTTTGAAATAGATTATACTTGAAGGTAAACTGTTTGTGGGGTTCGAAAGAGAATTGATAGGGGATTAAAAAACGATGATTACATTTTGAAAACTGATCAACTTACAGCTGGGATCTCCAGACCCGGGGGGGGGGGGGTGGTATTGGGGTCTACAATTTTAACTTAAATTTTAAATAATCAAAAAAGTAAAGTAGGACATTACTTTATACTTATTCGAAGGCGCTGATATCGAATATGTACTTTGTTTTTTCATCCGATCCCTCCGACCCCCTCTATTAACCCTTTTAATTGGGGTCAAAATTCGAAAAAATGAAAAATTACGTGCGACCTGTCGTTTGTTAGGTATTTTAGGGCACTGAGTTCGAATATTTACTTATTTTTTGGAATTGACGCTTTAATGCCTCCTAGCCCCCCCCCCCCATTTTGGGGAAAATTTGTTTAAAAATTAAAATAACGTATGATTCAAATGTCGACTTTCTTTTTGATTTTACCCCTTCCCCCTGCTCTAACCGGAAGATAATGTACGGGTAATTCGTGAGGGGGTCAGTTTGAGCAGAAGGAAAGGAGTAAAATCAAAAAGTAAGTCGATATTTTGAATTATTCTACGAAGTACGATCCCAAATTAGTGACAATCGATATATCACACGTCATTTTAATTTTTTTAACATACTTTTCCCCCAAAATTGGGGAGCTAGGAGACACTAAAAAGCCAAATCCAAAAAATAAGTAAATATTCGAACTCAGTGCTCATAAATACCTAACAAACGACAGGTCACGCGTTATTTTTCATTTTTTTGAATTTTGGCCCCTATTAAGGGGGCTGATAGGGGAGTTCAGAGGCGTCGGACGAAAAAACCAAGTACACCTTCGAAATCAGCCCCTTCGATTTAGTAAAAATTGATGTGCTACTCTACCTTTTTGATTTTTTAAAATTTTGATCAAAATTGTGGACCTCTGTCCCTCCAGGGATCTGGAGATTCCATCTTAAAAAAAATCGGAATTGCAGCACGGAGAAAAACAGCAACATTTTTGATTCTCACCACATTTTCACCAATTTTTCAAAGAATTTCGTTGATTTTCTTACAGTTTTTTTTTACTGGTTGTGTTCAGTGAAATTTTTTGAGCAGCATATGACTAAATTAAGGGGAAAATTTTTACTGTGCTAAAATTCTGACCATTTTCCTGTGATTTTCGATAATTTTCACTATTTTGTAAATGAGGGGGTGCCTTTGAGAGTATGTGAAATGATTTTCATGATTTTTCTCTGATCTTTTAGTCAAAAATTACTAAACAATTTCCAAATTGTCGAAAAAATAGAAAATTTTGTCTCAAAACGGCGAATTTTATTAATTCAGATTTAAAAAGTCAAGTGTATTGATTGTTTTTTCCAAAAAATTCTACAATTTTCCAGTTTTTCTTTAGTCAGATCTGTTTTTGTATCATTTTAGCCCACTGAAAATACCCCAACTTGTGCTCATACTCCAGATCCATTAAAATACTTTGCAATGTACTGATTTTTTACATTGAAATTTGACTCCTTCCCATTTTTTTTAGAATTTTTAATCTCTTGCTTAAAGAATTTTCGAATCATCTAATGCCTATAATTAAAAAAATCAGATTTTTGAGACCTGATTCGAATTGGGAGAATCCCTACTCACTTGTGGAAAGCCTTATTGATTAAAAGACACTCCTTTCTAACCTGGGGAAGTGGAAGGAAAGATTCATTGATTAGGGAAACCCCCTACCTACCCCGAGAAAACTCCTTGACTCCTTGAGAAACCCTCACTGATTTGGAAAATTCCCATTGACTTGGGACGTGGAAAAACATCGTATTGACCTGGAAAAAATCTTCACTGATCTGAGAAACTCCCAAATCTGTAAAATGACAAGGGAAAACCTTCACATTCCCTCCCTCTGATTCAGAAAAAACTAACGCTGACTTGGAAGAAATCTTCACTGGCTTGGGAAAAAACCCTGCTGCCCGACTGACAAAATTCCTAACGATTCGTTGGCGAGACTAGCGAAAAACTTGCGAGCTCTCGATTTCTTGTCGATTACCATACGAGAAATGTGCTACAAAAACTGGAAGCAGTACTTTATCATTTTACAAAAGTTTGTCATGATGGATTTTTTTCTAGTTGACGAATCGTTAAAGAAACTCTAACGAACTTTCGTTGAGGTCTTATTTCATTTTAATTAATAACGAATCGTTCACTAATCGCTGGAACAAATTCGCTGAGAAAAAAGAAAATTTTAATAAAAATTTCTTTTTTGGTATGTTAACGATTCTTTAACGAATCTTCAACGAAATGTAGGGACGTGTATACTGCACATGTATGAAGAGTGTAATTGACAAAGTCAGCAGAATAACTTTAGGTTGAAAAGTGGTGGGGGATTGACTGAGCATGCGCTTTATACAATAAATTTTTGACCACTATTGATAAACTTACTGTTAGCTATAGGTACAGTATGTTTTCTGGAATGTGAACGTAATTGTATGTATTTGTGTCAATAGTTTTTTTTTTTTTTTGAAAAGATGTAATTATTTGGTGTATTTTCCATTTTTTTTCTTTTTTGAAAAGTGATTGGTGGTTTTGTGTTGTGTGAAATGTTGGGTCATATTGGTGGACCTTGGACCCTTCAAAATGGGTATAATGGAATACAAAGCATGGTGCCACAGAATAAATAGTCCCCACGTATATTTTCGAGGTCGTATAACATAAATAAATTAATTCTTATTTAGATAATAGTGGTGGTGAGGGTGGTGATTTGAGGAGATTAAGTACTGCATAATTTTCATGTGTGATAAGTATATCAATAAAAGGTACTTTTAATCAGGGCTATTGGTTCAAAATCAAAATAATGTTCAGAAAAAGAGAAATTCATCAAAAAATGTTTCAAAAATTGTTTTTTAAAACTTGTATCAGTTGTGTAATGCACATGCCTACATGGTGTACCTACCTATCAATCAAGTCCAAAGGGTCTGGCCGGGTTAAAGGTGAATTTGGCCCCTTCTCCGAATTTTGAATTAATTCCCCTTAGTGGTGCAGCATAATACAAAAAAATTTTCGAGAAAATTTTGACCCCCACAACCTCTTCTCTTTCTGAGCCATGGCAATTTTATTTTAATTCCAATTTCCAACGGAGGTGAATGAAATTTTCTGTTCATTGGCACAAAGTTATATCTGGTAGAGGCCTATTTACCAGAATTTTTTCAAAAATTTTTGTACATTCCTTCACGATCAGATATTTTACATTACATACTCCGAACCAAAATCTCTTAAATCAAATTTTGTAGATATGTGTAAGTAGCCAAGTACTTCACTTTGAGAAAGGAAAAAAAAATTAATTCAAGGATTACCACTCAATGAGAAATTCGAATTCAAATAAAGAAAAACAAGAATGAAACCTCATCTGAAAAATTTTCAATTCGGCCAATACATCGTTACAGATAGGTTACAGCAAAGACCTTGAAAAGACCAAGTACCTACATACCTAAATGAAAAAAAAATTATGTTGGCTGGTGAAAGGTTCTTGAAAGATCTAATTAAAATTTGAAAGTGACGAATTTTTAGGGAATAAATTGCCAAGTAAAAAATAGTAAATTTCGAAACTTTGAATAATATGGTCGTGAATTGGGTGCTAAATGGGGTATTTTAACCAGCTGAACACGAATTCGGGATTGGTTTTTTTATTTGGGCTTTTCTCTCGGCAGAAACTATCTAAAAGTTGAAAAACATGTTGAAATTGTCATATTTTCTGTTTTTTTTTTTTTTTTTTTTTTTTTGCAATTTTAGGCTCTTAGTTCAAAGAATCAGCCTAAATCAAATACACAATGAAATTCTACATAAAAACACGTTTTTAAATATTTTTTCCAGGGTGGTAGCTCGTCACTGATATGGCATTTTTTGCGATTGAAAACTTCAAATGGCCAAAACAATATGAAGGAATGCATACCAAAATTTTTGAAAAAATTCTGGTACAAAGACCCTCACCAGATGTAACTTTGTGCTAAGGAACAGAAAATTTCATTCAACCTGCATCATGAAGCACCATTTGGGGGGGGGGAGTTGAATTGAAAATCGGAGCTGGGGCCAAATTCACCTTCAACCCAGCCAGACCCTTTTCAGTTTTTCTCAGGTTTGGATTTTCCAATTCTGAAAAAATATTTACGAGTTCGTATTTTCTCCTTGGAAAATTTTTTCAAGGCACTAGGTACATGAGGACTTTAAAATGCGATTTAAAAACGATTCGAGATAATCTAACCATTCGATCTGCTACCGGATACATGCAGACAGCTGATTAAACAAAAATCAGCTTACGTTATTAATTTTCTGAGAATAATTCCAAAACCTTTGAATTGCCGATGCCGCTTCGTATCTCACTAATACATACGTACCTGTTTATCAACAAAATCAATAATTCTATCGTTGACGATCCGTAAACTATTTTGCTAACGAATCGCTAGCAGAATAATAAATTCTATAGCTAGCGATTCGTAAAATAGTTCGCTAAAGAATCGCTAACAGATATCGCTAGCATTTAGCTTACGAGTAATAAGGTAACGAATCGCTAACTAAAACACTGGCGAATTAGTCACGAAAACTCAAACGTTTCGTAAACGATTTGTACCCAAAATCACGCCACTTTTTAGTTAGCGATTCGTTTACCTTTTTTTTAAAAAAATCGCCTATATTTTGTCAGTCGGGTGACCTGTGATCCCCCCTCCCCACCACTTGCTTCGGACTTGAAAATTTCAACTGATTTTTACGAGTTTCTGTACTTCCAAAAAATTGATATTTTTAAGAGCATCGAACAGAAATTTACTTTTTTTAAAAATGGTCATTTTTACACATTGGCAATTTTTACCAAAAAAATGGTTCTTTTTGGAAAATGGTAATTTTCATTTTTAACAATGGTAAAAAAATTGAAGAAAATCTTCCTTACATAGGTAGACGTTTAAACAAATTTTTCAACATTGAGCCAAAAAGCTTCGATGCATAAGGTGGAGTGGACCGAGACAACTGAAAACAGGTCGTCATTTTTCTTTAATTTTTACATGCACTCTTAAAAAATAACCTTTTTTTTGAAGAAAAACTGTTGTCAAAAAATAATAAAATTAAAAATCCAATTCAAAAAAAATTTTTTTTGAATGGTAACTATAAATGGGTACTCGCTTTAAAATGATTTTTTTTACTAAAAACGATACCCATTTTTACCAATAAAATTAATCAACTCTCTCATTTCGAATTGGTGAAAAGTCACTGAAAAAAAGCCAGAATTGCAGCGCGGAAAAATGGAAAAATCAGCAAAATTCTTTGATTTTCAGTAGATTTTTAACTGATTTTTCAAATAATTTCAGATATTTTACCGACTTTTCAGCGAATTTTCACCGATTTTCTTAATTTATTTTACTGTTTGCTTTCAGTGAAATTTTTTCACTTATTTATTACTTACCGTGTTGCAATTCTGATTGTTTTCGAGTGATTTGATTTTCGATAATATTCCCTAATTTATAAATGAGAGAAAACACCAAAAATGATCTTTCTCAGAAAATTGTATTTTTTTCTACAAAATTAAAACTTGGACCGGATTTCAGTTTCGGTGCCTTTATTTCTTACTCAGTTGATAACATCTTTTTTCAATTTCTCATCCACCAATCCATCAAATTTAAAACTAGGCTGTTACATTTTTTGCTTATTAATTTTACCGCGGTTTTACTGTTTAACAAGCTTTTCTCATTGAGGTATAACGTAAAATAACGTGAAATTGTGTGCTTTTAATGTCCAAATTATTCTTTTTACAGTGCCTATTCAATTTTTCATTTTTAATTAATTTTTTTACATTTAGATGTCATTTTTTAAAAAAATTACTGTTACTCGTTTGCATGTATTTTTTCCCCTCGATGATCTTCTTGACGTCATATGGTGTGCATATGACGTCACTGTAACAGCCCTTTATATGTCGCGTTCGCGGAACATTTCTCACACGATATCGGGTCATTGTACGAGTACAAGATATAGAATCGAAGATACGAGCACGCTGGTAGTAAAAAGGAAAATCCGGCTATCGCTTAGTGGCCTACTGCGACGGTATCTTTTTTTTTTTAGCGCGACCTTCGCTTCGCGCGATATTTTCAGCCACAGCACCGGTTCACGGCGCGATGGAAATAGAACACCTGAGATATTTTCGAAACAACCATCGAGCATCGTGATTGCTGCACTTTGAAAGCTGCAATTGGAAATCTAGTAACCTAGTATGCGCTTGTAAGTAGCCTTAAGCGCGGTAATTTTATTCCATATAGGTAGAGGTACCTACTACCTACACCTAGGCATCTACCAAAAGGAAAATAATTTCGTATCGACGCGTTTCCAACAACTGTAATTGAAGCCGGGATAATAATCTGGAAATGATTTTGTTTATAGACTTCGGGGTATACTTACGACAGAGGCTGGGTACCCGACGCAAATCATAATGTTTATGGAAAAAAAAAAACTCACTATCAGCTCCACCATTAAACTGATGAATGAGAAGGAATTCGATCGTTTCTATTTTAACGTTCTATACCGAGTATCCGTTATGTTGAAATCCGTTTAAAGTACCGAATAACTTCAAAGTCATCGTACGCGTTTGTAGGGATCGGAATTTATCCGAGATAAATTCGTCCAATGCTATTGTTCATCAGCCTCCCATTCGGTCCCACTCGGATTTATAAACCTAATACGTCTATATATTTTATTGGAAGAGTTTCGAATCTTTACCTATCTGCCTATAAAAGCCTACCTACCGAATCAGAATTGCAGCCATATTGCAATTAAAACATTAAATCGTTTATCATTTTTTTCGTTTGCGAGAGTTCTCGAAGAAATTGCACTCTCGTATAACTCGACTCGTACGCAGATTTTAGTACAGCCCAAGTATACGATTACTTTCATTGACATTTATACCCGCGATACTTATCGTTAGGTATATAGTCATACGAGGCGATATAAAGTTTTGATTTTGTTTCCCTTCGTATGAAATATGATTTTTATCCGGCGTTCGTTGGAAAGTCATTACATTCGTAAATCATTCTTCTGGTAAAAAATATACTTATTGCGGTCAATCGATAAATGTATCGTGAAAATGCCTTTATCATAATGCGGTTTAGATAGCGAAAGTCATAGAAAGGTTGTTCGTGAAGCAACCGAACATTATTGAGCCTAGGTACCTACATCTGTATTGCAGATAATATTACATAGAAATTGAAAATGCTACCTTGGATCGTCGCCTACAATACATCATTACGTTTCACTTTGGTACCTACGGAAAAAATATACGTAAGTAAAAGTGAACCGTAAACTTGATCTTATTGATATGGGCGGCTACGACGGCCAATTTTCGGTCTAAAGTAATCATCAAGTCTGAGGCCTAGACGCGAATTTGGATTACGCGTAACAAATCCCGAAGAAAGGAGCAGTGCGAATTGTTTAATTTGTAGTTCGTTGTTGATGGTTAATTGGAAGATGAAATTTCAATGTGTAGAGTGAGAATTATACGAAAAAGTAGTTAATTGGATTTTTTTATTATTAATCTGTTTCAGATTTATTTTCCGTTCGGAAACTGCTTCTTAAAAGAGATGAGTGTTTGGTGATGCAGGAATTTTAATGATTTTTTGGTGACAAGCGATCAAGATAAATTGGTTGATGAGTAGGTATGTGTCTTCTTAGGATGTATTTGTGTTTATTTTTTGTTGAAATTATTAATCCTGGACTTTAAAAAAAAAGGAGACATTATCTATCTTTTGTATTAAGTATACGTACCTACATATATACTTAGGTCTGTTTTTGAGGGCTTGGTCCCTTTTAACTTCGGCAGATTGAAGGATTGGAGATGGGTTAGAAAATTTCCAGTCCAGAAAAACTTTTCAATGTATCTTGAGAAAAGTAATTTTGAACCTTTCATCTCAAAAAAAAATCTTTTTTGAGACATGATGTTGAAAAAAATTATGGAAAAATGTAACTGAAATTGAAAAACTGGAATTGAAATGATGAGAACTGAAAACTAAAAACTGCAGAAATAATTAATTTTAGTTTTATGCCAGTTCCAGTTTTTTTTCCTGCAAATTGCAATTTTTACCAACTTTTTTTTGACTGGTTCAATTTTGTTTTATTTACATTGAAAAAAAAAAAGAACAGAAAAAATTCATCAAGTCAAAACTTTAATGTTGAAATTCAATTCACTGAATTTCAACATCAAAATTCACCAAACAATTTTTTATTAAGACACTGCCAACCTTATAAATTTAGAATTAGATCTGAAAAGAAATTTTAAAAAAATGTTCACCAAATTCAAATCTTCTTCTATTTGGTCTTCTCTTACATTACACACAATTTTTTTTCAAAAAATCCAGTTTCGTTAACAAATTTACAAATGGAATAAAGAACAAAAAAAATCCAAAATTTTAAAAATTTGACTTGTAAAAGTGAAAAATTTAGGTGTGGAACCAAACTAGCTACACCATTCGATTGAAATTTTTTTACTGAAAAACAAAAACGACCCCAAACGAACATTGAAAATTTACGTATGGAAGTAAAGAAGAAAAATTGTGTGTTATAAAATTGAAAATTTCATCCAATTCCTACTAGTTTTTTCCACGGAAATATTTTATGTTTAGCTTGAAAATACGAAAAATGAAAAAATTATACTATGAAAAGAAGTTGAAAAAAGTTCAATTTTTGCAGAAAATATTGCATTTTTTATCCCTGAAAATTTAAAAACCTGGAATTTTGAAACGGGAACTGGAATTTAAAATATATTGAGGATTGGAATTAGAACTGAAAACTGAAACTGAAAAATTTTGAGAGCTGAAATTGAAACTGGAACTAATATCATTTTAGTTTTCCATCACTGATGGGGTCCTAATGTGGGCATAGCATTCCAAAATACCCAGTCTGACAAGTTGGACTCTTCCCTCGAAAAACTTTCAATTTGGACAAATTGTCCTTGAAAATTCAGTTTGTCAGTTTGGACATACTTAGATAAGTTCCCAAAAAAACGACTTGTTTTAAAAATCTCAATTGGGACACGACATGATCTCAAAAATCCCAATTTGCACATTTTCAATGACGTCGGAAAACGAGATAAGGGATACATTGTACCCCCATCCCATCGGATAGGCATTTTCAAAGCATAAAAATATGGGGAAAAAATAATTTTTTGGGCATTAACAACTCAATTTTTGAAAACTTTGCCCTCGCTTCACTCGGGCATGGGCATAAACAAAATCACTACCTATTATACGAGTATAAATTATTTGAGCCGGCAGAGCAAAAAAATGCTTCTTTTCCCCCCTTCCTGCGTTTTTTCAAGTTTTTTAATATCTTGACTTTTGTTTTTTTTTTAAACACTGAAGGCATTTTTTGAGTTTTTAGCCATGACCCATCTTTCAATTTTTTCTTCAGAAATACCATAAAATAGCATGTCCTCCATTTCGAAGTTAAAAGCTATACTTCAATTGAGGTTCCAAGTTAATGAATAGGGACAAACCTAATCTCACTTCTGGTAAAATAAGGATTGCAGCCCTGAAGTCTTTTTCTTTTCTTTTTTTGAAAAATATTGAAATGTCATATTCTTTGTTTTAATTTCAATTTTCAATCATTTCTTGTTGCACAGATCCCCGCAGACAAGAGATAGATAAAAAGAAGAGGCCGCCAAAGACATTTAATTAAATTGGTAAACGAACCACGAAAATTGCACTAACACTAAGCGTGAGAAACCCATTCTTTGTACAAATAAGCAGTTAGCTGAAAATCGAATCTTTCAACCAATACGTCTCGATCTCGGTTTGGCGAAGTTTGACGCTGATGGTAATAAACGCAGCCACGATACCTTTGTCTTACACACGCGATAGTGTTTTTTTTATCGCGCCGATGAACGAAGGCATCGGTGGCATCAGACGTGCAGATTGAAAATCGTGATCGCCGTGTTAAAAATAGCCGATACGATGGAGGAACTACACGGTAATATTTCCTCGTTTTTTCCTATCCATTGGTCCAGCAGATCCAAGTCGTATGTTTAAAAAAGTTGGAAAAAAATATTCGTACGCGGAATCGATTAAACTCTATTAATCGATTTAAAGTTTATATCAACAATGAGGTATGAAAAATACTGATATTTCTCATGGATTCATATACCTATCCAAACATGGAGCGTTGAACAAACGAATTTTTTTTTCATTTTTTATTTATTTCTCGATAATAACGCTCAATGACGCGTAAAACGCGCTGAATCACGAACAAAATTACCTACTTAAAACTATACGTGCTCTTGTTTAAATAGGATTTCTAGAAGAGCAATGTGGTTAAAAAAAAACTATTTTACCAGAAATAGCGGGTTGAAAGGGGAAAGGACGCCACAGTGTGGGTATGTATTTGTAAATTATTGTCATTTCAAATACCGAATGTAAGAAGCTTCGGATCAATTCGGTGAATATCTTTAGGGGTAATTATGGGTAATTAACAATAGCATATTCCTTTCAAATTGACCGCACGATTACCAATCTGATATTAATGGAGGGTTCGTAAATCTTGTCTACGAGATCGATGCCTAGAAGTGGTATTTTATCTTCAGGATGATGAAAACCCGAGAAAAAAAATTAAAAGTTAGATGACACCGGATCTGATCGGAACCAAGTGGATATAAGTGAATACCTACAAATAAATCCAAAATATGTAATCCAATTAGGTAAAGACATTTTTCTCTTTAAATTGAATAAAAATGGATTGAATTGTATCTTTTTGGATCTAATTGGATCCGTAATAGATTTGACGAAGTTCTAAAATAATGGAATCCAATATGATTCAAATAGTTTGGAAGAGATCTGAAAAGATTCAATTAGATCTAATTTTATCTTAATTCCAAGGGGGAAAATGTCTTTAATTAGAACAATTTCGATTCGTGTGGATCCAAAAAATGGCACTTTTTCAGATCCAGTTGGATCTATTGTTTTTTCTCGGGGAAGATAGGTAGGTACATGTTAATCATGTTATCATCTACATGTGACCTCCAGCTGCTGATTTTGCGATTACTCCACTGCACCTTGAATTAGAATTTTTAATTTTTTTAAAAAAAAAAGAAAAATAATACAATGATCGAAATTGAGGGTTTACCAAAATCTTTTGTCAAATCATTTTTCAAAAATTATATGAAAAATTACAAGCATTTCAGATTTTTCAAACTTATGAATTATAAGAAGAAAAAAAAAATTGAATTGTACATATTGGCAGATAAATTTTTACTAATGGGAGAGGTATTTAAAAAAATTGATTGAACCTCAGCTACCTGAGATAGTTTGATGAAATTGACGACACCTGTGTGCTCTAAAAACATGAAAATAAAAATTAACAATAATTGATCTCACACTGATCAGTGAATAGAATTGTTCAAATTGGGATAGGTAGGTAGTAGGTACCTAAGAGAATAGATTCCACTTGGGGTATTTTAGAAACCAATTGATCCAACCTAAACGGTTCAAAAAATTAATAATTCATTGATTTCAATTTCTGCGAGAGAATATTCAGAAAACATGATTCAACCCAAGGTACTGTAAGAAAAAATTCATGTACAATTATGTAGAATTAAGGTGCATGTGGGTAAAATACGATTTTTTTTTTCGTTCGTTTTCTGAAATTATTTATTCCGACTCGATTTTTTTTTCTAAAAATTTTTTCAACTTCCAAATTTTTTTCTGAAATTTATTCCGACTCGAATTTTTTGTAAAATTTATTTTAAATCCGGAATATTTTCTGAATATTATTTAGACTCGAATTTTTTTCTAAAATTTATTTCGACTCCCAAATTTTTTCTGAAATTGTGTGTTTTCCTGTATATCGTAACTAATATGATTTCTCATATATTTTTTTTCGTCTTTTTTTATTTCATTCACGTCCTTCCTATCATTTGTAAAATAATTCTTCATTTCTTGTCTAATTTTTTAACGCCATCCTTATTTTTTTCAAATTTCATTTATAATTTTTTTTTACTTCATTACATCGGCGGAAAAAAATGGATTATTTGCGCGGATTCCAACATCCAACTTTCAATTTTTTCTGAAATTTTAAAACAGATAAACAACAAAATCTTTAGAAAAAAATTATAGTTGATAACACTTTTGAGAAAAATTTGATTGACCCGTATAGAAAAAAACTAATGGTGATTAATGGTGGCGAAAAAACCATTAGTTTTTAGTGGTAAAACTATTAGTAACGATTAATCACCATTAGTTTTTAGTGGTAAAACTAATGGTGATTAATCGTTACTAATAGTTTTACCACTAAAAACTAATGGTTTTTTCGCCACCATTAATCACCATTAGTTTTTTTCTATACGGGGAGTTAGAAAACATTTAGAAAAAATTATATTAGGTATTGAAAATTCAATTGAGAAAAAATTGTGTTCTAAAAAGATGAACATATTATGGACATTTATTAGGTATCACCAGAAAAGTTTGGAAGTGGAAAATATTTTTGAAGTTGGAAAAAATTTGGGAGTTGAAAAAAATTTTAGAAAAAAATAGAGTCGGAAATTCGGAATAAATAAAATTCAGAAAAAAAGTAAAAACGAAAAAAAAATCGTACCTCACCCGCATAAGTACGCCTTAATTCAATGAAAATAGACATACGTGGTTGCCAGACAAAAACTTAAAAAGATCGCCACTTACCGTATTTACAATGAATTACCATTTACCAGTGATTACTCATTTTCATCAATGTTATTCGTAATTACGTGTAATTATCTCGTTATTTACTGCAAAACACCAGTATCAGAAACCGAAACGTGAATGATGAAACACATTGACAAGACGTTTCCAGAAACACGGCAACGCAGTTATTCAATTTATCGGTGGAGGGGAGATCTAGAATCAATTTTTTTTGGATGCAGCGTTCTTCTTGTTCATTTTATAATAGAAAAATATTTCTTTTTGTATGATTGTGATGAGTTATTACTAGAAACTTTTTTTTTCGGTGAAATTATACTTCGAGTGATGGCCCAAAGCGGTGGCAGCGAATTTGAAAATGTAGAAGGAGAAGAAAGACCCTACAACAATGAAAACTACGATATGACTATGGGCGAAGAATACGGCGGCGGCGAATCGTTTTACGAAGGAGATGGCGAAAATTACGAGGAAGTAGGCGAAGCCGGCGACGAAAACTATCGACCAGCTGCCAAACGTGGCAAAGGTGATTTCATGTGAGTACTTTTCTTTACGAATAATCGTTAAAATCTAGTCATATTTTACCGCTTCTGTAGAGCCGAGTTTATCCGTTGCTATGCATTCATTGACGTTACAGGGATAAAGGAGCAGGCGGTGGAGCTCGAAATGGACCTCGAGAATCAGGATCGAGATTCCGTGACCGTGGCTTTGCACAAGGTACAAATGGGCCTGGTGTCTTCCAAGGTACATCTCCCAATGATTCGGGGCAGTTCGGTGGAACCGGCCGACCCGGATCGAGATTTCATGGTGCTGGTAACTGGGATAATGAGCAACCGAATTTCGATGAAATTGTCAGAAGTGCAATTCCTCCTTTGATGAGCCAAGCGCCTGGGGTATGTATTAGTTTGTATAGCGGTAGTCTAGATTTACGTTATTTTTAAGTTTAAAATTGTGAAAAAACCGGGGGTTTGGGTTGCCCAAAAGTTGCCGCCTACCTGTCCCACGGATCGTCGTTATCGTTACATTCAATCGCATTGTGGATAAGGGCTTGCACGAGTGGAGTGCGCTGGAAAGCCCTTAAACAGTGTTGTAACGATATTCGGACAATTTCTGTTTTGTAGGCATCATCAGTGCCGCCACATATGATGATGAATGATGGCTATCAAGGCGGTCATCCATTAAGTGGTTCTATGTCACAGGTATTTTAATCATAGCGTTTAATTGTACATACGCGTCTAAGTGTTTAACCAGATAACTAATCTCGATTTTTCGTTCATATAGCAACCTGTGATCACTCCGTTACCTGATAGCGATCCTAGCGAAATTCATACGTCACCTTCGAACGTAGCGATACCACCGGCGGGATTTCAGCTTAATATGGGGCAACCTCCCTCGGATAATCTTTCTACCACTCCTGGCACTACACCTACGCATAATGGTAACGATGTTAGTACTAATAATGGTCAACGTTTTGCTGTGATGGCACCAGGAACCGTAACCAGTCCTATGGCTGTTGCAACGCAACCTAAACCTGATTCGGATGCATTAAATTTCGACGATGCGAACGCCGAGATATGGGTTGAGACTAAAACTGCCGAAGGCAAGTCGTACTATTATAATGCTAAAACCAGAGATACCACGTGGACCAAGCCAGAAGGCGAAAATATCAAAGTTATCCTACAAGAGCAGGTAATGTTCGTTTTCATTTCACAATTCGTGTCATTCGAATCGTTGTAGTTCATTACATTTGTGTGTGTACAGATCGAAGCCATAGCAGCAGCGTCAGGAGTCACAACGCACCAGATGAAAGCCGAAGGAGTCGAAGAAGCTCAAGATCCGGCCGCCGTTGCAGCGATGCAGCAATCCATGATGCCTCACATGATGGCACCAGGTGGTCAGATGCCTCCGCCGAATACCATGCAGCCTCCTCCAGGTATGATGCCTCCTTTTGGAGCACCACCTTTTGGTGGGCCACCGCCGTTTGGTATGCCTCCTCCAGGATTTGGACCGAACGCTTTCCCCGGTGGATTTCAACCCCCTGGCCCATGGGGTTTCCCTCAAGGTATGCCTATGCAGTCACCGATGATGCCTCCTAATATGATGACCCCTCAACAGCAGATGGCTGGAATGCCCGGTTTACCGATGAATATGATGCCTTCAAATGAAATGGAAGAAAAAGTTTTACAGCAGGTATTTTCAAATTGCTCATTGAAATTTCGTCTTTTTCGAGATTTTCTTAAATTTTTTTTTTATAGATTGATGCAGAAATTCTAGCTAGAGCTTCGGAATGGACCGAACATCGGGCACCGGACGGCAGACCTTATTATTACAACGGCAAAGGAGGAGAATCTGTTTGGGAAAAACCGCAAGCACTTAGAGATTTCGAATGTAAGCTCACTAAATTACATTCGACCGAGTGACGTATTTTTACCAATTATATGTTTTAATGAACTTCATTTTTTAAATTTATAGCCGCTAAAATGGCCATAATGCATGCGAACGCCGTGCTCGAGAAACAGCAGATGGAAGCCGCCATGAATGCAGCTGCAGCAGCCGCAGCCCAAGCTGCTGCTAATCCAATAGATACAAAACACTACGACCGTAAACGGCGCGATAATTCTGAATCAGATGATGATAAACGAGAAGAGAACAGCAGCGATGACGAAAAACGTGGCGAGAAACGTAAAGAAAGTGCGCTCAAGGAATCCACGGCGAATGATATCGATAAGAAGAAAGACGACGATAAGGTCGTTCAAAAAGTCCAAGATAAATCGAAACCGGTGTCTAGTACTCCTGTTCCAGGAACCCCTTGGTATAAATCTTGATTCTCATTTTCTCTGAAAATTGCTAGTGTTTGTAATGATTTTATCGATTGATTTGTACGCAGGTGTGTCGTGTGGACAGGAGATGGACGTGTGTTCTTTTACAACCCATCGGCTCGTGCATCTGTATGGGAAAGACCGGAAGAATTAGTTGGAAGATCTGATGTTACCAAAATGGTCTCTAATCCACCTCATGTTGTTTTAGCTTTAAAGAAAGAAAATCAAGAAAATTCAGACGATAGCAGTGCCACCAAAAAACTGAAAGTCGACGCAGGATCTCACGATGCGGGTAAAATTAATGACTGAAATATAATCTAGCGAATTTTCGGTTACAATTGATTTTTTAATTGACATTTTAATTTGATAGAACGTAACAGTACGTCAAACGATACCAGAGAAGAGCTTAAAGTTACCCAAGGACCATCGCTAAGTTCTGAAAAACAACAAATCAACGTTGGTAAAGAAGCTGCCATGGAAGCCGAACTTCGAGCATCCCGAGAACGTGCCGTCGTTCCGTTGGAAACCAGAATAAATTCGTTCAGAGAAATGTTAGTCGAAAAAGAGGTCGGTACAAACGAATGAAAATTTCAAATCGATACGATGGAAATGTTTCGGCAAATGGTACAATCTATCATCTTTTTTCTAGGTGTCCGCCTTCAGCACGTGGGAGAAAGAGTTACACAAAATCGTCTTCGATCCACGATATTTGTTGTTGACTTCCAAAGAACGTAAGCAAGTTTTCGAAAAATATGTCAAAGAACGAGCCGAAGAAGAACGCCAAGAAAAACGTAACCGAATGAAGCAGCGTAAAGAAGATTACCGAAAGTTGATGGAAGAAGCTAATCTGCACGGAAAGTGAGTACTCGAATTATATTCGTAGCTGTATCTAAAGTATCGTCTTAATTTTACGTGACTTGATTTCAGATCGTCCTTTAATGACTTCTCGGCCAAGTACGGTAAAGACGAAAGGTTCAGAAATATCGATAAAATGCGCGAACGAGAAAGCCTATTCCAAGAGTACTTATTAGACGTACGAAAACGTGAAAAAGAAGAAAAAAATCATAGAAAGGAACAGGTACTTAGATCATTCGTCGAACTCGACAGTGTGTCAAAAAAAAGTAGTATCGAGTTGTTTGCTAGCGAATTGAGGCAGTTCAAAATTAAGCTTACTTCGGGTACATTTTGAGAACCAATATAAACTCGTCGCTCAATCATTCGCTAGTGAGTAGCTCTGTGTGACTTATCGAGAATTCTGCGAAGGGTTTCGAATCTTTTGAATAAAATGAAATTATTATACTGAGCCAACTGGTTGCTGGTTCTCTTGAGGTATTGAAAAATCATTGAATTAACAGAGCCCGAAGGAGTTACTGCTCTCGAACAGATTCCAGAATTTTCGATTTTTCACTGCCTTACGATCAAATCTGCACGTTAGAAGATTTCTTCGTTTCTAGCTTATATTTATTTACGTACGCATGTTAGGATACTCGATTAATCCTTTTAGCCAACCGTCGCTCGAATATTCCAGCCGAATGGGTACCTTATTTCTTCAATTATATTAAGTATTAATTCTACGTTCATATCCGAGTAGTGGAAGACTGATTTATGATCTGTATGTGTACTAATTACCTTTCCTATACCTATATTATTGTTCTGTTGATTTTAAAGGATTTTTTTTAACTTATGAAAACGCGTTAAGTGTTGGAAGTACGTTTTGTCTCTTTTTCCTATCGAGGAAAGAAAGAAGGAATGTAAATCTGTACGTCACGAACGCGTTACAATGTTGTATAACTCGTCGTTTTTATAAAGGGAGATTGTAGAGCTCCAAAGAAATCCTGTGAGACAAACGGAAGTATCATTTGAGTACGCAGCCTGCTGGTAATCTCGCACACGTGAACCGATCAGGTTTTTTTTCTCGATACACGAAGTAATTGGTTGTCAGTACGTTGTATTTGTCTGTATATTGTGAATGATGTGATCTTTTCAGCTTTTATATTACGAGTTCGGTTGATGCTGAAGTGATTTGTATTATCGAAACGATTAAGTCGAGTCGAATTCGTACCTATATTTACGTAAAGGCAAAAACCATCGATGCGTGACGGTCGAATGGCATTGACATTTTATGAAATAGTCTGCGCCCCTGCGCCAGTTCGTAAGTAAGCTGTCGGAAAATAGCGAAGAGGCGCCATGTATTGTGTGTCCGTATCGTACGATGCGCGTACCACATTTTCACGTTAGCGAACCGAAGTAACGTACGATGGCTGTGCTAATTAATCAATTTTTGTTTTGTTTTTTTCCTCTTTAAAAATTAACTAAAAGCTGCGTGGTAAGTCGAAGGTTATATATGTTCGTATACTCAGTCTTCCAAATAGATCAACGTCCGATCGATATGGATTATGTGCATAGACAAAAAACCTGAAGAAAAATTAATTTACCAATAAAAGCTACTGGTATCGTTCTAGTATAACCGTTATCAGAGAGTGATTGGCGGTCATTATTTGAAAGCTGAACTGAGCATAGTTTACGTGTATTCGGCTACTCGTTCACTTGTACGCATTCACACATTCGCAGTGTTTACTCGACATTAATGGAATTTACGTACCTATGTGACTCCCATTTATTCTAAACTCTGGAATTGATTTTAACGAAGGTGAATAAAAAACTAAAAACATTAAGATTAGTTGTTAACTTCCATTGCGAAGATATTGCCGGGTCGATTGAAATTTCAAGTTGGGGTTTCGACTTTGCCGAGCTTTGGTGGATTCACTTTATCAAGCAAATTTTGTGGTCGAGGAGATATAAGATGTTTCTGGATCTTTTTTCCCGTTCGTCGTGTTTTTTTCCTTAGCTCGATAGTTGTATTAATTATTGTGTGGTTATTGTATTGTAGTATTTTTTTTCCATATCTGTGTGCATTTGATTATAAATGTGTATTTAATTTTATTAGTTACCGAAATGTTACCATTTCGTTCGAAATTAGTCATCTTTCTTTTTTAAAAGTTGGAATATCATAAAAATATGCCGGAAATTTATTTCCAGCTAAAATACCTATTTAAAAAATCGATGTTTTGTGCCCTGGAATAATTTTCAATGCTGATACGATTGAAATATCTATTATCGTCGCTGTCAGAAGCGAACTACAAAATCTGCTTTATAAAGTGAATATTGTAAATTGCGAAAAAATGCAAATATTTCAATCGTTTTTTCGTAAAATAATTTTTATTTTTGGCAACACTTCGATTGTGTGAAATTTATTAATTTATTGGTGGCTCGTTTCTCGTACTAAGATTATACTCCGCTATAATTTGCTGATATCGCGGTATTTTATTATGCGTTATTATTTCTTATCGAATTTATTCGTTTATGTTTAAAATTATTCAACTAATATGTGAACGTATTTTGACTTAATTTGCACTACTCTGAAGTTGCTAACCTTATATGTTTTTGTTTCTTATTTATAGGTTCGTCGAGACTTTTTAGAATTACTTCGCGAACATTCGGAAATCGATCGTCACTCTCGATGGAGCGAGGTGAAAAAGAAGCTGGACCATGATTCGCGTTACAAAATGGTCGACTCGAGTAGTCTGCGTGAAGATTATTTCAGAGATTATATTAGAATATTGAAAGACGAAAGACGTCATCGCGAAAGAGAGAAGGAACGCAGAGAACGTGATAGAGATCGTGATCAGGAAAGCGATCCGGTGAGGAATTTTTTCAAAAGTTTGTATTGATTTTTGTATTTGAGAAATAATCTTCACCGAATGCGTTACAGGAATTAGCCCACGCTTCGGATGTGGAAAAAGATGAAAAGGCTGAGAAAGCTGCCAGAGTCGAAGCCAGTCTCAGAGAACGTGAAAAAGAAGTCCAGAGGACGTTAGCGGTTCATTTAAGGGACAGAGATAACGAACGTGAACAACATAAACATGACGAAGCTGTCCTTCATTTTAATGCTTTGTTAGCCGATTTGGTATGTTTATTTTGAAAATTGGTAACTCCATGTCGATTCAATTATTTTTTGAACTTGGTTCTTCAAATTTGGTTCAATCTTTATATTTGGCTTTTGGATTCGACCCCCTCCACCCATTGACCATGAGAGCTCGAATTCAACTCTAATTTTGAAATGTGAAAACCTCGTTGCTACATTTTGAACGAAATCCAAAGATCCGAGCTCAGAAAGGAATTAAATCTACTTGGAATGATCTAGATACGATTAAATAATGAATTGTAATGAATTATTCATTTGTTTGTGCAGGTTCGTAATTCGGAGCTGAGTTGGAGAGATGCTAAAAGACAGCTAAGGAAGGATCATAGATGGGACGCAGCCGAGCTTTTAGATAGAGACGAAAAAGAAAAATTATTTAACGAACATATAGAACAGTTGACTAAAAAGAAGAGAGAGAAATTCAGGTAGTTTTTCCAGTTCCAGAAGTTTTTTTGTTGAGTTTATTTTAAAAAAATATTAATCATGATTTTGGTCTTCTTTTCACAGAGAATTACTGGACGAAACGTCGGAAATAAATATGAGCTCGTCGTGGAAAGAGGTTCGTAGACTGATTAGAGATGATCCTAGATATTCCAAGTTTTCCTCTAGTGAAAGGGTAAGTTGATGAATTTGATTCTAATTTCTAAATTAGAAAGCTTTTTAAGAATAAAGAATACTAATTTTTCTGTAACTGATGATTTTTGATTACAGAAATGCGAAAAAGAATTCAAAGAATACATAAAAGATAAACTTGTTACTATCAAGTCTGATTTCAGGGAACTATTACAGGTAAGTGGTGGAACATATTAGAATTATTCTCATCTCGGTGTTTTTCACAAATATCAATTCTACGCTTTGTTTCAGGAAACAAAACTAATAACGCATAAAACCTACAGCGTAGTTAAAGAAAATGAAAACCATTTAAAAGAAATCGAAGACATTCTGAAAAACGATAAACGCTATTTGATGTTAGATCACATACCAGAAGAAAGAAAAGATCTATTGATAGCATATCTGGAAGATTTAGAAAAACGAGGACCACCGCCACCTCCGACAGCGTCCGAACCTTCTAGGAGAATCATCAAATAAGGGTTTTTTTTGGATAAAGTCCGTTCGTACGTTTTACGTAATATCTTAATGTTAAAAGTTGTTTTCTTATTCAAAGTGTTGAATATGTTTTATAGGATTTGAATTCGATTATTGTATTTTTCTCTGTCCTCCTAGTCTTATCTAAGTTGTTTGAAATACCTACACGGTAGTCGTGGTGATTATAACTTTGTAACTTTGAATAATTTTACGAATTTTCTTCTCTTCTTTTTTGTAAATTTGTTACCGAAATCGATAATTATTTTAATCGGTTGAAAAATTGACCGTTTTTTTTTTTTATGAGAAGGAATACAAATGACCTATAAATTGTTCCCACTTTTATGGCCCTGGTTTAAAATAATTTTACATTTTCAATAAGTACTTGTATTTTTGTATTTATCTGTACCATGAATTGAAATCACATTGTCATACATAATTAATAATTGAATGGAAAGGTAGGAAGTGGTCAAGTTTACTTGTTTGTATGTTTAATTTGGTATTTATTTTCCAATCTTATTGTCATTTTGAAATAGATAATTTGTAATTCTTTTAAAATATAGAATTGAAAACCTGACTGAGTAAAATTGACAGTTATTGATAAAATACCTAATGAAATTTTTTAAAAAACACCATAGACTGGAAAATACAAAAACAATAATTTATTAACTTAAACACTACGAAACATAAAAAAAGTACACGTACTGTATAGAGAGACAAAGAAAGCTAATTACAAAAGTTCTTAATTCTAATACCTCACTACGTTGATTAACTACCCTGGCCAAATTCGAAAGAATATCCGCTACCGAAACTGTGCGGTCCTTTGTTTTCTTCTTCGGGATCGTAGTGAACTCTGGAGATAGGAGCCGATTGGGGATATAATTCGGCGCTGCTGTCTTCATGTACTCGATAAACGCTCTTGAAATTGGGATTTATTTTACCCCTATATTGAGAATAACTTCCGGTCGGACCGAAGTCGAAATCTTCCGTTTCATCGGAAGCTGCGGCCGGAGCGTTATAATTAAATCCTGAGTATCGACTTTGAGGACCAGCTTGATAAGGTACAGCTGATTGTTGACTAGCAGCTGGTACGACAGGAGCTCGAGGGATATGATCTCCCTGCAAGATCTTGAATCCGTCTTTACCTGCGCTGTACTTGACCGAGATTGTTTCACCGTTAGGATCTACGTAAGAGTAAGCTCCGGTTCGGGTACCATCTGGGCTTATCGTTTCGCCCTGTTTGATACCGTTGTCTCCGGCGAATGCGAAATTGAATCCTCCATCTTCGGATAAGGCTTGTTTATGCATTAGAATCACTGGTAACTTTTGTTTGCCTTGGAAGCCATCGGAGTATCGAGATTGTTCCGAATATTTGGCGTTGGCTACGGTGTAAAAAGCCGCTACGGTACCGAAGGTCAAAAAGATCTGTAAAATAACGAATATTTGATGAGTGAAGTGGTATTGCAGAGGTTTCCATGAAGAATTTGCTGACTCGAGGCCGTTATATTGACGGCACGAAAGAGTTTTTCATTGTCTGAAATATCAAGTACCTCTACTATCTTCTTCGAGTGGTAGGTCTAATATCAGAAATTTTTCATGAATATTGTCGAGAAAATATTATATTCTATACGTAGATGACCGAAGGTAAATTCTTTTCAATAGATAATGTTTTATTAAATGATTCTATGTAAGAATAATCAGGTACCTCTGGTAGTAAATTGATGATTTTATTTTTTCAAATTCTGCATTGATTGGAATCGAAAATCGAATCATAAGGAACAAGGAAACCGGCGATATTCGTAAAAATAGTTGAATGACATGAATTTTGGCATTTTATTAAACAATTTCATGAATTAATCAGTCAAAAATCAAATTTATTACAAATTTACAAACTCAAAATTGAAAAATTTTCAAAAAAATTCTTATCATCAAAATTAGTTGTTTTGAGATTTTTGGAACCCCTAATTATAAATCAAGATTTTACTGATCAAGGTCGACATGTTTTGGTAGTGTGAGGGTGGTTTTATGTTAACTGCGCATGCGTAAAGGAAAATGACGTGTTTGATTAATTTGGATTGGTTTTCCCG
The DNA here is from genome assembly GCA_038380155.1 of Pseudococcus jackbeardsleyi. Lineage (NCBI taxonomy): Eukaryota > Metazoa > Arthropoda > Insecta > Hemiptera > Pseudococcidae > Pseudococcus > Pseudococcus jackbeardsleyi. Next base: position 58,108,775 of record CM076240.1, on the reverse strand, counting down.
CTCAAAGGGATTACTCATTCGTTAGTCATGCAGGCTTCTAGAAGCTTTAATTTCCGGTAGTATTTTGTCGGTTAAACTTGAAAGTGTTTTGATTTACATAATTGTTTGAAGATTTCGTTAATTAATCGCGTTTATTTCGATTGTTTTATTTATTCAACGTTATATAAGCTTCGAAAACGTCTTCATCGGTAGAAATCAAAGTAAGCATACGTAATAATAGAAGAAGCATCGAAATCCGACAAGTGTTTCTAATTCCGGCGGCCAGTCGGCAGTCGGCGTCGTAAACGTGAAAGCAATTCAACGGAACAATATTAATTTCGGATGGCGTTTAATGACCTTACCAATATCGTTACAATTTACATAGGCGAATTTCATAAAAATCGTACGGTTGCGTGTAGCGAAGAAAAAAGCAACACGTATCAGGCGTCATTTGATTACTTCATAAGAAAAGAATTCAGCATTACGTTGTCACATTGACGTGCTATATAGGTATTTGAAACGAGTATAGTTCTTTATTTGATATAATATTTTTCGTCATACTATATAATAAACGGCAATTGGCAATTGGTGCTGATGAGAAAGAGTAAGTATATGACTCGATACAGCGACATGTTAGCTAGACAACGTGCTGGTATTGTACCTGTGTATTTCAATGGTAGCTTTTGACAGAGTTCACGAGGCCGCTACTGCTATTACGATATTATGTCTATTGCATTTTACTATATATATTGTTCACATTGAATTGCTGGCCAACGAGAAGAGTTCGGTCGCTTTGTCAACCTATATTCTGTCATCCGTAAAACGCACTGGAAAACCACAGCAGCAATTTGGGTGCCAATATCGCAACGTGTTAAGATGTCGAAATTTTAAATTTCTCGGTATAACGGGTTTCGTTCAACATTAGGTATTCGGTGTAGATACAAAGAAAATTCCGAAGTCAAAATTTTTGTACGTCTTCAAAAGAGTATGAGCAAAAAGTTTTTAATTGTTACGTTTCAAATAACACAGTAATTGATATTGCGCACCAAATGTACCGTGAAAAGTCAACGGAATGTGTTACAATTTTAATATTTACGGATGAGAATTTATTACTCGTATATTACGTAATCCATCTGATGCAAACTTACATGTGCATTATTTGGAGCATTTGTTGCGGTTTTATTATTTTATTTTTACGATTGACCTCAAGAATTCATGTACCTATATTTAAATCTACTATTTCTTTAACCGTATGTTAATTTGAATGTACACATTTGTTTGTTTCAGAGGTAAGTGAATGGGTAGATATGGTGACGGAACGAGATCGATTCAGAATTTGGATTTCGGCGAATAAGTTTTGAATACTTGCGATTACGATTATCGATTAAAGGCTGCGTTGGAATGCAATAAGGAAGACAGATATATTTCGATAAGTATTTGAGTAAAGAGACAAATGTACTCGTATAGGATACCTTTACCTACAGCTCATCTTGATCCTGATATTTTTCGTATGATTTTTGACGAATATTGACAATATGATATCTATATTTATTGAGTACCTACCTAATAATAAGATGCAACGTGGTTAGAAAAACGATTTTACCATACCATCAACAATAATCGTAATCGAGTAGATATTAGGAACGAACTGATTCCGAAATTGTTGTTTTCGTAGGTCGTATCTTTTCGATTCGGGTATTCTCAATCCTGGGTACCTAGCTACCTACTACCTATCTCGCAGTGTTTGTGATTCATTTTAAATAATGGAAATAAGCAATTTTTACTTGACAATTTTTAAATTGTGTGATATCTACGTGTAATAAGGTTAACAACCTTTTTCATTTTTGTATAATTTTTTTCAAATTTGATGAGATTTTCTTAGAAATGAACGAATCTGACATTTAAATCAATAAAAATGTATAAAAACAGAGCTAGGTGAGATGAAGTGTTTTGATAATTCTCTGAAATTTTCATTTTTTTAAAAAAAACATCATTCTATTATGGAAAGATAAGAATAATTCGAAAAAGATATGAAAAGTTTTTCATCTGTTTAGTTGTATAGAAATGATTTCAATGGATTAATTTTATTCGAGTAAGACTTTTTTTCCACTCAATTTTGTAAGTATCACTTTTACTACTTCAATATAGGCGTTAGATAATAGGTATCCAGGAATTTTAAAAAATTATTTTGAATCGGTCTCAAATTTGGAATAATGGATAAGTAGATATTTTTTACAATTTGTTATTTTTAAGCGAAACTGTGCGGGTTTTTTATTTGTGAGTTTTAATTTTTGAAATGTGTTGAATTTAATATTTTTTTGTGTTTCGATTTCGTGTTTCCTTCTGAATATCTACGTTTTTGTGAATTTTGAGTTACGTGGTTTCATTTTTATCGATGTTTTTGTGTTCTAGTGATTTTACGTTGATTTATGTTGCCTTATTTAATTTTTGTGCCGTGTTGTTTTAAATTTAAATGTGTTTTGTGTTTATTTTATTTTCGATTTTGTTTATGGTTCATATTTTCCAACTCAATTCCAGTTTTTTCAAGCCTGAAGTATGTACGCCAATTTAGTAAAATTAAAATCCACAATTTTCTAATTCTATAATTTTTTTCAGGTCAATATTTCGGTTTAATCGTCGCACTGAAATCGGAAAAGCAGAAAAAGCGCATAATAACGAACGGAAAAATGCACCTACCTGTTTGTACATTTCCATATCGCTGCTTGGTAAAACTAAAACTCGAACGAACAAAATTCAATACTATCAAGTAATCAGTCTTCACTTCATTATTTTACATTAAGGAAAACAGGGCACTGACGGGATGATAAAATTTCCGCGATATTTTATAGTAGTATTGCAAGGGGTACGTTGGCGATTCGTGTACACCCGCACCACCAGAATACCTTTCTCTTTCTTAACCGCACACTCATATAGCTCGGCAGTCCATTGTGCACGTGCTTGTCATTGATACGCAGCGCGATTTGTTCGTCTTCAACGGCGGCGAAAAGGAGCTATCCCCCAGATAGTGCATTTTCGTAATCGGCACCGCTTGCGCCTCCGTCACGATCGGTGGATAAAATGCACGCGTTTTTTTGTTGTGTCAGCTGTGCAGCGGCTCCGCTCGCGTTAACAAATAAACGGTAAAGCCAAAAGCGTATTTCCTTAGTTGCTAATCCGAGCTGATTACCGTGTAAGTAATTGTTCATTGTCAACCGTTTAACGTGTAAATTTTCCTTTGCAGAAGTCATTGCTCCGTTTGCGATTTTTTTTTGTTTTGTAATTTTCGGATTCGATTGGATCGGATTGTGGCGATTTCGCAAATGTCTTCGACTGCGTCGGCGAATTGTTACGTTATCGGGTGTCCTTCGAATAGAAAGAAGCTGTGTTGATCTGGAGTATTGAAATTGGATTTTATTGCGTTATTTTTGTATTGATTCGAGATTTATATTGGTGTTTTAGTCGCAGGAATCGAGTATCGAAGAGGATGTCGACATTGACAGTGCTTTGCTGCAAATTGAAATGGAAAGATGCCGTGGATTGTGGTTTCAGAGGCAGCTACATATTACGAATTATTGTAGAATGATGTACCTATGATCATTGTGGTAGATTAATCGAATCGATTGGATGATGTTTTTATCGAAAACGAATGCTATGTAGGTAATAGGTATCTATCTAGAACGTTGTATACCTATGTTCAAATGCGAAGTACTCGGCGAAGAAGTTGATAGTGACGAGCTGTTTTTTGAGAAACCATTTTCGAATTTGGCTTCCTCTGAAGACCTATCTTGATTGGAATTGACCAACAAACTTTAAAATTTTTGTTTTAAGAAGCATTTTTGAAACTTCATTTTCAATTTTGAAAATTCTTCTCGTCTTCTCCAGTTTTTTGAAACAATGAGATAATTTTTTTTTTTGAACAACTCCATTGGAGATTCTTCTCTTAAGTTATGGGCAAATGATGAGTCTAAATTGAATCAAAATTCAAATTTGTCAAATACGAATCTAACACTGAATTCATTTCTTGATAGATGAAAATTTTTAATTTTCGAAACTTGTATTTTTATTTTCTGAATCCAGAAATTTCATGTATGAATACCTATTTTAATTTTCTTTTTAAAGATTTTTAATTTTTATTGAATTGAAAAAATTATTTGGGTGGTAGATAAAAATTGATAGAATTTCGAATCAAATGGGTATTTTAGATTCAAATATTTTTTTGCACTTTCAAGGAAGATTTTGAAAAAGATTTACCTACATACTACTTACTTGAACGATAGGTAGGCTGTTTGAACGTGATTTTCTGAAAATTTCGCGGTTGTAAGTTTTATATTTTCATTTAAATGAGTGATATTTGAGATTTACGAAATTCATTTAGTAATTATACAATTTTTTTTCTAAATTTCAGTCAAACGTTGAAATTATTTTCGTTACTAATTACTTTATCAGTAGCATAAAAATATTGAAGTTCAATTATTTATAATTTTACTGAAAATTTAAGAATTTTTTCGTATCATTTTTGGGTACTTTTCGTTCATATCTTGGATTTCAATTTTCAAAACTTTTAGCTCTTCATTTTGATTTAGCCAAATTCTTTGTTCATTACATTTTAAATTTAAAACTCTTTCAACTCCTAGAGTAGTTCATTTTTCTCTAAAAATAAGCAAACCAAAATTATATTTTTTACATCAAGTAGAGCCCATACTTTGATAGACCTCTTGACTTACTTACCACCCTCACCCTCCTAACCGGATAATTTCTCGGGTCCAGAATTTATCATCACAAATTGAAATTTATTAGTAATATTTGAAAATTTTGTGTCATGTTTTCTTCTATATTTTTTTGGTTTTTGGCAAATTGATTTTTTATGAAAATCTCATGAAATGAATAAAAAGGGTCCCAGCAAATGGCTCACAGTAGGGCTAAATTTTTTAATCTTATTTTCAAGAAAATGAATATTCAAAAATTTAATTCCAGAGGCACCCTATTGAATGTAATTTTTCCCCTTTCAAAATTTGTTGAATTACCTACACGAGTATTTCGGTATTTTTGTCTTATTGCTGTAAAATTCGTAATATTCGTTCAGTCTTTTTTTGGTACCTAATGACAATTTATGTTTTATAAAAAATTTTCTTTACATTCGCTCAGCAGAGGCGCAACCAAGGGGGAGGGGGGCTCAAGCCCTCCCTTAAGCTTGAATAGAAAATTTTTTCACTACAAAATTGTGAAAAAGAGCATTTTTTGCTCTTCAAACAGTTTGTTTTCAAAAAATTTTCGCTCTTGCTTTGCTCGGGCAGTATTTTAATCGTATTATTTTAAAAATTGATAATTTTTCAGTCAAAAATCATCAATTTCCCATCAATAAAATCCCAAATCGTCAGAAAAAAATTAGTGATTTTTGACTGAATGGTCAATGAAAAATAACAAATTCAAAATTTCACCCCCCCCCCATTTTTCTCAAATTCTCAGCCCCTGCCTTAATTAATTTCTGGGTGCACCAATGGATTCTACTTTTTCAGAATATTTAGTATAAAACATTTTGTCGGAGGAGGGGAGAGAGATTAATTGAAATTTTTCATCAATTCAAAAATAAGTGGTACCTTACCTATGGTGAAGAGGCATGACTTATTTTTGGAAATCTCAGAAGAAAAATTGCGAAATTGTTGCAAAAATTCCATTTTTTTAGTTCTGAAAACTTGTTAGATAGGTACTCCGTTACTGAAATATCTGAACTTCTTTACTTATCGAGGTAGGGAGTTTTTACGAACGTTTCGAAACAATTGCAGAATTTATGGATTCTCTCCGATTGACCTACTACTTGAAAAAATTGAAATTCCGCGACGTTCGCTCACATGTCTATATTACATTTGAATAAGTGTCAATATCAATTTAATACCATGTCAAGTACCTATCAACTTTTTCGCCGTGTAAAATAATTTCACGAATCTACCTACGTCGAACTGCGCCTCGTACACTCGTACCCATTCTTTTCCCTTGGCTACGAAATGTTTACACAGTTAGCATCTGAACTTGAAGCAACACTGCTTCAAGCTGAGCTTACTTGCGCACCGAGATCAAAATACTCGAATGCTCACGTGACCACCCTTTTCTCGGGAAAACAAAATATTGTGTACGTTTGACAGTTCACGAACACGAGTGCAAATTTTTCGCGAGCTTGTATTGATTTCGCGTGTTTTTTTTTTTTGTTATAGTAACGAGTATTTTTAATTGGAATTTTTGCGCGTGTTTTTTCTCTAGTGACGTGAGACGATGTGTCGGTAAAGACTCGAAAGGAGGATAGAAGAGACGAAGTATGTCTCTGGAAAGCAACGATACGGCATCGACAACGACGATATTAAACGTGGAAAATGACGAAACGCCACCCAGCGTCGATCCTCAAACGCCAATTTTTTCGGTGACCGGAACTCAGCAACAGCAGCGAGGCGGATACGTACCTAATAGAATGAATATGCTAAGGTCGCCGAGTAGAGAATCCGTCGGCACGGATATTTCTCTATTCTCCGTATCCACACTGGCGTCCGAGTTGACCAGCAGAATGAAATTGTTATCGGTTAAGATGCCAGGAGACGGGACCATATCTCGAGGTCCGAGTCCGAATTTCGACCGGAGGAGAAGGTAAGTTAGGTAAACGTTGACAAGTTTGGCTAATTCGCCACGTTGACGAATGGTTTCTTTGATTTCGCAGACCTGAAAATATTCAAGAAGTATGGTTCGAAGAATCGAACGATATGATACGTGGCATGGCGGCGCTTTCGTCGGCCGTTGGTCTTTCGAAAAGTTTCAGCACTAGTGATATAACAGATTTATTGACCAACGACGAAGATAACGGAGAGACGGGCTTCCTACCGGTGAAACGAAACGCCATTTCCGAGCTGGCCATCAGCGCCAGTCAACACTCCGGGTATCTGTTCGAGCAGAGTGTCAAGCTAGATACTGCTTCCAGATCGTGTTCCACTTGGGTCGCCGTAGGAGATATACCGTCGACTTCGCAGTTACCGTCGCCGCACGGAGGTGCCGTACCATCGGCCGTGCTCACTTCCAATACACCCTCGTGCGGACCATCCTTTACCCCAGCCGACCTCATACGATCGGTGAACAAAAAGGTAACGACGGTAAATCCCTGTCGAGGAGGGGAAGCGGATGTCAAATATTATGAGATTTACACTTGCATGCTCACCGAGATTAAACGCGAAATGAGAAATGACTGGCGCGTAGGCGTCTGTGACGTATATTTAAAAGGAGCCGAACTGAATAATTAAACGGTCTAACAATAGTGTCAAGTTCACGTATGATACAGAAATCGATCGCAAGAGTGGGCCAAGCGGTGGTATGGGTCATAAAGGGACGAGAGGGTAGAACGATGGACGTTATAATTGGATTAGGTATAAAGTATAATGGTATCTTTTTTGTACACTCGAGTAGCTATAGGTGTCTAATATTCGATCGGCTGTTATGAGTGAACGATGAAAAGTCGACAATTTATTCCGCTGAAATTAATACCTATATCGAGATGGGGTTTTTAATGATGAGATTTTCCACCTGTTGGTTAATCGTGAAAAATAAGTGATTGGAAAAATGTTGGCATGTTTGAAATTATACGAATTTTTATTTGAATAGCTCTGGGATATTTATTTAGTAAAAAAAAAATTGGTAAATTTTGTATACTTACCCTCGGAGAATACTGGGAAAAATTCGTTTGATAATTTTGCTGTGTTTTGTTCCCGTAGAGAATTAAATTAGGATGTTAATTTATAAATTTATGAAACGTTTGTTTACATTGAAGTTATTTCGGTAATCGGTTTATGCGAATTAGTTTACTACTCTATCGAAATTTCATCTCGTATTTTTACGTGGAAGAAGTTTGAAATTTTGTAAAAGTCGAATTAAAATGATTTGGTATTAGGTACTTGGATTTTCCTATCATTTTGATTCGAATTTTCAATAATGGAATTGGTTTAGTTTGTTGAAATATTATTTGATAGGTACCTATAGGTACTTACCAGTATTAAATTTTGAGGGGAGAGCTGAAATTTGTAATTAAAGTTACGATAATTTTGGAAATTGTGTCTCAAGTTATAATCAAACTCGTCAATGTTCGTCATCGAAGTCATTTTCAAACGGTATTGAAAGTTGACTAGTTTGCTGGATGAGCTGAGAAATTAATTGCGGTTGATTTGATTATTCAGTTCGTGCTCATCGTTTTGTCCGACTTCAATTTTTTTTTTGAACCAGAGTTTTCGACAAAATTTTGTCTTTCTTTCCTTCTCTTCTCAGAAATTTTTTGGGTCATGGGCAGATGTATTTCAAATTAAGTAAGTATGTAAAATTATTCATTATTTTCATTTTTTTTTTTTTGAAAATTACGTATTCTGGTTTTTTTTTAGCTTTGATTAAAGTTGATAATTTTTATACTGTAAGACTAAATTGAACTTTTTTAGAGAGTTGAAGGGATTTAGACGAAGAAAAAAAAATACAACTTTGCTTCTACTGAAGAAGTACTTAGTTCTTTAATTTTTTTTTAAAATTGAGTCCACTTCACTAATCAGTGAACCTTTCTGAAACCAAAAGTCACAATTTCTTTAATCTAGAAAAAGAATTAATGATTTCATCAATTATGAGGAAAACTTACATATTTTCTCTTTTGCATAAAAAAAAAAACCATAAGAAGGTCAGTTATTTCTCATTTTGCGTGCGTATCTCACAATATTACGTTGTCGATAACTAGTGCCCGAGTGCCCCCCCCCCTCGTCAGCACTCTATCAAATCAACAGGTTTTTTGATTGGAGGTCTTTCGATGCAGTTAATAATTTCTATGAAGTCATGCCATCCCATTGATTGGAGAACCACATTAGTTGCCTCTTCACAACATTTTACCAAAAAAATAGGAAATCAAATTAAATTCCTTCATAGAACCAGACCATAAACGAGATTTCAACGATCTAAATCTGAATTTATTCCAATTTTTTTCAAGTCTGAATCTCTTTCATCATTTTATTCGGAATTTTTTTCAAAATTGTGTTTTTAAAAAAGGGGAAAAATCAAATTTATTAGAAATAATTTTCGAAGCAGAAGAAATTTCAAGGAATATGTGATTTTGATTTTCTTCTGAATCGGTTTCTTAGAGGCTACATTTTGAAAGTTTGAATTTGAGAATTTGACACTTTTGATTAGGGGGAGGGGAGGGAGGAGGAGGAGGAGAGAATATCTCATAGTGACAATCAGAAGTGGTAAGAATTTAAAAATCAAGTGTGGCATTTTTTTAGTTTTATTCTTTTATTTGAACCTTTTTAAGCCTTTAGGATCCATGGTGCCCTACAAATTAGGTTAAAAGTCAGAAAAAGTGAGAATTTCGGTTGTTTATCGTTTATTAAGGTCTTTTTTTTCTCCCATTACTTTTGAATTTTCATTGTAATATGAGGACATCTTGTGGCTTTTTCGTTTTTTATGTTTTTTGAGGCACCAAGTTCGAATATAGATTCGTATTTTTGCAAAAACGTTTTCCGCCGTCCTTCCTCTGCATGTTTTAATCCAGTAAGAAAGAACTCGTGTTGGAAAAAAAAAAAAAAAAAACGATTAAAATGAACTTTGTCTTTCTTTCTTTTTTGGTAGTTCGCCAAAGTTCGTCCCCTTCCAATTCCAATTGATACAAAACAAAATATAATTCAATCGTTGAAATTCGCTTATGCATCCACAGGTCAGACAACACTACATCAGGCGTCGTCTAATGACCACCTACAAAGCCCTAGAAAGACTCTCGCAAAGCGAATTCAATCTGGACAAATTAGAAATGGAGGCAGCAGCCAGTACCAAAGCCAGCGGAAACCTACAAGAAAATCGAAACTCGACTGTCGGCTGCAGCGATCACGCGTCGAAACAGAACACAGCCTCGAATCGGCTCTCGGTGCCGGGAGTTTCGTCGGCAGCGCGACGCCAGTGGAAAAATACCACCGTATTAGACACGACTGAGGAAAGACTGACTATAAACGATGTAGAAAGAGAACGAGGGCAACCTTTATCCAAATACGATCGAAATATGATGATTTTCAACTGGTTATTAACCCTAGAGCCGGACGAATGTTCTGTCGAAACGTACTAGGGAACGGAAGGGGGGAAAAGCCATCGATAGAATGGAATCGCGTCGGTTCGAGCCGTAGACTCCCGCAACCCTTCTCGTGTGAAAATCGTAATTGTAATTATTATGTATCTTTTTTCGGGTAACATATCTGCGGCAAAGGCTATACATGTATTATTTTCGCGCATCTGTTCGGCCCCCTCCCCCATTTTTTAAATTGCTTTTTTCTAAAACAAAATTTCTTGTTTTTGTGTGTGTGTGTATGTGTGTACGTGTGCATTAAGACTGCGCTATAGTGTGATCATCCTAATGTTATTTTTACCATTAATCACGTTTCTTCTTAATTGTTTTCTTATTTTTCAGTGTGTGAGAGGTTGAGAAAGATTGTTGTTAAAGCGCTGGCAGGATAAAATGGGTAAATTAGCCTACGATACTCTTTTCGATTTTTTTTTCAAAATTCGATTTAAAATGATTTTTGATCTCAAAATTGCATCTACCCCCACCTCACCCCCTCTCCCCATATGTGGGCATGGCTGTGAAAAATTATTATCTCTGAAGTTTTTCACTTGATTCTAAGAAAATTTTGCAAGTACCTAATTGAGAATGGTCAATACAGACGTCCATAAATTTTTTTGAAAAATTTTCCTCTCAAAAATGACCTTGAACAGAAGATTTAAAAAAATGGCTAATATGAGTGTTTAAATTGAAAAAATTACACGTGTCTTCAGATTCATTCTGGACTCGATTGAAATTTCTCAGATTTTTTTTTAGCACCGTGACATTTTCAAAAAAACAGTTTCTTATTTCCATTTTTACCAAAATTGAAGAGAACAGAATGGCCGAGTGGAAACACCAATACGAAATTCGTGTTCAGTAGGTCAAATTACCTTTTTTAATGCACTTTTCCAGCAGTTATTTTGTTCAAATTCTGCAATTCACGGTTTTTTGTTGATTTTTTCACAATGGTTTGAAAAAATACAGGCAAAAAAATCGAATTTGTGAATTTGATTGGAATGATCTTGAAATGGAGGTTTATCAGGATACTTTGACCTCGCTGAACACGAATCCAGTACAGTTTGAAAGTTTAAATGGAACATCAGAAGCAAGGAAATGGCACGAGGCAAAAACCAATTCTAAATTTTGATTTAACAAGTCAAATTATTCTTTTATTTTCTAGTTGGATGACCACTTTATTCTTTGTCTCGAAATCAATTTTTTACCCGAAATTTTTTTAAGATAAGTATTTTATGTGATTCGAAGTGTATAGAAACCAAATTTTTCAAGGTTTCGTTTTCTTGAAAGAGAAGGAGTTGTAATTTTAGGGTCGATTTTTCGGGGGGAAAATTCAAGAGCATGTCTCCTTGTAAAAGGCGAGGTTGTCATTTTAAAGTCAAAAAATAAATAGTTCTATTGTATTTAATCAAATTTTTTTTTTGGGGGGGGGGGGAATTCAAGGTCACATCTTCTTGGAAAAGATGGAATTGCCATTTGAGGATCAAAAATATATTTTATTGTATTCAATGGATTTTTGGGGAAAAATAGGAAAAAGTGTCGTAGACCAATTCACTCACTTTACCCTGGTGGAGCTTTTGGTGTTTTTTTCGTGTGTTCCGAATATTTGTTTGTTGTTTTGCCAAGTTTTCGAACGATGTCGTTCACGCTTCTTCGCTCGTTAGGTTTGATAATCGCCTTATTACCTATAATCGAATCTCAGGATATTTATCTCAATTAAAAATATGCCTAATACCGTAGTAAACGTGGTGCTGTAAATTGTGAGAAAATTTAGAAAAATGAATAAGTTGCTTTTCTTCGTTTAAATAGGTAACGTAAGTTGTGTGCTTAACAATTCTTTATTTTCAACATAAAGTATTGCAAGTCCAGATAATTAGTTATAAATCATAAAAACTGAAAAACAAAAAGAATAAAAAACATACAATGAGAACTGTTGTACAAAATCTTTTATCAAAATAAGAATAAATGTCCCGAGAAGCTTATTCGCGCAATTAGGTACGAAATATTAAATGTGCGACTTATGTAGTGTTTTTTTTTTGTATGACATCAACCATCAGCTCTTTTTTCCTTCTGATTTGCATCAGTGTGAGAGATCGCTTATTACTTCTGGAAGAAAATTTCTGTGCTGCTTTTCTGTTCTGCTCAGTTCGAAGATTCGTTGTTGTATGAGTGCTTCGATAAGTTTAAATTATTCACATTAAATAGATACCTGTTGCGATCGTTTGTACATGAGCGATTTTTTTTTTTGTAAGAAATTTCTATTAATTCAAATTTACAAACGCTTTTGTGATAATTGCTAATGAAAATAGAGATCTTTTGTATGTGATTCTTTCCAAATATAAGTACCTATGTAATTTAGTATAATTGCACGATTCAATTTTTTTTTCCAGCCTTTTTAATGGAGGAAGGTATTTGATCGATTCGCGAGACGTTATTTCTATGATATTTGTCCGGCTGCAGGCTGCAGGTCTCTTCTACTTTTCGATTTTCAGTTCCTGAAAAGAAAAAGTGTGTATTGGTAACTCCAACTACATCGTAGCTGTACCTTTTGCCTCTGGACATCTCGATCCATGGCGAAAATCGCGTGTGTGCTGTAAATGTAGGTACTAAAAGCCTACTTGGCCGAGCTAATCCGCTTATCTACCGAATCTAACCACTCGTAGAACGCTTGTTCAGCTTCGTATAATCTCTCGGCAATACGTTGAGTGCGCGCTTCGGTTTTCAATTTTGATTCGAATCTGAAAAGCAACAGCTCGCGTCGTCGTATAAATTCGATTTACAATTAAAACCCGCGGACGCGTAAGAAACACATTTGCGAAATAATTAACACGTCTTCGTACTTTTGTTTATCTCGCGTATTTTTCATCTGTTGTAATTTATTTTGTTTCCAAGCGTTGAACGAGGTAACGGCTTCTTTTTCTTTTTCCATTTTGTTACGATTCTCTTGATCTTTTTTCTCTTTCTCTCGTTTCCTTTGTAATTCCACTTTCTTCTTCAGTTCTTCGGTGATTTTATTTTTCCACGCTTGGTAAGCCTTTTGAAATGAGAGAAAATGAAGATGAAGTAGCGTGCTGGGCTGAGCGAAAAGTGAGTTTGGATGTGTTACCTTTTCGGCTTCGACTTTTTTACGTTGTTTTTCTTCGTTTTCGCGTTCTTTTTGCTCTTTCCATTGGTGTCTTTTTTTCTCGAATTCTTCGTTTTTGGCGGTTTTCCATTTGACGTATTCTTTTTCCGAGTTTTTTGGAATGAATCTGCGTAATAAATGATATGGATTGAAAAATTGGATGTATGGATTGGGCTGTTCCATATTAAAACAGGATAAAATTGAAATCTGGTCTTCCGATTTCGCTGAATTTTTTTTTCGAGTTTTCCTTGGTGATCTATTCACAAAACTGCGATTATTTTTTTAATCCTCAATGGAGCTGCGGGGACTGGGAGGATGAGCCTCCAAATTTTTATGCAATAGGTAATTACGTTTTTTAGTAAAATTGTCCAACTTAGGAGGCTCAAATCTCGAGATAGGTTGTACTTGAGGGAAAACTGTTTGAGAATCTGAAAGAGAATTTGATAAGAGGTTCAAAATCGATAATAACATTTTGAAAAGCTCAAAGTTCAACTTTGGCGATGAAAGGTCACCATGATGAGAACAAAAGATGAAAGCTACCATTTAAAAATCTGAAAAAATTACAGCAAGTAGCCCTTTTTACTCCCTTTTCAACCAATAAATTTTCAAGATGGGATTTCTAGACCCCTAGGGGGTACAAGGGTCCACAATTTTGACAAAAATTCAAAAAAAACATCGAGAAAGTAAAGTAGCATATCGATTTCTATACTGATTTTAAGGCACTGATTTCTAAAATGATTCGTTAAGAAAATGAATTTTTACCTCTCATCCCTCCCTGAACTGATTTTTTTTTCAAATGCATTTGATTACTCGAAGAAACAATTTTCTAGGCATTTTGTTTTCTTATTGAAAATTGTATTTATTTTGTACATCCAATTGAGCATTTTAATATATTCATTAAAAATTTGACCATCAAATTTTTTTTTAAAAATTCATCAAAATTTATTTATCATTTTTTGTGTTCTAAAAATTTTGGTTCGTTTAAGGGAGAAAAAATTGATAAAATTTTTCAGAATTGCGAGCCACTACTTTCTAACTTCCTTGTATGTAGAAGGTGAAATGTGAGGTACAATTTTGCTTTCAGCAGGGTGGGGGGAGGTTAAAAATTGAATCGTGAATTTGAAGGATTTATTAATTTTTTCCACCCTTGAAAATCAACCAAATTATTTTTGATTAAAATAATCACGTTGCTGAAAAATGTTTTGGTACTTACAGCTTTTTTGAACCCTAAAATGATTAAATTGAATACTAAAAATTGAAAAAACCCAAATGTCTTTCAATTATTTTTTCAATTGTTGAAAAATAATGATTTTTTAAAATCATTTGTGGTGAGGAAGTGGATGGCGAAAGAACGATTTTTTTTAGGTCTTTTGAATGAGCAACGTTTTCTTAGGGTTTTTGCTCTACCTAAGTAATTAAGTATCTGCCTTTTAATCAGGAGTTAAAAATTTTTCTTGAACATCTTCCTTCGTCTCTCCTCTTTCCCTTTCCCCAATCTAAATGAACTACCTCAAGAATTTCGTGAAAATTGAATTTTTTTATTTCATCTTGAAGTTATAATATTCATTTTATGAACTGAAGAATGTAAATTTTCCACCCCGAGGGACTTTGGAATAGAGAAATTTTGTTGTGAATATCTTTCTTGTTGCGTCGTTAGAAACAAATTAACCCTTTGAATTAATGGATCACTGCTTTTGAAATATTTTCTTTTTGCTGTCATTGATTTACCTTTTGTTCATGTTTTCACTTCTTTTTATTTGTATTTCCAAAAAACCTTATGACTTTTTTGAGTGAAATTTAAATTCAAAAAAATCAACGCAGAACCATTTCAATGAGTAAGTTTTGATTAAAATTACCTACCTTCTTTCGGAACTTTTTTTGGATTTATCAGCAGAAGCCAACTTTGGTGATGGGTCTTTATTTTTCTTCTTTTTTTCCATCCACTCTTGATAAGATTTCTCAGCTTTGAGCTTCTGTTCGCATCTCATCTAAGAATAGTCGATAATTAACGTCGAATTTGACGTGATGGGAAACGATTTTTTTTAAAAAAAGGTATAATTTTTTCGTACTCGTTCGAATTCCACTCGCATTAATTCGTTTTTCAATTCGGCTTCTCTGCGTTGATTTTTGCGTTCCTGCATTTTATTGAAATACCACCTTTCGTACACTGCTTGGGCTAGGAAAGAGCGATTGCGCGAATCTGCAATGTGAATGAATCAAAAAACATGGTGTATGCTTCGATGCTCAATTTAATATCCTGTATTTTCAACGGCGGATTTTTTTTTGTGGAAAGACACTCACCGAATGTATGAGTTCTCTCGAAATCATTCAACACTGCGTCTTGTATGTCTTCAAGTGATACTGTGCTACTAGTAAGCCTGGTAATAATTTTCGGTTTCACTTTTCTGAATAAGCAGAACATTACCAAAGGAGAAAAAATAAGCGACAAAAGTTTAAATTGGATTCTTTTCAAATGCTATATTATCGATTGAAAATAATATAAGTATTACTTCGTATCGGGTATTCTGCGATGCTGTGACAGTTCAATATTCTCTTGGGAACTACTGGCAACTCCTAATAATTTCATACACCTATGAAAATCAGCCAGCTCGTACTTTTTAGCCTCGCAGTTGGTTTTTTTGTCGCATCTCTCGTCTGACCAGCTTTTTGAGGTGCTGCTCAATGACCAATGAGACTGGCTCCGATTTTTATTCAAATTTCTTCAACAAAAGGTCACAAAAGGTGCAAATGAGCTAAAAGTTCACACCATGGTGTCTCAAATTTGCTGGAAATGTACTTCTTACTTAAATCCAAACGACGAATAAGTCCGGTACAAATTTTTCTTATCCGACTCGCTTTTCGATCTGAATCCAGTAGCGGAGTAGCAACATTTGCCCATTCCGGCGCTGTCAATTCGTTTCTTAACCATCGACGACCGCCGAGGCGATGGCGATTTCGTCACATGGCGGTTTTGCGAATGCGACGCGCCATCGTCTGTGACCGCGACCGAGGTGCATTCGAGAGAATCGCGTTGATCATCGTGGCTTGTACAGTTGGTCGAATCCATCGATACGTTCTCGTATTTGACATTTTAGAGCGGAAAGAACGCGCGTCCTACGCGAATGCCGTAAGATTAATCCGAGCGGGGGCGAAGCGCGTGTTGTGCACAGTTGAAAGAATAACAATTATACGTATTAAGAACATTAGTCAACATTGTATCGTCATGGTAACGGTGTGTTTTGATGAATGAATCCGTGACAGGGCGCTGAATAGTTGCGGTTTTGTAATTTTTTTTAGAAATAATTGGCAGAATTTATTCGAGATTTTTCATTCGATTATTAATTAATCATTCAGAAGCCGCAGATCTAAACGATCGTGGAAGCAAGGGAGGGTGTGAAATTTCTGATGTGAAGTTTTTTGGGTATTTTCTCGAAGAGTACAGGCGAAATAAGTTCCTACTTGTCCTTTAAATTTGAATCAGCCGAGTTTAGTGATGATGTGTCCCTTGAAATAGTTCAAATACGAAATAATTAATTTTCAGCGAAATTAGATTCAGGTAATGATTTAAAAAAGAGGATTTTCGCCAAAGGGTATGGCCGGATAGGGGCTTAATTTAGCCTCAGGCGCTTTTGGGCCCCTAAGCACCTCAGGTGGTGTATATGTGACCCTGCTGGAAAAAAGGGACCTTTCGTAAAAAAATTCGATGTCTTATTTTTCACGTTTTTGGTCCAAATGACACCAAATCTAGACTAAGCACCAGTAAATAAAGACATCGATTTTTTTTTTACACAAGGTCCCTTCTTTCCGGCAGGGTCACATATTAACAAAAAAAATCACAACTTTTTCTAACACTGTTGAATTATTTTTCAGAAAGATGATCTACTCGAAATGAAAAACATTTCAATTATTCTAAGTACTTACTTATCTAAACAAAGGCTATTTTCCAAGGGAAGTTTGGCAAGTGAAGATTTTGATTAATTTTTTCGAAGTATTTTACACTTGGGTTTTTTTTCTTGTACCAATTTTTTTGCAAAATGTGTCCAAAAAATAGATAAATTAAATAAATTTCATCCTGAAATGAGTCGACTGAGCTCAAATTTTTTCAAATCAGAATTCTATAATAGGTAGATAGTAACATTTTTTTAAATTTCATTTTTTAAGATATTACTTTCAATTATTTAGTCGAAATACATTTTGAAAAACATGAAGTTGAAATTGAAAAAAAAAATTGAGGAATATTTTTGAATTATTAGAAAAGTTTTGGAATTGAAAAAAACTCCAAGAAATATGAATTTGATTTTTTCAAAATCCAAGTTGGAGAACTGCCTTCAAATTTTTTCACATTCTTTTTTTCAATTTCATCCAACTCAAAAATGACTTAAACAGAAAGATTTGAACCTGTTCGAATTTTGTGTGGTGCCTTTTTTTTAACCTGTGACTAAATTTACACGAAAAGGGCTTCAGGCACGAAATTGAAAAATACACTTCGAACACTACTGATTCGTTTTTTACTTCTTTCTTGGAAAGCGTTTTTTTTTTCAAGTCGTAAAGTCGTAAATCCCCTTGTTTTGAAATTTTTCAAGTCTAAAATTTTTTCCTCTTAAAAACTTAAAAAATTTTTGTCGAGGTCTAAAATTTTTCCTACAAATTTCTTCAACGTCTTCTTTTCAAGTCGAAAATGTTTTCCTCTTATTTTTTTAAAAACTTCAAAATTTTTTCGTCGAGGTCTAAAATTTTTCCCCAAATATTTATTCAACGTCTATTTTTCAAGTCCAAACTTTTTTACTCAAATTTATTTCAAAATTTCTTAATTTTTTCGTCAATTTTTTAGGTTTAAAATTTTTCAAGAGTAGAATTTTTTATCAAAATATTCTCAACGTCACGACCAATTCGTAAAACAGGGCCCAGGTCAATCCTTCAAGTGTAAAATTTTGAAAAAAATATTTACGCTTGGAAAATGAAAATATTATACTTAGATGATGTTAAAAAATTGTCAGGAAAAAATTTTAGCCTCGAAGAATTGGCCTGGGCCTGTTGTACGGATTTGATTTGCCGTGACGCTGAACACATTCTGATAAAAAATAAAAAACTCTACTCGTAAAAAATTTACTCGAAAACTCGAATAATTGACATTAAAAATTTTAAACCTGAAAAATTGATGAAAAAATTCCGAAGTTTTGAAAGAAACTGAATAAAAAATTTGGGACCTAGACTTGAAAAACATACTCGAAGGAATTTTTAGGGAAATAATTTAGACCTTTACGAAAAAATGTTGATGTTTTAGAAAAAAAATTGAGTAAAAAATTTGAAACTTGAAAAATTTCAAAACAATTTTCGGACTTGAAAAGAAGTAAAGAACGAATCAGTCGTTCGAAGTGTGCCTGAAGCCCTTTTCGTGTAGATTTAGTCATAGGTCTTTTTTTTCAAAATTAAGATTTTAACGCTTGAATGTTAAATCATTCCTTGAAAATTAAGGTAACCTTAAAAGTTCCTTATCACATTTTCAACCAATCAAAAGCCACGAAAAGGTTCCTTAAAACTCTTAAGGTTACCTTAATTTTTAAGGTATGATTTAACATTCGAGCCTAAGTGTTTTGGATTCGGTGAGTCAAGCTGCAGCTCAATGTAAATTTTGTTACGTTTTTTGGCTTTCCTGTAGGAAAAAATCAAATTGGCACTTGGACACTTTTAGAATTAGTGAGTCGACTTATGAAGTAAAATCAAATTATCTCTGGATAAAAACCGATTTAATAAACATACAATGTCGTCAAAACCACAAAAAAAAATTGAAATAAAATTTTATTCCTCATGCTTCAGAATTCTATTCAATTAACGAATAATACAAGATTAGAAAAAAAAGGGACTCGATGATTAAATAAAAATGAAAGTGAAAATCTCGAGGTGAAAAAATGCATCATAGAACTGTATAACAAATGATACATCAAGAACAAAGTGCATTCGATTTCAACAAATGACTAGCTCTGCTATTTAGCGAATAACTAACGCGCAATTACCTGAAAAGCAGTCTAAAATGATGTAATGAGGCGAACTACAATATATAACCTAAGCATAGGTAAAAATTTTATACAAAATAGTGATTTATAATCTACACGAATAGTTGACATTCTACCACATATGCGTTTCTCTAATCTCACTAATGATTAAATTGGCTTTTTGCAAAGCTTTCAACATATCGGCGGCTTCTTTACGGCGTTGAGCTATGTGCTCCGATTCGTTGAGTAATTCTTCGGCGTGATCAGACTTATACAGATGAGTTACCAATTCGGATTGTAAATTATCCTTGATGTAGTTGACTAAAAAATGCATAACAGCTTTAGGCACGCTGTCTTGAATAGCTTTTCGAACTATATAGAAATATGATTTAATTAAGCGTTCAATGACGTCACAGTCTCGTTGTTCTTTATCGGATAATTTTCTAATGCTGGTCTGCGTCGGTACCTCGGGTAACAGATTGATCGGTTTTTGAGGACTGGTGACATGCTGGGGTGTCGCCTGAGGTGAATTAGTTGACGAATCGGCGTCGCTTTTCGACGATCTCATGAGCCATTTCTGTTTATCGACCATATCCTGTTCAGTAGGCAATCCATTCGTTTGACGATGAACATTGTGACGAGAGTAATGATCATCGTCAGCTGAAGCTGCTTTCATGATCGATGATACGACAGCAGCGTCTTTATGGAAATCCGGATGTTTCGTGTTAATATAAGCTAACTCAATAGCGACTAGATTTTCTACCATGGAATTGGTCGGTGGTAATCTGCGGCGTAGCAGATGGGTAACGACGTCGATGATTTTCTCGTGAAGTTTAGGAAACCGTAACATTTCTTGTTGAGATTCGACGCCGCAGTGTTGAATAATACGTTGCATTTCTTCGTGCACTAGCTCAACACATCTCAGCGATGGTTCCTCTAAGCGGCGAATTTGTCTCTTGACCAAAAGCTCAAAGGATACTTCGGGTACGAAAAGAGCTGGACGAGGGCCTGTGGCATTTCTAATAGCGGTTAAAATATCCATCTTGGTTAGACCAGCTAAAGGATCGATTGAATCTAAAGCTCGACCGAAAGTTTCATGAAAAATGAAGCAGATTCTAGCTCCGCCGCATAATTCAGTTGTTTCGATGTTCCTCGAGGTACCTTCGATAGTTGAACAATAGGCTGATGCGAATTTGGTGATGATTTGCAATAAGGTTTGACTTTTGTCCGAGACGTCGTCGCCATATGAGCTGAGTAAAGTTTGGAATTGAGATACCATGACGTTGACTCTGGTCTTGAGATCTGGCAAGCAATCGCGAATGTGTCGCATTAGAAGTCTATTTAGGCTTTTGGCAAGGTAAGGTGTTCCGTTTCGATTTGCCAATGTGGGATATTTCCTTTGGAGGAAAGCAGCTTCGTCTTTTAACGCATCGGTGATGGATTTATTATTCATAATATCTTGCTGAGATCGATTCACAACGCCAATTATACCCAATTTGACTGGGATAACTCTACCGCAAAGTATTTCTATGGCATCTGTGCCAGCATCCATTAGATCTAATTTAGTGACTACTGCAAGCGTTCTTCTACCATCTACATCTACGTCTTTGGCTATTTTCAAACTTTCACTAGTAGCCATATCTGTGTTGGCAGTCACTACAGCCAATATAATCGAATTTGGGTTACTGATGTACTTGATGAGCAACGATTTAATCTGAGACTCGATATCTTCTGGTTGATCGCCAACAGGAACTTTGGTCAAGCCTGGTAAATCGACCAAAGTCAAATTTAACACCGAAGGAGAATATATTTTTAGGATTATCGGTTCTGGGCAAATTCCTTTGTTCGCTCCGGCCATGCGGTCAGTTTCGGCTTCGATTTCTTTACGAATTTCATCGAAATCTGTGTAGATTCTGTTTTTTGTGTGTAAAAATGATCCCCATTCGTCTACGTTCAAAGTACCAGTTTCGGCGGATCTTTTATCGCGGTCGTCTTTGGGGCAGTAGTTTAGTTGTAATATTAATGGTCTGCGGGTGACGATTCCGGTTCCTCGAGGTAAAAATGATCTACCGACGAGACTCTCGATTACTGAACTTTTGCCAGAACTTTGGGTCCCGACGACTACGATCTGAGGTAGTTGTATGGCATCTGAACCGACTGTATTGAAGACGTCTTGTAATTTGTTGATGACTGGAATTAGAGCCTCCATGATTAGGTCTGGTTACTAGGAAATACTGTGTGATGAGAAGAAGCAAATCTGTAAAAAAAAAAATAATTGAAAATTTGTTTAGAGGGTTTTCATTTTTGTGATCTAATGTGTGAGGTTTTGAATGAGCCATAAATTAAGAGTACAGTGTATATAAGATAGACCATTCTATGTTGTGT
Source organism: Pseudococcus jackbeardsleyi (assembly GCA_038380155.1). NCBI lineage: Eukaryota > Metazoa > Arthropoda > Insecta > Hemiptera > Pseudococcidae > Pseudococcus > Pseudococcus jackbeardsleyi. The sequence continues at coordinate 58,087,192 of CM076240.1, read as the reverse complement.
TTTTTTTTAAACCAGTTCCAATACACTCCAAGATATTGCCGTCTTACAGTCAGATTTTATTTCCTTACAGGTTTTCAAATTCTTAAAGGACTGTTGTGAAAATTGGAGGTGCAAAAAAAATTGAAAAAATAAACAGGACGCAGGAGTCAGCTGAACTTCTGACTGCAGCTTGACTCCGGAGTTGAGATAGAAAATTGACGGCTTGGCTCCGGAGTCTTTTTCAAACCTCGACTCTTGACTCCAGAGTCAATTTTTGACCTCGACTCTTCACTTTCTCCTTTCTAAAAAAAAACGAAAATTTTTTGAAACCTCTTTTAAAAATCTTTTGATGTGCCGAGAACAAAATTTTCCTGTTTTAAAATATTCAGTTATCTGGAATGGAAAGGAAAAGAGTTTATGGTAGATACCTAAATGTACCATCATGTCGAGAATAAATTACGTAAATTTATCGAGCCCAAGCGACGCGAGGGTGCAAATTTATGACGAAAAAATTTTTTCATTAAAATGCGTGCTTTTTTTAATAATTAAAGTATTTAGCATTTTCAAATTTAGCAATCAAATAATTTTCTCAACTAAAACTTTCGAAGACTACTATAGGCCATAAAAATTATTTTGACGAAAAAGGAATTTCGACAATTCAAGTCTAAATTTGCAAAGATGAATCTTAACAGGGCTTGAAGTGTATATGGAAACTTGGGATACCAGAAGGATCTAAGGGGGAGAAGATGAAAAGCTAGATGTGTCAAAAAATTTACATACATAATCAGCGTTGCAAAAACAAAATGTTCAAGTTTTTTGGTACCTTAGTTTTTGCCTTTGCAACTTTTTTGAGGCGCGTAGTTTTTTAGTTTTCGTCAGAATATGCTTTTTTCCTGTTTTTTTCTTCTGAAAAATGGCTTTTATTTTTTTCAAAAAAAAAAAAATGAAAATTCGTACCTAATTTCAAAATTACAAGTTTTAGTTGACTTTTTTTTCGGTTGTTATTTTAGCAACAAAAATTAGATTTTTAATGTACCAAAATTGCGTTTTTTAATTGGAAATGGGAGGTGAATAGCCATGTTTCAAGCGAAATTTTTCCAAAATAAATTAAATTTCCAGTTTGCCTAATTTTTTATCAATTTTAACGCGATAATCTCTCAATATCAGAATCTCTTTCCTAACATTTGGCCATTCGAGCTCAAATATTCATAGATACCTATCTAGGTAGGAATTACCATTTGGAAAACAAAATACCAATAAAATTTCGATACTAAATTCAGTACTAGTAGTCTAAGACCGTCAGAAGTTAGGGAAAGCGTCTCCATAAAGTCACCTTATCGGTCTACCTGCCGGTCTACCTCGAAAATCTCGCGTTATTACCGTAATACCGGTTTTTTCGAGTTTGTGATTTTGCTAGGGAAGGCGCCTTCATGCTGTCGATCTACCACTGGGTAGACCGGCTGGTAGACCGCGGTTTTCCGAGTGTTTAAATCATTTAGAAACCTCCCCGACCTCCAGTCTTCCTTGCGAAGCTCGCGAATTAATTATTTTGATAATTTTTGATTTATTTTGAAATTTGAAATAGATAAATAATGCATGAGAGCATGATTACAAAAAAGGAACTTGGTTATTGGCTCGCGAAGTCGCGATCTATCCATAGATCGCGAGCCAATAACCAAATTCCTTTTTTGTAATCATGCATTATTTTTTTTTATCTATTTCAAATTTCAAAATGAATCAAAAATTATCTAATTAACTAATTCGCGGTCTACTCAAGGTAGACCGGAGGTTATTAATAATTTATTGAATCATTAATAACCTCCGGTCTACCATAGGTAGATCGCGATTAGTTATTTTTTATTTTTATGATTTTATAAATTTTATGCATGTAATCAATTAATCATTTTTTTGTAAGGTCCAAAAATCATTTTTTATAGATCATCCATCTGGTCTACCGCGGGTAGATCGCGAGCTGAAGGCATTTTAATTATCTTTTGGCTCACGATAGGCCGCGGATGGTTGGTTCTTGATTGGTTACTTTTTGCTTCTAGTTGTAATTATTAAAAATTTTTAGAACCTTTGAATAAAAATATAATTCCAGTCTTCAACCTTCCGGTCTATCGCGAGCCAAAAGCTAATTAAAAATTAAAATGCCTTTCAGCTCGCGATCTACCTGCGGTAGACCGAATGGATGATCTATAAGAAATGATTTTTGGACCTTTGAAAAAAATATAAAATTTATAAAATCATCAAAAATATCAAAATAACTAATTCGCGATCTACCCGCGGTAGACCGGAGGTTATTATTTAATAATTATTTATTGATGATTTAATAAATTATTAATAACCTCCGGTCTACCATGGGAATGGGAAGATCGCGAATTAGTTAATCAGTTATTTTGATGATTTTATAAATTTTACATTTTTTTCAAAGGTTCAAAAATCATTTCTTTTCTTATAGACCATCCATCCGGTCTACCGCGAGTAGATCGCCGATCGCGAGCTGAAGGTTATTGATTTAATTGATTTAAATTTAAAATTTAAACATTCAAAAAAACGCGGTCTACCAGCCGGTCTACCCGGTGGTAGATCGATAACAATCAACATGGAGACGCCTTCCTGATCACGTGTAATTACCGTAAATTACGCGGTCTACCTCGGTCTACCCGGTCTACCTCCTGGTAGACCGATAAGGTGCCTTTATGGGGGCGCCTTCCCTAACTTCTGACGGACTTCTAGTAGTCTGTTCCAAACAAATTTTCAACAAGGCGAATTAAATCCATCACGAATATGCGGTAAAATTTCATGTAGCTTCATCAGTCGAGTTGTATTCAAGTTGTGTAATTTCGAATTGAACAGATGAGAAAGAAGGATCAAAAAATTAAAAAAAGAAACCATCAAAAAAATCGTCTCCGTACGTGAACCAAGTCTCTCAAATTTTTGAATGTATCACAACTTTTCACGTTCTAAAAACATCAATAGGATGGTCTATCTTGTACACGAAGTGATGAAATGAACAATGCTAAGGTATAATAACACCTCTTGTGTTGGATGGAATGATTATGAAGTGATAAGTACCTACTTATTAAAAATGTACGATAATTTGTTAAAGTGAATAATAGTATGGTCAACTTACATGATGATTCGAAGAGTAAAATACTAAAACGACCGGAAGCAAGCAAGAAGCATTTTTGTTAATACATGTTTAACCGCTCGGTGGAAAATAGAAACAGAACTATTAATGCATTTCCCTTCATTATTTTAAACGATAAGAAGGATTAAATAAATAACAATTAATTACGAACACTACTTTCAAATTAATCAATTTTTCATTCGTTATCATCAATTCATCATTATTTTATATTTTTGTTCTGCCAAAGGGCCAAAGACTCCAAGATTTGAGTAAAAAGGAAAAACACACGAAACCTGAAAAAAAAAGGGGGAACTCGTTAAAAAATGAAGCAACTAGCGCTCCAATAGTTGAAAAATGATGTTTATTTTTGAAATTTTGAAATTTTTTTTGAAGGGAAGGTGGTTTATAAAAAAATAAAAATCAGGGATGATAACTGAAACCAATAACTGTAACCAATAAACCAATAAAAAACCAAGTATTTTTGGGAAATTTTGTAACCAGAAACCGAAAACCAATAACAAATTTTTGAGAAAAAACCGTAACAAAACCATAACTGTTGAAAAAATCAAAAAATTCTAACTTAACCAATAACCAATAACCAATTAAAAATTTGCTCAATTATTGGTTAATTTTTTTTTCACTTCTAATAGTAAAATAAACGTTTTCCTTCATTATTGACACATTTTAGCGATACATGAGTCAATTAAAAATCAAAAAAAAATGTTTTTCTTGTAAAAGAATTCAAAAAATTGTCAAAATTGTGTCATTGCATGTGATGAATGATTTTTTTACGTAATAATGTGTTCTATATATTATTGACAGATGATGATTTTAGGAGGGAAAGACGGATCGAAAATCGAAAACTGGACATACCACTTTTTTTTTTTTGCTTCAAACTGTTCTAACCTCTCGAATGGGCGAAAAAAACGAAAAAAACCAATAACCAATAACCATAACCAAAAACCAATAATGAAACAGAAAAACCATAACCAAAAATTAATAACCAATTATCACGAATTTGACCATAAAAGTTAACCATAACCAATTATTTTTGCCTAAATTTTGTACCATAACTGAAAATCAAAAACCAAAATAATTTCAGTTATCATCCCTGATAAAAATGTCAATTCCTCAATTCTACGGTGCGTAGAAAAGGTACCTACCTAAAGTCAGATTTTTCAAAAATGAATTTTTTGGCTTAAATGATAGGCGAGACTAAGTAGAACATTTTAGATGAGCATTCTAGGCAAGGCCAACGTTGAGAGGCATTTGAAAATGAGAAAATCATGACTTTCAAAAAAAAAATCGAGAAAAACACATTTAAAGCTGCGCAAAGGTCTGAAAATTCTGAAATGTTTTAAAAATCAAAAGAAGAAATTTGAAAAAAATCGTACATTTTTTATATTTTTGGCTCTAGCGCAAAATTATGTTTTCCGACTTTAGGTACCCTCTCACTGCACTCGTACACAATTACACATTAATTAATTATAATATATTGAAGATTTTTCCTGAGTCAAAAGTTGAATTTTTAAAATTGAATAGAAACAATACTTGAAATTTTAATTAAATTTGGAAATGTTATACTTATTTGTTTCAGTATCAGGACCCAAAAGTAATTTTCGTGGCCCGTAATTTTTTCATTTTGCTCAAATGGAATTTTTTTTGAATTCTCCTATAAAAATGTAAACGAAGAGTAAAAATAACACTTATTCAAAAATTACTGTACCTACAGTACATATTTTTTGAAAAATTTTCGCCTTTTCGCTATATTGAAGACGTCATCATCACCACGCATCGTTCATCTACTTCATCCCCCTTCCCCGCATTCTCGCTTTTCTATGACCAAAGCAGTGTTATGTTTTGCGGATAATTATATCCAGATTTCGGATAATTATTGAGATACCAAATAACGTTTTGGATAATGGAATTTTCAGATAATTTGACAAATTTCAAAAACATGAAAAAATCTTAAAAATCAAGAAAAATAAATGGCGTATTTCGGACATCAAAAATACAATTTTTTCAAAGCTTCGCTCGAACTTTAACATATTATTAATCGATCCCAATTTTTATGATCGATCTAAGACATGAGTGCATAAAAAGGTTTCTTTTTGTACTTCCAATCCAAATTCTATGTTCATTTTGCACCCTCCGCCTCCCTCCAAAAAACGAGCAAGAACACGGAAAACTGTAAAGCAAGATTTCGGAAAAAATGAATATGTAATTGGATAATTTGGAAGATTCAAAACGGTAACACTGGACCAAAGTTAGTCTTAGTTGAGATTTGGTTGTTTATTTAATTTTTCAATATGTATTAAAAAGTAAAATATAAAACTTGAAAGTATATAATTTTGAAGTATTGAGTTCATTTTATCGTTGGTGATTTTGCAAGAGCCCCAATAATTCATAATGAACACCGACGACGAGAACAGTTGGAGGGCGAATGCATCCAGGGCTGATGTTGTAAAACGAATGTAAGTCTTTGTGTTATTTTCAATATTAATGTTAAACTTTGATATTATTTTAATCTTTAAATGTTTTTTTTTAAACTGTGCAGCGATGAGGCTATTCAAGAATATGGTATTGTGCCGGCTAAAAGTAGCACGGATATAGAGAGTCACGTATTTCATAACTCCAAATCCAAAGTAAGTTTTTTTCTATAAAAACTCGTCGATCGCTGATGATAATTCGCTATTACATTAAGAATTTTTCTCCATACCTGAAAATAAATTTGTATTATATTTTCAAGGAAGAGTACCAGACTTACGTTAATAAACTGTTGGCTAAAATACAACAAATCAGTGAGTAACATCGATTCGTCATTCGGTATAGATGAAAATTATTAGTGGTTAATCTTGGACTTTCGTTCAGACGCTCATCAAATGACCGGCCAGCCAATGTCATCACGAACGCCAGCCAATGTCAACAGGAACACCAGCTATGGCAGTTCTGATGGACACTTTTCTGATGAAGAATGAAGATCATTAAGAATTTGACCATCAAATTAAGAAAAATCCTCAAAATGAATTCATTATTTTTAGTAACTCAAAAATTTTGGTTTTTTTTTTTGAGGAAGGGAAAAATTGATGAATCATGCAAATTTACGATTGATTTACTACTTTTTACCTGCTTATGAAAGGCGAAATGTGATATACAATAATTTTGCCCAAAACATGGAAGGGAGGGAAAATTGAATTGCGAATTTGAATAATCTATCAATTTTTCCAACTCGTAAATCAGTAAGATTAAATTTCGTTATTGAGGATTAATTTCATGGCTGAATAATTTCAAAAATGTATTTCAAGTTTTTTTTAATTTTTAAAAATAATATAGTACCTAATACTTAATAATTCGTGTGAATTATTTATTGTGAGAAAGTGAATATAGTGAAGAAGCGATTATTATTTTTTAAAAAGAAACTTCGGTAGATGGCTCTTAGCTGAATGATAGAGATTAGAAGTTCAAAGAAGAAAAAAAATGAAAATTGAGAAAATTAAAAAATTGGAGGATAAGAAAATTCAATTAGAAGTATGTATCAATTTCTTAAAAAAATTGGAAAGTTGAAGAAATTGAAAAACTCGAGTATTGCAAAAAATTACGTACTTGGATATACATATTGAAATAACAATAAATTTGAAAAAAAAGTTACTAATGGAAAATGTTTGAAATAATTGAACATTTATTTGCAGCTTTAAAAAAAATTGAAAAAATTTTGAGTAAAAAAATCAAACATATGTGACCTTCCAGGAAAAAAGCGACCTTCGGTCCGAAAATTTTTTTTTTAAATTTCCCAATCAATCCAAAACAAAAATGATAATCATGGTTTTGGACTGATTGGGAAATTTTTTTCAACTTTTTTTTCGGACCGAAGATCGGTTTTCTCCTGGAAGGTCACATACGGAATTGGATCGACGAAATCCCATTTGCGAAAGGATGGTACTACCTAGTACCCTACCTGCACCTAGTTAAAAATTTTTCAAAACTTGAAGATAGATAAGATACGATGTCAAACAGCATTTCAACTTTGATAACAAAAGGCATGATATTTACTAGGTATTCCAATATCACTGTTTTTAGATTGGCGAAGGGCTTCAAAAATTGAGGAATCAACTTTTCAGTGGAAAAGAAACTAGATGAAAAAAATTTGAATTGAAAAAACTTTTTTAAAAAATTGAACTCTCTTCATTTTTTCAAAACTGGTTTACAACTTACAACCAAAAAATTTCGCTTTCTTACCTGCACTGGCTACACTTCAAATATTTTTTATGGTTTTCCGCTTGTACATAAGACTATGATAATGAACGTCTGCTTTGTATTACCTATTATGGATTTCACATTGTGAAGTCCGAATTCTAAAAAGTGATTCATCCCGACATCCCGAGTAAAGTGACTGTGATTTCAAATGACCACCAAGGAGGAAAACAGATTTTACAGATTCCATTTACCGCTGCTCAGTTTTCTTAGAATTTTCAATTCTAAATTTGTGTCCAAAATTTTATTGCCTTGTCTATAATTTTTCAAAAAAGTCATTACCCTAAAAAAGAGAAATTAAGAAATTATCATAAGTTTGATACATAAATTATTACATACTTTGTGCCATCGCCATCATCAACAACATGCTGTTTTCATTTTTCAATCCATCGCAATCATTGATGTATTTGAAGCTGTGATTACAAAAAAATGAAACACTGATGAAAGTTGCTCTTTGTGACTAAAAAATTTTAATTTAATAAAAAAATGCAAAAATTTCAAAAAGGGTAATTACGCGGTAATTAATAAGAGCGAAAAAAATGAAATTAACCAATCAGAGCTGAAATAGTACGCTTACGATAGCACACGAAGATTTTATTGGACGAGCTTTGCGTGACGTCATCTCCACCGCGCGTCGTTCATCCCCGCTTTTCTACTTTTTTGTTATGATCCAAGGACCGAATTTCGGAATAAGATACAGAAGATTATTTATCGCGATTTGCTGAGATTGATAATGAAGATATTTATTTAATTTTTTAATAAATTGAAATATGAAAGTGTAATATTAAACTATTGATTTCATTTTATCGTTGGTGATTTTGCAAGAGTCACAATATCAAAATGAATCCCGGCGACGAGAACAGTTGGAGGGCGAATGCATTTAGGGCTGATGTTGTAAAACGAATGTAAGTCGTTGTGTTTTTTTCAATATTAATCTTAAACTCTGATATTATTTTAATCTTTGAATGTTTTTTTAAAACTGTGCAGCGATGAGGCTATTCAAAAATATGGTATTGTGCCGGCTAAAAGTAGCATAGATATGGAGGCTCACGTATTTAATAACTCCAAATCCAGAGTAAGTTTTTTTCTATGAAAACTCGTCAATCGCTGATAATTCGCTATTACATTAAGAATTCTTCTGAAAATAATTTTGTATTATATTTTCAAGGAAGAGTACCAGGCTTACGTTAATAAACTGTTGAGTAAAATAGGACAAATCAGTGAGTAACACCGATTCGTCGCTCGATATTGATATAAATTATTAGAGGTTAATCTTGGACTTTCATTCAGACCTGAATAATCGAGCTCAAAATCAAATGACCGGCCAGCCAATGCCCACAGGTACGCCAAACATGGCAGATCCGATGAACGCGCTGCGAGCCATGACCCATTCCAACGCTGGTAACAATCAAACGATGAATTTGATGCCACCGCAACAGCATCAAGGCAATCCTCAACTGAACGCTACCAATTGTTAGTAGAGTATTTACAAAACACGAGGTGTTTTCTACATACTCGATGGCTCCTTTTCTTTCACTTTGTTAAATTTTAGTGCTGCAAACTCTAAACCATCAAAGACCCCAGTTACAAAACATCAGACCTCCGATGCAAGTAAGTCTCTGAAATAAAATTTTACTGAAAAATTTAGTTTAATTTCCTAGCTCTAATTCCGATATATTTTACAGGCTGGTGTTATGGGTCAAATGTCAGTACCAATGGGACAAATGCAGCAACAAAACCAAATTCCTGGCTCAGGCGTTCCGATGAATAACCAAATGAACGCCGTGATGGCCAATCAAATGAATACGCCCGTAGCCAACGTTATGTCTCAGCAAATGATCAATACCAGCTCAGCATCCGGACCCATGATGGGCTCAGGAATGGTCCCGAATCAAATGAATCCTTCACCGATGATGAATGGTCCTGGACCCTTACCCGGACACATGGCTAATGTAATGAATCCGACGATGGGCCAGCAGATGCCATTATCGCCGATGCAGTCTAATCAGATGAATATGTCCCAGATGAATCATTTAGGTGCTCCCAGAAAGGTAGTTGGGAAATGAGAAATTTTGGATGTTTTTCGATAAACGAAAATATGAATGTTGTATTATTGAGTTGTGACGATTTTTCGTTAGATGGTTCCCGATGGAATGATGATGTCTCCTCAAGGGAACGTAGCTTATGGGCAGACTCGATGCCAAGTACCTAATCAATTTATGCGTCAGAATACCCCTTCTCCTCAGCCTTCACCTGTTTCCATGAGTTCAGCGTATGTATGGAAAAAATTAACGATTATTACTTGGAATAAGTTTTTGGTTCGGATGATGATAATTTTATTTTGAAATCATTTGAAAATTTTCAAGCTTCATTTTAGAGATTGATAGCTACATCTTATGAAAATTGATTCCCTGCTGAAAGACTTTTTGTAAATTTTGTTTAATTTGGCACTTTTTCCCCTCATTAGTAACATGGTTCCTTCTCCGGCTTCGGTTCCTTCGCCTTTAGGCGGTGGTATGGTCGGTCAGATGATGAGACCAGCTGGAGCTAATTTTCGAATGTCTGGAATGGCTCCGTCACCGAACAGTAACGTCACATTGAACACACCGATCAATATTCAATCGCAACCTACTCCGAGCCCTTGCAGCAGCGACGAACAAGCTTATAGAGATAAAATTAAGCAGCTAAGTCGTTTCATCGAACCGCTCAGAAGAACTATTGCTCGTCACGGCAGCGGAGGTTGGTCAAAAATCTGTGTTTTATATCAGAATCGTCGTTGTATTTCGTTTATATATTCGAATATGATCGACAGATAGCGAAAAGATGAGTAAAATGAAAAAACTATTGGATGTTTTGACCTCGCCTGGGCAACGAATTCCGATGGAGGCTTTGCTCAAATGTGAAGTTGTGTTGGAAAAAATCGACATGAAAGCAGATGTAAGTAATGAGTAGAAATTACTGCGTTTTTCCCGGCTGAATAGACCAAAAGTTGCATGATATTGATGGATCGTCAAGTTTTTTTTTCTTCCAATTTTTCCTACGAAAGAGATCACTGAACTATAACGAATGACACAAAAACTGGAAGTTCAGGTGATTTTTTTTTTCATGGATTCAGAAGCCTTTGAAATTTATTGAGATAGCCAAAAGTGGAAATTTTTGATGAGAGAAACCTGAAGATGAAATTAAATTGAAGACTTTGAGAAAATAATGTTTGAAACTTGTAACTTTTGGCAAAATCGAGTTATTCAATTTGAACAAAATTAATTTTCCCTGATTCACAATATCAAGGCAACCTTCATAATTATCTTCGTTGATTAAACCGAAATTTGCCTCGAATAAAAAGCATGTCTGCCAACATTTTAGGAGCAAATTTTTGAGTTACCAAAATTGAGTACGCTTTCCGGAGCAATGGTTGTACTCTTGAAAAAAATGCATTTTTCAGTGGAGAGTTTGAAAAAATAGCTGAAATAGATTCAAGGGTAAAATTTAGATAGTACAAATAAAAAGTTTAGAGATTGTGCAATTTTTGATTTTTTTCTTTACAAGAAGTATCCAACTTACAGAGCTGGAAAAGAGATACGAACAAATCATGTTTTACTCCCATATTTTTTAAAATATAAAATATGATAATTATTATGGCCTCAGTCTCAAGAATGAGAAATCTGCGATGAATTTTCTCTTTCCAAAGAATCAGTCCGGAGGGAGGGAGGAGGTTAAGCTTTTTAAAAAAAAAATCATACAGACTTCTCTGATTTCAATTTTTTTTTAAAATTGAAAAAAAAAAATGAAATATCGTGTGAGACACAGTTTATGATGTTTTTGAGCAAATATGTACTATCAATTTTGCTACAAACATTTTATTGATCATTTGTTCGTAGTGAATGTAAGTATCGTTTGGGGTCTAAAAATGGAGTAGAAATTTGGACTCAACGCTTGGAAAAGCAGAAAAGCACTACAAACAATATGCCACACGTTACTTCATTTTTTTTTCACTTTGAACCAAGATTGAAAGCATTTAAGCCAAGACGAGTCTGTGGCAAAGAAATCAAACCAAAAATCAGGAAATTATTTAGTAATTCAAATTCTTCGTCTAAAAAACATTTTAATTTCTTTCAATTTTGATCGATTCCGAGATGAAGGTGGGAGGGGGGGTTGAATAAAAAGAGAAGCAAGAATTTATACTCTACGTACAGAAAATATTGAAATCATGTCGTGCAGTGCCTGAATTTTTTTTACAGTTTTTACCAAAATTTGAGGCTAATCAAGTCTGTGAAGAGGAGGAGGTGAATTGGAAAATTATGTTATGGAACCTGGTTTCCATATCTTTAGAAAGTTTTCAAAGAAAATGTCACGATATAAATGAATTCTGTTCCAATTTTAATCAAAATATAATCCCAAGGGGGATTAGTAGGGGAAGAGGGAAGTCAGATCATAAAATAGGGTCTGTATTCATATTTTACGCCTGCGAGGTGCTATAAATAATATGCTACACGCTATTTTTTTAAAATTTTGACAATTTTTTTGTGTATGTGTGAGGGGAGGGGGTGAGACCAAAAAATGAAGAAAAAATCCGGTCTCCAATCTTTGAAAAGGTTTCAAACAATTCTTTTCTGATTGATGAACCTTTTTTTGGCTAAATGGGTTAAAGGGCTCTATGGATGGATCTAATCGGGAAATAGGATTAAAACCCTGACTCTACGTCTACGAAAATCCGACATTTTTAATTTTTTGAAAGATTTTCAACCACTTTTTATTTCATTTTTCAAGAATGATGGGAACCATCAATTTCAAAGCGACTCGGAACAATTTTAATCAATTTTTGGTCAAGTTGAGTATGAACGACCTGCATTAATTCTACATTTTCAAATTTTCAAAAAATTTGAATTTTTCCATAATTTAGCCATCGGATACTCAACTGAAAGAACAACACCCTCTGATCGAAGCTATCAGCGCATCATTACGTAGCCCAAATCCGAATCACACATTACATAGAACTTTTGAACCTATCATGAGCACATTGAATGGCAAATCGTTGAAGTGAGTTCCATTGGCCTCGTTGACTTTTCAAATTCGATTCAAAATTTTACTCTTACGATTTTATTTTAGAAACTTACCGAAAGCTTTGAAGAGAAAACACGTCGACGAATCTAGTACTGATATTCCTGAAGTACTTCAAGGCGAAGTAGCCCGTTTAGATAATCGATTTAAAGTGAGTTTTTGTTCTTTTTGTACCATTGGTTTTTTAATACCTAATGAGATGATTTTTCAGGTATCTCTCGATCCCGTCCATCACAACGGTTCAAAATCAGTCCACCTAACTTGTTGGTTAGATGACAGACATTCGCCTTGCATACCTCCAGTTCAAATCACCATACCGGACGATTATCCGGCCAGTTCACCCAAATGTAACATGTCCAACTACGAATACGGTGCGTCGAAATTCCTGCGAATGATTCAAGACGCCTTGCAAGCTCGAATATCAAAGCTTTCGGCCAGATTTACCGTGTCACAGTTACTCGATACGTGGGAAATGAGCGTCAGAGAAACATGCTCCGCGGATCGATTATCGTCCGATGTCGGAAAAACGACGTCATTGCTCATTTCTTCGTAAATTATTTCATTAATTTATTTTATTGTACCTACGTAATTTATTAGCCGCATACGTAATACCTTTTTTCAAAAAGAAATATAATTGATTAAGAATAGTTTTGTGTTTTTTGTACGAAACAGGATTATTTGTTTGGTTATTTTCGATAAGAATTTTGTTGGACAAAACTCAATGAAAATATTTTGTTCGAATTTTTTTGTGTGCTTCTTTTCGAGTGGATAACCACTTGGAAACGTACATTTTTATACGAATGATTACCAGTTCAGCGATGGTTTTCCTTCTCCCTCCTTCTATCTCCTAATATTCTACGTTGCGTATCTATTCAGCAAAGTTTTTATTGCGGAAAACTATCGAGAGTGGTCCCCTGGGTAATCCCGTTGAAATATTTTATTTTTGTACTTAGATTCAATCTTCTCAAAACCCCTTTTTTCACACATTTTTTGTTTTCGCGTTCTACTCTAATACCAGAGGGAGAAGAACAGAAAGGAAGATCGAACTGTAAAATAATTTTTAAAAAAACACACTATTAGAGTTTAATATACCAATATTGCAAGTTGACTTCGTTTGATACGTATCAAACATTCCCTTGTCATAATTATGTACTTAGACCTACCATGAAAAAAAAAGTCTTTTCTGGGTATTAAATATCCAATTTTTTCGAAGCTCGGGTATAATTTGGTGTGTTTAGTTGGCATTTTTTAAATGCTAAATTGTTGAATATCTGAAAAAACGCACCTTTTGAACGAAAAAGGTCATCGTTTTACCCACACTTCTATACACAATTTCATGCGATTGATTTTTCGGTTCAGAGTGGCCGAGTGGCCTAAGAAATTTTGATTTTGACCTATTCGATTCACTGATGTTCAATGTTAAAAACATTTTGATGAAAAAATTCTGCTCGAAAAAATTTTTAGGAAAAAATATTGAGCCTTGACCAGCCTTGAGGGAAAAATTTTGAAGTTTTGAAAAAAATACTAAAAAACTTTGAGCTTGAAGGAGCAGACGTTGAGAGAAATTTTAGAAAAAAAATCGACAAATAAATAAATTTTTTGAAATTTTGAAAAAAATTGAGAAAAAATGAAAAATAATTTTTTTTTAAATTTTGAATTTGAAAAAAAGTACGTGAAAAAATTGGACTTGGAAAATAACAAAACGTGCGGACCGGGAAAAAAACGCCCACCAACTTCAGAAATCCGTAAAAAAGGCTGAAAAAAGGGTGCATGATACAACATGCACGTGTTGACACGAAAATTCATCACATTGAATCACATCATCAATTGTTATCAGTTGAACACTAGAAGTAGAAACAGCAACTAGTGATGAGAGAATGTTGGCATGGTTAATTTGTGATACGTTTACGTACTTAACAATTTTGTTGAAAATATTGATCAAATAGTGCTGTGTGTCGAATTTTTGTTACCATTCAATTGAAAATTGGATCAAGGAAGATACAAGATGATGCTAGAAGAAGGTACGTAAAATACACCTGAGGTACCAAATTTATCATATTCTACATTGAAACTGATCTCCTTCCTGACAGTTGAAACTTTATCAGTTTTCAAGTTTTAATTTAAAATTGAGCATTTCCATTGGGAAAACGAAGACAGGCGTACAAAATTAAAATTCATCGAAACTATCTACATATCAGTTGAGATTAACATCTATCAATTACAATATCGATGTTTAAGGTATCAAGTTGAATCCGTGAGAAGATCACTGCTGTGGAGTATAAATTTTGTAACATCTTCGTTTTTCTGATTGATATGTTACTTGATTTTCAAAAATTTTCGTTTATTAGTTATTTTCTATGTATAGGTAGTTCATTATTTTTTTGATACTTATCAGTCTCGCTTCCTCTTAATACTGGCGAAAAAAATGATGAAATATTTGTTTTTTAGGATGTGAAAATCCTGTATCCTATAAAATTTGCATGGGAAGTCGAGTCAAAGGATACGCAACTCCAGATAGCGACGACGATTACGTATTATTTGTCACATCGAGCAAAGAAACCTATCTGAAATATTTCACTCAGCTGAAAATATTACAAAATTATACTCGCAAGAAAGGGACTGCCGAAGAATACACGGAGTCAGATCTTTTATTCGGTTTAAAAGGTGTTTACAATGGAACTTACACTTATCTGTTCGTGTTCGGTAACTCGACCAACATTCCAAATAGACCACTGCTAGAATTTATTAAAGAAATGGGCAATTTAAGGCTGAAACTTACTCTCAAACATCTGGTGAGTTTCGATTTCAACTCGAAAACGAGGAAGAACGTGTTCGTTGTGAAGCCCAAACATCAATTGCAAAAGCTGTTCAATTTATCTTTCGTGGATTATTGTTTAAAAAATAATCGATGTCCGGAAATAGACGCTGATATCGCGTTACCTGCTTTGTTACCAGAAGAATTTAAAGCTGTGTATGATTCGCTGATGCTAAAAAGAATGAATGGGAAGGATTGCTCCGAAGAGGAAATTGAATCGATTTTTAATTTTCAAGGGAAATTGAGGAATCAAGTTTTCGATATGAAGGAACCTGATGAATATCCGGATATTTTAGAAAAAATTGTCAAGATGTTCCTCTAATTCAAGTATAATGTGATATGAAATAAATTGTCGAACTTACACCTACCACCAAAATCTTTCATTTGTTGAGGATCGACGTTAATCTCTAAATTTTAATCCTTTTGTATTTTTCTTAATGAGATTTTTATGTATTCGTTTAACCATTATACAGAAACTTTGAACGGTACCTATATTTTTCTATGTTATTATCATGAGAAGAAGAACTTTTAATTCACAAAAGTTGCTATTCTGATGCAACATGATACGATTAAGGAGCTGCATTTAACTTGCTCTCTGCTCATAAAAAATACATTGAGTGTAAAATATGGATAAAAATTGGGAATTCATGATTTTTCGTCATCGTAATGAGATGATACACAATTTGGAAAGTTGAATATTCCACTGTATTCAAAAATTAATTTTATTACCACGTGACTTTTTCATTCCCGTTTTCAGTTTTATTTTTAATTTCACTTTCATTTTTTTCTTGAAAAAAATTTCATAGAAAACTCTTTTTTTTGGAATTTCTGAAGAAGTCTTTCTTTGGTCTTGAAGTTAACAGTTTACACACAATGAAACAATACTAGAATCTTGAAAAAGACCAGTGTGCAGAGAAAACAATATTAGCAAAAGAAACATTTAATGTGAAACATACAGAAACGCAAGTACATTCTCAAAACAAAGCCATTCAGGCGCGAGAATCATTATACAAAAAACTTAAAATTACGTAATTTGAATCTGTACAAAACTACTATTACTTTACTACATTTCTAAATAATCACTTAGAACGAAGTATACAATAAATATCTCGGAATGAGAAATTCTCTCTTACTAAAGAAAAAATAACGATACGTATCAACGAGTCAACAACGTAAAAAAAGGTTGTTTTTCGAGACACCGAACCAAAATTCTAAATTATCCTGTAAAATGAAAATGCAGCTGTTTAATTATTCGAAGATTAATTCTGCTTTTCTTCTTTTTTCGGTTCCTCTGAACTACTGCTACTGCTGCTGTCGCTGCTTCCAGATTGACCCTCTCTTTCGGCGGCCATCTAAAATAAAACCATCGTAATTAGTCGAGTGTTCCGAATAGAGAATTAAGAAGAAATTTTCAATTTTTTCACCTTTCTGTATGCGATTTCGAATAATTTCAAAGACGACTGTTGCAATTCGCTGGTAGCTTTGCGTACTTCTTCAGGATCAGCCTCATCTTTCTTTTCAATAACTTTTTTCAATTCGTCAATCAATTTGGTCAATTTTTCAGTCTGAAATATACGATAAATTATTTCTATCTTACTAGAGACAATATAGGAGGATTTGCAAGAGAGAAGTGTCAATGAAAAGCTCAGATTAGGTATTCCACATTTTGAAAATATCACTTCGGAGACGAAAAATAATTTCAACATCACAGCTGACGATAACTTTTAATAAGACCGAAGATTGATCCGATACGTACCTCATCTTGAGGCAGCTGCGATTGATATTCAACCATTTTGGTTTCGGTGTCGTGAATGATGCCTTCAGCTTGGTTGATGGCTTCGACTCTTTCTTTCTTGACTTTATCTTGTTGCGAATATTCTTCGGCTTTCTTAACCATGTTTTCAATTTCATCTTTACTGAGACCGCCCGAAGATCTGATGACGACTGTTGGTGGAAAAAATTCATTACATTTCGATCAATTAATGAAACAACACAAAGATTGACGAGTACTCACTTTGTTGTTCTTTGCCGGTACCCTTATCACGAGCTGATACGTGAACAATACCGTTAGCATCGATATCGAAAGTAACTTCAATCTGAGGAACTCCTCTAGGTGCTGGCGGAATGCCAACCAACGTAAATTGTCCTAATAATTTATTATCGCTAGCCATTTCACGTTCTCCTTGGCAGACCTTGATTTCGACTTGCGTTTGACCGTCAGCTGCGGTCGAGAATACCTAAAAAACGCATAACATTATATGATTATGATTCCATAAAATCCATATTATGTTTTTAACGCGAAAAAAAAAAACTTACTTGACTCTTCTTAGTAGGAATAGTAGTATTTCTGGATATTAAACGAGTAAATACACCTCCCAATGTTTCAATACCTAACGATAGAGGAGTGACGTCCAGTAACAAAACATCGGTAACGTCACCAGCTAAAACACCTCCTTGAACGGCAGCACCAACGGCTACAGCTTCGTCAGGATTCACAGCTCGACTAGGTTGTTTGCCGAAGATCTCTTGTACAACAGCTTGCACCTGAACAAAAAAGATTCACGTGAAATCACAATACGAATAATTTGCTGGGTTATCGAAATTACAAATTAATACCTTCGGCATTCTGGTCATACCACCAACCAATAGAACTTCGCCGATATCTGATTTGTTGACTTCGGCATCTTGTAAAGCTTTCTGACAAGGAGCGATAGTCTTCTTGATTAATTCACCAACTAGTTGTTCGAATTTAGCTCTAGTCAACTGTAAAATTACCCAAAATTAGTCTCTGTCGATCATAATTATGGAGCAGGTACCTCCGTCAAGTCGATGGCTTACTTTCAAATTGAAATGCTTCGGTCCAGAGGCGTCTACGGTCAAGTACGGTAAATTGATGTCAGTTTGAATTGATGATGATAATTCGATT
This sequence comes from Pseudococcus jackbeardsleyi, assembly GCA_038380155.1. Classification (NCBI taxonomy): domain Eukaryota; kingdom Metazoa; phylum Arthropoda; class Insecta; order Hemiptera; family Pseudococcidae; genus Pseudococcus; species Pseudococcus jackbeardsleyi. The sequence continues at coordinate 58,069,030 of CM076240.1, read as the reverse complement.
TTAGCTTTTTCGGCTGCTTCTTTCAATCGTTGCATAGCCATTTGATCCTTTGTTACATCGATACCTTGCTGAAATTCAAAATAAATCAATGAAATAACAATAATTGTCACGATATCTCGTAATTTTCATTCAACGAGCACAATCTTTAAACCAAAACTAAAGGTACAAAGATGATGCAATACTCACATCACGTTTCAATTCAGTGACGAAATAGTTAACCAGATGATTATCGAAATCTTCTCCTCCCAAGAAAGTATCACCATTGGTAGATTTCACTTCAAAAACACCTTTCTGAATTTCCAAAACCGATACGTCAAACGTACCACCACCAAGATCATATACAGCGATGCTGCAAAAAATAATAATTTCAGTATATATCGAACTATCCGAACTGGAAAAAACGTAGTAAAAATTTTTCAAACGCTTACATTTTGTCTTCAGTCTTATCCATTCCGTAAGCTAAAGCAGCAGCGGTGGGTTCGTTGATTACTCTCAAGACGTTCAATCCAGAAATTTGACCGGCATCTTTGGTAGCTTGCCTTTGAGAGTCGTTAAAGTACGCAGGTACAGTGATGACTGCATTTTTCACGGGTGTATTCAAATATGCTTCAGCGGTCTCTTTCATTTTCGTCAAAACGAAAGCTCCTATTTGACTAGGCGAATACATTTTACCGTCGGCGCTTTCAACCCAGGCATCGCCGTTGGACGACTTGACAATTTTATAAGACACGTTTTTCCTACAATTAACGATCAGTGTTTTAAAAATCAGTTCGATGAACGAGACTGATGCGAAAATTTACACTTACATGTCTTTTTTGACCTCTGGATCTTCATAACGTCTACCAATTAAACGTTTGGTAGCGTAAAATGTGTTAGAAGCATTGGTAACAGCTTGTCTTTTAGCCGGAGTACCAACTAATCTTTCTCCATCTAGGAAATAACGATGAATTGTAATAATTTTGAAAGATACAGAAATTAAAGTATAATGAGAGTATTGATTAGTATTGAAACTTACCTTTTGAGAAAGCAACTACTGATGGAGTAGTTCGTGAGCCTTCGGTGTTTTCGATTACTTTAGCTTGTTTGCCTTCCATAACCGCAACGCACGAGTTGGTGGTACCCAAATCGATACCAATAACGGCTCCTTTGACTCCCTCGGATCTGAATATGAGAGAAGTGTTATAACTAGCTCGAAAATGATTTAACAAAAATTTCGTCATACATACTTGTAACGTTTGAAGGAACCATTGTAATTTTTGAAGGAGACTGCAGGTGATATACCGTTCTGTAAAAAGAATCATTCGTAGGTAAACTAAAGAAAGTATCATCCAACGATAAACTGGTCGAAAATTTTCGAATTGCAATGATATCAGTTTTTTTTGAAGGTCAACGAAAACATTGTCACCCCTTTAGAACCCACATAACCTTATTCAAGTTTTTACTATGTTCAATCAACAATCCCACGATCGTATACTTTGGCTAAAAATATCCTAAATCAAAGAAAAAACATGTTCTTCGCGAGACTTCTCTCTCTGACGACACATGGTTTTCAGAACCATTACCACACTCCATGATATGATTAGATAACAAAAAGTACGACCGGTTTGCGAGAAAATACAATTCTAATGCAAAATTCGACTAGTTCAAAGGGTTAATTAATCGTTACACGTTTCGCCGGCTTGATTATCGTGCATTTATAACTTTATCAATTACTTACTTTCCGCAGCAATGTGCTGAAATGCTGCACATGCAATCCATTAGGAATGAAAGATGTTTCTAAAGATTTCTTGACCAACAACATTTTGAAAAATTTACTTTGAAATTTAATTATTAAAATTACTCAAAAAAATAAGCACTATTTCACCGAAAACTTGGCAGAAATTTATCAGTATGATGAAATACTTCGAATGTCGTCGCGATCTGAGTACGAAAAGAACGAAAATTACACCGAAAGTACTAGAACCACCCCGAGTGTTCAAATTGGTTCCCAAAAAACGTGTTTTCCCGTGGTTTTTTGTATTCGCGGTGTTGTCTAATGTATGTGTTTTTGTAATTTGCGGTGTTTCACATTTGAAAAAACGTGTCTTCCGCTTTTGAAAGCTCAAAAATTTAAACTTTCTCAAGTTTCTTATCAGTGTTTTGTTTACATTGAGGTTTTTCGTAATTTTTTTAGCTTATGCTTATGTCTTAAATTAGCGTTTATGTCCAGTATAAACCTAGCTTTACTTCGAAAATTTTTCCAATTATTTTTGAAATTGTGAGAAAAATTTAATTATACAACAATATGTTATTGATTTTTTACCTGTAGTTTTTTCAGTATGGAAAATATTATCATCAACAGTTTATCAGATGACCTATCTTTTACATCGTGTTATAATGAAACATCGCTTTCAGAAAATGAAGTAATTTGATTTGATAGCTTCGTCATCATTACTTAATTTTTGATGGTTTTCACGTTAAACGTATTTTTTCCCGTTTTCTAGGGAGAAATTGAAAACGTCGACGATCTAGATTTAATTCTGAGTAAATCTAAATCTGCACTTATCGAAGAATTAACCATAAACAAAGATAAAGTTGCTGATTTACCTGATGAAATCGACGAAGTAAGTACCAACTTGCTCTATGAAACTTCATTCACCATCTAACATATTGATTTGACCTGTTTTATTCACTTCTACAGGGAATAACTAACTTGATGGTCGAAGAATTCGCTGAATATCAAGTGAAACAGCCATCGAAATGCGCAAAAATCAACGCCAAATCCGAGGAAACTAAATCGAAAACATCTGTATTACGATCAAGATGTATTCGCTGCTTCAGACTGTTTACCAGCGATAATAAGATGAGGAAACATGTCCTACAGCAGCATACCTTAGGCCCCGAAGAATGTTACCACTGTACTTATAAAGCTGAAAGCAGGCAACAACTTTATCAACACATGGAAACCCATTTTACGAATACGTTTTACTGCGATTTCTGCGCCGAACGTTTCCAGTACTGTAAAAATTTATTCGCACATTTGGAAAAACATCTTAACGATCGGTTAAAATTCACTTGTGCTCAGTGTGAAAACACCTTCGTTAGTAAATTATCGTTGACTATGCATCTGAGAACCCACACTGGAGAAAAACCGTATTCTTGTTCATTCTGTACCAAGAAGTTTACTCAGTTGGCTTCAAAACTGTATCATGAAAAAACCCACACCGGGGCTAGTTCTCATTTTTGCGAATATTGTAAAAAAGGATTTAAATCGAAGTTCAGTCGGGATTCACATCAAAGGATCCACACCGGAGAACGACCGTTTCAATGTAACGTCTGCGAAGCAACTTTTCGGTCGTCGATGTCACTCAGGCAACATAAATTCGTCCATTCTGATTTTAAACCGTTTACTTGCGAGGTCTGCGGCAAGAGTTTTAATAGAAGAGAGAAAGTACGAATTCATATGAGAATCCATACCGGAGATAAACCTTATGCTTGTATTATTTGCTGTAAAAGGTTTTGCCAGAAGAATGATATGCTCAAACATCAGCGCGTTCATAGTAAACAAATAACAGTTACCGAAACCAAAGCATCGTCGCCTATTTCTTTATGTTATAATGGACAAATTTTCGAAATTCAAGACTGAATAACGCGGTATAAATATAATAAAATTATTTATTAATGATTAATCGAATATAACACAATTCAAGTAAATGCGGAGTCTCCTTTTGTTTTAATTTCGTTCAGGATCATATCACATTTGCCTTTTAATACTTTGATTGCTTCTAGAAACAGAGTGTTCGGAGGTAAAGCGCCAACGGATTCGATAGTAACTGTAACCAAAGTTTCAATTACATTGTATACTGATAACATTTTAAAATAAAATGAATAATTGCAATAGCTTACAAATATAATGATCGGGAACTCGGGTAATTTTTACACAATCCTTAAGGTCGTCGAATCTAAAAACATTTCGACTACAAGAATCATACCTCGCATTTGCAACTTTGGCTTTGAGTTTACCTGAAATTGAGTGGATCAAAGAAATTAAACATTCTTCATAAGATCACATAATAGACTTGAAAGACGAAGTACCTTTATGTTTATAGGTTTCTATAACTCCATCTGAAAAACTGGATTTTAATCGTTGAGCTTTTTCTCCTTCTACCTCTGTTAATAAAGTAATTTCTGGTAATAAGCGAAATGATGCAGTAGCTGAAAAAATTACATTTACCATGAATTTCTCTATCAATACTGAAAATTTTTAATTCGAATACTCACCAACGGGTTGGAATTTAGCATGATCTTTACCGATCCCCTTGACTGCAAATAATTTCAAATCTAATTCGTGTCCAGGGCGTAATTTTGCAATTAAAATATCATCAATAACAGGTCCTACGTCCGAACTGTTGAAATTCGTCGCTTGATCTCCGATCGGTACCCATTTTATATCTTTTGATAAAACTGAAAAAAGAACACATTGATTAAATTCTATGTGTTTTACGAAATCTTGTTCAACAACGATTTAGATTTCTCATACCTTTATCGTGTTTATACTGAGGGGTCGAAGTATCGCTAGATTTCGATGGAGGGGTTTTTTGATTCTTTATACATTTGATCTTTAAATGATATTCTAACGAATCTTCCGCTGAGAACTCGTCGTCTTCTACTTATAAATTCGAATAATACGAAGTTTACTATACATGTCAAGTTGACTGTTTCAAATATGGTTTTTCGTACCTGATTTTTTATACGTAAATTTACGAGGGTCCGCTTTCAACGGTATTAATCCTAATCGATGAGCCAGGACTTCGTCTTGTAATATTGATGTGTTATTGTACACGTGAACCTTTTCTATCGCCATCATTGGTACCTATATACGATAAATACAATCATAAAAAAATTTCAAGCGTCATATTTCGAAAGTTTGGATTATTGCTTACCTCAGCTAAAAGAACTCTTCTGAAAGCGTTGGCTAAACATGCTGGTACTCCAATCAAGTCGAATTCCATTTCAAGATCATTTGATTTCACTATTTCCACTTTTACAATCTGTAATATAATGTATTACTATGGAACACAAATTGCTGAATACCTTCAAAATGAATAAAATTACCTTTTTGAACGATTTTATATTCCATTTTTGAGGTAGAACTCTGTCTGAATCAATGGAAATCTAAAATGATAACAAAATGATAGTAATTTAAAAGTATATTTAAGTTTGAGAAACGAGTTGAAATGAATACCTTCTTGATAGAATGTTCTTCTAATTCGTATCCTTCCATTTTTTATTTCAATTATGAAATTAATTTAAACAAATACGTACTATTTATTTTTGAATATTCGTAATAAGTTTTCTATGATTTCTTTTCACTGAAAACACATGCGGTAATGTTATCACTGCTTGCGCATGCGCAGTGCAACTATGTATCATCGTAAAAAATTTTTGTTATTGTTGTTTGCTGAATGCTGATAATTTTTGATAAATTAAATTTGCGTAAGTCAGAACGTGTGGAGTGCAATTTCATGTTAGCCTGAAATTTATTGCGAATTAACGTTGAATTTTCTCAAATCGTCTTTTCGTTCGGTGATTAGCAAGTATTTCTTGAAAATGAAAGCTAGTAAGTATCTCAATTATTCAACTTTGAATCGGGATGCTACCGAATCCATCTTGGTGAAATCTGTAGAACATTTTACATCTCGCGATAGCTCGACTTATAGGTATCTTTGTTACTTTTCAGAAGGCTCAGATAATTACGATATCGATGAAGTCGCCGATGAGATGTTTTCCGATGGGATGGGAGGAGTAAGCGAACTCGACGATTCTGGAAATACTAACGTCATATTGATGGATTCTTCGGCCATCGATAAAACCGTACATGCGGATTTCTTCAACGATTTTGAAGATTTATTCGATGATGACGACGATGATTAAGCGTATTCCATGTATTTTCTCGCAGCTTTAATGTTTTGTACTATCGGTTAATATATATTTTCTTATGCAAAACTGTGTGTTTGAAATTTCGTGTGGCATCCCTTTTCACCTATCTTATATCGTTGATATATTGGAAATTGAAACTTCGATTGTGTTACAGAATGAATCTATCATCTGCGAGTATAAAAATGAATTTATTGTGTAGAAGTCGATTTTGTTTGAGAGCTCGATATGAACCATTAGTTACCTCTTATGGATTTTATTCTCAATCTTTCATCGCGAGTAAACCTCGTATTAGCTGGGTACAACCGAAATATTACCAGTGTAGAATTCTAAGCACAACTTTACATTATTACCAAAAAGAAATCATCGAGAAGAATCAAGTAATTTAAATCATTCGTATGATGGATTCGTTTCCAGTAGAATATCTTCATTTTATAGTCTAATTTTCAGACACCAGATAAAATATGGACAGTACCAAATATTCTTTCTTTGGCTCGAATAGCTGCTACCCCTGTGTTAGCTTATTACATAATCAATCTTGATTTTTACCCTGCTACTGCTATCCTTATAGGTGCTAGTGTAACCGATTTTGTGAGTATTTCGTTGAGTGAGGAAATTAATTTACGAATGGTTGAATAATTTGTAAGTATCCTTATATGGATTGTTTACAAGTCTATTTTGAAAATACAGATAGATGGTTGGATAGCACGTTCTTTCAAAGGTCAATCTTCGAAACTCGGTAGCTTCCTGGACCCGTTAGCTGACAAATTACTAGTTATTACACTGTACGGTAGCATGGCGTATATGCATGTTATACCAGGTTAATTGGCTCATTCGAAGTTTTTATCGCAGTTTTCTCCAAAAATTAATACTGATCATTCATTGCAGATATTTTAATGGGTTTGATTGTATTTAGAGACGTAGCATTGATGTCAGCTGGTGTATATATTAGGTACATTTCTATACCACCCCCTGTAAGTTGACAGCTACATATATTTTATCGATTGAGAACAACATTCTGATGTACAATTTATTTTTCAGAGAACTGTGAAAAAATATTTTGATCATAAACACTCCACAGTTCAATTGTCACCTACTACCCTGAGTAAAGTTAACACTGCTGTTCAACTTATTACAGCTCTTCTTTCATTGTATGGATCAGCGAATACAGATTTTCCAGCTGATGTTTTAGTTTGCCTATGGTACGTTTTGAACTTTTGATTTAATTTCGATATTCAGTTTAAAATGTCTATGGGCTATGTTTAACTACTTGGTAATTTTTTGTTGCAGGTACTTGGCCGGAGTTACGACAGTTACATCCGGAATTTCGTATATATTTGCTAAAAACACATATAAAATAATGAAAAGCTGAAAAATGAAGTTGATAATAAACGAGTTACGAAACAATTGAAAAATAATTTTTTTAACTAATATAATTTAACAATCTCCCAATGCATTTTCGTGCCTATACATTTCGTAAGCGTGTATTTCATCGTGCAGTATATCGTATTCTAATCCGATATAATCGATTTCTAAATGAAAAGGTCCATCTACATCATCCATCAAAGAAATACCAAAAGACGAGATGTTGGTCATTTCTGGTTCCCATTGTTTATCCTGTATATATCCTTTATGGGTTAAGAAAAATTTCGAAAATGGTATCTGAAAATGAATGTTACTTTTAATGAATTGAAAACATCTACAATGGCAACAGTGAAATCATAAACTTACCTTTGAAATTTGCCAGTAAGGACCTCCTCTGGTATATAAGCCATAAGCATGAGCATTGTACCAACTCACGTCTAACTCTCCAGCAGCACCCAACAATAGTGTATACGTTCTTCCATCGCCTCTTACTCGTAATACTAAGTGCGTATACGGAGTCCAATCATATCCAGCTTTTCTATAGAATGATTTCTGCGGAATAACGATGGTTAAATAATGAACTTACTTCTAGATTACTGAACACTGCACAGGTGCACACAATTCACTTACCAGTGGTTTTGGAGCTCGTATAGCAGTGAAGCCACTCCTAAAAGTCATGCCATCGGGTACAATTTGTGTTGATAAATTTCCTTTAAAGACTGCGCATCCGTTTCTACTCGTGGTAAATTCGCAAGTGCTGTAACCGAAGCCTTCATCAGAATCGCTTAATGTAGTCCATGTCGCCGGATCGTCTTTCCTTCCGAATGAAAACACTCTCAAAGTTTCACCTGTGCCGATAAAATCGCAATCAGTACGCGATATTTTTGTAACCTTTCCATTAAAATGTTTAATTACCGGGGCATAAATCCATATCAGGATCATACTTCCAATTTTCTTTCCTTTCGTCTACCCATTTGTCAAATTCTTCAGCTATGATTTTCAAACCTTTTTTAATTTCTTTTTTACTGGGTAGTTTTGTAATCTCTTCAAGGGAACCGCGTCCTGGTTCAAAATCTTCATATATCGTGTTTCCTGTACCTTTGTAAAGTTCTTCTGTAGTATATCGGTGGTTTGGTAATTTCGAACTGAAGTGGAAAGCTGATCGTGGTACGAACTCGTGACATTTGAAGTTTCGTAGAAGTGTTTGGGCGAATTTGCGAGATATCGAGACCATATCACGGGAGAAAAACACTGGTAATGAAAAATTATACAACGCACCGGTGGAGCTGTTGAAATTTTCAAAATTTAGTACAGAAAAAGGGTAGGATTTTTCCAAAGTCGAACTTCATAATTTTACGTTCTTTTTGAATGTGATAACATGAAGATGAACTTCATATTATTTATCAAAATCAAATCCCAATCGAAAACACAAACTGCGCATGCGCCGTACCTCTATTTTGATTTAATTAATGGATTTTGTTCATGATGTGGTGAATAATTGTACCTATATTCGTGTTGAGTATTTATTTTTCTGATAATGATTATCATTTTTTGATTTTATTTTTGTAAGAATGCCGCTCGAGAATTCAGATGTAATTATTACTAAACTGATAAACCGTTGAATTCTATTTTATCCTGGAATGATTAGAAAACTGATCACCGTCAAATATTTTTTATATTTCACTTGTGTGAGTAATGCTATTGTAAGTATTTCAGGCTTGTTTCACTGTAATAATTTCATCTCCTTTGCTTTCTTTTCGATCCTTATACTTTCTTTTTTTGTAGAATAAAAGTTCGTTTATACGATTTTATAAATCGCCAAGTATCCAAAAATATCAACAGCATCAGTTTTCTTCCCTGAGCACCTCAAAGAAAACACCGCTCACTATGAACATTTCTGATAAGAATGTATTCCAGTCCTTATTTACTCCAGAATTAAATACTCTGGCTGGACTTTTCTCCAAGTATGGCTATGAAATACGAATCGTCGGCGGTGCAGTTCGGTAATAATGCCATATTTATATCTTTATTAATAAGGTGTATATTGTACAATCGAAGATCACATATTTTACATCTGCAGTGATTTATTGAATAATAAAAAACCTCACGATCTGGATTTTGCTACAACGGCGACACCTCAACAAATGAAAGAGATGTTTGAAAAAGAACAGGTTCGAATGTTGAATAATAAGGGCGAAAAACATGGCACGATAACTCCTCGTATAAATGATAAAGAAAATTTTGAGGTATGTGCCTGCCCGTTTCAAGTATTGTAATTCCTTATAGTGGAATATTTAAAGCATAATTTTACAGGTAACAACGCTGAGAAACGATGTGAAAACCGACGGTCGCCACGCCGAAGTGGAATTCACTACTGATTGGGAGGTTGACGCTAACAGACGTGATTTGACTATCAATTCTTTGTTCTTAGGTGAGTAAAAATATGGGGAAAATTCAATAATATTGACGATCGAATATGAATGGTTTCTTGTTTATTTCCAGACTTTGAGGGTACTGTGTATGATTATTTTGGCGGTGTCAAAGATTTAGAAAATAAACGCGTATTATTCGTCGGAGACGCTGGTAAACGTATTCGAGAAGATTATCTGAGGATCCTGAGATATTTTAGGTATGTATTTTTCGTACTTGAAATTTTTCAGCTATATTTGAAAATTAATGTTGGATGTTTAGATTTTTCGGAAGAATTGTCGAAGATCCCAATTCACACGATGAAGAAACGCTCAAAGCTATCCAACATAATGCTCAAGGATTGGAGAGAATTTCCGGCGAACGTATCTGGTCAGAGTTGAATCGTATCGTTCTTGGAAATTTTTGCGAAGCAATTGTAAAGAAAATGATTGAAGTGGGATTATCGCCATACATGGGTATTTTTGGCATCACTGAAAATACTTCTCATGTTTATTTGAAATTATATTTTTGTTGATTATTTTTTAGGTATGGGTCCTGCGGAAAATTTAGATATCAAATCATTTGAGAAAGTGTGTCGACTTCAAGATAAATACACTTTCAGAGCTATTACTTATATAGCTGCGCTGTTACCCAATGAAGAAGAAGTAAAAAACAAACGTCATGTTTTTTTACCATGTTAATAAAATAAATTCACCAAAGCATATTTTTTAGGTAGAAGAATTCAATTCCCGCGTAAAATTATCAGGCCATGAGCGTAAATTGGCTCTTTTTTTGGTCGCTCATAAATTCGCAGATTTCCACGAACCAAAGGATAATCCTTTGAGGTAGGTCTTTAAAATATATTTCATTGTCTTTCTTGATCGATAAATATTTTATGTTGAATTAGGCCATTCCAAAAGTTAATTATTATGACCACCATGAAAAAAGCTCAAGTACGTGAATTTATTTTGGAACTATTCCAATTCCACGATAGAGAAGATTTGATAGAATCGTTCAAGTCCTGGGAAATGCCTTACTTTCCAATTCGAGGAGAGCATTTGAAAGAAAAAGGAGTAAAAAGTGAGGATTCTTTTTGAAGGCGGATATCATCACGTACGTCATCACTTCTTGACTTTTTTTTTCGATAGATAAAGAAATGGGTAGCGTAATAAACAAAATGAAAGATTTATGGGCAGACAGCGATTTTAAACTCAGTGAAAACGATCTACTGGATAAACTTCCTGAAATCTCGACGGAAGTCGCTGAAATATTCAATGAAAAAAGTCAACGGAAGAATAAGAAGATTAAGACTTCTAGTTGAAAGATTTTAAAGACTAAATAAATTTTATTTTGTTACACGCTTCGTATTTCTCTTTTATTTTATCATTTTTTTACGAGATCCTTGATATACCGGAAATTAATTATATTCGACGATTATATCTCGATAAGCTTCTTGATTTCTCATAAATGATACGAAAGTTCAATTACAGCGCTGATAATTCTGCAGATCAATGATGTAGCAGAATTTCGGTTTTCTATTGTGTTGTTTTTTTTTTTTTTGAATGAATCGCTTCATTATGAAATATCATCTCGTAACAATTGTTATTGTAGCCGTTTGTGTAGAATCGGCGGTGAGTTGGATTTTTTTAGAAATTTTGAAAAAAATTGTACACAATAATAAATCTGAGGTTGTTTGGAACTAGATATCTGGCGATGGTAAAAATATCACCTCCACCGTATCACCTTTCGGGCTTCCACCCCCTAACATAAAGAAAATAAACATAACTCTGTTGGAAAATTTTGTGAATAACGTTTACGTGAGAAAATTGCTCAACACATTTACCAAAAGTGAATTCGAGTTGCGAGTAGCAGGAGGAGCTGTCCGGTAAACAAGATATTACTTATTTCATATTTGCTGGATTTTGGCGATAATACCATTCATTTACAGAGATATATTGATGGATGTTCGGCCGAAAGATTTGGACTTTGCCACTGACGCTACACCTGGTCAAATGAAATACATATTCAAGCAAGATAGAATTTATACGATAAATTCGAATGGTGAAAAGCATGGAACTATAACGGCACATTTACATGGAAGGAACTTCGAGGTGAATAAATTCATAAAAAACAATATTGTTTTGAAATTAGTAGTTCATTTCTGCAGATTACGACTCTTCGAAAAGATGACGAATGCTTTGGACGCCATGCTAGGGTATCATTCACCAAGAGCTGGCAAGAAGACGCTGCCAGACGTGATTTAACCATTAATTGCATGTTTTTGGGTAGGTACCTATTTCAATTTTCGTATGATTTAAACATGATGCTGGTATTTGAAATCTCATTTTATCCGTGGTTCTTTTTGTATTCAGGCTTGGATGGAACTCTTTACGATTACTGCGGTGGCGAAGAGGATGTGAAACAGAGAAGAGTTAGGTTTGTTGGTGACCCTGGCAGACGTATTCAGGAAGATTATCTCAGAATTATGCGATATTTTCGGTATTTTCCTCTGTCTTTCTCCTTGTCTTTTATTATTATTTTTTTAAATCCTAAATGGGAAAATTGGACCGAAAATGAATGATTTTTTTCTAGATTTTATGGAAGAATATCAAGGGAAAGTGATAATCACGATCCTGAAATCTTGAAAGCAATCAGGGAGAATAAATGTGGGCTGAGTAATATTTCCGGTGAACGTTTATGGCTAGAATTTCAGCAAATATTGACCGGAAAAATGAACAAAGATGTAGTCTACAAAATGTTTGAAGTTGGCTTGGCTCCATTTTTAGGTAAATTGATAGAACTAAGTATAGGTAGTTATCTCTGATACTGAAGATTGTGATTATTATAGGCTTAGGAGACGGTAACGATTTGAACAGAACCTGTTTCGAAAACGTCTGCGAACTGAGAAAGAATTTCGAATTCAAGCCCATCACGTATTTGGCTGCTTTGTTACCTAATGAGACCAGGGTGCTGAAAAAAATTCTCCACGAATTACTTACTATTTACTTTTTAAACTGATTTTTAATAAACGAATGTTTTGCTAATTTTACAGGTGAGCAATTTGGTGCAACGTTTGAGGTTATCAAATGTAGAACGTGATTTAGCTATTTTTCTTATAACTCACCGGTCAAAACCTTTTGTTTTAGTTCCCGAACAGCCTTTAAGGTAAATAGGTACCTGTACCTACCTATCTAGTTTTTCGTTTTTGAATTTTATACTACTCCGGTTTTTTTCGACAGATCGTATCAATCATTATTAATAGAAGCCAAAAATAAAGAACAGATAAAAATGTTTATAATGGAATTGCTGAGATTTTTGAATGTTAGCGAAAGTATTATTGAATCATTTGGTACCTGGTCAATTCCTCCTTTTCCGATCGATTCAGCTAGACTGCGTGAAAGAGGAATTGCTTGTAAGTTTTACTACCTCAATAGAAACCCACTGAGTATGTATGGTACTTACACTTACCTATTTGATTTGTTTTCCAGTCGGTCGTCAGATGGGATACGTATTACGAGGATTGAAAAAATACTGGGTGGATAGGAATTTTAACGTTACCCAAGACGAACTTTTATACTTGATACCAGATTTGGTGGCCGAATTTAGAAAATTTTTAACTCCTACTATCATTTGGACCAATCCACCTACGTATACCCGATGGCCATTGACAAATAGCACCGCGACGAATAGTAGTACTTCGTTAGGAAGTGTTCCTTCACCTACATCCTGTACTTCTAACGAAACTTCAACAACTGTAAAGAATGAGATTACTTTGACAGAAACATCGGCGCAAACAGACATCACCAGTTTGGGTGAAAAAACTGAGCAGAGTACTTTTACAGAAACCACCTCTCAGACGGAATTTATTACTTTAAACGATGTTGGTACCTAACTAACCCTTGAAATAATTCGAATTTAGTGGGAAAGATTTTTATAAGAGATTATTTTGTTTTATTCAGTAATTGATTTTTTGTTAAGGATCAAAAGTACAAACTGAATGCCCTTGATTTTCTGGGTGGACTCCAGTTCACTTTTCGCGGCTTTTAAGTGATCGAAGATGGAGATTTGCGGTATTGAAATCAAACTGGTATTTTACCTTAATTTTCTATTCGAGCATCTTCTCTTTCGATAGTATACCTAGTAGTATAATTCTAGTTACATTACCTTATGAAAATTTCATTGTATTTTAATAGGAGATTTTCTGTTTCTGCCTAGTTAGGTTCCAGGAATGAGTGATTTAATATGGTTACGCCCTTCTCGATATTCTACCTGCAATTATAATTTCAGTATTCCCGTCATGTACCTATAATGTAACTTTGAGTAAATTTTTTGAATTCTTAGTCGTCAATCTTTCTTTCTTTTTTTTGTTGTGCAAAATTATTTTGTCAGCTTTATTTCTGGGACACCCCCAAATATTTTGTTTTACTCCCCAATTATTTCATTTTACTCACCTTTTTTCGTTTTTGCATCTTTTTTTTTTCGCTTTTTCACCATTTTTTCATTTTACTTTCCTATTTTTCGTTTTGCTCCCCATTTTTGTTTTACTCCCCCTTTTTTGGTATTACTCACTTTTTTTCGTTTTTTCACCATTTTTTCATTTCACTCCCATTTTATCTCAGCAAAAAAAAATCGTGGGTGCAATTTTTCGAAAAATGGAAGCATCAATTTGTGCAATCGTCCGACAACGGAAGAAAATTTTCCAACAAGTGAAACACTTTTTGAGACAATTTTTCACAACTTTACCCTATTTCTCACAAGTTGAAACAATGTTTAAGAACTTTTCCAAAAATTTTACACAGTTTTTCAATAATTTAGATAAATTTCTAGGCGATTTATTCATCATAATTGATCGAAAATCAAGACAATTTTCTGAAATTTTTACACGTGAAACACTTTTTGAAACAATTTTTCAAAATTTTACTCAATTTTTCAGACATTAAAATTCGTCCCAACAGTTCAGAGAAGAATATAACCCTGAAAAAATATGTAAATTTCATCGGTTATTGAAATTATTGTGGTTTCACCCTACCGCTGACTGAAAAAAACGCGAAATTTCAAACAAACATGAAGTGGATTTTATTTTTAAATTCAAAAATGAAAAAAGTTTGAGGAAAAGATATAAAATTATTGTGAAAAATTTTGAAGCATAAAAAGATATACCTATTTAAAAATATGAAGTTGAAAAATAAATAAAATCGAAGTTAGAAACATTTTTTTATGAATGGGTATAGTTGAATTTTTTAAAAAAATGTTACAGCTGAAAAAGTATCGGTACTAAATTTTTTTGCAGCTTGAATTTCTTCAAGTTTTTTCCAACTAAAAAATTTTTTCTGGTAATTTAAAATTTTTCCAAATTGGAATTTCTCTAACTTTTTTCCAAATTTGAACTTTTCAAGAAAATTTTCAACTTGATGTTTTTGAAAATTTCTTTCGTGGGGCAGTGCCCACCATGCCCAGCCTTGTATTCGTCACTATTTTCGGAAGAAAAAAATCTGAATTTTTTGAACATTAGTCTGATTTTGATTAAGTGCAGGAAAAGGGTAAGGAACCTAAAATTCTGAAAAAAATGTGCAAACAATGAGACTCTATCATTTTAACCTTTTTTTAAATCAAGTACCTACTACCTACATATTAAAAAAAAAAAATCAACTCAATCTCATTTTTTTTCTTTGGTTACAAGTTTTTTAAATTCGTATCAGGGTTTTTTGTGAATATTATCAAGAATATGTGTCATAACTCGTCATGTCAAGTTGATAATTTCAACGCAAATGGAAAATAATTATACCTAGGTAGGTAGCGTAGGTACCGATTAGGAAGTCTCTTCCATACTAATCACCCAAACATTCAAACGTTTTTCCTCGTTCAGGTATTACACAAAGTTTTTCGTTTGTGTTCCCGCAAAATTATGAATGTTCCAACATTACTATTCTTCGCCGTGATAAACCTTATTTTTATAGAGGTAAGTAAATATTTTTTTTACAACCACGTATTTGATTAAATTTCAAATAATTATTGCATTATACGTGACACTGATTTCCTGTTTCTTTCAGATCGTCATATCAACCTGCGGTAATTTCAATTCTAATTACAATGAAAATATGCCAGGAGCTCCAATAAAAACTGACCCAAATTCAAAAGATGTTAAGAGAATAGAAAAGAAATTGATGAGTGAATTGAATTCTATGCCTAATATAGAATGTAGAGTACATGCAGAAACTCTACAAGCTAATTCTCAAGTAAGATTAATTTTCTTTTACTTTATGAAATTCAACCTTTGTTTGATGCCTAGTTTCAATTTTTTCCAGAATGTAAACTTAATTTAATCGAATTTCATTCCAGATTGTGTCTGGAACATTAACCACATTAAAAATGAAACTTTGTCCTTACGATTGCGTCGATAAAAATATCAATGTTAGTTCTAAAACTTATTACCTACATTTATATGAATTTGATTAAATTATATGATAAGTGAGATGAAAGGTACCTACCTAACACGACTAACTTCCTAATTATTTTGAATTTACAGACAAAAGACTGCAAAATTTGTACAACTACGGTTTGGGAGAAACCTTGGGAAGGTTCTTTCAACGTCACATGTTTCTCGTGTGATTAATATACCTACACATGAAAATACGTAGGCAGATACCTACCTAAATCAAGTTTCAGCTAAAACTGGCGATGAGATTTTCTCATCGAGAATGTACCTATCCTCCAAAACAAAATTGGTCTCAATAAAAATGATATTTTCCAACTAGATAGTTTCAAAATCATCGTCGGTGTTGCATATTTACGTTACTTCCGAAAACAAAACTAGGACGTTATGGATTATGGAATTTGAATTCCTTTGCTGAAATTTGAAGAAAATAATATTTTTCCTATTAATTTTGTATGGATGTTTTACGTGGATAATAAAGTACCTATCCGTCCTATTCTTTTAACAACTTTTTTATTCAACTATTAATTTTTCATTTCAATTCTACTATTTCGCTATCTTTATTAGTGTTTTTATGATGGATTTTGATTTATACACGCTCGTAAATTTGTGAATTGAAAAAGAATGGCGAAGTGGGAAAGTGATTCTTGTAAGTAGACAAACGAATTTATTGCATCGGTCTTCGTCATTTTGTAATTCCTGTAATTCTTCCCCAATCTTCGTACACTTTTTCCCATTGATTTCGTTTGAAGTATTTTTCTCGTAAGAGTATGGTAGTTAAATATTGGTGTCTCTCCATTAATTTTTTCAATTTTGATGAATTTATTAAAATTTGATTACTTTTTCAGTCATGAACACTTCTTTATTATTAATATTTTTGAAGCTAATATTTTGTTCAGGAAATTTTTCCAATGCGGTAAATATACCTTCATTTTTTCTCTATTAGCAATGTACTTGAGTAAATACCCGGCGTGCAAAGAAAGCAGAAAAATTAAGAGAAAAGAGCAGGCATTCTCTTTTTTTTTTTGCTTATTTCGACTCGTGTTGCGCATTGAACTTACCGGCCTTTTTTAACATCCCGTTGCGCGTCGTGCATGGTTCTCTACTACCTCCATAGCTCCTACCTACTCAATATTGAAACTGAAAAAGTAAAACTGATATTGGAAATTTTCAACTCCTTCATAGAAAGAAGAGGTGCCCAAAATTGGAAAAATAGTACCGCTGGATCCACATTGTCCTAAAGTAAATGCTTTAGCGAGGAAGTTACTTTCTTTGTGGGATAGGAAATCGATGAATCATACGACTTGTGAAACAATACTTGAAAAAATTATACGAGGATCTTCGCAAGTATAAATAATATTCATCGTTTCTAATTACCTATCTATTGCGATTTTCAGTCTAAAACTTCTGAGAAAAGGGTAAAAATATAGTAATGAATTCTCCCCAGATAATATCGGGTATGAAATTATCATACGAATTTGAAATTTGTCGCCATGGTCAATGCGATGACAATGAAGTGAGAGTATACAAAACTTACTAGAAAATATCTGTCATTCAAGTATTACCATCATTGTGTTGAACTGTTTAGAAACCCGCCAACTTACGTTTCCAACCGAACGAATGTAAAGTGTGTTCTGCTAAATTTTGGGCCAAGGTTTGGATAAATGAAAGTGAAATTATCGACTTCAGTTGTAATCCGGAGAGAACTAAATTTTTGGGTAATTTTTGTGACAAGAATCATTCCATATTCTTAATTCAACCATTTTTTTTACCAAGAGTCTTTGAATTTCGCTCTGAATTTATTAACAAAGTTTTCCAATTCCAGAAATTAGAAATCCGCCGTTGTTTTGGTTTTAGTCCTTTCGGAGGTTCCGAAGAAAGACATTGATGTTTTTTTTTCTTCAACGATTTTCTCTGAAAATATTCAACTTCGAGTGTTTGATTCAGGCGATTTGAGAAAAAAATCAAAGATTCAGAAATCGTTTACCAGATATATTTTTGGAAATTCAAAGTTGAGCTTTTTTTCGACCATGATAATACTCAAATGGCCTGAGGTAGTCTCTTTCACAGTTTCACAATTGTGAAAATGTGAAATGTTCGTCATTCTCATTATCTCATTACATCAACATAATTAATTAGCATCATAGCACCTATAAATGGATAATATTATTTTATTCATTTATTTTTTTTAATAATGTCAATGTCATGTTCGGAAAATATTAAAAGAAAAAAAATTACAAAATTTTTTTAACAAATTCAAAGTTGTGACGTCGCTTTGTGATGTCATTGATCTTGATCTATTTTTTTACAGTGGTACCTTTTAATCGAACTAAAAAACCATCTCACACAAGGAAAAAATCATAAACAAACAACAAACGTGTTATCTTTCACATTCCATTCCCCGCTTCTTCTGCGCTTCTTTGAAATTAAATTGATAACTAATTGAATGTTGGTGTTCAGTTATTAATTATTATTTATATTTATAGTAAGTCGCAAAATTTTCACATAATTATCTCGACGTTCTTTGTCTTTACCTATATAATGAAGTGAAATACTTGGTGATTAATATTTTGCGTTGTTCGTTTGAATTTACGTCTTATTTCGATCATGAATCTCTTCATATCAACTTCGTTATTATTGATACTTTCAATATCAATTGGAGCCTTTCCAGAAGTAAGTATAATGATAAATATTTCATTTTTATACATATTCATGGTTGAAATCTACTCACTGAAACATTTCACATCTATCTCACTTTGTCCTAACCCATTACATTATTTTTTTAGGATCTACGTCATTCATCTAAAAGAAGGTAAGATTTTTCTTTGAAAAAAAACACACTCCTCTAACTACTCGAATCACCCAAATTTTTTGATCTTGTATGTAGAAATCTCGTGAAAGATTTAGAAGCTGATGAAAAAGATGAAATGTCTAAATTCGCCATAAACACGCTCAACAGTCTAGACGCTACTAATTCTGAACGAATCCTTTGCCAAGTATTAGATGGCAAAAAACAGGTATTAACTTACGATTCTCCAGCCCTTTGAAAATGCGCCTTTCTACGGATCCGAAATTAATTTTCTAGTTCGCCAGCGGAATCGTTTATAAATTGAAATTATCGTTAGTCGTCGTAGCCGATGACAGTTTTAGTTCTAAAGCTAAGAATTCGTCATCGCTGTGCGACGAAAGTGAAGATAGAGTCGTCTGTGAGGTTGATCTATTGCGTTCGTACGCAGCTACCGATTATTCCCCTGTCAGTGTTCAGGTAGTTTGAAGTCTTGATTTTTGTGGATGTAAGGGTCATGTTTTCTTGATTTATGCTCTGTCGCTATTGCATGATAAGAATTTGAATTTTCAACCAAAAGTGTAAATAATCATCTTTGTAATGTGATTAGCTACTTTGAACATTGATACTGATATTTAATTTTGACCAGGTCGTGAAATCCGAATGTACCGATGATAATGGCGATTCTATTCGAAAACGAGAAGTATCCGAGAGAATTACTGGCGGCGTCGAAGAAACAGATGCCAACTCTGAACACATAAAAAGCGTTGCTGCCAGATTAGTAGCTAAATTAGATGCCGATTCTGGATCCGAATGTAAGCGAAAAGTTGGCCGGATTTTGCAAGCTTCTACCCAGGTAAGTTTGAGTACTTTTTCTCTATAACTTACAACCTTCGAGTAAATAATTAACTTCGATTGTTCTAGGTGGTCGCTGGATCTTTACACTACCTCAAGTTGGAAATTTGTCCGGACACTTGTGCACCGGTAAGCACCATAAAAGCGTCGGTTCTGCGAGATTACATTTTTTTAATTTCTACGTTCAATTTTCAGACTGAAGAATGTAAAATATGCTCGGCTCAAGTTTGGGTGAAAGAATGGATGGATTTCTTTGAAGTAAAGAAATTCGAGTGCGAAGAAAAAAAAGACAATATTGCCAAGGTATTTCCTCCAAATTTTGAATCTCGATCGCACATTTATCTCTTTATTTTGATGAAACTTTGATTACATTCGAGAAAATTATTCTACGTTTAGGCACCGCTGACAGTTGAACAACTGCAATTCCATCAATTTATGCAGAAATACAACAAGCAATACGAGAATGAAGAAGAAAAAGAGCGAAGATATCGTGTATTTCGTGGCAATCTGAAAAAGATACAAATGCTCAACGAAGGCGAACAAGGCACCGCTGAGTATCGAATT
Source organism: Pseudococcus jackbeardsleyi (assembly GCA_038380155.1). Classification (NCBI taxonomy): domain Eukaryota; kingdom Metazoa; phylum Arthropoda; class Insecta; order Hemiptera; family Pseudococcidae; genus Pseudococcus; species Pseudococcus jackbeardsleyi. The sequence goes on along the minus strand of CM076240.1, from coordinate 58,048,703 downwards.
AACGAATTTGCTGATCTATCGAGTTAGTCGTCTTTCTTGTTTCAGGCAAACTTAATTTTACGAATTTGACTTCTGGAAATTAATCAAAATTATAATATTTGAACAGAATCCGAATTCGCTCGTTATTATTTGGGTTTGAAACCGAACGGAGACGTTATTAAAAAACAAGCGATAATTCCCAACGTTCGAATCCCACCGGAATTCGATTGGAGATCGTATAACGCCGTAACTCCTGTCAAAAATCAAGTATTTGTCGTTTGCAAATCAACGATAACCTAAATAGGTGCACTTCTAAACCATATATGTATGTACGTTTTAGGGTATGTGTGGCTCATGCTGGGCATTCTCAGTTACCGGTAACGTCGAAGGTCAATACGCTATCAAACATAAACAACTATTTTCCTTATCGGAACAAGGTAAACTGTTTTTTTTTTTACCTGTACTTGAGAACAGTAATGAGTTCAGCATGAATCACGTACCTAATGGTATCGTCTGCTTTTAGAGTTGGTCGATTGCGATAAAGATGATAACGGTTGCGGTGGAGGATACATGTCGACTGCGTATCAAGCTATTGAGAAAATTGGAGGGTTAGAACAAGAGAAAGATTACCCTTACGAAGGATCTAACGATAAATGCGCTTTTAATAAAACTGAAGTTGCTGCCAAAGTTGTAGATTACCTTAATATTACGAGCAGTGAGACTGAAATGGCTCAGTGGCTGTTTAAAAATGGTCCTATTTCTATAGCTCTTAATGCATTCGCTATGCAGGTAAATTAAGAATGAATTAATCATTCGTTGAGGTTTCAAGATAACTCGATTTTTTTTTTCGGCGTAGTTTTATTTCAGAGGTGTTTCTAAACCGTGGAAATTCTTGTGTAATCCGAATCAGCTCGATCATGGGGTTTTAATCGTTGGATATGGTCAATACAGTAAGTTATTAAAATATACGCGAGAACATATTTGATGGAAACGAATTATCGAATAGATGAAATTGACAATGGACTGTCGATTTCATGCGTTAAGCATCAGTATGGTGTAATTTCTGTCCATATCATGAAATTAGCAATGAATTTGATCTAAATTATATGGAATGCAAATATCAACTTACTTTTCAATTTTACACCTTTCCTCGTGCTCTAATCGACTCCCTCCCGAATTAATGGCACATATCTTTCGGTCAGAGCAGGGGGAAAATGCTAAAATCAAAAAGTAAGACGATATTCGAATTCTACGCCCTAAAATTAATGACAATCGATATATCACATGCCATTTTGAATTTTCCCCTGAAATTGGAGGCTAAAGGGGCACTGAACGGTCAAATCCAAAAAGTAAGCAAATATTCGAACTCACTCAGTGCCCTTGAATACCTTACAAACGACAGGTCACATGTTATTTTTCATTTTTTCGAATTTTGATCCTCTCAAGGTGGCTAATAGGGGGTTTAGAGAGGTTAGATGAAAATTGACATTTGAAAAAAAATCAGTTCAAGTATTTCATCTCTAGACAAATATTTTCAACACCAATTTTTTTTTGAATTTTTTTCCATCTTCAAAATTTTTCGAATTTGTTGAAATATCGAAAAAGAAATTTTTAAGAGTCGAAAACAGCAGCATATCAAGATTAAAGAAAATCTTGAGAAAAAATTATTTTCAAGTTGGAAAATTTTTACTAGAATTGATAATTGAAGAATTCTGAAAGAACAGTTTCAAGCGTTGAAAACAAGTTCGAGATGAAATTTCATAATAAAACAGGAAAATATTTGAAGTAAAATTTCAGTGCCGATGCCGGAAAAAAGTTAGGAAAATTTTTTATTCGAATTACAGTTGAAAAAATTTAGAGTAGCTGGCGGCTTGCTTTTGTTCTGTTTTAGTATTGAATTTTCATATTTTTTAATGAAAATAGTACTTCATTTTTTAAAACATGCATTTTCACTTATAAGTACCTAGGTAAATTTTTTTTTGAATTTTCAACGTTTTGTAAAAAAAATTGAAATATTTAATTGAACTGCTGGAATTTTGGTCTGTCACCGGGAGGGGGGTAATTTTTGTCAAGTTTTCGTCGCGATTTTATGTCAAATTTTCATGAAATTTTTTTTCCAAATTTTTAGATCGTTAAATAATTTTAATTCTTTTATTAATGTCGCCAAACCGACACAATTTCGTCCTATCTAATTTTTTCTTTCATGAATAGGGCTAGAATTACACCCTACTTATTCCTAATGTATGAAAATAGGCAATCGTAGGTTCCTACTGATTTCATACTTTGAGCTTTAAAAAATGCTCATATTTCATGAACTAGGTAATTACTTTGATTCGATAGAATACGTAAATATTCTAAATAATTGTTTTATTGCAGAAAAGTTACCATACTGGATCATCAAAAACAGCTGGGGTCCGCATTGGGGAGAAAGTGTAAGTAGCCAAGTACCACTCCATGTATCGGTCACAGTTATTACTAACGATGCTTTGGTTATCCTTGTATTTTAGGGATATTACCGTTTATACAGAGGATCAGGAGCATGCGGAGTTGATAAAATGCCATCATCTGCTGTGGTTGATTGATTGCTAAATGTCAAATCCTGAAAAATTGTGAATATTTTACAGAAAATCAACTAATTCGGGAAACTATATGTGATCTGTGTCGAAGTCTATTACTCCTTTTTTAAATTTATTTTTATAGTAAGTATAAATAAAATATCAATAAACGATCGTACGTGCCAAAAAATAATCGTTATGCGTTATTTTTCGTGTCGTTGAAGTATGCGTACTTCGTTGTGAATTTATAAGTAATGTAAGTACCTGAGTTGTTTTGTATTTCGTTTGCAAACTATGTGAATTTTTTGTTTACCTACATTCAATTTTATTTTCATATTATTAAATTTGTCTACAATATTTAGGTAATAATAAATCAGTTCTGTAAGAAAAAGTTTTTTTTTTAATATAAAAAATAAACTAAAGCAATGAAATGTTTTATTCGCGTTTATTGTCAAGTGAGCAAATCGGCGCAGAATAGACTTTATGTACAAATCTTGAAATGGGCGAAGAAGGGTGAGCTCTGATCAAGTTTATTAGTTACTGTAAAGGATTTCTTTTTGTGACGTGCGTCAATGAAATATATCAAATTCAAACACTTTGGCCTTGGACGTTTTGATGTTGACATTGTTGCATTGAAATTCTCTTACATCGAATTTGCCTTCCCACGCTTTTTGCCAAACTCTGGCTGTGCATACGTTACAGTCATTTGTCTGAAAATTTAATAGAAGATGAATTATCCGAGTAGGTGATTAGGTGAATGAAATATGTGTGCGAAAACTTACACTGGTGGGACAATTCTGAGAACAAATTTCCATCGTCAATGTGATTAATTTTCCGGTAACCATCTAAAATGATGAAATGAATGTCTTATTGGTTTTAAATGTCTTGAATTGTCAAACGAAAGGAAAATTCAAAACGATCACCTGCACACCTGCACTGGATACCTACTTGAGTGGTAGCATTCAAAACTTTATTCACTTCTTGTGTACAGTTGGATTCTGATTCAGAAGCCAATTTAGAAACAAGTTTAGTCGCAATGGTGGTAATTTCCGGTGAATTTGGATAAGCTTCGTTTATACCGTTTGCTAATAATTTTTTTCCATTTTTGAGTGTTTCTCGTTTTTGTACGTGAATATTGTTATTAGCTGTACCAGTACATTCCGGTTTAACTACCTACATAAAAAAATACACGCGAATACAATTTATTATTCTAAGGAACTCTATACATGAATGAATAAAAGAAAACGAAACCGTTTGATAATTTTCTTCGAAAATAGACCTATTCTGAATCATCAATCGTGATACTTAATTTAATTTATAAAAGAGAACGATTAGTGTAAAGGGCTTTACAGAAAGTTTTTTGGCAAAATTCTTCGAATTTATGACTGTACGGTGTACGTGCTCTATTGTGTAAGTGCTAGTAATGACTGTAGCCGTCCTGCCTCTTGTTCCTTTTTCGTTGAATTTTCATCTTTGTACCAAATGAAAAAATGACTTTTATGATTGCGATGAAAATGTAATTTTTTTTTTAGAAAGGGATGAGGAGAAGTCACTTGTTTAAAATAATATTTAAAAAGCAAATTTTCACGTGCCTACTTTACCTACTAAATTTTTAATACAAGGTTGCCAATGCAGAAGAAAATTCGGAAAGCAGCAAAAAGTTTACCTATTAGAAAAGTAGAATGACCAAAGGATGCTCGATTTTATAAAAAGGTACTAATATTAGGATCAAGGGAATTTGTTTCGTGTTTTTTTTTACGAATTTTGTTTGAAGGTAGGGGCGGAAGAAAAATTTATATCCAAATCTCGAAATGACCTTGTATAGATTTTACCGTTTAGGCTCAATTCAACCCTGCTTTGTTGCCATGAGACATTGAAGAATAATTTTTAGGTAAAATTTTCTCATTTTCTGTCACTTTTTAAGAAATTTGAAGAAAAAAAACTGAAAGTTTACTAAAATGAAGTTAGTACTGAATACCTAATTTAACTCATAAAAATCATCTGCGGTAATATTTTACAAATCCCTTTTTGAATTTTTGAAAAAAAAATGCCTCATATTTTATTAAGAAGAAAAATGTTGTGTACGAGGGTCGTGGAATGAAGAGGAAATGATGTTGAAAAATTGTCACTAAAAATTTCAGCCGTTTTTAAAATTTCCATGTTTGATTATTTCAGGAGAAAGGCTCTGGTGTGGTAAGGGGGTCAATTAGCCCTTGGTCGAACTTTGACCAAATTCTTATGCCATTTGATTTGACATGGTAGAAGATGATTTTAGAGCGCATGAGCGAATTTTTATCTCACCCCTGGGGGGCTGGGCTGCGTTCCATTTGGGATTTGAGGTATGTAGACATATACCTTACACGTCACAGCTATGTATAAACATACACTATTTTTTTGAAAATCACTGGTTGCTTTTGATAGAGAGAAAATGGGAAAAAATTAGTTTTTCCATTTTATTTTTGATTATTTAATTATCGCCAATTCTGAAAAATACATTGATATCGTGGAGGAAACTATTAAAGAAATTATTAAAATTTTATTACTTATAATGAATGAAACAATTACTGTATGCATTTTTCTTTTTGGTGGAAATTCAACACTCTTGTAAGTAACCAGTGATTTTCAAAAAAAATGATCTTCACTTTGTTTGTTTACACCTTATTATGACGTGTAAGGTATGTTTATACATACCTAAAATCCCAAATGGAACGCACCCCTGGGGGGCCAAAATACACGGTTTTCAAGCTGAAAACTCTTAAAAATTCTATCTCCTCGAGTTTTCAACCGATTTTTTCCAAACTTGGCACAAAGGTAGTGGTACTAGAGGGGAATACCCTGAAATTTTTTCAGATTTTTTCGACCACTCCAATGACCTTGAATTCGACTTTGAAAATTTCAAATCGCCCTGGGAGCACCGTTTTGCCGCGGGGTATAAAGAAAAATTTTTTTTCATGTTTCCCACTCCATTTTACACCACTCAGAATTTTTTCAGATTTTTTCTTGCGGTGGTTTACATGTGGCGCCCGAAAAACTGATAAATCGGTCGTTTTATTACTTTAAAATTATGCCTTTCCCATCAATTTCGTATTTTTCATTTTTTTTCTCACTAAATATACATTCATGCTCGCTTTTTATTAAATTTTGATCAATATTCACCCATTTTCCATGACTACGACATTTTGAACAAAGGGTATCCTCGGATATCATAGGCGAATCGGCCCAAGAGCTACTTTTTGAAACTAACCAGCAGACATTATTAAGGACCCCAAAAAATGATTTTAAAAAATTTTTTCCACTCCCTAACTCACCCTACCCCCTTACCTCCACCCCCAAAATAGCGAATTTTCGTCAAAAAATCGTATCTCGGAACCTAATGGACCAAAAATTCCGAAATTTATGTGGTGTAAGTATATAGGGAGTGGTGACCAATTTTTGAGAATTTTTTCAGATTTTTTTTGCGATGCATTCTATTCTAAAAAACCACCTTAAAAACTTTGAATTGCTCAGAGGGTCTGGCTGGATAAGGGGTGATTTTGGCCATGGGTTGGATTTTCGCTTTAACCTTCCCAAAGGGTACGCTCTGATGTAAATTCTATTTCTGAGTTATGGCCATTTTATTGCTAGATTTTCAACAATTTTTAATTTCAACTGTCGTGAAGGAAATTTTCTGTTCTTTGGCACAAAGTTACCTATGTCTCGTACCTACAAATTATGAAAGAAAGTTTTTTTTTTCATTTCATCTTAGTATTTTGCTTTTGTACTACAGTTCATTTAAAAAATTGTTGAAAATCTAGCAATAAAATGGCCATAACTCAGAAATAGAAGGGGGGGGGGGTTGAAAATTTTTTCAGATTTTTTTACATCAGAGGGTACCCTTTGGGAAGGTTAAAGCGAAAATCCAACCCATGGCCAAAATCACCCCTTATCCGGCCAGACCCTCTGAGCAATTCAAAGTTTTTAAGGTGGTTTTTTAGAATAGAATGCATCGCAAAAAAATCTGAAAAAATTCTCAAAAATTGGTCACACACGCCTCGACCACGCCGAGTGTCCGCTTGTATTCGCGTCGATAACGTCGCGCGTTATCGTCCCACGGACGTACGCGACGCCACGACACCACTCCCTATATACTTACACCACATAAATTTCGGAATTTTTGGTCCATTAGGTTCCGAGATACGATTTTTTGACGAAAATTCGCTATTTTGGGGGTGGAGGTAAGGGGGTAGGGTGAGTTAGGGAGTGGAAAAAATTTTTTAAAATCATTTTTTGGGGTCCTTAATAATGTCTGCTGGTTAGTTTCAAAAAGTAGCTCTTGGGCCGATTCGCCTATGATATCCGAGGATACCCTTTGTTCAAAATGTCGTAGTCATGGAAAATGGGTGAATATTGATCAAAATTTAATAAAAAGCGAGCATGAATGTATATTTAGTGAGAAAAAAAATGAAAAAATACGAACTTGATGGGAAAGGCATAATTTTAAAGTAATAAAACGACCGATTTATCAGTTTTTCGGGCGCCACATGTAAACCACCGCAAGAAAAAATCTGAAAAAATTCTGAGTGGTGTAAAATGGAGTGGGAAACATGAAAAAAAATTTTTCTTTATACCCCGCGGCAAAACGGTGCTCCCAGGGCGATTTGAAATTTTCAAAGTCGAATTCAAGGTCATTGGAGTGGTCGGAAAAATCTGAAAAATTTCAGGGTATTCTCTAGTACCACTACCTTTGTGCCAAGTTTGGAAAAAATCGGTTGAAAACTCGAGGAGATAGAATTTTAAGAGTTTTCAGCTTGAAAACCGTGTATTTTGCCCCCCCCAGCCCCCAGGGGTGAGATAAAAATTCGCTCATGCGCTCTAAAATCATCTTCTACCATGCCAAATCGAATGGCATAAGAATTTGGTCAAAGTTCGACCAAGGGCTAATTGACCCCCTTACCACACCAGAGCCTTTTTCCTTCATTTTTTACTTTATTAAAAAAAAAGACATGAAAAAATCAGAATATTTGCCAACACATTTTTTTTAAAAATAAGTTTTTAAAATCAATGAAGGGAGAAAATAAGCACAGTTACAGTTGGAGAGTAAAACTTTTATTTGGTCGTTTGCAGCAGATACATCTTTTTTACTCAACTCTAACGTCTTAAAATTTTAAAACGAGACAAAATTATCTCCTCTACTATTATTTCTTAAATTTCATGCAGTAGTACAAAAAATTAAGTATAATTAATTACCTACTTACCTACTCGTAATACGTTGATTTACTTACTTCAAAAAAAACAATCGCACCGATTAAAAAAATCAAAAGTAATGAATTTAGATTGTTCCTACAATTCATTTTTTAGTAACTTTTTTTGAAGTTTTGAAATTCAAGCAGTACCTAATGAGTCTGCTTGATCGTGAAGTTCAATTCATAAAAACGTCGAGAGCAGCACCATATGAACTTACTCTCGCCTGCAAACATGATGGTACCTCCGTTAATTGCAGCTTTAGATACATTACCTACCCAAGTATTAAACAATTAGATTCAGAGCTTGGCATCATCTGTCTACCTAAGATCTTTTTATCTAGTTCATTTATGTATGATATTTCTCTTCTTTCAATATTTCTCGTGAGAAATGATGAAAAAAGAAAATTATTTTACTTATTTGGCCGAAAAAAAAATATGTAGGACAAGTGTAGGATAATGATAGATGAATTGATGACGAAGTTTATTTCTGTAAGAAATACTTGGCTGCAAAAATTTTGATTTTGTAAAATGGTTTATTTATTTCGAAAGATGGATTTTTTTAAAAAAAAAAAAAATCGGCTCAACATTTCATTAATTTTCTTGAAAACTTGATTTTTTTTCAATCTTTCAAGTTTTTATCCTTAATACTCTCATTTTTCAAACAGTCAAATTGTTTATGTAGGAAAATAGGTATATTTTTTAAAATAATGTATTCAGTGTTTGATCATTCGAGTTCGAGGAGTTTAATATTGGAAATTTTTTAATCACTTATGTTGGTAGGTACTTTTTACTTTCTTTGAATATATAAGTATACGGATTTAAGATCGTTCTATATTCTGGGGGAAAAAATGAAAAAAATGTTAAATTTTTTCTTTTTTTTCAACTTTTATTAATTTTTTTTTAAAATTTTGTTCAAGTAAGTACCTGCATGATGTTTACATCGAAATTTTACCAACTTTTAATTGTTTCAAAAAGTTGAAAAATTGGTCAAAAAATGTGCGAGTCATGGGCTTTAAATTTCTTTTGAAATTTTTTTTTGTTGGTGGACATTGAAAAACGGAAGCCGGAAATTTTCAGTTTTCACCTCCTTCACGTTCACGGTTCATTATTCTCTTCATGAATCATAGCTTCAGTTCTTTCTTGTCCTTCATTCTCAACTTATAGAGGTATAAAAGGTTGTGAGATTGAGAGAATGATTATTATTAATCATGTTTTAATGTCACATTATGTCGCCTCGCCTCTCAAATTGCCATCTGCCTCATGGCTCATGTTATTGCCATTATCCTGATAGGGATAGATATCTGCGTTTTTATTTCTATTTTAATTTTTTGAAGGAAGAAAGAACAGAAAAATTGTAATCCAAAAATATTTTCAACATTTCAATTTATTCGTTTCGATTTTGAATTCCTCCACCTTTAGGTTTCACCAGGGCATATTCACAACTGTCTCATCGTCTTGTCCTAATATGAATGAAATGCAGTTCAACACGTAGCAGGTGAGGGTAGAATATCATATCTTCACCGAAATCTGAGTGTCCGTTTTGAAAACAACTCCAGGTCTACGTTTGATTAAAGTTTTGATTTTGGCCATGTACCTTACCTACTACCTAGGTACCTAGCTACCTACCTACATTTATTTTGGATAGGCAAAAAAATTTCCATAAAACCATCAACTATCATGGTCCATGGATAGACCTTAGAACATTTTGAAAGAAGCAAAAAATATTATTACACGATTGCCTATCTTAAACACGAAAGGGACTTCTTTTCGATCAAAGATTTCATTTTCAGATATTTTTCCAATTTAAATGAAAAAATATTCTTTTGAAAAAATTTGAACAGAGCTAGATTGTAAGTACACGGTTTCGTTGATTTTTATTTCAATTGTTTTCACCTAACTAAATAAACAAAAAAAAACCACTAAAAATTAAAACCTCGATTTCATAGGGCCGCCCGGAATTATTTTCTATTTTCAAAATTGACACCTTATATGTATTTTGGAGGTGGTATTCTACCCTCACCTAATGCACAGTGCTGAATCTTATACCTATCAAAAATACAATATTTAATGAACTGGAGCTCCTTTCATGTTCGAGTTACACAATATGAAAACATTTTGTCTCTATCAACGTATTCTACAGGTACAGTACAGGATGCTCCATAAATCGTCTCTCGTCTGTTGAACTGTTTTTCTGAAAATACCTATTTAACCGTGTACCACTAAAAAATTGAGACGAGCATGTTGTCGATGTTGAAAATTAAAGAGGCAAAATACTACTTCGAAAAAATTTTTTATAACCCCTTCAATTTTGAAGTTGGGCAAAAAGTTCTACCTTCTACAGTAAAAATTTTTATTCAGTTTTCAAAGTATTTTTTTTTTTCAAGTGATTTTTAAAAGCAACATTTTGCCCCCTCAATTTTCAAGTTTTTTTTATAGATATATTGGTAATTTGGTACCCTTGCCCGTTTTCCCGTTTATATCCAGAAAAAAGTTTGGCGGACGATTCATAATCATAAGCACCCTGTACCTGTATATTTTCTATTCGTTCTCATTGGTATGGATGGCAAATGCTCGCGCATTTTGTTTTGCGTGCGCGTTCTTGAGCATATGCGCGCATATGCTCAAGCACGCGAGCATTTTCTGTAATTTTGTGCCTTACTCCATAATACACATGGTTAGCTAGTCAAATGAATATTTCGACACAAAACAAGTGAATTCGGACCACATTACCATATAGCGAACTTCAACGTTATTCTTAACATCTTAACTAAGTAGACCAATGACAGATTTGAAAAAAAAACAAGGTTGACAAAAAAATTGAAAAATCATCAAGTTTTTAGGAATAAAAATATCTTAAAAGTAAATTTAAAAATCAATTGGACGACAGATTCGAAAAAAAAACGAGGTTGACAAAAAAAATTAAAAAATCGCCCTGATTTTTTTTTTATTAGAAAATGCTCGCGCATATATAGAAAGTGCGTTCTCGCGCATTTGAGCATGGCCATCCCTACTCATTGGCCAAAAATGTTCGTTTATGGTTTTATGAAAAAAATCTCCCATTTAAAATATCTGTACAAGACAAAGATGAAAACTTCGATCACGTAGGTCTGACGTTGTTTTCAATTGTTATGCGGTGTTGCCGCTGTTAACGAAGTTAATGCTGATCCGTACAAAACTAATGAAATTATTACGAATGGCTGCATGGCTAAAACTCATTAAAATAAAAATAATAATGTTCACCTTCTTCAAGGTTACACGTTGCCATTACGAACAACTGCGCAGTTGGTATGGTATTGTTGTGTTATCTTATGGCAATTATAAATTAGCAATAGCGGCGGTTTTTTTTTTTGTAGAAAGGCAATTTCAGTTTTCACGGTCACCCAGTCACCCTTCATTCATATTGGCAATTTGGCATTGTGTTTTAACAATAGTTTTCACCCTCAACAAGAGTCGAGATGTCGAGAATAATACGTGATACGTGGAATGTGGTGGGAGAACATTGAACAGCTGCTGTAAAGTAAACCGTCAAACCTGATTAACGGTATACAAGGGTCAGAAAAGGAGGAAGGGATGGACTGATCTGCCTGTATGAGTCATAGAAGTCACCGATAGTCAGTCTCAGTTTACTGCCTACGCACGTACCTGGTACGTTTATTTAGTTCGTTTTCGATACTGCGGTGATTAACGTTCTCGCTTCTCGCGTTCATTTGTTCTCTACAGATTGAAACTAATTTTCAAGTAATTAGTCATTATGGCCGAAAACAACGTCGAAGAATCAACCACAAACTTGGAATCTTCAACAGCCGATACGAAAATCAAAGTCGACGAATCAACTAAAAACTTGGAATCTTCAAACGTTAATGACCCAACATGCCACGTAGAAAACGCCAACGAAATAACCCTGGAATCCTCCATATCAGATATCAAAATGGACTTCGAAGAATCCACGGTAATTTGGGAATCTACAGTCACCGATGCAGAAATCAGTCTCGAAAAATTAACTGAAAACTTGAAATCTCCAGTGGCCGAAATGAAATGCGACGTCGAAGTATCAACGAAGAAGGAGAACATAGAATCTGCTGTCAAAGAAGCCTATTTGAACGTTGAAGTATCCACCAAGACCTTAGAATTTCCGACAATGACTGCAAATTGCGAAGAAAACAGTATGACCGAATCTAACGTCGAAGAAGGGTCTCAGAATGTGGCATCTTCAAACACTGCGTCTCAATCTCAATGCGACATCAAAGAAATCTTCAAGAAAATGGATTTTTTGATTACGATTTTTCAAGATATGAAAAAAACCCTCGAAGTTACTCAAACCGAAGTGGCCAAGTTGAGAAATGACATGAAAAAAGTGAAACAGAACGAGCAGATTCAAAGTGTTCAAGGGGTTATCGATACGTTGAAGAGAGGATTGGTAAGTCTAAGTACACAAATTTTATGATGGTACCTACTACCTAGTACCTACCTACTTGATTTCTACAATAACGCGGTAATTCAACCGGTTTTAATAAAATTTGTTTTCTTAATGTTCTCAGGAGATCAGTCCTGATAGAATTAATTTAAATGTGACGGTCACAAGTCAAAATGGCTATTCCACTGTGCAGTTCAAAGTACCTCAGAAAACGCCTTTGAAGAAAATGATGGAGGCGTATTGCCAAAATAAGGTGAGAACTAATCTAGAAACATTTTCAGCGTCCTTCTCCATTTTTATATGCTTTGGAGTGGAGGTACCGGGTGCCTAAAAAATTCTAGCCCTCTGGAATTTTTGGTGTTGAATGTTGAAAATTTTAGATTGGCAGTTCTGATTTGAAATGAATGAGTTGAATAATTATAAATTCATTGTAGAAAATTGAAACAACACGTAAAATCCAAAGGCTGGCATTTTTTGAGCAACCGGTAGCGATGGATGCTTACTTTCCTTGATTTCTTTCTATTTACCTACTTGTTTTTTGTATCGATTTGTATTTAAAGTTCCTGTGATTTTTTTTCAGAGATTGGAAGCAAAAGATGTTCAGTTCGTGTACAAAGATAAAACCATCGAGGGATCAGATACTCCTCTGACGTTGGGAATCAAAGATGGTGATATTATATTAGCAACTTTCATCAGACACCCATCTGTATCTTACATATGGTAATAAATTACTATCTGTAATTAATAACTAGGTAAGTGTTCAAATTGATTAGATGAATCTGATGCATCAAATCAATGAATTCTTTATAAGTTTTATTTTTAATATTTTTCATTGTAATTTGTACCTACCTAATCACACTCGATAATAAATAAAATTTTACCTTGAATTGATTGTTTTTTTTATACCTATATTTTTTGTCGGTAACTTTTGGATTTTAAAAACTTGAATCATAGACTTTTTAATCAACAATGAAATTTTTTTATGCATAAATTTTTAAACTTTATAATTAAGATTATGGTTATCGACAAACACCGTTTTAGGGGTCCAAGTTCAAACTTCCAAAGTGAACCGCTTCGCTTTACATGAGAAAATTTTTAATAAACCGGATGAATCTTGTTCATTACTTTCCTTACGTCATGTCGCCGATTAATTTTTTTCCATTTTGAAGATGGGTACAAGTACGAAAAATAATAAATTTTCATTTTCGAGAATTGAAGATTGAATCGGGGTATACAGTGTTGCCATTTGGTGCAACTGCGCAATAAATAGTGCGCCGAAAAAACAACAATCGAATTGAATAGAATGTACGCTCTTCTCTTCTTCGATTAAATAACGTAGACGAAAATCATTGTCACTTCGGTAGTCTTAATTAATGTAATCTTGTTATATACCATCGCCGTCGCAAACTACCTCACTTTATTTGTCATTCATACCTCGAAAAATAACTGTGATTTGATTCGGGTCTCATAGTTCGTGTTAAGTTGCCATTTTTTTTTTTCACAATAATGAATCTCGTCGTTATTTCTACTTCCTTGATGGTGATTTTCACTACTGCTGCGATTGCTTCACCAGTAAGTATACATACCTATAATTTTTTTTTCTAAAAAAAAAATAAGTAGTAGTATGATTATAAGTAGGTATTATAAAAAATATGAAGAAATAGATCCCTGCGAATCCATGCAGGGGAGGTTTTTTTTCAAATAGGTAAATTAGTATTTAGTTTACTTACCTATTTCTATTATTATATGTTTTGTTACATTATTATTTTTTAGGACAATCGTCATTTGCTAAAGAATAGGTAAGATTTTAGAAACACCCCTATCACCCAACTCGTGTATAGAAACATCGACAAACATTTAGAGGCTATGAGATATAAAGACATTTGCTTCAATCACAGGTACTTTGAACGTAGCCCCTTAATCGTTGCAGCAGTGGTGCATTCAGGATGTAGGTAACTTTAAAGGAAAATTTATTAAAATTAAACTTGTTGGTCAAGTTCAACTTGGAAGATTTTTCGAAAAAAAAATTATTTGTGGAAATAACTCCAAGACGATCCCTTTGGTCTTATTCTGGCGTGCGCCACTGCGTTGAAGTGCTGATTTGAATGATGTTTCTTCTTCATCTTTTCATTATATATGTACCTTACCAACCTACTATTTGGACATTAGATCCTGAATAATTTTGATACAAATGAGATTTCTACGATTCTCAAATTCAATTTTTTTCCAAAAACTGTCAATTTTGAAATAATTTTTTCATCGGTAGAATTTTTTTAATTTAAATTTTCTTGAAATTTTTCAAACTTGATGACGTTTTTGATTATTTTTCAATTTTATATACTTAATTAGGTACTTACTCATCACTTTTTAAAAAAAAAAATTCATTTTGAGTTGAGAGAAATTTGAAGAAACACGAAACTGACAATTTTAAAAAAATTAAAAGTTGGAAATTTTTTTAAATATTCATAGTCGAGAAAAATTTTAAATCATTAAAAACAATTTTAGAGCTTGAAAAAAAATATGAAATTAAATTGATACCTAGCAACATTTTTTCTTACTGTAAAATGTTCTCAGGTCAATTTTTCTAATATTTGCATTTTTTTTTTAATTTATTCAATTTTGAAAAAAATTCTCTTCATGTTTGTGATTTAAAAAAATCGAATTGGACCAATTCTGAGAAAATTGAAGTTTAAATAAATAATACCTATTTAAAATTGGAAAAATTTTTGAAGAAAAAAAACAGAATTGAAGAAATTTAGCGTTGAAAAAAAATGGATTTTTGAATACATTTGAACCTGAATCCTGGATCATCGAAATTCCATTTGTGTTAAAATTATTAGGAGCAGATTTACTCGACAAACACTTATAACTTATAAGTAGTACTTTCTTACTGCATGATTCTTTCTCTTTTCACAAAAATAACTCTGGGCTGTGGGTCATTTAAAAATGTAAATATTTTCTCATATTACTAATTATACCTACTAATTTATTTCATGTTAAGTTTACATCGTCGGATGGTTCAAAACATACCTCAACAAACGCAATTATTGTACCCAATTTTTCTCAAATATTGGTCAATTGTTTAGGTTTTTGACGCAGAATATACCGATGTCGATCACACCGGATCTCTTCAAAAAAGAGCAGCACCACGTGAAAAAGTTGAAAGCACAGCGGGGTATAAACGTCCAGCAAATCCCAACTCGACTGAAATTTCTACAGTAGCGAAGAGAATTATGAGCAGATTTAATGCAGATAGGATTTGGGACTGTAAACAGAAATTGAATAAAATTTTTGGTGGAACGACTCAAGTAAGCACGGCAGGCAAATTTGCTGGCTCGTAGAACAACGCAATTTCTTGTTCAAAGTCGAAAATATGTAAATAATTACAGACTTTTTTCAGGTGATAATAAAATTTGATGGTTTTCAGGTGATAACTGGATTAAGAACGGAATTGGATTTGGAAATTTGTACGCATGCTTGTGGTGGTAGAGTTGTATATGTTAGTACCGAATTTATTATTTTATTTACTGTAGGTGTCCAGGGTGATCGTTTTATTTTTCGAAAGTTGAAGAGGGGATACTTAGGGAGTTCAGCTGTGTTAAATCTTCAAAACGACGTGGCAAAAATTTCACCTCCCTTCAATTTCGGAAGTTGGGCAATTTTGAAATTTAAAAAAAAAGCACGATAAGGTTTAGGATTCCTTTAGTAGGTAATTACTTTTTTTGCTTTTTCAATATTCAATGAATAATGAATAAAAAACCGATTTTTCGAAAAAATTTTAATTAATAATTTTCAATCTAAGACATCATCAATTGAGCAAAACCAGTGGTGTAGCCAGAAATGTTTGAAGAGGGGGGAGAGTCAGAACCAATGGTGTTGGAACCTTTGGGAGTGTGGGGGGGGGGGACAAAATGAGTACAAAGAGGAAAAAGCATAAAGTTTTTGGGGTGGGGAGGGAAAGTAAATAGATCCTTTTTTTGTTCTTTAGCCTTAAATATTTTATATTTTAAATATTTTAATGCTTTGAAAACACCAATTTTCTGAAAAACTTTGCACTTGCTTCGCTCGAGCATGAACAAAATTACAATTGTTATGAACTATTTTGAGGTGAGATTGTGAAAAAAGACTCATTTTTGCCTTCCCTCTCCGAAAAGAATGCTTTTTGGAAGGGTATAAAGTTGGTTTAGAGACTTGGAATATCGAAAGAGAGGAAAGGGGCGACTTTTTTTTGCAATCACAGCAAATACATTGATATTACGTTAATATGTACCTGAGCAAAGCTTTGAAAAAATTGTATTTTTCAATGTTTACAAAAGGCATTTTTCACGTATATTTCTGACCTCAAGGGGGCTAGTCCAGACCCCCTGGCTACGCCCTTGATCAAAACGATTATTTTTATCACCTACTTACATGAATATTAGGTACCTCTACCTACCTACCTACCTACGTACTTGTTATTTTATGATCATTGCTTTGAATTTTCAGTCCAAGGATTGTAAAAATTGTACAGTTGAAGTTTGGGAAAGAAAATGGGAAAATTATTTTGAAGTTATCAGTTTTGGATGCACCGACGGCATATCAAATGTTGTGAGGGTACGTAAATTTTAAATTGTCAAACCAGTTTGATTGGTTCATAGTTCATACCAATTTATTCATCCATTGTCTTGATTTTATCTAATATTTTTCAGGTTAATGAATAAACTGCCAAATAAATTGATCAAATTTAAAGAATCTCCTGGTGTCCTGGTACTTTCCTGATACCTATCTATCATTTTCAGTCAAGCAATTGAATAATGCAAATATATTGTAACGCCATCATTTTATCCCATTCCTAATTTTTAATAAATATTTCAATCTGTGTTCATTTTTATTGCGTGGAAGAAGTTGATCTTGATTCTCTTTGTAAAATGTTTATTAAAATCAATTTTTGTATAAAAATTAATGTTTTGTGTAAACATTTTTGTATGTTTTTATCCTTTAAAAATTATAGTGATACGATTTTACAAGTAGTTGTTTTATTCTAATGTGGAAATTTCTCTTGATTGCTTCGATATTTATTCCTATTTAGATCACCAATGCCAAAACGGCACTACAATGCATTTTTCAAAAAAAAAAACCACCTGGGGTCAAAAACGGTACTACAATGCATTTTTGTTAGAACACAAAAACATTGCAGTGCCTTTTTTGATCCCAGGTGTTTTTTTTTTTTTGAAGAATGCATTGTAGTGCCGTTTTTGGCACATGGTGTTTTTTTTTTCCGATGGTTTACATAGAGTTATAAATATAATGGCTGTTTGTAGAAAAGTTACAGATACACTAACCAAAAATTTGGGTATAACCGCAGTTACTACCTTCAACATACAACCAATAAAAAATGAATTAGATAATAAAGATGTGGCCTACCTTCAAAACTGAAGGTTGGTGTAATAGTAGATGCTAGATAGCTGTTGAAAATAATGGATCTTTACTTTTCGGAAATAAGTAGTATACTAGTACTTCATAAATTGAACGATTGTAATTATTTATTCCACTTTAAAATGGAATGGATCGAAGAAAAATTGTCCAGAAAAATCTTTTAAAAAAAAATTATGAATGAGAATAATTAATGATGGAAATCTGCACGAAGTTCGAATTTTCTAGTTTTCCCCAGATTTTTGATGAATAAAAATTTTGTTCTGTAGACTGCTAGCATCGTCGAATTTTCAAGTTGGACAAAAAAATTTTATTGTGAAATTTTTTTGTTCAATTTTCGAAGCATTAGGTATCCATTACTTACCACAATCAACAATTTGTTAGGCATTGGCACCCCAAAAAATATTCCAGCAATCATTTGATCATTTTCCATTTCGATTTTAAATAAAAGTTATGTATTGTATCCAAAATTATATTTTTATTTGCCTACCTCGTAAGCGTCACTGCTCACCGGACACCCTGTATGAATAAATGAGAGAGAATAATTCTGTTTCAGACTTCGGAAGACTTTACTTCGAAGTTGCATTAAAAATTTGATGTTGAATCTTCGAGATGTTAAAAAATTTATTTTTAAAAATATAATTTGTAAAAAAATAATTATTATTTCTTATTTGGCATCACTGATAATATGACAACATAGTTCACTGTGCTGATTGGTGACTCGTCATTTTTCGCCTTACGTCATATCCAATACGTGTATAGTCTGTCCCAGTTGAGAAGGCTGTGATTATGTTCCCTCTCGCAACTAAAACTTCTCGTTAAAAACAGGATTTTAATTCGTTCGATTTCGGTAGCACTGTTGAAACTTTAGAACATGAAGGAGCGTACACACAGAAATGACTGCTCGCTGAAGTTCCGATTCCGAATAATTATTATTTATAGATTTTTTCAATTTCTTTGACTACGAAGTATAGAAATGAAATTGTGATGAAAAATTGGTTTTTTTATTGTAAAATTCTACGAGAGGAGAAATTTAATTCGTAATTTTTTTCAACTGGGTGGCGAAATAGGAACCTGAAACTCACATCATTAAATTTTTCCTCTCATAAAATTTTACAATAAAAAACGAATTTTTCATCACAATTTCATTTCTGTACTTCGTAGTTCGTAGTCAAAGAAATTGAAAAAATGCTGTGAAAAACTTTGAGATTTTTTCTTAAAAATTTATTTTCAGCATTCGATTCCTTGGTCGCGTCACATAAAATCTTGAATTTTATTATTGTTCAATTGTCCCTTTTTAAAAGAAATAAAGTTGTAAATCAGCTATTTGTAGAAAATTTAAATTCCATCCCTCTTCCCTCCTAGAAATTGAATAAATTACCTAGTATGTATTCGTAATATTTTCAAATGATACCTTTTTCGATCACTCTGTGGGATTTTGATTAATTTTGATGAGACTTTTGGAGCTAGTTTGTTGGTAGAAGGGTGCAAGGGGTAGCATAACTCCCATTAATGGCAAAATAAATTTTTATACCAAAAAAAAAAATTTCTCTGGAAAAATTAAAACCGAAAAAAACGAGAAAGCTATGCATTTCCCATATGTTACGTGTGTATTTTGGCCTGGAATGCGCATACTAGCGCTGCAGTTGGTCAAAAGTACAAGTTCTGGGCATGTACCCATTTTTCAACTCCGATTTGCGTTGAGTGACACTACTTGTTTTTTCTATATTACTTTGGTGATTACATTGATATTGTTGTGATCGTTTTATCTCCAGTTAGTTATAAAAGTGAACCTGTTTTGATTGAAATAAGCGCCATAAAACACTATTGCAGGATTTAGTTCTATTTCTAATCGTCATCACTGTGGTGTTTCCTTTTGATAAATTGCGTGAAATAGTTATTACGAATAATGCAGAAATTACAACTTGTCAATCCCGTAAGTACAATTCACATGATTTTATTTCAATTACAATATGATGAAATACATCGCATAAAGTACACGTATTTATCATTTGCACATTATATTTTAGATTATCCCTTTGGTGGAATCCTTACCCGGAGGTTTTGCTATTGGAAATCAGTTGACGTTGATAGGAAACACACATTTGAATGCCAACAGGTAGTTGAATCAGTTGGCAGTCATCGATTTTCTGCCAAATGCAATTGCGTACTGTTCTTGACCAAAAACTTGTTTTCAGATTTGCCATTAATTTACAATGTGGTCCAAGTGTATCACCTAGAGCCGACGTAGCCCTACACGTATCGCCGGACTTCGGTAGGAACGTAGTTATTCGTAATACAATCCAAAACTATGTATGGGGTACCGAAGAATCAATGGGAGTTATGCCCTTAGTCCGATCCCGACCTTTTCAAATCGATATCACTTGCGAAGCTTCCAGATTTGTTGTAAGTACCTCGATACAATTACGAAACTGTCGAGATGGCTTTTTTCAAATCAATGATTCGTGTTTTTAGATTGTATTCGATCATCAGAGTGTGTTTTATATGGGTCATCGTATGCCGAGTGATCGCATAACTCATCTCGCCATCGATGGCGAAGTTATGTTGAACGAAGTACGTCTTTCTGCGTCTCCATCATCGATACCTTATGCTGGTGCTCCACCGCCGTACGCTGCGGCTCCCCCTTATCCTGGTACTGCTCCACCATATCCTGGTGCCCCACCACCGTACGGCTCTGTGCCGATGACCAGATCACCTTATCCTGTACAACCGGGCTCTGTACCTTATACACATAATGCTGCTGGAGTTCCTTATGTTCAACCGGTAAGTTTACTTGAACTTTTATCGAGAAAAAGCTATCGTTTTCGGGCTTTGAAGTGTCTCGTATTTTCGTTTTCATATAGAATCACAATCGAGGTCCACTAGGAACTTTATTAGGAGCTGGCGCCGGTGGTGGCGTAATTGGTGCTGCAATTGCGGCCAGATCTGTAAAACCGGTAAGTGATGTTGACTCGTGATGTTACTAGAGTCACTATTACCTTCTAGCTAAAACCGTTCCATCTTTTTTTTAGAAAAAAATCGCGAAACATCAGAAAAAAATGGCGAAAAAAGCTTTGAAATATGGAGTTCCTATCGCCGGAGTTGGAGTAGGAGCCTACGCATTGGGAAAAACCATGGGTCATGGTCATCATTATCACCATCACCACGGCAGAAAAAGTAGCAGCAGCAGTAGCAGCAGTAGCAGTAGCAGTAGTAGCGATTAATACTCGTTTTTTAAAATCCAATTTTAAGGTTTGTTTTTTTTAAAGATGTACCAAATGAATTTCAAGTATTTTATCGTTTTAAATTTTTAAGGTTTCTTACAGTAAATTTAAGAGACTGATGTGGGCGTTTGATCGATTGAATCAATTATAATGATTCATTTAAAAATGATTCAAACTACGAAGTTTAATTTGATAGACTTATTTTTCTAATTACCTAATCTTTTTACGCGTTACCGTTTTTTGAGTGTTTGTCGTTTTATTATTAAGTTTGAATATTTTATGTTTAATGATGAAATAAGACGATCCACCATTGATCTTATGTATAAGATCGATGCGATTTGTCGATCCATTGTTTACGTTTTGCTTTGTAACGTAAAATATACTTCAATATTTTTTCCAAGTAATTACTTTATTGGCAGAATTGTCTTATTAGAATATAATTGAAATGGTATAAAATTAATCTAAATTTAACGTTAAGTGAAATTTTTTCATCGTGTTCTGTGAATTCTTGTTCGTAAAGAGTCATTAACTATCGCCGAATATCGAAACTTTCGAAGGAGTAACTGTCGATGTGCTTCTCATTGGTAAAAACAGCCTGGGTGATTTTACTTTTCGGGCTTCCTTCTTCTTGTAACCATTTCTTCCTGTTGAAATAATTCCATTAATAAACAGTAACGCTGAATCAAGCTATAAAAATTAATTTTCTCACATCGCTTGAACTTTCTCAACTTCGCCTTCAATGACGCCCTTCACTGTGCCGGCCGACGTGTTCATACACCAACCTTTTAAACCGAGTTTCAGACATTTCTCTTGAGTATACTTGCAAAATGAAGGATATTAATTTACGAGCACTATTCAGATTATTACGTTGCTATAGTGTACTTACTTTTCGAAAAAATACCCCTGAAAAATTGAAAATAAGATTATTATTTCTTCTCATCTCATAAAGGTAAAGTATCTATTATTAATTATATCAAATTCTAGAACCTATAGTGATTTATTTTTGAAATAAATGCCTGGTCAAGATAATAGAATTTTTCAATTAATTGTCTACCTTGGACTTTTCCAGATACTTCAAAGTCCACTCTTATCAACTTTGTAGCCATCGCAACAAAAATATGATTTTGAACGATAATACTTATTATCAATATTCCAGCGAGTTTCATTTCATTCTTGGTGACAAAAAATTTGGAAAGCTATGTCCATGGAAATCAAATTTTGAATTTTGATAGGTAAGTAGTAAGTACTTCGTTCTTGCGTTCTTATTTCTTATCGGGTTTTCGAAAATTGATAAACATTCGGTGCTTCACCAAGCATCACGGACGGAGCGCCGGTAAAAAGAGAATCACGTGGTACTTCTCTCGTTCGTAATTGGCTATTTTTGAGATCAACCTTATTGGTTGTCTCCCATTTTGACTTTGAGTTGAAATAAAAATGTAAATGATAAGCGGCGTGGTTGGAAATGAAAAAAGTTAAATAAAAGTTTACCTAGTCAAACTCGAAGTGAGAATGAAGTTTGAAGTTTAGAGTTAGATTATCAGGCGATATTGAAATTATAACTAATATTAGTTTGTTTCCAAATGTAAGAATCCATTATTTGTTTCTTATTCTTATACGGATTTTTGAAAATATCTCTTAATGTATTGTCTTATTTACGTGTATTTTTTGCAGTTTTCTGATACTGTATTGTAATTACCCTTCATTCAACATGAGAGAACCAAAACAAAATAGGTGGAGATTGTCCGAACCAGCGTCCTTCCGTTTTTGGGTAAAAAGAAGCATGAAACCGATAGCTTACGATAAGGCATTGAAAAAAAAGCACGTATTGGCTGTCGCCTACTTTTTCTGCAGTTTATTTACTCTTAACACAGTAATATATCAACAGTATAAACTTAGATCTTCATCAGCCAAAGTAACGCCAGAAAACGAAAGTAAAGAACATTTCATACGTAATTGAAATCAAATTTTAATCATCGCTTTTGATACATTGTTATATTCTTACAGTTTTGCAAGAGTATTTTGCAACAACTCCTTCATATGAAAAAGGCGAGAGTAGAAAAGCTTACATATATAACTATGAGAACCTCGAATTCAAAAGTGCGGAACACATTGATACGGAAGAAATGGAAAAAATGCGTCACCAGTGACTTCCGATTTGAATGGAGTATTTTACTGAATTTTTCTGTACATAGTGAAGTCTATTATTATGTTATAAATTTGTTAATCGATTACGCATTATTTTTTTTGAACATGTACTTAATGCATTTCTCATTTTTCCCTTGATCAAAAAGATCGAAAACTGTACCGGTTATGAATTTTTCACCTTGTGCGAAGCCATTATGGTGATAGCTGAGGAAGCTTAAGTATTCTTTAGACATATTTTTTTGAAAATTATAATAGTCCCAGAATGGTGTCAATTATGAAACCATTGAATTTGCCGATCAAACTTCGTTTAACGCGATAGAAATAGTGTTAATGTTTCGTGTCGTAAATCATTAGCTATGTTTAATTACTTCGTGGTGTTTTGGAAAAATATCCGAAATTTAGGTCAATTACGGTTGAAAATACTATATAAGCGGAGAAACATTCGAGCAAGGTATCAAATAATATTCGAATCAATATTGTACGTTTCTCTAATAACTTGTCAGTTCGTTATCGTTTATAGTAAACATGAACGCTGCTTGGGTGTTGTGTTTCTTCGCTTTGTCAGAGGTAAGTTACGAATATTCTTTGAATTAATATTTTTGTAATTTCATCTAATCAATTGTTCGTTTTTCTTGTTACAGATCTCTCAATCGGAAAGCTTGACTTTGCAGTTGAGTACCTCTACTGGCAATCGACGCACTGTTTCTGTACCAGTTCCTCAACGCGCTTCGATTCCCTCCATTACTATTCCAGTAGCCCGTCAAACTCTGCCTACCAATGTCAACATCCCAGCTGTTTCGACAGATGTGAATCTTGGCGTCGGTACCGGTACTGTTTTTCCTGGCACTCAGACGACAGTTGGAACAGCTGGACTTGATCTAGTCCGCAGAGGTGCAGAATTGATCGCTGATCGCATAGCTTCAGCTTTAGGAGGTATCGCGGTACTTGTTGATGTCCTAAGAAACACTTCTATTAACGGAGATGTAGTTTGGGCCAACATCGGTTCTTCTTCTCAAGCTCTAGCTACCAGACTTCTGACCATCGGAATGAATACTGCGAATACCTTGCTACAAGATTTGAATGGCCAATTGTCCGTCAACGCTAACCCAAGTAACGTGCTTCAAAGTTTCCTATCAAACTTGGATTTGGGTTCCATAGGTTCATTCTCACGATCTCCCGGATTATCCAATCAAGTTTTCTTTCCTAATGGCGTTTTTCCAACCGGTCAACAAACTAACGCTAATGGTTCAGTTATGGGAGTTCCAGGAGTCGCCGAAACGTTAAATATGCTATCTGGCAATTTCAACGGTGCTTTGCCAAGTGTTACTACCCTCTCTACTAGCCGCCCAGGATTGAATATACCTTCGACGACGACCACTGACAGCATTGCTGGAAGTACTGGAAATCTTTCCAACCCTACTCCTCAAAATGTCAACTCCGAAGTGGAAACTTTTTTGGATAATTTGGGTAATAACGCAAACGTCGGTGTAAATCCTTGACCGAATAATTTATTGTAGAAAAAAAATACAAAAACAAATAAAAAATTATACTTCATTCTTGCTTCTAGTTTATTCATAATTTACGAAATTTTATTATGTCGATTATTAATCTTTTTGTAAGGAGGAGTCCACCGAATAGCTGATTTGTCTATATGATACTTTGGCTTTTTATATTGCTTCGATAAATCGTGAAGGGATTTAGCAGTCACACTTATTACATGATTGCCTTTCCAGTATTTGAGTAAGTTCATCGACTGAAGCGTTGTTATAATATCGGTTTCCGTGATACTGGTTTTATAACTAGAAAAAAAAAACAAGTAAATTACAAGCACAACGATTATACCGACGAATTGGTTAAATTACCTCAATTCTTTGATGGAAAGTGGTTTACATGAGGCGTTGAGATGTTGAAGTAACACCCAAGACCAGTAGGATCTGTACGACAATAATCCAAGATCGGATAATGGTTTTTCAGGGCTGGCTATTGCTCCTTCTATTTTGCTCAATTCGTAACTAAAAGCGATTAATAATTTTCCATAGCCTTTCCTCTGGTACGGTGGTAAAGTTAATATACAAGCAACGTTATTTCCTTCGGAAGAAAATTTTTCCTGAAAATATCCAGTAAAATTAACAATTGAAATTAAAATTCTGTCATAGAAAAACCGTCAGTAGACACCTACTTTTGAAAAATACCCAATAATATGAGCTCCATTTTTATCTACTTGGCACATTACGTAGAACATGAAAGGACCGACGTCAAAAAATAACGTTTTGTGGTCTAGGAATAACTTCGCCATGAGACATAAATTCTGACAGTATATTTTATGCACGCTGCCGTCCATTTCCCATATTGAAATCGAACCAAATCTGTAGATTTCTTTACCAGGAGGTTGTCGACAATTACATTCGGCTCTGTGTAAATCGTACGACATTTCGAAACGCATATATCTCAAGCAATATTCACATATCCATAATTTTGGGACTTTGCCGTAATCGTCGGGATAAGGACTGAAATACCATGTGTCTATTTCATAACAACCAATTTGTATTTTCGTTATGTATTTCACTCTGGTTAAAGCTTCGTGTTCTCTTTCTAAAGCAGCTGTTTCAGGATCCATTTCTGCAAGCGACTGTTGAACAAAAATTTATCGTTATTATGTATTTCGTAATCAGAGATGCTTACACGAAAAAAACTATGGAACTGTGCTTTACTTTTGGAACGTGATTGATTTCATTATGACGCCTTTTCTGATTACGAGTGATTTTTCGGTATCCTCCTTCGTTAGCGTCAATTGGGGATGCAACGATAGCTTCGACAAGAGTTTGTTCAACGGGTTTTCCATCGAGAGTTTCATTTTCATCTGGTAGTTCCTTTACTCTACATCAATTTATGTGAATTAGATATTAAGACACTAAAAGATATTTATCGATATAATTCAGTTCTACGTACTGTTCAGGAGGTAACCATTGATCAAGTCTTCGATCACACCCATCGTAATGAACGTAGTATTCATCGTAATTCCTTTCTTCATTGTAACGTTTATGAATTATTTCAGCGGGATCTATGAAATTATTAGAGTATTGTATGACATTTCAATTTAAACATGAAAATAATCAAAACTTTCAAACACTTACACCATTTTTCATTTCGTTTCGCCAATGTTCGACCCATGTCTGACTGCGTCCCTGGTTGTGTATTTTCATTCGTCATGATAATAGATTGAAATATTGATGTAAAGATTTTAACGGGAAAGCAAGCAAACAAAGTAATATTTTAGTAAAATTTCATCATTTTCTATGTAGTTTTCCTTTTCATTTTACTACAGGAAAAATTTTTGTTTTTGTTTTTATTTTCAAATTCGAAATTCAAATTTTTCTGATTTCGTGAGGTGAATTCACAACCAAAGTGAACAGTGTTACAATTTTATTGGCTGAAAAACTCCAAACTGCAACTAAATTTAATAAATAATCACAAATTTCCCTTTTTCTTGAAAATGTTTTTTTTTGGTAAAAAATAGAGCTCGCCGAAAACTGTAATCTTTATTATTAAATTTATAAATCCCCCAATTCATCACAATATTAATTAATACGGCTGTGATGCTAACAGTATAGTATTGAAATAATTTCAATGATGAACTTTCGCAATTATACAATCGTCACAAGATCAATCTATTTAACATGAAATTTTCAGTGATGAACTTTCGCAATTATACAATCGTCACAAGATCAATCTATTTAACATGAAATTTCTAATTTTGTTCTCAGAAATTCAGAATGCATGTGGAATAAACATATATTAATTAAGCACCTATTCAGTACATCAATAACTGAGAAGATCTAAATCATGTTCGGAAGTGTCCAGAGATTATCCTTTATTACATCTACTGCAGGTATGCATATTGTATTTTCACTAGACTAAAATGTATTTGAGGAACAAATTGTTATACCCTTTCACCGTTATTTTCATTACAAAATCGTCTTATCAAAACAAAAACGCTCTTTCCATTAGTTATAAAAGAAGAAATGAAATTTAGGCAAAATTGAATTATCGAGAAATTTAATTAATCCATAATTACAATACAAAATAAAAAAGCACGATGAATTACGCTTGGTCTTCAGCTTTCGTGGTTCTGGTGTAAATCAATTGCGCATGATGTTTGACAACTTGTCTGATTAAGCCTGGAATGAAAAGCAAAATCGTTAACAAAGTAAATAAATAGTCATTATTAGAATAAATCGTAAGTAAATTTACCCTTTTCTAATAATTCATTTAAAGCTCTACGTGCTAAAGATCCTCGAACTTTCAATCTTTCGCTAACCACCGAAGGAGTAATCAATTTGTAAGCGGGCACTTCCTTTAATAATTTGTCGTACGAAGCTTTGTCCAATAATACTTGGTTATTCAACTTGTCACGAACTTTTCCTTTCGACCATTTCTATAAAACGATGTATCATCTTAGATAATAAAGGTTTATGGTAAAAATAGTAAAAAGGTTAATCAAAGTGTTCATATTCATACCTTCTTCTTAGCTTTGCCACCGGATCCTCCTTCTTTCTTTTTCTGAGTCTTTTGTGGTTGTTTAGATGATGAACCTTTTGCGTCCTTTTTCGGAGCCTGTAACAAAGGATACATTGGTGATTAAATTCAGCATAATCAAACACTTCATGGAGTGCCTGTTGGAATACACGTAACATGAAGATGTGACTTCGGAGGACAACATTTAGCAAGTGAGTAGTACGTAAATAGAACGCTTACCATTATGAATTAACAATTTTCTTTATCGAAATGGATAATTTCAAGTTATTAATAATTTTTAAATCATGAATTGAAACGAAATTAATTATCACGAACCACAGTTTTCAAGAGAGAAGAGATGAAAATATCCATGAGGCAGACAGGCCAACGCAGAAAGTTTTTCTTTCCGAAATAAAAATAGGTGCCTATTTTTGATATTCAACTTTATCTGTTTTAGGCAGCATTGAAAAAAAACTTTTGTAAACAATGATGATCGGAACGCCCCTACAGGTGTTTTCCTCAACTATAGAAAATATGCTGAAAATTTTGGTCGTCGTTGTGTTCGGTGATTGGTGCTTTCTTGGTTCATTCATTTGGTCGGTATGGTTCGGTATGTCTGCTGCAAAAAGAAGAGTATCTAATGCGTAGCCACTTTTTTAATCTGTATACGTCATCTTGATAAGGAAAATGAAACGTTTATTATTTTTGTGGCATTTTAAAATTAATTTCGTGTTCGGTTGAGAAAAAATGTAATTAATTATCTAGTGAAACATTTATGTTGAATTTTAACCTTTTAGTTTTTTTCCTTACAAGTCTCGATAGTGTTAAGGTAAGAATAAAACAGCCCTAAATAGGCGTTAATGGAAGTACAATTCTCATATACCGACTCATCAATACGGTGTATATTGTTCGCTTTGAAACATCTTCGCATAACGTTTCCTTCATTTTCAAGTGCATCTGTGGTATTTAACAGATTAACGGTGAATTCGCGTTTATCGCTTTTACGTATTTTCAATGATGCGGTGTTAATGTGTTACGTCGTTTGACTTTGGTGTTTCAGCTGAGATGGATGCTGTTTTTTACCTTATTCCAGTCACCATAGCCACTATCTGTGGTATCGTATTTTATTTATTTAAAGTTGGCCTTAAAGAGAAAACGTACGAAGAAAATGCCGCCGAACAAAAGAAAAAATACGCTTCCAAGCTGAAACCGAAGTACCCTCAACAGAAAAAACCTCAAAAAGCTCCCACCAAAGAGAAATCCAACGTCGAGAAAAAACCCAAAGTAACGTTTCAGAATCCTGTAGGAAAGGAAATCAAGAAACCCGAACCATCTAGTGTACCTTCGGCTGTAGATAAACCAGTACGTATCTCTTTTTCAATAGAGTTATATCTTCGAAACGTTTTACTAAATTGTAATAATTTTTCAAGGATGGAAACGCCAACGTGAAAAAGAAACCGGAAAAAGTTCAACCTAAATCAGTCAACTCGATCGTTTCAAATACCAACGATAAATCTCAATCTTCGTCGAACCCTAGTGGTAAACCAAATACCGAACCACTTATTGTTAAAGTATCTGTAAACGGTACTTCGGACGACGCCACCAACGTCACAGACGCACTTAAAAATTTATCGACCTCTTCTACCAAGAACGACACCAATAATAATATTCCAGTGAGTAAGTCGAGCTCGTTGAACGAAAGCACCGACGCCGAAGATACCGACGGCTCGTACAATAACGACCGAACTAACAGCGTTAGTTACTACAATAGTAACACCTTAAACGGTGAGAAACTTTTGAAAAGCAAACCCTCTTCCGGAACTGGTTCCGATACCGAAACTTCGCAAAAATCTAAATCAACCGAAGCAACAGGTGGCGCTAAAATACAACCTCTCCAAAAGAAATCCAAAGACGATATTAAAAACGTCAAAAATGACGAAAAAGGCAAAGATAAACCGAAGAAAGCCGACGATAAAGTCGCTAAAAATTCCAAAGAGTCTGCCGATAAACCTAAAATTCCGGCATCTCCTTCGAAAAATAAAAAATCCGAAGATAAATTTAAAACCCCGGAAACAACGATTGCTAATTCCTTCGTTCCTGTCAACAATTCTCCCAATTCCGGAGATGAAAAAGAACCTAAGGTGAAGAACGACAAAAAAACCGAACTCGAAAAATCTGTGCTGAATGTCGGCCTCGATCAAACCGCCGACAAAAAACTCACCGATGAGGTTGCCAATGCAGCCATCAAATCTGAAAAGGTTCAGCCTCATAAAAAAAATAGCACTGCTGCACTCGGTGGTAAAACTAGTCCGGTGCAGAACGGTAAACAAGCAGCCAATGTCAATAAATCAGCTAAAAGACAAGCCACCGAAAAAGCGTTGCAGAAGATAAGTAAGTAGCCAAAAATTCACGTTATGTAATTTATTGGCCTAAAAATTCCGGAAATGCGACGATTCTATTTTTATTATTTTTTTTCGTAAATCGTCTGTTCGCGAGTGTTACATTGTTTTTACAATTCTTCATACTTCGTTATCGCTGACTCAAATTCGTAGAAAATACGAATGATGAATAATACTCGCATACCTAATTACCTAGCGTTATGAAAGCTTAACTAAGAAGTATTTTGAAGGTGAAAGCAAGAAAATATGAGTATAGAATTTGTTCAAGGCTTTGTTCACGATTTCAAGCGAAATGATCCTTTCGAATTTATCAAGATTTCGTGTCAGTTTCATATTTTACGGACTTGGGTGCTGATTCCGGTTTTAGGCTTTGAAAAAAAATGCTAAACTGTGGTAAGGATTCGATACTTCTGAATGAGTCGCGCATTCCTATGAAATAATTTTTGCCCATTTAACAAATTCATTAGTTTGCATTGAGCAACGATCGCCACGACCGCGTTGAATTTATTATCAGGCCTTGAATTTCACCACGATTTATTAATCTTTAAGTAGGAAAGCAATCGAATATAATCGTGTTATCAGATATGTAAAATTATAATATTTTTCCGGCTTAAATTCGGTCACATTTTAATATCATTGATTTTTATTTTCTACAGCGAACGAAAACGATGGCCCGGTAAATGTCAATCTTCTGATGCCTCTTATCGCCAAAGCGGAATTGTCACGAACCGAGATACAAAATTTAATCGACTTATTACTAAACAAACAACAAGAAGATTGCATTATTGACGCCGAGTGGATCGAAGTAATCTTCATTACTTTATATTATCGTACAGAAAATGAACCAAAATGTTCTGATTTTGTTGAATTTACAGGGAAGTCGCCAAGACCCAGTAGCCAAGCTGAAAAAACAATTAGCCGAAAAAGAAAAACTATTGGCGGCTGAGCAAGAAGCTCATCAAGCGATACAAAGTAAACTGAAAGAGCTTCGTACCGAATTAAACGTCGAGAAACATAATAGCAGACAACTGGAAGAAACATTGAACGGACGTCAAGTTGATGTGCAATCGTTAAATGCAAAATTACAAGCAATTTTGGAAGAAAAGCAAACGTTCGCTAAACAAATTCAACAAGTACGCCATCGATTACAGTCACCTTTTGTTTCAAATTAAATTTCTTTATCGATAAAATTTACTTCTAGCTTCAGACACAATTGACCGAAGAACGCATGATGATGCATTCGTTGAAGGAAGAAAATTCCAAAACAAAAAGCAGCCTTCAGCAAGAGTTACTCTCGCAAAGGCAACAATTAGAAGTGCATATCGCTCAACTGAACGATCAGCATCAACAAGTAAGACTCAAAGTTACCATTTTTTAGTCTTATTTTTCACGGTGTAAATTGACATTTCTTCTTTTTCCAGGCTATTTTAGCTCTAGAAAGTCAATTAGGCCAATTAGCCAACCAATTACACGATCAAGAAACCACAAACGCGCAAATGAGCGAAGAATTAAGAGACTGCGTCCTGTTACGAGAGCAGATTGCTATACAAGAAAACCAAATCGCTCATCTAAGACAAACGGCGACCGCTACTCAAGAATTAGCTATTCAGTTGGACGTAAGTGTCGTCAATGTACGAAAATCGTTTTCGAGCTCGTTAAAAATCTATTTTCACGTTCGTAGGAATTGAGAGCCATTCGAGCGGAATTAGATCGTCTTCTAGCCAACAGCCAGTTCGAGGTGACTCGATTGAATAACGAACTCAAATCCGTTTCGGAGCAGCTATCCAGAAGGAACAGCGAAATCGAGAAGTTCAACTCGACGGTGCAAAATATGAAAATAGAAAATCAAGAATTACTCAAAGAAAATGCTCGTATCAATGAACAGGTAATTCAGTCTATTGTCTGCCAGAGTGAGACGATCGTATCTCGTAATCGTAACCAGACTAATGTCACACATGAATGGAAATCTTAAACGGACATTAGTAGGGTACGATTATCGCTTATATAAACGTTACTCTACACTCCAATTCTGCCTCACTCGAGTACCAAATTAACGCAGTTATTCGTAAATTTCACCGTAGCGACGTCTTCGTCGAAATGAAAAATTTCACGCGAAATTACGTAAGTCGACTTCCATTACCAGCCGTGAAGTAATTATGAAATACGTACGCGATAATTGGATAAATATATTAAAATTACCGAGTGTTTTTACCTCTTGTACTACTACGTACGTGCACTCCATTCGTGTGAACATTTGTATTAGTCAGCGATAAATGACGAATACGTCGCCGTTAATGTCGTTGTCTTTCCTGAGTTAGAATTTCAGCTGATTCGTCTGTTTGAAGCGAATGTAAGCTGAACAAGAAGAATTTCGTTCGAATACGACTAAGTATTCGAAGTCGTCGTGTTTTCCCCACATTTACGAATCGATGAAAAATAAAAAATACGCAGCGATACGAATGCAGTGAGTAATTCGAAATCGAACTGAAGTTGACTAAAGATCAATAACGACGAATATTTTTAGAACGAAAATTATTTTTAAACGAATTCATTCGCTGCTCCCAACAGATACCTGACCTTTATTTCGACCAACGAAGGTTTTTCGTGTTGAAACGGAAATTCGATAAAGTTATCAATATTACTTCCTCGAAGGAAATACTCCATTGACGTTAACGTGTTTGTAGTTTCCAGAAAAACACGAAGAAAATATCTCTGAACGTGTGTAACTGTTATTTAATAAAGATAATATCGTTGACTCGATAATATTAATGGAAATTACGTCGAACCAACGTTTAATTTATTGCTAAGTAAACAGTTCCATTGTTGAAGAATTTTCGTTTCGGTTTGAATTGGGAATCGATTTTGTTCAATGGGTTTAGCCGAAATTTACGTTTGATCTTTCGATCGTTTGAATTGTCGAAATTGTAATACCACTTCTCTCATCACTTATAATAACGCTATTTTTTTTTTTTTTTCGTTTACGATTTTATTGGGATTTTGTTGATTACTGAGTACCTAATGTGTATTTTTTGTATTTCATTGATTCGTTCCCTCTTCGTATCCGCCTCCATTGCTGGTACGAAATTCGAATTTACGATTACGATGAGTTCGTTGCTCAGTTGGAAGTTATCGGATTCGGATAGTCGTGAATATGCGCTCGTACTTTCACCTGCTTTCACCTTTCGCCTTTCGCTCGCTGCTCGCTGAATTTTTTGCATAAACTAGGTTCGCCTGGCTCACGATACGCCATTTTGAATATTGCTTACGTCAGTTATGTCACTGTCGAAATGACGGGTCGACGGTGAGTCTCCTTATCGCACCAGTGTTGATGCACCGACCAGGCCAAGGACGGTCGTTGAACTTGAAAGTGCGGTTGTCCGATAACAAAGACTGCTTTTTTGGTCGGATTTTTTGTGAAATATGATGACTATTTCGTTTCGAATGCGATTTTGAATTATGAGCCGAAAATGGTTTTTTTACACGAGGTTAAATTCTTTTATGAAAATAAACATCAGGCTAGAAAATAAAAATAGTGCGATCGACTGAACCTTTTTTGTTTAACTCAGGCATAGTACTTATGATTTTTCAAAATTATTCAACTCGAATAGATTTTTTTCTCTTCTCCCAGATTATTTTACTAGTTACTCTAAAACTTTTCCTTGTTCTGTATTGGAAATTTTTTTCAACAATGCAATTTGTTCTTATATTCCATACTAGAACAGGACAAAAATGAAGTCGAGTCTTCCGATTTCACTAAAAAAAAATTCGAGTGGTGGTCTATTCACAAAATCACGATCATTTTTTCTCTAACCCCCAAAGAAGCGGGGAGGGCCTCAAAATTTTTATGCAACCACGATTTTTAGCAAAATTGCCCACCTTTATAGGCTTATACATATCTCGAGATAGATTGTACTTGGGGGAAAACTGTTTGCGGGGTCTGGAAGAGAATTGATAGGAGATTTAAAATCGATAATCACATTTTGAAAAGCTCAAATTTGAACTTTGGTGATGAAAGCTCAACTTTTAGGATGAGAACTAAAGATGAAAACTACCATTAAAAAATCTGAAAAATAAAATTACAGTACGTACTACGTAGCCCTTTTTGACCCTCTTTTCAACCAACACATTTTTCAAGATTGGATCTTCAGACCTCTGGGGGTACAGAGTCCACAATTTCGGCTAAAATTGAAAAAAAAATCGAAAAAGTAAATCGGCTCATCGTTTTTTTACTAATTGGAAGGTGCTGATTTCGAATGTGTACTTGGTTTTTTGTATACGACCCCTCTGAAGCCCATAAATTAGCCCCCTTGAGAGGGTGAAAATTCGAAAAAATGAAAATTGACGTATGACCAGTCGTTTGTTAGGTATTTGAGGGCACTGAGTTCGAATATTTGCTAATTTTTGGGTTTAATCCTTCAGTTGATTTTATCCCTTTTCCCTGCTCTAACCGACTCCCACCCGAATTTAATTGAATTTGAGAGCCAAAATTGTGTACGTGTGCTGGCAATGGTCACTGGGTTGTCTTTTGAGATTTTGCCAACTTTGAATCTAAAAATTAGGCCGAGGTCCTTTTTTATAAAAGCCCTTGGCTAAAACCAGTTCAATCTGAAAAATCGTAAAATTTTCACTCTTCATTTGTAGTAGTATTATCATCTCGAACACATCTAGATCCAAGTTGTGTAGGTCTCTTTATATTGAAGCTGGAGTCATAATTTTGTACATGTACATTTTTGTATGCTGAATCTTTTTGTAACACGGGCGATCTTTTGGAAATTTCGAATTTTAAGACTTCCGAGTTTCTCTCATTGGGCAAAAAATATTGAAAATTCATAATTTTCTGTTGTTTTTGTTGGTTTACAATTCATACAGATACAGAATGGTCTAGGGATTTGACATCTTATAAGTATTTATATAGGTAGACAATTAGAAGCCCTTTGGCTTTTAATTATTTGTCTATTTCATAGGAGGTTGATAAATTTTGCAAAAGTAGTGAAATTTTCGATTTACTTACATATATACTTACCAGATTTTTTAAAATTGAATTTTTCGCTTGATACCACTTATATGCTTTTTGATGATTTTAACCATCAAGTCCCCTTACGAAGTAATGAAAAGAATTTTTAAAAAATTTCTCTGCTCGATTTATCAATTATGAGATTAATTAATTGTTTCACTCAATGTAATTATCAACAGTCTGGTTTTAATACGTTATCTTTTCATCTAATTGATAGAATCCAGAAACTGATCAACTTCAGCCTTTGAGCTTGACCGTTAAAAGTTCATTCGAGCAATTAATAAAATGCTTACCTTATTTAGCACCGCGAACCGCAGAAAAAAACATGCATTTCCGTACTCTTATTACTAGGAAAACTCGAGTACTGAATTAGAATTGGAAAATTATTCATAGCATTGCTCGAAAAACATATTTTTATGTACATAAGTTACATTCGGAACACGTGCGATGTAATTCGCTGATAATATTTATGTGCAACACGTTTTATAAATTATTATCAGTGATATAATCCGTTGTCTTGGTCGCGATAAAAGCGCACACATGTACTTTACGTACGACGAATGTATATTAGTCTTTTGTCGTATCGATAAAAAAATCCATTTTTGATTAAAAATTGAAAAGAAGACCAATTAAATCGTGATTACGGTGATTAAAAAACGTGATCGTGTTATATCAAGGGTATTGTACGATGAACAACAAAATATGTACTAAAGTTGATATGGTATGCATTATTTGGAGAATAATATGAAAATGAGGCGAAGACTAATTCCGCGATTTTTCAAATTTAATATTGGAGCTGTAATGAGCTAATTTCCGTCACAGCTTTTAATTTTTCGAAAAAATTTTATTGATGTTTATAATTTTTCGAAATTGTGATTTATTTTGTTTGAAATATTATATACTTCTTGAAACAGTTGGAACTCCAATGGATTTTTTTTTTGAATATTTGTGAAAATTACCTGTACAATTTTTCCATTTTTGTTTGTTCAATTCGTAAAAGATTGGTAAATTTTTTAAAAATAGTCCAATTATTAGGAGTTGATTGAATTTTTTGAAATATTCTACTTATTCGTTGAAATCATTTCAATTTTTTTTGGAAAATCGACTAATTTTTAAAAAATCGTTCAACTTTGAAAAAAATTAACAAAGTTTTTAAAAAATGTCTCAGATATAAAACTTGTTTTTTAAAAAAAAAAAAATTGATTCTCCCAATTTCAATAACTGTCCCAATTCTGGATCTGAAAAATTCTTCAATTTTTAATTTTGTCACCTTATTAAAGAAATTTCTGATCTTTGGAAAATTCTTTGATTTGTGGAGAATAGTTTAGGTTTTGAGAAAAATTCTCCCTCCCTCCCCTCCCCTTTATTTAGAAAAATGCTTCAATTCTCAAACAAATGTTCAAGTTTTGCAAAATATTGTCATATGTGACCCTGCCGTAAAAAAGGAACCTAGTGTGAAAAAATCGATCTCATTTTTCACGTTTTTGGTCCGAATGACACCAAATCTGGACCAAGCACATAAAAATGAAGACATCGATTTTTTTTACGCAAGGTCCCTTTACGGCAGAGTCACATATTCTGAAATATACATCATTTTTTGAAAACAACTCCCCATTTTCTCCAAAGCGATTCAAGTTTTAGAAAAATTCACTTTTTGAAATATTGTCCCAAGTGTGGGAAAAATTGTCCAATTCTTTGAAAATTTCATGAAGTTTTGGAAAATATTCAAAAAATTCTCGATTTTTAGAGAATATGTCATTTTAAAAAAAATGACTTGGTCGTGTAGAAAATTGATCTAGTTTTAGAAAAATCGTTCAATTTTTAGAATATTATCAAGTTTCAAAAAATACATTTTGTCACCGGTCAATACTTATTTTTTAAACGATTTTCTATGCTTTCTGAAATTGTTTGGAGAGTTTAGAGTTTTAGAAATTTGTCCGGCAGATGGAAAAAATAATCTACGTTTCCAGAGAATTCTTTAAATTTTGGAAATTTTTTTCGCATTGATTTTTTAAAAAAAATTTCTTGCATTTGTTAATGCTTTGAAGAATTCTTCAATTTTTGCAAACTCGTTCAGGCTGTGCAACAAATTCCTCACTTTGAGAAAATCATCCCAATTTTTACAAAAATGGTCAAATTTTGAGAAAATCTTCAATTAGATAAAAACTGACGAAGCAATATGGAATTCAATGTTCCTTTATGCAATGCTTTATTTCCATTAATCTACGTACTTTATAAGGTGCGAAAATATAATTACTACGTGTTGGTCTTATCACATTAATTTTCATCGTATCCGCGTTGAATTTCTCCTACTTGGTTCGTAATACGATATAATTATGCATGATGAAAAAATATTGCATTTCGTGTGATTAACATAAAAATTTATCATCTCTGATTCCAGATTACCAACGCGTACAGCGAAAAGAAACAATTACAAATCGAGAACGAAAAGCTAAAAGATCAATTAATGAAATCCACCGAGCAATCGAAAAGCGTACAAGATATCGAACAGTAAGTGCTCTCTTCTCCACACCGTTGTTACAATGCCTTTAAGTAATAATCGCCCTAATGTGTGTCAAATTTTAAAGGTTAGAATACGAATTAAACAAATATAAGACGTTTGTTAATGAGAAAACTACAGAGATAACAGAACTGAATAAACGAATCAGCGAGCTAAACGCGTCCCTGCATCAGAGTCTTTCTCGTAACGCCGAACTGCAGCAACAAAACGAAGCCGTCAAAGAAATCGAAGATAATTTCAAGAAACAATTGAAGAAAAATGACGTTAGTATTTTTATTCGTAATAATCATCGCGAATCATCTCCTAGTATTACTATTTTTTAATATAAAATCGACGAATTAACGAATTAACCGATTGCACCATGGAGCTTGCTTATGTCAAAGTGATCATCATTATTGTTCGATAAGTCAACTCTCATCGTTCCACTTAATATTTTTTGCGCACTTGAAATTTAAAAAAAGGAAAAAGACTCCCATTAACCTAATCTACGAAGAGCTAACAACCTTGGCCACATTGATTACGAAATACTCGCATAATATGCGAGTATTTTGTAATCAAGAAAAATTGCTAAAATTTTATCGATATTATCGATGTAATTTTAGCAATTTTTTTCTTCCTTTTTTTTTGAATTTTAAAAAAATTTATATGTATAAGAATATTGTTTTTTCGTATTAATGTGTAGGAATTACGCTGTAAAAATTGGAATGCTATGGATGCTTTGTCCACTTTGGAAAAATCTTACGAGAACAAAGTCAAAGAATTACGTAATTTATCTCATGTAAGTAAACAAGTCCTGTCGTACTTCGGATTAGACAAAAAAATAGCTGGTGCTGTACGTAAGCGGTCATACACACACATACATCAAGTGCTGCTGATTAATTTTGCTGCGAATGGGAGTTTGGCGATCTAAATCCAAGTCAAAATTTTATTTTAGATTCAAAAGTTATTCATCAGATCATCACTAAACTTTTTCGGGTTCTTTAATTCAAATATTAAAAAAAATTATCCAATTTCAATTTTTTTTTCTAAATTGTACAATTTTAGTTGTTTAAAAAAATTATTTAATTTCAATTTTTGAAAAAAACGATCCAATTTTAAATTTTTTTAAATTTACAATTCTTTAAAATTTTTTAACTTGAATTTTTTTTAAATTTCATATTTCTATCACTTTTTGAAAATTTCTATTCATTATAGAATTAGAAGAAAGTTTGAAAAACAAAGTTGGAATTTTTTGAAAAAAAGTCAAAAAATGATTGATTGAAAAAATTTTATGATGAATTTTTTTTTTTAATGATGGGAGACTATTTTTTGGCGAGAAGAAATATGTAAGCTGGGAAAATTTTTAATTCTCAATTTTTTCCATTCACAAGTTTTTTCTATTTTAGCATTTTCGACTGTTCAAATTTTCATTTTAAATTTTCTCAATTTTTTTTTGCTTTCAAATTTTAAAAAAAGTTTTAGCTTCATGTTTTCCTGAATTTCTTCCGTCTCAATAACTGCAGAAATTATAAAAAATATGAAATTGAAAAAAAAATTGAAGAATCAAAATTAGTTAAATTGTGAAAATTTTTAGAAAATATCAACTTGAAAAAATTTCTGATGGAAAAATTTTAAAATCGAGTGTAGCTTTGAAAAAAAAGTGATCAAGAATTCAAAAAATTTCAACTCGAAATGAAATTTGGACTTTGACCTAGATCTTCGAATTCCCATTCGCGTCGTAATTAATTAGCAGCTGGTCACACACACACATACACATACATACACGAAGACGAAAAGACAAAAAAAAAGTGCGGGAGAGGCGCAGCAGACGACGGTGACGTTCGTATCCGGCTGGTGACTTTTGATTATGTTGTCGATCGTCGAGCAAGATGAACAAGGATTTCGTTGTGTTCTGGCTTTTTTCGCTTTTCGCTGTGTGTTTTCTTTTATTTGCCTGTATCCGGCTGATTTTTTATTTTGTATTTGTTTCGGTAGAATTTGTTGTTTATAGTGCGGCCGTTGTGTTCGATTTGGAAGAACCGTTTGTGAAAATTGTCGCAAAAATAAGCCTCGCGTCTTGAACCGGTGCGACGCACGTGGTTTTGTTTTGGTTTTTTATTTTGCCTTTTTAGGTGGAACTATTGTAGTTGCGAACAATTTGCGTATCACTTTGATATTTTAGTTCTGCGTTAGTGCTTTTTTGTTTTTCTTCTAGAGCTTTAGTAGTTTTTTTTATTATTATTTTGTATGATTGAATCGTTTCCGAGTCGGTTTAATTCGGAAACGATTTCTTGTTTTGATAGATTTAGTTTTAGTATAAGTTTGGCTCGAAGAGTAATATTTTTATTCGAAATGACTGCTGAAAAAATACGTCTTGATCCTTCAGTTTTTTTGATCTTAAGTTCTGTGCTTGTGTGAGGTTTCAGAAATTGATATTTTTACGAGGTTTTTATCCTTCAAATTTTTTTTCCTTCCGAAGAAAAAAGACTTCGATAAAATTGAAACGAAATTGTGACATGAAATCTCTTTGTAAAAATAGTATCGAATCGATAGGAATTTTTCGTGATAAAACCATATGAAAGAATTGAACTCTGGGTGAAAAATGAAAAATAATAGATTAGGAAATTAATTACGATGCAATCAACGCGAAAGAAAACCGTACCTTATCAGTTTCACGACAGACGAAAATAATGCATTTGTGATAATATTATTATGTTGTAATTCGTTATCGAATCAAATTTTGTAATTTAAATTTAATGTTTTTGATGCAGGAAATTAAAGTAAAAGAACGTGAAGAATTGATTTCAAGGCTCAAAGGCGGATTCATACCGGATGCCGAATTAAATTCGAATCCAGTTAGCGTTGAGGTACGAAGAAAACTGTTTTTCGATATTATTTCTCCATAATTCGAGATGTTTAATGATTGATCTGTTGTACAGGATAACGAATGGTTCAACAACGTAGAAAAATGGCTGAAAATGGTAGCGTCTTCGTCGTCGCAGCAGCAAAAATCACCCGAAAATTCGCCTCAAAGGCAACTCGCGAATTCCATCACGTCTTCTGCGGTAGATAAGGTCATTCCAGACGCTGGCCAGGTTAAAATGCTGTACGCTTTAGAAAAACAGAATACCAAGTTGCAGTCTATGGTTAGTCACTATAAGGACATCATCTGCGATACGGTAAGATTTTTTGGGATGTTCGAAGTCCTCGTTAGTAATTGATTTGTTCTATGTCTTTGTCTAGTCTTACCAGAAATAGTCTGATCGTTTGTTTTGCTCTATTTTTTTTACGAATTCTCCTTGATGCGATGGTGTGATAAAATAACTTGTTTTATTCTGATTCTAATGCGAGATAACCGAGGACGAGCTCGTAATATTCATGCATTCATTTTTTCTGAGAAGTTAAAAGTGGAATTTAAAAATTGTGAAAAATCACGATAAAGAGCCTCGTTAACTATTTTTTCTATCCATCTATTTTTATAAAATGGAATCTTTATATCTCCGAGTTACAATTTTGGGCATCAAAACTGATAAATATTGGTTACAGTTTTGGTTCTTGAAAAATAATATTAGTTTCGGTTACGGGTTCGGTTCCGGTTTTTGATAATTTTGTTTAAAAGGTGTATTTTTTTTCTCCCTCTCTTGAGGTTCAGACTCCCAAGATTTACCAGCCCAAATTGATTTATTGTATTTATATGTATTTCTGCTCTGCCTCAAAGACCGATATGTAATTGAGAAAGCAAAATTGATTCTCGAATCATGTGAAGTATTTTCCCTCACTGATTGACGCTAATAAATAAAAAACCTAGCAATTTGACAAAATACCTAAAAAAAAAAAATGGATATTTTTGAAGAGATCGGAAAATGTTGATGCCAAACCTTCAATAAAGCCTTTCGATTTTACGAAAAAAATTAGGTCACCAAACAAATTTTTGATAGATTGATCACAAAATTTGAGACGTCGAAAAACTGAAAATTTTCGACATTGTTGGCAATCATCATTAGTAAATTAATTCTCATGGAATGCTTTTTGTAGGTAAATTATCTGAATTAGTGATACTTATTTTTTTCAATTTTAGCTCCAGGTAATTTGAAAATATTTTCAAATGTTGGAAAATTGAAATGGCGTGCGACTTATCGATTGTCACTAATTTAAGGACGTAGAATTCGAAAAAGGATTTACTTCTTGATTTTACCATTTTCCCCTGCTCAGACCGAAAGATATGTACAATTAATTCGGCAGAGAGTTGGTTAGAACAGATAGAAAGGAATGGCCTAGTGAGAAGAGGACAGTTAGATTTTTTTGCATTTTGCCGAAATAAACGGTCCAAAAATTGAATACTTACTTACAATGGAATACAGAGTGTAAAGCCGATTCGAGTTTCTCAATGGATTATATTTTTGTGGTGTTGGTTATTTTACTTGATCGCCGAAAGAACATCGTAAAAAAAATATGAACGAAACATAACTTGATCGAATTGAAATGAGCTACATTGGTCTCCTGTGATAAACCCTTGTTTACGAAAAATTCTCGGTAGCAATGTACAATTCTTTTATTTTTACAGGAAGGAATGCTGAATCGTCTAGAACAAAAAGTGAAACAGCAAGAGAACCAGTGGATTAAACAGATTCAAGCGTTGGAATCTAAAGTAGAATCTCTATCCAAAGAAAAAGAGTTGTTATCGAGCCAAGTTAAGGTATTGTTTCGAAAGCATCCTATTAATTCGTAGAAAAATAATATTAAAATTTTCGTTATTTTTCTACTCTTCTCCTGCTCCTTCGTTGTTTACTTGATCGTTAATTTGTATTCGATGTATGGCAGATGCAAAATGGATGCTCCAAGGAAGAGGAAGAAGACGTAAAACATAATTTTAAATGCGACAGTAACAAAGATAGCAAACTTACGACGTCCATTTCAACTCCGAATGCAAATGTCACCGCTGCAGCCACCGTTGCAAATTCTTGAACCGGTTCTGGTCTCGAAGAAATTTGAGACTACGTCGAACGTCACTGTATATATAATTTTTTTTTCTTTTAATTTATAATCGAAATCGATGCGTATCGATGTGTGTGTGATGAATCAGTGCGTGGAAAAGTGATGGAAGAGAGTAAAGTGCAATATGAATTATCGTCTTTTTTTTTTTTTTTGAATATTCGCTAGCCGAAACAATTTATA
Organism: Pseudococcus jackbeardsleyi; assembly: GCA_038380155.1. Lineage (NCBI taxonomy): Eukaryota > Metazoa > Arthropoda > Insecta > Hemiptera > Pseudococcidae > Pseudococcus > Pseudococcus jackbeardsleyi. The sequence continues at coordinate 58,006,149 of CM076240.1, read as the reverse complement.
ATACATTTTTACGGACAATATTTATACGTGTAGTTACGCTTGTTTTTTTTTTTTACAAATATTTAAGTATTATATGCAATATCGTATATATTTGTTATGTGTTAGTGAACTTAAATAATTTTTTAACGCGTATTTGTAAAGTTTATATTGATAATGCGGTTATAGTAGTAGTTTAATTACCCTTTAGGAAAGTTTTTTTTTATATTTATTTTACGCATTCTCCGAAGCGCCTAGATGCGAATAAAACTGTTACCTTTTTCACCCCAATCCCCTTTTTTCCCTTGTGAAGCAATATTTTACTTACACCCCGCTGTCCTGCCCGTCGTAGACATGAATCTTGTTTATGCGTTCGTGTGATTTTGATATCATGTCAACGTATTATATTGTTAAAAAAATATTGTTTTTTAAATTATCATTTACGCATAATTTATTATCGTTGAAACATAACTTAATTCTTGATATCCAGTTTTATCGTTGAAAAAAACGAATTTTTAGTATAATTTTTTTATACGTGGTTTTTGTTTTCTCTTCTTTTTTTTTAAGTAAGCGTCGGTCGTAATTTTTGTCGTTTTCGTCATTGTCGTCTCTCGTTTTTATGTGCATTTATGTTATGAATGTTTTTACGTGTGTTCAAATTTTATATTCGTGTTACACACTGCTTAAACTCGAAGAAACTTTTACACCTGCCGGGATTCTGTCCGGTAAACGTATCGTAATGATTGTTTCATTTTTTTTGTACGTAGTTACGCATGTGTCTGTAACGATGTTTTTTTTTCTCCCTTCGATGTGATTATTTATACTACATGCGTTTATGATGTCTAAATAATAATTTTTTAACCCTAACGAATGCGTAAGATGGTCTAAAAACAAATGACCAAAAACGTCCTATTTTTAAACGGATATTTTTCCTCGTTTCTTACGTATTGTTGTAAAGATAATTTTTAAAAATATTCATTTTTTCTAGCTAGATTTACAATTATCGGTAAAAAAATAATGTGAACGAATTGTGAATGGTATTTATTACATGTTATTTATTAATTGCGACGTGTTGGTTTTTTCGGAAGGTTCGTACTATTTTGTTAATTTAGTCGACTTTTGGAAAATTTTTGGAAAAATTCTTGAGGAATTAGTAATTATTCATGATGATTCAATTCATTTCTTTTCATAATATTCGTCATTCGTCAAGATTTCCTGCCAACTCATCATTTTTCGTCCATAATTTCAATTTTTTCATAATTAATCAGTTATTAGTGGTTATTTTATTAGGGAAAAAATTGAAATTGAGCTGAAAAATTCTAATCGAATGCTCCAAAAAATTCTTACGAGTAGTATCACTTCATAATTGCTAATTACCGTAATAATTACGCGATTCACCATAATTAAATCCATAAAAATGAAAAAAAAGTGAAAAATTGGTAATTACGAGTAATTACTTGAAAATTCTCATTTGTTGTCTTCAATTCCGCTTGGAGCGCTAGTTACAACTCGTAGGTGATGACGTCAGAGTTGGCAAGAATTGGACGACCTGCTATGAATCAGCTGTTGTGTACCTTGATCAGTGAAGTAGGTATCGCCATTTCGTTTTTATTTTCCGAGAAAACTAAAGTTAAAAGTGTTTGTTACTTAATTAATTATTTAAATCAGTAATTAGTTAATGATTTAATTGTATTTCAAATATTAAACATGGATAAGTGAACTTTAAAGTGATTGTTTTGAATTGTGTATTGTAAATATTGATTATTTTGGTTCGTGTTTTGAATGCCGACGTTTTTAATTTTCGCGAGTGAATTATGTGATTTTCGTGCCAATTTTATTCGAATTTATCGTTTATTTGTTATTGGAGAACATGTCAATGTACCCCAAAGGTGAGTTGATACATTTTACTTATTTATTTAAAGACGTGGAATGCTATTTCGATCGAGATTTGTTAGGAATTTACGGATATGGTTGGTAAAGGTTGGTATACTCGACTCGCTCTTTGCTTCAATTCCATTCGGGTTTTTAATAGATTTTAATTTAATAATACATTCTCTGGATCATCTTTTGATATTTTCGTACATTTCGATCTTCTTTATTCATTCGATCTCTCTTTAATTTTCATTCCCTTTGCTTTTATTCATTTTCCAGTGTTCGGAATTTTTCCTATCATTATTCCATCCTCTCGCATTCCTATTTACTTTTTAATTCATTTACTCTTGGTATTTACCTTTATTTTTTCCTTTGCTTATTAATCTGTTTTATGGCAAATTCTTTTCGAGATCTTATTGTATCAAAAAATTGTTTCACAGTTTCGTACTACGTGATGGTTTTTTAGTATTTCATCAGCGGGTTTTGATTTTGATGATTCATTTTTCGTTTTTATGGTATTTTTGAAATTTTGATAGTGCAATTCCAAATTATTAAAATCGTTATGTGGATTTCAGTGAATTGGTACTATACTATGTAATCTAAATTTCAGTAATGGGCGCGATTCGAATTAAAAATTTTTATAGGTACGTGAAAGTGTTTCAATTTTCAAAGTATTCGGGATAAATACTGGTTCAAATTATACTTCTTTTGATTTGTAATTCAAAAATTTGAAAGATTCTCTCTTTTTACTGGACCCTTTTTTCATTGATTTCTCAAAATATTACATTTCTAATCGAAAAAAAATCATATTAGGTAATGTCAATTGAGCAGTGAATAACAAATTTTTAGACTTTAATCTTGTCACTTCTAAGTTTTTTTTTTTTTTTGAAATTTTGTCCTACATAATATTATTACTTAAACAGAAATAATTATGAAAATTAGCGATTTGAAACGAGAATCGTTCGTAAAGTTTATGATACAAAAAAATTCGAATCGTTGAAATTGAAATTCGGAAAAATACTGATAAGTGATAGGTCTAGGTACGAATTAAATTACCTAATGGTGTGTGATTCAAAAATTTAAAAGATTCCTTATTTTATTGAGCCCCTTTTATTGTTTTCTTAAAATATTTCAGTTCGAATTGAGAAAAATCATAAAATTATCAGCTAAGCATTAAATTTTTAATTTTTAGCCTTCGAATAAGAGCTTTTTTTTCGAATTTTGTCATTATAAAACTGAACAAACACTTGAAGTTTAAATATTCAAAAAGTAAAATAAAATGATTACAATTTGCGATTCTAAATGCGAACCGTTCGTTGAAATACGAAGATGCGATTTGAATTTTCAAAATTGAACTGTCAAATTGAACTCCTTTGCAATTGAAGTTCGGAGATTCGAATAATTTTTCATGTACTTGCTTGTAGAAATGAGCCATGGCCGAATGCGAAATTTTTCTCATTGAATTTTTTAAAATTCAAATCACGAATTATAAATAATTTTGTATATGAACTCATCACTTTAGATACCTTAAAAAACACAAATAAAAATACGTTCTTTAATGAGATTCGCGAATAAATTGTACGAATTGTAATTAAATGAAAATTTTTATTGCCAAACGAAGCAGATGAACGATTCGTATCAATTTTTTTTTTCATTTTTTGCAAACAATTCATATTTGACGAACTTGTAATACCTAGCGAAAAAATAACAGGGGATGGGTAATTTGGTTCAAAAATTGAGAAGTTCGAATTATAAATCTTAAATCACGAATTTACATGGTAAAAAATTTAATTCGAATCACAAAACTATTCCAGTTTGTATAATTCTGCTCAATACTGTGAAATTGATGTACTTAAATCAGATTAACAATATTTTATTACTCTAATGAAATAGTGTAGGTTCTAGATAGTACTCTCATTGTCTGATTTTTTAGTCAATTTTCAATGATTTTCCAGTAATTTCTTCGATTTTTTTAATGATTTTCTAAATTGGTTTTCCGGTATTTTTTCCACTTATTTTACCCGGTCTTGTAATTCTATAGCTGTAAATCAGTGAACTTAATTAAATTTCACGATAAAGTTAATTCAAATAGAAAATCGAATAAGAGGGCTGCAAAAATTTACCGTAACGAAAAAATAAAATTCTAGGTGGATCTTTTTCATGTTTATTGCGTTACAAATTCGAATGGAAAGCAATAGGAAAAAGTATTTTTGCTCTGGCACCAGGCAAAAATTTATTGGGGCAATAAAATTCAAAGGATTCCGATTTTACAAGGGGGTTAGAGTGAGTCACGCAGGCGACTGAGTCATTTCACAGCTGCTCCGAGGGGTGTTATTGTCGTAAAATTAAAAATTTTTATTGGGGTAATAAAATTCGAAGTTCAGGTCACGTACTCGATAAGAAAAGATCAGTGGAGCCGGTTTTATGGCCGCTGTGCTGACTCATCGCATTTCACAGCTGCTCCGAGGGTTGTCATCGTCGCAAAATTTCAAAATTTTATTGGGGGTAATAAAATTCTAAGGTTTATGAGTTTAAATTCAGGTCACGTTCGCGATAACAAAAGGTCAATGGAGTAGGTTTTATTGCCCTTTTGATGACTCATCGCGTTTCACGGCTGCTCTGCAGGTGGTAAAATTTTATTGGAGTAATAAATTTCGAGGTCAAATTTTGAATTCGGGTCACGTACTCGATAAGAAAATAACAATGGAGCAGGTTTTTCGGCTTTTTTGATTTTTTTTTGTCGGCAGATGGCTTATATTTATTTATTTATTTATTTTTTGGAAATAGGAAGGTTTTTACAATCTTCCCCCTTGTTTTGCAGGTTTACTTGAGTCAGTCTGTGTTTAGATGTCGAGGTAACAAGATGAGTTTAGTGATGTGGTGCTTTTCTTTATTGTGTCGCGTATTAATTCGTAGCAATTTTAATTTATTTTTCGAGTAATTAGAGGTTTAATGGTGATCTAAGTACAGTAATTTAAATCATTATAGTTTGATTATTTTAGCTAAATATGAGATTTCAACATTCGACAATCTGAGTAAGTTTATTTCAATTTCAAATTTTTTTCAACCTATTTAATTTATTTTTTCAAAACTGTGACCTGTTTATAAATTTTTTTACACATCTTGAGCTTGATAAAATTTTAATTTAGGTCAAAACGTAATTTTCAACCACCAAAATTAAAATACAATTTGAAGTATGTTTTAAAAATTCGAGAATTGTTGCGCTCTGTAAGCTTTCAATTTAGGGCAAATTTTCAACGTAATCAATTAATCATTATAATAATTTTTTTAAAATTAGATGTTAATTTTCAATCATAAAATTTTACAAAAAAGTCATTTTGAAATTAAAATATTAGATTTCGTTTATCAAGTTTATAACAAAATTCTAATAAATGCCTTTTAAAGTAGTGAAGTAGTTTTTGAGAAAACGGAATTCAAAATTTTTCATCTCGTAATTTTTATTTTGAAAATTTATAGTACCTTTGTGTGAATTTTAATGTTTTCGTAGGATCCGTTCCTAATCAATTTTTTTCATTTTTTCTACAAACATGTTTTATTTTCTGTTTTCTTTTCGGTTTCATTACTATGTTTCATTAATTAATGTTCTTCCCACCTACCTATTTTAAATTTAGGTTGTTTTTTGGTGTTTTTTTTTATTATGGCGCAGAGTAGGTAATTAGATGTTTTTCTAAAAACAAGCGAGGGTTTTTATGTTTTTTTTACTCTTTTGGGATTTTATTACTTAATCATATCGTTTATTTTTTAAACAGTTCTTTCGGAATTCTCTGCATGATTTTTTTAAAATGAGGTTCAGTTCACTGCTTTTTAATTTCCCAAACGATTTCAAATGATCTTAATTTTATAATGGTTTTCATATCATTTTCTCACATTCTTATCAATTTTTCGGTCCCTATGATATACCTAGAAATTTTTAATTTTCTGTGACGTTGCTTGTTCGTTGAAATTCATAACCTTTTTCGATTAGGTTGGTATATGTTTCTTTGTTGATGTAAAAGCTAAATGCAATCGGAAATTTAAAAAATATTCAAAAGAAAGCGAATTGAAAAACTCGATAAAATTCAAAGCTTCTAAAAAATTCACTTATTTTTGTTTTCTTTCGTTAAAAAAGTAGTAGATTACGTATTAGGGAGATCCGTATAGATGATTTTCGACGAGAATAAATTTTCAACAAATCACATAATCATCCTTAGATGAACAATATATCTATTACCTACTTTCATTCTTTCAAATATTTTCAATTTCCGCTTGACAGTATTTCTTACCTACCCACCTAGATATTATTATCTGCTATTTTTGCTGGAAACAGAATTTTCCTTTTTTCGTTTTCGTACCTAATGTTTTTCAAATTAAGTCTACTTATCTACGGTACGATTTTATTCTTTATCTTCCAATCCCCTTTTTCGTAACGAAAGTTGAATGTATAATTTCTTTTCACGTTTACCTACCCGATTGATTTTTGCTTGTGAAGGTTATATTTTTGGTTTTCAATTTCTGAACTTTTGGATGTAAGTGTTGTTAATTTTTCTATGAAAATTTTTACCAATCAATATTTCTCATTTTCTAAATTTTTCGCTTGAAGTTTTGATGGAATTTTTTTCAACTTTTGTGGTAGATATTACCTACTTGAATGAATTGTTTTACTTTATTTTAAATTAGAGAACTTCATATCTAAATGTTTCAGGGGCTAAAAGCATTTTTCGAATTTTTGCGAACTTTTGAAATTTCAAAATTACCTCATAGCTTCACAAAATTTGAAAATTGATATAAGCAACAGAAAAAGAAATGTATTCCCCCTTATTTTCGACCACTCGAGTCGATTGAAAGCGATTTCGAGACGTTTTGGGGTTAACAAACAATCTGTAACATTTTCCAGTGCTGGAGAGAAGCCCATAAAAATGGTCTGTATGAACTTCCACATTTTCATATGTGACCTTCCAGGAAAAAACCGACCTTCTGTCCGAAAAAAAATTGAAAAAAAAAAGTGTCCCAATCAATCCAAAACAAATGATAATCATGGTTTTGGATTGATTGGGACACTTTTTTTTCAATTTTTTTTCGGACAGAAGGTCGGGTTTTTCTTGGAAGGTCACATATATTCGCGAATGGCCAATATTGGTGACCTATTTGAACGATCAAAGCACAATTTTCCTAAATTCCCAACTTCTGAGTTCCAATCCACATTTTTGGAGAGAATTAAATTTTTTCTAGACAATTTTTCAGCTCAAAAATATGGATTTGAACTCTCAAAGATGGAAATTTCAGAAAATTGTACTTTAATCGATCAAATACATAGGTCATCAATACTGGTAATCCGCGATTATAGGCGCTAAAATTCATACAGACCATTTTTATGACCTTTTCTCCAGCGCAGAAAGATTCCAAAATTTTCTGTTAGGCCCAAAACGTATCAAAACTACTTTCAATCGATATGACAGATCAAAATGTCGAGTATGCATCAAATTTCTGAGGAATTTTTAATGGAATTCTCTTAATGCTGTGCTTTCGATGTATTTTCGTTTGGTCTCGAAATTACCCTTCAAGTTAGGATACCTCTCTTGCGAGGAAAATAATTTTAATTTCACTTTTCAAGTCTTTATTCATTTTCAATTTTCAAACAAATAGAAATTTAACATTTTTACTGTCATACATACAGTAGCGTGCAAATTAATGTGGACACGCACTTTTTTCGCATCTACGGTCGCGACTTCAAACACTCGTAACTTCGGCAAAAATGAACCGTTTGGGCTCGTATTGGTCTCATTCGATTCGTTAGACTCTCTGCTACAAAATGAGACCGGAACGAGCCCGGAACGTCCATTTTGACCGGAGCTACGAGAGTTTAAGTTGAAAAAAACGTGAAAATGAGGAGTTTTACGAAAATTCGCGCAGTTTTGAACCAAAATAAAATCGAGCGGTCGTTTTTACCTAGTTTTGTAGTAGACAGTCTGACGAATCGAATGAGACCAATACGAGCCCAAACCGTTCATTTGTATCAGTTTGACACGCGTCGCAAGTTGCGGTAAAATAGTGCAATTAATGTGGACATGCTGTTTTTTGGCGCATTATGAAGTTGTAACTTTAAAACCTTCGTAACTTCGGTAAAAATGAACGATTTTAGCTCGTATTGGTCTCATTCAATTCATTGGATTGTCTGCTATAAAATAAGACCAGAACGAGCTAAAATCGTTCATTTTTACCGAAGTTACGAAGGTTTTAAAGTTACAACTTCATAATGCGCCAAAAAAACGGCATGTCCAGGTCCACATTAATTGCACTATTTTACCACAACTTGCGATGACTGTGCAAACTGGTCCCAGTGCACCGTTTTGGCTCGTATTGGTCTTATTCGATCCGTCAGACTGTCTACTACAAAACTAGGTAAAAACGACCGCTCGATTTTATTTTAGTTCAAAACTGCGCGAATTTTCGTAAAACTCCTCATTTTCACGTTTTTTTCAACTTAAACTCTCGTAGCTCCGGTCTCCGCGACAGACGCGAATGAAAAGTATTTGGTGGTTTTAAGAAATTTTTCGATTATTTTCAATTGAACTTTCGCTTTCCAGTACGTAATCTATTGTTATTTTTTCAAAATTGTGGAAATAATGACGCAGCTGTAAATTTATCTTCGTTTTTTTCTGTAATCAACGTTTCAATTTTTTTCGTAGAATTGCCGAAACCAAAAGAATTAATTTTTTTCGTAGAAAATAAGTCGTTGATGTCTGTTTTTTCTTGAATCTTAATTTTTCTTTCCTACTTTCGTTTTCTATTCGGTGGTTTTCGGGATAAAATTTTTGGCTTAATTTCAATTAAATTTCGATGTAGATTAATTCAATTGATTTTTCCAAAATTATGGAAATATGATTGATGAATAATTACTTTTCAACCTTACTAAATTTTTTAAAAAATTTTGCCTTTTTCAATTTTTTTTCCGACCTTGGAATTTTTTAACCTCTTGAAATACTTTGGTATTAAAATTTCTTTCGAAATTTTTTCAATTTTGTTCCACATTGTAATTTTACTAAGACTGAGTAACCTTAAGTAATTTTTTTTTAAAATCTTCATTTTTCTTTCTATTTTTTTTCAACCTTGACTATTTGCAATCTCTAAAATTATTCTTAAATATTTTAATTTCCCGATCTTTAAATTTTAAACCTCTTAAAATAGGTACTTCAATTGTCTTCAAAGCTTTCTTTCAATTTTTTTTTCAAACTGTCTGTGATAAATCTGATAATTAACTATAGTTCGTTATTTTCAACCAGTTGAAAATTCTTTAACATTTTTTTAAAATCTGCACTTTTCAAATTTTTTTTTAACCTTGAAAATTTTCAAACTCTGAAATAAATTATTCGTAAATACAGAGTCCTAATAGTAGGTAAAGTACATAATGTACATGATTATTATTATAAGACTTTCAATTTATTTCCAGTCTTGAATTTTTTTCAAACTAAAATGTTTCATCCATTGTTTTTAATTTTAAAAGTTCTGAAATTTTCAACTTTCATAATCTCAAGTGTAGAAATGAGTCATGGCCGAATGCGAAATTTTTCTGATTGAATTTTTTTTTATTCAAATCATGAATTATAATTAAATGAAAATTTTTAAACGTTTTTTTTGGTTATTTGCTTTTATTTGTAATATTTTTAATAATTAAAAATCGCCAAACGAAACAAATGAACATTTGTATCAAATTTTAATTTTTCCCCTTTTTTTTTTGCAAATAATTCACACGTGACGAACTTGTAATAGCGAAAAAATAACCTGGAAAGGTTTATTTTGGTTCAAAAACTGAGAAGTTGGAATCATGTATCATAAATCACGAATTTACCTTTAATAATTCGAATCACGAATCCATATTCCAGTTGGAGTAATTCTGCCCAATACTGTGAAATTTAGGTAAATCAGATGAACGATATTTTATTAGGTACTCTAATGAAAAAGTGTAGGTACTCTACTCTCATTGTCTGATTTTTAGTCAATTTTCAATGATTTTCCAGTAATTTTTTCGATTTTTAAATGATTTTTTCAATTGTTTTCCGGTGTTTTTTCCACTGAAGTATTTTACCCTGTCTTGTAATTCTAGCTGTAGTTCAATGAACTTCATTAATTTTCATGATTAAAAAATGAGAGACCAGATAAATTTTGCTAATTAATGAAAAAAGTCCTAATTTTTTTTTTCGTATTTCATTTTTATAATACCTACTACCTAGTTAATGTGAACCTAAAATGTTGGAATTGAATATTGAACAATAAGTTTGTAAAAATTGAGGCATTACAATTCAAATCTTTCAATGGTGTAAAAATTTTCCTAATGATTAAAATTTCAGGTGGCCCTTTTCATATTGAAGTGTAAATTTGAAACATTACAACCACAGTCGTGAATTCAGAAATTATAAATTAAATAAGAGGACTGCAAAAATTTACTTTACTGAAGGAATAAAATTCTAGGCGGATCTTTTCCGTGTTTATTGGGTTATGAATTCGAATAGAGAATAATGGGATAATAAGAAAAAGTATTGTAGCTCTGACCCCTCCACTCCGACAAAGACTTCATCACGATTCAGAGTTGCTCATCAGGCGGTAAAATTAAACAAAAATTTATTGAGACAATGAAATTCGAAGGATTCCGTTTTTACAAGGGCTAGAGTGAGTCATGTAGGCGACTGAGACATTTCACAGCTGCTCCGAGGGGTGTTATTGTCGAAAAATTTAAAATTTTTATTGGGGTAATAAAATTTTAAGTTCAGGTCACGTACTCGATGAGAAAATATCAATAGAGCAGGTTTTATGGCCCCTGTACTGACTCGGAGGGTTGTCATCGTCGTAAAATTTCAAAATTTTATTGGGGGTATAGTAAAATTCTAAGGTTTACGACTTTAAATTCAGGTCACGTACTCGATAAGAAAATATCAATCGAGCAGGTTTTATGGCCCTATAGCGGGCAATAAATTTCCTACGTGACAAAAGTCGTAAACAAGGCAATAAAATCAACCTCTGAGTCATTCAAGAATGCCGACTCAGCAGGTGGTTTAAATTCAGACACAACGCACAGCAAGGGTCAAAAAAAAATTCCAAATTTGCATTCGGCAAGATAAAATCAACAAAGAAAAAGGATCACAATAAAAGGAAGGATATGGGGAGGCTATAAATTTAGTACGTGATCAAATTCAAAAACAGGGCAATAAAACCAACCTTTGTGCTATGCGAAAAAGCCGACTCGGCAGATGTTAAATTCAAACACAATGCACAGCAGGGGTCAGAAGAAATACGTGACCTAATAAATCATTTTCGCATAGAAAAATAATCATAAAAGGGGGAAGATCGGCGCATTCATCTGGAAATTTTATCAAATTTCACTATCAGGCAGTCGGGGCTGTCATCGTCGTAAAATTTCAAAATTTTATTGGGGGTATAGTAAAATTCTAAGGTTTACGACTTTAAATTCAGGTCACGTACTCGATAACAAAAGATCAATGGAGCAGATTTTATTGCCCCGTTGCTGACTCATCGCGTTTCACAGCTGCTCTGCAGGTGGTAAAATTTTATTGGGGTAATAAATTTCGAGGTTTTCAAATTTTAAATTTTGGTCACGTTCTCGATAACAGGCGACTGAGGCATTTCGCAGCTGCTCCGAGGGTTGTCATTGTCGTAAAATTTGAAATTTTTATTGGGGTAATAAAATTCTAAGGGTTTCGACTTTGCTTTTGGGTCACGTGCTCGATAACTGTGCTGACTCATCGCGTTTCACAGCTGCTCAGCAGGTGGTGAGATTTAAAAATTTTATTAGGGGTAATAAATTTCAAGGTTTCAAAATTTTGAATTTGGATCACGTACGATATAACAATGAAAGAAGTTTTATAGTTAGGCGGCTATTTTTTTTTATTTTTTTTTGGAAATGGGAAGAAATCTTCCCCCTTATTTTGCAGGTTTACTCGGGTCAGTCTGTGTTTAGATGTCGAGGCATCAAGTTGAGTTTAGTGGTGTGGTGCTTTTCTTTTTCGTGTCGCGTATTAGTTCGTAGCGATTTTAATTTATTTTTCGAGTAATTAGAGGTTTAATGGTGATCTAAGTATAGTAAATTTAATCATTTTAGTTTAATTATCTTTGCTAAATGTGAGATTTCGACAATCTGAGTAAGTTTATTTCAATTTTAATTTTTTTTCAACTTTTAATTTCTTCTTTTAAAACTGTTACCCGTTTATAATTTTTTTTTTACAAATCTTGAGCTCGATAAAATTTAAATTTTAGTTCAATTTTTAACGTAATTTCAACGACCAAAATTAAAATACAACTTGAAGTTTTAAAAATTCGAAAAATGTTGTGCTCTGTAAGCTTTAAATTTAGGACAAATTTTTAACGTAATTTTTTTCGAATTGGATGTTAATTTTCAATTATAAAATTTTCCAAAAAATCAATTTGAAATTGAAATTAAAATATTGGATTTCGTTAATCAAGTTTATAATAAAATTCTTCATTTTGGGAAAAGGTTCGTCAATGCTTTTGCCTACCAAATTACATTGCGCTTGTGTGAGCTCATTAAAAGTTATAGTACTCGTAATCAGATTGATGAAATCATCTAAAATTTATACATCTATATTCTTTGAGATTACCTATATCTACGATCCTACGTATGATTTTCTCGTTATATGTATCAAGTATTTTACGAAAAAATCAAATTTGAAAATTTCACGAGTACTATAACTTTTAATGAGCTCTCATAAGCGCAATGTAGGCAAAAGCATAGGCAAAATATTTCAGAGAATATCCCCTTAAGGCGATCTGCGATGGCACTCATTTTTGAGATATTCAGGCACTAAAGAGACGATTCTGTTGATAATTGAAAAAAAAAAAAAACACGAGAAAATATTTAAATTTGACATAATTTTCACTGGTCACAATCGAATACATGCCGTTGAAATTACATATTGGAAGTATTTTTTGAGAAAATGGAATTCAAAATATTTCATCTTGTGATTTTTATTTAAAAAAATTTTACTCTTGATCAATAGTACCTTTGTATGAAATGTTTGTTAAAGTTATTTTCCTCGTGGAATCTGGCGCTGCTGTCATTTTTTCCCAAAACCTCTTGTTTCAACGTAATTTTAGAAAAAGTGGCAACATTTTGTCGAAACAGAGATAGAAATTTTAAATTTAAAATAACTGTTAGGAAATGGAATGAATCTGATGTTTTGGTGATTTTTCATGTAGAATCCGATATTTTTCATAAAAACTTCTTTTGCAGTACTTACCTATTTTAAATTTAGGTTGTTTTTTGGTGTTTTCTATTATTTTTGCGCAGCGTAGGTAATTAGATGTTTTTCTAAAAACAAGCGAGGGTTTTTTTCACGTATTTTTTATTTTCTATATTAATTGTAACGCTTTTAATGAGTTTTTTTAAATTCCTCTTTAGTTTGCTTGTGTAGTTTCGTTAGTTTTTTTTTTTATAATCAATTTTATCTTTAACTTTGTTAATTTTTTTTTCAGGGACGAAATTCATTTCAGTTGTTGGGAATAGAAGTCACAGCTGTTCATTGTCCGAAGTTCGGCTTACTCGATGGTCAATGGTGATTGGAATTATCGTGCTTGAATTTTATAAGTAAGTACATACCTCTACTAATACCTACCTATCATTATTTTCCTATCCTTAACGTTTTCATTTTTTTTACTTACGTATGCTTACGTGCATTTTTTCCCCCCAATAGGTATTTTTCTTTATTTTAGATTTTTTCTGTTGATTGATGCGTTTCTTTTTTTCGGCATTCATTTTTTTCACTGATTATTATTTCTGATCATTTTCGTTTGCTTTTTCTTAGGTGTTGCGTTGGTTCCTCTTCAGATCGCGAGATGATGCACCCAGGACACGGCCAGCGAAATTTTTATGCTCAAACCGTGAGTAGATTTATCAACAAAAAAATTTTTAATTTCTTTACATGATTTTCCCCCTCCGGATTAAATCCAATTTTCGAAATTGCTCAATTACGTGACAGATTTGAACAGAATTCAAAATTTTGAAAATTTGATAACTCTTGAGCTCGAAAGTTAAATTTTGTTCGAATTTTTAACGTAATTTTCAACCATCAAATTCAAAATCTAAACACAACTTGGAAATTTTGAAAATTCGAACATTTTTGTGCTCGTGAAGTTTTTTTTTATTTTGTTTGTGATGCTTTTAACAAGTTCTATACCATTCTATTCCGCTTCATTTTGATTGTGTTGTTCGTTTCTTTAAAAAATTCTATTTCATTAATAATTGTGGGTTTTCAGTAAAAATTTCGAAATTCCGTTTAAATGGTAGTGTATTTCATTTTTTCTAGTGATCGTTCGACTTATTGTTCGAGTATATATTTTTTTGTATTATTTGTAAGTATTTATATGATGTTCCATTTTCTTCCCCATCGATATTTATTGTTAATTTTTTTCAGAGGCGAAATTCCTTTCAGTAGATGGAAATAGAAGTTGCTGCGCATACCGGCCCTTTGCCTGAATTTTGTCTTCGTCGACGGTAATCAGAATCATCGTGATTGTAAGTATTATCAATTTTTCTCTTATTTTCAACATTTTCATTTTTTTACTGCAGTGTTTTTTTAATATATCTCTTTTTTTTGCCAATTTTAAAACTAGGTGGCAGAAGTTTTTACCTGTTCGTTAATATGTAATTGTTATTGTTTCCTTTTTTGGCGTTTTTTTTTTTTTTTTTTTTCAGGCGTTGGATTCTCTTCAGTTCCGATTAGGTAGTGGGTACCTATTTTTTCCAATGAAGATGTTGCACCTACCTAGAACACTGCCAGTGGATTTTTTTAGTTTGAATGGTGAGTAAATTTATCAGTACGTTTTCATTTTTTACTACAGTGTGTTTTTTTAATATGTAACGGCGAATGCATAGATACAGAAAGGGTGTATCGACCCAAAAATCGTGTTTTTTTTAAATTGAGTCGGATTATTTGTATACTAAATTTCTCATTAAAATTAACAATTTAAAAAACACGATTTTTGGGTCGATACATCATTTCTGTATTCGCCGTCACATAGGTATACCTCTTCTTTTTTTTTTTGCCAATTTTGGAACTAGTTCCTTGTGATAAATATTAGTTTTCTTTTCTCATGTTTAAAAAAAAAAAAATCCGGCAGAGGTTTTTACCTAGGTATTCGTTAATAATTGATATTGTTTCCCTTTTTTTGTTATCTTTTTTCACTGATTTTTTTTTCAGGTGTTTCGAGTGAGAGCGAAAGAGCAGCAGCCGAAACGGATGAAATATTCGATGACGCGAATAATGGAAATGCTAAAGAATCCGACCTTGTTTTTTTGAGTTCTCTTCAATTCAAAGTAGGTGGCTAGGTACCTATTCTTACCAATGAAGATGTTGCACCTACCTAGAACACTCTTGCAGTGGATTTTTTAGCTTGAATGGTGAGTAAATTTATCAATTTCATTTTAACATTTTCCTCTCTTTCTTTATTTCCTGTCAAATTTTGTCGTAGTCGATGGTAATCAGAATCATCGTACTTAAATTTCGTTAATATTATCTTCCTATTCTCGATTCATTTTCATTTTTTATTACATTTGTGTTTTTTTTGAATATACCCTTTTTTTTTTTTTTTTTTACCAATTTCAGATCTAGTTCTTTGTGATTTTTCCCTGGCAGAAGTTTTTACCTGTTTGTTGATCCGTTAATATCTGATTAAGTAATATTGTTTCCTTTTTTAATATTTTTTCGTTGATTTCTTTTTCAGGCGTTGGGTTCTCATCAGTTCAGAGCAGGTACCTATTTTTATCAATGAAGATGTTGCACCCACCGGGAACACTGCCAGTAAATTTTTTCAGTTTGAATGGTGAGTAGATTTATCAATTTCATTTCAACATTTTCCTTTTACCGACTTTTTTTTTTGTTTTTCATTTCCATAGATTCTTTTTCCTGGAAATTATAATGATTTTGGTCCTTTTGTAATATACCTACCAGAGTGCTGTATAGATTTTATCCTGTATCCTTTGATTTTGATATTTCTTGTTAAATATTGTTGCAGAATGTAAGTTTAGATGCGACACTCGACCTTAATCTCGCCTGATGCCTGGGACCAAGGACGTACTTGCCTGGGACGTTCTTTTTGAAAATTTATAGGTACTGCTTTCAAGTAAGTAACTAATACCCATCTACTTTAAATAATACCCTCGTAGTTTTTTTATGATCTTTGTTTTATTCAATTTCAGAATTATTCTGATTCAAAGCTACGTTGGGAATAAGTAGGTCAAGAAAAATACTAATTGCATGCGAAATTTTATTAGTATTGGTTTTGGTATGTATGAATATTGCTTATAAATAATAACTAATAAGACATTTTAAATTTTATTTTGATTATGAATGTTACTTACGTGATATAATTTAATTTGCATTTTATCCTACTAATTTTTCGTATTATTTTTTCCAGGCACGAGTTTTTGCGATTATTGATGGGGTCAATGGCTGTAAAATTGAAGTGAGTACCTAATATTAAGTTTGTTTTTTCGCTTCTACCATGAATTTACGCAAGAACAAGTTATTTGACTTTTTTTTCTACAGTTTTTCGTGCTGTGTGGATCCGTTTCGCTAATCATTAATGATTCAATGGATCACATGTAAAGTTTGCGGTTTTTTTTCTATTTTTTGGCGAAATGACCTGATTTTTTTGTTCCAGATGCCTCAGATGCCTGTTTGAGAAAATGAGACAAATGCAGCTTCAGTAAAATTGATTAATGGATAATATTTTGAAGAAGAGCCTTCAGTAAAATTGAAGTGAGTAAAATTAGTTGTTTTTTTTTCGTTTCTACTTTGAATTTACGCAAGAACAAATTATTTGTCTTTTTTTTCTACAGTTTTTCGTGCTGTGTGGATCTGTTTCGTCGATCATTAATGATTCATGAAAGTGTAGTTTTTTAAAAATATTTTGGCCAGATGACTGATTTTTTTGTTCCAGATGTCTGTTCGAGAAAACAAGACGAATGCAGCTTTAGTTATATTGATAATGGATAATATTTTGAAGAAGAGCCTTCTCTACATGGGTAAAAATTTTCATTTGTTTTCGAATACCTGTAGAAGCATTTCAGTTCTTATTTCATTGTTTTTGTAAATCGTAAAAATGTATTTCAGCCCATTTTTGTTATTACCTGTATATTTATCATAGACGTAGTTTTTTTTTAAATATCGTAGAAATATTCGCTCTTTTCATCATTCTTTGTTGTTGCAGGTGCAGTGTTTCCATTCCAGATAATTAGTACGGAGCGATGCGATAGTTTTTGGATTTCATTTCCGTTTTACCTACCTGCTGGAATGAAGCAGTCTCAAGATGTTTCTTCTTTTGGAACTTTCGTGAAACCTGGCAGAGAAATAGAAGATTTGGACAGAAATGGTAACTGCCTTATTTTCTCCAATTTCGTAATTCGTAGTTTTTAATTTTTCTGATTTTCCTCCATTTTGTACATTTTGTATTCTTTTGTTTTACTGATTTATTTGTAATACCAATTATTCAATTATCGTATTAGTAACTTAGGTATTCATTTTAATATTTTTTTGTCAGGTGTAGCCTTGATTCGATTTCCTCATATTGTTGGTGAAACCAAAGGATTGTTTAGAAACAGTCTGGATACTGGCTAAATGATGAATCGGCGTGTTGGTATTTTTTGGAATTTTTGTGAATGGAAGAAGAGTGGAATATTTCTATAGC
This sequence comes from Pseudococcus jackbeardsleyi, assembly GCA_038380155.1. Classification (NCBI taxonomy): domain Eukaryota; kingdom Metazoa; phylum Arthropoda; class Insecta; order Hemiptera; family Pseudococcidae; genus Pseudococcus; species Pseudococcus jackbeardsleyi. Next base: position 57,988,587 of record CM076240.1, on the reverse strand, counting down.
TGTGGTGATTATCTCGTTTCACTCCATTTTGTAGTCTTTAACTGATTTATTTGTTGTACCTATTATATAATTATCAATTATCATATTATTAAGTTAGATTTTTTTTTTTCAGGTGCAGCCTCAATTGGATTATTCCTCATAGTTTTTATGAAACAAAAGGGTTATTTAGAAACAGTCTGAATACTTTAGGTTATGTAAGTGGCTAAATGGTGAATCGGCGTGTTGCTGTTTTTTTGTAGACATTTTTCGGATATTTATTTCGCCTGACCGACTACCATACTAAGTAAGTTATTTTTAAAAATGTTTCTTCTTTTAGGTCACAGCCGAAACATTCTCCGGACAACACGATTGGTCTTTTGAGATCATGAGATTCATCTACTACCAGTCGATCATTTTACTTACCTACGTGTGTTTACACGAGTAAAAGTAATTAGACACATAAGTATATGTACTTCTTATTATGTACAGTTTGAGATAAAAAACAGGCCCCTGAATGGGAGTAGGACCTGGTTCCTACTTCAACTCCTAGTTGCACGTCCACGTCGTAGGGGCTGGGACCTCGCCGAACTCGACTTGGGAAGTTCGGCGTGCCAACGCAACAGGGGGGCATGCTAGAGATATTCTCTAGCATGCTGGGTTGGAAACTTCAAAATTTTGGTAATCAATTCAATTCAATTTTTGAAATTCTTTATGCTAAGATTTGATTAACGTAATTTTTTTTTTTTATCAAATTTTTGATCATAAATTCTTACGATAAAATCAATTCGAAATTTGGAATTAGTTACTAAGAACGAAAATCAAAATTTCGTAACACGTTAATGAAATTGAAATTTTGGAATATTTTGAACTTTGTGGGTGGTTTTTGAAATTCATAATTTTTAGAGGAACAAAATTCTGTCAAAACAATTTAATTTTTGACATTTTTTCGACCTGAATTCGAATTTTGAACAAATTTTTAACGTAAATTTAAAAAAAATTGAACTTTGTGGGTGGTTTTTGAAATTCATGATTTTTAGAGGAGCAAAATTCTGTCAAAACAATTTAATTTTTGACATTTTTTCGACCTGAATTCGAATTTTGAACAAATTTTTAACGTAAATTTAAAAAAAATTGAATGTTAGGTATTCATTAATTTATAGTTAGGAACGAAAATCAAAATTTCGGGAAACGTTAATAAAATTGAAATTTTGGAATATTTTGGACTTCGAATGGTAATCAAGGGAGTGGGTAGTTTTCGAAATTTATGATTTTTTAAAAAATGAATTTTAAATTTGGTAGGTAATCAATATAATTAAACTTTTGAAATTTGTTCAACAAAAATTTGAATTTTGGACAAATTTTTAACGTATTTTTTGTTTTAAATTGGGTATTAAATTTTTTATCATAAATTCTTACAACAAAATCAATTTGAAATTTAAATTTTGGATTTCATCAAATTACGTGAGGGGAAGTAGGGGAGAAAAATTCTGTTTTTTTTTGGCTGAGGGCTAAATTAATGATAGGTAGGTTAGGTTATCCGTGGTCTCATGCAGGGTCACCCTAATACTCGGTATCGGGTTACCCTGCATGAGCTGATCCGGTGGGTGAATTATGCAACGTCATCGGTGCATTTTTCCCTTGCCGGATCAGGCTTTAGTTTAAGTGGTAGTCGTAGGATTTTCTTGTGACCTGCGTAATGCGCGAAATCCTGTGGCTTTGCTGAGGGTCTTTGATCCCCATATCTATCTTGGCAAATCCGGGATGGAGGGCATTACGTGGCTCGTTGGGCACCAGGAGTCTAGTCTTTTTCATCGTGACAAGCAAAATTTGAAGATGGTCGGACCCGGACGCTCTTTTTAGTATCCTAAAAAATCCAAAAAACCAAAAATGCGCATTTTCGGATTTTTGGATTTTTTAGGATACTAAAAAGAGCGTCCGGGTCCGACCATCTTCAAATTTTGCTTGTCACGATGAAAAAGACTAGACTCCTGGTGCCCAACGAGCCACGTAATGCCCTCCATCCCGGATTTGCCAAGATAGATATGGGGATCAAAGACCCTCAGCAAAGCCACAGGATTTCGCGCATTACGCAGGTCACAAGAAAATCCTACGACTACCACTTAAACTAAAGCCTGATCCGGCAAGGGAAAAATGCACCGATGACGTTGCATAATTCACCCACCGGATCAGCTCATGCAGGGTAACCCGATACCGAGTATTAGGGTGACCTTGCATGAGACAATTTACCGGGTCAGTTCATGCAGGGTAACCCGATACTAAGTATTAGGGTGACCCTGCATGAGACCACGGATAACCTAACCTACCTATCATTAATTTAGCCCTCAGCCAGAAAAAATCAGAATTTTTCTCCCCGAAAAACCATCACCGAAATATTCCAAAATTTCAATTTCATTAACGTTTCTCGAAATTTTCATTTTAGTTGTTAACCGAAAAATTTAAAATTCAAATTGATTTTAATTTGAAAAAATTTACGATCGAAAATCCAATATCCAGTTTGAGCAAAAAATACGTTGAAAATTTGCCCATAATTCAAATTTTGTAACGCTAAAAAATTTTCGAATTTTCAAAATTTTAATTTTTTTGTAAAGTTTTCCATTTTGAATATGTATTTGTATTTTGTTTTGAAATAATTTAAAAACTTCCCAATTTTGAAATTTCCAACCCAGCATGCTAGAGAATAATATCTCTAGCACGCCCCCCTGTCGCGTTAGCACGCCGAACTTCCCTTTTCGAGTCCGGCGAGGTCCCAGCCCCTACGACGTGGACGTGCGACTAGGAGTTGAAGTAGGAACCAGGCCCTACTCCCATTCAGGGGCCTTTTAACATAATAAATAAAATTTACAAACACATTATTACTTTCTTTCAATACAATTTTGTTCTGTGGAATTCGACTCAATGTAGGAAAGGAATCCGACATAGGTACATTTATACTTGAAGCGCTTGAAGAATAATACTTGTTCAGTAAGTATTCGGTATTTCACGTCAGGTCCGTTTATCACATTTTCCCTCTTAGTTCATCACATCGACGATACATATTACATACTAAAAACAAAGAAATTTCATAACACGATTTAGGTGCTCAAAACGAAGAATTACATACATCTAAAATTTCTTGATTACTTGAAAGAAGAAAAAGCTCGATTATCAATACCCCAATAAACATATCATAATGAGAGATTGAATTCATTGAAAATCTGCAACAGAAATAATACATACGATATTTAAAATTGGGAGGGAAAAAAAGCAAAATGGTCAATTCATCAAATTGAGACTAATTTCGAGTGTAATCCAGCATTTGATTACCGAAGCTTTTGAAATCTACTAACAAAATAGGTAATGCCACAAAAAAAATTCATTTTAGAACGATGACGAACGAAATTTAAAAAAAAAAAATACTACTTCGAAGATTAGTTGTACGCCAAATTTTGAAAAATTGAAAAAAAAAAGGAAAATGATCGACTTACAGATACTTTTTGATGAATTGGACGAATCAGATTCAATTTCCATCGACACTGAGCAATCCTGTAACAAAATTAAACAATAAAATAATATTAAAAGTGTATGCAACGAAAAAATCTAAAAAATTAATTAGAATCGAGGTAAAAATTAGATAAATTGAAAAGAACTTTGAAAATGGTTCTATGCCAAATTTAAAAATTGATTTAAAAAAAGGAAAATAATTAACTTACCGAATCTGATGACTTTCTGGTAAATTGGACGAATCAGATTTGATTTACATCGACGCTGAGCAATTCTGTAACAAAATAAAATAATATTAAAAGCTTGTACAACGAAAAAAATTCACAAATTAACTAGAACCAAAATAAAAATTAAATAAAGCAAAATGAAAATTAAGACGAAAACAATAAACTGATTCGGAATAAAATTTGAAAAGCCAACACTTGCCTTGCTAGAATACCACTGACGATCATCTTCTATACGTAATAAATACTGATAGAATAAATGGATAGATCCTGCAACAAAAAATTTTAACAATAAAATTAATATTCCGAAAACTCATCAATAGGTAAAAAACAAAAAAAAAGTACAGTACAAATTCCTTGCAAGAAAAAACTATTGAAGTAAATACATAAACATGTTCTAAAGATATAAGGACCAAAATTGAGATTACCTAATTAAAAAGGCCAAGCAACCAACAAACTTGCAGAACTTCCATCGACAACTCCATTAATGGAGTAAAAAACATCAGAAATCTGAATCAGAAAAACAATACTGCACTCAAAAAATTGAAAGCAATTTAAAAATGAAATGGGAAAGAAAATAGGTACGAAACGTCACACTAAAAAAATCATACAAAGTGAAATTTGATGATCGCAAAAAATCAGGTAAGTAAGTATGCTTCATGATCTATTGAGTAGGGTTTTGAAATTCTTCATTTTTCAATTCTCATCGAGTATTGAGATTTTGAATGGGCAATTGATTTCATAAAACATCTACCTGTCCTGAAAACACAAAAATTCAATTAAAAAACTTGGAGAATTTGAAAAAAAGTGAGAACTCTACGCAATAACAATAAAAAACTGAATTGACATCAGAAAATGATTTTAAACCAAATTTAAAAAATTAAACAAAACAAAATTGATAACTTACCAAGTTGGGAAAATTTTTGATGAAATGATGAATCATTCGATTTCCATTTACGCCGATTTTCGATAATCTTCACAGTAACAATTAGTTGATGAAATTAAATGTCTTGAATCTGCAACAGGAAAAAAATACAAAAAAATTAATTCATATTGAAATAAGAAAGAAAAAAAATAGAATATGATAAAAAAACACAATCAAATCTAGGTAAGACATAAAGCTCAGTCCTAAAAAATAGCAAAGCCCATTAATGGAATACAATATCTAATTTCAAAATTTTACATCCAGAGAGATGTTTACTCATTGAGAGCCAATTAAAGACTGAGCTAGGTTATCAATAAACATGAAGTGGACTTTTAAAAATAAAAAAAAAGAAATAAAGCCAGAATGTTTTTCTGACCAATTTTCTTCAAAATTTTACACTAAAATCAAACTAGATAAGTACAAAGTCCAGATTTTCCAAATTTTGAACTTTGGGCTTTGTAATTTCCCAAATCTAGAAAAATGTTGGAGAGTAATATCTCCATTTTATTGTAGAGCAATATTGGTGTGACTTGATGCAATTATGTACATCAGTCACATACCATTGCTCAAGTAATTTTTTAAAATAAATTTTGAAAAAAAAAATAAAAAAAAGAAGCCGAAAGATTGAAAAATTATGTTTTTAAAAAAGATCAAAATATAAAAATTATGAGGGAAAAAGGAGCCCTTTCTATCAAAAAGAAAGGGATCCTGAAAAACCCACAAATAAAAATTATTTGTATAACATAACATAACATTACATTATCTATAACTAAATACAATCTTAAAATTACTTATCATCTACTTATAATTGTAAAAATATCCTAAATCTTCATCTCACTGTCTTCTTTTCTTGAATACCCTTCTTCCTTCACCCCCAAAAAACACACACCACCTAACCCCAGGAGAGACAAAGGGTTGGACGTTACCACAAATGCTCAGTGACTCATGCTGGCAACGGTTACGACAACTACCTACTCGAAAGCTCTTACTGCGGATGGCGACTTATAGGACCTGTAGAGGCTATAAAACACGCGCGTCCAGCATAAAGATGCTGGAGTTGCGAGCCACGCGCAGCGAGCATCAAAGCTCCCGACTAGGCTGGCTTCGAGCGATCAACGGATACTTGCGGAAGCTGACGCAGCCGCTGCCAGCACTCGAAACGTCTGCCGGGGTAACGTCCTCCTTGGCCCTACCGGATAGACGTGCGCTGGGCTAAAGCCATCACACCTTACATGCCTCTCCCGATCCGGATCACCATCTGCAATGCGCAGACAACGCAGGGCACCTCAAGAGTAAACTCAAGCGATGACGAAGCGTCCAGTGATCAGGACAATCTCCCTCGCTGCGCCTATCTTTCGAGACCAAGGTTTCCGTAAAACGGTACGAAGAGAAATGAGCACTGCACCTCCCTATGTCATTTTCCATTTACCCCCACCATTCGAAAAAATTTCCCCCACCATATAAAATTTTAGAAAAACAAATTCGGCTCCTTTGTTGAGATTTATTGCCCTCAGCGGTTGTAAAAAAATTATATCTTTTATTGCCTTCAAAATACTCTTGTGAAGATTTATTACTCTAAATGATGGTAATAAAATTTGAAAGGTGATATAAAAAATTTGACCTGAGTGATTTATTACCCTTATTGTGTTGCCTTTTCTTTGTTGGTTTTATGGCCCCGAAAAATTGAGAATGATCTCTGAATGGATTACCCTGGAACGTGTTTGGACCTCCGACTGTGTTTCGGCCCCTTTTAGCTATTTTATTGCTCCGAGAACGTGACTAAAATTTTTTATTCGAATTTTACATTCCAGTGAGTCATGCTCAGACCACCTGTAGGGTTTCGGCTCCTTTGTCCATTTTATGGCTCAAAAAATACAAAAAATTCTTATCTGAATTTTAAATCGAACAGCGACGACTGATTTATGACCTAGAAAGGATGCCGAATTTGTTTTTGCTTCATAATTCCGAGAACGCAGGGGTTTCAAAACTATTGACTGAAATTAAATGCGAGGACGTGCAGTGGTATTAAAAATTACTATTATGGAATACGTTTATAATTTTATTATCGATTTTCACAATTTTAATGTCAAAAAGCCATGGAAAAATGGTATTGCAAAGCAGAAATTGTGAGAAAAAATCAATCGAAGAAATGAAATACTGAATGCTACTTGAAGAACGGAATAAACTCTTATTTCGTCTCAATTCGAGAACTGAAATTAAAATAAACGATAACTTGAAAACCGATAATTTTAATATCATGAATTTTTTTGCTCAACTTCAAAATTGAAAAATACCTGGCAGAGTAATTTTATGTCCGAAAAAAATTCTCTCATTAGGTAGGTAGCTGCTTTGTTTTTTGTTTTCTTCAAATGTTGGATTTTTTTAAATATTCATTTTAAGGAAAAAAAATGTTGAAACGAAAATTTATCGAATTTTAAAACTCTATCTGAGCTATTTACTTACTTCTATGATTCTGAATAGGTAGGTGATTGATTAATAAAACACCCAACATATTTCAAATAGGCAGGTATGCTTTTGACGAAAAATCCACGAATTGATCCTTTGCCTTTTTTATCATTTTCAATGTGAAAATAATTAGCCGTAAATGCCGTAATTATAACTGGAATTTGAAAGAGCAGTCTTACTCTCCTCTCTCCTCCTTCTCTTCGTTTCTCGCTAAGAAAAGGGTCTAAAATTCTATAAATTTGGAAATTTCTTTCTTGAAAGTTTGAAATGAGAATTTTTTGTAGTGATTTCTTCAAATTTTACTAAAATCGAACTACTTGCAAAGTCCTAATTTATCAAATTTTTTGAGAATTGAAGCTTTTTTTGAGGCCTTTTTAAGGAACGGCGATGATGCAACCTTCGAACTGTTTTTCATTGAATTTAAAGCAGATAAATTTGATGTCATATTTAAAAGTATAAAATTTTTAAAGGCTTTTGAGGCAACTTGCAAGACAAAATCCTGTCTTTGGGTCGAACAATTTTTTAGCAACTTTTTCCTCTTTCTTCCTCCTCTACCCTCCCCCCATTCTCCCTTGTCATGAAAACCCTATACGTGTAATAATCTGACATTTTAATGGAAGTCAATAGCAGAAATATGGTAGAATATTTCAAAATTTGAAATTGTTTCATTTTTGTGAACAATTTGTTCAAATATTTAATTATTAATTCAAATTTTGAACGCAATTTTTCAAAAATTGAAAACATATTCTCTCTATGATTACTTTTGATGATAAAAAAGGTAAGTTGAAAACGAAAACGTATTGAATCAGATTTAAAAATGCCCAAGTTGAAGCAAAAAGAACAAAAAACTCAATGAAAAAACCACCACCAACTAAAATTGTCGTAAAAAAATATCTATAAGCTGAAAAAGTCTAGCACTTACGATCATTATGCATTGAAATTCCATCGCCAATATTGTATTCGGCCCCACTAACACTGCAGTTTTCTTATTGATGAAAAGGAAAATCCAAAATCTGAACAAGAAAAAGAAATTATTAATTACATATTAACAAGCATAAGCGCACTCATAAATTAATTAAGACGAGAGGTTGAAAATTCGAGAAAAATATTTTTTTTTCTCATTTTTGCAATAAAAATTAAAAAATTTCCTTTCCGTACTTGGTGAGGGGTGGGGAGAGCCCCATAAGCCATTCCCTGAAGTGCACTTATGTCGACAATACAGAAAATATTGAAAATATTCAAACTTCAAAAAAGTAATTAGAAAATAATTAAACATAAAATTCCTATACCACGACAAATTCACAAAATGGCGAGACTTTGAATAGAAAATTGCATCAGGTATTTAAAAAAATGAGCAAAATAATAAGTAAAATTTACGTACCATAGATACGCAGCGACTCCATTGATATTTTCTTCATTTCCATAATTCTCACAAGGTATCTCCATACACGTAGACGTTGAGATCTGAAAATAAAAAAATCACCAAATGATAAGAAAGTAAGTAAAAAATCGCATTCATAAAACATTAATTAGAATTAAGATCAAATTAATATTACTACATTTCTTATACTTCTCGCACTCCATACAAAGGACATTTCAATTTTCCGGACCAAAAAAAGCATCCTCACTGCTCGGCAGTTTAACTGACTAAAAATAACGAGAAGTAAACATGGGATAGAGGCGGAGGAGTTTAAAAAGTGTGGTCTCACCTCGGCTCAAAATCAGTTTCCTTCAAACGTGACCAAACTCGCAGGCAGGTGAAAAATATCGAAAAAATAAAAAGCCGCAAAGAGGCAAGTAATGAAAACCTTTATGCAACTTCAACATGCCGAATCAGCAGGAGATGAATACAAACGGCATACTACGCGGCAAAGGTCGAAAGAAATACGTGATCTGCAGATGTATTTTCCTACCCTCTTGTGCTTTTGAAATCGCCGTTTTTATGGAGAAAGTAAAAATCCGCAAAAGGGACAATAAACCCATTTTTATGCAACTTCAACATGCCGAATCAGCAGAAGATATTATTCAAACGATACAATACGTGACCTGCAGATTTCCTGTCTTTGAAATCACCGAACTAGGCTTTTGTAAGAGCACCATAAAATATATTGTCCAAAATTAAGAAAATTTAAAATTTTATCTAATGCAATCGTACATAAACATTGTAAACTCGAAAATCTTTGGAGGGAGGGAGGGAGAGAGGTTGATACAAGTGTTTTACATACTGTCCCATTGCTATCATTTAAAATTCCATCCTCAATTTACAAAAGTCCGGTCCGAAAAAATCGTCTGGATGGGGCCCTTCTCCCTTCTCCATCTGGCTCCGCTCCGGATCCCGGAGAAGAACTGCGCACCTACATGGACTTTATTCACAAAATTTGACTCATTTGAACTTTAATCCAATTTTCCTAAACATTCTACCGCGATTTTTCTTCTCAAGATCTGTTTGTTCTCAATAAATTATGCTAAACAATATACCAAAATGGTCACCTTCAGCCTTCAGGAAGTGTCCGGAATCCTTGGGAAAGGGCAAGCGCTCGTTGAAAATCGATTTTTCGCGAAGGATCCACGAATAGTCCTGGGGTTAGGAAATCTCTTCCGAGACACGAGTAATTAAGTAGTCGAGCCTGTGGAAAGAAAAAGTAAATAATTAAAACAAAATAATAATTTGAAATAATAGTTACCTAACGAAAAAATTCCCGTATCACTTGAATTCCAAATAAAACGACAGCGGTATAGGAGGAGGAGTTTCAAAATTTTGAGAATATTCATGTTTAGGTAGTGCTGAAATTGAAATTTTTTGACACTTCGAATACGATTTTGAGATTCAGTTTTATTCGAAAACGTAAAAATAGATCCGAAAAGACAGAGGAAAAATTTTAAATGTTCATTAAAAAATCGAATGGGGCTGCAAGGTGGAGAAGGGGAAGTTCAAGCTTTTGGTGATTATTTTTAGAATAAATGATGAAATTTTGGGTAGCTTCAGGTTCATAATTTCGGTTATTTTATTTCGAAAAATATTTTAAAATATTGGGGTTTTGCCCTTTAATTTTTTGGACAAAAAAAGTGATTTTTGAAAAAATTGAACCTTTTTAATGGAAAATTACACATAGGACAAGTTTATTCAACCATTTTTCAATTTTTGAGCAAGATACTCGGGACAAACCGGTTTTCAACAAGTATTTATTCCTCCCTGAAGTTCTAGGCGCTCAAAATTTTTTCGCGCGTTCATCTCGATTATCTAATGAAGAAAGAAGAAACCATCGTCATTTCAATCCCAATTTTGCAGGAAGAGGTGGGGATGGTCCTCGCAATTTCAAACAATTTTGTGACCCACACCGACCCCGGAATAATAGCAACTGGTAATTGGCAAAAAATGAAATATTTTAAACAACAAGAAGGAAATTTGTAAAACCAACTAAACGAATTCTCACAATAAACAAAATTATTACAACCATTATCAAAGTATTAATTTTTTCTGATTCTGGGGTCGGTGTGGGGCACAGGGGAGGCAGATCAAAAAAGGATTTTGATATTCGTTCCCTACACCCTCGAATTAGAAGATATCGAAACGCTACACGCTTTTAGAAGGGCTGGGTCAAAAAAGTACCTAAGCTAATATTCAAATTCAGCGCGTTCTCAAATTAGTAAGAATGTAGCTTTAAATTTTTGTGTCCACCACGAAGAAAAATTGATATTTTATTTTAAAAATTATCCAACTTTAGGCTCTTCAAATTCTAAACATTCGCTTTGAATTTCATTTCGATTCTCTGTAAAATCGCGCAAACAGATTCATCTGTGACTCAACTAACCTCGAGATATCGGCCTTAAACATCGAGTCGTTTCGCTACAAATCCCAATTATTCGGAAATTTTGAAGGTCACCCCTAAAATTCCCCCTCTCAAAACGATTAGGATCGAAATGACGAGAACTTCTTTCGTTAGCGAAATCGAAATAAGGTAAAATGCCAATTATGGATCAAAAAAGTAAAGTAGCACATGGATATCGACTAATTCAAAGGCGCTGATTTCAAATATGTACTTCGTTTTTTCATACGACTTCCTTGAACCCCCTTGTCAGCCTCCATGATAGGGGTCAAAATTCAAAACATTCGAATATTTACCTATTTCTTGGATCTGACCCTTCAGTGCCCCCCATCGCCCTGTTTTGGAAAACGTTTTGTTAAAAAATTTCAATTCTGGTAGGAGTCGGTTAGAGCGGGGGGAAAGGGGTAAAATCAAAAATTGAGCGTATATTCGAATTCTACGCCCTCAAATTAGTGACAATCGATATGTCACACGATACTTTAATTTTTCATCATACCCCTCCCCCCATAGGTTCTTGAGGGGCACTGAAGGGTCAAATTCAAAAAATAAGCAAATATTCGAACTCGGTGCCCTGAAATACCCAACAAAACGACTAGTCGCATGTTATATTAACCTTTTACGAATTTTGACCCCATGAAGGGGGCTAATAAGGAAAGTCAGAGGGGCGGGTTGAAAAAATCAAGCACGTATTTGAAATTAGCGTCTTCAAATTAGTAGAAAACGACATGCTATTTTACTTTTTCGATTTTTTTGAATTTTGACCATAATTGAGGACCCCTGTCACCTAATTTTTTCAGATTTGAAATCATCATTTGTTCTCATCAGGAAAACTGAGATTTTACTACCAAAGTTCAAATTTGAGCTCTACAAAATGTGATTATCGATTTTGAATCTGCGATCAATTCTGTTTCAGATCCCGCAAACATTTTCCCTCCAAGTCTATCACGAGAATGAGCCTTCAATCGAGTTTTCAAAATTTAACCTCAAGTAAAAGAGTAAGGTTTCATTTGGTTCATAATGACAATGTTATATTTTGAAAAAAATTGATTCATAATTCGTATTTTACCCGACCCGAGATTAAAACGTAGGCAATTTGACGCGATATTTTCTTAGTCCAGAATGCCCAAAATATGTATAAAAATCATCCCCAGAACATATAACCAAAATCGTTCAAAAATTCGACTTTCTTTCGCTACAGAGAGCTGGATTCTTGATGACGGGAGGCACGAGGGCACGATTATGCAAGCACAGGGTGACGGCGGCGCACACCGTTTAGGAAGAAGCCAGCAGCGCATGCAATAGTCATCAATAAAGCTGTCATACGTCCTAATTTAGAGTGATTGTCCCAGTGCCCCGAAAAACCATACAATCTATGATGCGTCCCGTATTTCCAAGATTCGTAACAATCACATACACCTACAGTTAGAGCTACCCAGACCCACATTTACTAGCGAAAATCGATAAACTACAAAATATTCCACATAATGCGATTAACCACCGATGATGGTGCATTTCCTTTTCACTTTTCCATCTTTTCATCTCTGCATCATCCACGTCACATGCCTACGATGCGTGATTGATAATCGCCAGGGAGGAGGGGAAATCCCTTGGCATAGAACATTCAATTTTTAGACTCAGTTAAATGAATATCCGCAGGAAACAGGTACACAAGTAAGTGTACCTACACGTTATTTTCCTCAAACATCCTTCGAAATAACGGACCCATCCTTGAGTCGCGTTAAATGAGATGAAAATTGAGAGGAAAAAAAATCAAAACAACGTACACGCGGAGATTGTTTTATGATTCGATTTTATCAAACGAGCTGCCGATAGAAGAAGCCCGCGGGGACGTGTTGTAATTTCGCGAATACAATATAACGTGGTAGGCACATCATCGCCCATAAAAGCAGTAATTTTTTTCGCCAACGAGTCTTCGAACAAAACCCATCACTCTGCTACGTTTCCGTTCCCCCTTTCTGCTCCCTTCGAACCGTGTAAATGGTTAACATAAATCATTGTCCGAGAATTTAGCCCGCTCAAACTTTTTTCGGCGAGAAAAACTTTCGCTGCTGGTACGCGCCGTACTTGGGACTGTTTTTATCGTAATCAAGTTCGCCTTTAAAACTATTTTCCAAACAGTTTTCGACGTCGAGTACGCCTACTTTATGAAGTTTTTTACTTCTTTTTACTTTCTTGTTGTCGTATTTTTTTATTTTTTTCCATTGTCGACTAACTGTGTAACGCACCGGGGTCGCAAACATCTGAACCAACTGTTAGCCGAATTTGTTTAACCGAAAAAACTGTTCCTTCGCGTGACAAACATCGATCGAAAAACCACCACGGAGCTTTAAAGTGAAGCATAAAAGTTATGGATCTACTTAAGAGTGTCTTAAGAAATAAAAAATAAACTTTATAGCATGTGTGGGTTGTTTCGTAAAAATTTAGAGTAATTTCAATCTATTTTTTTCGAACTCGACAGAATTGGATAGGTGCCTCGAGTGATATCATCAAAAAACAGGCATATTGGTGAGGAATGAATGAAAGTGAATCAAAAATGATTTTTGGAGGGAGGGAAAAATTGAAACTGAAAATTTGGCCGGAAATTTTCAACGATAGGAAAAACAATTGGTGAATTTCATAAAAATGGCCAAAATATGACAAACAATGATCAAAAACTGAGAATTTTCAGGAACTTTTCACACAAATTCGAAAATATCACAAAAATGATTTAAAAATTCATAAAAATGACTCCCTAAGTTGTCCAAATGTTTATACATAGTACCAAAAAAAAAAAAAAAAAAAAATAGGAAATAGAAAAAATCTAGAGAAAAATTATGAAAGAAATTGAGGTTATACTATCGAACTTGACTACCTCGATTTTTTATATTTGCCGTCACAATTTTACGAAAATTGATCATTTCTACCATTTTTTTATCGATCTTGAGTGGTCAAAGTGCAAATTTTTAGGTAGTCAAGTTCGTTTGATTGCATATACAGTTTTCCACATTAGTTTCAAAACGAACTTGACTACCTAAAATTTTTAACCTAAAAAGCTGGAAAATGATAAATATAAGCTTAAATTAATCAAATTAACTGAAATTGAAGTGAAATTGACCATTAAACTAAGAAAATTGTGCAAAATCAACGTTAATCCTTTTTCTAAAAAAAAAAATTCACTACTTACCCAACTTAACTTAAACAATTCCAAAAACATTACTACCGACGATACAGGATACGATACACCTTTTGAGATCAATTTAACTTTATTCAACAAAAATAAAGAACAACTTTGAGATAACTTACCTAATAATTGGTATGTTAAATTTTCAACGAAATGAACATCTACAATTAACTATTTATTATTTATTAATAATGTTAATTTAAGATAGGTACATACAAATAAATGTTACTTATATTTGTATCGATAAGAGATAGCTATTTGTAAGGTTAGGTAAGTAGTGAATTTTTTTTTAAATACCTAATAAAATTGTGCAAAATCAACGCTAATCCTTTTTCTAAAAAAAAAAAAATTCACTACTTACCCAACTTATTCATTATTCCTCAATTAATTGTGTACTCGAATTGTAATTAGAAAATGAAATTCCAGGTAACTGTGTTAAATATAATTCAATTTAAGCTTATAGTTATCATTTTCCAGCCTTTTTAGGTTAAAAATTTTAGGTAGTCAAGTTCGTTTTGAAACTAATGTGGAAAACTGTATATGCAATCAAACGAACTTGACTACCTAAAAATTTGCACTCGGACCACTCAAGATCGATAAATATATGGTAAGCATGATCAATTTTCTTAAAATTGTAACGGCAAATATAAAAAATCGAGGTAGTCAAGTTCGATAGTGTAACCGAAATTGATTTCTGCTAAAATAAAATCAAGACTAACGTAAAATTTGGATATTTAGAAAAAAAGGATAGAAAAATCGATAAAACCCGCGTAAAATGGCGAAAAAACGATTGGTGAATTTCATAAAAATGGCCAAAATATAACAAAAGTTGATGATTTTCACACCTAATAGAAAATTCCAACGAGCAGCAAAAACACAAATTAGTCGAAAAAAATCACAAAAATTATTAAAAAATTCATAAAAATGACTCCGAAGTAGACCAAATGTTCGCATATGTACAAAAAAAAGGTAAAAAATTGAAAAAATCTGGTAAAAAATTATGGCGTAAAATTTGGATATTTAGAAAAAAGGGAACAACTTGCAAAAAAAAATTCTCGAAAAAACCACGAGAAAATTTTTCTGCATTTTTAGCAATTAATAGAAAATTTTCTTCAACATGAAAAAATCAAGAATGTAAAATTTGGATGTTTGGAAAAAAAAGGGCGACTTTTCAGAAAACATTTCTTCGAAAGAAATATGAGAAATAATTTCTCTACAAGGAACGAAAATTAAAATATTTCCAGAAATTCTTCAATAAAAAATGTTCGAAACCGCCGTAAAATTGATAAGAGAATTCAATAAAATCGTTAACGAACGTAAAAATGATTGAAAATTTCATGAAAGGGAAAATTACGATATAAATAATCAAATAAAACAAAATTCTGATAGAAATATCAACAAAAAATGATTGAAAATTTCATGAAAGGGAAAGGTAGATATAATCAAAAAAACGAAATTATTTCTGCATTTTTAGCAATTAATAGAAAATTTTCTTCAACATGAAAAAATCAAGAATGTAAAATTTGGATGTTTGGAAAAAAAAGGGCTATTTTTCAGAAAACATTTCTTCGAGAATTTTTAGAGCCCTCATCAAAGGTCCAAGGCTACAAAAGTAAAACTGATATTTAAATAACAATAACTGAAAATAAAAATTAATAAATATCTATAAATATCTTCACATAATCAAAAAGTGAAAAAAATTTAAAAAAATCAAACGAAAAAACGAAAAATTAAGAAAAATAAAAATTTTGGATGAATTAAGAATAAATGAATTCAAAAGATGAAAATTTTGATGGTCTATCTGAATTTAACTAAAATTTGGGAAAATTGTCACTTCACTCTAAAAAAAATCAAAAAACCAAGAGAAATTCGCTGTAAATTCGTAAAAATCAATCAAAACGTAAATTTTCTTCGTATTTTACAATTACTGTTACTTATGTTAAAATATTTTGACGAAAATTTTAAGAAAACAATAAAAATTTATATTTTGACGAAAATTTTATGAAAACAATAAAAAGTTAAGTTGAAGAAATCTCAGAGGACGGGTTGAAAGTCCTGTAAAAAATTTTGATGGCGTGCGAAATCCACCATAGATTAATAAAAATTTATGAAAGGATGGCTTGAGAAATCGCACTAAAAAAATCATAAAACTTATTCAAAACACGAAAAAGATTAGAACGTTTTATAAAAGTTGCCCAAATTTGAAAAATTGTCCGTTTTCACGGAAAATTTGTGAATAATGAGATGTTTAAAAAAATCAAAATAAGGGGGATTAAAAATACTGCCGAAACCTATAAAATTTATTCAGAATAAGAAAGAAAATTAAAAAATTTTACGTGAAGTATCCATTATTGAGAAAAATTTTACATCTGTTTAAGCAAATTGAATTAATAATCGAAGAAAATTTTTAAAAACTTGAGACATTCGTTTAAAATTTAAAATTTTATAAAATTACCCGGGCAGTTCAAAAACTTGAAATAGATTGAAAAGTTACTTTAAAAATGCGACAAATTTCTCGAAAATTCAATAAAATTTCGCTCAACATTATATAAAATTTACCAAACATTTAAAAATTCAAAATTCATCTTAAGACAATATTGAAGACAACAAAATTAACAAAAAATTTCTAGAAACGCATCATAGGAATTCACTCGAAAATTTCACAAAATTTTTCAAGTTGGAAAAATTTTGCTCATTATTTTTAATGAAATTTCCCGATAATTAAAAAATTTGTCTAAGAAAAATGGCGAACATGAAACAAAAGAAAATTCAATCCACACGATAAAAAAAACTGACCGAAAAAAAATTCACTAGAAACCTTCAGAGAAATTTACTTGAAAATGTCATAAAATTATCCAAAAAATTTAAAAATTTTGTCCCAAGAAAATTAATAAAACAAATGACGAAAACTCGATACACAAAAATTCTAAAATTAAAATCGTTCAAAAAATTTCAGAACTCTTCTAAAAACTTGTAGCCAGCAGAGAGAAATTATTTAAAAAATATTATTAAAAATATGGATAAAAATTACTTACTCGTTTGAAATTATAGAGAATTGTTGAAATCACAAAAAACACATTACATAAAAAAAACACGAACGATTAATAAGACGAGCCAATAAAATTAAATAAAACGCGACAAAAAAATTAATATACACGACAATTCGATTCACTACATAATTCACTGTTGCATAACTAGCACCTCTCTGTATGAGAGCAAAAAGCAAACTGAGGCGAGCAGCGTGAAATTTGGGCGGAGCCAGATCCACAACAACCCCTTCCCCCACTACTTACCCTTATTCAACTATACCCCCGCAGCGGGCTATAAACTTCCTACGTGACTAAAGACGTAAACAAGGCAATAAAATCAACCTCTGAGTCATTCAAGAATGCCGACCCAGCAGGTGGTTTAAATTCAGACACAATGCACAGCAGGGTCCAAAAAAAAAAAACAAATTTGCTTTCGGCAAGATAAAATCAACAAAGAAAAAGGATCACAATAAAAGGAAGGATATAGAGGGCTATAAATTTCCTACGTGACTAAAGTCGTAAACAAGGCAATAAAATCAACCTCCGAGTCATTCAAGAATGCCGACCCAGCAGGTGGTTTAAATTCAGACACAATGCACAGCAGGGTCCAAAAAAAAAATACCAAATTTGCATTCGGCAAGATAAAATCAACAAAGAAAAAGGATCACAATAAGTGGAAGGGTATTGGGGGGCTATAAATTTAGTACGTGATCAAATTCAAAAACAGGGCAATAAAACCAATCTTTGTGCTATGCAGAAAAGCCGACTCGGCAGATGTTAAATTCAAACACAATGCACAGCAGGGGTCAAAAGAAATACGTGACCTAATAAATCATATTCGCATAGAAAAATAATCATAAAAGGGGGAAGATCGGCGCATTCATCTGGAAATTTTATCAAATTTCACAATCAGGCAGTCGGGGCGATAAAATTCACGAAGGAAAGGCGACACATATAGGACAATAAATTTTCGTAACAGCTGAATGCGCTCGCCTTTTATCACGTTTCCGATACCTACTCATTTTTCAAAATTTTCAAAGCCTGGCGGAAACCAAATTTCGAATAATGGGACAAGAAAAGTGCTAAAAGAAGTGAAAAATTTCAATATTTTTCATCAAAAAACGATTTGAAAAATCGTATAACCGGTTGAACTATTATAAAAATTGGAAAAAAAATGTTCTAAATTCAGAAAACTCGTACACCAAATAATAGCTACCCAAAAATATTACGACTGATACGTAGGTCTAGGTATATGTAGTAGTACCATTAAAATCATTAAAATTTTTGTAAAAAGATCATAGAAATAAAAAAATCATTAAAATGATCATAAACGTTGAAAATAACACGAAAACTGTCAAAAAATGATCAATCTTTACCGGATAATTTTTGGAAACAGCAGAAATTTTGTGAAAAATTATGATGTATACCTATTACCTACATGAAAGATTTTTCAAATTTCATAGGTAATAAATTTATGAAAATATCAACTTCATAAAATGGTGCGTAAATCGTTGAAAATGGTGAAAAATTTGTTCCAAGATGATGTAAAATTTTGAAAATAATGATACGAAAACGTCCGAGGGGATCCGAGTCTCAATATTCTCCAAAAAAAAGTTAAATTTAGCCCAATTGACGAAGAAATGAAGAAAATTTTGAATAGCATGTCGTTTGATATGATTTTAATGACCCTAAGCTCAAAAACCAGTTATTTTATTCATTTTTTTGCCCTCCCTCTGCTGATGCAATTTTTTTCAAACAAAAGTGATTCTAGTGACCTTAAACAGAATATTAAAATTATTAAAAAATAGATAAAATATCATCTTATTTTCATCTTCAATTTGTGGAAAATTTTTCTAAAAGTTCTGAAAAGTCTCTAAACCACTTCCAATCGATTTCAGGATGAAATTTTTTGTTAGTAGGATGATGAGGTAATTTTCATACTTCAAAAATTCACGATTTTTGGTATGTGGTCTTTTTACATGTACTTTCGATTCATTTTCTTTTGAACTTGAAAAATTTATTACGAGCTAGGTATTAGGTAGGCCTCCCTTGTTACATAATTTTTTGATTTTCATAAAGAAAAAAAGACAAATATGAAAAATTAAGTCAGAGTGAAAATTCCTGCGAATAAAAGACGATTAAGTAAAAGCTAAAGTTTTGTATTTTTTTTTTCAAGATTCTATTTTTTAGCAGTAAAAAAATTGTTTTTTCGGACTTTTCACACATTTGGACTCTTTCAGCCAGATTTGTATTTTTTAGAATATTCGGACTTTTCGTACCTATCTTGACAGTTGACACCCAGTTTTCATAAAAAATTGAGACTTCTTTCGCGTTTCGCGATTTTTATGGCCAGTAAATTCCTTGAAAATACTCAAACTGTCTTCAATGTTTAATTTTCATCTATTTAGGTCATTTTTATGAAAAAATTCGTCTAACCCGAGTGATGCAAGGGTCAAAATCGTTTGAAAATGTACATGGACATTTTAAAAATGAAAACATTTTACCAGTCATTTTTGGCCTCTGCTGAAGGAAGGAGGGAGATAGAGAAAAATTATCAATTTTTGGCCAAAAATCCTAAATATTTATACAACATTACAATGCGTGGCAAAACCGACGAATTTCATCCACTTCGATAAAATATTTTCATCAATTTCCAATGATGGAATATTCCATCCATTTTGAGAAATCAAATTCATTCCATTTTTTCGAAAACTCGACACATTCCAATTTAATAATTGAAAATTCGGCTGAAAATCCTCACCCCTTACCCTTCTTCGATCCCAAGCTCTTAAACATTTTTTTCACATGCTTTACAAATCAACTATACCAAGCTAAAGCAATAATTCCACCCGAATTAAACCGTCGAAAAATATTGAAACAAGCCCCATTAAAATCGAAACACATCGACCAAAAAACTACAACTCGAGTACTTTTTAAAAAACGACCAATTTCATTCTTTCGATAATTGTTAGCATTAAAACGAACATCCATTTAGAAATTACTTTTTCGAAAGAAACAAATTATCAATATTTTTTCAGTACGAAAGTAAAGGAGGGGACGTCATCGTCATAGAGAAAGGAAAAAAATCCGAGACAACCATTAGGTCTAATACACTGGTAAAATGGCGGAAATAATCGCGAACAACGAGCACTAAAAAGCACTTAACGTGGTTTTAATAGCGTGTGAGAGAATTTGATCGTAGATGGCATCTGTTATTATCTGATTACGACCAACGCCGATTTATCAGCGCGATAAGTACGTGAAATATAAAAAACGTAAAAATAACACAGAGAAGCCCCCCCCAGCCCGAGTACCCCTTTTAAATCACTCTAGAAAGGTGAAAGAAACCGTATAAAGCAGGCCAGAATAGGAAAAATTCCGCGCAAAAGCTCAAATCCGTAAAGAAATACTTTTCAAAAGTTACTCAGGTAATAAAATTTACCGAATGTTTAAATTCCGCAACTTTTTTCATCTCTCGTGCCGCAGCATCCGATTTCAATGCTTCGCTTATATTAGTCGTTTAATTTTTTAATTTTCATTACGGGAATTAAAATTAATAAGGTTTACGAGCTGGTACTCTTTTGAGTCGCCTACGTTTTTTTTTTTTTATTATTATACGCGGTTAAAAAGGTTGAAAATCCGAAGCCAGCCGAATGAGCCAAAGCCAACGAAATGGTAGGTACCTAGGATTTGGGAAACAATAACAGAGAAACCTACTCGCGTATACCCGCGAGTCCGACACACAAGACTACGAGTTGCCACCAAGTTGTAATTATAAAGTTTAATAAGATTCGGCGAATTTATTTCGGGCCCACTAAATACTTTAAAAGTTGCCCAATTTAGCTTTCGCTTCGGGTCTAACCGTGAAGCTGGAGCTTTTAACGATCGTCGAACGAAGGCGACTCGACGTACCGTATCTTTTTGTTGGCTCACGCCCGTTTTTTCGCGCCCCCTCCCCCCTGCAACTTCGTCGAAAAGGAATTTTCTATGCAGGTATAGATGGAAAACCCGCCGGCGTCGGGAGTTCGGGGGCAGTTTTAATTAAAAATGAATCGAATAACGAGCAAGAAAACGCCACGTATCGTAGGTTCTTGACCGCCGACGCCGTCGTCGTGCTGGTGCGGTTAAAAAGAGAAAGATTGATGAGTATCGCTCGGATAGATTTATCGTTCGTTGAAAGTACCTACACATACTCGTAGAACTGGTAATTTGCACGTATAAATACGCCCTTTTAAATGGAGATGTGCATTCGTAATGAGGTATTCGATCGAAAGTCAATACGACCGGTAAATATTTTAACGTATGCGAATTTAGCTTATCTCTTGTCTCCGAGTAGATAGATTTACCCAAGACCGAAGCGGTCAAGAGGTGTCTTCTGTACCTAAAAAGGGCAGTAGGGTCTGAAGCTAGTTTTTTGATTGGGTGCAAAATGAGTAAAAAAATTAGACGGATCAGAAAAATTTTCGGGGGGAGGGGGAAGCAAAAAGGAGCCATTTTTGCCCTTTTTACCTAAAATAGTTTTTATATTGTGATTTTTGTTCATATTCGATCGAAACTTGGTCAAGTTTTTAAAAAATTGGATATTAATGCCCCAAAAAAGTCTTCTTTTTCATTGATCAATGCATTAAACATCATTCTCTGATCATCTGATGTAATTGTGGAGGAGAGGGAGAGGGTGCAATGCAACTCTGGTACCCTAAATTTCCAATGCCTTTGATACATAGGGAGTTCAAAAAATCTCACAATGATTTTTCCAAGCTCTTTTACGATTTTCAGACCAATTTTTTTCAAGTTTTCTTTCCCGCCAGATTATTTAGATATGACATTTATAAAACATGAGACTGATGAGGCGGAGGGAGGAGGGTTGAATTCTGTCGCGTAACAATAGAACTATTTCATACTAAAACGGGGCAAAAATGAAGTAGGATTTTCCAATTTCACTCGACTTTTTTTTACGAGTTCCCTTCGATGATCTTCACAAAACCACGATAGTTTCCCTCACTTTTAAAAGAGCAGTGAAGCGGGTTTCAAAATTTTATGCAATCACGATTTTTAGCGAAATTGTCCAACTTGGAAGATTTATCTCGAGATAGGTTGTTCTTGGGGGGAAAATTATTGCAGGGACTGAAAAAAAAATTGATAACATAATCAAAATCGATAATCACATCATGAATAGTTCAAAGTTGAACTTTGGTGGTGAAAGCTCAACTTTTATGATGATCACAATAAATGAAAGCTACAATTTACAAATCTGAAAAAAGTACTGTAAGTAGCCCTTTTTACCTTCTTTTAGAACTATAAATTTTCAAGATGGGATCTCTGCACCCCATGAGGTGACAGGGGTCCACAATTAAGACCAAAATTCAAAAAAAATGTAGCACGTCGTTTTCTACCAATTCGAAAGCGCTGATTTCGAATTATGCGCTTGATTTTCTCATCCAACCCCTCTGAACCCCCTATTAGCTCCCTTCATGGGGCCAAAATTCGAAAAAAGGAAAAATAACGTGTGATTAGTCATTATGTTAGGTATTGCAGGGCGCTTAGTTCGAATAATTGATTATTTTTTGGATTTGACCCTTCAGTACTCCTTAAAACCCATATTTTTTTTGGGGGGGGGGGGTGTTAAAAAATTAAAATATCGTGTGACATATCGATTGTTACTAATTTGAGGGCGTAGAATTCGAATATCGACTTACTTTTTGATTTTACCCCTTTCCCCTGGCTCTAACCGACTCCCACCCGAATTAATTGCACATATTTTTCAGTTGGAGCTGAGGAAAAGTGGTAAAATCAAAAAATGAGTCGATATTCGAATTCGAAGCCCTCTAATTAATCACAATCGATATGCCAAATGCCATTTTAATTTTTTATCACCACTCCAAGGGTTTGAAAAAAATGATCGTGGTTTTGTTAATAGACCACCAAGGGGAACTCGTAAATTTTTTTTAGCGAAATCGAAAGAATCGACTTAATTTTTTTCTCGTTTTAGAATATGGAATAACCCGATAATCAAGGGCATTTTTACGTATGAAAAAAAAATTCAACTAGTCAAGTCAATAAAGCATTTTTAGAATGCAAGCTCAAACAAAAGGCAACAGAGCTTTATGGTCCCTTAATCGAAAAATTTTGAAATACCCAACTTACTAAAGCCCCTCAAAATCGGGTTTTTCATCTTTCTTTAAATTTTATGAAAAATACTTCATAGGAAGTTCCATTCAACCTTGAATTTTTCACAAAGTTCAAAGAGTTGCGAAAATTTGAAAACTCTAACAGGAGTAATATCATAACTAAAAGTAAAATTTTGAATCCCCCCTCAAAAAAAATCAAAAGTACATAATGAGAGAATCTCCATATCCAAAATTTCAACCATTTTTTAACATGCCAAATCGATTGAAGGAGAAAATACCATGCAAATGGTCCATATAAATTCCAAATTTTACATTTTTAGGAGGGGGAAGTTTTTCTTGCAAAAATTGAAAAATATGTCTTATTCCACACTCATTGAAGAAAATACCTAAAACATACAGGATCGACTGGAAGTAGTTTTGAGACGTTCCAAAAAGCGACCAGAAAATATTAGAATTTTCCTGCCCAAAACCACTTTGAATTCAAAGTCAAGATTTAAAAAAAAAAATGTCTTTCAAGGTCACCAATATTGGTTATCTGTAATTATAGACGACGAAGTTCATATGGACACTTTTTATAGGCTTTCCTCTAGCCCTAGGAAAACTTCAAATTTTTCTGGTGGCTTCAAAACGTCTCAAAACCGATTCCAATCGGTTCGACAGGTCCAGAATAGGGAATATTTACACCAGACTTCAGCTTTTTTCGTTGATCAGATCAAATTTTGTTTACCTAAAGGCTATGAGATAATTTTGAAATTTTAAAAATTCGCCAAAATTCAAGAAATGCACTTCAGAATTTGAAATCTTGGATATGGAATTCTCTCATGGTGACTTCCGATTTTTTTTATTTGGGCTGAAAATTTTATTTTGAGTAGGGATGCCTTCCTTATAATGAGATGAAAAATTCGAATACAATTTTAGGATGCATTGGCTCAAGCCCCAGATGTTAGAGAGAGCTTAAACTTTTTTAAAAAAATATTCTAATTCTGAAATAATCCTTTTCCTTAATTTGAGAGAAATTGAAACAAAAAATTTTCACCTCTTCGTGAAAATAAGGGTGAAGACGTCTCTCCAGTGAAAACCACCAATTTCAAGGCTTTGTTTTTCATCACAGTTTCCAAACATCATACAGTACATTTCTTTAATGAAAAATTAGGCCTTTGAACACTTTTCCACTCTCCTTTTTCTCGACAAAATCTGGAACCCTCCCACAACCTCGAACCTTTTGAAGTTACAGGAATAGTTTTGAAATGAATTCGATAAATGTCTAAAAATATTTTTTTCATAAAATCGCAAAGAAAATGAAATAGAAGCCAAAAATTAATTTTGATAGGTTTTAACCTATCGTGAAGGGGTTGTACGTGGGTCGTGGGTGTAGTGGATTGATTGAGAGATGGATTTTCAACATTTCTCACATTTTTTTTGGGGGGGGGGGGGGAAGAAGGTTGAGTGAAGAAAAATTAAAAATGATGTTTTATCAAAAGAATTTTCCAAACTCAATGGATATTCATAAAACCCAAAAATAGAAATTTGAAAAAATATGTTTGAACCCCAAAATTGGGCATTTTTGAAAACATTATACGAGTTAGGTATTTTTGATCTTCGAGGAATAGAAGAAAAATTTAAATATCAGGCATCGGACGGAAATTTGAAAAAAAAATAGTAACTTTGGTAACTTTTTTTTCTGGAAAAAGTAACCAATTTTTGTGAAAAAGTAACCAATTTTTTGCGAAAAAGTAGATAATTTTTCAATTTTCCGCATTTAAAAAATTATTAATACCCCTCCCCTTCCCATTTTTTTTTTCAAACTTGTATTTTTCTCTGTAATTTCACTACCGAAGAGAGAAAAAAATAACGATCCGGGAAAATGAGAAAATCGCGTTCAAAAAAAATAGGAGACGTTCCGCAGCCCAAATTTATGAGGTTATAAATTCGTTCACTGAACGATTCTTTCTCTTGTTTTTGTTACCATTTTTCCATCTCTGAACCTCATACTGAATTATTTTCGAAAATATCAATTACTTTCACGAATTTTTGTCTTCTTATTCGTATTTTTCTGAATCTTCCTGCTCATAACATAACTTTATTTTTCATTATAAAATTCGTGACTTGAATTGAAATATTTATTTTAATTCAAAGATCTGAAATTTCGAACTAAATATTTGAATTCAAGTCACGAATTTTATAATGAAAAATAAAGTTATGTTATGAGCAGGAAGATTCAGAAAAATACGAATAAGAAGACAAAAATTCGTGAAAGTAATTAATATTATCAGTAGCGTAACTAGACATCCCCTCTGAGGGGGACAAAAATCGAAGGGTGAATTTTTTTCTTAGGTATGGTATATACTAAATGGGCATAAAGATCTCGGATAATAGGGGGGGGGGGTGTGTGACAGAACCTTCTTTGGTACTGTCGGTTTAAATAAAAGGTCTGTTCAAAAAGTAAAGTAAATAATTATCTAAGCCAATTACAGAAAAGCGGTAAAAAGTTTAAAAAAATCAATTTTACATAAATGTTTTTTTTGCGAAATATTGGCAGCATTGTCTCTGAATTGTAATCGAAAGTTTCGATTTTCTGTAATCGGTCTTGGTATCATACTTTTCGAACGGCTTTTACAATTTAAATAGCGATTATTTTAAGCCCGAGCGAAGCGAGAGCAGAGCTTTGAAAAAAATAGATTTTTAATACTCGAAAAATTCATTTTTGAGGGTTTTGGTGGAGGTATTTACGCCACAGGCTTACGTATTGAACTTTTGAACTAGCTAAAATTAATAATAATTATGTTTACTTACGCCCGAGCGAAGCGAGGGCAAAACTTTGAAAAAATTTGATTTTTTATGTCCAAAAACTTCATTTTTGAAGGGTGTCTAGCGAGTTCAGCGAAAAAAGTAACTTTGAAGCTGAAAAAGTAACTAAAAGTAACTTTTCAGCTAAAAAGTAACTAAAAGTAACCGAGCTTGAAAAAAGTAACCAAGTTACTTTAAAGTAACCGCCGTCCGATGCCTGAAATATCATAAAATTTTTTTGAAAACATAATTTAAAAATTGAGCAGAGAGACAACTTCCAGATGTTTACTCTTCCTCTGAAATTAAAAAAATGCCAACATATATTTCAAAATACCTCGACTATTTTAGGTTTTTCAAAAAGTGAGCAACCTGCTGTATATTATGCGCTTTTAATCACGTACGATATGTGTCTTCTTGTATTTAAAAAAAATACGTATAATACGTGCCTTTTTTTCTTTCCTCTGCTCTCCCTCCTTTCCCTAACAACCAAAGGTCGCCTGCCGTTGATTGCGAGTAACTGTGTAAGTGTAAGTGTGTCCTGTGTTGTAGTAAACAACTCTATTTCGGTTAGACTGGGATTTACCTAGCTTTATTCGAGACAAATTCATTGGTACATCGTACGTTGCGTTAGTACCTTCGCCCTACGCTTTTACCGAAATTAAATTTAACCCGGCGACTAAACGTAATCGTTTTTAATGGCTGACGCGGCGTTTTGTTCCAAGACTAAACTTTTTACGACGACGGTACAATTTTCCTCCGTATATACGGAGTCTTTAATAAATGGTATTCTTCCCATAAAACTGCGTTCCAGCTTCATTTCGCCATTGAGGTCAGAAGGTTTTGAAATGTGCCACGAAAAAAAGACTCGTGTCCGGCTTTGCTGCTAGTTTCCCCTCGTATATGACAAAAATTCGTAAAAATTGAAAAATATCGGAAAGAATTTCAGAGATTCCAGGCTTGCATGTATGAAAAAACGAATATTTGTTTTATCACCATAGTTTGGTCGAAAAAATTCTATCAATTCCAATTATGACTTTTCTAGTCTTTCTGTTTGTATGATTTTTAATTTCTGTTTTTTGTACTTTTAAATTGGGAGAAGGGGTTGAGGGACACCCAAATGGGAAAATACACAAAAATATTTTAGAAAATGGAAAATTTTATTAAATCAAAATTATTTTGGCTGGGTATGATGGGCTAGGCGGTATTTTGACAGTCTTTATGAAAAAAAAAGATTAAAAGCTCACATTAATTCTAACCAAGTCATTAATCAAGGTTAATTTCGCATAATACATTTCTCGCCTTAAATTGAAAAGTAGTTTTCCGAAATCAGTATTTCTTCACACTTTGAAAAAAATACTTTTAAAATCAAAATTTTGTAGACGGTATTTCGGTATCTCCATTATCTCTTGATACTTGAACAAATAGTTATCAATTCACATTTTACAAATTGCAAAATTTTGTTTGTCATTGAAATGAAAAACCCTTTTTTGCACTGATGTAGAAATTAATTATAAATTTCAACAGATTTCCAAGTATAATGAAAATCTACCAACTGTGAAAATGAATATTAACAGAAAATCTTACTCGAAAAAATTATCGAATTTTTAAAATGTTTCTTTTTTAAATTAGAATTTTTCAAAATAACAAAACAATTTTCTTTGCTAGTCAAAATTTTTGTGCCTGAGATGCAAAAATAAAAGGTCGGAATTTTTTCGAAAATTACTTTTTTTTCATCATAGGTAGAATCTTGAAATTATGAAAACATGGAATGAATCCTAAAATTATTGAAACTTGTCCAACGGCAGATTTCGAACGTTTACCGAGCAAAAAATAATTATTTGTGTAGATGTACTATAATTTTACGATTTAGGTACTTTTGCCTAAATGGGTAATTTTAACAAAATTTCAGTTTTTTAAAAAAATTTCGGCAGTTTAAAAGCAGGTAGAAAAAGACGAAAAAATTATTCAGATCAACAGAGAATTTCCAATTCTGCTAATATTGGAACTGAGTATAATTGAAGATTGACATTTTTTCAATAGGCAGTAAGTCCAAAAACTGTACATGAGAAAAGGAACTTTGGTTGTACTTAATCTATTTTTCAGTATATTCAAGTTCATTTTCTCATGTCTACACAGTTTTGGAAATTACTGCGTTTTCAAATGTCAGACTTCAATTAGGTTCGGAAAAATTCGAAATTTTCCAACTTCTTGGACGTGTTTGCATTCCATTTTTTTAAAAAAATACGTGCATGGAGAAAATTACGAAAATTTGAAACTAAAATAAACATGTTTGAAAAATCATCACTCAGATAATGTAAAATTGTTAACAAAACCAATAAAATAGTAACACAGTTATACCTATTTAAAATCGTCATTATGATACACGAAAATACTCGTAGTTCAGAATAAAAAATACGGTGAAATTGTCCAACACTTTCGTACCTTATGCAATATGCATGAATAGAAAAATTGTAGGTTATTTTCGTTCAATATGAGGTAGGTGTAGATCTATTAAAATGATGAAAAAATTAGGTATTCTATTCTTTTAATTTTTTCTACTTCAAAACTTTCTTCAATATAAAATTTAAAAAAAGCCGAGATTGGAAAATCACTGATTACTACTGATTAGATTGATAAATTATAAATTCTCTTTGAAGTTTCGTGAAGTTGAAAAAAAAAATGAAATTATTTATGAAAATTTACAATCAAGAACATAGAACATTTTTGGAGTGAGAAGAAAAAATTGCGAAAATTCTAATTGAAATTTTTTTACTTAGTCGAATTAATATAAATCTTTAAAAGTTGTACTTAAAGGGTACCCCCGGATAAGATAGGCGAATCGGCCTCAGACCTACTTTTTGAAATTGACCCCCGAACATTATTAAGGACCCCAAAAAATGATTTTAGGAAATTTTTTCAACTCCTCAACTCACCCCCCTTTACCCCCACCCCCCAAAATAGCGAATTTTCGTCAAAAAATCGTATCTCCGGACCTAATGGACCAAAAATTCTGAAATTTATGTGGTGTATACAGGGAGTGGTGACCAATTTTTGAGAATTTTTTCAGATTTTTTTTGCACTGCCTTCTAGCCAAAACCCCGCTTTGAAACTTTAAAATCGCCATAACTCTGAAACTAAAAGATCTGCTTTTTTTTCATTTCGGTACAAGTATAGTCCTACCATGGTACAATATCATGATATTTTTTTCAGATTTTTCGAGTTGGTAGAACAGACCTAAAAATGCGATTTACTGTTCAAAAAGACCAATTTCGCCATTCAGGCAACGAAAAATTTTGAAATTATTTATGTGGTGTATACGGGGAGTGGTGACCAATTTTTAAGAATTTTTTCAGATTTTTTTTTGCAGTGCATTCTAGCCAAAACCCCACCCTCAAACTTTGAAAATTGCTCGAATTCCAAAATTAACGGGAAAACGTTTGTTCTATTTTTTTAAAATGACCATCGGACATAATTAAAAACACCAAAAAAGTCTTGGGTGCATCTCCCACCTTTCACTGCATCCCCCCCCCATATCGGATTTCATCTAAAAATCTCATTTTGGTACGTGGTACCTAATGAACCAAAAGTTCTGAAATTTACGTGGTGTATACAGGGAGTGGTGACCAATTTTTGAGAATTTTTTCAGATTTTTTTTGCAATGCCTTCTACCCAAAACCTCGCTTTGAAACTTTGAAATTGTTCAAAGGTCCAGCTGGATAAGGGTTGAATTCAGCGCTGGGTTAAATTTTCGTTCTAACCTTCCCAGATGGTAACCCTTGATGTAAAAAAAATCTTGAACATTTCTGGACTCTCTCCTTTCCATTTTGGAGTTGAGAACATTAAAAATAATGTCGAATTTGTATTTAGATGGTCGAAATTTTTTTTTGCAATGCATTCTAGTCAAACCCTCACCCTCAAACTTTGGCAACTTTTTTGAATGAATTTTCCAAAATTTCCATTTCTGTACCAAGTTTGTGAGAAATTTTCGAATCATTCTTAAAAAATGAGGAGTGTTGTTACAAACCGCAACAAAAATTTTGTTTCGTTGCAAAACGCAACATCTTTTTTTTGCTCCCCTCCCCTCCAACCCTCCTTGAGGTACAAGTGCGAAATGACCCCAAAACATGTAGCTGGGGTCCTAAGCTTTCCAATGAGACTGCCCCGAGCCAAAATATTGCTGCACTTGTAAAAATGGCCGACGTACTGTAGATTCGTGTTCGCATGTAGCCGCGATCGTTTACTATTTATCTTATGCACGATTTTTATCAAACATTCTTAAACCTGCGGAAATCCTGACTCGATTATTCGACTTTGAAGAAGTGAACGCAGTGATTCCTGATGAAAGCGATGACGATGATTAGCTGCGTTTTTTTTTTTTTTTTTTGCATATTTAAAATTGTCATACGTATTTGCATGTACTTGAATAAATGACAAAACGATAATTTTTTGAACAACAGTGCATTTTTTTTGTGAGCTGGGAAATAAAATAAAAAAAAATATGAAGAATATTGTACCTATCAAGGCAGGGTTGTGTATGTGCTAAAAATAAAGAATCTATAAATTTTTTAGTTGGAATTGGACCGATTTCATAGCTTGAGGATGGGTTTTGGGCTAGAATGCATCGGAATTTTTTTTTTAAAATCTTCAAAATCATTTTTCACTGATTTTTTATGACAGAAATAGCCTATTTCATGGCTTCAAGTAAAACGATCGCGAAAAGAACTTTTATTGAGGTATTTCGACCAGCTAAATACAAATTCGACACTATTTTTAATGTTCTCAACTCCAAAATGGAAAGGAGAGAGTCCAGAAATGTTCAAGATTTTTTTTACATCAAGGGTTACCATCTGGGAAGGTTAGAACGAAAATTTAACCCAGCGCTGAATTCAACCCTTATCCAGCTGGACCTTTGAACAATTTCAAAGTTTCAAAGCGAGGTTTTGGCTAGAATGCACTGCAAAAAAAAATCTGAAAAAATTCTTAAAAATTGGTCACCACTCCCCGTATACACCACATAAATAATTTCAAAATTTTTCGTTGCCTGAATGGCGAAATTGGTCTTTTTGAACAGTAAATCGCATTTTTAGGTCTGTTCTACCAACTCGAAAAATCTGAAAAAAATATCATGATATTGTACCATGGTAGGACTATACTTGTACCGAAATGAAAAAAAAGCAGATCTTTTAGTTTCAGAGTTATGGCGATTTTAAAGTTTCAAAGCGGGGTTTTGGCTAGAAGGCAGTGCAAAAAAAATCTGAAAAAATTCTCAAAAATTGGTCACCACTCCCTGTATACACCACATAAATTTCAGAATTTTTGGTCCATTAGGTCCGGAGATACGATTTTTTGACGAAAATTCGCTATTTTGGGGGGTGGGGGTAAAGGGGGTGAGTTGAGGAGTTGAAAAAATTTCCTAAAATCATTTTTTGGGGTCCTTAACAATGTCCAATAGTTAATTTCAAAAAGTAGGTCTGAGGCCGATTCGCCTATCTTATCCGGGGGTACCCTTTCCATCTCGTTTTCATATTGCTACGACGTAATTCCATTCTACAAATTTTTTTCCGAAATGGAAAAAACGTCGCAAAATCAGAAAAATTGACGATTCAGTTGCTCAAAAATTAATTTTTCGTTAACGTCTTGGTTCCTACTCTAAAAAATTTAGATACCTACCTACGTATAGGTTCTAATTAGGTTTCAGTTTCCGAACAAGAATTATTCGGAACGGCAGACTCTACGAAAACGTAGGAAATGATGCCTTTTTATTTTACTTGTTTCACTAACACAAATCTCTGTTCGACTTCGAGTTGAAAATGGAAAAATGTTAGATCAACTGATACCTATCTTCGCCACACCCACCCTCATCCTTCATTCATTATAGGTATGTATTCATATCTGTAGCAAGGCTAACGTATCGTTTGTCGTATTGTCTGTCGATTAATTAGGTTGAGGTATATTTCGCTGGGTTACCAAAAGGTAAAAAGTTCTAAATTTCAGAGGTTCTCGAGTTTTAGAACAAATTGATACATGGAAATAAACATCCAAAACATTTATTTTCTGTAAAAACCTGAAACGAGATTCTCAATTGCAGGTCGGAATTATCATTGTTGATCACTTTTCGGGAATCAACAATAATTTATTATCGATAACACAATAAACTAGCGATATTTCCAATCTCTATCCTAATCGTCAATCATCTACTCGTCATTATTTGCTTATTTGTGAAATCCTGCAGTACTTTACGTAGCTGTAAGTCAAGTATAGGTTTAAGTACTCATTACCGTTTCTGTATTTCTATCGTGTATATTCCATTTCAGTTGTACGCGTGTTTTCATTTTTCATCTCTAATTAATATTATTCCTTTAAGTATTTTTCCGAAGATTATCGTCAATACCTTCAATTGCCTAACTCGTAAGTTTTCATTTCAGTTTTTTCTACGTGTTAAGTAATCATCCAGGTACAAATTTAGAAACTTTAAGAAAAGAATTTCAGTGATTTTGAATCTAGCAGATTTATAATATCTTTCTAAAAATTTAACTAAGAGAATCGACAAATTGTTGAAAAAGGTGATAGGTAGAGGAACATTCGTTATTGAATAAATCAAAATTTATAAAATAATCGATATTTTGAGAAAATCGTCTCACAAAAATTCAATAAAATCACACTCAAATTTTTTTGGTTGATAATTTTTTATTAAAATTTTTTCTCCTTCGAGTGATGAATAAAAAAAGGTGATACTATCTCTGTATGTTTTTGAAATTATTAAAATAAATAGGATCAAAAAAAGAACAATTTTAAGAGGTTTATTTTATAACTACCTATCTG
The DNA here is from genome assembly GCA_038380155.1 of Pseudococcus jackbeardsleyi. Classification (NCBI taxonomy): domain Eukaryota; kingdom Metazoa; phylum Arthropoda; class Insecta; order Hemiptera; family Pseudococcidae; genus Pseudococcus; species Pseudococcus jackbeardsleyi. Next base: position 57,955,718 of record CM076240.1, on the reverse strand, counting down.
AAGCAATTTCCCACCATTAAAATATGTATGTATTCAGGTAGAGCGTATTCGATTTGCGAACCACAATAGTATTTTGACAGGTGAAAAGTAACACTGATTTGCGAACCATAATAAAAATGATAACCAAGGACCGGATAAATATGTAAAAACATATTTTTCTGTGAGCATTCCTATCGCGCATATCGGTGGTTTCTTTACGATTCAAAAAATTCTGAGTATTTTGAGCCCCACATGTTAGCGCATATTTTTGCATATTTTGGGTATAAACGCATATTTTTACATATTTTGCCGTTTTTTACGCATATTTTAGCATTTTTGGACCATTTTGCTCGTTTTCGTGTAAATTTTACTCATTTTGTCTTTTTATTTACACTTTTTCCGTCATTACCAAAGACCAGATATGTATGAAAAAACATACTCGTATTTTCCTATGAGAATTCCTATCACGCATATCAATGGTTTCTTTACGATTCAAAAAATTCTGAGTATTTTGAGCCCCATATGTTTGCGCATATTGTGGGTATAAACGCATATTTTTACGTAGTTTGCCATGTTTGGCGCATAATTGGCCATATTTTGACCATTTGTCACGTTTTTGGGCATATTTTCTTCATTTTATCTGTTTTTTACTCTTTTTTTTCGTACTTATCACCCAAAATTTAATTTTTTAATTTTTTTCTGTCTGAGAAATGAAAATGCCTGTTGCAACTTTTTTTTTGAAGAAGTAAATACTTTTGATTTTGAATTAAAAATCGATTTTGTCAATAAGAAATTACTAAAATCAGTCAAAATTGCCTAAAATAAATAATATTTCAGCACTTTGAGTGATAATTTAATGACAAGATCGAAAAAAACTGTTTTTTGATACCCATATTGTATTCACATATTTTCACATATTTCGAGTTTTTAGCACATATTTTTGCATATTTCACCCCTTTTTAGCGCATGTACAATATTTTGCGTTTTTTAGAACATACATATCCGGTCCTTGATGATAACTGACGGAAAAGAATCATTCTGCTCATACACTTAATTCAAATCTAAATGTTTTGCGAACCAACGCACAGTGGCTCCTAAAAAATTTTACGTGTATCAAAAGTCTGAAATTTTATGTCATGTACGAGTTTTTTTTAAGCTGCTGAATCCATTTTCAAAATCTTTTTGGACAATAATTGAAAAGGGACTCCAAGGGGTTGGAGCAAAGCTCAAAATTTCCGACTTCAAGCAATGAGTTGAGTATCTAAATGTTTAGTTTCTGACTAATCTACTCAGCTCATTTCTGAAGAATTTAGATCAGAAATTCAAAGAAATGCCCTAGAAATAAGTGCATCATATACACCACAAGCTATACATCATGAAAATTTATATTACAAAATAATCGATTTTTTTCTTCAATCACTACTTCAAACTATCTGATAATAAGGTATAATAGGTACACATATATTAATAATGTAAGGTGCGGTTTGTTGGAGCGGAGGGAGGGGTCAGATCGAAAAATTAAGTCGATATTCGAGCTTAGTCACGTACTACACGTTATTATTTTTTCATTCGTTTTTTCAAAATTGGGGGTTAGGAAACCAGAAACCACTCGAGGGTAAAATCTGAAAAAAAATAACAAATTCTAACTTCGAGTTTTCAAAAACCTAACAATCCATACTTACATCAACACATTATTTTTCCCTTTTGTGAATTTTTAACAAAAAATTGAGTACGTATTCGAAATCAGCCGAAATGAGTGTCTCTTCACTTTTCATGTCTTAGAATTTTGGTCAAAATTTCGGGCCCTTTCACCTTCAAAGGTATGGAGATCCCTACTTGAAAATTTATTGGTCAAAAAAAGTTTGAAAGGGGCTACGCTACTCACAATAATTTTTCCGCACTTATAAATGGGAACTTCCATATTTTGTGCACATTCTTAAAACTTGAGCTTTCATTGCCAAAGTTCAATTTTGAACTTTTCGAAATGTGTTAAGGTATTATTTTTGAATCTTCTATCTTCAACAATATAATAATTAATTGATATTGGTTCGCAAATCAGTTACTTTGTCCCAGATGCGAATGATTCGTTCGCTCATATTTTGAATCTCGTTGGTTCGCAAATCAGTTGCTTCGAGTTAGAGTATGTCATTAATCAAAATAGGTTGGCTCGCAAATCGAAACCGCCGATTCAGGAAGTACAAAAAATTGTTAAAAAAATTTTTTAAAACATTTTGATGATGATTGACGGTGTAATAGAAGGAATTGATAACGATGCGATGGAAGAACACGGTCGATGATTTTTTTCGATGTTGAAACCAAAAATTTGAAGCTCTTGACTCAAAACCTTAAAAATTTGAATTATTATTAAAACCTCCGAACAAACACCAAGCCAGATGAAATAAATTTTGAAAGTTAAAACCTAATCGTCAGCAATAAATGATTTTCATCCGATATCTGCATTCTAAAAATTTTCAGTTTTAACTTTGTGAAGCCTTTAGTTCAATCTCTATATTTTCATTCTTTCGTATTTCTCCAGAAGGAATCCTATTTGGAGTTAGGACAGCTAGAAATCAAATCCTGGCCCGCAGGCCATTTTTTAAGCAATTTTTACTGGGTGGGAAACTCGCGAAAGGGAGAGGATCAGTGGCGTAGCGTAGCCAGAATCGTTTGGGGGGGGGGGGGTCAGAACCAGTGGTCTCGGAACCTTTTTTGGGGTATATGCAAAATGAGGACAAAGACGAAAAAACAGACGTTTTTTGAGGTGGGCGAGGAGGGGAGTACAAAGAGCCTTTTTTCGCACTTCAGTTTTTGATAGTTTACATAATTGAGATTCAATTCATGCCCGAACAAAGCGAGGGCGAAATGTTAAAAATTGGATATTTAACGCCTAAAAAATTTTTTTTCATTGCTCTGAATGTTTTCATGCTTTGAAGAGATCAATTTTTTTAAAATCTTTGCACTCACTTCGCTTGAATATGAACAAAATTACAATAATTATGAACTATTTGAGGCGCAACAATCTGAAAAGACTCTGTACAAAGTTGATATCTAGACTTGGAATACCAAAAGAGGAGAGAACAGGAGATTTTTGCAGTCACAGAAAACAAATTAATAGAATTATGAGTTACATCAATGCCCGAGCGAAGCGAGGGCAAAGATTTGAGAAAATTGGATTTTTTTAATGTCCAAATAAAGACATTTTTCACGTAAGTATATTCTTATTTAAAATTGCCCACATCAAAATTATAAATTTAAAAGGAGAAATACGAAAATATGAAAAAATTTGGTTTTCATAAATCGAAAATAAGTAAGTCCCAAGTACCTAATTTTGAGGAAAAAATACGAAAAAAATAATTTCACAGTATTTTAATTATTGTACCTAAAACCATGGAAGGGAAAATGCAATAAGGCCGAGCGTAGCGAGGCCAAAGTTTTAAAAAAAATATTATTTCAGAATTTTTTTGTATTTTCCTTGGTTTTGAGCATTTGTGGCTGCTTGGGAAAATGTGAGAAATTCCTTTCCACTGGGTGGGAAATTTCTTTCACTGGGTGGGAAAATTCCCAAGACTTATATAGGTACTTAAAAAATGGCCTGCTGGCCCGGCAAGATTGACTCTGTTTTGCGGGTTGTATTCTACGAGAACTACATACATGAATCACGACGTCGGTATTGGAAATATTACAAGTTTCCATTTCCAAGTTCGGATATGTTATTTTGAAAAATTTTTCACCAAGGTCAATTTTTTTTTTCTTGGATTATCTCTCTTTCAGGGCCATATTCATAAACGATACTTGAGTATTACTTGGCTAAGTAACGAATTTTAAATCGCAATTTTTTTGAGTGATTAAATAATAATTTCATGCTTTTTTATTGATAAATCGATATCTACTTAAGGATCTAATTATTCGATTCGAATAAAAAATTTGTACGCAAGGCTCCATTAATCCTAAAAGGAGATCGTTTTAAAATTCGTCACTTATCCAAGTGACACTCAAGTATCGTTTATGAATATGGCCCTTAATGTTTTTAACCAAAAATTTTTTTCAATTCCAAAACATAACCTCAATTTTAACACGTTTTCCTACTTAGTTCAATTTTTAAACCCTGAAATTTCATTTTCTCGAAGTTTTTTTTCCAAAAACTTATTTATCCATAATTTTTACTCAGAATTCTTTTTAAAATTGTTTTAAAATCAATATTCTTTTTTAAAATTTCATTCAGTACCAAAATTTCATTTATTCCAAATTTCTTGTCATTGAAAAATTATTTCATCCAATTTTTTCTAAAATATTCCTTTTAAATAGATATGTAGTTCAATCTTCCTAAATGAACAAATTGAGTTTCAAAGGTATAAGTTGAAAGAAGTTTCCTGATAAGATGGTGAAATCGGACCTTGAACGTTGAACCGATCGGGTCAAGAATTTCCCAAAACGTTGATAGTGGTGAAAAACCACCCCAAAAAAATTTTCAACCCCCTACCCCCGCCCCACTCGAGTTATGGGACTATACAACAGCTCAAAATTGAATAATTTCTATTTCTGGTGGGGGTGGTCTAAAATTTTTGAAATTTTCTTGGATTGTAGATACTTACATAGAAGTATACGTGAAAATTTTTCCAAAATTTCCCAGGTTTTTCCGAAGTTTGAAAATTTTAATAATTCGTCAAAAAAGGGGAGGTGGAGCCACGAATTTTTTTTCTCAAAACTTCAGTTATATCCTTAGGTACAACATATTATATTTTCCGGGGGACCCAAAAGTGAGTGGAATATGGTAACAAAAATAAAACGTAATAAAAAACATATTTTCAATCATTTTTTGGATAATTTTGGAAGCTTGAAGCTCAATCTTTTCAATCAAATTGAAATTTTGCTCAAATCCCCTCAAATGATACATAATGACAATTTATTTGTTTCCGTAGTGATCGAATCGGCAGTACACGTCGCGTTGCTGAAATTGATTTCGTCATTTTCGTCCGACCACTCATTCGTCTTTCCCAGCAGCTACGCGTGGCACTTGAACGTTCACGTACGCACTATTTCCAGCATTTAACACGAGCTCGTTTCAAATTTTTTCAAAGTTCAAAGCAACTTAAAAGAATTTTTTCCAACTTTTCATGGAATAAGCTAATTCTACGTTGGTACGTTAATATTAAATAAGTTTTACCAATGATAGGTACATTTGAGAAAAAATTACAAAAAGTGATACTTAGGTAGTTTTAGTTTTAGTCTATAGTTGGTGGTTCTTGTTCTTATATATCTTTTAATGCCTACTACCGAATTTTTGTTTTTACTTTTCAATGTCAAATTATATGTAATTATTTGCCCGATTTACTGCATTGTAATGGTTTACCAAAGCAGAATTGCAAACCGACAATTTTCAATGTAAAACCTCATTGTTAGCTAGAATTTTTTGGATACTCGGTACCTACGTACCTACGTATGCAGCTAATTTTATCGGTAAGACTTATTTACGAACGTATGTATAGAATTAGCTTATTCCATGAACATTTGGAAAAAATTCTTTCAAGTTGCTTTGAACTTTGAAAAAATCGGAAACGAGCTCGTTGTCAATGCTGGAAATAGCGCGTACGCGAACGTTCAAGTGCCACGGAAAGACGAATGAGTAGTCGGACAGGTAGGGGGTTGAAAATTTTTTTGGGTGGTTTTTCACCACTACCAACGTTTTGGGCAATTTTTGACCCGATCGGTTCAAAGGCCCATTTCACTATTTTATCAGGAAGTGCTCTTTGTGACCGAAATTAGTATCAATACGTATCCAAAGTTTCATTCCCTATACCAATTACTTATTGCTTAAAATTCGATTTATTCAAGTTTAGAAAGAATAAGGCATCAATCAAAAACCACAATTGTCATGATAAACTACCCTCTCAGACAGGCATTTTGTACTTTAAACATCATTTTTTTGATTGAACACAAAAATATTTTAGATTAATTTGAAATAAAAAAATAAAAAAGCGATTCGAAGCAAGAACACGAATAAACGTTACTAACGTCATGATTTACAAATAGTTTATGTAGAATGCAATCTGTAATATACCTATGTATCTGAGCCAATCCTGCTTTCAGAATATTGCACCCAAGGAACCCAAAAAAAATTCAACGAGCGATGTTTCTGGAAGAATGAATAATTTTTTTTGAAATTCTCATAAATAATACGTCTCGTTGGATAGTATACTCATGAATGAGAATTTTTTGAAAATTTTCGGCTCACATTTTTCCATATTTTTTTTAATGCTGAAATTTTAAAAAAATAGAGGGGAGAAGAATGGCTGGAAATTTTCAATTATTTCTGTAAAGTGGCCACGCATTAAACTCATTTCTAAAATTTCAAGACCTAAAGTGAATTTTTTCTCGAATTTTAACGAATTTTTGAAATTTCAAAATCATCTCATCGTCCTGTAAATTATCAAAATTTGATCTGATCAACGAAAAAAAACTGAAATTTGGTATATCCTTTATTTTTGACTTCCCAATTCGATTGGAAAAGGTTTCAAAATGTTTCGTAGCCTCCGGGAAATTCCAGACTTTTCCAGTGCTGGAGAACAGCCCATAAAAATGGTCCATGTGAATTTTACCACCTAATATTATCGCGAATTACCCATATTGATGATCTATTTCATCGATTAAAGAACAATCTTCTAAAATTCATTACTTTCAGTTCAAATCTATATTTTTTGTCAGAAAATTTTTCCGTAAAAAATTCAAAAATACACCCACAGCTCATACATAGAGACTAAAAGCTGAATGTTGGTAGAAATATGTGTGACGCATGACTTTTGACAGAAATAATAAAACATTTTCGGCCACCCCTGGCCCCTGCCCTAAAAAAATTATTTTTTACAACAATTTCAACATGAAAAAAAAAATTGGAAAAATGTATTGAAAACGTTCAAATCACCGAATCGCGTTATTATTAATTAGCAGTAACAAAATTTCCGACAAAATATCAAATCGCTGGAATCAAATCTGCTGGTTTATGGCCTTTCCGAAATCGCCAGTAAATTATTTCAATTTTCTTTCAATTTGAAAATCAGTCAAAAGTACGTACTTGGGTGTCTTCGAGAAAATTCCATCAAATGCATAAAATCAAAATTGGGAAGGCGAAGGCGAAGGCGATTATTATTTATTACGAGGAAAAAAATGTGATATGGTCTCCGAAGAGTACATTATAAGAGGACGTGTGTAACGATTATTTATACCCGGTGGAAATTTATTAAATTCATTGCCGACAAAGTGATAAATAAACGAATAAAGTGATCGAAAAAATTTAAAGTAAATTCATAATCCTCTTCCTAAAGTTAGTATCATGATCTACACACCACGTTGAACAAAAAAAAAAAAAACTCAAACTCTGAGACGAATCTAATGAATCAAAAAAAAAAATAATTGATTTCTGATTTAATCAGTCTCTCAGCATGATTACCTTGCTACAGCCTTTAGAATACATCGGAGGCTGCAGAGTGGCTGGAAATGGTCAAATTCGGGTTTGGAAGGTCAGTAGTTAATAAAGCTCTAAATTTCATTTTACATCACATAAAAAAGTAAGGGGTTTCTGAAAGAAAAATAATTTTAAAAATAGGTATCCTTTGTATACTGAAACCATCTGATATTAAAATTTTTAAAAATGTTAAAAGCAGGTCAATGGTCAAAATTCAAAGATGTTTTTTCTCCATTTCAAAGTATTACATTTCTCGATAATTATTATGTTTTAGGCAATATAGGTAAAAATGTACGTTCCTACGTTAAGCATCATGGCTTACGTCACTATTTTCAAACAATTTCTCCAATCCGAGTCCTGGTGGTCCCAGCAAGAAATGTCCGAATTGGTGGCAGGGATGTCGTTGTTGCTTCCCCCAGTGCTGCACAATAAAGCAGCATTATTCGGGAAAAGCATGATTGCTGGGATCAAAGAATGGTCTGATTACCACTATCGGATTTTTTTTTGGAAAACGAACTGTAGAAGATTTACACAACTTGCGCCAAGAATTACTCTTAAATGAGGATGGATCGGTTAATTATGTTGAAACGGCGAAGAAGTTTAATAAGTCGCAAAATTTCACCGAATTGGAAAAATTTTTATTAATGGCAACGTATTGCGAAACAGATAAAATTGTGCAATTTTCTGAGGCTATATTAAAGAGTTTGGAGACTGAAAACATTAATATGGATGAACATCCATTATTAGTGTATTGGATGTTATATCGCCGAAATGAGCTCCATACGATACCTATAAGTACACATACAAGTACAAATGAACAATGTTCTCTCAATTATGTAATGGCTACCCATGACAGAATATCGAATTGGCCTGCGTTGGAATTCTTCTACGATCAGTTATCATCAGAGGAACAAATTTTGGCTGCAACAAAATGGCTCATTGCGACACCGCCCAGTCAATTCCACCGGCAAATTTTATATAAATTAACGAATGTACAACGACGCAGCATTTTCATGTCTTTTGCGCCAATAATCATACAAAACCTCGTCCTTTCTATGAAGAATACCGATGACTTGGAGATGATTATGTCGATTTGGTCAGAAGGGAAGCAGTTTCTCAATAAAAATGTGTTTACAAGGCTGATGCTACTGTTGATCGAATTCAAAGTACCTGGAGAAATGTTCACGAAGATTTGGCAAGATGCTGTTGAACTTGAAATGGACCTCCATCAAGATTTATTGCAGTCCCATTTTGACGTATTCAAGAAATCGCTCCTTAATACGTTTCAATGGGCTTTTGATCCCACATGGAATAAATTTGTTCATTCGATTCTGGGGGATGTTCGAAATGAGAAATTCGAATGGATGACGTCAGAAAATGGCATACACGAATTCTATAATTTGCTTTTTGCCGGGAAAACTGGTGGATTGGATGCCGCCGTGAAGGAGGTATTCCCTACACCAGAAATGACGTCAGAATTTCAAACGTTCATTTTGAGGTCATCCACAATGACCATCTTTTACTTTCTGAAACATTTCGACGCAATGAAATTAAACAAATGGAGTAATACATTATCTCAGCACCTGCCTTCAATCGCATCATATTTGAAGCTGCAGTGCTTTGAAACACAGCTGTACGACATCGTCTTGAACATAATGAAAACATATAAATTCTCCGAAATCGAAAAAATGTTCCAGCCAGAAACTCATTTCGAACATTTTAAAAGTGTACTTCCAATCAATGGCATCTTTAATGTTCTTCTGAAAGATGCGGTTTTCCAGAAAAGCGACGATTTATGCCACTCGTCGATAATACGTAACTACATCGATTTTCATCGACTCGACACATTTCTGAGGTGGTACTTCCGCACACCAGAGAAAATAACTGACTACGAACACCAAAGAATCGCCAGTTTTGAAGACATCGATACAATCAGTATTCTTCTCAAAAAAAACTAAGCGATCCGATAATGAGTCAACAAAGCAAGTATTTTGCTGGTTTTTCGAGAAGGATGACGAAGCAATCAATGAAATCGACATCAAGTTTCCCGGGAAAAAAATGAAAAGATTACGACTAATGTTGCATAAAGTATTTCGTAAGTATTTATTGGTACCCAGCATGTGAGATTATTTAAATATTCATGTCATAGGTATATTACATTGTAGGAATTAATTAAAAAAAAAAAAAAAAGGTGCAAAGTGGAACTTCCTCAAATAAGTACCTAAATCTTTAAAAGATTTGAATTTTTCAAAATTTGGAGAACGGTTACACCTCTGAAACGGCTTTCTGGGAGAACCAAATTAACCGAATTTATTTATCACATGTAATAATTTTCCGGAAATTAAATTGAAATGGATTTTCATCCGAAAATTTCACCTTTCACTGATACTTCTCATTTGTAAAATAATTTTCAATCAAATTCATAAAAATAGTTCGCAGTATTTTTTTCAAGGTGATAAATTAATTGCACATTTTTCTTTTCAGGTAACCAAACGTAATGCTTTAGTCTGATGGATAAGTATGATAAATCACCATAAGTTACCAATCCTTGTTACCGATGCCTAAATCATATTAGAAATGAAGTGGAAAATGATTTCTCAGAAGATTTGGAATTGCAGCAGGGCATTAAGTTACCAAGGCGAGCATGATTGATCAAAAAAATCGGTATGTGTAGATAGGTTTATCGTGCGTTAATTTGTTATGGCCCCAGTCCGAGATTGTACTTGCAAATGGTTTTGTACCAACCCTGATCGTTTACTAAAAATTCCAGACAGAAAAATTTGAATTTACATCTCAAAATGATGTACTGTTAACCTCAAAGGCATTCCAAAACATTGAAAAAAAAAAGGTAGGACTCGTTAGGGACCCAAAATTTGAAAAATTCAAATTGAATTTCAAAATATAGGTTTTGGGAGGGGCTGATTTCTATTTTGATAGCAATTCAGCCCAAAATCAAAATTCAGTCTCCCAAGGTAAATGAGAGTCGAAAAATATTTCTTTTTGAAGGGACCAGTTTTAATTTTTGAGGCAAACAGAGTTCAAAGCTAGAATCAACACGTTCGAAAACATACAATCATTTCGGTATCTACATTATTTTTTTCAGTTGTTTCAATTTTTTTTTTTTTTCATCTTCTCACATGGGAGGCATTTTTTGAATAACTCAGGCAGTGATTTTTTCATTAGAAACTCAATTATTGAGGTTGGTACAAAACAAACTCAATTCTTTCAAGACTTTAAATAATGACGGATTTCTTTTTTCATATCGGCAGTCAACACGTATCGAGAAATTAATGAAGCAGTATTGCGAACTCAAGTCATGTTTTCACGCACTTGGATGTTGACTGTTTTTCCCCACCTACCCGATCAAACGAAGTTACCTAAAGACGCGAGAATTCGAAATTTTCAAATCGCCAGATGCCAGGAAAGTTTAGGTAACTTTCGTCTCCACAAACATCAAAGTTGATTTACGATTTTACTGATGCAAGTATGCATTTTTTAGATAGCTGTGAATTTGATGAATTCGTGATGTAATGAACGTCCTGGAATCCAAACGAGCAACCTGAAGCAGTTGATCACAATTACGAGAGGTACCGAAAACAGCACGGTACAGACCACCACGATTATCCAAAGAAAGCAGTAACATCAAAAAATCAAATGTGAGTAAAATGTATCATTTTTTTTTCAAAATTTCGTCGTGAAATAATCGATAGGTATTTATATAAGTTTTCTTTCGAGAGAGGGGGGCAATATTTCTATGATTGAGTAGGTATTCCATTAATTAAAAAAACATCCCACTATCGTAAAATTTCTAATGAAAGTATCCCATTTGAAAGGTTAAAATTCGCAAAAAATGGTAAAATTTGATGCAAGCGTAAGTCCATTTGAGTCTTCAGAAATGAAATTGGATGATTCGACGTTGATTTTGAAAATCTTCCGAAGTCCAAAGTTGCATATTTTTTTAAATAAAAAGCTCAATTTATAATATTTTCAAAAAAAACCCCCTTCGGTACCATGATTAAATAAGGAGTACCTACCTATCGTTATTCGTTCTAGAATCCTTTGGAACGAGGTGGGAAGAGGGGGTAAAAATGTTCCAAAATTTGGGCCCAAGTTCAAAAAAGAAATAAACTTATTTTTGGCACGTAGTTTTTTTTTTGAAATTCAGAATTCAATAATAGATATTGGTTCTTTTTCTTGGAAGGGTTGCAACAAAAGAAAGAAAGTAGTTAATATTCGAACATCATTCGAAAAAATCTAAGAAACAATACTTTTGCCACATTAAGTTCAAAAAATTCGAATGCGAGGCGAGAGGAGGGTGAGAAATTGGCATCGAAAAATGAACAGATTTCGGAACCCAATGCTATCGAAAACAAAATCAACAGTCATAATCTCATCAAAAAGCATTTTCACTCATTTCAAAATACTTAAATGCACTAGGAATCTGCCATACGGACACGAAACGAATGTAAGAGTGAGCAAGACCATTGAAAATAAAATACGTACAAGGGTGGTATTCCAGCTCAAAGTAAAAAAAATCGAAAGTTGGTACACCATAAAAGAATCTCATGTCCAAAATTTCAGGTGCTAAAATTTTTTTTGAATTTTGGCGAATTTTTGAAATTCCAAAATTACTTTACAACCCTGCAAAACATAAAAATTTAATTCCAAAATTGCTTCATAACCCGAGAGAAAAGCTGAAATTTGGTATAAACTCCATTTTCGACCTGTCAAATTGATTGGAAGCAGTTTCGAGACTTTTCAGAGCCATCAGAAAATTTTGGAATTTTCTGGGGCTAGAGAAAAGCTCATAAAAATGATCCATGTATCAATTTCAGCGCCTATAATAGCGAATTATCCGAATTGATGAAAGTACAAATTTGACTGTTTAGAGCACAATTTTCCTTAATTTCGTAACTTCGAGTTCAAATCCACATTTTTGGACGAGGATTTTAAATTCTTACAGAAAAATTCTTGGTCAAAAAATATGCATTTTGAACTCTAAATGAATCGAATTTCAGAAAATTCGGTTTTATTCGATCAAATATGTCATCATCATCAATATCGGCTATTCGAGATTATAGATGCTGAGGTTCACATGGAGCATTTTTGTGGATTTTTCTTCAGCGTCAAAAAATTCCAAAATTTTCTGATGGCTCTGAAACGTCTCGAAACCGCTTTCAAAGTATACCACATTTCGGCTATTTTTATTGATTAGATAAAATTTTCATATTTTGCAGAGCTATGAAGTATAATTTTGAAATTTCAAAAATTCGCCAAAATTCGAGAAATGCACTTCACCACCTAAAATTTTAGGTATGAGGTTTTTTTATAGCGTACTTTTGATTTTTGGTTTTAAAATTTCACTTCAATTCGGGATACCTTCCATGTTAGTTCCAAACATTCAAGCTGACTGTATATTTGATATATGTTTAGTTCGGTACTTGCGAACCACTTATTCATCTCTTTGTCAGGCCTAATAAATCGGTGTATTTTTGCTTAGGTTGGCACTTGCGAATTTTTAATACGCACGAAATGAGAAGCTACGTTGTACTCACTGGAATAGATTCGAATTTAATTCATTTTGGAGTGCCATTCCGTATGGAAATAATTTTGCAACTTGCAAAATTAGAATTTAAAATAGTAAACTGATGTGCGAAAGGTAAGAAATCGTACCCGGAGTGCAAAATTGACGAATAAAAATATAATTTCTCTCGATTATCAACATCTACAATGATAATAATGACACTATTTCCATTTCGTATCTCTACATCAAATTATAAAAATTGTTCTTTGGTTATCTTTGTTGACAGACCAACGCAACGGTGTGGGGTCATAGGTACCTATTAGTTGAAAAAAGGTAACATCATGCGTAAATTCCTCAAAAATCATACTTCGGCGAAGAGGAATTGAAGAAAGTCATCGAAGTCAACGCTCGTACCGTATGAATTTGAAATGGAGACTATAAAGATGCTGCGGCGGATCAAAGACTGAGTCGATTTCCGAGAATATTTTCCACAACAGCAAGACAAAGATTTTATGGAGGCATTTTTAAAACATGTGAGTATTCCACAGATAGACGTCTAATATACTTATACTCTAAAAATTTATAAATTCTAAATGATTTTGTGCATATATTTCCTTTCCAGTTTAAATAGGTTTAGGTAACTTGGTGAAATTTAATGTATCATACTTATCCATCGGAAAAAAAGAGAATTCGGCGCTAAACGGTAAGTATTTTTACTCAAATGCTGTTTTTTCTCACCCCAGGGAACTTCAAAGAATTAATTTTCAATTTCATCATGTTTCAGAGCGACGTTTCTCATCCCATTAAAAATCCATTTACAAGGCTATAATAGACATCTTGGTGTAGGTAAGCAATGATGCATTTTTTGTAAATTTTGTGTCAAGTAATTTAATCTGAATTATCCTTCAGTTCAGTTCAGATTGAGCATCAAATTTAATCGTGACACCGAAAACAATTATTTATTTCGTGTAGAGCAGTATTACCTGAATGCTTATCCACTGATCAATTTAATCACCTGGCGAAAGTTTTTGGTACCTCGACTTGAGTACACGCTCCTGAAGATATTCAGACCCACAACAAAATGCATACGTAGGTAAAGTACATATGCAGCAAAATTATGTGGTATGTGAATAACTTGAATGCATATTCAATTATGCTAAACTGTTTTTTTTTTTTTTTAATACAGATTTTACGGAACTGCATTGTGCGTAAATTACAAACGTGGGTCAAGTTCGATCTGCAATTCACGAATGGCGATGATGGAGAATGTAGGTAAAGCTATAGATTTTGCATCCGAACAAAGACTAGGATTTGAATAATTTTCACGTAAGTATGTAAATGAGATTCCGACAATCCAAGTCCAAATTCATTCCACTTTCTATTTTTTTTTTTCAAAATTGTATTTAATTTAAAATTTGTCCATCAGTAAAATTTCTTCAAAATTAAATTTTTCAAAATGCATCAATTTTTCCATTTTCTTCAATTTCGAATTTTTAATTGAAAATAATTTGAGCAAAAATTTTGAAATTATGCCAAACAATTATGAATTGGAAAAAAACTAGGAAATATGAAACCGAAAAAAATCCAAAGAAAGCAAAGTTGGAAAAATTAATTAGGTAAAATTGAATTTTTTCCATTGGTACATTTTTTTCAACATTGAATTTCAAAAAAAACCGTAAGCTTAATATTTCTCAATTTATTTTCATGTTTAAAATTTGAAAAAAAAAAAAGGTTAAAAATCAAATTTGGTTGTAATTTTTTTTAAAAAATGGAACCAAAGACATCGAAAAAATCCGAAATTCGAAATCAAAATAGGTATCTCAAATATCAATAAATTTGAGGATATTCAATTTTTAAAAAATTCATTCGTGAAAAAATTTTGAATTTTGATAAAATTTTGAAAGGAAAAGTAAAAAGTTGAAAATTTGAAATGAATCTGAACTTGGACTGTGGAAATCCCAATCGCCACAAAAATTATTTGAAAACTGGTAAACGAAGAAGATCAATGGCATCTCTATAAAATAATTTATTTTCTATGTGCAGAGATAAAGACAACTAACGATGGTCAATTAAACGAAGACGTGCAGTCATTTTTTCACTCGGAATCATCAATCGACTATGACCAACGGAGGAAAAGATTGGAAGAAGAGATTATTTCGAGGATTAACTGCTGAATACTCATTAGTAGGTTTGCTTCAATTGGTTCTATGTACTTGATAAGTAACAACAGTAAACTTTTCTCTTCAACTGGTTCGTTTTTCTGCCTTTCTAGCCTTCTTTAGCGGTGCAATTGGACATCGTAAAAATAATACTCAGCACGTAAACGTTCATGGTATGACTAGGACAACTCAACCAATGGAAAGAACGATTGATCGTGTCAATAAAATTTTTTGTAAAGCAAATTATGAAAAAAATTTAACAGTAAACATGTGCGAAAGGTAAGAAATCGTAACCGAAGCACAAAATTGATGAATAAAATATAATTTCATTCGAATATGTTCATTTTCAAGGTATTGTGAACATTTTTTTTCGTTTTATTTCAGCACTATTTCCAAAAACTTGGAGAAAATTTCACAATTACGTACATTGGCTCAAGTATTTTTCAGTCACCGGTAATTTTTCTACGGTAATTTTTTAATTTTCACATCGTTAAATTTGACAATCAACTACCAGGTAGTAGGTACTGGCTTTCTCCATGCGGTACTTTGTAAAAAGGGACCTTACGTGGAAATTTTTTTTTCTAGTTTTGGAGGTTTTGGAACTTGGAAATACCAAAATCGCCAAAACAAGAAAAAAAATTTAGGTAATATCCCTTTCTACAGAGAGTGTCGCATGGAGAAAGCCAATTTTGATTCTACACGTACACACCTCAAATATAAGCATACCGATGTGATTTTTTTTTAGACAATTATTTAAATTTTTACTCAACCAGCACGTAATTTTTCAATTATTATCCAAAATTCAACTTACAAATTTTATTTTAGTTTTTGTTGTCAAGATATGTACCTACCTACAATATTTTATTTATTTTTTAGAGTGCGGTATCAACTCGAAAATCCAATTTTGGCGAAGGAGAATTGAAGCAGGTCATCGAAGTCGACGCTCGTACCGTCCGAATTCGAAATGAAGGCAATAAAGCTGCTGTGGACGTGGAGGATTAAAGACTGAGGCGATTTCCAGGAATATTTTCCACGACAACTTTACGTAAGTATTCTACAGATTGGCACTCAATATTTTGAATTTTTTAAAATAATAATTCTAACAAATCACAATACGCATCGATTTTATTTCCAGGTTAAATAGGTTTAGGTAACTTGGTAAAAATCATACTTATCAATCAGAAAAAAATTGAATCGTCGCTTAACGGTTGGTATATTCACTCGAATGCTATACTTAATTTATCACTTCGGGAAACTTCAAAGAATTAATTTTCAATTTCATCATGTTTCAGAGCGACGTTTCTCATCCCCATTGAAAAACTATTTGCGAGGCTGTAACAGACTACGTGGTGTAGGTAGGTAAGCAATTATGTATTTTTTGAAAACTTTGTACCACGTAATTGAATCATGAATTAGAAAAAACTTGAAAATAGGAATCTGAAAAAAATCCAAAAAAGCAAAGTTGGAAAAAATTCAATACATATGTAATAATGTACTAAATTTTTTTTTCAATGGTATATTTTTTCAAATTTCAATTTTCCTTTTCCAATGATTTTAATTTTTTTTCAACATCGAATTTCAAAAAAATCTTTTGTTTGATATTTCTCAAATTTTTTTCATGTTCAATGATCGGATTTTTTTTTAAATTTCAATATCAAATTATTTTAAATATCAATGAAGAGGATAGATATTCAATTAAAAAAAAATTATTCGTGACAAAATTTTGAATTTAGATAAATCTTTGAAAAATGAAAAAAAAATTATAGATGGGAAAAAGTTTCAACCTGCAATAAATTTGAACTTGGATTATTGGAATCCCAATCACGTCAAAATTATTTAAGAATTGGTAACGGAAGAGTATCAATGGCCTAATATCTACATATAAATTGATTTATTTTACACGAGCAGAGAAGAAGACAACTAACGATGGTCAAACGAACGAAGGCGAGGCGTCGATACCAGGAAAATCATTTCCTTTTGACCAATTTTCCAACATACTGTTTGAAGACGAAAACTATTTTCAAAGTCATCTGTCTACTCTGAATCATTAATCAACAACATGATTGCGACCAAAGGAGGAAAATATTGGAAGAAAAGATTATTTCGAGGATTAACTGCTGAATACTCATTAGTAAGTTTGCTTTTTTTCGGTTTTAAGACACAACAGAAAATTTTTTTCTTTAACTGGTTCGTTTTTCTGTTCTTTAGCGGTACAATTGGACATCGTAAAAATGATGCTCAAACTAGAACTACTCAACTAACGGAAAGAACGATTGAACCGGTCATTAACACTTTTTTAATGGCAATTCGTATATCAAATTTTTACTCATCCAGGTATCCTGTCTTTATTTCTGAATCACGTACCTCTACTTTAATCAGTTTAGATCTAGGTACCTAATTATTTTTTCGTAATAGATCAGCTGAAAAATCTATCCAGAGAATTGGCTAAGAAGAAGAAGATGAACTAATACCAATGTCATTCATGCAGAAATATAGGATAAAAAATGGATTTGCACAGAAAGCAATTTTTGCTCAATTCATTAAGGAAATTAAATAAACAAAGGTAGGTACACAAGTGTATATTACTTAAACGCGATTTTTTAAACAAAAATATAAAATACGTTTCGTTATATCGTGCTGTTCCATTTCCCTCTAGAATCAGTACCAAGTACCAACTAAGCACCCACTGAAGAAAATGAAGAAAAGAAAGAACGGCAGCAGGCAGCAGGTATCCTCTCATTGCTAGTGAAATAGTTTTTTCACAATTTGCGGATCAGTTACTAACCTAGCACTTGATTTCAGGAGCAAGTGTTGTTATCGATCAATAATTCTCACAAAAACTTGCGTTTATTTCGAAGAAAACATCGATATGATGCATAATTATTGTTCGTGAATGCATGAATTTGTTCTTCATCGAAAAAAATGTCCAGTTATGAGCAGGTAATTGTTTTTGAAATACAGTAAGTATTGGGAGAATTTTTGAAAAAAAATTAAAATGAATAAAAACTCAAAAGTAATAATCTAATAAGTATTTGTTTTCACTTATTTAATCACATGAAAATTTTAATTTCTTTTTTTTTCAGGAATAAAAATACAGCGTTCGTAAGGAAGAGGATTCTAAATTACCATACGTCACTGTCTCTTGTTTTAGTGGTAGATAGGTAAATTTTTATTCATTGAAAATGAGTGATAATTGATAAAGCTGATGGAAAGTTTTTTTTTTTTTTTAGGAATTTTTGGTACCAGCGAATGAAATACATCGGCCTGAAGCTATGAAATCGATTTTAAAGAAACCCGATTCAAAATGATTATGGTTCTAAAGGTATAACTTGAACTGATTGTAAGGGCTACAATAGAGTGAAGGATTTTTAAAATAATTTGTTTTTTGTTTCGATGCAGTATTGTTCAACCGAAGTTCCAAATAGTGCGAGGATTGTCCAGGATCAACACTTCAAAAGATATCTTGAACTGTCTCGTTGAATTGTAAATTACTACGGCGAATATAAGCAGCAAGGTTAGTCTGAACGTTATGTAAAGCTTCAAATGAAGTTATTTTCATGTAATGTAGATAGATTCGATTATTTTTACGTGTGAATGGTTTACGAAGGTAATTTTCATATTTATTGGAAATATTTTGAGTTCTGTTGATTTTGATCTGATACGTAATACTGGATTTTGCATTTTGGAGGTAAAAAAAATAACATTCACGAATACTTAATGAAATTTAATTCATGTCAGTTGACACTCTTTTCTATGTTCAAAAAATCCTACCCATGAATTTGCCCCTCATTATTTACAAATCATCAGACAATTAGAGATTTTTTTTTCAAAAAAAAAATCAAAAATCAATTGAAAATAGGTGTTTAAAAACTAATGGTTGCACAAAATCAAGTAAGGTAACATACCAGTTTTGGATCAGGCTACCAATTACGAATCATTTTTTTGAGGCGCTCTACGTCGTTCCAAAATGGTCACACTATCTCATCACTTCATCCACTATTTTTTACGATATTTTGGACCGTTTTCTCAATTTCTTGATCAAGTTTTTAAAAAACAAATTCAATTCCTCTCTAGTTATACTGTCACGAAAATCATTAGAACACTAGAATTTTCATCAATCTGCCAAGAAAAATTCTTTCCATTCTTTTTCCTGTCAAATTACTTAATTTTTTTATTTTTACCCTTTCTGTGGAACTTTTAAAACTCTGAAACGAAAGCTCGTTTTGGATCGAAAATTAGAAAAATCCGGCTATAATGATGCCATATCCACTGCAACCATAATACTGTTTTTTTTCTTCGCTTTTCTCCCATGTAGGCCTATACGTATCGCAATACGTACATAGTTGTCGATTTCAAAGAAATAATATAAAGCGGCAGTTAAAGGCGTACGAAAATTTTTATTCAAAGTATATATCGCGCAGAGAATTTTTTAAAATCCACTTTGCGAACGATTACGCCGAACGAAGAAAGCTTTGTATTAGAGGAATATTTTTTTCTGCTTTTTTCCCCCTCCTCGATTCCGTAGCGAATAACAAATGATAATGTTCATTTTGATATTTCACGTTTTCAACGCACGCTTCGTCGAATTTTCGTAATTTACGAGTATAATGTATACCTAGATCGTTTTTGGCTGAAATGGCATAGAAAATACTGCCTAAGGTATCGTACTCGTACAATATGACGCCGTAGCACGGCATTTTTTTTACGCTTTCGCGCGTTTACTACGTTTACGTGTGAAATTTCTAAACCGAAGGGAGCGGTTTGTGTTAATGAATCGCACGTCGCACACGTGTCCGGTGTCCGGTGTCCGTCGGTGTTACGTAGGAGGTAAAATATGTGTAAATTAGAGAGCATATGTAACGAAAGGGGTAGCAAAGGACAGATCGAGGTATGGCCATAGCTACGGTTTTCCCGAAGAGATTACAAAGGTTTTAGCCGGATTGAGAGGAATTGGAATTTAGACGACGTAATTTATCGCAAACACGACGATTTTCCGAAGGATTACGGTGCGAAGAAACAAAACGAGAATTGGTCGGGGCTTTTTCGAGTATAAAAAGTCAAATTTCTTATTGAGCTGAAATATGTTGGTATCTGTTTTTAATGGCAAGTCGGTTTTACTTTTTGTTTTGATAATACGTACAGTTGGATTTGGAATGATTTCGAGTTTGAAAGCGATTCGTTCGCGAACAAGCATAAAAAGTTCAGCTATTCCATATTAAAACGGGACAAAAATGAAGTCGGATCTTCTAATTTCGCACCATCTTTTTTAAGAGTTCCCCTCGGTGGTCTATCCACAAAACCATGATCATTTCTATTCTAACCCTCAAGAGGGTGAGGGGGCGACTCTTGAACTTTTGATGCAATTACGATTTTCATCGAAATTTCTCAACTTTGAAGTCTTATACCACGAGATATAGGTTGCACTTGGGGAAAACTGTTTCCGGTGCGATGTCTAAAAGAGAATTGGTTTTAAAAGCTCAAATTGGACTTTGGTGATGGAAGTTCATCAACTTTCATGATGAGAACAAACAAAAGATGAAAACTACCAATTAAAAATCTTTAAAAATTCAATAATTAGCCCTTTTTACCCTCTTTTCAACGATCTCCAGACTTATTGAGGTGGCAAGGGTTCACAATTTAGACCAAAATACAAAAAAAAAAAAACAAAAAAAAAACGAAAAAGTAAAGTAGCACGTGGATTTATACTAATTCGAAGGCGCTGATTTCTAATGTATACTTGGTTTCTTTATTCAACCCCTCTGAACCCTTCGATAAGCCCTTTCGATTGGGCCGAGGTTCGAAAAAATAAAAAACAATTTCTGACCTGTCATTAGTTAGATACCTCAGGGCACTGCATTCGAATATTTACTTCTTTTTAGAATTTGACCCTAAAATTAGAATATCGATTTACTTTCGAGGGCCAGGAGGCATTTAAGAGTCAAATCTTAAAAATAAGTATTTAAACTCAGTACCCTTACCCTTAAATACCTAACAAACGATAGGTCGCACGTAAATTTTCTTTTCTTAAAATCTTCGGAAACCTCCTCTCAGCCTCATAAAAATAACATTTTCAGACCCCTCTACTTCTCTCACATAAAAACTCGATAATTTAAAATCATTACGAGGAAAACGGGTTATAAAAAATTAGAAAAAAAAACCTAAGTACTAAATAAATAAATGTAGAAGGAAAATCCATAAGGCACGAAATAAAAAATGGTACGAACAACTAAATCTCTTCTCTTCGACTCATGCAAGTCTTTCTTCTTTTTGGGAGTTTTTTCTACAACTTCAATATCTTTTTCATAAAAAAATTTTCATCTCGATTTTTTTCAGCCCCTAAAAATTTTTATGCTTCAGACATTCATTCTAAAAATTATTTTCTGCACCAAAATTTTTACAGTTATTGACATTTTGTCTCATCCGTCAACTCTAAAATTCCATTCTTTGATCTTTTTGTTTTATTACCTTATCCGAAAAATATAGAGTTGTAAATTATATATTTAGGTATGTATATCTAGAAAAACAAAACATTCAAGGCTTAAAAAAAAAAATCGAAAACAAATTAGATATGAGAAATATTTTTATTCGCATCAAAGTTGAAATTTGCTATTAAGTATGTACATCTGAAAATATTTGAATTCAACATAGTAGGGTTGCTGCTTTGAGGTTACCTATTGATTTTCGACGTCTATCTAACGCACGAATGATGGAAAAACTTGAAGAAAAAATTTACGAGACGAGAAAATTTCTATTAGATTTGAAGTTGAAATTTGATGACATTTTAGAAAAAAATTTTTTAAAAGTTGAAAACAATTGTAAAATGAAATTTAGCAATAGAATGAGAAAATATTTCAAGAAAAATATTAGAGATGGAGAAAAATTTTTTCTAAAATTTCATCAAATTTCAACTTCAAATCTAATAGAAATTTTTTCTCCATCTCTAATATTTTTTCTTGAAATATTTTCTTATTCTATTGCTAAATTTCATTTTACAATTGTTTTCAATTTTTGAAATTTTTTCTAAAATTTCATCAAATTTCTTCTCCTTTAATAATATTATTCAGAAATTTTTCATTTTGAACTTTTTACCTCATAATTTGATACTTTTCATGGTGTCAAACGAATTTTCAAAGTTACATTTCCATTACCTTGAGATATCGTTACATTTACATTCTCCAATATGGCTTTAATTGTTTTTCCTCTTTCCTTGATCAAATACCAATGTTCAAATCACTTTTAATGAATTTTTAATTTTTTTTTCATCTCAGAAATGCAATTCGAGAAGAGCCAAGAATTTCTCATTCCATTTCCAAATACATATATCTAATTCATATTTTGATAGAAAATCTGGCTAAAAAAGCACGCCCGTAAAATTGATACAGCCATTAAAAGACAGAAAATCACTCTTCCCTATCGAAACCTCAAGAACATATAAATGGCACAAAACAGGTAAAGATCGTATCTAGGATATATTTCCTGATTGGACGGGAAATGCAGAAAGAGAAGGAAAACACGAACCGGGCCAGCTCCACATTTAAATAATTTATTCGTCGAATCTGCGAAGTCGAGCTTTTCGGAATATGCATCTTGATCTCGTTGACTCGGCTCGGGGGTACGAAACTGGCAACGCGAAAGGGTGTCAAGACAAAAACCATCTTATACAATACTATCTCTAGGACGTTTCAGCTTTTCAACTGTGCAAGGTATTAGGCGGGTATTAAAAAATGTAAACAATTTTACTCTACATACCTACACTCTTATACACAGCACTAGTTTGGTCTAAGAGGCCGGGTGGGGCCGGAGGAGGCAAGCTAGTGCGGGAGGTTTCGTGAGGTCTGCGTGTGTGTACCGAACGTGTACTCGACACGTAAAAAAAAGGCTGAGAAAGACAACAGATATATGTACTTACGAGTATACTCGTCGTACTTTTACGGAATAGGTATGGGGCAGGTGGGAAGGGGAGGCTTCGGCATACTCGCATACAGATAGAAGGAGAGGCAAAGGAAAAGGCGAAATCTTGTAAGGAAAATTCGCATCGTCGCGACTGCGAAAACGCTTTTAAATGCGCAGGAATCATCGATAGCCGACGAAGAAGCGGCGACGTCGGACGCAGCAGGCTGTATACTCTCGTCGTCGGCCTGTTAAAAGATACGTGTTTCGGGGTGTTCTCATCATTCTCGTGCCGCGAGTACATCTCGAGTCTTGGCGGTCGCGATCTCCATGCTGGTTCGCCGATTCGACTACGAATACGCAATTTTCCAAAACTTCAACTCTCGATCGTCTTCCTCAAATGCAACCGCGCTGAGACGGCGTTTTCTCATCGTATCTCCACAATGAAGTGCCCCGAATGCAACGTACAACAGTTAGGTGAGTAGGTGGCCGAGAGCTTTTATTTATTTACCTCCCTTCCTTTTCCTTTCCGTTTGCTTTGCTGGCTTATGCAATCGCCAAGTCGCCATGCAATTGAAAACTTGACGACGAAAGTTCAACGTATTCGCGAGGTTGGCTTCTCGTAAGAAATATCGTAACGTATACGTTGGTAGATTTATGTGTCTGCGAGGCCATAGCGAAAACCCTGCTTGGGTTTTTCTTTATCGCATCGTGCGCTTTCCTTTTTCTTTCCTCGATCCACGTTTAGATTTTTTTCGCTTTTCAATGCACACCAAGTTGTGTTTTCGTTTTTTCAAACATACGAGTGCACTTTATAAACCTTGTAAATCATCCTGCTATAAATGTTTCCTTTTTTCCTTCGTCCTCATCTGAATCCACTTTTTTCTACGTCGTGCCATTTGGAGAAAAAAATTAATTTTAGAATGTTTTCCTACTTTTTTTTTGTCGTTTTTATTTACGTAATGAGTATTATTTAGACAATAGTCACATTTGTCATTTTTAATTGGGGTAATTATTTCGAGTTATGCTTACGAAATGACCTTTTTTTCATTTCCAAAACCTGTCTTGAAATTAATTCGACGTTGAATAAGGGATAGGGGAAGCTGCGAACGTAGGTTCGATTTTTTAATAAAAAAAAAATAAGGTAGTGCTAAAAAAAACACCCACGACAGAAAATCATTCTGTTTACTTGATGTTATTCCTCAGTGACGTCATGAGATTTCTTAGAAAACGAAAAATAACAAAATTCAAAACGGCTTTACTGTATTTGCTTTTTGAAATTGCATCGAATCTAGAGCCAGAAAATAACATATTGAGGCAAATGAAATTTCGCGCATACGTCAATAAACATTTTTTTCAAAACAATATCGTAGATTTTGCGTCTAAAAGAATGCAATAATTGAATAGATCTGAATTTTTTCAAAAAAAAGAGGGGACATTAAATCTTCTTTTAAAAGTAATTTTTGTTTTATTTCTGAAGGGTTGGGAAAGAGGTTGAAAAATTAGGTGAAAAATGAAGCTAAAAAACTGTGGTAAAGTTTTGAAAATTCTCAACTTGAACTTTTTACTTTATCTCAAAAGCTCATATGCAGGTAACTCGAGGTAAGATTTTTATCCATCGATGCAGTAACCACTAACCAAGACATAAAAATTATACCAGTTTTCCCAAAATAATTAAGGTATGGCAGGTATAGGCGCACCAAGAAATTAATTAAGGGGGAGGCTGGAAATAAATTCAGAATTTATTGAAGAACTGGTGATTTTTGATCCAAAAATCAGGGGAACGTATCAAGTTTTGAAATAAAATTAATCCTTTCCCAGCTTTCTATAGTTTACGATCGATTGCCCTGAGCAAATATCAATTGTTAGAAAAAAAGATGAATTTTAATAATCTGGGGCCATATTAAGTCTAGAAGAATATGAAGGCTCATTACAAGTGAAATTAAGAAAGAAGCTAAATTCGCCATCAACGCCAGAAAATTGAAAAAAAAATCAATTTGGAATACCTATTGGATAAAAAGAGCAAAAAAGTGAAATAGGTAATGAAATGAAAATTTTTGAAAAAAAAATCGAATTTTTCCCATCAGAGCGATGTTTTGACTTCCAGCCACCAATAAATTTGTCTCATTACCCAAATGAGATTCAAAATCTGAAAATTTTCAATAAAATCACTTCTTTCCATTTTTTTCCATTTTTCAAAAATGATAATCAGAAAAGTATTCGTAATTTTTTTTTTGGAATTTCGAACATTTCCAACTCATCTTTAAATTAAGCTAATAAATTAGACTAATTTCAGAGATGAGTTGAAACTCATGAAAAACGAAAAAATTCCTACACTTCAACGGCAGCCACATGCCACATTCTTTCTATACTTATACAGATAAAATAATAATAAAAAAAATCGATTAATTCTATGAAAATTTTCAAAATTTTGAAGTCTATTTCGATGTTGAGAATTCAAATAGAAGACTTTAAATTTTTCATACGAACTTTAAACTTCATTTTACAAACTTTTTCAACACCCTTTTCAAAAAAAAATTAAATTAGATGACTGACCTTCTAACGCTCACCAAAATCTTACGAAATTATAAAATTCCATAACGATTTTCGACATTCTTCCAACTTTTCAAATCATAAAAAATGGAATTTTGTTTTCTTTTATCGAGATACTCGTAATATTTCAAATTAACGAATACATAATATAAACTTTTCTTCGTTTCCTCCATCAAAAAAAAATCATGATTAAATTATCAGTCAATTCAAAAAACTTTTCAATCTTGAGAATTTTTTCCCAGTTTTAAATTACATTTGAATTTATTCACTTAAAATAATCAATTCTAATTCTTTTTTTTAAATATTCATTAAAATTATTCTTTTCTTTTAATTAATGTCAATCCCTTAAAATTGAATAAATTAGGTATAGGTATGAATTTGTATTCCAAATATTTAATTGTTTTTTTTTTCAAGAGTGAATATTAATTTAAATAAAATTAATCAAGTAGGTATTTGAATTCCTCGGTTTCAAAAACGAAACTGTACTAATGTTTTTCTAGATTTTTCATTTTAATAGATAAATTAAAATTTTCCAATTTTTGACCAATTTTCATGTTCAGTAATTTTCGCTACAATGAAACAATCTATGGGAGGAGGAAGGGACGCAAAAGTCACTATTTTCCAATTTACGTTTTTCAAATCAAGAAATTGAAAACAAACAGATAGGTACCTAGTCAATTTTTCAAATTTTCAAACTCAGAGAAGTTCAATAAAAGCGCCATTCATACTTTAGTATAAATTTGCAAATCACTTGGAATAAATTGATGTCCATATTCCATCACTTTCAATTCTCTCCTCCCCCCCGCTCCCTTCAAGTAAAAATAGGTCCATATACATCGAACTGGGATGAATCGAATTTGGCTCATCAGACGAGGCTGTGAATAACTCCAAAATTTTTGATTCGAATTGAAGAGCTCTTTTCCAAAGTGGGATAAGTCCAAAATTTGTACATGAGAAAAGGGGCTTAAGAGTAAATTTTTTTAATGCCAGAGGCTAAGAAAAAATTTACCCTTGAGCCCCTTTCTCCACATACGGTTCGAAAATTTATCCCATTTTGGAAAAGAGCTCTTCAATTCGATTTCTCTGATTTGAAGAATCATTTTCCCCAATTTTTTTCAATACAATGCAAAAATTTCTTTAAAAAATCATAAATTTTGAAAAATTTTCCTCAAACATAATTTTTTATAATAAATGAGAAAAGGCAGATCATCCTCGTTTGGCTCAACCTTAACCTTGACATGGAAAATTCAAATTACCCCGCTTCCAATTGTTTTCCATTTCCAAAGCGAATTCTTTTCGAAACGAGCATCAAAAATTCAGAAAGAAACGATAAACGATATTTTATCAGCAGTCTCGTGCCTTGATTATCAAACAACAAAATCGTTCAAACGAATTAATACATCTTCGAATAGGCAACCAGGCATACAAAACTTCAGCAAAACATTCCACCGCCCTCGTACGATACATGGAAAACATCGCGACGACATTGAAATAGTACGAAAAACTCTTACAAGCACACTGCGTGCATAATAAATACGATACGATGTATCAATTTCGTATTCAAATCCGCATGCTATATAATCTGATCTCCTAAAATCTACTTCCGATAGAATTGCCCCGTATCTACGCCGGGATCTGCGTATCCTCGAATAAACCAAATACCAGTGCCAGAGATTGAAAAAAATATATCGCGCAGCCATAAAGCTTATAAGACTAAGGACGATGTAACTTTTTTTTTTAAAAGCCAGTTCGTAGCTATCTAAATATTTCATTATTGTTCCACAAATGATGACATTTAGTTGGTAAAACGATCGATTTCTATTGCGAATACAAAACATTATACAAATTGGAAAAAAAATATCGCCAAAAAATAAGAGGCAATACCGCCAATCGAAATAGAAGCCAAAATATCGTTGGAATAAATAAAATATGAATTAATTACGAATTCTTGACGGTTGACTCGAGCGAATTTGTAATACGCATCTCGGCGAGCAAATGACTTCCTCTTTTTCTCCATTTCCAAAAGGAAAAATATTTTCCTCGTAACGAATTTCCTTTTCATTTTTTTTTCGGCAAAACTTAAGAAAAAAATCAACGCGAATGCATTATTTAGTACGCTTAATTTATTTCCTTAGACGTAGGCGTCTAGACAGGTAGGTATCAAATTTCACAACAGATGAGCCAGAGGCAAAGAGGCAAAGACCGCTATCCAAGTCGAAAGAAACCCAACAACATTTCATTTCAAAGCAAAAGCGAGAAAATTAAATGTAATCCTATGGAAATTTTTATAGGTATCGTTTCGTGGAAAATTTCAGCCGAAAGATATCGCAAAAAATTCTGTCTTCATTTTAAAACACGACTCGCGTATAAATTACGAACGTTCGAGAAAAAATAACGAATAAATATTTCTATACAAGATAATAAATTCGCGAGCACTCGAACGAATCAAAGGCTTTGCTTTTTAAAATCGAACTTGATTGATTCGTATTACGTTAGGTTGTGAAATTTGTCTTTTCACGGGTAACAATAACAAAATAAAGAAGATGCGTTGCCTCGTGAAATTCTGTCAAAAACACCAACGAGTGATTCACAATTCACACTTGTACCATTCAGAATATCAAGTGCGCCCATCCTTATGGCACTTTCAAAAGAAAACACCAAATAAAGAAGATCTCGAAACATAAAGCAGAATGTGTGCTTAAAAAATCACCACAACGTATACTAATTGAAGTGCTATCGTATGTCTATGTACGAAATGTCGTTCACTCGGCACCATTTCTCAACTTGAAAATGTGGAAACGTCGCTAATTAGCTTAATTCTATAGAAATACTTGAGAGCGTTTTCAAAACGACGAGTTGGCTAAATTTAATAAAGAATTTAAATTGCAAGTCAAACAACCCTCGAGTACATATCTAACGCCGGATTATAAATACAATTTCCCATTTAAAATTGAATAAGCGAGTGTAAGTGGAGATTCGATTTTCGGCTTAATTTTATACTTAAAATGAATTACCTACCTAAGTCAGGATTTATGCTCAAATTTGAGCAGTGTTATTGTATCTCTCCAGAATGTTGAAAATTGCATTGTTGACTGTTCAATAGGGTGGAGTGAAAAAAAAAACATATCTTGGATTTCGACCAAATTTGGTGGGGTGGTTTACTTTAAGTGGGAGACCTCCCAAAAAATTTTGAGCCCCCAAGGTGCAAGTGGAGGGGAGCAGGGGAGGCTCAAAGTGCACCTTTTATTAAAAACTGACATTTGAATAATTTTATCTCAATTTGAGGACAGTGTAGAATTTTCTTACAATATACGAATATTTTTCTCATTCCAGAGGTCAATATTTAATTTATAATTTCAACTCGATTTTTTTGAAATGATTTTAGATTAAGATCTTTGTTCCGACAAAACTTCTAATTAATTTTTTACCAATTTTTTAAAAAAGTCTCCAAAGAAAAATGAAGATATTTGAGCTAATTGAAAAAATCCAGTTAATCCAATGAAAATGTAAAAAAAATTAACATTTTTAGCAAAAAGAAAATTTTCCTGATTCAAATCATGATTTTTCTTATTTTTTCCTATTCAAGATCAAAATTTTTCCAATAGAAGAAGAAAATCAACGATTTAAATTCTTTTCGTCTTCATCTGATTTATTCGAATAAAAATTTGCTTCTACAAAAATACGCTCAACAAGCCCCCGCCGTCCGCCCTCTGTTTTCATCTGGGAATTTGGCAAAATTACAATTTTATAAACTTTGGTAGGTCAAGTCAAAATCAAAAATTTTGAAACTTTTTCAATTTTGATCAACAATATATTCAAATCTCATCATGGTGACCGAAATGATATAGAATCCCCCTCCCAACCTCTTTTTTACAACTTGGCACCCTCGCGACATCTTTCATCAATTCTATCGCCTCCAGTTCAACTATCAAATTTTTAAAGTTGATTAATTGATTACGCTGCCAAAATTCAATGTAAAAATGTGGCAGGGATCGGTGTAGGTTCAAAATCAATGTTTTAAGGTGTTTTTTCATGGTGCCTATTAGATCTAAAAAATTTGAATTTTTGCCATTTTATAAATTTTTTGGCATTTTTGCGCAAGGTTTTACTTCAAATTTGCCAAAAAAAATGTTTCATTCTCCTTTTGAAAAATTCGGGAGAAAATTTTGGGGAAATTTACTTTCTGAAATAAAATCATTAAAATTCTCGCCATTTTCTGGATTCATGTTTCGCTCGTCAATAGATACCATATTTTCAAACAATCCATCCCCCTCCTTCAAAACCCTGATCCAAAATAAAATCGAAAATCCAGAATCCAATTACTTCTAGATTTCAAATTCAAACCGGACATCGATTCGAACCTCAACCCCAGATTAGTCCATTTCAATTTTACAACCGAAAATGGCACAAATTGCCCCAACACGCGACACGCAACGACCATCTTTCAATAAACAACAACGTAGAATCGCAATTGAATAAGTCACTGCAAAAAGAGCATATAAAAAAAATGGCGTTTTTGGGAATCGTCGATTGAAGTTTTGGAATGGTATTCTTGGTAACTAAATGTTGGAGTACGATTGAGAAAGTTAAATATCTTGAAATATCAACCTTCCACTTCAAGAAAACAGCGCTATCATTATTGTACAACCTAAAATGTTTTATATATGATCGTTTTAAAGTGACAAGTTATATGCCCTTTTTGCTGTGACTTTTTTTTTTCTCCCGAGTTCGTCATCATTTCAGCTCATAACTCCTTCAATTCGAAAAATTTTAAAAAACTCTAAATACAAAGTTTGTAGAGGAAAAAAAAAGGAACATTTTTGTATTTAACTTTTTCCCTACATCGTTCAGGGACAAAGATATTCATCTAAGAACTTTTGTGTTTTTTTTTTTGTGATCTAAACGAATCCATTGTAAACATGTTAAAACTTGTAAACACAAAACCGGTAAATTTTGTATTAAATTTCAATATTTTTACTCCTTTGTGATCAAATCGGACAAAATATTGCTAAAAAGGCACTACAATTGAAAAAATGATGACAAAACCGAAAAAATTAGTGTCCGGTTGCCTGACAGTGGAACAATTTTTACGATTTCTGATACTTCAATTGGCTATAACTCGGCGAGTTTTCAAGATCTCGATGTGGGAGTGGTCTCATTGGATAGAGGAGACTTCACAGTATCATAATCACTTGTGGCCTCAAAAAGGGCATATGTCAACTTATACCCCCTTTTGTAGTGACGTATTCAATTGCCAACCATCGGATTGTCACACAAACACACTTAACGACCCAGCCGTTAAAAAAATTTTCGTCATTTTTTTCAATAATAGAACTTTGTACCAACAAAGAACACTATTCGCATAGAAATTCATCGATTTCATTAAACCGTATTACTTACCCACATACTTTCGTACTTTCGGCATCGTTCGTAAGAATTCCACCGCCAAATAACGACAATGAATCCTGCGGTATCCCATGCCATTCAGTTTCATTCTCCAGCATTTTGCTCGCCGCCATTATCGCATCTACGTATGAGAAAATAAAGAAAAACAGAAATATATTCCCAATTGTGTCTAACACGTAAGTCTTATCTACCACAAGGCTTCGCAGTAGCGCCAGCGCGAACCAAATTTTCATTCAATTTGCCAGCAGCATATACGACGAACGAGCATGAAAAATTCCAAAAACCTTGGTATTTTTCTCGTCGTGTCATCTTTATAAATGAAAAGCGAACAAGAAAAAGAAAAAAGAAAATCCCCAACAGACGAGTATAGCGATACATGAAAAGAAACTAAAATAATTATAAAACCTACGTCGCATCGCGACAACTTCCAAAGCTAACCACAAAAAAGTAACATTTTTCACGCTCGCTTTTAATCGCGATAAAAAAAAGACATTTTTTTTTTTCAAAAACATCTTTCTTTTTTCATTATCTGCGATGTAGGCCGCAGCGTCCGCCAAATTAACCCTCCAAAAAAACCCGCCACCGCGAGCTTTTAATGAACTCGTTAATACGACTCGTGTTTCGGTCATGCTATGGCGCTCGAAATATTCCAAAACGTTAAATTTTTTTTTTCATTTTCACGTCCGAAATTTTCCTCTTCCCTTCGGTGAAAAGTTACACCACGGCGATAACCGCATCTGTCCAACTGGACCATAAATAAGTTACGGTTCAGGAATATACGCAGGGACATGGTACATAGGGTTAGTGAACGAGTGGGTGGATACTGGATACAGGATGAATGGGTACTGGGTAGGTTTCTGTGGCAGAGCTAGGTAGGTCTAGATGTACGCTACACGTTTAGTTTTTTTCCATTATCATCCCTCCTGCTGCCTGCTGCCTGCTGTCGCGTTTTCCGCAAATAAACGACATACCACGGTGTCGCGGGCTATATCTTGTCGACGACGTCGACGTCGGTTTTCTAATTACATCTTTTTTCTCATTCCAGCTTGTTCTACGCTTCGGTGGCGTTTTTCAAAATACGTTACATATATTACCGCAAACTATATTAATAAAAGACGTTAAAATTAAATTTTTCGCACTTTCAGGAACCACCAAACCGATTAAGGAAGGATATTTGCTGAAACATAAAAGTAAGTGTGCTCTATTTTGTTCTTGGAATTTGTCACCACGTACTACGTAGATCGTTTGAGAAAAGAATGACGAAGGGGTAATGAATCATTTTTAATTACGAATTTTTTAAATACCTTTACGAATTTTGTCAAACTTTTTGTGAACTTTGGCAAGGCTTTTGGCGCGATATATCCAATTATCCATCCACCTTGAAAAACATTTTTCTCTCACCAAAAATTTAAAAATTTTGACGAGAAAAATCTCATTAAGTAATGCAATTTTTAAAAATAAATAAATAAATAATGCATGAAAAGGAATTTCAAAAAATCTAGTATTTGACTTGTTTTTTTTTTAGCCAGTTTTCCAGCTGTTTTATGCTGAATGCTGGTAAAATACTCATTAAGAGGAGCTCGAAATTAAGCAGGAACTATATTTAGCTGGATCACTGTCCATAAATGAGACAGATTGAAAAAATAACATTTCCCAGATTTTGACAAAAATTGGAGAGGTAGTCTACTGCGAGTGAGACTTTCCAAAAAATTTGAATCTTCAGCCCCAAGGAAGGACAGAGCTAAAGAACCTCAAAGCGGAGTTATTTTTGGCAAAAAATGCAGATTTTTTGCCAATTTTGGGTAATACCAGGATATTATTCAATTCAACTGAACGGTTTTTTTTTGTTGAAAAATTCACTGCTTTATCTCTCAGAATTTTTTTCAAATGACACCCCCCCCCTCTCCAAAAAACGATTCCCTATTCAGCATCAAAAAAAAAGATTAAATTTGTTAAAGAAAAAATTCAGATTGGAAGAAAATCTTTATTGTGACACGGCAGTGCTAGCGATTTCATAAAAAATCAAAAACTGACTCGTTTTTACCGAAAATGAACAATTTTTGAAATTTAAAAAATATATATATTTCAAGTCTTTGATTTTTTAAAAAATTTTTGCTACCTTCTCTTTTAAATTCACTACTTTCACGACCTGTTGGATAAACCCAGGTACTTCAGTCACAACCTCACAACCCTAAAAAAAGCGATGATGGTTTCTACTTTCTAGTACACTCTTCTGAGCCATTAATTTGAAAATCGAATTAGTACTTTTTGCTCCCTACTTAAGTGAGTTGAAAATTTTTCATTTTTATTAAATTCAAAATTCATAGTTTAAAACAGGATCTGCTTAAAAATGAAAATGTTTCAATTTTTTAGATTTTCTTGCCATTTTCTATCATGTCATTTCTATGCAGTTTTTTTTTTGCTTTGAATTCGACCAGAAAACTTTTTTTCTCTCTTTAGGTTACAAAACAAATTCAAAAGAAGAATAAAGAAATATGTATTGAGATTTTTTGGGGGAGGAAGGGCTGTGTAATTTTCAATTTCTATGTCTGATGGCCTGAGCTTATTCTGGGTAAATTTAGTTTGAATGATGGCTAAATTTTTCGGAATTTTCACATTATTAAAAGAAAAAAAAATAGGAATTTATGCTATCGAATATCAATAACAGATAAAATCTTCGCTGATAACGAAGGAGGTACCTATCTATTCCAACTCAAAGTAGAATTTTCATTCCTAACAAAAAAAAATCGAAAATAAGCTATAAGAGAACTCTATATCCAAAATTTCAGATTCTGAAGTTCATTTTTGAATTGATTGGACCGTTTCGGGGCTCCTAGAGAATTGGAGAATTGCCCATAGAAATGCTCCATATGAACTTCTGCACCTATGATCATGGATTATCAATATTAGTGATCAATTGATCAACTGAAGCAGAATTTTCCAAAATTCATAACTTTGAGTTGTAGTTCATATTTTACGACAGAACTTGAATTTATTCCAGAAAAATTGCCAACCAAAAACTATGGACTTTGACTCGAAGTTGCAAATTTTGGAAATTTCTGCTTCAGACGATCAATGATCATAAGTGCAGAAGTTCATGTGGATCATTTCTATGGGCTATTCTGTAGCAATAGAAATTTCAAAAATTTTCTAGGGACTCTCCGAAACGTCTTAAAACCGCTTCCAATCGGTTCAGGGGGTTGAAAATAGGGTATACACCAAATTTCAGTTTTTTTCGTTGATAAAATCGAATTTTCATGTTTTGCAGGACGAAGAGGTATAATTTTAAAATTTCAAAAATTCAAGAAATGAACTTCAGCACCTAAAATTTTGGATATGGGGTTCTTTTATGGTGCACTTTTGATTCATTTTAGTTTAGGCTTCGATTTTCACTTGGGGTTGGGATATCTTCCTAGTAAAGTAAAACTTCGGTCACATTTCTTATTTATTTTTTCTTGTAAGTAAACACATCATGAAATTGCTCATTCAAACACCTCAAAATCGAGTCAAAAATAATTATTACATCAAAAATTTTTACGTCAGGGTTGCCAACGGCATTTTGAGTCCGAAATTCATTCGAAGTTGTAGTTGACACTTGACGACACTGCCACAAAAAATTTCCAATAAATTAATTTAAATATGAGGCGTGTAGAATCAAAAGTGGCTTTCTCCATGCAACACTCTCTGTAGAAAGGGACCTTACGTGGAAATTTTTTTTTCTAGTTGAAAAAAATGACCACATTTGGAGGCCTTTTAGCTTTATTCCCTTTTTGGCTGGCTTAAGGGTTCAAAATTTTTTGAAAGGCATCCCACCTTCATCAGTTTTCGTCAAAATTTAGAAATTTTTTTTCAATACATTCCAATTCCTTGCCGTTGATTTCCACACCATTTAAGAAATTTTGAATTCACTGTAAAGTATTATAATTTTGCTAAAAGCTCAAAAATAAATCAAAAAATTAGAATTAAAAAAAAACATTATGGCAGCTGAAATTTTTTCCATTTATTTTCTGGCTCAAATAACATTTTACTTTTTTTTTAGACTGAAAAATACATTTTCCCATAAAAATTCCATCAATTTTAAAAACTGTCCAGCTCAACTCCTTTTCACACTAAAAATACGTTTTTATCAAGGGGAGAGAGCAAAAAGGGGAGACTATCTCTCTGCCCTCCTCATTTCGACTTCTCATTCATCGTTTTCAAAAACTTCACCTCTTTTTGAATCAGAAAATTTTTCCAAAAAAATCACGCATTCTTTCTCGAACGATTCGTTCAATCAATTAAAAAACATTCTCATCGACGTTCGCATCTCTTCCTTGCAGAACGTCTTTTCGGCAAAGACTGGAAAGAGAAATGGGTAGTGCTGCACGAAGATTCCACCATCGCCTGGTACAAAGATAAAGACAAGCTGGCTTCGCCAAATGGCACAATAACGCTGAAAGAAGCTCCCGAAATGCTCGCAGCTGGTCGTTTCGTATTCGGTATTCCAGGAGCGCCGCCACTGCCACCGGGTGCCACGTACTTCCAACTGATGGCATTCGGCACGAAAAATAATTTCAAGATACATTGGTTTCTAGCCGCTTCCGAAGACGAAGTAAAGTAAGTAAACGGGCCCCCAGACTTTATTTCTTATTTCAAAAGCAGCCAAGCTGCGCAAATGCTCGCAACGTACACATCGGTCGTATAATTTAAATTTCAACGACGATAAAATCTCTCTACCCCGCTCTCTCTTTTCATTCTCTTCCTCATGTTCATAAAATGAACCTTCTGTCGCGGTCGCGGGCCAGGGAGCTGGCAAGTCTAAAGAAAGATGCCACATTTCGTATACGAGTATTTTTAACGACGAAAATATCAATTTTAACTTATCTACAAAACGCGTCCTCGTTCGGGATCCAACCTACCCCATCTTGGGTCGCGTCGCGTTAAATCATTTCGAAATTATTTTTCGCACAATTTGTTTCCGACGTTTGATAGCGTCAGCGAATGTTCCACGAGCAAAAAAATCAAATTTTCTTTTTCGTATCTATCTTATTTCTCGGTAGGTACCGCAGAAACCTTCTGCCCGAAATTTCGTCACTTTTTCGCCGCGATAAAAGATAACACGTCGCATCGTTCGTGCCATTTAACTTTTTCAAACCATTATCAATATGGTAGTCGATTTTGCGACGCTTTTATGCACAAACCCACGCACACGTAACGACCAAGTCTGGCTCGCTCATTTTCATATAACAAAACCACCTACAAGGTTCGCCCAGAACGGCCTATCGAATCGAGCTGAAAAAAATTCCCCATCGAAACGAGTCTCGTAGCGCGAATCATTAAAAAAATAACTCCACTCGAGCAATCTGATCGAACTATTTCTGTTTCGAAATACACGCGCAATCGAACGACTTCAACTACGGTTCGCCGCGGTTAAATTAATTCTTCTGTTTCGCTGAACGGTGCAGGAAAAAATTCTCGAGTTGTCGAGAATCGCATCGTATAATAAGTAGTTACACTCCAAGTGGTATCTGTGTACTCCGAGATCGAAAAAAAAATACACCTCTCGAACGAGTGCTCTCCGAATCGCGAGAGGGCAGATAAAATTGGAAAAAAAAAATTTACCCACGTTCGAGAGTTTCATTTTCACGTAATTTGTTTCAATCGGCTATCTCATTTTTTGCTTTCAACGAGTTCGAGAGATGAAATTGGATAGGTCCGACAGGAGAAACACGTCGAGTATTTTATTAAGATATCGAGATCGCGAAAGTAAAAATGATGACGATAAAAATTACCAGAATGGAGCGAATCTGAGCACTATAATAAAACCGTTCGTAAAATTTCGCGAATACTAAACAAATAAAGTTTTCAAGTACTTACTTATAAAAAAAATTATAGAAATCGTAAAAAATTATACGCATTCGACCAAATAGTTTCCAATAAAATTTGCGAATCACATAAAATTCCTGTTACGACAACGAAACCATAAAATACTTCATTTTAATAAAAAGTTTATAAAAACACCGAGAAAGTCGAGCGAACGATATAATTACGAGCATGAAATTTCGAAACACCATTAAATGAGACGAGCCGAAATTCGCCTTGATCAAAGGTCCGAAAAGAATTAATGGAAAATAACCAGTAACCATGCAACATTAAGCAGCTGAAGCGTTTCTTGAGAAATTTCCAACTCCGCAGAATAAATACTTTCAATTGATTTTTTTATCGTTGAAAAGTTTGGTAATTTTTTTTTATGTCTTAAAAATATCTGAAATCGTATCACAGATTCTGGAAATAAATTTTCAATAGAAAAATATCATAAATATTGGTTTAAAAAATCACCTCAGGTAATTTTTCACGTGATTAAAAAAATGAAAAGAATTTTCTTAGATAAATATGTACGTAGACGTACCAGCTACTTGGGTACAAAGATCATTTCGAAGAGAAACTGAAAATTACGAAATTTCCATTAAGACTAGATCCAATTTTATAGGTAGAATTCAGATTTTTTTGATTCAGTTATCCTAGAAAATTGACGAAGAGGAACTTGGGTTGAAAAATTTTCGAAATAGAATTTTGGAAATTTCAACCTTTAGATTTTAACCGAAATTGATATAAAATTTTTAAAAATACACCTTTAGGGTAATTTACCGTAATTATCAGAATATTTGTGGTAATTTACCGTAATTATTAAATATTTACGGTAATTTACCATAATTGTTGAAATATTGACGGTTATTTACTATAATTATTGAAATATTTACGGTAATTTACCGTAATTATTGAAATATTTATGGAAATTTACTGTAATTATTGACATATTTACGGTAGTTTACCGTAATTACTGAAATATTTACGGTAATTTACGGTAATTTTTGAAATATTTATGGTAATTTACCGTAAATGTTTTAATAATTACGGTAAATTACTGTAAATATTTTAATAAATACGGTAAATTACCACAAATATTCTGATAATTACGGTAAATTACCTTAAACATTCTAATAATTACTGTAAATTATCGTAAATACTTCAATATTTACAGTAAATTACTATAAATATTTCAGTAATCACGATTAATTATAGTAAATATTTTTATAATTACGGTAAATTACCGTAAATGTTTCAGTAATTACTCTAAATTACTTTAAATATTTCCGTAATTATCGTAAATATTTCACTAATCAGGATAAATCCCTCTAAAAACGACCACTCTCCATTACTAAAATAATTTTCAACTTCTGCTTGTAAATCGTTCCTTTTATTTGGCGCCGCCGTCTCATTTTTCATTTTTGATGTCAACTTTTCATTTTATTAGGCAAATCTCTGGCGAAAGATTTCTGATTGAATGAATTTTTTTCTACCTCTAGAAATCGTTCGCGATCATTTTAACTGATTCGGCTGCAAATGGCCAATTCCCGGTCAGCAATAAAATGGTACGTACATTCGATTTCCCAAATTGACACATTCGCAAACAAGACCCATTCAAAATGAATCCTTAGCCTACGACTACTCTCAAAATAAATACGTAATTCGCGAATAATTCAACTTTTCCGGCTCATAATCCCAGCACGATTCATTTTTCCACCGACGTTCACGAACGATACGCACTCGAACGACAATTCCCTCACCATCTTTCGAATTATTTTCACCCAACTCAACTCGTTTACTAACAAGTCGTCGATTCGCACTCCTAACGAAACGGTATTTTTCCATGGGAAAATAACAAAGCACCACGCGTGCATTATCGATGTACATCTATTCGTATACACCGTTGCGTTGAAAAATATTCGCAAAATCCTCGCGAACACAAACAAAAACGCTGGCAAACAAAGGATGAAAAGGCCGGGGTTTTCGCCTCTTCTTTACGCTCGGTACGCGGCCTGGCGCTAGGCTAAAATTTCCGCCTTCTTCCAACAAGTAAATAAAAGGCCGAGACGAGACGATGAAAAAAAAAAAACGAAGAACAAAAACAAAAAGCGGAAACAGATTTTCACAATCAAAACAAAACACTTGGTAATGTGCCAGTTAGAACGAAAGTTCATTTCCATTGCAGCGGCCAAAGGCAAAGCGGGGGGAGGGGGTGGTGGGAAGAGACGTACGAACGGAGCGTAATCGGTTTTTAATTTCGATCGATTTTTAAATTCGCTTCCTAATAAAGGCTTTATTGCGCGCTTCACGAGCCCACATAATGAAACGTACACCGCACACAGCTCATTCGAGAACCGCAATATAGCCCGTTGAATTCGATATACACCGTGAGCTCATGGGCTCGTACGAGTATATCATACTACGTGCGAGTGGGTGGGCGAATATACCGCGTACTCTATGTAAATTACACAGCCTAACCGAAAAGCTCGCAGCGTGGCAATGGAGGCAGATTACTTGAAAATTGCAAATATGTTGCGACGCTGATTCTCAATCCCGTATGTACAGAGTGTTCTGTCTGATCATTTTCAAACCCGCTTAAGCAGCAGTTTGCGGGGTAAAAAAGCCAATCCTAATTATACGAATACTGAATATGTAAATCTACCGTCGCGTCGTAGGGATGCGGAGGAGTAAACCATTATTTCAGAGACAGTTGACACATCCGATGATATTATTAACGAGCGACATTTATTACAGGTGAACCTTTCACATGTCTGTGTCCTTTTCCTAGCCTGTTTTGACTCGGTGATGAGTTGAGTTGAGAGTGTCGCAGTATACTGCCAAATTGTTTACATCGTTTTGGCCTTTTCGCAAAATTCCCACCGCTTTTGGGTGCGGATTTTTGAAAACAAATCTCTGCCTCTCTGCATAGATACTACATATGAGAATAAAAATTTTCTGAAAATTGGCAAAATCTCTCTTCCTGACCTGAAATTCTTTTCAAAATTTCAGGCAACAAAAATCGGGGACTTGGGAAAAATCTTGAAATCATAATCTGGGATCACGATTTTAGAAGGACTTATACATGATTTTTGAAGAATTTCCCCCAGAGGTTTTCAAAATTTCACACAAAAAATTCGGATGAATTCTCAACTCGTTGATATTCTATTTGGACTGCTCACATCGTTCTAACTATTTTTCTGGCCGATGAAATTTTTTCATTTCGTTCTTTTGATTTCTGAACTCGGAATTCTTTCGACTTTTCAACTTCGTAATTTTTGCTTAAAATAGGATTTTGAAAATTCAAGTCCAAATTTATTCCAATTTTCAAGTTCAACTTTTTCAACTCTAATTTTTCTCAATTATTTCTTTAATTAAGGTCATCTAAGTGAAAATGGTCGAGATTGCCACAAAAAATCATTTTTGAAAGAGTATAGCGGGATGAATATAGATTCAAACGAATCCGACCCCCAAAAGATTAGTATGTCTTGTATATTATTATGATAAGATTCTGAGAAAAATTTTAGGTTTTCGAAGCAAGTATTTTCAAGAGGGAGAAGGAAGGTTCGACCTTTATTTTTTTCATTTTTTAGCCAATGCAGATAAAAATTTCGTGTTTTTTTAGAAAAACAGAAATTTTTAAATTTTTTTTTGTGATCTTTAAACCTTCTAGAACCAATTTGGAAAACAAGAAATTTTTATCTACATTTGGTGAAAATGAAAAAAAAAGTTTAAAAACTCCCCCCCCCCAATCATTTGCTTTATAAGAGCCTAAAATTTTGGTCACAAGAATTTTTCAACACGACTGACTTTTCGAGGCCGGTTTCGTCAAAATCCTTTTCAGAGGCTAAAACCGACTTTTTTGAATATACCTATTGGCCTTTTTCAAACAGCTCAATTTCAATTTTCTCCCTCAGAACTGTATCCAATTTAAAAACTTTTCAAAAATAATATTTTTTAAACTTCAATTTTCTCATTCCTTCTAATCAGATATTTTGTAAAAAGAAATTTCGAAATAAGTACATACATAAAATTAATTTTTTTTTTAAATTCCTGAATAAATTACCTACTTATAGCAATTAATTTGTAAATTGATGGAAAATTTTTAAAATTCGAAGCTGAATGTTCTTTGAAAAAATCAAAGCCGGTATTATACCGAAATTTCGAAAAAAGTGACTTCTAGCGACTTTTTCTGAGTGAAAAGTGTTTGAAAATTGACCAGAAATGATTTTTTTTCGGTGGGAAATTTCTTACAGGAGAGGCAGTGAATTTCTTTCGGCTTCTTCTATCGATTTTGTTGTTTATAATTTTTCATATTTTTTTTTTTGAAGAATTTTGCAAAATAGGAATTTTTGTGTAAAAATTTGAATTTTTGCTTGAAAATGCGAAAAAGTTACTTTTGAGGGAAAAAGTGACCAAAGTGACCTTTTAGACGTGAAAAGTGACCAGCGCTCTGAAAAAGTGACCTACTATGACGCCTGTCTAAGTTGAAAAAAATGTTGAGATAATTTAAAATTGAAAGAAATTCAACAGCAAAAAAATCTGTAGATACCCATCAACATTTTTTCCAATTTGGAATTCTTGAAATTGAAATTTCTTTCAACTCGGAAAAAAATTCGAATTTCAAATTCATGTTTTTTTTTTAAACTTTCCAACTAAATAGGAAATTTTGAAAAATAGTGAAAATGGGAAAACTCTGAAAAAAGTTGAGGTCTAAATAACTACACTGACATAAAGAAGAAAAGATTTCTCGCTCACCTCCATCACCCCCTCCCCCTCCCCCCACCTCAAAGCTATATTTTCAAAACGTACACAAATTAATTGTAATTTCAGAAATCAGAAAAAACAAGGAAAACTGAAGCTAATGATTTTCGTAGGCTAAAATATTTATAGACCCGCTAAACATCGCGACAGAAAAAAATTAAAAGATTTTGTACTAGACACAGAGAAAGAATGAAAAAATTAATCTTTTTTTGAGGACCTCTAAACAATTGTGAAGATGAAAAATAGATGTCAATAGTTTTTTTAGGTAAAGACTTCATAGCAAAACAATTTTTGGAGAAAAATCATCAAAAAATATTTTTCCGATTTCTTTGAACATATCTCAGATTTCAAGATCTGGTGTGGGGGAAGGGGTAAATTTGGGTTTAGGGATGAAAGTAGCACCCCTCGTTTTAAAGTTTATGCACAACTTCCTAATAACGTACAAAATTTCAACGTTCGAAAAATAAATCATACTTAATGAATAACAACGAAGATTATACGTATTCACGGCGAACCAGTTATGCAATTTTATTAACACCACTAAAAAAAAATCGTTTACATCAATACGTCTGGGTTGAAAAACATCATTGCAAAAATAAAATCAGCTTTGTGTTTCATTCTGACGACCTTTGAAACGTCCGTAAAACGGAAACTAAAAGCTTCAAGCTTAGGAGTTTATTTTAATCGAAAATTTTCCATTTTGCACAGTAAACGTAAACGCAACACATGCACCGATAACTATCATCGCGCCTTCAGAACGCTATTTGATTCTTTCTTCTAACCTTCACTCCTCCACCCATCAGCGCCAACAAATGATAATAAAAAGATATACTTTTTCCTTGCAAGTATCATTCAATACGAATGCCATCGTCGTCGTCATAAATGTATTAAAAAATGTCGAGTTCACGTTTTCCAACAACGATGCAGGTTTTTACCGAGATTAAAAATATTCTCCTTTCACGTTGCTTTTGTTGATTAAAAAAAAAAGTCGAATCCTAGAAACGTGTACAAATTGCGAATGAATACGTCGGATCACTGAGTTCATTTCTAACTCGAATATGGAATAATTTTCAATGTGAAAATTGGTAGGGAATGAAATTATTCGATGAAGAAGAATCGTTTGATTTGGGGACTTGATTGTAGGATGGTTGAAGAAACTCGTGATTTTTTTCTGTGGTTAAGCCAAATTTTTTTCTGGAAAGGTGAAAATTATTATTCAATATTAACGCGATAGGAAAGAAATGCAATCAATTTTTAAACACGAAATTATGATTAAATTTTACTGACAGACACTCAAAATTTTCATGTAGTGGAACTCAGACCTAAAGTTAGAATTTAGACAAATCCCTTCACTATTTTTCACCTTTCCCATTATATTCAAATTTTTTTTATGCAGGAAAATTGAAGATGCTGAGTTCAAATAGGGATTTCTGTTCATCTTCCAAATGACTGCTCAACATTTTCTGTTTCAATCGCGTGTACAAGGGCGGAGGGGAGTCTGTTTTTTCGAACTCAGCATCCCAAAAATCTAAACGATATCAAAACCTAGAAAAACAATAATAGAATGACCTTCCCTTCGATAAATTTCCCATTTTCTTTCAAATCTCAGAAGCAATGACACGTGATAAGTACCACACCTCCGGCCCCATTCTTCCTTCACTCGTTAGCAAAAATCGAACCTCAAACCTATAGAGTGAGGAGGAAAAGGCGACTCGATACAAGGAAAACATCGACGACGCGACGCGACGCGCAAACTTAATCAAAGAAGACACGAAAAAACACAAACCATTTATACGAGTTGGCTGGTGGGTACCGATAATCTCGGGTATCATTTCGAGCAAGGGTCGTCGCACGTAACGGAGGACAGAAGACGAAGAAAAAACCGGGGCAATTCATTCTTCCGCAAATCAGCTTAATTGGTCAGCGAGGAAAAACCTTCGCACCGCAGAGAGGCGAACGAGTCCGGTATCAGGGTTCGGATGGCTCTGTGTAGTAAAATTGACAGCGTGCGATTGGAAAAACATACACACGCGAGACGAAGGATTTTTATTAAATAAAACCTCATTCGCCGGCATAGCAGACACGTTGATTAAAATTACTTTTTTTTTCGCTTCTTTTATTCGCTCAAATAAAAAATAAAAATAAAGAGAGCAATGCGATGAGAGAGAAATCGATATACCTGTTAAATACACAACAACGATTGCGGCCACGACTACGACGTTGCGAGCATTTTATTACGACCCAGTTTTTTCTCCCGATGTACTTTTAAAAAGCGGCCATTTTTATGATTGCAGCGAATGGATGAGTGCCATTTCAAATACGGTTAGTATTACTTTGGAGTTTTTTATTTACTTTTCAGCTTTTTCTCTTTCGCTCATTATTCAAGAGCGTAGCGCCGTATACGTGTTTAATCGGTTGCAAATCGACCATTCTCCGGTACAGCGGAGAAGTAAAACGTCTTTCACCTTATTTATTTAGTCGCTTCATTTCAGATACAACGAGAGCGAGATTCGAAGCATATACAAGGTGTTCGGTAAATGGTCTGCCATATTT
Source organism: Pseudococcus jackbeardsleyi (assembly GCA_038380155.1). Taxonomy (NCBI): domain Eukaryota; kingdom Metazoa; phylum Arthropoda; class Insecta; order Hemiptera; family Pseudococcidae; genus Pseudococcus; species Pseudococcus jackbeardsleyi. The sequence goes on along the minus strand of CM076240.1, from coordinate 57,911,587 downwards.
TGGGTTTTCGATAGAACCGGGTACTACTAAAATAAACTTCAAATTAACTCGTTCATTTTAAAAATGTAATGGGCCCGTTCAGTTTACAAAAAAATTAATAAAATTTTTTTCAGTCATGGTAATGGGTTCAGCTTTGAAAACATGACAAATTTTCATCCCATGACTTTTTGCCCAACTTTAAAATTGGAGGGATACGAAAAAATTTGTTCAAAAACACTAATCATGGGATTGGGCAGTACATTGAAAATTGAACAAATTTTATTGTTTTGAAGACTTTTTGCCAAACCTCGAAAATGATGGGGCAACGAGTCATTAAAAATCGAAACAAAGTCCATTAAGAGATTTTTTTAGACCCTTTCAAAACTTTTAGTACTTATGAATCTAACGTTCAAAACAAGAATAGGCATCATAACCAAGTTCTCAGATATGCTTGAAACTTTGACAAAATAAGGTCTAGTATACCAGAAAACCACTGCAAAAATTATTTTTCAAAAAGACCTCATACAACATTTTTTATAAACGATTAAATGTTGTTGTCACAAAAATCAGACCCTCGCGGAACACACTGTAGACGTGACGTCAGGATATTGCATGAAGCATAACGACAAACGCGTGTTCTATTAACAATCGGTATTTTTCTCACTTCACATTAGATTAACTCAAAATTTTGAGTGAGGACATAGGTGTTTGAGGAAAGTAAAATGATCTACGTGAAATTCTCTACAAAATGGGACAAGTTCGAAAGTTGTCCCGTTCACCAATCAAAAGCTATTAAAGCTCAAAGTTCTGGAGATGCATTTTTATTCCAAATATTCGATGTTTTTTTCACTTTAGATTGAAATAACTCAAAATTTTGAGTGACGACATAGGTGTTTGAGGAAAGTAAAATGATCTACGTGAAATTCTCTACAAAATGGGACAAGTTCGAAAGTTGTCCCGTTCACCAATCAAAAGCTATTAAAGCTCAAAGTTCTGGAGATGCATTTTTATTCCAAATATTCGATGTTTTTTTTACTTTAGATTGAAATAACTCAAAATTTTGAATGACGACATAGGTGTTTGAGGAAGGTAAAATGATCTACGTGAAATTCTCTACAAGATGGGACAAGTTCGAAAGTTGTCCCGTTCACCAATCAAAAGCTATTCAAGCTCAAAGTTCTGGAGAAGCGTTTTTATTACAAATATTCGATGTTTTTTTCTCTTTACATTGAAATAACTCGAAATTTCGATCGAGGACATAGGTGTTTGAGGTAAGGAAAGTGAAATTCTCTACAAGATAGGATAGGTTTCAAAGTCTGCCTGGTCACCGATCAAAAGTTATTGTAAGTTCAAAGTTGCGAAAGTACCTAAGCAGTTTTCTTTTTGCAAAATTTTTTCATCACTTTTGCGACTTCTAATTTTAATAACATTCGATCGGTAGCCGGGACAGCTTTTAGGTAAATCTTCACCATCTTGTAGAGAATTTTACGTAGATCATTTTCCTTACCTCAAACACCTATGTCCTCGATCGAAATTTCGAGTTATTTCAATGTAAAGTGTAAAAAATACGAAATATTTCGCAATGAAAACTCATTTTCGTAACTTTGAACTTACAATAACTTTTGATCGGTGACCAAGCAAACTTAGAAACCTATTCTATCTCGTAGAGAATTTCACGTAGATCATTTTAGCTTCCTCAAACACCTATGTCGTCACTCAAAATTTTGAGTTATTTCAATCTAAAGTGAAAAAAACATCGAATATTTGGAATAAAAACGCTTCTCCAGAACTTTGAGCTTTGATAGCGTTCGATCGGTTAATGGGACAACTTTCAAACTTGTCCCATTTTGTAGAGAATTTCACGTAGATCATTTTACCTTCCTCAAACACCTATGTCGTCACTCAAAATTTTGAGTTATTTCAATCTAAAGTAAAAAAAAACATCATCTCCAGAACTTTGAGCTTTGATAGCTTTCGATCGGTTAATGGGACAACTTTCAAACTTGTCCCATTTTGTAGAGAATTTCACGTAGATCATTTTACCTTCCTCAAACACCTATGTCGTCACTCAAAATTTTGAGTTATTTCAATCTAAAGTGAAAAAAACATCGAATATTTGGAATAAAAATGCATCTCCAGAACTTTGAGCTTTAATAGCTTTTGATTGGTGAACGGGACAACTTTCGAACTTGTCCCATCTTGTAGAGAATTTCACGTAGATCATTTTACCTTCCTCAAACACCTATGTCGTCACTCAAAATTTTGAGTTATTTCAATCTAAAGTGAAAAAAACATCGAATATTTGAAATAAAAATGCATGTCCAGAACTTTGTGCTTTAATAGCTTTTGATTGGTGAACGGGACAACTTTCAAACCTATCCCATCTTGTAGAGCTAATTTCACGTAGATCATTTTCCTTACCTCAAACACCTATGTCCTCACTCAGAATTTTGAATTATTTCAATTTTTCCTTTTGAACAATTTGTAATTTTATACGATTCTTTATTACAGTGTTGTGACGATCATGTGTCTTGCAATATAGTGACGTCATACAGTGTGTCAATAAGATATCACAACGATTTTTGGAAGGTCGCATTTTCGCGACTTTGAGAATTTATTTCTTGGCTCACCATGATCGTATCTCCCTCAGAGTGGGGTCAAAATTTTTGTTTCGACTAGGACTACAACATATATTTTTTTGAAAAAATGCTTATGATGCCTATCCCCTATTTTTGAGGCACCAGGGGCTCTAATTTAAATCACTGTGGACATTTAAAAAAATGCTTTTCTTCATGATGAATGATGGATGGAACATCGAACAATGGAAAATCACAAAATTATTGGAGTTGTGATGTTGATTTTTTTACGACTTTGTAACCAATTGGACCGAATGTAGACTTACTCGATACTTGATATTTAATATTCGATATTGATCACATTGTAAACATTTTCTCCGGCTGTAATTTTTTTCAATTTTTTGAAAAATTTCTTCCAAATTACTTATTATTGAAAAGAAAGAAATTTTTAAAAAAATAATTTCAAAAAAAATTTAGATGAATTCTAGTTGGAAAAAGATTGAATTTTCTAAAAATTTCAAGTTGAATTTTTCAATTTTTTTGAAAATTTTTGTTGCTAGAAAAAAAATTTTGAGATTGGATGAAATTTTTTGGATAAATAAACTGAAAAAATTAGGAATTTGAAAAATTGGAATAAATTTGAACTTGGATTTTTGAAATTCCGTTTGAGGCAAAAATACCTTGAGACGTTGAGACAGGTAACTGTAAAAAATTTTCTAGTCCAGAAGTGACAATTTTCTAGAGGGTCAAGTGCATTCTCAGTTTTTTTTCCCAGTGCTGTTTTGTAATTTGAACCCAATATGCTAATTTACCCCCCCTCCCCGTTTTGAGGACCCCTGAAAAAAGTACTAGTGCACGAAAAAATTTGTACCCTGTCTGGATTTTTTTGCTCGATTACAGTAGGAACTTTCAAGTTGAGCTTTTTTTATGATGATGTAACAAAAACAAAATTGATGGCCACATACAGGGTGTCGCAATAGTGGATGTCCAAACTTCATTTTTGAATACAATCTGGTACCACTTGAGATGTCTATTTTGAAAATTGAAGGGACAAATATTGGTTCTTGAAAAATTACGTGATGCTATTTTCATGTTTTTTTATGATTTTCATGCCCCCGGGAGATACAGTAAAAATTTTGATAATTTCCGTAAATATTTCAATAATTATGGTAAATTATCGTAAATATTGCAATAATTACTATAAATTATCGTAAGTTATAGTAAATATTTTGGTAATTACGGTAAATTACCGTAAGTATTCCAATAATTATGGTAAATCACCGTAAATATTCCAACAATTATGGTAAATTACTGGAAATGTTTCAGTATTTACGGTAAATAATAGTACATAAATATTTTAATAATTACGATGAATTATCGTAAATATGAAGTTGAAAAATGATTTAGAAGCAATAATTCTTCAATTTAAAAATTGAACAGAAAATGTTGAAAAGTTCGTGCTTTTTGTGGAAAATGATCAAAATGGATACCTCTTTATTTTTGACAATATAATTTGTTCAGTTTTCAACGCATTATCTATTCCATTCCATTCCATTCTTTTCATTATTTTTTCTTTAGAATTTTTTTGATAAATTTTTTGTAGCTCCTTTATTTTTAAAGTTAGGCAAAAAGTCATAAAGAAAAAATTATTCAGTTTTTAAATTACCATCCATTCCCACGGTTAGAAAAATACGTAATTTCTTAAGAACCAGTACATGCCCCTTCAATTTTCAAAACAAACAACATCTTTACCTCAAGTGTTTTTTTAGTGGTACCCAGTTGTATCTGAAAATAAAGTTCTGGAACACCCTGAAAAATGTAGACATCCAACGACTAATAATTTTGATTTTGGACAAAAAAACTCTTCAGAACAAAATTTTTCAATTTTCAAAGTACTCCCATTCTCTCGATCAGTTTTTTAAAAATATTTTCTTCGAGACTCTTTCAATTTCAAAAAATATCAAAAATTCGTAAAACGATAGTTTGACCAATTTCCTAAAAATTTGTTCAATTTTTATAGCAATGTTGATTCTTACGGTTGGAAAATTTTTTTAGAAACAACATTTACCCCTTCAACTTTAAAAATAGGCAACATGTTCACCTGCAATTTACTAGACACCCTGTACACATAAAACTCGTCGTAAATTACATCATAAGAAAGTTATACTACGAAAATAACAATAGAGTATTGCGGATGAAGGAAAATCGCAAGGGGAAAAACTAAAGAGATAATTTTCGGGTAGAAATATCTTTTTTAACGAATCTTAAGCTAAGTATTTTCCGACAAGTTCGCAAAAGAGACGAGAATAACGCAACGCGGCTGCTATCGCGTCCAAAACAACTCAACTTTTCTCGAAACTCTTGGAAACCTTTCGTCTCTTCGAACAGGCTCACTCTTTCGTTTCTTATTTAGTATACTTTTTTAACCCCCGACGACGACAAGATTTTCGCTATACGTCGCGTTGCACCGCGTTCTGCGCTTTTCGCAAAGAAATACGAGAATTAAGTGATTCTTAAACCTTGTATACGATTTCACATTTCGCTGCACGCGCCTCGAGACAGCCTCCGCCCCACGACCGCCATCATCAAACCGTATTTAACTCTTTCTCCAAAGTCGTAGCTTCGTAATGAAGCGAGAATAAAAAAACGGTACTATTTTCGAGTTTAAATACTCTTAATACGACGTTATCGAGTTACTTCTTTATAACAAGATGAAAAAAATTACCGCTTTGACTTTGTGAAAAAAAAAACCTTTGAGAAAATTATTTACCTCGCAGGAATTTGTTTCGACGCGACATTAACGTTAAGATAATTTGCATTATTTAATAAAAACCAATGACGAGGCGTATTCCGATGTCGACTCTAAAATCTCTCAGAGTCGACTACGCTTTTAATCTTTCTTTTTTTCTCCTTCATTTTGCCAGAGTGCAACTGTGTAAAAGGGGCCGAGTTGAAAGGAATTACGCGATAATTTTTCCCTCTACCGCTGGATTAAGCTAAGCAAGAATAATGAATGGTGAATTCGTGTTGTTTTTTTCCCTCCTGTTCGTAGAAATTGGTCAATTATTCAACAACAATTTAATTCGAGTTTTTCTCCATTTTTTATCCCGAACAAAAAAAAACAAGACTCGCAGTTGATCATTTTGCATAAATAATTGTTGCTATAGTTTTGTTTCGTTTTTTTTTTGTTTTTTTTTTTTTTTGAAAAAAGGAGAGAAATTAATTTTTTTGAATAACGACCGCGATGAAAATATTTAATTATACCGTACTTGGCTAATTTTTGATCGTCTCGAATGGTAATATTGATTGAATTTTTAATTGGCCTTTAGATGAAGTGATTTGTTACAGCGAGAAAAAAAAAGTTAAAATTAAACCAAAAAAATTTCAATCACCGTGACCAGCTGAATATTTAATTTCGAGTAATTAAAATGCAAAAATTGCAGTATACTAATTTTGTGAAATATCAAGCAAGTAACTGGTACAAATCGGTGATTTTATCACAAATAAAATTTCAAGTAACATTTTTAGATAATTTTCACATACTCAAGTTATACAAAATTTTAAATGATTTTAATGAAGTCTCAAACATTTTACTTCAATTTTAGAAAATTCTCTATACTTAAAGGATTTCCCAAAATTAATAATTGAACAACAACACCCCACTTCCATCTCCTAACGACCCAATAAAAACACAAAATTCTCTTGTTTTCTTGAATAAAACTTTTTCGAAAAAATTCAACATTTCCTTCCAAGTTAAAATTTTCCGAGTCATTTTCGACGACTGCCACTATTTTTCAAAAATTATTTTCACAGACTTTTCCAGAATTTATAATTCAAATTTTTCAAAATTTCTTGATACTTTGACCAAGATTTTAACCCTCGCCCTCGTATCAAAATAATAAGAGGAGGTAAAATTTTTTCTTTTTTAAAAACATTAAAAATTTTTTGAGAGAAGGGGAAAGGAGTCATGAACCAAAATTTTCATCGACTCCTCAACATTTCTGCCTTAAAAGAAAAACGTTTTTGAAATTTAAAAAATCTGTGAAGTTCAGAAAACAATTTGATTAATTTTTCAGAAGTTTGTAATCATAGAAGAATTACCAAAAGGCATTATAAAAAAATGTTGAAACTTTTCAATTTTTTTTAGGTTTTCCAAAATATAGGACCGAGAAGACAAAAAATTTACAAAAATGAAAATTCAAAATGCAGAGTCCAAATTCCGATCTTTTTTTGATCTCCTAAAACCACTTTCCCCTCCATACGAAATTTTTTGGTCAACATCAAAAATTACAAAACACCAATTTTAATTGTTTTCCGAAATATTGACCATGAAAGATGTAAACATAGCAAAAAAAAAAAATCAAAACGATTTTTTCTAATTTTCGAACAATTTTCAAATTAATTCTCAACAATGATCATATTTTAACGAATTTTTCAATATCTACATATTTTGAGCATGCAGTAAAACAGTTTCAGACTGGACTAAACGACTGAATCGAAATTAAAAGGGGGAAAAATTGTAAATTTCTTACTCAGATGATCTTCTTCAAAGTATGTACCTACGCAAATTGAAAACATTCTCTAATGAATTTTCGAAATTTTGAAAGAGTTCGTACCTCTCTTAAAATGTCGGTTCGGAACCAATTTTTTAAGCAAAAATTCGATTCTGTAAGTAATTATAGGAGAAGGGGAGGAAAGGAAGCGACAAGCTGCTTTCTGTTCAGTCTGATACTGATATTTATTGCTCATAGAAAAACGTATGATTTCTAAGAAAACCGTCAAAAGCGACAGAACAATCTTAAGGAAGCAACCGATTTTTCATGTATCGCGATACTTTCTCCGAACTTGGGAATAAACTCTCGATTACCTGATTTTATTGAAAGAAGAAAAAAAGGTTTTCAATTGAAAGCTTCATTTCAATCATCTTTTGAAAATTGATAGAAAAGGATCAGTTTGATGAGAAATTCGAAAAAAAAATTTTCGGATCAACTAGAAAATTACCTATTTGATAATTAGTTCCTAAATCGAATTATCAAATAGACAGGTAATCGAGAGTCTGCCATAGATTTATGTAAATATCAAACATCTAAATTTAAATTTGCTTACCATTCTAACGATTCTTGTTCTTCTTTTGCCCAATTCAGCTGCCATTAGCACCTTCCACGAAACTGGAAGCTGTAACAATCAGAGTAAAAAATGATAAAATATTAATCTATAACAGCGAAGGAGTACATATCGGAAGTAAGTACCTAAATACGATTACATCTGATAAAAATTTACAATTATTGGAGCAACCACTAGCCACCCCTCCCCCTCGACATACCCTCCACCACTCACCCTCTGCCCATCACATTCACAGGTATACGTTCGAATATGAAAGCAGCGCAAAAAAAATGCAAAAGCTGCTGCACATCGGCGTCATGCGACAACCAAGCCCTTTGTTCCACGAACAACTCCAAATGCTGCGCAAATCCACCCAAGTCGTCCAGCAAGACCAACAAAATGCTGTGCGAAACCGGTACCGGGCTTTTAATGGGTACTGCCTCGGCCAGCGTCACGACCAGTTGGCGAGGCTGGGGCGAAGGATTAGGCTGGAATATCAGCGGTCTGAGCGGGGCAACTTATAACAGCGCGGATCACACAATACCTTATGATTTCGACGACAGCACCGCTAATTTAGCTGCCAATGGTACCTTATCGTCCATAGATCATAGCTCCGAATTAATGGAGTCGGCGGTCGAGTCGAGTGGAATTTTAGCGTTCGATTTTTTCCTCTAAACCATCTCGTAATAATTATCTTCGTCATAATTATTTTATTTTCCTTCCTACGTAAAGACTGTTTGTTGTGCCCGTTTGAGGTATGTTACGTACTAACGATGTAGAAAAATGATGAGCAGATGAGACGAAACGTGTTCTCGACTAGTATAGGTAGTGCTCAACTTTTTTTGACACGATGTATCCGAATTATACGGCGTGTCTCGGTTCAAGTTCTGCAGTGTCAGCGGCTAATTTTTAAATAAGTGGTAGAAAAGGCGAGATAATTGTGAAAATGTACGAAAATTCACTATGCAGGTAAAGAATAGTTTTCAATCAATACCAAAATTTCAATCCATTTTCTCACAAAAAAAAGGCTCGGAAATTCGCAACCGATGATAATATGAGTAATTTTTACCTCAATCAATTCAAATGATATTATAATAATCAAAAATCCCAATCAACTGTTTGAGGGAGGAAGGAGGGGGAGAGATTTAACAGGATGTCCAATATTACATTTTTTCGAATTAAAATGAAAGATTTTAGCAAGCCAAGCCTTTTACTGAATATTATTCTCACTCCACGCACCATGGACAAAAAACAAAATTCCAACTTTCATTCAGAAAAAAATATCGAAAATTCAGATCATTTTTTTTCAAATCGAAAAAAAGTTATAAAAAGGAAAAATAAAATTCAAAATTTTGAAATTTTTTTCATTTGGTAAAGCATGTGTTTGAGCACCACGAATACAATTCGATGATTATTTTTATCGAAAATCCAAAATAGGCTAGTGGAAGAAAGATTTTTAATTCAAAATTTTGAAAATTTTCATACTTTATAGACTGAAAAATCAGTAAATCTCGCTGTTATTCCTTTAGCTGCAATTCTGATTGTTTACCAACAATTTTATGAGAATGAAGAGTTTAATTAGAGGACAGAAAAATTCGGTAATTTTTGACTAAAAAAATGAAATTCATTTTGATCTAATTCGAGAAACCAGAATTTCACCAAATTTGATTGATTTAGATTTAGAGAACGCTATTTTTAGTTTGGTGCCCTCCCCTCAATGCCATCGAACTATTTTCAACTGTGGTGGAATGGAGTGTGCGCCCTTAATCGATAATCTGAACTTCCTAAAGAACTGTTGTTAAAATTGATACTATTTTCAACTTTTTTCAATCAGTAAAAATATGCTTAATGACAATGACTTAAAATGAACAGATCAGAAAAAAATCACCGCTTTTTATGTGAAATGTCTTTTTATTCAAATAGTCAAAATTACTCTCAAATTTACTGATCAACAATAAGTTGAAATATAAACAGATAAAAAATCTAGAAAAATGATTTTTCAAAAAATAATTTAATTTCACTGATGTTTTAAAAAGTTTCACTGATTTTTTTCTAAAAATTACAATGATATTTCAAATACAATTCACCGATTTTTTAAAAAAAATTTCACTGTTTTTTCAAAAATTTAAATTTTGACTGATTTTTCAAAAAATTAGGTACACTAAATTCTAAAAAATACACTAATTTTTCAAAAAAATTCAAAAAATGTCATTGATTTTCCCAAAATTACACTATTCAATAAAAGAAACAACAATTTTTCAAAAAGTTTCACTGATTTTTTCTAAAAATTACACTGATATTTCATATAAATTTCACCGATTTTTGAAAAACTTCACTGTTTTTTTCAAAAATTTTCACTGATTTTTCAAAAAAAATACACTCAGTTTTTAAAAAATACACTAATTTTTCAAAACAAAATCAAAGTTTTCTGATTTTTTCCAAAAAGTACTTTTATTTTTTAAAAAAGACACTAATTCTTCAAAAGACACTGATTTTTTAAAAAAGACTAATTTTTTTAAAAAGCTTCGCTGATACAAATTTCTTAAAAAATCACCAATTTTCAAAAAATTTCACTGATTTTTAATTATTTTTTGAGCAACTTTTAGCTATTTTCCTGACTTTTCACTGATTTTAAACCAATTTTTTACTATCGACTTTCAGTGATTTTTTCACTGATTTATTGCTGTGCTGCTATCCAGCTTTTTTTCAGTGGTTTTCAATCATTTTCACTGATTTATAAATTAGAGAGAAATCGAGTTCTAAAAATTTATTGTCAAATTGAAGTTTAAGAAATCAAAAATGTTTTTTGGTCGAAGCGACATAAAATGACCTCTTCACTCCCATTTTTTTCAAAAAAAATTATTTTTGTGATTTTTCGAGCATTATTTTTGAAATCTCACTTCAAAAACACCCAATCTACAAAAGTACACGTTGCAGACGCTGCGCAGACCCTCCGAGACAACCGTATGTGTGAAGTTACCAGTTCTATATGTGTTCCTATATAATGTGTAATCTAAATGTCTCCTATACCTTCTTCCTTATACGTTAAGTATATCCCTTCGTTTTACGTATAATCATTTAGACTGTGTTTTCTCCTCTATTAATTAGTTGGGCACTACTTTTGTCCTTCGTAGCATTTTTTGGAAATCATAATCGTTACAGAACGATGCCCCTAGACCTTCTAACTGATCGCCTCGAAAAACCTACGACCTTACGAGTCGCATATATTTTATTTTTCACGTATTTTTCATTAATTTTGATTCCCCTGACGAGTAACAAAATTGGAAAAATCGCTTTTATACGTTATAATTTTTATACGTTAATTTGTAGAAAAAATTACTTAATTATTCGTTTGTGTTTTTTTTTGTATCTTTTCCTCCGCGATGACGAGTAAGACATTATTTTTTTGCAATTTCGTTTGCATTTGTGTGTGTGTGTGTGTGGTCATATAGCTTATACATTATGTATTGTTTACGTAAAAGTATAACAGTACGTAGAGTTTATAGGGCGTTTATTGTACTTAAACAGTATGTACTTTTTATGGTGCATCTCGACGTCGACCATTATATTGTATATAAATTTTAATGTACGCGAGTATAATAACGCATAAACCATAATGTGATACACAGTCCACCAACGAGCCGATGCAGAGTCATGCCAAGGTTATAAAATCGTTATTTGTGACGCGCAATGAGAAACCGACCCCAAAGGTGAAATTTTGAAAAATGCTTTTTTGACGGATTCTGATAGAAAAATGTACGAGGAATCGAATGCAACAAACCGCAGTTCAATCCGAGCAAAATTCGCGGAGATATGACACCTTGAAGTTGAGAGGTGCTAAAAACAAAATTTCGAGAAAAACGAGTTTAAAGTTTTTGAATTTCGTACTGCTGGGCTCAGACACCTCTCACTATAAACGCTCGTACGAAGTGATAAAATATCAAAACAACTAGGAAATGGTCTTAAAATGTTCTCAAGACATCACTGAATTAATTTCCATCAAAAAGTCATTTTTGATAAAAATCAACTTTTCAACTTATTTTTGCGTTTTTCTCAAAATTTTGTTTTTCACCTTTGGGGTCGGTTTCTCATGGCGCGTCACATTTTACGATACGGTTGCGATTTAAGTGGTCATCGGTGGCCTGTGTACAGATCTGGTGATACGGTCAATTTCATAAAACGAAAGCCATAAGTGATTAATAGTAAGTCTGAATATATTATGTCATAATAAATTATAGAATTAAAAAAAAAAATACACAAAAACGTAGTTTTGTAAATGATTCGGGTATGTGCTTCTCGAGTACCATCCGACCAACGAATCCACTTTACGATTCGCCATCGCGTCGTAAAATATTCTTGTCATTTTTCCAAAACCCACCCTCGTAAAATTTCGCGACGCGGCCGTGGCGATGGCGCCAATCTCTCAAGAGACTCGGCAAAACGAAAAACAAAAAAGGAGCAAAAAATATACGGAAAGAGTATCGTAATTATTCTCTAATCAATATTCAAAAAGTGTAATAACTTTTTGACGAGCTAAAAAGTCATCTATTCGGATCTGTGACGCGAATAGCTGCGGTGCAGCAAACACACAGGAAAAAGATGTCATAAAAGTGTCAAACTTTCGAAAAAAATTTCCAACAGCTCCGCCAGAGCGTTTTCCTCATGCTTGCCTTTGCGTATCGACGTTGTTTTATATATCTCGCGTATATAAAAGTTACTCTTTTTTGGGCGAAACATGCACACAAAGAGAGCGTAACAGAAAAACGACGAGAGAGAAAATGAAAGAGAAAAAAAAAAGGTATATTTCAACGGTTCGTTCGGACAGCTTTTTAAATATTTCATCGTTCTAAAAATACGCGCTAATGCGAATATCAGCCGAGAACACCGTTCGACGAGTTTAATTAAGAAAATTTTACCATTTTGCGAGCCCGAACCGATGCCCGTGAAACACGGTGAAAAATGGATTCGGACGTCGAGAGCGTCGAAATTAAAAGAAAAAAAAAAAGATACCAGCCGACGGTTTTTTCTTTGTTTCTTTTTCGTTTCTCTCTTCTTTTTTTATTTCGCCTTGCTCGCGTAATGGATCTCACAACTCGACGGGGGTTTTCCTTTTCCTGCGCGAAACACGGACCTCGTTTTTCAAATTATTTAATACCATTATTAACGATTTTTCCTCGAGTGCTTTACAACGCGTCCAATTACATTCGTTTCGACGTGATAAATCGTATTATTAATAAATTATATTATTTTCTATCAAAAGCGTCGAAATATTTTATGGCTATCGAAGGCGAACAAAAAGTCGACATTTTTTACGATGGTCGACGAACAGACAGCCCGAGAAATTATTGAATAAAACAATTAGAGATGAAGTTCTTTATCGAAATATGATTAGCGATCTAGTCGATCACGGCGATAATTTATTTCCAACTTGGAATATCGTCAGATTTTGACAGCTTCGAGTTTTCTGTTTTTCTTTTTAGAAATTCAAAATTAATGAATTTATGGAAAAATACGAAGTAAAACAAAATAAATTAAGATTACCAAAGAAAAATTAGGGTAATTAGGAGAAAGGAAGATTGACAAATAAGGTTTCAAAATTACGCAGTTGATTTGCTATCGAATTTCGTATTCAAGCAGAATCAGAATTCAAAAAAAAAAGAAAAATGCAAAAAGAATTCTTAGCCATAAATCAAAGTTAATTACATTTAATTTTTTAAAAAAATGAGAAGAATTCGATTGAAGGATAAACATGGATGCAGTGAATATGGAGAGGAGGGGGTTTTGATAAAACAGACCCCCCTCCTCCGACACAATACTAGTAGGAAAAGTTGACAAATTCGTCTCGAATGAGAAAAATTGATAAATTTTCAAAAAAAAAAAGAAATTTGAGGGAAAAACGTTCCTTTTCAGAAATCACACTCCCAATTATAAAATTGCCTCCTAAATCTCTAATTTTTTCAAAAATGGTCTCGTGGTATTTCTATGTCGATAATTTCAAAGTAAAAGCATAATTTTATTACATTTTTTTCTTCTTAATACTTATTTTTGGGCTTGGAAATCAAATTTTTTCAAAACTTCGATCTTGGTGCGCTTGGCTTTATCCTATTTTTCTCAATACCTAATTTCAAAATAAAAATGACCGATTTTTTATTCAAGTTCATTAATCCAAAACATCTGTTTTATTGTAGCTTGAATTCAAGGAACATCCAAAAAAGAGCTTGAAATTTTCTAATTTCAACTCGACAAGATTTTCAAGATAGCTGTGATTTTTTCAATAGATGGGGAGGGGGGGGGAGAAGTAATTTAGTTTGAGATTGAAAAATTGAGGTTTCAGTTCAAATTTCATCCTCCCTCGAAATGGATTTTAGGGTTGAAAATTTCGACATCCCATTCGAAAATTCCTGAAATTTCAAGTCGAGCCTCAATCTTTAGAAGCCCTTTACCACATTTGCAGCGAAATTTTTTCCGGGAATTCAAAGTATTTCAGAATTATTTCTGACTTCTTTATAGGTTCTCTCGACCAATTTTTCGGAGCAAGAGTGAAATTTTTTGAAAAATGTTCAATAAAATAAGCAAATAAACACTTTTCTACGTAGATTATTTATTTTTCAATTTGGACTTTTAAAAAATTTCCTGATAGAAGGTATCCTGTTTTTTGCAATCAAAATTCTCTGACAATTTCCTGATTTTTCTTAATGTTTAAAATTCGCTGCTTTTTTCTTCATTTTCCCTGGGATGTTCGAAATTTCATGACTTTTCTAACTTTCTCAGATTTTCCAAAAAGTGGACTCTCTGTTTTTAAAATTAAAAAGACATCAAACAACATAAATTTTAATAACTCGTTTAATCAAGCTGAAAAACTTTGAATTCTAGTCTCATGATTAGGACATCCATTTTGAAATTTTCTAAAACTCTAAGCCATCCTTAATCTTTTCCTGACTTTCTTCAAAGGAATAAGTAAATTTTTGCGCATCCGACCAAAATAAACCCAGAATAAAATTCAAGAACTTCGAACCATTATCCCACAGTACATTCTTCCCATTTTTTTTTACGAAAAAAAATCATTTTTATGGACTAAAATTTGACACAAAAATTTCAATAAGAACTATAAGTTTTCAAACTTTGACGATAAATTTTAGTTTCGAAAACTGTTTTCAGTTTGAATGAATGTCTACTTTAGAATCATCATAATATTGAATTGAAGTATTTTGATTCAAAAGAACAATTTGTACAGTTTTCATTTTAACCCTCCTCCTCTTTTCTTCTAAGAAAAAAATTATTACCATTTTCAGGGTTGGAATTTTCAGTCACCTATTTTACCCACCATTTTTATCGATAATGGCAAAACTGATTTTCAAAAATTAAATTTCACTGCGGCCATTATTTCCAAAAAATATTTTTTGTGGCTTTTCCAGGTTTCATAAACCCTTCTTTTCTTAAATTTCCATAACTTTTTATGTTAAATTTCTGACGAAGAACAAAGAAGATATTTTTATGCTTCAAAAATATCAAATTTTTTCTCGAAGGAAGAAGACAAAGTTATCTTAAGATTAAATGTTTTATTTCGCCATTTTTAAATGAACACGGAAATTTGAGCGAAAAATTTCCACTTGAGTTGAGATTCGAAAATTTATGAAGTAGGTACTCGTATTTTAAGAAACAAATTGGTTAATTTTTCAACGATTATTTTTTCTAAAACAAAATTCCATGACTTAGACGCACAAATCTCAAAATTTCATAATTTTTAGGACGATAAAATAATTCAAACAACGACAACACTTTTCCACCAGAACTCCAACCTTGCTTTGATTTCTTTCCCAAAAATTCATCCAAAGCTAACGAAATTATCTAAATTAAAGATACTCCATTGTGTCTCGCAAAGAGAACAGAAGGATCCTGATAATTAGTTTTACCATCCTTTTCAACTACATTGTTGCAAAGGCCACAAGGGACACTTTTTTTTTGTAACACTGGTCACGTAGGATTGGAAAAAAATTTCATTAAATTCGCCGCAAGCTCTCGATTAAATAGTACACGATGCCCTAACATCAGGCTTGTAAATTTCACAACGCCTTCGATACTGTAAAGGCATGCAAAATATTTACATAACCTTTTTTTTTTGCGCTACTCAGCAAACACACCGGCGTATACCTTTGGCTACGGTTAAACTTTCAAATTAACGAATTCTGGTAGGTATATTTACGAGGTAAAGTATAAAAAGGTAGGTATATTTGTAGTTTTGTATAAGTATATGGACCAGGCTGAGTGCGGCGGCCGAATACAAAAGTACATACATTTACACAATTCGCATAAAAACCCGCATCGATTCGACCTTTCTCCGTAGTCTATGGCTTGTTTCTATGAAATAAATTCGCGACACTTATTCAATATTTGCGAAAGCAATAAAAGAGAGGCTGGTCTTTTATGTAGAGACGACCGTGTACATAAAGGCGCAGCGGAAGGGACGACGAAACCATAAAGCTTTTAATTACCACCACCTACGTGTTTACCCTCGGTAAATAAGCGTATTATACGAAGTAATTAATTTAAAAAAAGGGTGAAAAAAGAGATCAAAAAACCTCGTTCGCGAGCATCTTTGATAAAACCTCGAATTGACCAGAAAATTCGATATCGTTGTTTACAATCTGAGGACAAAAAGTTCATGTCTTTATAAAGCAGTTTTTTTTTTCTGGAAAAGGCAAATTAGTTGGATTATCGTTTGTATGGGGTTCAAAAAATGCAAGGAAATGGTCATTCTGAATTTTTCAAGTGGAGAAATGGAGTACCAAGTTTCAAAAAGGTTTTTTTTTAAAGTTGCTCCAGGAGCAATTTTAGTTTTCCACAACAAAATTATCAAAATTCTTGCTATTTTCTGGGGGTTTTGTTACTAAAGTAGATTTCTTGCCTTTTTTTTTTTTTTTATTTTTTATTATAGACTCTGTATGAGTAGATTGATTCGTTTTGAAGTCGAAAAACCTGCAATTACAATTTTTCAAAATTTGTGGTGGAGTTTTTCCAGACAATTCGAGTAAAGTTTTTTTTTAATGGATTTGTCACTTATTGAAGTTTCTACGACGAACTTATATTTGTCGATCTTTGAAACTGTACATCGTTTTTAGGGCACTTTTCAAGCAGAAAATGCCCAAAAAATTCACATTCAAAGCACCGCTCTTTTGACACGGTGGTGTATCTAATTTCCAATCTAATTTCATGGATTGTTTCAAAATTTTGGAAAAGTTTGAAAATATTTCATCCTATCTCGACATTTTCAATAACTTTTTCCAAAATGAAAATTTTTTCTAGACTAAAATTTTTACAGAATTTTTACTCGTATTATTCCACTTTGCCTTCGACCTATCAATAGCTGGCCTAATCGTCCGAGGTCACTGTAAAAGTAGGTATACTCAATTTAAAACAAAAAAAAAAAAAACATGATTGTGGATGGTTCTTTTATTGGTATGGTATACTGGTACTGAAATGTAATGGTAGATCCGTGGAATCAATTTTAAGTTTTGGGCAATCATTGCTTTGCGGTAATACAATTATTCTACTTTTATAATCGGAAAGTAAAGTATAAATGTCGGGTTTGAATTCGAATTTTGCAGACTTAAATAACTTTTTTGCATTAATTTCATCATCCATTGACAAACTTATTACCAAAATATTCAAAAAAATTACATCAGTTCTATCAACATAATAAAAAGGCGAAGTGCTTCTTAAGAATTTTAAAAAAGCGTCATCGCATCTTCATCAAAAATCACATTATCCATTCTCGATAGAAACACATGATGGAGATAATTGAAAAGATAACTCAACCTCGCAACTGACGCACAGAAAGCGGCGTACAAATCATCCAAGTTTTCGAATTCATTTACATGCTCTTTTTGATACACCTCGAGGTTACTTCTTATACTCACAGCAAACAAATTGTCGGTTTTTTGAATAAAGTAATACCATCTTTAAACTTGATTCGTAAATTTATCAATATTCGTGAATGCGCGATCATATGTACTCTGTGCGTTTATTAAAATGTAGTCTAATTTGGAAATCTTCGGAAGGTGGTCTATTGGACAATTGCCAATTAGGTTCGTAAAAAACTGAAGTAAATTTTTTGCTTTCGTGACAGCGCAGTGAAAATGATAAACAGGCTGAAAATATATTTTTCAAGTTAATACTTACCTGATTGAATAATTTAAATGATGGTTGATGGAAATGAAACAAAACATAATAGGTAGAGAGTACTCTCTCATTTATAAATCAGTGAAAATTATTGAATATCACTGAAAAACAGTCAGAATTGCAGCACAGGTGTAAACCAGTGAAAAAATTTTCACTGAAAACGAATCAGTAAGAAAAATCATTGAAAAATCAATGAAAACTTACTGAAAAATCAGCAAAATTTATGAATTCAGCTAAAAAAGTCAGTGAAAATCTTTGAAAAATTAGTGAAAACCTTTGAAAAAATCAGTGAATTTCGCTGATTTTTCCTGTGCTGCGATTGACTTTTCACTGATTCAGAATGAGAGAATAGAGACATCAATTGCAACACTTTATGCACAGTCAGCGCCAGATTTATAAATGAGTACAGAGGGCAGTAATAGCCCCTCAGCGACAAAATAAGGAGCCAGACAATTTTCTCTTTCCCCCTACTTTTCAAATGTGAAATGCATTAAGACAATCTACCACAAAAAGATTGTCATACACAGGTACATTATAAAAGACCTCCATATGCAAAATTTTAGGTGCTGAAAATCATTTCTCAAATTTTTAAGATCTCAAAATTACGAAGGCATCGCAACAATGGTACCCAGGGCGCATTTTTCGTATAAAAGCAACAAGCATTAGTTCAAAAATAAAGTTGAAAACGGCTGTTTAAATCTTTTCTGGGTTTTATACAATGGTTAATCAAGTTTGATCAGTACCAAGCCACTTACCATGTGGGGCAAACGAATTTTTGAATAACCTCGGATATAAACAGCAAAAAAAAAAAGATTCTAAATATTATGTACTTTAAAATTTATCGACTTGACTTATTGAAGCGTGTAGAAAACACGACTTGCAAGTTTGGCATAACGAATTCCACAATGAAATTAAAAAGAATCCACATACGTAGATTGTATAAATTAATCATCATTGCCTATCATAACCGGGATGTTAATATTCCTCAGAGATCTAACTCGAATTTTCTCAAAGAGGGGAAAAATATAATCGTGATGATGAAATGCTGATTACAGAAAATCAATACGAGATTCGGAAGATATTTTTCAATACTTGAAAGTTTCCAAAGTATGAGTAAGTACAGTGACATTTTTGTTGAAAAAAAAGTACCGAACTAGATTTTTTCACGAAAAAAAGTATTTACCAACATGCCAATTATGGTCGCGAAAACAAAACTTCTGATCAACCCATGAGAGAATTTTTTTAATACCTATTCAAGAATGACGGAGATACATCGAAAAGAATAAATAATTATGTGAATTCACCGAACTCGGGTGAATTTTTTTTTTTTGGAAAAGAAGAGGTCACTCAGAATCTAAAATTTTTTCATTAGGTAAAATTCCTACTTTTTCTAGTGTTTTGTTCTGACTTCCAAAAAAACAATATCTAAGGACTCTTTTTCTGGTTTCTTTCCAAAAAAACCGAAGCATTTTTTTGGAAAGAAACCAGAAAAGGAGTCCTTAGATATTGTTTTTTTGGAAGTCAGAACAAAACACTAGAAAAAGTAGGAATTTTACCTAATGAAAAAATTTTAGATTCTGAGTGACTTCTTCTTTTCCAAAAAAAAAAAATTCACCCGAGTTCGGTGAATTCACATAATTATTTATTCTTTTCGATGTATCTCCGTCATTCTTGAATAGGTATTAAAAAAATTCTCTCATGGGTTGATCAGAAGTTTTGTTTTCGCGACCATAATTGGCATGTAGGTAAATACTTTTTTTTTTCAACAAAAATGTCACTGTACTTATTCATACTTTGGAAACTTTCAAGTAAGTATTAAAAAATATCTTCCGAAGCTCGTTTTGATTTTCTGTAATCAGCATTTCATCATCATGATTATATTTTTCCTCTCCTTGAGAAAATTCGGGTTAGATCTCTTGAGGAATATTAACATCCCGGTAATGATAATGATAATTAATTTATGCGATTTACGTATGTGGATTCTTTTTAATTTCATTGTGGAAATCGTTGTGCCAAACTTGCAAGTCGTGTTTTCTACACGCTTCAAGTCCAGTCGATAAATTTTAAAGTACATAATATTTAGAATCTTTTTTTTTTTTTTTGCTGTTTATATCAGAGGTTATTCAAAAATTCGTGTGCCCCACATGGTAAGTCTAAGTACATAGCTTGGTACTGATCAATCTTGATTAATCATTGTATAAAACCCAGAAAAGATTAATGGTTTAAAAAAACAGCCGTTTTCAACTTTATTTTTGAACAAATGCTTGTTGCTTTTATACGAAAAATGCGCTGTTTTTCATACAAATCTGAAAATTTTATAAATTCTGTCTCCGTACACAGATATGGAAATTGAGAATTCCACGTATTCTACATATGAACTACAGACTCGTATGCTGGAAAATCACTGAAAATCAAATAATTTCGTTGATTTTCCTTGTGCTGCAATTCTAACTTTTTTTTAGTGACTTTTCACTGATTCGAGATGAGAGAAAATGTACAAATTTTTTTCGACACCAATTGGCAATAGGCCTAGCGATTGGATATTTGGGACATTTTGTCCAAATTTTGGTTTTTTGGGACATGAAGTTTTTAGGAAACTGAAACTCGACTGTGATTTTTGGAACATCGTATTATTTTAATTGAGTTTTTTTGAGCATGAAGTACGTCCCAATTACAGTTTTTGAAGACACATCAGTACTCTAATTAGGGTTTTTTGAAACACAACATAATAATTATGCTCTGAAATAAGGTATTTTTGTCAATTTGGGGATTTCAGGGATATTTTTACCAAAAAAATCGATCAATTTTTCAAAATAAGGCATTTTCTGAAATACCCGCCTGAGTACCCGATTTGAAGTTTTTTCAAAGATTTTTTGGCTAGATGGGAGCAATTCCAATTGGTTCAAGAGGAATTAAAAATACCTACACACGTACTAATAAAATACGTTAGCTCGCGTTGGTTGACTTCAGGCGATGCTACTGCCAGGTTCCTTGAGCAGTTACTCACATTGAAGGAATATTTTCTTAAAGTAATACCGCAAAATTTTGAATAATTGATGCTTGTTCAGATTAAGAAGTATAAATCTATTGCAGCGTCCAATCTCATTACATAGCTCTATGTAAACCCTCAAATTATTTTTATTTGTTCATTGGATTTAATTTTTTTTTTTAAAACAAATTTTGAAATTGAAAATTGTGTTTTTGGTTACTTTTTTTGATTTAACCTCATTAGTTACTTTTTTCCCGAAATTTGGTTACTCAAGTTACTTTTTTACCAAATTTCACTATGATGCCTGCCATTAATATGTTTTCGTATACAAGCAAAATGAGAAGGGTAAAAGGTTTCAACAATATTTTTATGACTAAAAAATGTTGAAAAAATTAATATAATTTTAGTTTTCGTCTATTGTATACATTATGTATTTGAAAATTATGAAAAGTTTAGAATTAATTTTACTTTGTTCTACCTATCAGAAATGCCTAGGGAGGGGAGGGGAGGGGAGGGGAGGGGAGGGCGACATGACTCACACTCTCGGTGGGTATAGGCATAGGCCTAAGACTACTCACCATCAGAGATGAGATTTAAAGTTAGCAGATTTCCTCGCCAAAATATTAATGCGATTCCACTTCCGGACAGATATTGATACCGTTTTCTATGCGTTTCGACGCAGCATGCAATATACACTTGCAATATTTTTAAAAATTTTCTTTAAAGGGAGCGGATATGTCATGAAGTGCTTCTATTCGATAATACGTAGTTAGGTGCTTGTTTACAGACGAACATAATTACTTATTCAACAGTCATGCTAGATATGTATTATGTACTATCTTGTTCGATTATCGCTACTTAATTAAATTTCACTAATCTGTTCGGATTTGTGGTGTAGATAGCAAAATTAATTTCAATGAGGCCGGCTGTCACAGTAGCAGTGATTTTTATAGAAATACTTCTAACTACTTATTCCGCTGGAGATGCATCGGTTTCTGAGACGTTTGATGATATCTTAGAAAAGTATGGCGGTGAGTAAATTATAAAGGAAAATTACATAACTTGAGAATAAAGATACTTTTTATTTACTTATGTGGGAGAAAATGCGCACTTAATGAGAGCTGCGCATCTGTTTCAGAGCCTGGCATCACTCTTCCCTTAGTTGACCGAAAATTCATCCGGAAACTCCCTCTAACTGAATGGAAAGCCGCAGTAAAACATTACAAAGAAGAGTATAAGAATATGTTCACACTGAAAGAAAGGATGATTAAGGCGGAAGCTAAAAACGCAGAACTGGAATTGAAAATGGTAAGTTTGAATCAAAGTGCTTTCCTGTCCTGTATAACAAAATAACGGCCGTATATTCAGGAGGTATTCCAATTCGAAGTATCGAGTCTAAACAAAACTAAATCACTGTTACATTACGAGAGAACCTCAAATGCAAAAGTCCAAGTGCTAAATGTTGTGCTACCTCTCGATAATTTTTTAATCAAGCACCAAACAGTTCATTTTCAATTTTTCGTCATCTTTTTTTTTTTGTGATTTCTGAACATTTTATAAGCTTATCCGACTGACTGTTTATGACAATCATTTTGAGGTAGATTGTCTTAATGCATTTCACATTTGAAAAGTAGGGGGAATGAGAAAATTTTCTGCCTCTTTATTTTGTCGCTGAGGGGCTATTACTGCCATCTCTACCCATTTATAAGTCTGGCGCTGATTCCGCAAAAAGTGTTGCAATAGATGTCTCTACCTGTTATGTTTTGTTGCATTACCTACCATTTAATTTATTCAATTAGGTAGTAACTTAAAAAATATATTTTCAGCCTGTTTATCATTTTTACTGCGCTGTCATGAAAGCAAACGGTTTACTTCAGTATTTCACGGAACTGATTGGCAATTATCCATTGTTCTACCTTCCGACGATTCCAGCATTATACGTCGATCTTATAGACGCACAGACTCCATTTGATCGCTCATTCACGGATATTTATAAATTTAATAATCGAGTTTCAAGATTTTATTACTTTATTCAAAAAACCGACCAGCCGTTTGCTGCGAGTATAAAAAGAAGCCTCGATTTGTATCAAAAAGAACATGTAAATGTATTCGAAAGTATGGATGACTTGTACGCCGCTTTCTGTTCGTCAGTTGCGAGATCAAGTTTTCTGTTCAATTATCTCCAACATGTGTTTTTATTTACAATTGATCGTACGGATTTTCGTGGAAAGGAAAACACTTTTATTGAATTCTTAGGAAACACTGCGCCTTTTTATTATTTGGATGAAATCGATGTAACTTTTTTGAATATCTTGTTGATAAGTATTTCACCGGAAGGTAAAATTAATCCACAAAAGTTATTTACGTTTTTAGAAATCAAATTCAAACCCAAATTTTTTACTTCATACCCCGTTTATGATAGTAGAGTAATTGTATTACCGCAAAGCAATAATTGCCCAAAAATTGAAGGTGGTTCCACGGGTAAAGCATTACCTTTCAGTACCAGTATACCATACCAATAAAAAAAAACATCCACAATCATATTTTTTTTTATTTTAAATTAAGTATACCTAACTTTTATAGTGACATCAGACGATTAGGCCAACTATTGATAGGTCGAAGGCAAAGTGGAATAATGCGAGTAAAAATTCTGTAAAAATTCTAGTCTAGAAAAAATTTTCATTTTGGAAAAAGTTTGTGAAAATGTCGAGTTAGGATGAAATATTTTAAAACTTTTCTAACATTTTGAAACAATCCATGAAATTAGATTGGAAATTAGACGCACCGTGTCAAAAGAGCGGGCTTCTTATAATGTGAAGACCACAGGAAGAGAACGGGTTAACTGAAGTATTTTTTTTCAAGAATGACTTTTTTATGTCAATTTGTGCAATGAACTGTTCATGATGAAATTTCTTTCAAATTTTGGACGATCTCCCGAGTCAAAAATCAAAAGCTTTCTTTTTCTTTGAGACCTGGTAGTATGCCATTATAGTGCTTTGAATGCGAATTTTTTGGGCACTTTCTTCTTTAAAAGGGCCCTAAAACCGATGTATAGCTTCAAAGACCGACAAATACGTATTTTTGAGTAGATAAGTTCGTTTTAAATCCAAAAAATACCAAACTTTTGAAAACCCACGTGAATAGCGACCAGTGATTGTTTTCAAGTTGAGTGGTTGGACAAATTCATTAGGAAATCGACTCGATGATTTTTTTCTAGTACATATTGAAGTAGGTTTAAATTTTTAAGCAGTCTAAATTGCCATCAACCTTTTTTTTTTCGAACAACATCATCGATATCGAACTCAAAATTTGATTTGATTCATCAAATTTATACAAGTTAACTTGCAGCCTATATCAATAAATTTTGAAATTTCAAAAAAAAAAAAACGAAAAAGTGGATAAAATTTTTGATTGGAAAATAATGATATCATTAAAAATCAGAAGCGCCGCGATGCTATTATCATCTGTTTTTGGCCCGATTATTCAAAAATGTAATATTTGCACATGTGGACCTT
This sequence comes from Pseudococcus jackbeardsleyi, assembly GCA_038380155.1. Lineage (NCBI taxonomy): Eukaryota > Metazoa > Arthropoda > Insecta > Hemiptera > Pseudococcidae > Pseudococcus > Pseudococcus jackbeardsleyi. The sequence goes on along the minus strand of CM076240.1, from coordinate 57,887,246 downwards.
TATTAAACCAATGTTAATTGGTCTTCGAAATATTGACCTTGAAAGGTGTAAAAATGGCGAAAAAAACGTCAAAAACACGTTTTTTCATAGTTTTTGATTTTTTTGACCATGTTGCACCCCCTCACGGGGTCTGTAAAAAATATATGTAATACCTAAGGGTAATACTAACTTTAAAAAAAAATTCCAGCAAGGGCCCCCCCCCCCGATTTTTTTTCTACGAATTTTTGAAGTTTTCAAACCCCCCAAAACCCCCTCCAAATATGCGAAAAAAAAATTGAAAAAATTCTCACGTATACACCTACCCATCAACTATTTTGTGTGAAAATTTCAAAATTTTTGAACCACCCCCTTCAAAGCTATGAATTTTTGAATTTTGGGCATTTACGGCCATTTTACTCGGGTTGGGGTGGGGGGATCGAGCCAAAAACTTTTTTGGGGATGTTTTACATCAAGACTAACATTTTGGGTGAGTTTCAGCCCCAACGGAAAAAGTGCGGATTTCACCATCTTATTATTACAAGCTCTTTAATCTTAAAATTCTGTCGACTATCAAAGATACCCACTTAGACACGCTGCAAATTAGTACACGTTGTTTTGCATCGCACAGTGGGAGATTTCAGGATTTGAGGATGCAAAAATCCAAAATTTGAAGTTTTCCAAAAGATTTGATGAATCTGTCTAGGTTTTTGATACACTCCAACTAGCAGATTTGCGCAATTTTCTATTTGTGGCTACATCGTTTTAAAGATCAATTATTTATCTTTCTTGTGGTGTATTGATATTTGTGGTTTAATGTAGTAGTTTTCTATAAAATAGAGATAAAGAGAGTACATTTTTGTAATAATTTGAATCAAAAATTGGTCTCTTAGTTGTTTCAGGAAAAGTTGTGTTGGTGTCAAAATATTATAATGTTTTTGGCATTCTGAATTCATTTTTGACCTTCTTTCCATCCCTTTTGAAAACTCACCCCTTGTATGAAAGGAGGAGGGGGTGGAAATTGAAAATTCTGAGAATGTCATGTTGATTGTCAAAATAGATGTTTTGTGAGGTGCCGAATAGGATTTTGAATATGTTTTTATTGTTTCTGACTACTCATCTCTTGCACAGAGAAATGGCCAAATTTAAAATTTTTACTCTTCATTACCCGAATACTATAGGTACCTAGCTACCTACTACCTACATGCTTGTAATTAGATACTTTCGTGGAGTTTTTTTCGAAAATTTATGTACTGAAAAATATGGTTATTTCTTTATAAAGAAAACAATTCATTAAGATTTCAGAAAAATATTTTGACACCAAACATGATATTTTTGAAGAATTTGAGTTGTCATCCCTCTCTTCCCCCTCCCGTATACAGGATGGGTCAGCAGAAAGGGTAAAAATAATTTGAAAATCGGATTTTGGACCTCACACACAAAACCCTATAACTCAATTCATTTCTTCCCAACTTCACAAATTCTATTTTCTGCAGCCTCAAATCCTGAATTCTTCCACTGTGCATCGCCAGAATCGTCCTTCTGCGACGAATTATTAACACATCGCCGAAAGCTCGGAAATGGATTTTCCTTCACATTATGCGCTTTTTGAAGTGAAATGATCCAGCTCTCTACCAATTTCGTATTTCGCCACACTCAAAACATAATTTTCAATTTCTAGAGAATTTTTTCGAGCTTATTGTAGACCCCCCCCCCCTAACTGCGTTTTCTTCCATTGAGAAGAATGGCAATATCTGTCTTCGCGTGCAAAATATACCATTACACAAAAGCCGGCTCTTAACCTCGCACAAATCAGCCTACGAGACGAGCAAAGGCCAATATAATCGCTAATGATCCGAAATCACGGTTACGTCGGCTAAGATTTCTATTTCACCGACGCGTTAACAAATCCTCGGCACATGTACCGCCTTTCAATGCTCGTGTAGCCTTTTGCACATGAGCCAGGTAACCTTTTTTTTTTTCGCACAGAATCTCTAATCAATGTTGCCACAGTGAGGGGAGGGGGGACGAGAACTCGAAATGAAAACGTACGTATTATGTCGTAGATATATCGAATTGGCCGCCAGAGAATAAGGGTCTTTCCGACGTTGATTCGGTTGGCTTTCTCAAGTACCTATCCTTTGAATGGCGTATTTCCGGCGGCGATATCCGATTTTGTAGGAAAATCGCAACATTTTTCTAGTCGCCGGCCGCACTCGCGCTGGCGGTAATGAAAAACTCGTCGCTGGTAACGAGACACATTTCTCCGGCGCGGCGCTGAAGGCGAACGTTGGAACGTACCTATACCTACTACCTAATAAATCCATCAAAACGTTTAAAATTTCGCTACCGAGCTGGAGCTGTCTGCGTTTCGCTTTATCCAGCCATATCGTATACCGCTTTCCACGCACACTACGGGTTTAATCTCCGCGCCGTATACTTAGAAACTAATTACTTGTCAGCGATAATTAGCTGAGAAAAGGCGCCGGCGAAGTAAAAATACGTCCGGAGTAAATTTATTCGTCAGTCTGACACTTTTCGGCGGCGGGTACGATATACTCTCTAAAAGTATACCTTACTTAACACGTCATCTACGTGCGTTTGACTTGGCCCCGCAGCGTTACGCCTTCGCTTTCGAACACGGGCCGGGGGCAGGTACCACTCTCGTATTTCTTAATTTAATCTAATACCTTGCGAAAATTACACACGCAGCTCCAGCTCCACGTCGGTGTAATATTAAAAATAATATACGCTTTTGCCACGCAGCAGGCGCTCCCAAAGTAAACAACTTTTATAATAAAGGATCGCCGGAGAAATACACACTACGCCTCATTCTCGTGCCCACCGGAGCTGATTTTTTTTCTCCAATATACGAATAAAACCGACAAATTGGACGAAGCCTTGACCGAGACTTAACATCATATAGTACGACATTTCCTCTTACACCGCATCGCCGCCCAATGCTCGTCGAACGTTAAACTTTCCAACTCATACACAAACGCGGTCCGAAACTTTTTTGGGGGTAAAATTCGTTTCTATTGCCGGTGGCGACCGACCTTAGAATATTCCTTGTTCTCTGGTTACATCCGCGTATAAAATAGATAAAAACACTCGGCCAACAAAAGGGTCCGAGAGCCCAAGGCGACAGTAGAAAAATTCAAACGACGAGGTTTCGTTTTGTCAATTTCAAAAAGGACACTACAAATGTAGATATTGTAGTTATTTACTGAAAAAAAGTTTTAATATAGTTCGAAACTTTGTTCGGTTGCTTTCATTGGCAACTTGAACGGGTGACAGGGGAGGAGGGAAAAATATACGAGAGGTCGTTGAATGGTATCGTTACCTATTATTGACTGTTCAGAGTACATATAGAATATTTTTATAGAGTTTCATTTTATCTTGCGACGGATACGATTTGTAGGTGGAATTTTTCAGATGGAAAAGTGAATTATTTGCAAGAATTTGAAATGAAAAATAATTATGCATCGATGGAATTGAAAGACATCAAATAGTTTGATCAAATATTGAGTGTAATTTTTCAAAATAAAGACCAAGTTCAATTTTTTTTTGAAAAATGAATTTTGGAGAATCCTAATTCAGAAGTTCTGCTGCACCTCTCAACACATTAGGTAGGTACGTGATTTTTTAGTATTTTATCAGAATCCTCCAAAACCTCGTTGGAATAAATTTTTCGAAGAGCCATCCCAGATACGACGCGACGGGGAAATCTACCCATTCACTGATTGAAACGAAACTCGCACCCAAAAGTTTAGTCGTGATTTAAAACTACCCCAAACAATTTTTGGTTTGATCCTCCCACTCCAAGTAAATATTACAAAAAATCGACAGGAAACGCATACGTTTTCTAATGAGAGAATAGTAAAAAATATAAATTTGTCGAGTTTTATTTACTTCGTTTTCAAATAACAAATAGACGAGTTAAAATTCAGCATTTTACTTATTATTATACAGTTTTTTTTTTTTTTTTTTAGTTTCATCTATCTTTGGAGAACTGAAAAACATGTTGGTACCTAAAATAATGAGTAATTTGAAAAAAAAAAGGCGGGTAAGGGTCCCTCCATTGTTTTTTTTTTACATATTTTTGACATTTTTAACCTTCCTTTTCCCTACCAGCACCACCACAAAAAATACTAATTTCCGCAGAAATTTCAAAATTTTTAAACCACCTCCTCCAAAAATATGAAATATTTTATTTTGGACCATACAAACATGTTATTCAGTTTGGGGTATAGGATTAGGCCAAATTTTTTTGAAAGCTTGATTTAGCCGGGCCTTTGCGTCCGAGGTGATTTTCCAAAGGAAGTCAAGACTTCCATTCCTTTTAATTATTTAGTCAGAAGAAATCTCATAAATTTGAAATTTAAAAAAAATTGGAGGAAATTTTAAAATTACTTACTTACTGGAAAGTTTTCGAAATTTGAATTGGAAGAAATTTCAAGAAATATAAATTAGATTTTTTTCTTTATCCTAGTTGGGAAAAATTTTGAAAAAATTTGAATTTAAAACAATTTTGCCACATTTTTTATAATTTCTTCCAACTGTGTAGTTTTTTAAGATAAATTCGTATCAGGGAAAAGTTTTGAAGAATGTTCAGTTTTCTTAAACTTTCAGACATCCTCAGAATTTCTTTTTCAAAATCGCGACTTGCTTGGCGCATAACTTCGACTTTTTTGACTCCTTCAAAATAATTAATACTCAATATTATTAGAGAAGTTCAATTTTGATTCCTGAACTGCACCTTGAGTGCATCGATCAAAAATATCAAAATTTTGAAAATTCAACAAAAAAAAAATACGACTCGTTGGAATTTTTAAAACACAGAGATATTCTGTATAATAGGCAGAACAACACTGATGGTCGAACGAAGCAAGACAAAACATTTTCCGAAAAATCATGTTAGGGAAGCTAAAATACCATTTTTTATCTTTGAAGATTAAAATATTTGAAAAAAAGCTCGAACTTTGAATAAAAATACTTGACTTTGCATGACGAGCTTGACTGTTGGACACTCTGACATCAAAACTGACTTTTTGGAAAATTTCGTTAAAATCGATGTAAAAGTAGATTTCACAATTTTACCAGGAGAGGCTCTTTTCGTTCCTTTTTTGGAAGGGAAAAATTTTTTTAAATATTTGTCAACAATGTATTTTTTAAAAACTCGGTTTCCCAAAAAAAGGCAAGTTATTACAAAATTAGAGAACTATTCAAAACTACAGAAATTTCCCAGAAATTGGACAACTTTTTTCAATTTTTTTTATAACAGGAACCTTATTTTTAAAAAACTTACAATATTTTTTCCAACATCTAAAAATTTGTCTAAAAATTAGACAATATTTCAAAACTTTTCAAAAAATGAAACGACTTTAAAAAAAAAAAAAAAAAAACTTTAATCTACCTTATTTTAAAAAAAGGAAAAACATTATCTTTTTACAAAACAGACTAAAACTATTCTAAAACATGATAAATCCAAAAATTGTCACATTAAGAACACCTTTTTTTAAAGAGCTCTTCCTACAATAATTTTCTTTTCGATTTTTACAATCGGTTTTCTGTTCCTATGAAATTGAGTCAATGTGATGCTGATTAAGATGAATTTGAGGACATCATGTAAAAATTTTCCTCCCGAGTAATATGGCTCAAAAATGATTAATTTTTCAAAATTAGCATTCAAGCAAGTAAGTTCGCGTATTCCCTATTTCGAAAACTGATGCAATGGTAAATGTTAACGATAGATAAAATTTTTCAGCATAAAATCGCGCAAATAAACCCATTAAAATTAAAAACTACACACCTAAGGATCGTAACATACCCAAGTATAAATCGATAAAAAATCAAACAATAAAAAAATCACTTATAATCAGTGCTATTATTATTCTTTATAGTGCTTAAGATCGTGATATAACTTTTATACATGTATTGTATAAAACATAACTGTGTACGAGTATAATAATAATATTTATTATTTTTCCAAAGACTTATTATTACGACATTGCGTCTATTTTAAACACTGAGTAGGTCTTAGCAGCTGAAATTGGTACCTCTATAATCCTCAAGTCTACCTAAAACGACATCTTTTCGTTATACCTGAACTTTAATTATTCCCACGTGTGATATGAGTTGCCTACGCATGTTGCAATTTTTTTTTTCAAATCCACTCCCATGAGATAAAATGAAATGGGTTTATCTTATACTTATTCCCTCAGGCTTGAAGGCTTGATCGATTTAAATTCAAAAATTCCTACCGTAAGCCTTCGCTTTTAGCGTTCCAAATAAACGTGTAGAAAGATTTCCATTTTAGAATGCTCATCAGACCTGACAAAAAAATTGCGTTGAATTTCAGTTTATCAAATTCTCTTCCCTGTGGGGTTTCTTTTTTATTGAAGTAATTGTCCAAAGTTTTTTGAAACAGGAGAGGATGACACCAGAAAATTAAAACAATCAAGTTTCGCTTTAGCCATAAAAAATTTAAAATTACATATATTTTGAAGAAAAAAAGGCAATACAAATTGAGAAACTTCATGAAAAAAAAAGGTATTTTTTTGCAAAATCAAAAATCAAAATTTGTATCTTTTCCTGAGCGAATTTGTTTGATGACCCCCCCTTTCCCCACTTGATTGAGTATTACCACTCTAAATACTTCATTCATAAATCCCTTTTCAACGTATGAAATTACAAAAAATTATCAATATTAATTGAAAATTTTAATTACCCAAATAGACCTAAGTAGGTAGTAGGTATTGGTTTTTTCACCTGCCCCCTCTGAACCCTTATATTAGCCCCCTTAAGAGGGTCAAAATTCGAAAAAATTATAAATGACGTGTGACGTGTCATTTGCTAGGTATTTGAGGGCACTGAGTTCGAATATTTGCTCATTTTTTAGAATTGACCATTTAGTGCCCCCCTAGCCATCCAATTTTTGGGAAAGTATATTAAAAATTCAAAATGGCGTGTGACATTTCGCTTGTCACTAATCTGAGGGCATAGAATTCGAATTATCTATCCTTATTTTTTCATTTTACTATTTTCCCCCTTCTCTGGCCGAAAGGTATGGTACGATTAATTCTGGAGGAGGTCGATTAGAGAAGGGGGAAAAGGGTAAAATCGAAAAATAAGTCGATATTTGAAATCTACAACTTCAAATTAGTAACAATCGATAGGTAACACGACATTTTAATTTTCTATCATACTTTTTCTCAATATTGAGGGCTAGGGGGGCACTGAAGGGTCAAATTAAAAATATGAGCAAATATTCGAACTCAGTCTCCTCATCAAGCCCCTAAAAAACGACAGGCCATACGTTATTTTCATTTTTTCGAATTTTGACCCTCTTAAGGGGGCTAATAGAGGACTTCAGAAGGGTCGGATGAAATATCAAGTACATATTCGAAATCAGCACCTTTGAATTAGTAGAAATCGATAGGCAACTTCACTTTTTCGATTTTTTTAAATTTTGGTCAAAATTGTGGACTCATGCACCCTCAGGGGTCTAGAGATTCCACATGAAAATTTGTTAGTTGAGAAGAGGGTAAAAAGGTCCTAATTACTGTTATTTTTCAGATTTTTAAATGGTAGCTTTCATCTTCTGTTCTCATCATGAAAGTTGTGCTTTCACCACCAAAGTTCAACTTTGAGCTTTTCAAAATGTGATCATAGATTTTGAATCTCCTGTTAATTCTCTTTCAGAGTTTTCTCCCGAAATACAATCTTATCTCGAGATAGGAGCCTTCAAAGTTGGACACTTTTGCTTAGAATCGTAATTGCATAAAAAATTCGAAGCCCGTCCCTCGCTCGCCCCCTTGAGGTTTAGAAAAAAATGATCGTGGTTTACACCAAGGAGAACTCGTAAAAAGAATTTGACTTCATTTTTGTCCTGTTTTAGTGTGGAATAGCCCTTTAATGAGGCATTACTACTTAAATTTTATTCAAAGTAATCAAGAATTTCGTATTTTATTAAATACATCTTAGTAAATCCATAGTAATCGTGACCATGGGTCGCCTTTGACGTCATCCTTTCGCAGCGTTATTTGGATTGTTTTGAATAAACCTTGAACAGCCATCCTTGGATGATAAGTTCATTTCATCCCAGACAATCATCTTGATCAATCCTCCGCACAGCAATATTGAAAGGTAGACACGGAGCTTGCCAGTTATCCAAAATTGACGCATCTTTCGAGTGAACGAATTTTAAATCTATTTCAGAGTAGATCTCGAATTTGAAATTTCTTCTCATTCTAACACTGACACTGTGTTGCAGATCCTTAGACAATACTCCTCATTATCATATTTCCCCTTCCAAAGGCTGTACATTTCGTTAAAATTCAATTTTCCATAATTCTGAAGATTTTTTTATTCTCTTGGGACATTCCTTCGCGTTCCAGTACCGTAAATTTCATATTTCACAAACGGTTCGATATTCCAACGATATTCTCGCAAATTTTGAATTCAACTTCACGCATGTTTCGTATAAAAATGAAAGCATACCGACTCGATTGTCAAACGGTCTTTTCAACACGACTAATTTGGAAATAAAAAATACAATAGGCAAAAGTTGAAATACCGATTTCGTCTAGAAAGCTCTTGCGGCACGTAAAACATGAAAAATTTTCATATACAAAACGCCAACATCTAGCCGGCAAAACGTCCGAGGAATTTTTAATTTTTTATCCCATCAATCACCAAGTTTTTCATAAAGAACCCATCTATTCTTGACACCGCTTTTATATATGTACCTTTTGAGAAAATTCGCCTCCATCCTCCTTGACCTCGCATCCCGGACAAGAAAGGGGAAAAAACGCCGCTTGATTCTTTAACGTGACCTTATTATTTATTTATGTTAAAAAAAAAAAATGCAAAATACACTCGAAATCAATGGTAAGTTTGGACTGGTGTAAGGTTAGGAAATGATTCCACCCGGGGTTCACTCATTACTATGTAAGTTGAAAATGGTGGTAGGACAGCTACAACGTCAAGAAGTGATGTGGTTCTGTAAAAAAAACCATTATCGAATTACTTTAAATGTAGGTACTTGTGCATTCGCCAGAATATATTATTTATTCGTATAAATCGAAAAGAAAACTCAGTTCTGTCGAATCTCGCGAAGCTACAAATAGCAATGATGGATTTTCAACTCTCCTCCGCACCAGCCACGTTTTTCGTTTGCGCATCCGCCTACAATCGTATTCGCGAAAGTTAGAGCATATTGTTAGACGTATTTTCAATGGCATGGCATCGTCGTATCAAGGAGAGGTTATACCATTCCAATTACTGCTGCTAATTATTTTTTCCGCAAATAGGATTTCGTCTAGCCAAGTCCAAATTTATGCCAAGTTTAAATGTTTTCTATTTTTTTCGAAATCATACCCAATTTTGATTTTTTTAAGGGTAAAATTTTTCAAAAAATGTGAATGTTCTCAAGAAAAAAGTCCACTTGGTCACACACGTCGATTTTGAGTTATTGGCAATTGGCATACCTATTCGTAATCTACCTTAAATTACTTTTCGAATAAGCTGTACCTACTGACAATTTTGATTTTATGGAGATTCGGAGTTGAATGTTGAAAAACGTTCAAAGTTTTTGAATGTAAATTTTCTAAAAAAAAAATCGTATTCCTGAGCCAAAAATTCGATTTTTTTCACTGAATAAGAATTTTTACAAAAAATCCGGAAAATTGGGGTTCGGAGCTCCATCAGGTTTACTAATGTTCCAGGACCTTTGACTCCAGAATCAATTTACAATTTTGACTCCAGAGCCAATCCACGATTTTTACTACAGAGTCAATGTATGATTTTGACTTTTGGCTCCTAAATCAAACAATGACATTGACTCCAAAGTCAATCTGTGACTAGGCTCTACTTGAACTTTTTTCAGAATTTTCAAACTACTTTAATAGCCTTAAATTTTGACTAAGAGAATTTCAAATCATCTTGGGGACCTAATTTTGGGACGGAGAGAAAAAAAATTCTCAAAGTTTTTCACCGTATTTCACATCTCTCAGAATTTTTTCAGATTAGTTCAAATCATGGAAGTTGGTCCAATGTTCAAAAAAATTTTGTCCCTCAACGTTGTGACTTTTCATCAATTTCCCACCTTTTTTGAATATTTTACCAACTTTCACCACTCGAAAAAATCTGAAAAAATTCTATAAGGGGTGAAATACATTGAAAAATTTCGGAAAAAAAATTTTTCCGCCTGTTCCAAAATTAGGTCGTTCAGAGTGATTTGAAATTTTCAAAATCAAATTCAAGGTCATTATAGTAGTTGGAAAAATCTGAAAATTTTTCAGGGTATTCCCTCCTCCCCGTAGTAGGTACCTTTACCTACGTGTCAAGTTTGAAAAGATTATTTGAAAACTCGGGACGTAAATTTTAGCTTGGAAATCACGTATTTTGAAATTTGGAGTCTCGGCCCCCCAGAGTGAGAGAAATTCGTTCATGCACTCTAAAATCATCTTCTACCAAGCTAAATCGGATGACATGAAAATTTTGATCAAGTTCCACCAGTGACCAAATGATTCTCATATCACGCCGCAACCTTTTCAAAAATCGAAAAAACAATTTACAGTATGAAGAAAAATTGAAAATTTTTTAAATTTGATTTCCTCAATTTTGAAAAAAATTCCGTCCACCTCGAAAATTGTTTCCATAATTTTAAAATTCTATTTCATTTTTTTTTCACCTTCAATTTCTGAAAATTTCTTCTTCCTACTTGATGATAGAAAAAATTGAAAATTTGATCGTTGTAGAAAAAATTGAACTTGAAAATTTGATCGTTGAAATCTTATTTGAACCAAAAATAATTAGGAGCTTGTTTCCAATTCCGCAAAGAGAGTGATCATCATCATCTAAACATAAATCAACTATAGCTCACGTCAAGGTCGCCTATGGTAAATCGTACGTCAACGCAGTCTCGAGATCGAGATCCCCACGCGTTCATTCGCGAAAAAAAAAATCCTCCCCGGTGAAATGACCGCGCGCGTCATAGCTCCACTCGTCCAGTCAGGAAAAGATTTTTTACACGAAAAAGAACCTCGAAGTAGAGCCTTATTTGGGTAATGGCCGATACAGCGAGGCGATCTTCGACTCGGCGAGTACACGCGGTGAGAGGGCACGCCGCCTTATACGGAACCTCGGTACGATATGGCGCCTCCACTTCTGCGGCTTTAGTCGCGCAACTCGCTAACTAAATAATAACATAACAACCGGTTCGAAGAAATCGTCGTCACAAGAACGACGCTGCATTTGAAGAGTGCAATTTACTCACGTATGTGCGGCCGCATCGCGAAAGTCGAGTTCAATTTCGAAAATAAGGTTTAATTTTAAAACGCCTATTAGCAAAAAATTCTGAAGCCGCAATATTTATTGGTTTTTTTTTCATCTGTTGTGCTTTATACGCGCTTTGTGATCGTGATTATTTGGAATGAAACGAGGTGATTGTTTCAACAGCGGTGTTGTAATTGGATGAGTAAGTAAAATTTTCTTTTTAGTCAAAACTTTCGCCGAACCCGTTGTACTTAGTTGAATTTTTTGATTTTTTTCAAAGAAAAATACTTTTTTCTCTATCATTTTATAAAAATATTGACCCGTTTGAGATAATCTACGCGGAAAATTGAAAAATACGCTCAAAAATTGAGAAAAATAATCAAAGTGTTGACTAAAATTCAAAAATTTCATCTCTGAACTTCTACAGGTTTTTCAGTCTCATGATCATTTTCTCAGGGTTTTCTTAATCGTTATAAAGTATAAATTGGTACCAAACTGAAGATTTTTACAGAAATTTTTCTGAAAATCCTTCACAAACAATTTATCAGTGAACTATTATTTGAATTTCCATAATTTCGTACATTAAAATGAAATATTTCCACGCAATTTCCACATTCCATCAGCTTTTCATGATACTACAAAACAATTTTCAATAATGACATTCTAACGACTGCTACGTAATTCCAAAACAAGTTTGTTTCATTTTTATCAATTCTATCTGTTGTCAATCTCTGCACTACCTACTCATTCGTTTTCAACTAATTTTTAAATATTTAAAGATGGTTTTTGAAATCACCAGCTTACAGAAATGGATTTTTATGATATCTGTTTGAAACAATAGATAATATTAGGTGATTTCTTGATAAGGAGAAAATCAATTACAGATCAAACTTTGCGGCACAAATTTTAAAATTTCGTGAGCCTATTACTCCAATATATTGGAAACCTTATCAGTGTGGATCGTTTACCCCCTCTTTTTTAAAAGCTGAATTCTGGAAAGGGGAAAAGTTCAAGAAGTTGTACTTACTACCAGTTTCACTTGGAATTCATCTGGGCAGATTGAAAATTGACTTTAAATATAAAAATTAACAGACTGAAAAAAAGTTGAAAAATGAATTTTGAAATTTTCATTTGAGCCTAGAATAATTAAAAAAGAGATAGGTACTTGAGAAAATAATTTGCCTTCGTGTTTTTAAAATCTTTTTAAAAATGAAGAAATAAAATAAATTTTTAATTGTCTGGAATGCTTCAAAATTAATGTCTAAAATCGAAATGATTCAAAAAATGAAGGGGGGGAGGGGGGGAATTTAAACACCTCACTCGACAGGTTAAAAATTATTGAAATTTGAGTCCATCTTTCTAATCTCGAGGGTTAAATTATAAATCAGAATCATATTTTGAAAAATTTTCTTTCAATTTCTTTAATTATTGTCGTGATGATTGGCAATTTAATTGGACTCTCTTCTTCACCCGGAGACAAAAAAAATTGAAAAAATATTTTCTCGCTCAAAAAACCGTGTATACCTAAATTTACCTAAAAAGAGGAGACTCAGGAGGAATCCCCCCCCCCCCCATAAAACAGTGAAAAACGCATTTTTTTCACGAATTTTTGTCAAAAAATCACTGATTTTCCAATCAATTCTCATTTTTTTAGAAAAAATCAGTCCAGATCATCAAAAAATCACTGATTTTTACCTGAATTAGTTACACTGATTCAAAGAGGTAAAAAAAAGTTACTAAGTAATTTAGATTTAAAGAGCGTATAGATAGTTTGATACAAAAAATTTTCCAATTTTTCTTTGGTAAAATTCATTTAGATATGACATATGATCACTTGATCATAAAATGAGTGGAAATGACAGGTTACGGTTACTCAATTTTTCATTAAAATTTGATTTCCCCCCTCATTTTTTCTCGAATTTTCAGCCTCTTCCTGAAATAATTTCTGGGTGCGCTGAGAAAACCGTAAAAAATGGAATGCCACAACTCCAACGGTTGAGATTTAGTGTACTTCATTCGATTTTCATTGTAATTTCATTCGACTTTCAAAGGGAAAACACATTTAGAAATTTATTTCCCAGCCAGTTTTTCTTTTCAGGGATTTGATCGTTCGAGATAAATAGAACAAATGAAACGTTTGTGCAAATTTTGTTTCGTTTTTTCAAAGGGCAAAAAAATGAAAATCAAAAGGTGAAAAATAGACATTAATTACACTTGAATGTAGAAAGATTCGCAATAAAAAATTAGAAATATTTTTCTATTTTTTTCAATTTAAGATAGATTTTTAGGGCGATTGGACAGGGGTACGGGCTGAATCAGGAGATGAAATTCATGTGAAATTATATCACTATTTTTTCCAAACTTCAGACACAAACTCTCAATTCAACTGTTTATCCCCAATCTTTTGTACTTTAAAAGATCAACTATCAGTCTCCAACTGTTTAAAGACATCACATATTTCACATTCGTGAAATGGTGGACTACTGTACTACAATATGGAAGGCGATTTAAACCATGACCGACACACTGTATCACAAATTACTACCTGCATACTTTCGGTAAGGTAAACTTATCATTATCAGAAGGGTTTTTCAGGAAAACAGGAAGCTGCACAGAGATCTACGAGCAACGTGCAACTCGTTATCGAAGGTCGCGAATAAATTTAGCGCTGGCATTACTATTGTCTGTTTAACTTGGACATACTCGTACTATAAGCTCATTGTTAGCAGAGGGGAAAAAAGAATACGAAAAGTATACTGGAAGCTTGCCCCGATTACGCGACGTTATTTTTACGTTTCGTATCATATTTTATACGGGTATTCGCTGCAGCTACCTACGCTGCTATTTAAATATGCAAAAATAACGAAAATAATGGAGAAAAATGAGTAGGGCGATGGAAAAAAGGGGAGCGATGGCGCTGGGAAAACTTGGCTGGTGCTATTGTCGTCGTCGTTGTCATTGTAGACACGACTAAAAATGTTTGCTTTCTCGTTATATAGTAGTACGTACTACGTAACTCGTAACTCGTATATCGCTTAATAACGTACACACTGGCAGCTACGACCCGACTACATCCTCTGTATATTCGTGTATACAAATGTACAATGTAAACATACCAAACGTTATCAAAAAATACTCGTATTATACGTAATATTTTGTTGTATAATAAGGGATTTGCCGAGCATACGCGAGAAAATTGTGTCACCGTCGTCATCATCATCATCATTCTCGCAATACAAAAAATTATCGTACCAGTTTTAGGGTAAAACGGATGGAGAGAAAAAAATCAGGTCAATACGTCTGCGTTGGCCCTGGGGAGGGACGTTGCTTTTTGTGGCGCTAAATCGCGTGCTTGGGTTTTTCGCCGCTTTACGAGTACCTTACCCTAATACCGTCGTCTCGACCGAACCGGGCGAAAATATCGTCGAATAATTAGAGCGTGTACCGCTCCACCGCCCTTCACCGGTGGTAAATTTACTAATATATAAATGTCATTCGGTGGTCGCCGCCGTAAACGACGTACTTGAAAACATATCTCAACTCAAATACGCTGCTGCGGTTTGTACGTAGTTTGTGCCCTGGAAGGAAGAGGAGGGGATTTCGAGAAAAGCCGAATACCTACGCCAAGGTTGGATTTTTTCCCCTGAAAGCAGGTGAGATAGAAAATTTGAAACTCGAACAAGACCGGATTAAGAAACTTGGGAAGAGCAGCGAGCCCGGCTATCTAGGAGAAACTTCTGTTATCTGTTTCTTCCAAAAAAGCAACTCAACAGGAATAAAAAAGTGGCCAAAAATTTAGTTATTCGAGCAATTTATATTTTTTAATAAAACTTATTGAAATTTCGAAGACTGATTGAAACGAAACGTTGAAAATAATTAAAATAAAATTAATATTGTTCAATAATACGCGGTTACATTTTGAACCAATAGTTATTTTACAACATGCGAATCCGAAACCGAAACTGAAACTACACGACACAGGACACTTAGCACTAGCAACAATAAACTTGAGGAAAATGATGAAAAATAGAAAATATGACTCGAAAATGAGGGGAACGAGTTTTTTTTTGCATGAAATATCGGAAAATGAGACCAAAGAAACTTTTCAGGACTTAATAGTGAGAGAAAGTAAATTCAGGGAACTGATTTCATCAAAAAAGTAACCTAAAAATGAAGAAAAATTCTCACTTCTGCGTGCATTCCTTCATACGAGTGTTTTTATTTTGTTTTCGCTACGTCAGTCCTGGAACGGGCTAAAAATCTCGTCATTCGTAGAATAATCAATTCAGCCTCAAAAACTTGGAAAAATCGTGGGGTGATTTTTGGGATGAAAATCCATCTCAAATTAAACCAAACTCCAAAAGAACAAAAAATTATGGGGTGATTTTTTGAATGAAAATTCATGCCTAAATTCGACCCAAAAATCATTAAAGCTTTAAAAGCTTAGGAAAATTATAAGATGATTTTTGGGATGGAAATGCATCCCAATAATTAAGAACAGATTAATAAACCAAGGGATAATTTTATGGATGAAAATCCACACCAAAATTCAACTCAAAATTGTACCCTACCCCAAAAGCACAAAAAAATTCTGGGATGATTTTTGAGAAGAAAATTCATCTCAAAATTCACCCCAAAGATTATTCCATTTGAAAAGGTCAGAAAAATGGTGAGATGGTCTCTAGGATGAAAATTCATCCAAAAAACCAACCCTGACTCAAAGGGTCTAAAAAATGTGGAATGATTTACTAGAGATGAAAATTCATACCAAAATTCAAATCAAAAATCAGCTCACCAGCCTCAAAAGGTTGAAAACAATATTGAGATGTTTTTTTGGGATAATAATTCATTCCAACAATCATTCCAGCATCAAAAACACAGAAAAATATAGAGAGGATTTTCGGAATGAAAATCCAATCCAAAAATCATTCCAGCCTCAAAAGATTGGAAAAATGGAAAATGGTGGGGCAATTTTTGGAATGAAAATTCGTCCCAAAATTCAACCCAAAGATTATTCCACTTGAAAAGGTCAGAAAAATGGTGAGATGGTTTTTAGAATGAAAATTCATCCAAAAAATCAACTCTGGCTTAAAAGCTCAAAAAAATGTGGATGGTATAGGGATAAAATTCAAATCAAAGTTCAACCCAAAAATCATCTCAGCCATAAAAGCTCAAGAAAAATAGTGGAACAGAATCGAAACAAATAACCAAAAAATGAAAAGAGGGAAAATGAAACGAAAAAACAATACAAAAATCCCCGTGAAACCAAATTTGATAGTACAATAGTAGACACTTTTCGAATCGAACCAAACGAAATCCAAAAATTTTTGTCCCAACAATACTGCAACCTAGAGAATATTTCACTAGTAATCTTTTTAAATTTTAATTCACCAGTTTTCCAAAATTTGGACAATTTTTTTTTTAGAAAATTACGTAATATTTTCGGAAACTGAGGAATATTTTCGGAAAATTCAACAATATTTTCCAACAACCAATCAATTTTTTTAAAATTGGTCAAATTTTTTAGAACTGGAAAATTTGTTAAAACTTGCAACAACTATATAGGTTCTTTGAAAGACGAAAAAAATTCTCCAAAATATTAAACACTGAACAAAAAAATTGAACAATTTTTTCAAAATTTCATTACAGTTAGAAATTTTTTCACAGATTTTATCCCTTGACATCTTTTCGTTCGTTTTTGGTCAGATTTAAGGATTTGTGACACATCAAACCTTGAGATATCCCACTGGAATTCCAAAGATTCTAACAATACCTCTCTTCAAAAATGAATTTGTCCCCCAAACGGATCGAGGTCGAAAAATTTGGCTTAAAAACCCAATTAAAATCCAAACTCTGAAATTTCCTCTTCATTTTCTAATATTTCAGCTCTCAGGATAATAATTAATTTTTTTGGTAATTTTACTTTCCTCTCATTTCGTTACATCAGCAATCAAGAAAAAAGTAACTATATGATGAATTTCTGACGAAAATAGTGACTAATTAGTGACCGAAGATAAAAAAAAAAAACGATCAAGCCACAAAAAATCGACCAATTGGCTACACTGTACGAAATCGTCTCGAAAACGACCTTCCATTAGGAAAATTTCAATTTCAAAAAACAATCCACTTATTTGAGAGAATTCCAAACTACGTCTAAGTATTCCAAAACAAATAGAATCGCAATTCGCAAACTTATTCAATTTCTCCCAACGCAACGCAACAACCGAGTAAAACAAACAACCCACACTCAATTACCTAGAAAAACCACGTCGAAAAATTTTCGTACCTACTTCCTAGTCTAGGGACCAACCATGGAAAAAGTGAGGTTTGGTGGACCCTACGAGTATACCAAGTACCGGCAGTTGATTATTCATAATTCGGACCTGCTGAAAACAACTAGCCCGCCGGTACGTCGAAAAAGTGGTGCAAAGTTGCCCAAAGTTGAGCTTAAAGTTCAAAAGTTCACATTTTTCGAAAAATTGCCAAAAATCGTAGATTTGCTCAATTTAATCGTTCTTGGGCTCATTTTGAAGGGAATTTCAGCCTCTTTCTCATGATGTATCATAAGTTTGGTTTTACTCAAAACTTCCCTCAAATTTGAGCAAAATACTCTAATTCAGTTTTTTTTTGAACCTTTGAAACCTATTAGAAACGAACTTGCAAATTTGAAAAAATTTGGTTGAAAACGCTCGGAGATAAAAATGTTTTGAGGAAAGGCTGAAAAAACTACCGTTTTGCCCTATAACTCTGAATAGGGGAGGGGTAGGGGGCCAAAAATTTTACGAGGTAGTTTTCAGATCCCAAGAACCAAATTCTGTCGGTTAGTTTAAAATTTCAACTCTGGAGCAGATTCGCCTATCCTAACCGCCGGGACCCTTTGCGATATTCTTGCTAGAAAAAGGGTAAGTGAGGATGGGGAAGGGGCAAAAATTTTTATTCAATGAAAATTTCGAACAAAAAATCGCATTCGGCGAAAAAAATCATATTAAAACGACATACAACAACCAATATTGATTATTCGGTCAAAAAATTTGAGTGATTCACTCAAATTTGAGTAAATCTCAGTTCAAAGCAATCGTTTTGACATTTTAAAGATACCGTCTTCGCAATATTCCAACTTATTATTTCATTGTAAATAGATTCTCGGGTTTTCAACGTTTTTTGAGTTGAGTGCCTTTCTTACAAAAAACTGATCTACTCAGCTCCAACTCAAGTTAGAGAGCTCTCCAATAGCTCATTGAACAGAGAATTTAATGGAGCTTAACATTTACTCCAATAAAACTTTCGAAAAGTGAGCTAAGTTCGTTTCTAATAGGTTTCAAAGGTTCAAAAAAAAACTGAATTAGAGTATTTTGCTCAAATTTGAGGGAAGTTTTGAGTAAAACCAAACTTATGATACATCATGAGAAAGAGGCTGAAATTCCCTTCAAAATGAGCCCAAGAACGATTAAATTGAGCAAATCTACGATTTTTGGCAATTTTTCGAAAAATGTGAACTTTTGAACTTTAAGCTCAACTTTGGGCAACTTTGCACCACTTTTTCGACGTACCGGCGGGCTAGTTGTTTTCAGCAGGTCCGAATTATGAATAATCAACTGCCGGTACTTGGTATACTCGTAGGGTCCACGGGACCGCTAAATATGCGTCTTTTTTCAAATTGGTCCCTAGACTATCCTGTCCCAAAAAACTTTTACGACCTGATTTCGACACGTATCGTGGGCACGAATTAAAAAGATTCGAAAGTCATCCCATGGCTTAAAGATTAACATACTCGAGAATTTAAAGTAAACGTTCGTCGAGCACGCAAGTCGTCGATGTTAACATCAGATAAAATTCCTCGTTTCATCGCACGTAATCAATTTTTCTTTCCATTTGTACAACTCGGTATTTTATTTTCCTTTCACCATATCGCCTCTTGCATCACCTTTTTAAAGTGACTTTTTCCATAGATATTGCATTTTCGTAATACTAGGTGCATTCGTTTCATTTCAACGTGCGGTGATATTATTTGCTGTAGGTTTTCGCCGTCGTCAAAGTGCATTCGCTCTTTTGAGAAGAATAAAGAAATAGGTCGTCCTAAACTTCCCTTCTTTCCTTCGGGAACAATTCCTTTCTATAAATAGCTACCGATATCTTAAGTCGACCCAGTGGCGTAGCTCGATTTACATCCGCGATTCGATTCAAATTACTCTCTCAAGTCTTAAAGAGACTCGATTTAAATACTCAAAACGCTGAAATTGTCTTTTAATTTGCCCAGGTTACGGGTACGCCGGATCTTCGATCTCGTCTCGATGTCGATAAAGAACTTGAAAACGGTGCTTCGCGAAAGGTACTAGAATAAGGTGCGGTATTCTCGAATTGAAAAGGAAATAGAAAAACAATCACGCAACCAGCGCGACTAAAATGCATTATTAAAGATATTTTGTTTTTAGCCGGATTTTCCTGATGGTTGAGTGGCGGAAAAGGTGAACTAGAATATTGAGCTAGATTCGATTTTAAAGAGGGAGGAAACGAATATAAATTTGATCATTATTAAGTACACGGTTACTAATAGGAAGATCTTTGAACGAATATTATTGTTACCATTTTTTTTCAAGGACAAATGTCCTTTCGAAAAAAAATGACACGAAAGCCAATTTTAACGAAAAAATTATTTTCAAAAGAATGACCATCATGGCTGAAAGTTTAAATTTCAACTTTCACCTTTCATTAAAAATATCTCGAAAAACAAAATTTCTAAAGAAAGACGAATTAGATTTTTCAAAGAGAAAATTTTACTTTCTCTAATATATATTACTCTTTTTTTGTGTGTGTTCATAAAATCGACTTCAAAGCATGAAAAAAAAAAAACAAATTGGAAGAACTGAAATCTTTGCACTCAGCACTAAAACTTAATTCAAAATCACTAATCAGAATTGATCATGCAAAAAAAGGTATCACCAACTTGTGACGATTCAATTGATACAAATAAGAAATGTAGCCCTAAAAGTGAATAATCATTTTAAAAAATCAGGCCTCTAAAAAATTATGAATATAGGGTATAGATGGATCTTGAATTGCGGAGTGTGTGATTTTCTTTCTATGGAGTCCAATTACTTTTTTTTAGGGGAATGTTTTCAAAAATTTTTCAATAAAAAATGAAAAAGTTGAATTTTAGACTTTCAGCTGAAATAGGTAACTCGTAAATTTCGCTTCTTAGAAAAAAATTAATTAAACTCAGTAGTAAGGAAAATTTAACAATTCATTTTTCTCGAAAGATCCCTTTCTTTGTCCAGCAAATTCAACTTAAAAGGTCTAAAGTCATCAAAAAGTGAAGAAGAAACACTTTTTTCCAATAACAAATTCAAATTATGAAAATTTCCAGTGTAATGGAGAAAATTGGAATGCTATTCGAACTCAGCACTAAAAAGCAGATCAGAATCACTCATCAGGGTTTATCAAGTGAAAAATGAAAAGGTTTGAAAAAATTATTCAAAATATCACAAAAATGGGTTTAAAATTTGAAAAAAAGTATGCAATTTTTTCCTGATTGGGAGAATGCTGTCTCATCCAGGGAATAATAATTCTAAAACTGCATTTTTAATCAAAAAAAAAGTACGTTCGAATCGGTGCTTTGAGAAGAACTGTTTTTTTTTTCAATAAATTTGAGATTCGATGCAATTTTTCTTAGTTTTTTGCATCACCAATTATCCAGGATCAAATGAACGAAGGCAACGGTGGCAGATTTACCCTCTCTACCTTTTTCAATGAAATAAACATTACTTGAGTGAAAAAAATTCAAAGTCGATGACTCGACGATTTTTCAGAATATTTTTTCAAGTTTTGGGAAAAATGATAAAAATGCTTCTCTTTTAATTAACAAATCTCGTTTCATTTCTGCAGGCTTGTATAATTAAATACGATCTACTTTCCGACCAGTTTCAAAAACCCACCCCCCTCCCCATCCCATAAATCAATGAAATTCACGAATCAACCTATTTCGCAATCAATGTAGGTGACCTTTTTTACCAATTTTACAAATCCCATCATCACGCGATTTCCTCATCGAATGAAATTTCCCACCAGCAAATTCGGCTATAACGTTAGGAGTAGGTTCTGCAACGGTATGTTTTTTTTCTTCAATTGTAAACAATGCATATTAACGGGCTTCAATCAGAGATAACCTTTTGTCGTGTACCCGGCGACCTTTCTTTTTTAAAACGTAATTTCCGTATGCTTTTTTAATACAGTCATCGTCGTACCGAAGCGATAAAATAATGTAAAGTACTTAACAGAGACGAAGGAAAAGGCACATAGAGACAGACAATGAGACAGAGAGAGAGAAAAAAAGGGTTCTCGTCGAGCACTAACGGGGACATGATCGTTATACGATTCGTACAGCGGAATGGTAAAATGCCTAAAATGGGCTAACCCCCTGTTACCCCTCACCCTCACTTTTTTTGGACGGTTCGCGGTCAATGTATATGTATCAGTGTTAGAATTTATCGTATCGTAGCAACGTTTTGAAAAATTTCACTCACATATAACCATCGCGACTGCTCAGGTATGGTAAGGAGAGGGATGGAGACGCGACCACGCAACTCGGCAATTGGCCCGCGCGTTTTATTGATAACGACTACGACGATGACAACAATAATAACGGGGAAAAAATACCAAATGTGTAATTAATAATGATACCATCATCGTGGTCGGGCGATTCGTCGGCGAAAATTGTGATCGCGATACGTTTGGACTATTCGTATTTCGGCCGAATTCATGAATCTCGTCGCCGAAAGACTCTCGACCGCGTATTATCCGCAGCCGTCGGATAAAGTGGTGTTGAAAAAATTCTCCTCTCAGGAAGCTCTACCGACTCAATCGTTTTTCGAAAATACCAACGGCCATAAGATACAGGTTCGTTACGTGTAATTTTTTCAATCTGCACTCGCACTTTCCAGCAAATTAAATACTGGTGACTCTTGATCAATTTCAAAAGCAACAGGAGACCCATTTTCCTCCACGCAAAGCACGCTCATTCTACAATTTATGCACTTCCATCATCAAATCCGAACACAGAATTGAAAAACTTCCATTTTTTTTTCGCAATTTTCAATTCAAATCCTTAAAACATCCCACTGCATTTTTTCCCCTTCAAATTACATAGTCGAAATTAATCCTCTGGCTCCTCCCAATTTGCGAATCCTCGAAGCAGCTGTATTCCCAAACTTAATCATCGTCGATGTTTACAAGTACACAATACCTCGCCTCACTCCTGTCCTTCGTGCTCGATTAATTGCAACTTGTTTTTTTCTAAATCGCCGCGTGCTTAAAACACAAGAATCTGGCGGTACCGATCGAACCCGACGACGAAAATTTCTCGAAATAATTTATTTTTCCAATTTCGCCTCGTCTACTGTCGACGCGCGGAAACGAAAAAATTTCTTATCGTCGTTTACCTTTGAAAGTTTTCTCGAAATTGAAAAAGAGCGAAAAACGAGAAAATGCGAACGACGCGATGCTCGTAATAAACGAAATATTTATTCGCTCGTGCTTGTGGTCGGATTACTCGATGAATTTTGCAAAAGAACGATTTCTACCGGATTCCGATGGGAATTGCTGGGTAGTTTTGTTGTTTTCCGCGGCGGCGACATTGCGATATCTATTTCGAAACATTTGATTTATTCTGGAGTTTTCGATTTTATCGCGGGGAGGAAAGGAAATAATGATGATTGGGTTAAATAAAGCTTGGACTGGATATAATGATCTATTTCTGGTTGAATTTCTGGTGTGCTTTTTTTTTCATTTTTTATTTTGAGAATTGTTCATTTTCGAATTCGAATAGGGTCATTTCATGTCAATTTAACGAATTTTTGGTGTTTTTTTTTTTGATACGATCCCAATAGGTTTTTTCCCCTTCAATAAGAAACTGAAAAGCAATTATAAGGGAAGACAGGTCGAGGTGAGGTCTTACCACAGAAAAGAAATTCATATTCGAACTCAGCAATAAAAAAAAATCACGAAGGACATGTCACTATTTTCATCGACAAGCAGTGTGTTTAATTGAATTTTATTCGCTCAAAAAACAGTGATCTTAATGAATAGTGACCCAATTTCACTTAAAAAGGAACAGAAAATTTCAATTATAGCATGTATTTTTCATCTGATTATTTTTCAAAGGCAGTACGTTTGGGCATTTGGGCAATTTTCTAAAAATTGAAGGATTTCCAAAAATTGAAAGATTTTCAAAAACTGACAGATTTTCAAACATTAATAATTTGCAAAAATAATTGTTAGATATTCACAAATTGAAAGGTTTTTAAAAATTCAAAAATTTTCAGAAGATTGGACAAATCTTCCTAAAAAAACAATTTTTAAAAACAAAAGTCTACTAAAATTGAAATAATTTTCATAAAATTGAAAAAAATAATAATAAAATGAGCAGTTGTAAAAAAATTGAACGATTTTCCAAACACTGGACCACACTTTTGGACAACTGTCCAGAAACTGAAAATTTTTTCGAAATTTTAACAATTTGATAGTATTAAACTTTTCCCCCAAAAATGTGAACTTTTTTTACACACTGAAAAACTTTTAAATATTAAGGGATCTACCAAAACTAGGACAAGTTTCCATATTTCAATCAATTTTCCAAAAACTGGTTACTGTTTCAGAAATCCGTCGATTTTATAAAAATTAGGCAATCGATTGGGCAATTTCCAAAACATCGAACAATTTTCCAAAAGTTGAAGTATTTGTCAAAAATTGCATCTTCTTCCATGAATTGAACCAAGTTTTATAAACTTTAACAATTTACCCAAACTTATAAATAGTTGACAAAACAAAAAAGAATTTTTACAAATTAAAAAGTTTTTTAAAACAAGGACGAATTTTTTTAATACTCGAATAATTGTGAAACAAAACTTGATCATTTTACCAAAAATTGGACATTATTTTTAAAAAAATTTCATTAAAAATAGATTTAAACGAAAGAAACTACAATTTAAAAAATTTTAATCAGATTAATTTAATTGTCATTTCTTTTAATGCTTTCTTTAAAAAAATATCAGTTTTTTCCAACGTTTTGATTATGACGTTATTAGAAAGTTATTTTTTTCTTCTATCATTGTAATTTTGTTTTTTTTTTCTCTTGTTAGAGAAACAATTACTAAAAAATGATTTTGATACTCTTTTTTCTTTAGTTAGAAAAACAATTTCTAAAAAAAATGATTTCGATACTCTTTTCCCTTTTTTAAAAAAAAACAATTTCCAAAAAAACGACTTTGGGGAATTTTTGGTGAAAATAGTGACTAAAAGTGACCAAAAAAAAAAAAAAGGAAATTCAGTACACTGTCAAAGTGTCAACGACTGATTCAAAAGTGATAGAGAAGGAGTGGGAGAGAGTAAAAACCAAAAAATATCTCATATTTTCGAACTCATAATCAACTAAAATTCAACAAACATTTACCTTTATGGAAGGAATTAAGATGGACGAACGTCAAAACCAAAAACCAAACTTGATTCGAATTTAGCGCCTCGAAAAACATTACAAAAGATATGCCACTTGATATTATGTACGTGCTTTTGTTTTCAAAATTTACGCAAAATTTTCGGGCACCGTATCTCTTAGAAGGTCAAAATTGAACAACAAAAAATTAGTATAAGAATCTATTCACAGAATTTTTTCAGATTTTACTCCTTGACTAATTTAAGCACTAAAAATTAAAGTTTTGCTGAAAAGCTTAATTTCGAGTTTTTAAAAAATTTAAAAATTATTCTGAATGTCGTCTCAATTCTTTGCTCGAAAAATGATAGTTTTAAAATTTAAGATATCAAAATTGATATGAACTAAAACAACGACTGTTTTCATTACTTTTTAAACGAGAGGATCTCGTAATTTTTTTTAAAAGGTACCTAGTTGAATTGACAAGAAATAACTCAACTACAACAAAAATCATTCAACTTATTCCAAGATTTAAGCTCATTATCAGTTTGAAAAGAAAAAATAAATCATCCACGTGAACCGAAACCGCCTCACTCTAAAAAATTACATTTCTCCAGATTCGTAAACAATTTAAAAAATGAAGCTCAAAATCTCGTTAAAAAAAATCAATTCGAACGAAGAACTTTACACAAGCACATTCAATTGATGTCGAACTCATCAAAATATTTTTCAATCGACGTATTTCGTTCTGTTTACAAAGTATTACGAATACTTCGAACTACCTTGAATAATAAATCAGAATTTATTTGGGTTTTGACGAAAAACTTCCTTCCTATTTGAGTCAAGTTCATTAAATTAGAAAAGTTGACCTATCACACAAGGCGAACGTTTGTTTTTTTTCTTCATTTAGAATGAGAAAAATATAGGAGAATAATCGCCCAATTTCATTTTCACAGGACCAACTGGCTCGCAGACCGTACGACGACAATGACAGAAGACTACTAAAAGATGACTCTTTTAGAAAAATAGTCAACTCAGACACATACAGAGGTGGATCGGATTTACCAGCCAGTGCTCCAGAAACCTCTCGAACGAACATCGGTAGAGTTCGTCAGCTATTCGAAGAACGCCGAAAACAACAAATCAGAAGACCCTTACAGACAGCAGCTTTGATTACGAATAGAACAGCTGTAGGTCGAGATAAAAGTTACCCTTTGCAACCGATCAGACGTAACAGGCAGGAGATCAGGGATGATAGTAGTATCGATGGTGATACAGACAACGAGATAACCCAGCCGGTGATATACGACAGCTCGATATTTGGCAGATTACCGAATCTAGGTGGACGACTGTTATCGGAGAAGAAACCAGCTGACAGCGATACGAAGATTTCTTTTTCGCAGAGCGCCGAGATGTCAACGACAGCGAGAAGAAATGCCAATTCTTCGGTGACTAGAGTGACCGAAGATATGTCTAGGTTGAGTACTGGTAGATCTATAGTGAATGGTGTACAGAAGAAGCCTACAAGTCGTCTGTTACCTTCTCCTAAACAGGTAATTGTGACAATCCGTTAAAGCCATCGTCAAAGTCTTCTTTTTATTGGTTTAAATCATCGCTAAGGGATGAAAAACAAAACCTCCTTTACTTTACATCATGAAACTGAAAAGAGAGGGAGGATTAGTGATCGAAATTCAAATCGAACTGATGAACAAAAATCTGTAAAATAAATTTCATAATTAATATGATTTCAGAGCGCCATTCAACCGATCAAAAAATCCATCCAATCGAACCCAATCACAACTCGAATATCGGACGAAAAACTGGTCACGTCGAACAACATCAATACAACTCGCTTGACCGTCGACGAAAACAGAAACATCAACTCACGAAAACCTCTTCTCGCTACGAAAGAAATCAAGAAACCAATTCCACCTCCGCAGACTTCACCGTTGAAGAAAAAACCTCTAACGAATGGAATGACGATTAAAACGCAGCTACCAGTGACATCGAAACCAAAACCAGCTACCACGGTGAAGAAACCAACTCAACCGCCACCTCCGGGTATGGTGAATTGTAAATCGTGTGGTCGTAATTTCCTCGAAGATAGAATTAAAAAGCATCAAGAAATTTGTGAAAAGACTTCCAAAAGTAAACGAAAGAAATTCGATCCACTGAAACAAAGATTACGAGGAACCGAAGCAGAAGGATACATTAATCAAATCAAATCTACCAAAAAAGTTACAACGGTATGATATTTATCTTTCCGGTTCCATTACCCGATCAATCTAGGGAAATTCTAATTGGAATATTTCTGTTTCAGGCACCGAAAAAAGACACGTGGAGAAAACAACACGAAGAATTTATAAATAACATACGAGCTGCGCGAATGGTAAAACAGCATTTAGCCCAAGGAGGCAAGTTATCCGATCTTCCTCCCCCGCCTCCTTCGGATACATCAGACTACGTACCTTGTCCACATTGCGGACGTAAATTCAACGAAGCTGCGGCGAACAGACATATTCCGAAATGTGCAACGATGAGACATAATAAACCCAAAAATGTACCCGCCAATTCGGATGCGTCTAAGATTAGGAAAACAAATGCGACGAGGAAACGATAGCGGTCATATGTGATGAGTTCCTTGTTACCAGTTGTATCTCGCATTTATGTTCCAATTTGTATAAAAAATAATAAAATTTAAATGGAAATTGATGATTAGGGGTAGCTTACTTTGTACAATTACGATGGTAACCTAACGTGAGCCTCAATTTATTACGTTAAACGCTGCAGCGGTTCATCGTCGATATTATCAAGTACTTCTTTTACGTGTGCCATTATCTGTTTATGTACCGTATCGATATCTTGTTCGGCATCAATCATCTAATTGATTAGACAAAATTAATGAAAATAAATTGTTATTGCAAAGTTTGCAATCAAGAAGTAACTCAAAATACCTTCCACGAAGGATCCTTCATTTTCTCGAAATTCTCCAATACTTTTTTCTGAAACGACTCGCTTTCATAGCGCTCATCACCGAAACCATTTCTTTTATCGGCGGTATTCAAATTCATATCCAAAAACAACACTAAATCAGGTTTCGGTAATCCTAATTCCATCTGCCAGCACCAATTTACATCCATATTCTGCGAATTGACATGAAAATATATTCAACGTTGCAATTGTAAGAAGAACGTAACAGGACTACGAAAATCTCACGTGTTTAGCGGTGGAGAATGCCACGCCGGAATACGAATATCTATCGACGACTAACGTTGTTCCATTTTTTATTAAATCGTTCATTTTAGACCTGAAAATAAATCAATGAGGTATTCATAAACTAAAACATTGTTTGAATACAAGAATCTACGAGTGACTCACTCTAATTCCCATCGATTGGCGGAAAACAGTAAATGAATCGCTTTGTCCGGTATTTCAATAGTTTTCTGTAAGTACTGATTGATTAACTGGCCGACGGGTGTTGTTCGGTCTAACAAAATGAATAAATGAGAAAATTTCACATTAAGCATTTAAAAATATGAATACCGGTGACGTAATGAACTTCGGAATTCCGATTTTAAGGAGCTTACCGGGAAAAGACATCAAACGTGTTTTTACATTAATCTTGGTCAATTCCTCGATCAATTTTTTACATTGTGTGGATTTACCGCAACGATCACAGCCTTCTAGAACAATTAAAGCTCCTCGTTTCATTCTGACTATCTGTAAGAACACCAAAACTTGTAAAGGATGTGATGGAATAGAAAACAGATCATAAAAGCAACCAAACAATGAAATCGTATTACCGAACAGAAAATCACTAAATCTGTTTTAATTTCTAGTCAAGTCGTTAAAACGAATACAAACTACTCGTTAATTAATAATTAAACACCTGTTTCGACAAATTTCTTCAACGAATTAAAATTTTAAAATCATTCATATAATAACTTTACCTCCAAAAATTCACGATGAACTCCCATCATGCGAAAGCACGCCGTACAGTTTTTCAAAACGACGTATAAATACGCTAGTGGCATCTAAATTCCATACTAGTGAGCAAAGATGATCTTGTGTCTGAGTAGAAATATGAACCAATCGGAAAAGTTTTCGTACGACGTCACAATGATGTGAACCAATAACTCAGCAGTAGCAACAATAAAAACTTTTAGCGCTCTCTAGTTAGTAAAATTCAACTAAAATTTCGCATCTTCCAAAGTTCCGGCCGATTACCGTTGCCGAGTATCGCTTCTCCGATGGAGGGAGGATCGGGGCTGGGGGGCTATATAACCTTCATAGATAAAAATAATAAACTAATACGTATCAGATGATATTAAAAAATAAAAAGTCGAAAACAAAGCAAATTTTTCATGAAAAAAAAACTTTGGATAGGACTTTGATTGAAATTTTACGAATTGGTAAGCTACTACTAGTTATTCATTTGTAATTATGTCGCTCAAAAATGAAATTCTTTATTCATTCTTTCAATGATCTGGAAAATTAGGTTTCCGAGTTAATTTTTTAAACTGATTCAACGATGTTGATTTTCCTTTTAGCTCATTCAAGATCCTGATTTATTCATTGCTGATCACCTCAAAACTCAAAAGGAAAAAACCTACATCGGAACTCTATACTCAAAGTGATGTAAGTTTTGGATTTGTATTCGTGTTCATTTTTTCCTTTTGTCTAGTAGCGAAATTAATCGAGAAAAGAAGGCTGAAAAAGTGGAAAAAATTGTTGAATGTGTACTTCTAGTAATTTTTATCGATTAACAATATTAAGTTCGTCTTTCTATAATGATTTGTAATTTTCTTCTTTAGGATTTCGATTTGTCTGTAATCTTTTACGTTGAAGAATACCATCATCATAAAATGAACTTACAGGATCCGAATCCTCTAGTACGTATGATATTGTTCAACAGTTTGATACAAAACTTTGACCAACTGTTCATTGTTGTATACAGGTATCCAGAAAAGAGGCAATACAGAGATGCATGCAATCTTTGATTCACTCGTGCTCGTGCCGAGATGCGATCTGCCAATTACGAAGTTGCCAACGCATGAAGCGAGTTATACAACATACTCGTGTTTGCCGCTTGAAAATAAACGGAAATTGCCCGATTTGCAAACAGTTAATTGCTTTGTGTTTCTATCACGGCAAATATTGTTATGTTAGTATTTTACGATGCAAAGCATTAAAAAAAAATTACGAATTCATGCCAAAATAATTCATTTTCCTGTATTCTATTTCTCAGGAACAGAATTGTGCTTTCCCATTATGCTCCGCTATAAAACAGAAAATAAGAGAACAACGATTCCTACGAACCAAATTGCGTCGTCGTTGTATGGGTTCGCGATAAATATCTCGTGCAAAACATGAATATTAGCTGCGGCATCCAATTCTGAAACTTTATCTCCAGGGACGTCTATTCAAAGCCTTACAAACGAAATACGCCGCAGCTTTCGCATAAGTAGCGTATGTCGTCGATAACATCAACTTTGAGGCTAACGTGGGCTCCAACAGAATCACATAAGGTACTGGTAACTGCTCTGCAGCCTTACAACGAGATATGTTTCCAAATTAATATTCAGAATTTAAATACCTGTGATTATTGATTGTTACTAAATTATTATGAATAAGACGTATAAATAGGCAGTACGAAACAATAACGTGTTTAATAGATATTTTTATTGAAATTTCAATTACTCTGTGTTCCTTTTGTAATTCCTTATAATATTTTTATGAATAATTTTAATTGCTATTTCAATCAAGATGTATAATAATATATCAGTCGTTACAACTTTATCGTGTTTTTTTCTTTTAAATTGAAACAAGAACCACAAGAAGTCGTCGTATAAATTAGTCTTCATTGTTTTAAAATTATTGACTCGATCACCGTTGATATTTGATGCTTAACTTGAACGTTAAAGCTTTGAAAAATAACCGTTGAATCCGATTTTGTCCACCTATGTACTTATTTTGATTTGAACCGATTTTTGTCTTTTTCTAAGCTGTAAATTATTTTAAAAAATTCAAAATAAAAGTCGAAAAAACCACCGACCAAATCTATATAGCGCTCTACTCTAATGGGCTCAACAAGAAATTTTTGTTTTGATTTTGATCATCTGTGCATTCTTATTTTAGGAGCATTAAAATTTTCAATGAAAGAATACAGATGAACTTCTACTATTATTTGCCAATAAAGCGATTTATTCACTTGTAGCTCTTGCAGTTTTCAAACTTCTAAAAAATCCTGAGAATCGGGCTTCCACTTTTGTTTTTCAAATTTTATTAATGACAATCGTTCAATTGACATCGCTGACCATTTTACGAAAAAAGCATTCAAAACTTACGCTACTAGAATCACACAGGTATCTGGAATCAAGACGAAAGAAGAAGTTTACTTTTGTAATAACTGTGAAATTTAAATCAAAACTAGATAGTAGATACCATTGCACCCAGTGTGATGTAAGTATTGTATTGGTGTCCATTTTTCTTTTGTGTCTAACACAAAGTCAATCGAGCGCAGTAGACGCATTAATTTGTAAACAGCAAACAGTAACAATTGAGCAAATTTTAGTCGTTTCCCGTTATTAAGCTTGTAATTATGTATTTTTACCCACGTGATTTCTTTCTTCTTCGGGATTTCGATCTATGTATTATCTGTGATTCTAAAGAGAGCCATCCTCATACAATGGACAAATTGAGTTTCAATTGCCAGAAATCGCCTAATCCTGAAGTGCGTGTAATTACATTTTCTAATGCTGCTTTCTACATTCATGCAGAGAATTTAGTGTGTTTTGCTTGCAGGAAAAGAGAAAATTGTCGATACAGAGATGCATACAATCTTTGGTTCACGCATGCCAGTGCCGAAATTTAAGCTGCCAATTACCAGATTGCCTACGCATGAAGCGAGTGGTAATCAATCAAATCATCCGAACGTTTTTGTCCACTGCTCAAAGGGTAGCAATAACAAGTTCGAAGCCGCAACATCTGCTCTGGATAAGACTCTGATTAATCTTGTTTTCTTTATTCGATTTCAGTCATTTTTTCATATTTTTAGCCTAAAAGTATTGAAATGAAATAACATATCAAAAACATATATGTTCCGTTTGGACATATAAGCGTCACGAAACGACTATAAAATCCGATTTCGTCGACTTTCTCGTTTTAAAAATATCTATTCTATGATTTCAACCAATTTTTAAGCTGTAAATATTCAAAATAAAAGTGTAGTGTAAGTGTAACTGATTCAGTGATGCTCGTTCCGAAGCTGGTATCCCTTTCCGACACCGAACCTTCATTTTCGTAATATCGTATATTTTTACAGCGAAAATATCGCGTTTACATCACTCATATGTAGATAATTGACAATGAATGCCATATTTGTAATCAGCGGTCTTTTCTCGTATTTTTTTTTTGGTTAAGTGATTTTTGTTCTTGACTTCTCTGACTCAGTTGTATCTCTTAGTATATTATTTCTTATTTCCTACATACCTATCGTCACCATCATTTCTCCGCCTAAAAAAAAAATCAAAAAACGAAATTCAACTGGTAATTTCTGACTGGTGAATGTCTCACTCGCACATAATTTCAAACAGATCGCAAAATGACTCGAAATCAACAAGGTTTTTTTCTAGGCTCAATATCATGTTCTAATTCTAAAATACAGAACAAACGAGAAATTATTGAACTCAAGTTTGAGATAATAACGAAGCGTTCTCACAAAAAAAAAGTTTATTGACGATCTTGCGTTATGAATTACGCAAAACATTTCTAAGTGAAAAATTAAACCTTCCTATGTTTATAACAATATTGTATAATATATTTTTATATATTATGAAGTCTTTAAAATGATCTTTCAATTTTTTATATATCTACACTACACCTTATGCTGTAGAGTGAAAAACCAAAATTTAGAAAACACTTTGTAGAAAATTGGATCCGACCGTGTAGAAATACCTGTCACCGAACTCACTTGACATGAACTTCTTGTTTGTATCCTCTATCGGTATAAACATCATTTAATTTCTTTCACTAACAAAGTAGAGACGACATTAGTAAATTGGAATACGCCATCGGTTTAATGTTCGGATGAGGCTAAAAAAAAACACAATTGCATTTAAAAAATATGTTCTTGTAATATTTAGACAATAAATCAAATAATTAAATCTTACCACCGCTTCGTACGTGACGAATTTGGGTTTCAATGTTTTCCCATCTAAATTAATATAAGCTCCTTTGTTTCCCATAGTATCACTAAACACACAATAAATTATAAATTGATGAAAAATCAATACACCTTTCGAATTCACCGAATGAAAATAATCCACTTACCAATAATTGGGCGCTGAAAAAACAGTAATACATTTTTCATTATGAGCTACCTCGTAACCATTATCTTTGACTTCGTGACTACGGATAATATAATCTAAATTATTGGTCTGTAAGAATTTCTCCGTCACATCCGGCCCGAACTGAATACCAACACCACGTTTACTCGGAGCCCGCCCCATCGTAGGTTGAGGATCGGACCACAATAATTCGCACATTATGCCTAAAATTTAAAATCAGACATCAACAGGCCATTCGAAATTCATAACTGAAAATTTTCAATTACCTTCTTCAGGAGGCTGCCTATTTCTATCGGTGCCTCGAATTTCATCCAGTGTTACGCCATCTCTAGAGAACAAGCCACCATGCATTACTAGCACTCTTTTATTAATGCAATGGGCTAATGGTAACCAGTTATAGACTTCGGTGAACAAGTCAGCCATCTGAGCGGTATATTTACTTTTTACTTCGTCTTTGAAACCGTACATTTGATTCATGGTTTCACTTTCGTGATTACCTGTAGAAAATTATTAAAATAGTACAAGAGGAATATAATTCATGAGAAAAAAGCATTTTTCACGTACCTCTGGACATGAAAAAGTGATTAGGGTATAAAAGTTTAAAACCAAGTAAAGTAAATATACATTCGACTGAAAACGATCCCCTATCAACGAAATCACCGTTGAATAACTACGAATTCAATGTTAAGGAAAATTTACACATAATTATTAATAAACAAACTAGAAAAATGAGTAAAATTCGATGCGAAATTCGTATGAAAAGGATACGTAGGGATTTTCTGGCGATGGAAGACCATTTAATTGAAATATATTATAAAGATCATAATACTGTCCGTGAATATCTCCGCAAACAGTAAATTTCGCTTCATCTGGTACAGTGATATCCACCAACGATGGTTGTTTCTTGAAGTACTCCTTCGCATCTAAGAGCATCTGAAAATCACCACGTTTTTTTTTAAAGCACTCGAAAAGTACAAGACACTCGCGTGAATCAAACACTCACTTTGTACGCGTATTTTCTGTGCAATTTACCCTCGTTTTTGAACGTTTCCATTAATTCTTTCATAAATTCTAACGTTATTTCTTTATCGTTTAGTAGCGTTGGTCCTTTATATTCATCTTCTATGCCTAACAACATTACACCGGGAATAGAATCATGTTCCAGAAAAATAGTAATTGAACGAAGCAATACTTACTAATGCTTTCAAAATCTATCATTTCCGATATACTCTTGTCCGTGACAGAAATTGCTTTCTCGAAGGCAATTTTCTTAACAATTTTATTGCACTCTGTGTACTTAGCTTTAGCCTGCTTATCATTAGGCTTAGCTTTAGCAACCTAAAATACGTAACTAAGATTGAAATGAGAAAATTAAGAACTGTCTTCACTATCTCGTCACACTTACAGCTTCATAATCCCTGAGAGCTAATTTGAATTTTCCTAACGACATGTAAGCGGCAGCTCTTCTGTAGTACCCCTTGATGTAATTCTTGTCCAGTTCTATGGCTTTTGTGGCATCGTTCAACGCATACCCGAAACATTCTGTTTTCAAATATGCTAAACTTCGGTTACCATAGTATACGGCGACGTTTGGATTCAATGATATGGCTTTCGAGTACAATGAGATAGCTACATCGTACATTTGTTCTGCAAACAAACAATAATATTTCAATGCCCAAGATTGAACATTATCAGTGATCTGATCCAAACACACAGAGTTTACCGGCAGACCGAAACATTTAGGGAGCTAATATGATTGAAAATTACACAAGAGATACTAACTGTTGAAATATTCGTTGGCGGATTCCTTGATTTTCTCCGCTTCTTCTGATTTTTGATTGAAAGTCAGTTCCAAGTCGCCGTTCATATTGACGTTCGATTAACGACGGGGGAATTCAAAAAACAACAAATCACAGGTGTAAAAAATTACTGATTAAATAGACTACACAGATTTTACGAAATATATCCGCATTTTGAGTTAATTATTAATTAATTATTCTGATTTTTCTCACTAAAAATGTAATGTTACCACAACGTGAGAAAAGTTTTGTGAAAAATAATTTCAACGTAAATAATGTTACCACTACAGAAAACGAAACGCGAAAATTCTCTGATAACAAATTCTACCACCCACACTATTTTTTTTGCGGATTTTTTGAAAAAATTAATTAATCGCAAAGTTGTGCACAGAGATGTGAGGTATTTTATTCACGTATAATACAGCTGTATAATACGCGTATAATACTGTATTATACAAAAATAAAATACGGTATAATACATATTTTATTAAATTTTGATAAAAATTACCTAAAAATTTGCACATTCTCAAAAAATGTTGAAAAATCGGACATTTTTCTTAATTTAAGACGTTTTTATTACCAATAAAATACAGTATTATACGGTATTTTTGGTATAATACCGCGGTATAATACCCAAAAAATAAAATACCGTATTTTTACATCTCTGGTTGTGCAAAATGGAAATAATCTGAATAAAGAATTCTCAACAAAATAACGAGCAGTTTACGGATTTTTCAAACTGATTACAGTGAAATGAAAGTTTCACTAACTGGATCAGATTCCTCTGATCGTTTTAATTCGAATATTTCGAATTCGATCTCGAAGTGATCAAAGCTCAATTCTGAGAATTGTTAATCATTTTTTGCTGATTAATTTTATTTTGAATTTTAATAATTGCCAATTGGTAATATACTACGAAGAATTAATTACAACTAATTCATACCTTCACCTAGAAAAAATACCTCCCCGATAATCTTCTTTTTTCATTTGGGTTGAAATTTTTTACGACCTTTTCTGAGCTTAAAAATGTAACAAAATCACGTTGTTGTTTCGATTCCAGCATACGCTGGAGCTCACAGGTTAGAAATCGGTCCTTGATTCGCACCCGATCATTTTTTCAACAATTACTCTGGTTTTCTAAGTAAGTTGTTGAGCACAAAAAATGAACAAATCTGATAAATTAATTTCTATTTTCATGAAACCAATTCATTGGTGATCATAATACTAAAAATGAAAAATGCAAGCCTAAATTTCGATTTCAATTTTTTTTGCGAAATTTTAAAAAAATAATTGATAATAGTTGACAAAATAATGGAACCGGTTTCAAGAATTGTTTGATGTTTTTGACTTTGCAAGAAAAAACATCGGTCGTACTTGTACCTACGTTTAAGATTTCTTTTACTCTTCAATTTTTTCAGCGTACCCGTGGCTTCGAACCAGAAAATGACTCGATTTTTGATCTTAGCACCGCAGGAAACAAATAACGAATTACATACTCGCCTTCTTCACTTTTTTTGAACCAATTCGGGTCATCTTGGAAGGATGCGGGGGGGGAGTAAAATCAAAAACCAAGTTTAATGCTCCCTCCTTCTTCCCTGAAAATCTAAATAATGTACAATCATGAAAGTTACCATGATTGAATCGTGTTTCGCTGATAGTTGAGTTTTTCCCAAATGCTGAACTGAGTATGCACCACAATGCCTTCTCTGAAGCCTCCAGGTTTTCTAGATTTTGGAACTAGGTACAACAATATTTTTCTCACCTTTAAAAAAGGAGACCCTTGTAAAACATTTTCGAACAAAATCTCAAAACTCTAGGTCAAAAATTTCTCAAAATTACTCTAAATAGTGCCACTCACAACAAAAACACCACCCTTAATAAAAATTCATATATTTGTACAAAATATTTCAAAACCATTGCACAATTTATCAAATACAAATATATACTTTAATTTCAATCAGGAAAAAAAATCAATTTTCTACTTAACCTAAATGGATAAAAAAAATTTGTACAGTTTTATTTATGGAGAGAAGGAACAATAAAAAATAAAATTATCCTAACCAAAATATTCGTCTGTCATTCGTACTTTTAAGCCAGCAAACAGGGTTTCATTTAAAGTCAACTTCGCACACAGAAATCATTCTAACAGTATCCGAGTCTCGAATCTCAAATATAACTTTTTCACTAAGTACACGGCGTTTCTCTACAGCTTCGAAAACTTTCGGTCAACGTATAACCTAAACAGGACGGAAAAAGCACAATGACAGTACGTGTACGGAATTCTGGAAACAATGGTTTAAAAAAAACGTAACAGTCATAAATACAACATCGATTTACCTAAATATCCGTTCTTTGAGATTGAAAACAGAAAAAAATAAATTAAAAAAAAAACAAATGGTAACAACAATTTAACATGCTTAAAAGCTACTCAATTGTTGCATTATAATTTCTGCCGTTTCGCGAAATTACTCCAGAACGGATATTAAATAAATTTTCGATTTTTTTTTTTTTAAAAAGAAAGAAAAAAAAGTAAAATTTTCTGAAAATGAAATTCGTTTAAATAAACGTATATTTTAAATACATAGAACCCAAATGTCAGTAATTTTTCATTTAAACTAACACGAAAATTACAAATAAAAATGTACAAATTACACAGATTTACACAAATATTACGTGCCGTAGGACGAGCACGTATATAACTAACAATTTTTTTTTTTAACACGCTATACAATTCTAGTATTTCACTAGCGAAGGAAAATTTCCACCCAGGCGCGGGTAAAATGATGCCAGTGATTAGGCCTGGCGATAAAATTGCATTTTTTACTGTTTTAAAATACGCGATGATTTTTTCGAACCAGATCTCGGGGTGGTTTTATTTTTATACGAAAATAATTCGCGTATAAATAATGAAATTCGGCGGTGATATTTTTGAATTTTCGATTGTGTGTTACAGGGAGTGCTAATTTGATTTGGAACTCGATTTTGAAGAAATTTAACATTAGGGACTTTTATGAAATACGGAATCAGGCTTCCAAGGTCCTAAAATGGGAGATCTCTTCAAAATTTGAAAAAAATATCATGCGAAGAATGAGAATGGAATACCTAACTTAAAAATAAGCAAAAGAGAAATGCTGGAAATAATTTTGATATACATTGAGATCTAGGTATTCGTAAAGAGATATGCCTTGAAAATGGAGGAGTAGGAATTTTCTCTTCGGAGGTGATGAGATCAAAATTTTGTTAATTGAAAATCCCAATTTTACAAATGTTGAGGGATAAATAATTTTTCATGTCAATTTTTCCCAAAATTTTCTCATAAAAAGACCATGGCTGCGTTCCATTTGGGATTTGAGGTATGTAGACATATACCTTACACGTCACAGCTATGTATAAACATACACTATTTTTTTGAAAATCACTGGTTGCTTTTGATAGAGAGAAAATGGGAAAAAATTAGTTTTTCCATTTTATTTTTGATTATTTAATTATCGCCAATTCTGAAAAATACATTGATATCGTGGAGGAAAATATTAAAGAAATTATTAAAATTTTATAACTTATAATGAATGAAACAATTACTGTATGCATTTTTCTTTTTGGTGGAAATTCAACACTCTTGTAAGTAACCAGTGATTTTCAAAAAAAATGATCTTCACTTTGTTTATTTACACCTTATTATGACGTGTAAGGTATGTTTATACATACCTAAAATCCCAAATGGAACGCACCCCATAATATGTCAAAAAAATGAAAAGACGATAATGAAAAATTTATAAAATAATTTTTTTTTTTTTTAAAAAAAAAAAAGGTAAGTAATCTAGGGAAGTAAATTTTATTCCAAATTATCTTAGAATCGCTCTAAAACTTGAAATTGAATAAAAACATAATTTTCCGGAAAAAATGATGGCAAAAAATTATAATTTCAAACTAATGGGAAAATTGAAATAAAAAGGTGATTGATTTTCAGTTTTTCCATCGAAATTCTCAACAACGATACATTTTTTACACTAAGAATCAATTTTTCTCCAAATAAGTTTCGAGTAAAATTAGACCTAGATCGTCTAGTCCTGATTACCCCAAATTATTTCAACATTGCCCTGGGCTTTGAAATCAGGGGAAAAAGTAAAAATTTGGACCTCCAAAATTTAAAAAATAATATGAAATTTCGATCGAAAATCTAAACAAATAATTCATTTTATTGAAAGCGAAATAATAAATTTTGAATAGGAATAGGCCTGATCGACCAATGCGAAAAAAACCCTTCAATCCATTAGCAATCCTCCATAGCACACAATCCAAATCCCTACACAATGAATCGATAACCCTCCAGTCGCAGTTCCATGTTCATTCAATTCGAACCTTACCAATACTCGTTCCTGACAATAAATAAAATATCGACGATATAAAATCCACAAGCGAATTCTAGATTCAGAAAGAAAAACTTTAAAAAACCAATTAAAAAAGGAAAAAAACAGATTAAAAACGTTATAAAAATGTAAAATAAAATATACTCGGTTAAAAAAGAAGAAAGTTCATCATGATGCCAACATCAACACCCGCATACAAATTCGAATACAAATTTCCAAAACTAAAGACATCCCAATCTGTCCAATACGTCTATTAATTTTCGGTCACGTATCAGAAAGACTCCGGAAATCGATGAAAATTCGATTCCAACCATAAAACCTCAACCAGGCAATCACCTCGTTGAAAAACAAAAACAACAACACAATTAAAAACAAAAAAAAACACGCAAAAGAAATAGCACCATAGTAAAAAACATGGGGAGGAAATACGAACATGAAACTGCGACCGAAGACGGTACATAAAAGCTTTATATACATGAAAAACCGGAACCGGCACAGCGTAGGCGGCGACGAAAAAAAATCAAGACAGGGAAGAGAAAATCAATAAATAATCGTAACAATAATTACAGAAATATTTCAACTGGAAAAATAAATACTTGAAAAATCATCCTGTTGAAATAGCATCACTCGGGAATCTTCATTTTTTTTAAGCCATCGATACACACACGTTACGTGATCAACTTGGCGGAGATTGATCTCCGAAGGTAGCAAGAGAACGGTAACTAGAGCCTTCCTTCTTCTCGTATTATAACAAATAAAAAATTATTTTCAAATTTGAGCAAGTCTGGAAGAAGGTAGGAGAAAACACGTTTACGAGGGTCAATTTTTTTAGGCGCTCGATTACATCAAAATTTATCCCAATTGCCTGGTAAACGCGAGCAAATTTGTACGAAAATAATTCGTAACGCGAACGATCGACGTACTTATTTTTTCGAACTAGAAAAAAAAATTGAATTCATGGTGAAAGTTATCAAATTTATGAATTCGAACGACAAACAGAAAGCTATTCGTGTCTACGTAATAATCTAGATTTATATCAGCGCGTTTGCGAGAGGTAGGAGGGGGATAGGGGGACATTAGCAACGTACAGTCGATAATCATACGTTCGAGACATTAGTCAGAATCTAAAATTCAGCGAATAAACGAAGAAGACGCGAATCCTCCAACAATTGCACAAAGGTCGACGATAAACCATAATTTAGAAAATCAAAATGACTCGTCAAAGTTTCGAACGCCGGTACAAAAAACCGAGAGGGAAAAATTAGGGAGGCAAAATTGTGGTAAACCTCGTATTTTCGGGGAGACTAATTAATCCGGTCATACTATCGATATAAACTTCATGGCCCAACTGCGGCTGTGATGCGTCGAAAATAGTACCGTAAGAAAATCTCTATGTACATTTATACAAGACGATGACACGCAGACACACGTACACGCACAACACAACAATAATATTCCTATAATAGAGTTTTAACCTAGGGCAAAAAAAAAAGGAGTATCACTGGCTCACAGCTGGAGATTTCTTATCGTTATCCGGGCCTGTGGGCGGCGGCGCGGCTGAAGGTGCTGTTACCCATGAATTAGGCCCGGCGTTTGAGCCGGGCGGTGGCGGCCCAGGTCCGGGCCCGGTTAAAGGTGAATCTGAGAAGCCGTGTCCAGTATCGTGATCTAACGAATTGGCTGACGCGTCATATTGCGTGTTTTCCAGTCGCGTAATCAATCTTTCGTCTTCGTCTCCGAATTCTCCACCCATCAGAGATGGCTCACCGACTACCATCACGTCCTGTGTGGAAAAAATTTGAGAAAATTGGATTAGGTTAAGAATTTCACGAAAGCGAATTGATTGCATTAATTCTGAGGATGGAAAATACTACGTAGAGACTGATGAGACTTTTTTTTCAGAGTTTTTTACTCTGAAGGTTTTAGTTTTTCATCTAGGCCTAGATTTTTACTCGAATTTTCCATTTTCACGGCCTAAATACTTCAAAAATGTTGAAATTCTTGATTTATTTTCAATTTTTTTTTCTTGTACTATTTCAGCTTAAATTACTCTTTTTCATTTTCGAAAGCACAAATATCTATTTATGAAAATTCAAAATTAAATTTCAAATATCAAAAGTCGAAATGAACATTTATCAATCTAAGAATCTCAATTACCGAAAAAAGGGAGTTTTGGCTACAGAATGAACTTTTTTTTAGAAAACTTTTTTCTCTACCTTCACTCAAATCAGCTTATCTTCAAAACAATTCTGAAATTGATGTAGAATTTCCAGATAATTCTTCTACAAACTCTTTCAAATGTAAAAAAAAATGTAAAATCGATAAAATATTAAAATTGTAAAAAAAGAAAAGAAAATGGCACAAAATATCGTAGAAAATCTTAAAAGTAGTCATCAAGTTGTCAAAATTGTTTACTCAAAATACGAAAAAATGACAGAATTTTGAAGAAAAATCGCTAGGAAGTTTAAAGAGAACGTTTTTCATCAAGTTTGAAAATGAATACTTGGGATTTTGAATTAGTTCTTGACAAATTTCTGATTCTAGGATTTTGAATAGATCAATAGATTAGAAAATTTTAGAATTCTAATTTGTTATTCGTTATAAACATAATCAAAAAACTGTAAATTTCAAAAGAAATGGTAAATTTCGGTTCTCCAACCCATTTTTTTGATACAAAATACAAATGAGAGGAAGCACAACTACTCAAAATATCATAAAAATCTTGGAAAATTACAAAGTTGAATTCTATCCCTACAAATCTTTTGAATAAAAAATCATGGGTTTCAAAATTTTCCACTCTCATAGGATTGAGTTCATTTTGAAGCATGGCGAAAAAAGCTTGAAAAAATTGAGAAGTGGCATAAAAAAGGTTTTCCGAACCCCCAAATCCAAATCTTGAGTTGTAAAATTAAAAACGTATCACCTTCATTGAGCAAGGCACCGTGGTCCATGATCTTTGATTTTCTAAATCTACGTATATCTGGACTTATTTCGACCTCTATTCCGAAAGTCGGCCCTCTTGCATATGGATGGAACCAAATTTAGAAATTTTTTACCCAATGAATCTCAATTTTAAACCACTTTGCCATTTTCATTTTTTTTTTTTTGCAAAATATCAGAAGATGAAATATTATGGAAATCATTGAAAATGAAAAAAAAAATTCACTTGAACGAAGATCGTTAAAAATTACGAAAACATTGATAAAACTCAAGAAAGTTCATGAAATAGTGAAGTATTAGGCCTATAATACACAATTTTGACAGTTTTCAAAACATTTTATCAAATTTCAACCTTCATATTTTGATGAGGTTTCGATGTTTTATCCTTTTCAACAAAGATACACACGACTTTAGTAACATTTCGATAAATTTCGATGAATTTCAACGACTTTCACGTTATTCTGAATAATTTGATTTCCAATTTAATGAATTTTCCCATCAACATCAGAAAAATTTTCTCATAGCCGAATCAAAAAGATGTTTGGAAGGGGATAAAAATAAAAAATTACTAATTAGAATAATAGATGTTTTTGATTCAAAATACATTATTTCACTTTTTTTCGACCTTTTTTCATCACTTTCCAAATTTTTTTCAACATTCAACTTCATTTTTTCCAATTTGAATTGTAAATTACACAAATTTGAATGACAAAATAACTTCCTCCTCCCCCCTCTTCTGATTAGGGGTCTTCAATTTTCACAAAATTTAACGAAATTTCGCTAATTTTAGGAAGTTTTTATTTTATCCTAGACTTCTTTCTCCAGAATTTTATGATTTTTTCACCAATTCGGAACATCTTTCGAACATTTTCACTTTAATATTTCAACAAAATTCAACACGAAATACCACAGTTTTCTTTTAAAAATCTGTCAATTGTTCCAAATGAAAAATATCGCTCGAAATGAAAAATTTCAAACTAGGCCTCGCAAGCCTAAAAATCGGCGATAGACTATGATTTCAATAATAATTCTTTTACTTTTAGATTCAAAACAAAACAAATCAAGAAAAATGATTAAAAATCCTCCAAAGTACGAAATTCAGTCACTTAGGATCATTGGACGATCAGAGCGTTGGTATAATTCTACAACAGAGGGGAATCAAAGACCAACAAAATTGTCTTCTAAAATTCTATTTTCAACGTCTCACAATTTTTGCAAAATTTAGGAGAAAATTTTTGAAAAATGATTTAAATACCTCACCACATAACAGGCAATATTAATCGAATACCTTCATTTCAATTTTTCGCGAGTCTAAATACCTCGTTCAAAAAAAAAGCAT
The DNA here is from genome assembly GCA_038380155.1 of Pseudococcus jackbeardsleyi. Taxonomy (NCBI): domain Eukaryota; kingdom Metazoa; phylum Arthropoda; class Insecta; order Hemiptera; family Pseudococcidae; genus Pseudococcus; species Pseudococcus jackbeardsleyi. Next base: position 57,843,777 of record CM076240.1, on the reverse strand, counting down.
CCTATCTCAAGGCAATACTCATCTTATAACGAAATTTCATTCTTCCTTTCAATTTCAAGTACATATTAAACTATAACAATGAATTTTCTCCATTTCAACATCTTAAATACAGTTCGTCACTGCCACCGCCGTAAAATCCTACTCGAATTTTCAAAAAAAAAAAAAAAAAAAAAACTCCTCGAAATAGTACAAGATTTCGAAATCTCGACGAAGAAAAAAAAGGCAGCAGATTTTACAGCTGCTCGACTCTAAAAGAAGGAAATTTCATAAAAGCGTACTTTTCTTACGAAAGTATCGTGGAAATCCCTCCAGTCCTCGTAAGAAATATACAAAACACAAAGAAACGAAGCGCAGGCCAGGTGAAGGAAACCGGGACGAGGACTATGACGTAAAAAATTCAGCGACGCCGACAGATACTGTACATTTCTGCGTCGACGAATTAGAAAAAAAACATTAACGTTGTTTTTTCGTCTTCGTGGAGCGAAAATTTTCAAAACCGGGGCCCTTTTTCTAAGCAGAATATTTTTCCAGTCATCTCATTCTAATCTTTTCTCTACTCGCTGGAAGCTCTCTACGTAGTGGATGAAAATTACGAGCTGGGTAGGATCGCCTTGGGTCACACACGTACCTGTGAGGCGAGTGAAAAATTTGGTCCCGGAGATCGTTTTTTGGTGGGTGCTGCCGGCGTGTTATTCGTTGCTGCGCTAGATTGCGATCCTTTTCGTTTTCTTCTTTTATTCGCCGGTCTTTGAGATTCTGCGCAAGAAAAGGAGATTTGTGAGAGAGAATTCGACGATGGAAATAAGGGAACGTCGCCTAGAGCTCGTATTTACCTGGTGGTGCGACCATTCTTTGCCATTTTTGAAAAAGTGTCGTCTTCAGACAGTCTCTAGGAGTTAGATTGTATGCCTTATGCCTGGACATTAATTCTTGCATGGGCTCTAAAATTACGCACAGCTGCGAACCAAATAAAATATTAGAATTTTCAAACGAAAAATTCAATCCGGGACTTTCAAACTTGGTACTTACCCTTAAATAATTAAGTGTAGGAGACGTGATACCTTGCCTAGTTATATTTTTACTAAGTTGTTCGATAATTTGCGGATCTTGTTGTGACGAATGCATACCGACCACTGAGCGAGGAACCAATTCTCTATACGTTCTCACGGCGAAATGCCACGATTTGATCCTCATCAGGTCGTCGAATGTGAATTCTAATATTAATCTACCTTCCGTACATACCTGTGGGCAAAAAAAAAAAAAAAATCAGTTCGTTAATTACTCTACCTTCGAATACAGTTATTAAAGTAACTAGTCTAATAATCGCACATCGTGCTTTTCGTTCTCTACCTCAAACGTACGTAATATCCGAGCGATGGAAAAAAACTAAATGCAACATCGAAGAGACCTTTTACACTATAAAACACGCAGTATCGTGGACTCGTAATAAAAAAAAGAGTATTTTTCAATCGTCCGGTGTCATTAACATATTCAAGGCTTCGCGGTAATAAATATTTCCAACTAGCGTGATTAATCCCGCCAATGAATGACATCGTCCCGTCAATCGTCCGTTCGTCCGACGTTTCTCAGAAACAAAGCTGCGTAATACGACGTTGCGACAACGTAAAAATTCGCCAAATACGCGATTACGCAAAACTTTGGACAGATTACGCAATCAAGATGTCTCGAACTATCGAAATTGCACGTACATTACGATAGGAGAAAGAGAAAAGTTTTCATTTTTAAAAAAATCTTACATTGCGTGAGGTTTTTTGTTTTGTTTCTTTCTAGTGTTGGGTGATTACTAATTGATCGAATAATCGATTTTTTCAGTATTAATCGCATAATTCATTATTTTTTCACATTTTTGTTTTTGGGCTAAAGTTGGATAAAAATTTGAAAAATAGAACACAACACGAAAATCTTGAATAAAAATGAAAAAAAATAGTGGCTTTGACCTACACAATGTGTTTTTTTTGTCAATTTTTCAATTTTTCATATTTTTTTTTTTTGAATTAACTCGAAAATTTTCTAGAAATTTTTCACGAATTTCAAAATTTTTCAAATTCAAGGCAGGTACCTAATTGAAAATCTACAAAAAATTTCGAAAAGAAATGAAAAATTGGCAAGAAAAAATAACAAAATTAAGTAAAAGCCCCAATTTTTCCAAATTTTTGACCTATTCGGCCTCAAAATGAAAAAATCCAAAAAATTTGCCAAAATTCAAATTTTAACACTTTTTAATCTCAAATAACACTCTTTTAATTTAGGTGAATAGGCTTTAAAATGACGAAAAATTGTTTAAATTTTCTATTGCAATTATGTTCAAAAACTACTTTTGAAAGAATTTGACCTCCTTTCTCTCTCGCCTTAGGCCTTAGGGTCAAAAATTTTCTTTTCTAATCGATACGTCAATCCAGAGACTTCTGAAAAACAGGCGAATTATTGTTTCTTGAAAAAAAATATCTGGCGGGTTCTGAACACCCTCCTCCCTCCAAATACTTTTCTGGGATCAAAAACCTTAAAACCCGAACGCCTTCCTGAAAAAATTTATCAATCTGAAAATTTTTTACACCACATTTTCAATTTAAAAAATCATTTCTAAGAAATTCAAAACTTGAAAAAAATTTGAAGAGGTGAAAGTTGAGCCTCACTAGAAAAATTCTTAAAATTGACGAAAAATTCAAAAATGACGAATCAACTTTTGAAAAATCGTTCAAATGATTTTTATATTTCCCTGCAAATGTTCTACTTATTTGAATATTTTCAATGAAAAAACTTGGATTCTTCGAATTTGTTTTTTTATAACAATGTTGTTAACTCAGTTCAGTTCGAACAAAAAATTATCTCACACCTTGGGGTGTGAGACGGAAATAGAAAAAAAAGGTTGTGTACCCTAAATTCTTTCGGGTGGCTTTTTAATAATTTCAAAATAAAATTGAGAAGCGAAAATTTTGAAAAAAAATCCGTAATATCTCCCAACTTTGAAAATTCCACATTTTTTTTATCTAAGTATTTCCTTTGATCACCTGTAAGGATTGAAATTATTGAATTTTTGATACAAATAGGGCATCTGCTAAAGAAGGGCATGGAGTCAAAAATTTGAGTTGAGTTTTTACATCAAGGAATATCATTCAGGACCACTTTAAACCATTATTTGTGTCTTTCTATGCTGGAAAGAGAGGAACATTTTAGCACAATTTTTTGGAATTATGTACGAAAATAATGTAATTTTATGATTTTTTGGAACAACTTGAGGGGGAGCGGAATCGAGAGAAAAAACAAAAAATCGATTAAGTATCAAAAATAAGGACAACACTCTAATTTAGAGACGATTCGAGCAGATTTAGGGAGGAGGAGAGGGAGGGTTAATCAATTTCAAAAAATCCGAATAATTTTTCAATAGAAATGCAAACAAATTGACAAATATGTAGGAATTCAAGTCCAAGGATAGCAAGAGTAGAAAATTTTGGAAATAAAGGCATTCAAAAATTCAATTAATTTAATTTTTTTTTTAAATTTCAACCTTTGAGGAATGGTTTGAAACCTCGGACTTTTCTTTTCTCTTCTCTTCCACATGTCTACAATAAAGATGAAAATAATCAAAATGAAAGAAAAAGTGAATTCACCTGTTCAAAAAAAAATGGTCAGTTTGAAAAATATTGGGTAGATTTTTTCCAATTTTGCCCAGTTAAATCAAAAATGATCGAATTGCAAGGTTGAAATCGTCTGGGGAGGTGGATGTGAGGTCTGTTTTCTTAATTCACGTCAATTTTGCCTATTTCTATAAAAATACTTCATTTGACACAAACGTCGAAATTTCGATCTCTCGAAAAACACTCATTACTAAATTCCGCCTAAATACGATTCAAAACACTCACCTTGGTAAAAATAGGTTTTCCATGATGCGTAACCATGGTGCACTGATCACAGTCTAAAGTAATACTAGTATTATGAAATGATTCTTTGGGATGCTTTAAATTGTAATATAGTTCGTTTACTCCGCCGTCGAATATACTACGAAAATAGCGCGGTATAAGCGTTCTTCCTATTGCTGTAACAGACATTTCCAAACAAATAAATAAATGCCAGTTCATCATAATCGAATAATTTAAAAAAAAAAATCGTAAATAATATAGAAAAATGTTAATAAATTAAACCAAAACTGTGCCTTTTTGAGCATGAACAAAATTACAATTTTTACGAACTATTTGAAGCAACAATGAGGAAAATGACTCCATTTTGCCTCCCTCCTCCGCTCCATAAGGAAGCTTTTTGGGAGGTTACAAAACTTGGAATCTCAAAAAAAAAGAGAAAATGGGAGGCTTTTTCGTCACATTAATTGGAGCATCTTCGCTCCCAAGTCTCAACGCATGTTCTACGTCAACTAAATCAAAAATTGCCAGCTTCGTCTCGAAATCGAACAAAAAATTGACTTTCAAATTTGCAATTATGAAAAATAATTTCATCTCGAAATAAAATAATCGCACAATGTACTACTTACTGTATCTTTTAGCTCCATCTTCTAACGAGAAAGTAAGCGTTAAGGAAGCATCATCTTCGAAAAATTCCGTAGCAAACGCATCCCACCATAGATTATCGCTTTCCTGAAATTACGTAAAATATAAATTATCGTACAATTGTGTACACGTGAAAAAATACACGTTGCGTATAAATGGAAAAAAGGGGCAAAATTTGGGTGAAGGGAATTATTTTTTGAAAAAAGTGCATTTCGTATTTAAAATCAATGACAATAAAAGGGGAGGGGGAGTAGGTCAAAATCTTACCTCAGTTCTTTGTTGTAGTCTCTTATTAAGCTCGTATATTCGAACATCCGGTTGACCAAAATATGGCGTATGTCTCCTGTGAACAGGGAAACACCTACGACATTAGTACATTAATTAAAATTAAAATATGTACAAGTCCCTCTATACTTATGAAGCAGAAAAAAAAGCGTATGAAATTATGTCGAATCGTAATACAACTAGATAAGAGAATTTTGACCCATCTTCGTACGTTTTTATAATTCTCCTTTGATTCGTCTGTCGATGTCGTTCGAATTCTCTCAATCTCCATCAATTTCAAAACCTCCACCAACACAAACCCCGTTTGCGTTTATTATTTTTTTTAGCTTATGGCTCGATAGATGGATATAAATGTAGTAGGTAGGTAGTCGCTGGGTAGGCAGGTATAAGTAGGTAGAGGTACCAGGTACGTACGAAAAAGTCAAATAAAAATGTGTAGGCGGATTCTCTCCTACTTTCTGTAGGTCTGTCTGTTTGTCCTATGATCCATTCTATTATTTCTTCTCTTTACTTTCGTTCGTTACAGCTTGGACTGCGTATGCAGTGAACGTTGCTACTTTTTCCTTCGACTTCGTATGACGCTAGTTCATTTTTATATTAGATATTTTTTTTGCAGAATTCAGTTTTTTTTTGTAATTTTTGATATTCTTTCCTTTTTCGGTCATGTATGGTAGAAAATTCTCGGGGGTGGAGGAGAAAGCAGGCTACAATGACTAAAAATGAAGCTACAAAAATAATTCATAAAGGAATTAAAATTAAAGTCGAAATCGTGTTCGCAGAATGATTAACCAAGTTTTGAAACGAAAAATCAAGACAGAATTTTTACAAATTCAAAATTCTTCTTCCTACCACTACTTAAATCAAGAGGGTTATTTTGAAATTTTTTTGGATTGAATACATTTAGTAGAAGAGAAGTCAATTTTAAATAATCGAAAAAAAAGGAAAAACATTTTGGGCCAACCGAAGGTCTTGCCGGGTAGGAGGGGAGGGGGGTGAATGTCGTATTTCTTGCTTCAGTAATGCGTTACATTTTTTAATACTGAATTTTTGTTCACCTGTATCATGTTTTGGCTGTTTTTTTGAACTAAGTTCCAAAATTCGTTGTTTTTATGGCAAAATTTTCAAATTTCAAGAATTTTACATGGAAGAAATGGCCAAATTAAAAAAAACAACGTCGGATTCGTGTTCAGCAAGTTAAATTACCCCGATGAATACCCTTATCGCGATAGTATTTCTTATATTTTTAAAATTCACTTATTGACAAAAATAGTGAATTTCGAGGTTTTAAGTAGAACGATCGTGAAAAATGTGTTCATCGAGGTATTTTGACCCGCAGAACTCAAATCCAACGTTAGTTTCTTCAATCAAGTCATTTTTTTCCGTACAAACCGCTCAAAAGTTGAAAAATCTACCCCAAAAAAACATTTTTGTACAGTTTTTCGCGATTTCCGGCCCTTGGCGCACGAAAATCGCCAAAAGTGAATGCATGACGTGAATCTACGTCAAAAAACACGTTTTTAGACTTTGCTTGCAAGTTACATGGCGTTTTTTTCGATTGAAAATTTCAATCTGGTTTGTTGACACCCCCCCCCCCCATTTTACACAGAGACGCTTCAAAAACAAACAATACCGACAAATTTTATGCCTAATTTACCAAAAAAGTTGAAATCTTGATTATTATTCCTAATTTTTGTTTATTGGGCAAATCTAAAGAATCAACGAAAGAAAATTTAAAAATTTCAATTTTTGAAAAATGGTTGATCAATTTTGAATTAGGTATCACGTTTCGGAAACATTTTTTCATCAATTCATGTGTAGTTTTTAAAATAGATCTGCGACATTCAATTCATCGAAGAATTTTTTCCAAGTGGAAGGGAGGGGGATAAACTTGGGCCATTGTAAGGTGTAATCGAAAAAAATTGTGAAATGGGAGGTGGGAAAATTGGTGATTCCATTTTTTTAACCATTGGAATCAATTTTCAAGACAAAAAAATGTAATATTTCTCTCAACCTCTCAACGATTTGACGTTGGCAGATATTGCAGAATTTACCAATTTTTTTACATACGACCAATTTTGCAGGATTTTTACGGGAGAGGGGAGAGAGTAATCAGAAGTTTTTCAGGATTATCCGAAGAAATCATCCTATTTTTCTTCCCCTGAAATCACCCACTTACGCTAAAAATTGGGAAATAATCTTGGCGTGTAGAAGAGTTGCTCAAGTTTTAATTAACAAAAGAAGAACGATGTAAAAAACAATGATTTTTTTTTAAATTGCCAAATAAAAAAGTCAAGTAATTCTGAGCCAAAATACGACTTTTTCAGAACATTTTCAATACATATCTCATTCTCAATTGAATTTTAGGATTTGTTGAGACACTTTACATCTCGTTTTTTGATTGTACTAGATCTTAGATTCATCAATTTTAAACCGATTTGACGCTCTTTATCTTCAACTAAACTTTTTATTACTGAAATTAATTAAATGATCGAATATACCAGTCAAATTTTCCATTTTTTGAATTCTTTCAAAAAAATTGAAATAAGGGCACAAAAATGTCAAAAAATTTCCAAAAATTAAAAAATCGAGTTCAGTAACAAAAATGGTTTCAAAAGCTCATTTCAGCAGAACTATTCCCGAGTCTGAAATCAAAAGATTCTCCAATCATTTGACTTCATAATTGGACAAATTCTGATCTTTTTCAGTTTTTCTCATATTTCAACCACAAAATTTTCACATTTTTCAAAAATCAAGCCATGTTCTTGGCAAATTTCATTTCTGAAAGTGCAATTTGTCATTTCAGGATTCTGGAAGGGCTGAATCTGAAAATTTTCGAACCGAATCATTACAACAACGAATTGTTCGCAAGCGATTCCTTCAATCGAAACAAAAATCGTTCAAAATTACTAATTACTCTGTATTACGAAGCTGATATTCAACGAAAAATTACCCGCAGCTATCAATTGGCTAAATTTTTCAATGAATCATTCGTGACCTACGATTTCCTCGAATTTCAAAAATCGTTCAAAAAATGCATAAACAATATTCTAATCATTGCAAAACTCATCGAACGCGAACTATCTCCAGATCATTTTTTTCAACGAAAATCTATACATAAAACATCAACAATCATACTCGTCGTTCTCGCATCTCATTGAATAAAAATACGTATCGTAAAAATAGTTGAACAAAATTATAAGTAATTGAACGGTATCCATTCAACGTTTCCTCTTCTTCCCCTCCCCTCAATCAGGCTCGTAAAACAGTCACGAAAAATCTACGATTCAAAAAAAACCTACCACCTCACACACTCTCGTCTCGAATCAATTAACCTCGAATTTGTATTATTACCGAAGAAATAAAAAAAAAAAACAGAGCACTTCTTCTTCTCGTACTAAATTCGCTATCGAAAAAATACCAATTAACCCCGCCTCCTACAACCTTTCAAGTTCTCAAAGGCTTCTCTGCGCCATTTCTGTCTCCTTCTATACCGAGCACATCATTATCTCAAGCGATGTTGCAATATACGTGAAATAAGAGAGAGAAAACGGTATTTCGATAAACCATCTATCACTTTTGCGAATACATCGTCGCTCAAAGACACCGGTATAAACAGCAACAAGTTGCCAATTATTTTTTTTTCTTATGTATAGATATAGATAGATACGTGTATTTTCTAATCTTCAATTTAACATGGTTCTATACTATCTGTATGAATAGGAGAATATACGCCAAGTACGTATACAAAACTAACATAAACTCGATGAAGACTCAAGATACGAAAACGTATCCGCGTACTCCGTACCTCTACCTACAGGTCGAACTCGATAAAATCATCATCTTTGGGTAAACTTCGGCTACGTAAATCGAAAGGAAAAAATTTATTAAATACGCTACGCAGATGAATCGACGTTCGTCGAAGGCGCTATGCACGTCGGCGTCCGGCGTTCCACCCCCGCACTTGTACCTCTCTTCTCTTTTCCTTGATCTCACACAGACACTACTCGGTAATATGGTTTATGTAAAAAAAAAAAGTCATAGCAGGTAGGCCGCCATATGAGAGCCGAATTTTTCGTTGATATGTAAGATACAATATTGATATTTATCAGTGATAAAAATTTCGAAAAAATTTTACAGAACTCTAGCCAAAAAAGACTCATTACCTGTTTTCAAGAGCAGAGAAAAGGCCAAAAATGGCAAAATGTATCTTACGAGTTCACGACCGACTCTTTATGGGCTGTGGTAATTTCAGTGTAGTTTTATACTCGTAATTTTTGCCCTGTAAGTAACTTAGAAAGACCCCAACCGTCTTATCTCGAAAATTCTGACACCCCTCTCAATTCAATTAGGAGCCTTACCGTAGAAAAATTCACGTTTTGGACCCTCAAAAGGAATGGTGATGGGTTGAGAAGCATAAAATTTAAATAATTTCACACAATATGAATTGGTGGGGGGGGGGGAATTGCACTATAATTTAGGTAGAAATGCGCGGCGATGTGTTCAAATTCATATTTTCTAGATGGGTAATGTTTCACAAACTTCACACTTTTTACCAAAATGTCAAAATACTTTACTTCTGTTCATTTTTTATTACATTTTCCAATATATTTTCCATTTTCTTCAAATTATAATTTTTTTTAAACCAATACTGCAATTTAAATCTTTTTTTTTTCAATCTGAAAAAACGATGATAAGACGTAGAGGTGAATGATGGCGAAAAATACTTTACAAAATGTAGTTTTTCGAAATTTTTGCGAAATTGGTAAATTTTTGAAGAACGTTTATAAGAAGTTTTTTGTGGAGGAGAAAATTCTGTACAAAACGTACGTTGTTTCATTTGTGTAGTTTTTGAGAAATGATAGAAAAATGTTCCTCTATGTACCTCTAAAAAAGTTTTTCCATCATTTCTCAAAAACTATACAACCAATCGAAATAAAACAAGTTACGTTTAGTACAGAATTTTCTCCTCTACAAAAAACTTCACATAAACGTTCCTCAGAAATTTACCAAGTTTTCGCAAAACTTTCGAAAACTACATTATTTTATTCTCCATGATTCACCTTTACCTAATCTTATCAACTTGAACAAACCGCTCATCACGTGACTATGACTCAAAGACCTTTGAATAATTTCTGCCAATTTCATTTCCAAAACATCATGTTCGGCAACACTGAAATAAATTAGTTAAAACATTGGTTACAAAGAAAGAAAACATTTTCAAAAGTGAAAAAAAAAAAATGAGAAAGTATTGAAAAATGTTAAGAATTTGAAAAAAGAAACTTCGAAAATATTACGATACATTTAGAAAGAAAATGAGGTGGTTTAAAAATTAGACAGAATTGAAGAATATAGAAAATGTGAAAAAATAAATCAACAATATAATTTTATTGTTTTTCTTATTTCTTCCAAAATTTTCAAAATTGTCGAAAACCAAGAACATATACATTGGACAAAATTTCGAAAAGCTGGGAAAATGTCAATTTGTATTCATTGGGTACTGATGAATATTTTACCTCCCTCCAAAAAAAGAGAAAATCTATTAAGAAAACAAATTTTGAAAAATAAAACAAGGTGTTTAGCAAAATTTGTGGAACAAAAAATTTACTTGGCTTGACCTTTTGCAGAACTAGCCCCAATAAAAAAATTCTATGCATATGTGTGCCTGGAGCTGTCACCCCCCCCCCCCATACGTCTAAAGGATACATTCATTCGGTTCGAAATATCTAATTGGCTGAGATGGCAGAGAACAGAAGAGAAGATTTCAATTTTCATACCACATACTTATGTAATTAAAATGTAAATTCATCGAGCCCGAGCGAACCGAGGGTGAAAATTTTTGAAAAAAAAAGGTACTCAGAATCTGAAATTTCTTCATAAGATAAAATTCATGCTTTTTTATGTTTTTTTACACCCACCCCCCCTCCCCCTCCCCCCAGGAAGAAATCCATGAACTGTGAACTCATCTCCTTCCCAAAAAAATCTAAATACTTTTGAAAATTCCATTCGAGATCGTTACCGAGTCCTTTGATAAATGAGAAAGACAATTTTTTTTACTCGGAAATATTAATTGTTTAGGCTGAAAAGAAAGAAGTTGAAGAATTTTTCCCTGTTCAATTAATGAGGGAGGTGAGATCTGCAATCCTCATTTCTTATATAAATTTTAGCTAAAGGAAACAATTTCTGAAAAATATGACAGCAGATTTAAGAAAACAGGACTTTAAACCAAAAAAGCAGAAAAACGGGAATTTTACAGGACCTGCAGGACTACTTATGGTTGGACACTCTATATTTTGATCTAGCACTGAAGGGTAAACAGTGAGCTGAAACATGACAGAAAAAAATTGCAGGGATCCACAACATTTCAGAAATGATTTTCCCTGACCTCTTTCAAGTTTTTCAGACAATTTTTCAAGTTTTCCCGACCTTAATAAGTGAAAATTGCAGAACAATAAAAAATCAATGAAGAAAATTTCACCACAAAAAGTGAAGAAAAATGTTGAAAAATCAGTAAAAATTCACCTAGAAGTCGATAAAACATCTGAAATTTGCAGGAAAATTGATAAAATTCTTATAAAATTCAGCGAAAATCCGCTGAAAATCCAAGAATTTTGTTGATTTTCCCGGTGCTGCAAATTTGACTTTTCTCTTTCGAAACTTTGGGAAGTAGGGGGAGGGTAAATTCTATCAAGGCAGTACAACTTTTTCAAAACTGAATTTCTACTTTACGATCAGCAAGTGTGAGCTTCTTTTGAAATGAAAAAAAAAATCTATGCATAAAAGAGTTAAAATCATTCCCCTGATTTTTTTTTCATTTTTTCAACATTTAGAGCAAAAAAATAGATATTAAGGATTAACGAATGATAAAATTTAGCCTGAGCAAATGCAACAAAATTGATGATACAATGAGCAAGAAAATACTCGACAAACGATTTATCTTTCTTCTGAATTTTTATAAAATTTTCTCAACTTTTCCTCGACTTGAGCAGGTTTTCCACAAAATGGGCATCCTAATTTGTGACATGGGTCCAAATATCATAATTTTGGCAAAAATTGAGGAGAAAATGAAAAAAACCGCATCTACGAAGCCTAAATCTAAAATCAGTGCCCAAGCCCAACCCAATAGTAATAATTTTTCTGAAAAAATTCGACTAAAAAGCTGACCACTATCGCAGATATGGCCAATGGTACAATCCGTATGTACTTTTTTTTTATGACGACGATGACGATGATGATGACGACGACAGCGACATGTACGTACAGTACGTTACGTACACTAACACGCTCTATTACCGTACTACGGTCGGACAATTATCGTGTCGGTGAACGCAAGCGCGTATCTAGGGTGTTCGCCGGTACGCGAAGGCGAAGGGGGGCCGGTTCGTAGCTACCGCCGCGCCGCCGGCACCGCTTTTATTAATTTTCCTTCGGCATACACTACACACACACCGACGCACACGTACAGAGAGACATAGCACAGAAAGACCTATATCGAGTATCACACGGGCTCGAGCTCGGGCTCGCGGGACGGCGCGGCGGTGGCGTATTCGCATCGGTCGACGTCGACGTCGTCCAAGCGCCACGTCGCGCCGCCGCGCCGTTGCATCGCTGGCGCTTACACGCGCGCTTCTCTATACTCATGCGAATGAGTATAGGTGATACACACCTTTACAGGTTCAACATACACACACACACTGCCATCATCTTGCCACCAGCACACGCAGAAGTAGCATATCAAACAGTACGTGTACGTACGTAAATGTACACGTACCAGACGTGTACGCTCTGTACACACCGTTGCCCCGGTACCCCTCCGCCCCATTCACGGCCAAACCGTACATAACGTAGGTGCCTAGAAACTCGCTGAAATGCGCGAATACGTCTTTACGTGCGTCTCGACGCGACAACTTACATTTTTTATATCGCGGTTCGCCCGCTGACCGAAATTCCCACATTACGTATGGTATGGCACATCTTCGCTTCTTTCCACCTCACCCCTTTCTGTCCGTCACTGTCGCCTACGACTACGAGTACCCTTCGGTTTCGTCGGGCCAACGAGAAGACCAAAATTGACGGACGGACACGTGAAAATCCATATTATACGAGACACGTACCGTATAGGTAACTTCCAACCAGCTACCACCATCCTACGTAGTTTTAATTTTCAATCGACGATTTCGAAATTTGCACGTATTTGCCAGACGATTGTGGCAGTCGGCGGGGAGCAGGGCTGGGTGAACGATGGTTCAATTTGTACGACGAAAAGCTGTTTATTCGACGCGATTTTCGCTAGTCTTCGAAAAACTTTCATCGTGTGTACGATATTCCCGACTATTTTCAAGGTCTTGAGCTGTTTCGACCGAATTTTTCAGCATTGTAGGTTACGTAAGAGATAATTCGAACGATTTTCAACTATCGGATGAAATTTTCCAAGTTGTTTGTAGGATTCGTATAGAAATTGAAAATTTGTAATTTTACGAGCGAATTTCGCGACAAATTGAATTCCTAGCACATGGTGTCTAGCTGTCTATTGGATGTGGAAAATTCAGAGGGGGGTTATTCGATGAAATCGCTGTAATCGCCGACGAAAAATCAATAAATCTGTCCAGCACCATTTAAATAATAAAATCATTCGCGACTACGTTTATGTGTACTTAGACTTACATATAATTTGAAAAGTTGATAAAAAATATACTCAAAAAATCGAAAAAATACCCGAGTCAGTGTTCAATGAATATCGCGGATATTCCGAATATATTCGAATATCCGGAAAAAATATCCGGTTATTTCTTTACAAATGCGATTCTGTGACGTCTTTTTTTTGATTAATTGACAACGGTGGTCATTTATTGTCTGGGTTAAAAATTTCGTATTCCCACAAATTTTGCTCGCTGCTGATAACGCATTCGGGCTCCCTTTGTATACTTTCGGGAAAGATCGAATATCCGGATATTCGGAAAAATCTGTGTTTTCTCAATATTACATATATGGTAACTAAGAATTTTTTTCAGAATTCGATCCAATTCGACCCCCCAATAATTCTAAAAGTGTCAACGATAAGTGCCTTTTTTTTTTAAAAAACTGAGATTTTGAGTGTTTCGAATTCAAAGAGCCAATAAGCTGCATCGATTAAAATTTAGAATAATGCAAAATAATTAATTTAAACCGCATCCAGATGAGTTCGAAATCTGGAATGTCCACAAGCGCAATGAAAATTTTGTTACGTTTTTTGGTTTTCCTGTATTAAAAAAATCTGGAAAATTTTTTATTCTGTAATCTTCCCGATTCGTAACATTATTTTTTAACAATTTTCAACCCTTTTTCCCCATTTCCTTCACCTCTATGAATTATTTTATCAAATTTTTTCAAATTTCAATTTTTTCAACCTTCACTCAAACTCGAGAAATAATTTGAATTTAAAGCTATTATTGAATATTTTGTTTGTTAATGAAACGATTAAAATATACCCAGTTTGCAGAATCAAAATATTTCAAAAAATTCTGATTCTAAAACCTGGTCTTCAACAAAATGCACGACTATTTAGAAAACTTACGCGCCGCCACCGGAAAAATGAAAATTCTACCTATTTTCTGAATTTTTCTAGCCATTTTCAGGCAGTTTTTCCAAGAAAGAATTCCCTATTTTAACCTTTTATTAAAAAATTCATCAAAAGAGAAAAATATTAAAAATTATTGCTTTTTTGGCAGTAAAATTGCAAAAATTCTTGATATTTTCAGGATTTTCTTGCCAGAATCAGAGTTGGGTCGACGTTCACAAAACGAACGAAAAGTTCGTTCACGTTCGTGAACGAAGACCTAAAATGAACTGAACGAAACGAACGAACGAGTATTTTAACAATGAACGAACGTGAACGAGTGAACGACCAAAAAAAAGACCGAAAATGAATGAACGAACGAACGACCCAAACGTTCGTTGTTTCGTTCATTTTTTTAAAATAAGAACGCTAAAAACGTCTTAAAATGAAAGCCAATAAAAATGATGATGAATATTTCGCGGTATTATCACATCAGTGATTGTACTGAGTGATTGTGATGGTGAATTTGAATTGAATTTTCGATTTTCGAAGCTGACACGAGGTAAATTTATCAAATTTATTCGAAGTTAAAGAGAACTTAAGACACGTTTCTGGTCATTTTACAAACAATAATACATAAAAAAATATAGTGAGAAGTGAACGAAAAAGTCGTTCACACTCGTTCACGTTCACGAACGAAAGGTCCAATTGAACGAATGGAAACGAACGAACGAATTTTTCAGCAATGAACTGAACGAGAAACGAACGAATGAACGAGATTGCCGCAACGAACTGAACGCGAACGCGTTCACGAACGACCCAACTCTGGCCAGAATCAACGAAGATCGATGGCCAGAATACCCTATGTAACATCAATACACCCCCTCCCCCTCAATACATGGATGAATATTCTCTTTCCTTCATGTTTTCAAGAGAAAAAAAATCGTAAATAATTTATCGGGACTACTGCGGGAAAAAATCGGGTATTCAAAAAGAAACTGATATGAATGTTCGACTATTTTTTGATTTTTACGAAAATTCATAGTTTATGGATTGTATGTAAAAGAAAATTAAAGTTAACCACCAACAAAAGAAGGCAAAGAGGAAGAAAATTTTTCTAAAAAATTACTATAAATAATTATGCTCAAAATACAACTTTTTCAAGGAATAAACTGATACCTACCTTAATTTTCAAAATAAAAGTCTGAAATATAAAGATAGGTTCATTTTGACATGCAATTTTCGGCTAAAATACTTAAATAAATTCAAGACCCCCCCCCCCCGAAATTAAAATAGATCATTGAAATTTCAGGAAAAAAACAAAATAATTCGGCAAAAATTCATTACGCAATCTCAGTTTGTTTCAAATAAACAAAGGACACTTCTGTTAGTTGAAAATCCAAACATTGATTCGAAATGTCGACTGAATGCCACCGAATCTCGCGATTTTGATCCGCAGTAGAAAGGGATGAGCGTACGATGAAAAAAACTTTTGTGAAATCAAGAGTTCTACAATTTACTTGCTATGGTCGGATATTCGAAAAAGAACAGAAAATGAAAATCCTCCTTTTTTTTTTGAACCAGATAAAAAATGAAATCCATATCAAGATGAAACTTCCCACGCTCATATCAATTAAATTTTTTGTCAAATTATTCGAATTTTAAATTGAAATTTATTCCACGTACGAGTTTTCAAAATCAACTCAGCATTGTAAACTCTTAGCAATTTCTCCACTTCAAAAAATTCAATTCAATTTGTGACAACCTACAATTTTCATCCACATTCAAAAGTCTTAGCAAAACCACAAATTGCTAAAAAAAAATTCCCCTCAAAAAATATAAAACTGAAATACTTGAACCATTCGTAATACCGCATTCCAACGTCGAAAACCTACAAAATAATATGACTTACGAAGTTTTCCCAACCCAAATCCACGTGACATCAGCGACATCACATACACACATTTCACAGAAGCGGGTAAAAGCTCATCGAAGAGTTGCCGAAACTAGGGCGAAACGGCGCGAGTGAAATTTCAACAGAGAGACGAACCGAGGGAGGGAAGGGAAAGAAGTGAAGTATAAGATGAAAGCTGAAGCGTCGTGTCGTAGTATTTTTCGTACATAGGTTTTATTGTTATTATTTTTTTCGCTTCTTATTCGCTATACTTTTTTTTTTCATGTTTGCATTTTCAAAAAAAAAAAGTAAATTCCTTTTAAAGGAACGAGGAAGAAAAATGAGGGAAAACGCAACGCGTTATTTTTTCGTTTCTTCCATTCCTTCTCAAAAAATTGGAAAAAGTTGATTTGGAGAAAAAATTTTCATATTCATTAAGAAAAAGAGAACGTAGAGTTGTGAAAATAAATGAAGAGAAAATAGTGAAATTCAGAAGTAAATTAATGAAAATTTTTTTCTTTTTTCTAAATTGAACATGGCAGGTATTCAAAATTCCTTGATTTTCAGAGAATTTTCGTTGGTTTTCGAAAGAATTTCACTTCACTGATAATTTTACTGACTTTTCAGATAATTTTCATTGATTTTTCATCAATTTTCTCCTCTGTTCACTTCCAATAATTTCATCACTGATTTTTTACTACGCTGCGATTCTGACTATTTCCCAGTAATTTTTGTTTTTCGATAATTTACGATTATTTATAAATTGGAGAGTAGGTAGTGATCGATTTCAAACACAAATTTGGCCCAAGAGGAATTAAAAAAAGACCAAAAATTCAATTTTTTGAATAAATTTTTCTTTCTCATAAATTTTCGAAGATCTGTTGAAACAATACAGAGTGCCTTTAGTATTTCATTGTGTGATCTTTTCTGACTTTTTCAGGTTTTCCAAGATAATTTTTCCTTTCCCAGTTTTCCTTGAAATGTTGAGAATACAATACATAATGAGTCAGATTTGATTTTCATCTCACATAGATCAAATTCTCAAACATTACAAGAAAAATTAGAATATTGTGATAAAATTCTTTTAAAAAAACCTAATTGGACTTTACAGATAGGAAATCCCATGCTCTAGAATTTACGTTTTTTTTTTTTTTAGAAAGCTTCCTTTGCCCATAAAATCGAGTTTAACGGTCAAAAGTTATCAAAAAATGCAAAAAAATGCGATACAAGAAATTTAAATTGTGGAAAAACCTTCGATTCTCGTAAGCAGCGTGAGAAATTCCATCGAAAACATTATAAAACTTCAAACAACATTACCTACGTCGGCCCAATGAACCAAAATTGTCGCCACATTACCTCATTTAAAAACTGAAAAATGAAAAAAAAAAACAATTCACGAGTTTCAATTTTAATTACCTCCTACAATCATCCAATCCTTACAAATTTCATCAAATTATCCCAATTTTTACAAAAATATTGAATCGAAAACCCAAGCCATCTCACAGATTGGCGTTCCCTTCGACAAGATATCAACAAAAACTCCTCGATTTCACATCTGAACGAGCCTTAGAATCGCAATAGGGGTACATCTACATGCAGGTTCACACAATACAAAACCTCCCATCGAGGCAAAGAAATCGCCTATTCGGAGCAACTAAGTGCCCCACATGTACTTCGCCGCCAAGTGCAAACTACCTGGATTTTTTGCACCTGCCAAACATCTGATTTTTCTTATTTACTCGGCAACCCCTGACAATTCCTCCACAGCTTACACCTGGAAAACCAATATCGTCATTCGACTCGAATACTCGCACTCAACAGTTACCTCTTGATTACCGCAACCATCAACGGGGAAAAAAATAATAAAACCAAAACAAAAAAACACGAGAGGTGCTACCAATAGATAACACGCAAGTTCGTTGAACTGCATCGCGTAGTACGAGTTATTAACGCTGCTGCTGCCTCAGCATTCGTCACCCAACAAAAGGGAGCTCGGTGAAAAATGGCTGCTCGAAGTTGGAACCTTCGTCCCACCATCGACATCGTCGTCGTAAGATTTTTCAAATTTCCACGTATAATATAAACAGTTCACCTTTATTGGAATAATTTTACGTTTTGAAATCCGAGACGCGAATTCGGTCGTCATTAGATCGCATTGTCCTTCCGTACACCTACATTTCGTCCTTTTCGCCCATCGTCACAACACAACTCGGTCGAACGTTTTATCGCGAATTTCCAATACGCAATCTTGGCATAGAGCGCAGGGTCTTTCCCGAGTTTTAACCTATTTTTCGTGCCGGGACTAGGCCAAAAAGTTACCCACAAATATCTATCGAGGGACACGCGATCACACGTAGGGGTGTACACCGGTCGTCGTAACGAATTGATCATTTTTAATGGTAATTTCACGTGCGTGAGTTGGACGAATTGCCCGGCGTGAGGAGGAAGGTAGAGTTGAAAGTAGAGGAAACTCGCCGGTACTCGTTCTTCCTCTCCCGACGATTATTATATTATTAAAATACACGCTCGCTCGATCGCTCGTTACTCTCGCCGGCGTTAAACGTTAATTAGAAAAACGCTAATTGAAGATTTGTTCGCGGAAACGCCGCTCGCGTAACCATTGATTGTTCGTCTTCACTTTAGTCAACGCGGAGACCTGCGAAAACGACGAGAGGTGGAGGGGAGTGGAACTTGAACGTATGGGTATGCTTGTACCTTGTACTTGTTCCAGAATCATAGGTACTTTATGGCAGCGTTATGTTAGTTGGTTAGCGTTCTAATTTCCAGATTGACTGATAAGTTGGACGCGGCGCGCCGCAAATGTCCTCGATTTTCCGGCTAACGGTTGGCGCCTGCCTTGGTCGCGCCAGCCAGCGTCTTTCATCGTTTGACTGACTGGGAGATGAAAATGTGGTCTAAAGGTTGCCATCGAATCTACCAAAAATGACGCTGGTTTTCCCGCAATTGTTTTTCTGTAGAATGCAAGATACTTGAAGACTTTGCAGTTTTCGTGGTACCAAAATATGGATTGGTTTTCCGCAATTTTTTCCTCGCCAGGATCAAGGATCATTTTAATGAAAATTGAGCTCAAAATTTGGAGCAGAACTGAAGCCGAGCAGTTCTTTTTTCCAAATAATTAACTTCTGAGAAATTATAATGACTTTGGGTGATTTTTACACAAGAGTTTGGGCTCAGAAAATTGGTAAAAATTCGACTTCAGACAGAAATTATTCACGTTTTACTTCCTGAGTAAGCCAACTTCAGTTCATTTTTGAGAAAATCTAAAGAAAAATCGTGAAATTAGAATGAAATCATTCAAGAAACTCCAGAGGATGAACAGGATCTAAGAAAAAGTAACGAAAAGGATCAGAAATTCCTTAAAAATCTTCAAAAATTTGATAAAATGAGTGAAAATTGTTCAAAAAAATCGTTGCAAATCGCTCAAATTGAAACGTCGAAATGGTAAGAAAAAGGCTTTAACAATTACTTAAAATACGGGGGAAAAAATCAACAACCGGATTTTTTTCAAATTTCATTTCTCACACTTAGGAAATTTTTTATCCACATCATTTCCGTTGATTATTTAGAAAATGTGTACCCTTTGACTTGTATTTCATTCTCCCTTATACATACAATATTCTTAGAATTTCAATAGAAAAATTAAACTACTTAACCAAGATTTAGCACGAACAATGTTAGAAATTGATACTGAAATAGCATTTGAAATATCCAAACTTTTCAAGTCAGAGGTGCAGAGGAGAAAAATGGATCATTAATAGTTACGAAGGACGACAATTTCTGCAGTGAAAGATTATCAAAAGCAGAAATTTCATTACTTATGCAATAAGAATTGATCGAGAAAATTGTTCAAGCGGTATCTAAATTGATGAAAGATCAAGATTCTGCCCGATACCGTAACATTACATCAAAAAATCACAAATTCTGAATTACAGCCAATTACCCTACATTTTTTAGATAAGCATAGCTACCACTTTTTGAAAAGTTCGGAAAAATCTGAAAATTTCAAAAGAAGTCAACAAAAATTAGAATTTTTATCTCAAAGTCGTGAATTTTTTTCCAAACAGCGAATTATTATGGAAAATGGATTATTCTATTCCTGAAAATAACATTTTTCGAAACTTGGAAACAAGGACTTGGAGAACTTCAAAGGAGAACTGAAATTGGAATATCAAAAATCCTACACAAAAACACACAATTTTTCAATTTTTTCCGTTTAAAATGCAAAATTTTCTAATTTGAGATGAAAAATATATCATTATTTTAGCACATTAATTCCTTGAACCTGATTTATCAAAATCAAAATGACGATTTTTCATTATTTTTCGAAACGTTCCGAGAATTAACCCCCCCCCCCCTTCATCACAACAAAATCAACACGTAAATCCGAAAAAATGAATTTTTGCAGAATTTTTCTAGAATCTTTAATCAATTTTTTTCACCCCCTTCCACTATATCCAAAAAATAAATCATTGCGATATTTTGCAAAGCTACTTGAATGATTTTTTTGGACAGATATTTTTTTTTCATACCTTTCATCAAATTTATTGTACTTCCATATTTTACTGAACCTGTTCAACATTTTTTTTTTTGGGGGGGGGGGCTTGCTAATTGATGGCATACTCTTTTTTCTTCAAACTGGCATACCAGCACCCAGGTATCATTATTTTCCCAATATTTGAAAATTCATGGTAAAACGTAAAAGGAATAAGGTAGGCCAATAATGACAAAATCACTAAAAGGGTGAAAAAAAATAGAATATAATTTTTCTGCAGAAATAGGGTCATCATTTTTTAAAACATTTCTGGACTCAAAACGTAGTTCAAACAGCAGGTCCTTGAAAAACCTCCCCCTTTGCTCCTCTTCATCCAACCCCAACTTGAACGACTTCGATACTTCTTTTAATTGAGAAATTCACATCATGACATCTCATCACTGAAAGCAGTTCGTTAAAGATCAAAATATGTGCAATTGAAATACTAAAAATAACTCGAAAATCAGAAATTAAGATGGAAAAACTGGTCAACGCTTTTCAAAAAATCATTTAAAAAATCGTTCAAATTGTAAAAACACCCCAAGCATTATCAAACATCCTATAAATGTTCAAAAAACATTGTCAAATATGTAAAACTAGTAAAAATTATCGTCAAAATTACAAAATTTTTAAAAACATTTGAAACTACCATGAAAATTGATAAAAATATTCCATAAACGTCGTCTAAATATGATTCAAATCTAGGAAAATAACATATTTACATTCTTCAAAATATGTAAACCGTGTTTTAAAACATTATAAAATGAGTTGAAAACTGTCATTATACGATGTAAAAACGCTGCATAGAAAGTAGAAGAAGAAACACACAAATTACAATACTTCAAATTGGTTTTTTGGATAGTTTTTAAATTTTCTGACTCTAATGGTGAGGTCTCTCCTCAAGAAACTCGACTTAATTTCTCAATAATTTTTGGACAAAAACACTCATCACTTATTTTTTTTACAGTGCCATTACAATTTTTTCATTTTTTTTTTTTGCTCAAATTGCAAGATATTTTCGTTTAGCAGCAAATTACTTTCAATTTTTTAGAAAAAGATTCTTGTAGGGCTTTCCTCATTCTTAGAACTTTCCAACCCAACTCCACGTCGACCACCAAATAGAAAAATTAAGATCGCAATTTTTTCAAACTCTGGTAAGGCCTAGGTGCAATTTTACGAAAAAAAATACGCACCAGGGCAACACAAAGGTGACTGGGGTTTCCCCCGGCCGGATACACACCGGTGGTACATCGGCTGTGGCATTTTCCTCTTTTTTTTTGGCAGAGAGGGAGAGAGACAAAGCGAGCGAAAATCGTACCTCGGAAGGAAGAAAAAATTTTCCCTTTATTTTTTTTTTCATCCGTCTCTCTTTCTCTCTCTTCTTTCATCGACTACTGGTGTTCGTTTTTGCTGCTCTGGTGCGCTACCATCCCTCATAATTAGGAGGCCGGGTAACCATGGTAACCGGGTGCCGTTACGTACAGAATGTAGATGAGGTGTACACGCCGAGGATGCGTGCAGAACTTAGTGGGGCTCTTTTCGAACCATCTCATCTGGGAATGTTGTATGTTGTTGGTAAAGAGTGTACTTTATCACAATGACTTCGGAGTACAGTCTTCACCAAAAGTACTTTCTATCTGTGTGTACGTGTGTGTGGCAGTGTGTACACGAGGTTGCCCTACCGTGCCCGTCCCGTCCAAAGTCCACGGATCCACCGACACCGCCGGTATCGTCATCGTCCTCCATCGTCGACGTCGTACCGCGTACGTTCGGCAATTGGGGCGGGTTTATTTTCGTCAGGTTTTGAGCTCTCTTTCTATCCTATGCTTAAACCCTCGTGCGCGATCCCTGCTCCTCGACAACCCTTCTACTCAATACACGCGTCTCACTCGCTCTCTCGCCCATCTTCCAACTAATATATAGATATAGAATACGTATACACGTTTTGTACTATCGACTACGATTTTCCCGAGGAATATTTTAATAAAAATCCTTCGCCTCTGCACCCCACCCCCCACCCATCAGCCTTCCAGTTTTTATCTCTCTCTTTCAATTGCGCGTTCCTCGATCTTTTTTTTCTTCAATTTTTCCGCACTTTTCTTCACCCACGACCACTTCGGACTCGGGACGTCGGGAGTCTTGGCGAAGAAACTCCGCCGATTCCAGAAAATTTTCTATTTGGGTAACTTGAAAAAGTTCTCAAAGTGCTGGGTAGGGTGAGGAGGGCTCACCTCAGCAGCTACATGGTAAGTAATTGGTGATAAGAACAGGGGGCAAGGGTTCGCCAGCCATCACCATCGATGATGTAACATTTTCAAGCACGTGTTTCAACATGCTGCAGGTGAATCAATTGTGTCATAAGAACGCTTTTCATGTTCTCCCTTCTGTACAGCTACAGTCTTTCGTTTCTTTCTTTTTGTTCCCCGGTATCAGAACCTGCTCGATATACCTTCATTCATCGAGGTCTGGCGAGAATTCGAATTGAATAAAACGAGGTACAAGTAGAAACACTCCAGCACCTTGTGTATGAAAAATACACCCTAGTTTGATTCACAATGAAACTTGTGGATGACAAGATGACTGCTGATGAAAGGTGAAAAAAGGGATTTCAAGTTCCAAGCACCTAACTGAGGCTGAAGCCGTTTTGAATAAAATTTTTCAAAGACTACAAATTTTGGGATTTTCTTGAAAATTTTTTCCAATTTTTGAAAATTGAGTGAAAATTTTTACGATTGAGAAAGCAAGAAAATGTTCCATCACTGATTTGATTTGATCATCAAATCGAAATTGAGAGCTTCTCGTAACGAATAAAAACTTCATAGGAACTATAAAGCTTAAAACCAGCAAAAATTGGTGTGGTAAAATAAGAAATTCTTGTAAAAAAAATATGAAAATTAGATTACAAATCACGATAAAGTCGATGCAACAAAAATTTCACATTTCATAGGAGCAATTTTTGAAAAAAAAAATCAAATCCCTTTCATGTTCCAAATAAAACGAAAACCTTCACCTAATTTCATTCAAGAGAATCTAAAAATACCAGCCCCCCCCCCTACACCAAGGTGGATCTAATGAAAGAAAAATGAAACTTCCTATTATCCGGATTTTCCTCAATTTTTCTTGTTCCAAATTAGCCCCTAAAAAAAATCTCTTCATTTTCAATTGTTAAAAAATTCAAAGAGTGAAGAAAATGTTCAAAATTTGTGTTTTTTGCAGAAAATCATTTTAAATTCTTACTATTTTCTGGGTTTTTGGCCACCTAAATGAAGTTCATGGCTTTTTTTTTTTTGGTAATTTTTGTCAGTAAACACCATGGTCCAAAGAAATTATTTTATAGAAGAAATTTTTATTCATTACATGTCACATCTTCTTTTTTACAATTCAAATGAAGACAAAATTAGGTCATTTTCATTCTATGGAAATATCATACTTTTTTCTCTCTCCCTTACTCTTATCAGAATTTTTTTTTTCAACGATTATTTCAGATATTCAAACATGATTCTCTAAATTACTTAATAATTTTGTCAAAAAGTTCAAAAATTGAAATAGGTTTCAAAAATTGAGAGTAAAAGTGATGAGAATCCAACAAAAAAAACATACAAAATGAAGAGTATACATAAGTATAATTTTTTCTACCAAATTCTATCACTAATATTCTATTTAAATCAACATCATAAACAGAAATTACGTAATTCATTCACAATTCACTTTTACGAGTAAACAATCGATCTTAAAATTGATAGGAAAAAAAAACAGACAACTGACCTAACAGATCGATCGTCTCAAATCGAAGAATTTGATTTGGAAACATTTCAACCAGAACGCGATTAAAAAAATGAAAAATATTTTCGATTTGTCAAATTTTACGTTCGACTTCAACTAAAGCCACCAGTCTTTTGGAAAAAAATTGAACTTTTGGTTCCACGATATTTCTCCCTCCTCTCTTCCTCACTTTTTTTTTAATTATTCCGATTAACTGTAATTTTTTGCGAACCTCCGTTAGGTCTTTTGCCGCAAGTATATCGGTCTGCGGCAGCGGCAGCAGTAGTAGCGAACGAAAGAGAGAGACGCAGGGCTGCTAAAGCATGGTGAAACGGCAGAAGGGGGATTTTAAATTGATTTCATGTACGCGCCAGTGTGCAAGTGTGTGAGTGTACTTGCACCATGTATTTCCTCGTAGACTCGTACACATACGTACGGTAAATTCGACTGGAAAGTGCTCTCTGGGTTCGCTCTGGTTTTTTTCTTCGTTTTCCTTCGTTTTTCCGATAAAAAAAATGGTGTACGATTTGAGCTGAAACTTTTCCCCTTTCCTCTTTTCCGATCGCATTCATTCGCCAAAATTTATGAAGATGACTTTCAATTGCAAAATTTGATCAAAAAATTAACCAAGTCATGAATTTTTGTTTGTAACATCTCAAATGTTTGGTGGCCTTTTTATACAAAAATTTTTGGGCTGACTTCGTTCGATTGCAATAAATTTACATATTTCAACGAAATTGCAGAATTTTGTTGAACCTTGAAAGGATCTCTTCGTTTCTCGTGAACCTCCTCACCTCCCCGATTTCGTTGACTCCCAATAAGCTGGAAAAAATTGCATTGAGTTGAAGTTTTTAAAAATAACGGAATAAAATTCTAAGTGAAAATTTGAAAGACGAATTATCAAACTGATCCATAACTTTTTGATTCAATTCTAGAATAATTGTAAGGGTGCAAAAGTTTGATAGATGTTTTCACGTTCAATTTATTCTAAATAGCTTCCTTTCCCTCCCCTCTCATACATAAAGAGCTGTGTCTAACAAAATTTCTAAAACGAAATGCACGACTTTTCACAGACTTTCGCACGCTTCTCAACGAGATATTCCACATTTTCCTTTTCTCAAAAAAACAATCATTCTGGTGATTTGCCGACTTGTTCAAATTTTTGAAACGAAATGAAAATTTTTTTTACAAAATGTGGATCAGGCAAAGACGAAAAAACAGTAGAGGAGGAAACATGAAATTTTCAATTTTTTTGAATTTTTTAAGAGATGCAGCACAGGAGAAAATCAATGAGAAAATTTTCACTGAAAACAAATCAGTGAAAAAATTCATTGGAAAATCAGTAAAAATTCACTAAAAAGCCAGTAAAATTCATGAATTCAGATGACAAATTGGTGAAAACCATTGAAAAATCAGTGAACCCCTGTGCTTCAATTCTGACTGTTCATCAGTGACGTTTCACTGATTCAGAATGAGAGAATCTCTTTCATATACGAGGTATGTATAAATCAGTGAAAATTATCGAAAATTATTGAAACAGGTAAAATTGCAGCATCCAAGAAAATACTAAAAACAAATAGAAAATCAGTGAAACTTCACTAAAAGATCGGTGAAATTTATAAATTCAGCTGAAAAATCAGTTAAAACCTTGAAAAAGTCAGTAAAAATAGAAAAATCAGTAAAAATTAGGTGAAAATGAGTGAATTTCACTGATTTTTTCTGTGCTGCAATTCTGACGGATTATCAATGACTTTTCATCGATTCAGAATAGGAAAGTACTCCATCATATATAAATCAATGAAAATTATCGAAATTTAGGGAGAAACAGTCAGAATTTATCAGTGAAAAAATTTTCACCGGAAAGAAATCAGTAAGAAAAATCAGTGAAAATTCACCAAAGTCAGTAAAATTTATGAATTGAGCTGAAAAATCATAAGAAACCTTGAAAAAAATCAGTAAAAATTCACTAGAAAATCAGTGAAAATCTGCTAAAAATGAGTGAATTTCACTATTTTTTCCTGTGCTGCAATTCTGCCGGTTCATCAGTGACTTTTCACTGATTCAGAATGAGAGAGTAACATTCAAAGGCACTGAAATGGACCAACATCAATTCAACGTATTCTTGTGATCTACATACATATTAATTGGGCTTTCGTTGTTGAAAATTTTGGCAAATTCCAATTCGAATTTGCATTCTCGCCGGATATAACTTATACATCTTTTTTGCCATTTTGTTCTTCGGACCACTCGTCCACTTAGCCATCAAAGCACACTTCCGATTTCCACTTTCACTGTGGGTTTTCAACTTTTAAACCTCGATTTTGAGAAAATCCTTCATTTCCAAGACAAAGAGATTGAAAATCACAGAATCAGAAAATTCGCCCAATTTCAACCTTCTTCGAGCTGATTGCTTTTCAATAATGACTCTCTAGGATCTCCCAGGCTATTTTGCTCTCTTAATCCTGTTCAAACGTTCGATAATGAAATCACCTCCACAGATCCAACAAATATCCTTCATCTCCGACTCGTACTTTCATCCGATCTGTATCCTCGGCGGCTCTGCAGAGCCTAAAGACAACGCAGCGAACGCTCGCGAGACAATACGATCTGGTTACCGGCTTCGACAGCTCTCGGCCTAGCACAGTCTGCAATTCGGTACACCACAAGACCACAGCCGAAGATCGAAGAAGAGGTAGAACGTAGAAGCCGAGCTAAGTCGCATATTTTAACATCTGCAATAGCACTACACACTACAGTACGTATAAACATGGCATAGGCTATGGTCGCCGCCACGCCGGCAGTGGCCGCCGCTGTTAAGCCACGCGAGACGCGAGACAGAAGGCGAAGCGAGACGAGGAGGATATGTACAAGTGCAACAGGTAAGGTGCGGTGCACTTGCACCGTTTTAAAAACAGGTTTCCAGCGTTCAAGGTACGTAACATACGAATGTGTTTTAGGTATAATATAATATATACTTAGTATGTGTGCGTAATGTACCTATATTACCCTTTACTCGGACCTATAATATGTACTTGTGTCGGGTTTCACAATGAAACATCGCATAACACCGAGCAGGCAGACGTAGTCCTCAGAATTCCAGCAGCCACTCAACACGAATCTGGAATCCTTTCAAAATTGCAGACTTTTTTTTTCAAGAAAAAAAAAAATACACGCATACTTTGGATTCTGTCTCGATACAATCGTACGTGTTCATTATGCACACTCTCGAAAGTGGATTTCAATTCATCGCACACGTATTTACATATCGTATATAACTTCGCACAGTACTCTTCTCGCCTCTTCTGGTCCAATTGCATTTCGTCGAAACGAATTAGATAACGAATTAAGAAGAAGAGCAAAAAAGGTCGACTTTTCTCTTCTCATTCTATACGCAGAACTCGTACAGCGATAACCTTTTGCTTATGATAATATTTGAACTACGAAATCTCTCTGGTCCGATAATGTACAGTAGTCATTCGTACGTACATGTAGGTCTGCGTACAACCGCCACACAATACACATTACCGACTACAGAGACCCCCTTCAGCTAACACATCCTCAAAACACTCGTACAACCTGGTAGCGTATTCGTCTCGCGAGGTGATACCGTCTCCAGGGAAATCAACACCTAAATTAACGTAAAAAAATTGACAAAACATGGAAAAAAAATACGACAAAAAAACAAAATATTCCGGACGATATAACACCATCGTTTACGCGCCGCTGCCGGAAACGAAACCGAAACTTATTCCGAAGCCGGTTGAAACCGGTTTCTCATTGAAGACGCGCCGTCAACGAACCCGCGAAAGGCCGCCTCAAGTCGAAACCTTGTGCCTGGTGTAGAAAAAAAGGCGCGAGATTTATCTGCGATGATGATTCCTTTCAAGATGTCGAATTTGAAACCAATGCGTGAGGTTGTTCGGAATTCTACACGATTCAATAAAGGAATTTTCCATCTCGATTTTCTTGCTAATTTTTTTTTGCTTTTGGACGTCTGCGAAATGGAAATCTGAGTGGCGAAGAAGGCTTCTAAATTTTCAGTCCATTAGTCTACAAAGAGACTAACCAAATTCAAAATTAACATTAAGGCAGGATTTGGAAAATGAAAATTCTTCCTCTTTTTTTGATTTTTCATGTTTTTTTTTCGCTTTCAAGTCCAAAATAGGACACTTCAATTTTATATTTTAAAAACTCAAGAAAAAAGCAAAAGTTGAAGATTTTTGATTTTTGTAGTGAAATCATTAAAAAATTCTTGCTGTTTATTGGTTTTTCTTATTTTTCTGGCCAGAAAATAAGTACCATAAATAATAGAGGGGAATTTTTGACTGGAATGGAAAGTTTTTGAAAAAATTTCCACATTTTTTAAATGGCAGTGAAAATTTATCCGACAAAAGTCATAGATCATCATTTACAAACATTTTTTTACTCAAAATCGATTTTTCTACTTGAAAATTCAATTTTACCATTATTTAGGGAACACCCAGTTCGCTCCAGACATCGGATGATTTAGACTGCAAACAGCATCACAGAGAAGTCTCATTTGGCATTTTTCATAAAAATATGCTTCAAACGCAAAACACAATTCAAAATAATACGGTAAAAATTTGTTAAATTTCAGGTCATTTTTGAAAATTGAATTTTTTCAATATTTTCATTTTTTTACTTACAAAAGACAAAACTATAACACTTGAGATGACTTTTTAGAAAATTTTAATGGTTTCGAAGTAAGTAAGTAATTCAAAGAAGGCACGATTTTCGACATTTTTGTGGAAAATGATCAAAAATGTATTACCAATATTCGTTGCAATTTACACGTAATTTCTCAAAATTTAAATGTTTCATCAACTTTTACGTTGATTTCAATGATTTTTCAGGCGAAACCGAGAAGAACTAAACTTGTTATTACTTAGAAAGGGTGAAGAAGGTGGCTGAAAATAAAAACGTTCAACTCAGAATAGTTTTTTTCCGACTGAAAAGTTCATTTTCCTAGATTTTTCAAGTCTGAAATGTAACTCCCAATTTGTTTAAAAAAACATTTTTAATGTTTGAATCCAATTTTTTCCAACTTTTCAGATTCAAAACGCAAAAATTCCATGAATTTATTGCCATTTTTGAAAAAATTTGAACCTATTGTCTTGAATTTTTCCAACTTGAACACGATTTTTAGGCCAAAAATTCAATTTTTCTTACGATTTTGAAACAGAGAAATTCGCTCGAGTCACTTGCTCGATCCAGCTTTAAGGGAGGAGGGTAGCTGAAAGGGGAAACGAAAGGCAATTTTTCAAGAAACTGAAAACATCCAGTAAATTGATTATTTTTTGTTTTTCTGACGCAATTTTTTCAAAAAAAAAAGTTGCATTCTTTATATCAGCTCTTTCTTTGGAATTTTATTTTCTCACAAATTTTTTTGAAAAAATCCATTTTCAGTTCAAATCTGTACATAAAATCTCTAACTCTACTACCAGAATATAAGTCCATTATTCGGAACGAAAGCAATCTCATTTTTTGATCCAATCAACGAAAAAGACAGCCAAAGGTCTGACCCACCTCCCAATTCAAACAGTATGCAGCGAAAAAATTGGCCTGATTTCGTTGTAAAAAATTTTCATTTCACATGATTCGAACATCCAAAAAACTGGTAATATCTAGTTTATGACGTATTTTTCTTCGATAATTTTCAGATGTTTCGCTGAGGTTGTATGGGTTACGTTATTTTTAGAAGTTTGCGAGTGTTTTAAAATTCATTGAAACGGAATAAAGATTTTCAAATTGAGCTTCTTTTTCAAAAAAATGTTTTTCGTCGAGATTTACGGCTACAAATTGGAAAAAATTACTAAAATTGAGAAATATTGTATATTTTTACACCGAAAAAATGAAATTGGTACCCAGTACGAGTAATCTTCAAATTTTTGAAATAAGAACTGAAATTTACTTTGGAAGGCGCCAGAGACAAGATGGCAATGGGCAAAACGACCAAAACTACTGAAAATTTTAAACTTGATGCAATATTATTTTTCAAAAAGGTACAAAAAGGAGCAGTACGAAGCTACCAGAATGGGAGAACTGGTGTACGCGATAGAGTGAGACAGAGAGACAAACAGAGACAGAGAGCTTTTCATTTACGATTACGAAAGCAACGCCCGTTCGCCTCGCTTCACCGCTTAGTACCTTTTCGTCTCTGTAAACCCAGCATACGACCGGCTTTTTGTTTTTATATATGTATATAAACGAAATGTGTACGGTACGGTACTCGATTGCTAGCTGCTCTCATCTCGCTCGCAAAAAGGAATTTTTGCTTGTGCCTCTCTTTATGAGGCGCTCGCTAGAATTTCCGCCACGTCGATGTATCGATCCAATGTTTGTATATTTGGCTGTAGAACGCGAAGCGATGCAGGAGTATGGATGGGTTCTTTCAATTTTGGTAAAACCTACGCTAGAAGTTGGTATAGCCTAGCGAAAGATGTAGGAAGGCTGGCTTTTCCAAAGGTTTTGCCTTAGCTGTAGCGGGCAGAGTTGGAAGATTAAGAGGAAAGGTTGCTTGGTTGTCTAGGTTTCAGTAGGAGTCCTTTTTCAGAGGTTGTCTGTAGCATCAGAGGGCAAAAAATGCCATTAAACAAATGACGAAGAATGGTTGATAGTGAAAAATTACTTCTGAGGCGATCAAATGAAGAAAAGTGGACAGCATTTCACCCATTCGACTATTCAAGAGGATCAATTCACAAGACATGGGGTCTAACAGATTTCTTCTCTCAAATATCACTACTTTTTAAAAAAAATTTCAGGAACCCTCCTCTTCAGCCCGTAGATCTGACTCAAACTCAGTTTTGAAAATTTTTGAACCTCTTTTTCGCTCCACAAATATACTTCAAAACTTTAATTTTGTCGCTGTTATTGAAACTGAAAGATTCTAAATCTTTTCCAAAATTTACTTCTTTACGTCCCTCGGAAATCCAGGAATTTCAAACTGACATAAATCCAAAGCAAGCTTCTGCAAATTTCTCAATTAGCTTAACCAAACAAGGGATTGATTAGGATGTTTTTGGCATTACAAATTTGAAAAACATCAATTTATTTGCCAAATTACACAGGTCGACGCGACGTAGGAAATGCTGTTTGAAGTTTGATAAATTTTTCACACTGGTCACGCGAAAAACAGTGCAAAAATTCCATCAGCCAAGGATTTTTCACAATTTCAATTTCGCATTTCGCATTTTTTTCGCATTTTTTTGATAACTTTTGACCTTTAAAGCCGATTTTCTAGGCAAAGGAAACCTCTCAGAGAAAAAATGAATAGAACATAAATTGTAGAACGTCAAATTTCCCGTCTGTAGAGTTTGGTTAGTTTTTTTTTTTCAGGAGACGTAGCTTTCGAGATATTTTGGTTGAAAATTCAACTTTTTTTAAAAAAATTGAAAATATCTCGAAAACTAAGTCTCCTGAGGAAAAACAAATCGGGCCCTACAGAGTACAGATAGGAAATTTGATGATCTAGAATTAACGTTCTTTTCATTTTTTCTCCAGGAGGCTTTCTTTGCCCAGAAAATCGACTTTAGAGTAAAAAGTTATCAAAAAATGCAAAACAAAAATTGAAATTGTGAAAAATCCTTGGGTGGTGGCATTTTTTCATCATTTATTTCGTGATCAGCGCAAAAAATACTACAGAAATCACCTATTAAGTTTTGAACAGCCTTTGAAAAGTATTAAAACGTCGACTTGTGTTATTGAATCTGAGAGAAGCGAGTACCGAATTTTCTAGACCTTCAAAAAAACCGAAAATTCATCTTTTCTCAATATTTTAGTCATCAAAGAGAGCAATTAGCACATGTTAACAAAGAAACTGATATATAAAACTTGAGGCTTAATTTCGATAGGATTTTTCACACTGATTACGAAAAAAATTGAGAAAAAATTCCAGCACGTTAGAATTTTTCATACTTCAAATTTCTTGTCAAAAACTCGTCATTTTTGATAACACTGATTCCTTTCCCCTCCTTCCAGGCACATTGAAAATTCTTGGCGGTTATTGAATGAAAATTGCCTCAGTTGGTCAAAAAATTCATTCTGAATTTTCATGAAACATCTTTCATCATAATCGATCACGTTTATTGATCTCTTTCTGGGCAAAGGATGGAAAGGGCCTTACCAAAAAAAATGACTAAAACCTAAATTGTGGAGTGTGAATTTTATTATTGTGAAGTCCAAATCATTTCCTCCAGTGAAGTTCAGTTTTGGAGATATTTCAGCCAAAAGTTCAAAGTTCAACTTTCATCTTTCATTAAAAATATCTCGAAAGCCAAGATTTCTAGAAGAAAATTTTTAGACATCATCAAAGAGAAAATTTAACCTGCTGCAATTTAGTTTCTATTCATTTTTTTTGTAGGACTCTTCTCGAGTTCATAAAATTGACTTCGAAGGGTAAAAAAATTTTCAACAAAAAATTCAAACTGGAGGAAACACTGACGTTATGAAGAAAACCCAAAATCGTACTCGAACTCAGTACTAAAAAATGAATCAGAATCACCAATCAGGGTTGATTTAGCAGAAAGAAGTTGAAAAAATGTAACGGGATCGTATGTATTTGTTTATTTTTTTCGCTGTTTCAGGTCAAAATTGCCAAAAAATAATCACTTCTTCTCTACTTCCACCATCTGCGAAGAGACTCGGTCAGAAGAATTTTCAAATTCTTCAAAATCAAATTAATCGAAAAAGGGGCATTATTTTCAATCGAATGGAAAACAAAATTTAAAAAAAAAAATCTTAATCAAAAAGCAAAAAATGGCGAATTATTGATATTTTTGAAATAAGAAATCAAAAAAATGTTGAATTCAGCAAAAATATCAATTTTTCAATTCATACGATGATGACACGAACTATGATCACTGATAATTGCCCAAAAAATCACTCTCCTTTACAGGATTATGAATGGGAAATAGGACTTTATCCTCATAACCTGCTTTTCGGCCAAACCTATGCAACAATACCATATTCCCGTACAAAACTAAAACCTCAAAATGCCAAACTACTACAAAATGGCCAATCGAAAAGGCGGAAAAGAAAGGCACCAGTTCCACCTCAATTACTTATTGCTGTGTATTTCCAATCCTTAACGACGACGTCGGTTCGGTATACACTGCACATACATATAATCACAGATAAAAATCGTTTCGTGACCCGTTTTTAATTCTAAAATGGGCCGCCATTTTGCATGGCTGTTTACTTATCGCGGTTGTGGGGAAATATCCATAATTCGACGACACCACAACGACGACAACGAAAAACATAGATATCAGTACTACAATACAAATTTCCCAGCTAGAAAACACAGAAAAAAATTGTAAAAAACAATAAAGCCATCGTCTCTCGAACTCGAGTCGAAACGTAGCTGCGAACCATCTAAGAAAAAAAAAGGCCCCCCTCCTCGCGCCTCTCGCATTCTCCCAATCGCCAAATAGACTAAAAATATTAACTCGTTCACCTTGAAAAAATACGAAAAAATTTAAGGGCCGAGTTGGTTAAAATTTTCTGCAGCTCGAAAACTCGTCGTAGTCGTCGTCGACGTATCGCATCGCGCGCCCGGAATCGATATACCAACGACTCTGGCGTTTCCAGTTTATTCGGGTACTGTCATCGTGGTTCATTCTGCTACGTGCAATAGTTTTTCTCACTATCTTCGGGACGTGCGTCCTTAGCCCTCAAAAGGATCAATCACGAGTTGAAAAAATTTGCCTAAATTTCTGTTGGTCGGGGAAAAAAAAGCATAATTCACTTTCCACTCGTCCTCTTTCTCTTCACTATCCCATTCATCGTAAATCATACCGTCCCCTTACATACACGTTAATTTGATTCCGAACACGCGATGTGGCAACATCGTTTGTAAATGTAGAAAAAAAAAAGCGATACGTAAATTTTCAATCTGATAACATGGTCGTTTTTTTCATTTCACGAGATAAGATAATAGCACGGAGACTGACACAGACACACGAAACTCGTGGTGTACGTGCGGTGCGGTGCGCTTCGCTCGTATTATATTATTTTAGAATATCGAGAAAACGCCAAATTACCAAATATACTATAAATATATCTCGCCAGAAGAAGAGTACCACAACCACAGCACAGCGCAAGGTACGAGTACAATGAGAGGTCGAGATACGTACAAGGGGAACTATGAATACGACGTGGAAATATCTTTACGTCCCTAACTATCTGCGTTCGTACGAATCTCTGTCCAGATCTGGAATTCCATACAATCTACTACGGCGAGATACCTAATTTCTTAGATTGAATTTGTCCACCACTTCCCTGCGATACAAACGAAACTGATAGTGAACAACATTTCGACGATTATAGATCTGGCTATGATTGTCCTAATGGACCACTTTTTCTGAAAACTTTTTTTGACAGATCTAGGTCAATCGAACCCTCCTTTATGATGAAGTTCAAAATCTTCCATTAGACGTGAAAAGTTCTGGATTTCGTCTGAGGGGATTGTTCGTCAAAAAGGCCTATTAATTATGGAAAAAAACTGACCAGGTGGCTATTCATTTTTTCGAGCCTTTGGCTAGTAGGCGAGACTTTTTTTCTGTCGAAATCGAATTTTTTCAGATGCTAAATTTTTTCAATATTTAAGGAAAATGTTCATGATTTCAGATAAAGGGAGTAAAATAATGATTGCGTTGAAATGAAAATGAGTACCTAAAATATAAGTTTATTTCCTCCCTCCTCACCCCTCTTCAGGATTCGTTCAAAAGGGCAATCGTAATGATCGAGAAGAACACATTTATTTATCGTTTTGACATGAAAATATGTCTTAGGCCTGAGTTAATTTTTTGAAAAGTGCCATGTTTTATTCTCTCCCCCCCCCCTACTAAAATAACAACATTCTGCGGAAGACAAAAAATTGATGTTTCTGTAACTTTTCAATATTTTGTCAGAGGAACTTGATTCTCAGCAATCTTGAAAATTGGAAAAGAAAAAAAGTACAAAATATCTTGTATTTTACTCCTTTTTTTTTCAATTTTCAAAACTTCTTCATTATTCCTCTTCTCATTCGAAAGTATTTTCTTTCTTTTTCGAAACACATCCAATTTTTTTCAAAGCTTTTTTCCATTTTGTTTGGGTGAATTTTCTCTTTACACGCAAATCTCATCAGAAAAACGAGTAAAAATTTGAACTTATCCATCCTAAAGGAAAAGGTGCGTTAGGTATTCTTTATTTTTACCAATTTATAAATTGAAAAAAATAGAAATACTATTTGACACGTATGAGAAAAATAAACATGAAATCAAGATTTTTGAAAACCCAATTATGCAATTCCTACTCCCAGTTCATATTTATTAATGAATGAAATACACTTGAAAATATGGTTAGAATTTTTCGTTTGTATTCACCAGGGATATCTTTCCTCTCTCCTTGTCCCCTCGTTCGTAATATACTGGACTCGACGTAATTCAAATTTAGGGCAGAGAAATAGCGAAACTAGTTACGACAGATGAATAAGCAAAATTATATCAAAATTTACAAATGAGGAGAGATTTTCCAAAATAACACAAGTCTTTTTTTCCGAAACAGAATTTTAGATCCCAAAATTCTAACTAATAATTTTTTCAACGCGTTGAAATTATTTGCTAAACAACTTGATATTTCAAAATACCATACACCTAGGTATAGAATAGAAATGAAAAAATCCTCCTCGAGTTGGTTCAATTTGTAGCCCAGCACGTAATTGTTTTAAATTCTTTACATTTTTTTGGATGAGAACTAACGCTGCTCAAAGAAAGGCGTATAACCGAAATTTGAACAAAAATGTTTACGAATAAATACCAATTTTTGAAAGATTTTTGACTCTATACAACACGAATCTCACACTGGTACTGATATCTATCTAACGGGTTTTTCTCATTCATAATGATGAATTTTTAAATAAATTTCCAATATATTGAAACTACTCTCATATATTGATCAGTACATACGTCAAACATTTCCTAACTTAGTTTACGTTTTCTAGGGTAATGTTACCAAGTTTTCTAGACGTTTGGGTCGTATTTATGAAGGGAGATATTTTCACGTGATGTTTAGATCAAGCTGATGAGAAGAAACGCTTTTTTGAAGAAGAAACATTGTGATTCATTTTTGTATGAAAATAGAGCAGAAGTTCACAGCAAAAAATATGGGAATTTTTTACTTCAGATCTGAAAGGGAGGCCAGATCTTCAATCCCGATTTCGCATGCTAAATGCTCAAACGAAGCGAAGAGCAAGATCTAAATGATTGGTCATTTTCAAAAACAAAATGATCAATTTTCCAATTATTTTATCGTAGGAATCGTATAGGAAAAAATTTCTTAAAATTCCCAAATTTTCCAGGAAATTGACACTAATCGAATATTACTCCTTCGGTCATTTTCAAACGACCAAATTCGGTTTTCTTTGACTTGAAATTGTTTGATATTAAAAAGAACGGAAATTGGAAAGTTGTATGTCAAATTTTGAAACCTTATTTGACAAGAAAACGTACAAATGCAAACGCAAATTCGAGAGAAGGACCAAGGAGGGAGGGAAGCCATTTCAAAAAAATAGTTCGTTCATCCAAAATTTTTTTGAAAATACACTCAATTGGCTGAATGTACCCCAATTTTTTCAAATTTCTTACTACGCATTTCTGTAATCATCACTCTCTTCATTCGGGTTTCAATTCAAATTCATTAAAAACAACTGAATAATTTACGTTCAAACATTTAAAAAAATTAATAATCAAGGGTATTGTAGAGAAAAAAGAATACAGACACAGCTTTTTAAACTTCTTTCTCCTCCTTCTTCCCCCCTCCTTTCTAGAAAATTCCCCATAACCCCAAAAGAAGTAAAAAGCCTTTCTAAAACAGGTCCAGAGAAAATAATTCCTAGATTGAGAGAAAGAGAGCAAAAAAGTTTTCAAAAATGGTTCAAAGAGGATTCGTATGGAAATTAAAAGCCAAAACATTGTGATTTTTGGTGTTTTTTTTTTTCAGAAATATGCACTTTTTTAGCACAATTTTCATAGTACCAACTCAATATTCGAACTTTAGTTTCAAAATGTAGTTAGTCTAAAAATCAACGTTTCCCAGTCCTTAGGAAATAGTTGAGTAATCCAGCAAACCTCGATATTTTTGCATGAATCAATTCAGAAGAGCTCCCTAATACCAATTGGTAGAATTTTTTTCCAATTCTGAGAATTGAGGCTACCATAATTTTGAAAATCAAATGCCTAGCACAATATTGATCATCAAGAAAATCTCAATTTTCAAGAAATATTTGACTAGGGACCAAAGAAATTTCAGAAACGATTCTCAATGCTCAAATATGGAACCATATTTGTTGATCTACCAAGCCAAAGATTTGGCAGACAAAGTAGAAAAGAAATTCGCATTTCTCATCTTTCTAATCAAAAGTAAAAACCTTCCCACAAAAATTCGTCCATCAGCATCAATACTGAGACCAAGATATATTACGAATTCGACATCCATTAGCGTACCAATTAGCGATAAAAATGATCCATCGATTATATACACTTACCCCGGAGGTTCTATCCTATCGATTGAATTAGGAGCTGAAGGTATCATGCCATGCGACGGTAACGGTCCCGGAATCGGCGGACCATGGGCAAACGGCGATCCCGGAGGCATACCAAACTGATGCCCACTAAAAGGTTGGCCGGACGTTGAGAAATGCGGATTACCGCCGAACGGCGGCCCCGACGAATTCGGTCGTCCGACAAATTGCGGCCCGCCACTGGAAGGCGAGCCAAATGGACTAGGTCCATTAAACGTGGTTGGTCCGGCTGAGTTAGACGTTGGTGGAAAGCCGGGCTGCGGACCCGGTCCAGGTGTGGAGGACCCGGACGGTGCTGGTGAGGCGGTGTACTGCGGCGTCGACGAGCCGGTTGGCGGACCAGAGTATGGGCCTCCAGCTGGCGAGCCGGCTCCTACCGGAGGGCCTTGAAACGGCGACTGTCCTTGGTAACCGGCCGGCGGTCCAGAGTAATTTTGCCCTGAATTCGCAGCAAAACCTTGTTCTGGACCTGGCCCCTTCCATGATGGCGGGGCAGAGTCCTCCAGTGTGCCCGGCAGCGTGATGGGTGCAGCAGCTACACGTCGGTTACAACCTGTAAAATAACAAATTTTGTTAGTAGAAGCTCAAGTCAAGTCATCGGATTTTTGTTCTTGGTCGTCTTGGTTATTTTTATGGTACCTAATCGTATTTTTTTTTTTTTTTTTTAATTCCAATGCAATGATAAGCAACTGAAGAACAATAAATTTTACATCAATTTTTTTCTCAAAAATACTTGAAACCAGATTCAACATTTTTAATCAGTTAGATACTGATAAAAAAAAGTATAGATTCGAAGAAAAATGACTACACTCAAAAAACGAACTATTTAGTTCTCGATTCGAATGGAATCACCACCTGCATCAAATTGATAACATCACAACTTGAATTCACGCCTCAAATATCATTCAAAACCCACTGACAAAAAATCATCAATTTTTTTCATTCAAAACTTCAATTTATCATTTGTTTCGGAATTATGCCAAAAATGACAAATTTCTTTCTTTCCTCTCAAGTGACTGAAAACCGCCAACTTCTCACACACTGCAACTTTCCAACTTTTTGATCAGAAAACCCCCACCCAAGATTTGATCTAGATACATATTTTTTATCAATTCATTCAACGAAGGCATTTCTGACTCTTTCGTTTTCTGGATTAAAAACTTCACTCGATATGCTATAATTAGTCTAGTAAACGTAGGCACTATTTTTTTTTTTCGATTCGGTGCCAGGCTATGTAACGTCAGACCGGCACACCTTAACGTCCTATATTCAAATAATACGTAAATCTATGAGCTCATACGTATTAATCCGCATATTACTCTACACACGTATGCCTATAAGCGTATCGTTTCGCGTCGTAAATTGCAAAAAAAAAAAAATCATTCGCTACAAAGCGCGTGAACTTTATCGTCAGCTATAAACTGTAAAATCAAAATAGTACCAAAGACGAGGAGGGAAAGGGTTAGTCAGAAACGTGTTGATTCAATTGATAACATCAATGAATAGATTTTTTCAGGTGAATTAACCAATTTTATCTCGACAATTTGGTGGGAAAAATTGTTATCAATTTTTAAAAATTTCAATGTATTAAAAACCGGATTGAATTGTGGCTCACGTCGTCATTCACCGATATCAGAATATTCGTAGGTGAAAATAAAAAATGGTAAAAATTATACCAACTAGATAAAAATCAAAAAATACAAAAACTTACTAAACATTTTCAAAATTCACCCACAACATTGAGAAAAAAATTGCCAATTTAATAATTCGACATACTTGGAATTAATTTAACGCAGCTCGACGCGAAACAACCACTTTGCTACACCAACGACTGTATTGATTTTGTTATCAGAAATGAAAATAAAATTTACAAATGATAATAAAATCATGTTATCGATACAAGATTACAAACTAAAAAACCTCAAACCATTTGCTGTGTAATAAATCCCCCCAAAAAAAACATGCGAAAAGAATGTGTTTTTTTTTCTAGATAAGCTATCATTGTATTCGAGAAAATGGGTCTACAGTATAGGGTTTTTTTTGGTAAAGATGAATGGCAATTACTTATTTTTGGAATGAGCTTGCACAGGAACTAATATTCGGAGAGATTGCGACAAGCCATAAAAAATACGATACGGTAGACATGCAACGACACCAACACATCTCTTATTCAATAAGATTATCAACAGAACGTATGTATTTACAACAGCTTCGATGACGATCATTCGATGAACTACGCAATCAATAGAATTTTGACACATTATTTCGAAAATCGTACAATTTCGGTGTCGAATAAATGATCAAAAATGTAGTTTTGAATCCAGCCTATTGCAACAATGTACAAGTTGTAAAACAAAACGTAAACAAACAATAAATTTCAACATTATTCAATTGTAAACAATCGAATATTATCAGTACGATAATTAGTTCATCGAAAAAAAAAGTAATAATATAAATAAAGCCCTAATACAATTCAGTAACGAATATCGTTTGAACAAAATTACCAAATCCGAAATAATACTCGGTGAAAAATTTTTGTCGGTGGTTGAAAAATTGGCAAAATTTTATCACATCGACATCGTTCAAAGCAGAATGTAAATACATCGCAGGTACTAAATACTAATAAATTACAACTAAAAATACATCGGTATATAAAATTATTAATAATGGTGTTATTACATTTTTTATTTCTTGTACCTCCGCGTCCCTGTCTCATAATGAGTCGCAAATCGAAATACCTTTAACGTTATTTCGACTCAGTGCTTTTGAAAGAACACTTTTGAAACCACAACAACACTGATTATACCGCATATTATTATAAATAATTAAACAAATACGCGAATCTTTGTCATGTAACACAGGCGATATTTTGCTAATGTAATTTCTACCACAATTATCATTACTGTAACGATTTGAAAATACGATAGCAGGTAAATTTATTGCCTTCATCGTACGGCAAAGGATTTAATATGCGTTTATTATGACATATAGTCGTTGCTCAAACCGTACTTTTTCCGATTCAAAAGCAAAGAAATTTTCAGCGCGCGCTAATCCAAGTGAGAAAGCAAATTAAAAGAAAGAGAAGGCTGTACAAACGCACTACGCAAGTCAATTCTTTCACAATCACCGAACATTTTGAGTTTCATATTGGTTTAAATCTAGACCGGCACATTTTGTAGCAAAAACCACATCGAATTTTATAAATTAATTTATTTAATTACGTTAATTTTAATAAATAATTAGAAATTTCAGGTTAACGATCGCGATTCTAAAAATGCGAAGCACGCGTCCGAATACTAAAGCAGTGTTGTCTCAGTACCGGCGTAAATATTCTTCGAACGCGCAAAACAGCCGAATTCTAAAAAATTACACGCAATGTTACCAATGTTCAAAAAAAAAGTTATGAGTTTTTCAATTTTATTCATCTTAATGTTTTTTAAAATGCAATTAAAAACAAATTTTTGTTTAAAATTGCTTTTTGAAGTATTTCATTGATAAATTTTTGATTTAAAGTGAAAAAAAATCATTTCAACTCAACAATACAGAAGTTGAATCGCGGAATTTTTTCCCAATAGTTACCACTTGTGGCAAAACTGTACACTGATAATTTTTTCCAATTTGTAACCGCGAGATGTAAAAATACGGTATTTTATTTTTTGGGTATTATACCGCGGTATTATACCAAAAATACCGTATAATACTGTATTTTATTGGTAATAAAAACGTCTTAAATTAAGAAAAATGTCCGATTTTTCAACATTTTTTGAGAATGTGCAAATTTTTAGGTAATTTTTATCAAAATTTAATAAAATATGTATTATACCGTATTTTATTTTTGTATAATACAGTATTATACGCGTATTATACAGCTGTATTATACGTGAATAAAATACCTCACATCTCTGTGTAACCGCTATTTTTCAATTTTTTCAATATATTCGAACGAAAAACAAATTTTAATGACTAATTATTTGTTTCGTTTGTCTCAATATCCAGATAATTACTATCTTCATTTCATAATTGAGCTAAATTAATGGAAAAATGCAAAAATGGAAGATTTTGGAAAAAATAGGCAACTAG
This sequence comes from Pseudococcus jackbeardsleyi, assembly GCA_038380155.1. Lineage (NCBI taxonomy): Eukaryota > Metazoa > Arthropoda > Insecta > Hemiptera > Pseudococcidae > Pseudococcus > Pseudococcus jackbeardsleyi. The sequence goes on along the minus strand of CM076240.1, from coordinate 57,801,570 downwards.
TGGGTAGGTAATTGAAATCGAACAGTGTTTCCGACACAAAAAACATCAAAGTCCGGATAAAAGATTAGAATGAAACCGATAAGGATTAATTTTGAATGATTATAAAATTTTGTCACAATTTCGAAAAAAACGAATCATCTCATCTCGCGAATGAATAAAAGAATTATATAATCGATTAACATGTAAATTTTCTGTTTTTCAACAGAATACATTCATCAGGAGTTCCTATCAAGCGTAAATTCAATTCCAACGTGAAACGCCCACACAGCTATATTAAGACACCGAAACCAAAATATAAACACTCTGAACGGAGGAACCATCGATTCAAATTCTACGGCTGTAGATTTTCAGCGTCTTTGTATATAAACGACGAGATAAATTTACAAGTAACTAAAATCGCACCTTTTTTACCTCGTGCCAGGGCCGTGGTAACAAATACAGAAGAACTAAGGGAGATGGTGCTGTAAACTACAGTAAGATATGATCACCGGAGCCAGGCAATCTCTCAGCAACGATGACAGCTGCGGCAGGAGACCGAAATCAATTTTCTTTTGGAACCGGCACAACGGAGGAAATGGTTTTTCGCGAAGTTGATTACCGGAATGGCCATCGACACGATGGCAAAACCGTTGGATTTCTTTAAACCGATAACAAATGTGGCCATTTAATGCTTTTATCGCACCTACGAATACCGCACATCACACAGTAACATGAATAATACATATTTTTAAGCAGTACACTGGCATATCACTGAACGCCGATAACGGCTCAATTTAGACAAGAAGTCGCGTTAAAACCGGCTAGCGGCGAACAGAACACGTCAGAAAACGATCGGGTATTATAAAATACCTGGCGAAAACGGATGCCGAGAGCAGTCACCGAGATAGCTGTTGATATTTAACCGGGTACGTAGCCACGGTACGGTACAGCTATGCGACATACAAGAAGAAGAGGCATTTATGTCGCGTCGAAACGCGAAACCGTACCGGTAAAATGCAATACGACAACTCGAACCTGAAGTAAAGAGTAAATGAAAAAAGGACGACGTAAAATGAAAATATTACGACTATTATTGTTATTAGCAATGGCCAAGTTACGTCGAGTACGGTATCGCGTATTGTCCCGCTTCGTTGACGCTATCGCCACGACCGCGTACCAGCGGTCGTCATTTTTTCAAATCGTCCTTCTAGCCTTCCGTTCCGCAAGGTGAACGTTGCTACCACTGCTACTGTTGTCCCGTTTCCGTCACGTCGTCTCCGCTCTGGCTATACCAAAATAACGCCGCTGGCCGACCGGTTGCAATACGAATCTCAACATGTACGTACTAGTGCGAGAAATTTTTTTTCGAAATCTGCGTGCAAAAAATTAATAAAAAACTGCAATCATTTAGCAAAATCAATGGTATACCGGTAGCGCGACCGCGACTCGTATCTATGCGAAGAATTCGCGAAAAAAGAGTAACCTCGCTAAGAGTAAAAGAAAGCGCGAGTTCGATTGCGATTCCAAAGCACACGACGTACACTTTGTAGTTTACTTCTTTTATTCCTCCAGCCAGGGCCGGGCAATGATTACGCGCGGGACAAGAGAATCAATATAGTTGACACTGACTCGCTTGTTTCAGATCAATAAAAATTCTCACCCTCGTTCGTTCGTTGTTCTTTTGTCACACTACTCCCAGTAGTAGTCGGTGAGCCGGCTGCTCTTTCCCTCGTCCTCATCTTCCACCCGTTATGTATTTTTCAACCCCTTTCCTACCTCTTCCAGTGAGTACATTTTATTCTTTATTTTCTTCATTTTCGCACTCATTTTACTCATTCTTATTTCTCTGTTCGTTCAGGATAACCGTATCATCGTCTTTCATTCATAACGAGAAAATTTTCACCGTCATTAGCAGGAGCATTAATTACACATGATCAACTGGTAGCCGTATTACAACATTCGCATATGGTAATTGGCATTTGGCGCGTATCTAAAGTTCATTCGAGTGCACCCGTCGAGAGAGCAGTACAGGATCAGATTTACACTGTCCAAATATCTGTGCCATCTCTGCAACAAAACCCATCCCTAAATTCATCTTTTCTGTACAACTGTTTCAGCGTTTATGACCACGAAATCGTCGGCGTCACCTTCACCTTCTACAACCGTAAATAATAGCTACGTACGCACAGATGACTGATGAGTTTCTGTCATCGCTCATCATCAGCAATGCCATATCAGCATAAAACCTCTGCTCGCTGCAACTCACATACGTGCAATACCATTCGCGAAGAATGGAAAAATAAAAACAATAAGTACATTAGAAGGAGGAGAAAGTGAACCGACGTTACAATTCTGATATTCCAACAGTTTAGAAAAAAAAAAATACGGAAAAAAGAAAATTGGCACCGTCGCATAATCGAGTAACCTGCGCTCAAGCTGTCAATTACCCAGTGCTACCATTTTCAACGTTATACTGGACTATTTTCATTAAAAATTTCGAAAATTTTACCAAAAAAATTTATCGCTAGTAGTTAACGAAACATTAGTAAAGTTATGGTCAAAAAATACTCGTAGTTTTTTTCACCAATACAGTGCAAGGAACGCAACCTAGCTGGCAGTAACTACTACACTTATCATTTTGATTAAGAAAATTTTTTTGCAAATTTATTCGTTTTTTTACGTAACACTTGAATGAAAACAAAAGATTCCGTCGTTATTTAGTTGAATAAATATTTAAAAACATGTCCTCCCACTTTGAAATATTCTAACCTCCGGCGTCGTTCATGACGTCTCGCTAAAGAAACCTGTTTTAGATGCACAAATTTACGATCAATGCACCTTGCCAATGTAAAAAAAAGTTGTACCTATTGACATTTCATAATAGTGAAATTTATTAGATAATTTTATCTTAATTTTTTATAATTTTATGATATCGAAAGATGATTTGAACGAAGAAAATGTAGTATTTGTATTAAATTATGATTCTATTCTGATGAAGACATGTTTCGAATGAGAGAAAAATTTCAAATAAGTACCAGAGTAGGTACATAAAGACGTTACGTTACAGCCGCAGTCGCAAGATGAAGAAAATAGGCGTAATGTTATGTTACTCCATCTTTAACATTCAAAACGACCTTGAAATGTTTTTCAACTTCAATCTTAAAATTTGAAATCACACCATAGAATAATGAACTTGATAAAAGTTGGAAAAAAATTAAATAGGTATTAGACAAAATAATTTTTATCAATACGAATATTTTCTTAGTTCAGTTGTTTGATTGTTTTAACATCAATCACTCTTCCTCTTCTTCTTCACACCTTTCTCATCTCAGAACAGATCCAAAAATGAGTGGCCAATTTTTAGGCTCAATTTGGTTAGTAAAAAGGGACCGAATTCTAGTGTAATTTAAGTGGTCCATAGATTCTGTCCTGAAGTTAACCTTCTCATGTGGAACAAAATCTACCAATGTTATTTTTTTCGTTTTTCTAATAAGGGCTATCTTCTTCCTTTCCTCATCATACGTCCACGTAAATTCTTTAAATTCATTGAAAAAATTGAGCAATTTACAGGTCCATATCAGATGAGCAATTTTAGAAATATTTTGCATTTTATTACCTACTGAGTATTTGTATTCTCTCTTCATCCATTTTCCTCTCACCAAAAATTATTGTTTAAACGTCATGTTCCACTCATATACCCATTTTGAATGCAAACTAAAACAGAAACCAAAAAGTTCCATTAAAATGTCAAGTTTAAAATGTTTTAAAAATGAAATCACGTTTTACACCTGTGATTTTCAGAATTTTTTTTGTAGATTTTCAACTCAATACCCCCTTCCTCCTCCTCACCCCCCAAAAAATTCGAACTCGTTTGATCAGTTTTTACAATTCGAATAAAATGTTTTAAAAAATTCATAGAATATCTTTTGTAATATTTTCGACCAAGTATTGTTTCCTAATTATTACGATCAACCCCCATTTTTTTTCAAGAAAATCTTGAATAAAGATAAAATTTTTGGTTCTTTTCACGTTGATATTATATAAATTCCCAATTTCAACTCTTGAACAAACATCGAATTTTCATAAAAACTGCATTGGGCAATTCAACTTGAGAAAAAATCAAAATTATTGGAATTTCTGATTATAAAAAATTACAAATATTCAATTCAAGTATATATAAATATAATTTCCTGCGTCCAACCACTCAAAGCGTCATTTTTTTCAATTTTTCTTCCCAAGCGAGCAATTTTTCAAAATTAAATTTTAAAAATCATTATTTTACCAAATTTTCTCATTCAAGCCTATTTTTTAAACCTAAAATCGCAATATTGTTACTAAACAAGCACGAATTTCAATTTTTTGGAAGTTTTAGACTTGTGTCTAGGGAGAGGAATGCACATTCGTTCATTCTCGTTCAATAAATCCGAGTCCGTTCAGTTGATCGTTATTTCAGTTTAATTCTCTTTGGACTTGTAAAAATTTCAACTATGTCGATTTCAATTTCCGAAAGAGAGACAATATAGTCAATAATGTATGTGATAAATTATGTAAAATAATATCTGCTAATATTTGAAATCTGAATTTGAATAGAACAATATGGTGCATTTCATTGACTTGCAAAATTTGAGAATTTGAGAGTGTGAAAATTGAAATGATCAACGAATGAACAAAAGAAAGCTTAGCTGGTATGAAATGAAATATTCAATATAAATTATCTATCAATTCAACACATATCTTGGTATATACACCGTGGACTTGTTATTATTTTTGTACAGAAGTACATAACATAATTGCTGACGCTTTTTTTATTGGAATTATTATTTTTTGTATTGTTTTTGGATAAATAATGTAAATGAAATTTCATTCCGTGCTTTACTGACTAAATTTTTTGGGGAAAAACTTGCCCTACACCCACTCTTGACATAACGACCTGACGAAATTAATAATCAAAAATCATTAATGTTTAATTGAAACCATAGTTTAATTGATTAAATTTAATGATAAATCGAATTTGAAATAAGAAATAACTTCTAACGTCAAAGCAACGTAAATGTAAAGTCGTAAACGACAACTTCTGAAGTTTTCAATTGATAATTGATAACAAGAAACTGTGTGAGTGAATCATTTGAACGAATGTGCATTCCTCTCCCTAGACACAAGTCTTTTAAGAACTAGATATCTAGAAAGAAAATTTCAAAACATAAATTTTGAAGATTTTTCGATAATGACAAGTGAAAAGAGCGAGTGCCAAAAATAAGCACAGAGTCCCTCAAGGTCAGGTCAATTGACCTACTGAGGGACGAAGGAATGTAAATGCAGTGTTTCACCCTCTAAGGGACCATGCGACCAGAAACCATTATTTTGAAAATATTCATTCATCTCGTATAGATTAGAAGTAAAATAATAATATATCAAAAATTCAGAATTCGAACCATCGTCCCTTAGTTCCCCCGTTCCCCTTCCCCGTAAAGCCAACTGACCCCGACCTTATCAAAAATTTTTCTACATTTTTTCAATTTTTAGATCGTTTTTGCCCCGAGTAATGCATTTCTACAAAGTAGGTTCGCAAAATGAAAAAAAAAATTCAGCTCGAGCATCGTACCAAAATGACGAATCATTTCCAATAGAACACAAGACGAAGGACTCGTCTTGAAATATTCGTCGAAATCATATTGCTAGTGATAAGAGATCAGTCAACCCGCGGGTTTTCACGGCCTCAGGTAATTCCATAAAGCTTACGATACGGTATCGTATACCTAGACCTACAGTACAAAACAGAGGTAATTGATTAGTAATAGTTCCACTTGACATTACCATTCAACGTCGTCGCTGGAGGAACGTCGAACGCCACTTCGTCATCGGCAATTCAACTTGCCATTAGGAAACTTGGAAAATTCGTACCTTAGACCTGGGGCCGGAGCTGTCGCAGGCATTACCAAGATCCAGAAACATGGCAACCTGCTGGTAACACTGCCAACTTGAAAACCAATTCGTTAAATAAAATAACGTAGGCAAATGTGGCTGCGGTAGGGAGAAGAGGGCTGTAGAAACGATCGCGTGCGTACTAAAGCTGCTGCTTTTTTTGTTACGTAACGGTTACGACGACGGCGCGGGGCGGTGGTACTGTGAGGAATCAACAGCGGTGCGAAGGGGTTATACAGGTTGTTTAATGCCGTCGTCCTCTTTCACTCCCGCGTTCGCCTATTTTCGGACAGATAAGCTTACATTTTCTAACCTCTCGAGCCTATTAACCTTCCCTGCACCGATCCGATCCATGGCGTAAGGCAAATCGCACACCAACAAACCAACAATGAAGTAGAGGCAATACACAGGCGATATATTGTCACAGAGCAACGTTGTCAGATATTCTTACGTTTATAGTTGTAGCCCCTTTTACTCTTTCACACCGCCGGTATCTGCATCATTATCACCCACTTCTTCGACGGAGAATACCTTGAAACCGGCTTATATTGACACTGTACATCTTAACCATCTTCACAGTTCACACAAATATTTTCGCCACTGGCCGGATCGGTTGCTGTACGCATCAGCTGCGCTAAATTGTCTCTTATACTTCGAACTGTTACCGTCAATCATCCAAATATCTGTCAAAGATAACCGGAAAAATGTCTCAAGTTCTGTATCAGCATCTTAAAATCAATGATTACCATTTTTGATTAATTAAGGTCCGATTTGTAATATTCGCGGATCTCGAGGACTGGGAAACGGATTCTAGGCGATACCGGGATTTCAATTTCAACCTCCGGCAGCGGTGACATATTCCTGAGCTGTCAAAAATTTTCAAATCATTCTTTCAAGAATCAAACGAATAGGACAACAAATTAATGACAAGCAAAATACTACGAAAAAACACATTTTTGATTGATTATCAATACAAATATCACACAAACCTTTACACCGTCGATTAATCGCACAATCTGAAATCGAAGTTGTACCATCATCCACAACTACGATTAGTCTTCGATCTTTAACCGTTGGTCATTACCGAACGAAAATTCATGTCATTATATAACAATAATGAAAAAAATCGAGCAATTTTCTCTTCAAGAACGACCAAAATTTTCAAATTTTTACTCGAGCTCGAAACAAAAACCACGTTTACTAAAATTTGAAATTCGGTTGACAGTTTTATCAATTAATTCAAATAAAATAAACAAAAATCCATTAACCAATTAAATTCAATTAAATTGTCAATTTAAACAATTCAATCATTTTGATTGGAGGAGATCTGAAATGCATCACTCAATCACGTTTTAATTTTTTTTCCAAAAACTACAAAAAATTTTTGATTGCGAATTTACGATTGAATTACATTATCTCATTCCTGCAAATTTCAGCAAATTTTTTCCTGACTCAACAGAATAAACGACAATACATTCAAAATTTGATAAGTTCGCAGAAAATCATGCACTAGTAGCTTTTTCCAACGATTTTCCAAATGAGAAATGTTTTAATATTAAATTCATACATAAATAATAGTGAAAAAGAAAACATTTTCGAAAAATCATACCGATAAAAATACAAACTTACCTGAAATTTATCTGGTTCACGTAAGGCGTAAATTAATAAACTATATTTACAAACAAATGCTTATTTAGTGTCTTACTTCTAAAAAATTCCATAAAAATTTCCAATTACAAAAAAATAAATCAATAACAATTTCTTCGTATAACTTTACTAAATCACCGAACTCATTGGGCATTTCTTCATAAAAAAGGAATTCGATAAAGAAAACTTACAGAATAAACTTGGGAGATATTTACAAAAGAAAGAAGTTCCACTCTCTAAATTTATACAACGATATTCTACGTAGTAATACATTATAAACAGACCAAAAAATAAACGCAAATTCGTAGGGTTCGTACGATCATTTAAACAAAATATTGCTTAGAATTTATTACAAATACGTACAAGCATAATGGAAAATGATATTCATACAGGATACAGGTCATTATCGTACAATTTAAAAAAAAACACACACACATAATAAGTTATAAGATTTACCAATCAGGATATCGTGATAATTGCATGGAAAACGAAACATAATGAAAACACAAGATTTTTTTTTAAAAAAATAAGAATCAATAATTCAATATAAACAGAAAATAAATTACGTTTGTTTTCAAAATCGAAAAAACCAATAGTACAAGTTTGTTACTCAATCGGGTAGAATTTTTTCGTAATTTTCCACGATCGATACGCTGCCATTTTTCAACATACTGGTAAATTTTTGAGCAAACGTGTCAGTAGCGGTATCGATATCGATTTCTTGACCAGGCTGATGCATAAAAGCACCTTTGACGTAATTAATCTGCTGCTGCGTGAGCTGTATTTGATATGGATTATTAGCGTTGGCTCCTTCGTGAGCGGATATAAACGGATCCGAGACAGATTCGGGAAATATGGAATTATAAAACGCAGCTAAATATAAGGATGGATTGACGTGTTGGACCAACGGCGATGGTGTTTGTCTATCCTTGATCGGGGTATTGACAGCGGTTGGAATGGAAGATTTAGTAGGAGCTTTTGTGAGCGTTACATCAGAAGATGTTCGTCGACTGGTCAACGTAACCTTGGGATTGTAAATATCATCGTTATTAGATAGATTTTTCACCGATAATTCTCCGGTTGAGATTTTACGAAGAGCTGGAATAGGAAGCGGTATAGATTTACGTTTTTTGTCATCTCTACGTAGACTATTACCGCTCGCGCCGTTTCTAGGTGCTGATGACGAATCATTGGCTACCAACGATATTTCGATATTAGGGCCTAAATTGGGACTAAATTTCTTGACGACCGAGTCTTCGTCGTCACTGGCGCCGGAAGCGTTCCTTATCATCCTCAGATCAAGTACTTGGCTCGGTGCTCGACTTGGTCTTGCTTTCTGGCTTTTCTTAGGATCGATAACTTCGAGCGATGTTTCGCCGCTTTTGATGGCCGATATGGCTACCGAGGCTGGAGGAAGCCGACGGGATATAGAGATGGAACTGGAGCCACCGGCGCTTGCTACTGGAGTCACCTCGAGACCACCTTCTCTCAGTATATCCAATTTACGCTTCCTGGGCAGTAACGTGGCCGCTATTGACGGAACGGATCGTCTGATTGGTGGCTCTTCGCATAAATCTATCACTTCGGGTTCAGTCGAGCTGCTTTTTCGAGGAGGCGTTGCCCTGGACGAGCTTTCCTCTTCTGCACAGAGATCAATTACTACTTCGGTACCATCCGAATTATTCGTACCGGATGATAGTTTTTTAGATAAAGGAATGTTCTCTTTACCGCCGGTCACCGATTGTAGCGAGGTCGGTTTCATCATCATCTGAGCCGCTGACGCTGTCACAGTCGCTGATTTACTATCCGTTAATCGAACACTGCCCGGAATCGGCCTGATTGTGGTGACCACTTTTCTTCTATCTGCTTGGTATCGATAGTCGGCGTTCAGCGTCGGGGGTAAACACTGCTGAAATAAATTCATCGCTATAGTTTGTACGACTACGATGCAAGGTTCGACGCTAAGAACGTGGGTACGTCTATTCTAAAGCATATAGGCGCATTACTTCCAATAGGCAGCGTACGTGATTGATTTGCGTAATAATTCGAGCCCAATTTTTTACGTATCGTATTTTTTTTCTTTTTACCCCTCCATCCCAGAAAAGTTACTCAGTTCTAGGAGGAGTACTGCGACAAGCATCAATCGAATAGGGACCAGACGTGGTTCACCAAATAACCGATGCGTCCGATCAAGAAACAACCATAGTCCATTTTGAAATGCTGATTTTCAAAAGTTATTATGAGAATAGTTTTGTACCGAAAAAAAAAACTAGGTCTACGAAACCTATGAATACTTGAAAGTAAAATTTTGTGTCATAATTTTTCTTCTCACAAATTTTCTTTTTTCCTTAATTCTCTGAAAGCTCTAAAATAAGAATTTCAAAAGTAGACTATGATGGTTTTTTAACCGAATGCTTCAATTGGAAAACAGTACAACTCGTTTAAAATCAAATAAAAATTGTTTCCTAATAAGAAATAAGGAATAGAAAACTGCACCTGTCTCTTCCACATTTCCGAGGAAAATAAAAATACGTTTGGGAAACTCACATAGGACAAATGGGAAAATAAAAATCATGAAAATCGATCTAGCTTTTCCTTTTTCCTTTATCTTCCCCTCCCCTCTGTTTTTTTCACCAAATACCTCGATTTACACATCTCAATCGTTTCATTCGCAACTCGATCGTACAGAAAATTGAAAATAAATAATATATTCTCATCGTTTTTTATTTTTTTAAAAACGCAGTACATAACAGAAAAAAATAAAAATCGTTCTCTCTGCTTGAAAATCGAGGCAACTTCTTTAAAGAGAACACACAGTCATAACAACTCAACCATGGCACCAACTGTGGAACCAATACATGACCCAACAACAACATATCAACGTCAACTAACTGTCATCGATTCGATCGGCAATCGTTGAAAGTTTTTTTTCTTTTAACCGATTTCTGTTAATCATGAAACGAGTCAAGATGCATTATTTTGTCGAGGTACAGAAAAGAAAAAAGAAAAATTAATTCATATTGTTAAAGAAAAGAAAATGAACGCGCCTACATTCACGAAAGGAGGGTTAGTTTCGAAAGGAGGTATTCATTTACAACTGATGTAGGTTTTCCAGAGTGAGAAAAAAGAAAACAGGACTTGAAATCGATTGAAAAATAATTTTCCATAAATTTACGAATTAGGGTATCGTAAGAAAACCTACACCAGTTGCAAATCTAGCAGGACTACATTGAGGTAGAAAAAAACAGATCGTTGCCCGAAATCGAGAAGTAATGCTAGAAGGTCATTCCATGTTGATTTAACCACTTTTTAAACTTTAGTCTTGAATATTTCTTTACAAGATTCTCCCCATCTCAAATGCAAAAAAACCATTGTTGTTTCAATTTCTGCCTCCTTAGGGGAGTCCGAGGGGACATTGTTATTTTTCAACTCGACGATTATTCTTTAAAAATACGAACTTCGATGTATTTCATTTCAAAACTGACGATCTTTAGAGTAATTCGACTTAGGGAGGTCGAAAGCAGATCTAGAAAGAGTCGCCCCCCCCCCCAACCACGTTGAATATAGCGCTCGAACTTTGTTCTATTTTCATCATTTTTGGGGGGCCAAATTGAACTCCCGGGAAAGGAGGGGGTCAAATCAAAATTCAAGTTGAAATTTAAACGCTGTGCTCATAAAAATATAAGAAACAATATGCCACTAGATATTTGTGGTTTTTTGAAATTTTTCCAAAATTTTGAAGTAAGTACCCCTTCGAAGAGTCAAATTTTTATCCCGAATATCGCCATGCTTAAATTTTGAAATAGAAATCTAGCAGATATAAAGGGGGAGGGGGAGTAATCAAAATTTTTAGGTTGAATAAATAAAGTAGAAAAAAATTTAGTCTCGACAGATTTCGACAAATTTTGGAAATTGGATTGAATTTATTCTAATTTTCAAAAAATTGGCAAATTATATTTTGAATTGAAAAAATCGTACAATTCATACATAAGAAAAGATATTACAAAATTAAAAATTTTATGGAAATATTTTAGAATTGCAATGAAATAGTTTGGGAAAAAAAGAAAATGGTACAATTTTTTTCATGAAAAAACTACTTTTTACTTCTTGACTTATTTTCTCTGAAACTACACGACTGATTTTCTTTATTTTTTCTTACTTTGTTCAAAAATGTTTCCTTTTCAACTCCACAAGAGGATTTTTTCTAATTTTAATATTTTTATTCAATTTATTTCTATAAACGAACACTGATTCGAATACTTTACGAAATTTTTGTGATAAAATTGGTATTTTCTCAAATCCTCTCGTTGAAATTTTACTGGAATACTCCGAATCAGGGGTATAAAAATTAACTTTGAGAATTTCTAAGGAAATGGGTCATCAAGAAAAAACTGGTTTTTCCATGAAAAAAATAGTACCTTTTTTCCTAAACTATTTCATTGCAATTCTAAAATATTTTCATTTTGTAGCATCTTTTCTAATTTATGAACCGTATGAATTTTTCAATTCAAAATATTAATTCGCCAATTTCTTGAAAATTAAAGTAAATTCAATTCAATTTCCGAAAATTTCTCAAAATCGGTTGACCTAAAAATGTTTTCCCTATTTTTTCATTATTTAAAATGCCCCCCCCCCCCTGAATTACATTCCTTGATTATTGAGTACCATTAAAAATTGAGCTTTTGCAGAAAAGCTCAATTTGAAATTTTTCCAACATTTTTATAAACGATTTTTTCCTTTCAATTTTTTTTTCGATTTGCATAAACCAAAATATGCTCATTTTAAAATACAAAAAATACATCGAAGGAAAATATATGATTATTCAATGAAAAAATCGTCTAAGCAATAAATTTTCCTCCTTGGACCTCCAAAAGAGCTAGAATGAAAAAAGCGGTGATTTTCATCTCTTTGAGCTGAAAAAACTTGGTAAAAATGAGAAAAATCTTGAAAGCAGAGTTCAAAAAATGATTAAATTGATATAAAATGACCCTACTATGCCTACTCAGACTCACGTATATTCTACTCACAGATTTGATCACTCCGCCGGTACTGCTGCTGGTCGATTGATTGGCCGTAGAATGTTTCAATTGTTGCAACATATGTTGCTCGTAAGGTAATAAAAATCTAAAAAACGAAGTAACGCAAATTATTACACATTCTAAACGTATTTTCTCGTCAACTTCGATACCAACTTTTCGTAGTATTTTCGCATCAATGTTGCCATCGAAGGATCACCACGGTCACCGCCTAATTCTTCGAAAACGTATTTCCATAGTTTATTATTCGTTACCGATGCGTAACTTCCTAATAATTTTACTTTATTGTAAAATTCGTATAGATTTACTGTAACGAGAAAAATACAAATAATTGAGTAATTAAATCGCTTATCAGAAGAAGTCAATTTTTTTCTATGTACATCAAGTACGTACTTTCTTTGTTACCAATCAATGGTAATCTGCCGATTGGTGTTAGGCGAGCTTTCATAAAAGCGTACAAATTTTGAGTAAATGCTTGTTGAGCCACTGATAGTGGTTTGGGCAATTTTTTAGGATCGAATCGTTTGATACCAGTCTGTTGCGAACAAAAATAAAATATCTAATTAGAATAGGTAGTAGGCTGCTGAATTAGCTACATGAAACAAAATCAAATCAATAATCTACGTTTCAAATCATTTCTGAGGCTATTTGCTATATGAGAGATGACTCACATAGGAAAATATTTTCGAAGCTAATTTAAAATGATCACAAAAAATCTTATTCATTTTAAATGACTCATACCGCAATGAATTAATCGTTCTGTCGCATTTTTCGTATCATTAAACAATTTAGTTCAAAATTACTTGAAATCTTCTTGAGAAAATTAATACCACGATAATCAGAAAACAGCTAAGATTGATTAGATAACATAGACCAACATAGAAAATGCTGTTGAAATTGAATATCTGGTTCTGATTAGGACTTTTTAATTTGACGATGGGAGAAAAGCAAAAATTTTACTGAATTTTTTTCAAAAATTTGCTTCGCAATTTTTGATAATTTTTAAAACTTGAAGTGAATTTTCAGGGAAAAGGAAGAGTCCTACAAAAAAAATGAATAGACCATAAATTTTGGAGCGCAGAATTTCATTTCGTGAGTGTCCAATTAGTTTTTTTCCAATAAGGCGAAGTTTTTGAGACATTTAAACCGAAAGTTAAGTATTCAACTTTTATATATCATCAAAAATATCTCGAAAGCTAATATTATTTCTATAATAAAACTGGTAATTTTACGTTTTACAATTTATGTTATAAGGATTTTTCCTCAGAATCCTTATTGTAGTCATAAAATCGATTGTATAAGGAGTGAAAATAATTGAATAAAAAATCTGAATCAAGAGAAATTTTGACGTTGAAGGAAGACTGAAATCATATTCAAATTCAGCACTAAAAATTAGGTCAGAATCACCTATCAGAATTGATTACGCAGGAAAAAATGAATAAATTACTGGCCTGTGATAATTCAATAGTCACAAATAAGAAATGTTGAAAATATGATTCATTATTTCGAAAAAAGATAGATTTTCCAAGACAATCAAGCCACCAAAAAAAAAGAATTCAGCATGAAATTTACTTTCTGTAGCGTACAACTAGTTTTTTTCGATAATTTCAATTTTTAAAAAAATGAATTTTGAATTTTCAGAAAAATATCTTGAAAACTGTAAATCTTTTGAAAAAATTATTTGAATTCCACAGAAAGAAAATCTTACGTCTAAAATTTTAATTTTCGTAGGATCCTTTCTTTGCCCAGAAAATTGACTTGAAGGGTCAAAAATCAGTATCTCATTAAAAAGTGTAAAACAGATGAAAATTCAAATTATGAGAATTTCCGATGTAATCGAGAAAAACTGAAATCCTACTTTAAACTCAGCATTAAGCAACAGATCAGAATCACACCAATCAAGGTTGATTAGGAAGAAAAAAGTAAAAAAAAAAATTCAGACCTTCCTAATTATAGACCTACTGAGGAGAAAATTTCATCGATATTAAAATTCATCGCAGCTACCTCTAAATTGGAAGTAAATCTAGCTGCGAGGCTATTATTTGAATTGGTGGACGATGAACACGACGAGGCTGACGACGATCTCTCATCGTCTTCTGTACCATATTCGGACGACGCTTCGGAATCCGAAACATCAGGAGACGGATACAATGTTTTCTTCTTCTTGGGAATTCGACTTCTCAATTTTGGAGCTGCAGAAAAAAGAAACAACATTATGAATACATCATTTCTGATAATTCTCAGACAAAATAATAGAATGCATAATTGAATTAATTCGCATTACCTAAATGATTACACAATAATTCGTGGCCTTCGAGCTCCGGATAATCGAACGTATCTCGGCAAAATAATATCTTAGTTGTATGATAGGTTGTGGAGAAGCCTCCTAGAGCCATTATCACATCACCTCTAAGCCAATCGTTGTGTACGCCTTCGAGACGTTTCAGTAAGGCACGGTAACGACAATACCTTGAATAGCTTAAAACTAAAACACCAGTCCGAGTTTCCCAATTCTTTAAATCTGTAAAAATGGCATAAAAACGAATTCATTTATTGGAATGCGAAGAGATCAACGTCGTTAGTTGATAAAAACGTGCCATTTTCTTCGATAAGAGTAGAAGAATAGTGCATGAGACACAGGTACTAGCAGAAAATCATAAAAGAATGCAGGTAGGTTGAGAAATAAGCGAAGGAGGAATGGTTTGAATGCCAGAAAAGGTTCTGAAGATCATTCTTTCAAATCAAAATATCTTCAGTTTCGTTGATCATGCTTTATAGCAAAGGCAAAAATTTGTGCCAGTCACGAAGTTTAAAATTGGGAAAAAAGGTTCTCTACTTGTTGATCCGTGAAAAAATATTCGGACTCAAAGGAGCACCATGTTTTCAGTTGGAAAAATATGGTTCAAGTGGAAAAATTTTTACAAAAATATTTTTTGTGGGGCAGGAAAATCAAAAAAAAAAAACAATTTTTGCCATTTTATAGAAAACGTTTATTCGCGTTACTCTTCAAGAGATATTAAATTTTGTCATGAAAAAAACTGTAATTTACGAAAAACATTCATTTTTTGTTATTTAAAAAAAAAAACTGGAAAAAAAGTAATTTTTCGCCATTTCTTGGGCTGGGAAAATATTACATTTTCATTTTTGAAAATGGCAAAAATTGGCATTTTCCTCCATGAAAAGTATCATTTCTTGAACCACCCCCCCCCCCCGAATTACATCAGAGCATTAAAATAATGAAAAATGTCTTTTTTGGGCATTAAATATCCTATTTTTTGTCTAAAAATTATAGGTGGTATAATACAACTATTTGAGGCCAAAATGCAAAAAAAAACTTTTTGCCCCCCTCAATGCAATTTTTTGTAATTGAAAATATTTGTTCTATTATTTTATGAGAAAAACAAAAGCAAATTATTGCAATTTTCAAGAAAGGAATTCTTAGTTTCTCGCATTTTAAATACTTTCTTATTCTAAATCAATGAAAAGTCACTGATGAACAGTGAATTGCAGCACAGGAAACCCCGGCTCAATTCACTGATTTTCAACGATTTTCACTGATTTTCTAGTGATTTTTTTCACTGATTTTTTCCGTTGCTACAATTCTGTCTGTTTCTGTGATTTTTGATAATTCCACTAATTTATAAAAGAGAGAATACTAAATGCCAATTTCTGATAATTTTAGTGGAAAAACATCAATTTTAGCCTTTTTCAAAAAAAAATGTCCATCTCTTTCATTTTCAAGAAAAAATTATCGTCAATTTCCGTCATTCTTTGCAAGAAAAAATTCAATTATATTGTTGATTTCTGCCATTTTTTGTATTTTTTGTAGAAAATACTTTCGTATTTGTAATTTTTAAAAGAGACCACAATTTTCATCATTTTCAAAAAAATAAGTCAATTTTTAAGAAAAATTTCAATACAACCGTACTCGTATTTTTCCTCATAAGATGTCAATTCAAAGAAAATGTTGGTTATTTTTAGTCTTTATCAAGAAAAATTGTCAATTTTTTTTGGGGGGGGGGGAGGAATATTAATTTTAGTCATTTTTTTAAAAAACACATTCTTTTCTCTAATTTCTAAGAAAATTTATTATTTTCTGTCATTTTTCGAAGGAAAAAAGTTAATTTTAGAGGGTTTCAAGCAAAATAGTTGATTCCTGTCACTTTTCACGACATATGGTAATTAATTACCTATTATTTTCAATGCAAAAGGTAACTAGCTTTCATTTTTTCAGAAAAAACCAATTTCGGTCGTTTCACCCCAAGCAAATTTCAAAACATACAGATAAAGACACAACAAGAAACAAAAGACGCTGAAGTGGCAAATAACACATCCTGAAAGAATAAATCGAATAATTTCTTTCAAATTCTCTTTATTGGGTATGAAGAGCTCTTAAAAAGGGTTGAGGATATCGAGGACCATGAAAATATTTCAAATACGTATCCTTTTCGAAAGATATTTCATCACATCACTAATTTCTAGTATCCAAAATAAAATCATTCCCCTTATTTCATGGCGAACAGAAGGGAAGGGCAAAGAGAAGAGAGTATGTTTCTCGGCGCTTGTCACCTTATTCTACATAAATTCCTGCCTCAAAAATCAAAATCAAAGATGATATTGACCTATTGACGCAGCAAATAGACAAAAAACCAAAATAATGAAAGACAAGCGTTCGAAAATTCATCCCTTTCGCGAGATACAGCACGCTTCGAACGAGCCAGCTTTCACATCCGTATGTGCGGATTTCAGAGCACCACATCATTCTCACCCATCCTTGCTCCCCTTACGTACGAGGAAGTGAACCATTCCCGGTAAATACGATACGATGCGAGGCGGCGCGCCGTCGACATCATATCCTGTACGAGGGTAATTGCACTGCGCAGCTTTCTCGCCCCTCTTTCGTCGTACCGGTCAACGAACCTGGGTATAAGAGGGTTGTAAGGCCACCACGCAGCGATGCGAATCATATTTTCGCACACTTACGGAAAACTACAAAATACGTAGGACGTACGGCGATACTTAAACGGTATCAATTGAATAAACTCGACGAGATACGTCGAATCAACCGAAATAGTAGTTTACTAACCAAGTTGAGCTTTTTCTTTCATCACGTCCGAGTAATCGATCGCCGAACAATCCTCCAACAAATTGGTTTTATTCTGCTTGGCCAAGGACTCTCGATTACATTCGGTTTCGTTAATGGATCCGTTGATTTTGCGATCGGCCGGAGTCTGCGAGGAAGGTTCTCCACTGGTCGTCGTTCCGGTGACATCGGATTCTTCGCTTTTTATAGGTTTGCCTTCCGGACTGGCGGAGGTCTGTTTTGTCCATATTGACGATAGTCCCCAATGCCAATCCGATGCATCGGCGATCCAAGTCAATAAGTCTTCTAATTTGATTATCACTTTTTCCGTAATCGCCAATACTTCGTCCTGCAAAATAGAAAGAGATTGCAATTTAAGACGATTATCACCCGAGTGTTGTCCATCTAATTTGCCAATTACGCGTCGCACGTGTTTCAGCCACCTCTACCATCCTCTGCATCTTGTTTACACGCACTTTTTACGCAAACAAGCACACCTCGTTGTACATTCTAGACATAGACAAACAGACGTACACATGTGTACGAGAACTAGCGCTGGCGGTACCCAGCCTGGCGTTTGCACGTTCACGTTCACGGTCATCATTACACATACACATGCACACACCGAGTAATGACGGAACGCGGACGCCAGCGTGTGGTCCGCTGTCTCTTTGCTCTGCTCTTCTGTCGGTCAGTGATACTGATAAGTGTTATCTCACGTTCGTTCGTGCCTTGTAAATACAACTTGCTGCGCCGGATGCCGATACCGCGTCCACACCTGAACTGCAGAATCGGGCTTTATCGAAAGTTGTGAAAACTGACCAACGTTGGCAACGTGGTAGATATTTACGATTAAAAGTTTCCATTCGGATTGAAGAGCACGATTTCAAAATTTTCTCACAACTTGGAATGACTGTAATGATTCGTGGCGAAGGGAGGAGGAAAGGGGGCTTCGAACTTTTTTTTGGGGGGGACTACTTTTTTCAACTTTTGGTTGTACGATGATAAGATCAAAAAGTGCAGCATTTGCTCAAAATAGGAAAGACCGAACAGAGGGGATAACAAGAAGTTCCTCATATCATCAAAATTGCATTTTTTAATAAAAAATTACTTAAAGTCGAAAATTTTTCAAATCAAGAAAGATGTTTCGTTTACAGATGGAAAAAATAAAGAAAATCTTTGGTACTTGTGAGTTGGAGAGATAGAAAACTCGATTCAGAGGCGCACCCAGAATTTAATTAAGGGAGGGGCTGAGAATTTGAGAAAAAAGCGGAGGGGGTCAATTTCAGATTAAATTATTTTTCACTGATCTTTCGGTCAAAAATCATCAATCTTTTCTGAAAAAAAGAAAATTTATCGAGAAATTGGTGATTTTTGACTGAAAAATTAGTCAAAAATTGTCAAGTCTGGAAATAAAATGATTAAAATACTGCCCGAGCGACGTGAGGGCGAAATTTAAAAAAAAATTTAATGCACTTTTCACATTTTTGCAGCAAAAAATCGTTTTTGCGAGCTCAAGTCAAGGGGAGGCTTGAGTCTCTTAAGCCCCCCGTTGGGTGCGTCTATGACTCCATTCCAATCACAGGCACGCCCAGAAATAAATTAAGAGAGGAGCTGAGAATTTGAGAAAAAAAATAGGGAGAGGGGGACAAATTTCAGATTAGTCATATTTCACTGATTTTTTAGTAAAAAATTATCAATTATTTCAGACTAACTAAGAATTTATTACGGAATCGATGATTTTTGACGGAAAAATCAATCAAAAACTATCAAATTTTGAAATAAAATGACTGAAATACTGCTTGAGCGAAGCGAGGACGAAATATAAGAACAAAAAAATGATTTTTTTCACATTTTTGCGATAAAAAATCTTTGCCCTTGATTGGCAGTTGATTCCATTTTGAAGTTTATAATTTTTGATAATATCTCAGGCCAGCGAGTTGATTTTTGAAAAAAGTAATATTTTTAGGTCAAAATTTACTCACCACTGATGTCATAACCTTCTGCTGAACACCACTAAAAAAAATTAGCATTTCCATACCTTTTCATCTTTTTGTCCTCCCTGATTTTCAACAATTTTGATAATTGCAAAAAAAAGAGAGGGAGAAAGCTTACCTATCTTACTCTCTATTCAATTTTTTCCATATTGTCAACATTTTTAAAAATATCTCTTCTTTCCTTTCACACTTGCCCTCATTTTTTTGTTTTTTTTTTCATTAGTTTCTTTTTACGAAACGATTTTGCGTGACTTTTTTAGTTTCATCTTTAGAAAATTGTTTAAATTAGCAACACTGTTGGCTTAAATCAGAATAATTGAATGACTGGATGACAAAAGGGCCTAATTCTGAAACCGCTGTTTAGAGAAAAACGCATTTCAAGTTTTCGCAAGCTGATATCGTTTAAATGTTTTGATGAAATGATCTGACTTTTTAAATATTGTGATGCCCAAACATCCCTTTCAAGAAATATTCATTTGAATTCCGTTTTAGTAGCCATATGATTGAGTTATTAATGAAACGGTGAAGGGGGAGTTAGGCCCTTTTGTCATCCAACGACTTTAAAATCGGTTTCAACAGTACGAAATTATGAAAATAAATTTTGAAAATTTGAAAATTATTTAATGAAATCGAATAACATCAAAAATGAGAGTTATTTTCATGATATCGTACTGTTAGAACTAGTGTCAAAATGGTCGGATGACAAAAGGGCCTACTTCCTGCAGGTTTTTAACATAGGTAGGAAACTTTGGTGGTTGATTACAGACAATGTACAATAGGTAGCCCTATGGGACCAATTTTGATAAGTAGTATATCCATTCTAGTATCCATTTTCACGGTGGATGACAAAAGGGCCTAATTCGAGTTAGGCCCTTTTATCATCCAGTTACTCAATTAATGTTAAAACAATTATTACAGTTACATACGATGTTTTCAAAATGCATTGCTCATTTTTTTAAAAAAGAAAAGTGATTAAGTAAATGTTTCAATATTGGCAACACTAATTTTGTAATTTGTAACATGATTTTTAAAAAAAAATAGGTATTTTTGAAAAAAAAAAATGATAAAAGTGAGAAAAAATTGAAATATCAATATCATGAAGTTTTTTGAACTGCGGTGGAAACTGTTTACAATTTCATAAAAATGATAGATTTTTGCAACTTGAGAACTGAATTGTAAAAACTGTTGAACCAGCTGTTGAAATATTGTTAAAAAACATCTTCAAGTCTTTAATAACCACTCAAAATAGATTCAACACAATCACAATCAAAACTATGTGAAGGAATAAATGATTAATACAAAATTTAAAAAAAAAAAGTAAAACCTGGCAAAAACTCTCCAACGACTAAAATTGCATGGTTTCTATTCAAATCCTTCGAACATTACGTGCGTAAAATTATTCAAATTATATATAAAAAAAATTATTGAATTTTAATAAAAATTGAGAGAGAATGAGGAGAAGGTCCCCACACGAATTCGAAAAATTTGTGTTGAAAGAAGAGTTCGTAATCAGTAATCTTTATATTAATTCGACCAGAATTTATATTGCTAGGACGAAAAATGGTAAGAAAGCACGATCTGGATCAATTTCGAGGCGTCAAAATCATATTACACATCAAAATTAGGAATAATTCAATTTTTACAAAATTTACAAAAATGATCTCAATTTGATCATTCAATTCATTCAAGATCAAAATAAGGCGAAAAATCGCAATGTTTTCCATACCATGATCAGAACTGCTGACAATCACAGAAAATTCATATGAAAAATTGACAATAATTGAAAAAAATTATCCCTGAATTTTAAAATAATATTGGATAATTGATTAGAATTAGGGAGAAAGCTGTACAATACGTGAACATCGATAAAAAATTAAGAAATGAAAAAAAATAAATTAAAAAATTTAATAATAAAGTGTTACATAATACGTATGTACCATGTAGGTATTTTCATTGAAGCTTTAGGTTTAAAAACATAAAATAGCCAAATTAAGGTGATAATCGATCAACAAGGAAACCCCTCAAAATTTTTAAGGAAATCTTGGAAAAATATCAAAACATTCAAACACCAACAAAGTGATTTCAAAATCAAAAAAGTAGTAAAAATTCAACATTTTTTTAAATGTGATTTTTAAACATAAGTAAAATTTGAACAATTTTTACGGATAAGGTGTCAAATAAAATTTTAGAATCAAACGTCAGGAGTGCTGAAATCCTTCGAAAATAAATTAACAAAAAATTAACGGGTCGAGAAAAATTCAAAGTTGACTTCTTTCGATTGTAGAACATGAGTTGTAAAAAAAAAATTATATAGAAGAATCGATACTTTGTCGATTGCACGACCTTTTAAATTTTCATATTTTACCTAAGTACATAAATTTCATTTTGTTATTGGGCATTTCTTTGGATCCTCGAACCTTTAATTTTTTTAAAAAGGTCGAAGAATGCAAAAAAGTACCAAATGACCTTCATTTTTTTCATTTAAAAAAAAACAATCTTTTATCGATTTTGCATTACTATCCACATTTTCATAATTTCCAAGATTACAATTACAACATTGCGATTATACCTACATTTCGCAGTCAGAAAAACAGTCACTTTATAAAAATCAATATTTTAATCTATTTCTGATAATTATTTTCTTAAGTGTGTGCTTTTCAAACTTGAATTTTAATTTGACTATCAACTAAAATATTCGAAATAAAAAACATTCGATTGTCTTATCTATTCCCATAAAAATAAAACCGAAACGACTTTTTGACCTACTTCTCTCGAATTTCAGAAATCATCCGCGTCATTCACACAAAAAAAATGAGAAATACCCTCCAACGGTGAGCCAAACTTCCATCACACAAAATGATGATCCATTTTCAAGCCGTATAAAATAAAATTAAGGGTGAAAGGCTCATTACCTCACCCAAGTCCAGCTTGTTTCGGATTTCATCTCATGTATAAAATTACCTTAACAAATATTCGACTGTAGGAGCGAGGGGCGGGGGAAAATCGATAAATTTTCTTCGTCAATTTGGAGGAACAAAAACACATTGGTGAATTGCGAACTCCTGGCTTCCTGCCGGGTACCTCGTATGCTTGACTCGACACTTGTACACCGAATCTAATTGTTCCCATCGCTGAAGGGACTCGTCTTGAGAGGCCTGTCTGCTACGTTTTGTAGAAATAATAAAAATACCACCACTGTGACGAGCAAACTAGTTTCCTTCATCCCAAGTTTCTAAATTCAAAATACAAAATCTTGTTTTTTTGACTTCGATGCTATAAATCTGGCAACATCGAAGGGATTTCAATTGAATTGAACCATGGAACTTGTACATAGCGAAGCGATATAGATTTAAAATAAGCATCATTTCTCTTTCGTCGTTTTCGTGATAATCACAGGAAAAACAGCATAGAAAAAATTTCATTTCGATGTTCTACTTAAAAAGAAAAATAAGCAGCAAATTGAAATGGTTTTCGATGTCGTTGAAAAATGAGACTCGACGAAGAAATTCAATACGCATGCGCAATTGTAGTTATGATTTTAAGTTGAAATAATGGCATATACGGATATGGATGGGCAGAAGAGGCAGATATTGCACGTTTAATAGGGCATCGAAACGAAGCCACATTCGTATTCGAGGAATTTTCCATTAATGAACTTGCCGAACAAGAATTTAGACGATTTTTGAAAAAAAAAAAAAGAAATTTCAACACGCAAGAACAACTATGTCAATTTTTTACTGTAACGATGAAGTTTAAATTTCAAAAATTATATAATTTTTAAAAAAATTCCAACATGGCTGATTCGTGGTAAAAAAAACCTACTCGCCAAATCAACAAGTCAAGGACATTTGTTATTGAGAAAAAAATAACTAAAATCGATAAAATTTGATGAAATTTTCAAAAATATTCTTCTCTCGAAGCCAAAAAAAATTCAACATCGTTAAAAAACGATAGAAAAGACAATTTTCGGCGTGAATCGAATTCGACCTTCATTTGCATTCGTTTTGGAATCGTTATCATTTTAAATACGCAATTATTAATGATAGAATACATAGTAAATATGACGTAATCGAACAAAAGTTTCGTAAAAATTACTACTATTAATTAAAAATCAAACGGAGTAAAAATCTCGAATAGAAAGTTTTTTTAAAAAAATAATTAAGTAACCTTGATATGAGAAAAAAATTCAATTATTTCCATAATCGATTTCCGCCATTTTACAAAGACATCGAACAGAGAGACGAGGTTTGGGGGAGGGGGAAGGTAGGTAGGCGAGCAATTGAATAATGAAATTACACGAAACCCAGGTAATACGAGCGAAAAAGTATCTGGAATAAAATTTTCAACATGTTTAATAATCAACGAGGCTGAATATTGGGAGGAAATTGATCGAAATGAGTTCGCCTCGTTCGAGCCGCTATATTAGGCATATAAAATTTCGTCAATGGGAATATCAAGTACAAGAAGGGAAGAACAATGAGAAAAATTAATAACTTGACCGTTCTCTCTGTCGAACGACAATAACATTGTAAATTGTAGGTAAAACCGCGCATAAACAGATGAACGAGTTTTCAAACTGCAGTAAACACACACACACATAAAAGGTATTTTCACTCGTTCATACGCATACCGAGACTCCTCCATCACCTTTTCATTTCCCAAATTACCTACCTTCCTTCAAGATCTCGCAATAATTCGCCAAATAATACAAAATCTGGTGTTTTTTTCTCGCGCCTCGATAGAAAAATACACTCCTGGAAATTGTACCTAGGACAGGCGTGGTTTTGTAATCAAAAAGAGATAAGAATTACGCCGAAAATGAATTCAACGGCGATATGATCGTAGAGGATACAAACGACCTGAACTTTCTAAATTTATCAACTAAATAAGGCCAAAAAACACTTGATATGAGGCGTTCGATCGTTATAGAAATTTCGAGTGGTGAACCCAATATGAATGTGCGAGCTGTAAAAAGTTAATTAAATTTAATAATAGAACCTCACCTCTCCGTGAATATCACCCACTCTTCCATCGGGTGTATTTTCTGGTAAAATGTACAATCGCAAGCTGGCCAAAGCTTTATCACAACTTTGATCCTCCCACAATAATCTCAATTCACCGATGCTGATAAAATCCGAGTCGTTCCATAATTTTACGAAGAAAAATTCGTTAATGGTTAAAATATTCGTGACACCGTTCTTTGTGTACTTGAATGCTTTATAAAATGTATATGGCCCTCGCACCGCGCAAGGGGCACCAATTAATTCGTAATGTTGTTCCATTTCGATTATTATTAATAACTATTACGAGTCGAATATCGCGAACATATCACCAAATTTTGCTTAATTCAATTTCGACACTGATCAGGGCGAACACGATTTCGTCAAATTTCACATTTCGTCAATTAAACATCATAAATGTAGGGATCGAATAAAAAACTTCAACACTATTACAAACTTATAAAAAATTATTCCGATTACAAATTTTACCTTGCGTTAACTTCGAAAAACGTTACACACTTTAAAATTATTTGAAAATTACCCGTGTTCGTTAATTAAATGCATTTTAATCATTAAAAATTTTCAACTAAGCACAATGACTCAAAATTTTTCGACTTCATCCTTTTCAAAAGTACACACTGCTGCAATCTTAATTTTCATGTATTTGTATGTGTATTGACAACAAAAATAATTACCTATGACGTCACAGAAATATTTTTCAATAGTACACAAAATGCATAGAGTAGAAAAAATCATAGATATTTCTCATCCGCAAAACAAGATAAAGGTATTCGTACAAAATACCTATTTCATCGAAAAACCTTTTTTTTTCAGAGGATTAACCTTCGTCAATTATTTTAATAGTTAAATTATGTAATTAATATACGAATTTAATCAATAAAATCATTAAAAAACTCTTAAAATGAATAAAACTATTCAAAAACGTCGTAGACAATTTTTTCAACGGAACGTGCCAATGAACCAAAACGTCAACGACGTTAAAATTTTTTCATTTCTGTGACGTATCTAATTCGTTCAATCATCTATGGAAATTTTATAAAAGGAAGTTTCATTTTTAAATGATTTCGCTCTCTTTCGCCTCAACAATGGAATTAATCTCAAAAAATCATCGTAAGCATCAAATATCAAAATATTTCTTCAATATTATCGATTTTGAATTAAAATATCACAAAAATTGAGGAAAACTACTGAAAATAATCTCTCTGAGGAAAAAGTTGAAAAGACGAAAATAAATTTCCTCAAGGCCTAACCCAGATACCTACTCGAATCTATCATCACAAAATTTTATTTTTGCAATCTCATTTTTTCAAAAAATATACACAGGTGATTCGTTGATCGAATCAATAAACAATGAAATGCGAACATTAGTTCGATTTAAATTCTCCTCAAAAATTACGAACTCTTCTTATATCATACAACAAAATATTATTCGATACACAGAAATAATTTCATTTATGTTACATTTATCCAAAATGAAAAAACAATAAAAATAATACATTATACAGATAAAATTATTATCACACGTAGAAGGATTTTTTTCGATCATATAATAGCATATTGTTCGTACAATAGTTTTCTGATTTTATAGTAATTTTCACTGAGGCAACCTTCCAATATCACTTTTCCAGTTTCAATCTGAAATACAAATAATTTCATTGAAAAAGAATTCACCATTGAAATATTTCAGCTTTTATAAACATAATCGCAATACAAACAAATAATAATTTGAATGAAAAAATTAGGCCTACCTTTCGTAAAGGAATTATGAATAAAAAGACCATTTTCAACAAACACTTGATTATACTTACTCTACGCACAGCCACGGTTCCATTACAACAATATAACACACCACCCAAAACATCGGTGGGAATCTGGTGTTTCGTTAAAACTTGCTTGAAATCTGATAATTTTAATTCATTGATGAATACAGGCTGATGGCCGGTTATCTGTAAAGATAGCAGAACAAAAAGAATTATCATCAATTCAAAGACATTCATTTACATTGAATAGATACGAGAGTAATGGAAAATTACTTCGTTCACTGGTATTGGTTCTAAATTGAAAACGTCGTCTTCTATCATTTCTTCATCTTCGGCTGTAAATCAATGACGGGTTTAATTTTTAAGATAAATTGAGACAGATGTATCACTTCCACTTACCATTTTCTTCGGTGTTATTTTTGTCTTCAATTTTAGCTCTGCGTTTTTTACCTTTGGTGGAAATTCTACCGTTTAACCAGGCTACTTCGGCATCTTTACCCATCTTGAAGTCCAACGACGATAATAATGCGTCGGTTAAACGTACCTGGACATGCAAAATATTAGTATTTTTCTGGCGCAGGCATATATGTAAGTTGACAGAGATTGTGCAAACTTGATATATGTGAGTTTCCATAGTGACATCGATAACGTCTCCGCACTTCGGAGCGTAAATTTTCGCATCTGTGTACTGCTTACAATGCGAAAAAATAGCCTGAGTACTTTCTTCGGACCCTCGAACTAATATTAATCTTCTGGGTTTCATATTGGTGATTATTTTCTGAATAGATTCGCCATCGGATCTGCCTTCGAAGTCGATGAATTGTACTTGAGCTTCCACCGTGATGGTTCGAGTCGATGACGTGCATTTGGTTGGTACTTCGCTAATATCAACTGTTCAAAATTTATCAATCATGAAATTACGTAAAAATCTGAATTAAAAATGTGAAATTTTCCTTCTTACTTATCATCATATCGTCGTCGTCCATCATATTCTTATCATTTAAATCGTGACCAAAATCCATAGCTTTGAAATCCTCGATTCTGCAAGAAATAAATTCGTTCGCATCGATCCGAATTTTTAAATCAAGAATTACTTTTGAAAACGTACTTGATTATTTCTCCGTAATCGTCGTATTTTATTTTTTCTTCGTAGAATGGGTACATCGGGTATCGTTTTTTATTTGATTTGAAAAACCCTACTTGCTGTTTCTGAGTCGAAGACTTGATCATCAAGTCATGTTTGCCTTTGACTACGTTACTTACATCGTCGTCTTCGGAATCGGAGCTCAGTTCGATGAAGCTGTTCGATAAAATAATTTTTAGTTTTATACCCGATAGTAAATACGATTAAGTAAATTTTATTTACTCGTTGCTGGTTTTTAATTTGTTGAAATTTTCTTGTTTTTCTTTTCTCTGGAATTCTTGAAGTTCTTCGCCTTCTAATCGAACTCTTCTTTTAACCAACAATTGCATAGTTTTGTTGGTCTCATTCATTTCCAGAAGCTGTCTGGCCAAAGTTCCTGGAGGAGATCTATTCGTAATAATAATACTATTGACTGCTTTCGGAGCCCATTGAAGGAATAATTCTCGAGAAAATCCACATTCCATATCAGGAGTACTTGCTAAGACTACCTGTAATTAAAAAAAAAAAAACAGTTTGAGAAATATGATTCAAAATTCTACTGAGAAAAAGATGAAGCACCGACCTTAGGTGAAGGAACTTTATTTAGTTCTGCTAAACTATGACACAGCTGAACGTGCTTGAATTGAAAAGGATTATTTCTAGCGCCTTCGAACGATTTCATCAGCTTATCACTCATCCATTCAATCTAAAAAAACAAGATCATCATTAAAATACATTCTAGAAACATCAGGACTGGAAAATCCGCCATCGTAATAAGAAAATAAACCTGAGATTTGGCAAATTCGACGACATTATAGCTGACATTATTCAATAGTGCTAAAGAATACGCAATCAGTCCAGAATCCTTGTTACGCCACAGCTGATCCAACATATGAATTAATTCTAAAACTCGACCAGCTGTATCGACAGTAATCAAGACGTTCCCACCTCCTCTCAACGTCTGAAGAATATTCGCTGAAGGGACAAAAACAAATCGTCAGAAATACAACCAACGTAGGATAATTTTACAATACAGAATCTGAATTTTTACTCATTAGCTTTTCATCTCGTATCCGTCTACGAGCTTGTTGGTAAACAGCATTAAAAGTATCGGTGATGAGTAACGAAGGTCTGGAGATTTTTTCTAGTTCGCATCCGTTCAAATGGCGTTCCTTCTTGTGATTATAGTCGACAGCGTAGATAATGTCTTCTTCGCCTACTTTGACAATTTTCCAAATACTGCCACCGATTATGTGACCGGCCGGAAGTGGAGTTATCGTAATACCGTATCCTTTACCTAGACAAAAATAAAGATTAATTGGAGATAAGTTCACCAATAAGGGATCTCTCGTTTTACCTTTCAGTGGTACGCTTTGATGGTATTTTAACTGAATTATCTTATCGAAAGCAGCATCGACGTCGTCTAACGTGAATAAGTCAAAATCTTCCATATTATGTCTCGACTGTAAACAAATTGCTCATGAAATTCTCGCTTGATGCAATTTTTCAAAGAATATTTCCCATACCTGATACAAATCATACATAAACATCTGTCCCATTTTGTAAACAGGAATGGTGGCATAAATGGGACAGCTCAAGCCACATTTTCCGACGATATAAGGAAGGGCGCCCAGGTGGAGAACATCTGGGTACGACAACAGAACAGCATCGATCAGAGGAATATGTCTGGAAAGCAACGAAATTAATAATATCTTCATCAAGTTTTCTATTCAGTTCTCGTATCTCTTACTTTTTCAGCTCTTTCATAAACCCTTCGTCGAAAGTTTCGTTCCATCCGCAATCCAGTAAGAATCGAAATTCATCCAACTGCAGAATGTAACAAGGAGGAGATTCGTCCAGAGCGCCGGACAGCGCGTGTACTTTGATAATTGATGTCATAGCGACTTCAGCATATTAAATTAAACCTAAAATTTAACAAACTTTACAAAAAATTAATAAACTTTATCACATTGTAGGTAAAATACGTAAACAAAGCAAACACCGGCGATGCGATAACAGATTCGTGACGTCATAGCTGATCAACCAATCAAAACTGAGCATTCAGCTTCAAACACTGTTACCGCTGTTCCAAAAGCTAATAAAATTTTAAACTGAAAATCAGCTGTTTCAGCTTGTAGCAATTTTTGGGAACAAAAAATGAAACGAAGGATTTGGAATTTTGTGTTTTCTGCGATGAATGATCTGGCGAGTAAATTTCAACGTGGTGCGAAAATCGATTGAATTATTTCGCCTAATAACCCCGCCCATTTGAGGTGAATTTCGAACCAGGAACAAGCAGTGGAAAATTTTAATACAAACGTACCTACAATAATTTTATACCCACCACCCATTCGTCAAGACATTTTTCAAGGAAATTGTAATTTTATAACGGTTCGAATCTGTTACTTATGCTGACGCTGAGTCCAATTAAAACTTAATGATCGTGCCATCGGAGCGGTTCATTTTCTTGAAAAACTTTTCGAAACGTTTTACAAAATAAAAAATTGTCAACGGTCCAATTATATTGGAATGTCGAAGTATTTTCATTTCCGAATACCAAGTTTTTAATAGCGAGAGTTTTTCGATTCGATTAGACGATTTTGTTAGATGGGGTATTTTTTAAAATTATTTTTCGTTGGGTACCCAGCTAAATAATTACGTAATAATTGGTCATTGTCATTATGATTTGGTAGGTAAACCACACTGACGATGGTCGATGTAATGTTGTGAAAAATTGTTTACGAAAATTTCGTAAATCTACGTCATTCGTGCGGTTTTGAAAAATTTTATTATAATTTTCTGTTCATCGGCGCATTAAATTTTACTTGATTAATTCACAGAATGTTCTAGGATATGGATAGGTAACTGGCGACTGGCAACCAATTCCATATCAAATCGAACCAAAAATGAACTCGGGTCCTTAAATTTTGCTTCATTTCTTAAATAAAATAATCATAATTGTTCTCATGTTAACATTACCGGGGTTAAAAGAAGGAGGGGCGAAGGCAGAGGACTCTGAATTTCATTCATGTTTAAATTTTGAAAATCTCAAAGTTGAAATAATTTGGTGAACGCTCAAATTTTCATGATGAGTAGGTACTAAAGCTGGTATCTGCCATTTAAAAATCTGAAAAAATAACACAGAATGATCATTTGAACCCTTCATCAAACCAACAAATTTTCAGAATAGTTTTACAACGTCAACGTCCCTGGAAAGGGGTACAGAAGGTCTTAATTTTGACCAACATTTTGAAAATTTTAAAAAGTAAGCAACATCAATTCGAAATAAGCGAGTTTTCAGTTTTTCCTTACAACCCTCTACATTTTTCTAACAGGATCCTTCCAAAGAGTCTAAATTCAAAAAAATAAAAAAGTAAAAGTAAAGGCTCAAGTAGTTACTGCTGAGTGTGCCTTGACACACCCTATTTTTCCCAGATTCTCAATTTTTTCCCCTCCAGGGATAATTTTCATTTTGACGACTTTAAAACATGGAAAAAATTTTCATATGTGTTGAAAATTTTCTTGCAAACGATACGTATTTGAATAATTCAAATTTTATAAAATGTTTTCAAAGAAATGAAAATTGAAAAGATTTTTTGGTCAAAACCCATCTTCACTGAATTTAAAAATTGGAAAAATTTTGTAGATATAATAAGAAAATTTAGAAAAAAGAAGTTATACAATAAATTGTTATGAAAATTAGTTGTTTTTTGCGGGGAAATATTTATTGAAATGGAAAAAATTTTGAAAAATATAAATTTAAATTTATTTAAAAATTTTGAAAATGGAAAAAATTTGAAGAATTTTCAGTTGGACAGACTTAAGAGTTGAAATCAATTTTTGAGTTGAAAACAATTTGAAAGAAGA
Organism: Pseudococcus jackbeardsleyi; assembly: GCA_038380155.1. Classification (NCBI taxonomy): domain Eukaryota; kingdom Metazoa; phylum Arthropoda; class Insecta; order Hemiptera; family Pseudococcidae; genus Pseudococcus; species Pseudococcus jackbeardsleyi. The sequence goes on along the minus strand of CM076240.1, from coordinate 57,770,135 downwards.
AAAGTTGGGAAAATTATCAAAAATTTGTTTAATTCTAATTTTCTAATTTTTTCTACTTCAAATTTTCTAACAAATTTATGTGAACTTTACAATTTTGAGCTTGACAAAAAATTTAAAATTTTAAAGAAAATTGAGGTTTGAAAAAAATTAAGTAAGTACATACATACATTTTCGAAAAGAAAAAAATGAAACAAATTAGAATTCAGAAAACTGAGAAAACTGATTACAGATCGCCGAATTCAAAAATTAACTCATTTCTCTATCCTACCCCACCCTAAATTGCTCCTAACTTCTGATTCCTGAATTATGCAAGTACCAAAATCTCGAACATTCGACAAAAAACTGAATGTTTCACAATAAGATTAAAACCAGACAACCAGACTAACATTTAACCTCGATGCCCTAAAAAACTGAATAAACGACAAATGCCAATCCATTTTCCATTTTTCTAAATCCAAATTTGACTTGGTTAGGGTTATTGGGTTAAGATGGAAAAAAAAAACCTGAATACATAGGTATTTAAACACAGCACTTCCGAGTTTTGAAATAGGAATTTTGGTAAAATTTGAGTACCCCTGTACCCTCGGGAAGTACAAGAGAGTATTTCGAAAAAATTTTGGTGAAAAAAAAAGTAAAACAGTACAAAAAATTCTTTTTATCGTAATGTTTTCAGATTTTCAATGAAAGCTTTGAATTTTCGCATAATCATGAAAAATTGAATTTTCACAATAAAAGTTCAACTTCGAACTTTCAAAATTTGATCGCAGGATTTATATTAAATCTATCAAGTTTTTCTTGATTTGTGCACACAGAATTATATTTAAATACAGCGAATCTGGAGATACACTTGAGTCATCAAAATACAATTGCATAAAAAATTCCGAAGCCCACTCCCCAGTCTCCCAGGAAATAGAATAAAAATAATTGCAATTAACTTCATTTCACAAGACCAACAAGTATAACTCGTAAAAAAAATTCCAACGAAAATAGTAAACCCGCTTTCATTTTCGATATGAAATCAATCTGACGTTAGCATCCCTCAAGGTGCCTCTAAAATCACAATATGATAACAATTTATGGTAAACAAAAATTGAGCTAATTTTTTCTCGATTTCGAAACGAAATAATACGATCTGGCATCCATTTGATTAAAATACATAAATGGACGATTCTTAGTAAAATCGAAAAATTTAATTTTCGCAATGCCCGCTCCAAATAATTACTAGACGATAAGAACTCGACGAATCTCGCCATTCGGTGCATAAAAATACACCATTCAATGAGTAAATAACAATTCGAATTATCTTTTACGCTTGACCGTATCAATTCATGAATTATAAATATCCAACGACGAATAAATAAAAAAAAAAACGAGTACTTTGATTACCTACGTCCATTCGCGATAAAATTCAAAAAATTATATCAACGCAGACCAGCGCCCAGCAAAGCACTTTTGAAAAATACGATTGAAATCTAAAATAGTACAGCAAACTCGCAGCAGAGAAAATGGAGAAAAAATTGAAAATCGATGGTGATAAATTTTTCTAGCAAAACGTGCCCGTTCAACGTGAGCAAGCTTCATTAACACTGTAATCAAAAGTATATTATTAGGGTTCTCCTTGTTTTCGAAATTATAGATTTATTATTTTTTATTACTTACGATATAGTTCTTTTTCTTATTTTCTTTTTTTTCTTTATTATTGATTCGGGCGGTGCAAGGAATCACTTTCAAATACTTGTAATTATTCTGAATAACGCTGTTTAAATTTGGTAACAACTTGTGTAAACAGATACTTCTTGATATGGCTTCGTTCATCCGTTTCTTAGCACCTGAATGAAAAATAAGATATAGTTAAAAATCAGGACATTTCTGTTGCATAAAATTTGATTCCCATTTTGAACATTTAAACATACATAAATGTACAACGAGCAATAATTCGTAAGGTAGATACATTTTCCAAAAAAAAATCTGTAAAAAAAAAAAAACGTAAAAACCCAAGTATCAAAGTTCACTTTTTTTCGACCGGCCCACCACCGCTAGTATTTTATCAACGTGCTGTAAAAACACGTATTCAATGTTCCTTTCTGGTGGTAAAACTGAAAAAAAGTATAATTTCCAATTTTTCTCTCGTCGAAACACCGCGTGTTCGAACAAAGAACGTAATTTTCGAATACGAGCAGAGCGAGGCGAGGAAACGAAAACGAAGAATTTTTCGAAGCCCGATTCATCTTTCTTTTGTTAGAAAGGGGTCGACTGATTCATAACCTTGTATTTTTTTTTTATAGGATATTCCAACGAGTTGTTTGTATCGATGCCTCACCTTCTTTATAACCCCAATAACCTTCTCCGTAGCAGCCCTTCAACGTTAGATGCCATACCAAAAATCTATTTTTTACTTCATTTTTTAAAATGAACCTTTCGATAGCGAGGTTGGTCGTTAGAGCTGAAAAAAATGCGCCATTTTTGTTGAAAGGATTACACCAGAACCGTGTGATAAGATTACGGTTTCTTTTCTGGGAACAGCGACCGGAAATAGTTTTATTAGCAGGTTGAATTTTTTTTTTGTAGGTATCGAAATGGAATTTTCGACGATGCTGCAAAATAAAGTAAAACGGAACAGAATTGCGATTAAATTTGAAATTCTGTGCGATTGGATGGGAGGAAGACGATGACGCGCATAAATTAGTCGAAAAATATTAAAACGCAGGGAAAAATCACACGCGTCACGGTTCATATTTTGGTGAATTTGTAAAACACACGGCAACACGACGTAATACTTGTAAATTCGTAATATTCTCATTGGTACGAAAACAGGTTGTTTACGAATTTGATCTAGCTCGCCATTACTTGCCCATTTTTACAACGTTCCGGCAAATTCCACTCGTGGTACTCGTCTCCTGTGCTAAATTCTCAAGCGACCACCGCCGCCGCGCTCGTATTCTGCCATCTCTGCCGTCTGGCATTTCGTATTTCGTGTGCTTCTGCTTGTGGGAAGCGACGCGGCGATTTCGAGTTTTCGTCGAATTATTGTTTCAAAGGAATGAAGAAGGGAGAGTTCATCGAGGAGTCCAGCGGAGGGGGAGGTATTCAAGATTTCAGAATGAAAGAAAACCAAATGGATGATAGGTAATAATTTGAAACGCACCTAGGACCGCGAGGGACGGGAGGTACCGACGAAATTATCCGATAAATAAGTTATGGACGGGCGACGAAGTGCAGTAATGGCCCTAGTGGAACGATATCATGCGGAAAGAGAGAGGCAGGCGTGACTCGTTTTTATTTCCCATTTTAGAAGAGAGCGTAAAATTCAGTTCCGGGTATTTGCTCGGTACGCGACTCGATATTTCGATCGTAGATCTTCACATTGTTCGTTTATTATTCACCTCAAAGTACAGATTTTTTTTCAACGCCATTTTCCGACGATAGAAGAAAAACATCGAGATGAACGTCGTCTGTTGTCTCTCTTCGCGGATCCACATCGTACAAGTCGAGCGTACATGATGAAATTTCTAAATTCTAATTAGTCCGCAGCCATCTCTAGAACAAATTACGGTGCTCCCGCTCCGGCGCCTGGCGAGTTGCTCTGTGACAGAGGAGATGCGAAAGGTGAAGATGGCAGAAATTTCCATAAGCTTTGTGAAATGTCTTCCAGTGGCTTAATCACTGCTCCTGGCCAAATACTGATCAAGTGATCTGTGATCAGCTTTACAAGTTCGTGGTGCTTATGGCTGCCTGTAGGAAAATACTATGAAAAATGAGTGGGAATAACCTTGAAAGTCCACGTGTCTTGGCTCATAATCTCACCTAAAACGAAAAGCAAAAATATTTAAATCAAATAGGTACTGTAAATTTCGTGAATGAGATGCTCAAAACTCCAATTTTTCAACCAAAAATGCATAAATCCAAACAAAGATTGACAAACTGAATAAATTACTAGTTTTTGGACATAAATGAGACAAAAGTTTGAGTCTTCTTGAGCCTTTAAATCAAAATATGGACGATTACAGGGAAAATAAAGACTTAATTTATGAACCTTATAACGAAAGCTATCAATATATGTACCCAAAATTATACAGAGATTGAAGAAGCTGAAAAACATGTTCGAAAAATTTGGAAAAAATTTGAAAATTTCGTAGGAGCTCATTTAGAATCTGATATAGTCGAATTAAAAAATCATTTCAATACGGGACTCATATTTTACTTCAAGTTTATTCCAAGTTCAAATTTTTTCAATTTCTTTTTTCAAAATTGTATACAGTTGAATCTAATTTTTCCAACTGATTTTGCCTTTTTTTCAGTTTCATTAAGAAATTTTCCATTGAAAATTTTGAAAAAAAATCGAAAAAAGTTTTAAAATCACTGAAAAAGTTTTCGAGATGAAAGAAATTTCAAAACACATGAAATTGAAAAAAATTGAAGGAATCAAAGTTGGAAAAATTTGTGCTAGGTACCAATTTTTTTCCAATTTCAACATTTATAAAACATTCAAAATGTTCTTGAAATTTTTCCAACCTTGATTTTTCATATTTGTTTCAATTTCATACCTTCAACTAAAAAAAAAATCAGAGAATTTTACTGACTACATAAATCTTTCATTATTTTTCAAAAATGTTTCATCAATTCTTTCACAGGTTGGTTTTTTTTCATCACTGATTTTTTCATTGATATGTAATTTCATTACCTAGTTTTTCAGTAATTTTGTTTCACAATTTTGCACAGAAATTTAAGGAAGTAAAATTATTTAATGGGATTTTTTTCAGCCTATTTTTTCACAATTTCGTTAAAATTTTGATTGTTAATCTTTGATTTTTCACTGATTCAGAAAGAAAGAATAAAATAAATCAGGATTGGAATGAATAAATCAAAAATTTCGCGAGCTTTGACATAGGTACCTACGCCAAAGGTTTTTAAATCAATGACGAGTTTGAAGAATTTTTCTCCAACATTACAAACCATAGTTAACTAAATTGAGTTTTCAACTTTTTTTTATTGCATTCAAAAAAGTTTTTGGAACTTTTTGATCAAATTGAGGGTTTTCTGACCACTTTGAAGGCATAAACTGTCAAATTATAGATTTTTGAGACACAATATTCAAATTTAAGATTTTTAGGCCGTTATGTTGTAAATTAAGAGTTTTAGAACATAGCGTTCAAAATAAAAATTTTCGAAACTAAGTACGTATATCTTCAAAAAGAACTACTTGGATATTCACGTTCAAATTGAGGGTTTTTGAGCAACCATGTAGGCAAAAATGGCTAAATTAGGGTTTTTCGGGACACGATGTCCAATCTGAAGAGTTTTGGGACACCATGTCCAAACTGACTTTTTATGGGACTATACTTCCGAAGAGACAAGTTTAAATTTAGAGGTTTTAAGGGCACCATGCAGGCATAAATCAAATTAAGCAGTTTTGGGACACCATGTCCACACTGATTCTTTAGGGAATCATATTTTCAAAGAGACATTTTTGGAGTATTACGTTCAAATGGAGGGTTTTAGAGGTACCATGTAGACATGACTGACAAATTTTGAATTTTTAGTACTTCATGTCCAAATTGAGATTTCTGCAGAAAATTATGTTTAAGAATTCAGAGTTTTTACTTTTTAGGGCACTAAGCCCAAATTGAATTTTTTTGGACTCAATTATCAAATAAAAGGTTTCTGAGAAGTTTAGGTTAGTTTCCGAAATACTGATTTTCGAGACACTGCGTTCAAATTTTGAAATATTTAGAAGACCACGTCCAAATTGATAATTTTTTAGTTCACTATGCTCCTAAATTGAGTATATAAGACACAATAACCAAAATAATTCAAGCATCTATAATTTAAAAAGATGCGGTTAATTCATCATTACATCACACTCCTTCGTTTTTTTCTCGTTTAAAGCCTCAAAGAAACTTGCCTCACTCAAATTTCAGCAATACCAAGTGCTATTGTGCGATTTCTTATTTTCTCGCACGAAAATGAAATCCACGCTCTCAGAAAGTCGAAATATGACTTGAGAAACACTGTGGCAGCTTTTTTTTTTTGCAATTCTACGCTGACGAACGCGGTAAAAAGACGCGCTGCCCTACTTAGCTCAATTCCTCCATTTTTGGCGGTGGCCGGCGGGCGAATTTATTGCGATCAGGAAAATTTTTTCAGCTACCATTGCGTCAGTGAGTGTTACGGGTTAGCGAACGATTTGACGCGAACGGACACTGTCGACGTAGCGTGCGCCGTTTACGTATACCAAGTATTCATCACGCCGAATATATATATATATTACATTTTTTTAATAAATGAGCGGAAACGGTGTGGCGCGGATGAAGAAGCAAAGGGTGTGAGAGGGGGAAAGTGGGGTTGGCGGGAGCGTTCAACGAACGAAAAACTGGTAGTTGTATTTTTGTCCGTAAGAGTTCGTTCTCAAATTACGATGACGGCAATACTGGAGTCTTCGGGGGTACTGGGGGAGCAGAAAAGGCAGCAACGGGTCAGGTGTTGACGGGGGCAGCGGCGGCGGCAGTGACTGAGAAACGGCGTCGTTGCAAGTTCATCGCAGAATGGTGTACGCGGGAGGAATTCTCTCCATGGCTGGCTTGCGTGAACGGCGATCCGCATAAGCGTATTGCGTACTGTGCGAGAAATTGTTTCCGGTTAGTCACGGCGGTCTGCATGATGTGAAAGCCCACCAAAAAGGCAAAAGACACACTGTCTTAGAACAAGAAGAATTTGAAAAATTTCTGCAATACTGTGTCGGCCATTTTCATCATTTCGAAAATTAGTCTACCGAACGGAAACGAGTGTACAGCATTACGGTATGTGAGTTCGCGTTTTTTATCTATTTTTTTAGAAAACCATTTTCACCTTTGTTTTGTTAGTATTTCTCGATTCAATTTTTTTGCCCAATTCTTCATAAATAAGTTGAGCGTATCTTGATGATTCTTTTGTTGTGTGCTGCGGTGTGTTAGTTTATTGCGCGATATATACGCGGGTTTTTTTTGCCTCGCACGCCGATTGTTGTGTGAAATGTGAGCACAACGTTTTTTATCACCGTGTTGCTGCGCGATAAGTTCTAAGAGGAGAAATTTGTACGGAAAAAATATTCGCAAAAATTTTCGACTTGGTTTCTACGACGACAATGACGGCGACAACGTTCATAACACATTTGGAATTGGCGGCCAACGTAAAAATTCCGTGGTAGTGGTGGTGTTTTCGTCTTGTGGTGTTACGTGATCTGGTAGTTTTGAATCGGCTTTTTGTACCAGCTGAATATCATTTCTTGGAAAAATACTCCGCTTCGTTGCAACACAGATAAAAAAAAGCGAGCGGTACCTACGACAGAAAACAAAAATATCGAGAAAAAATTCGCCTCCTTCGGTTTTTTTTTTCTTTTTCGTTCGTCTCTCTTTTTTTTTCGCATTATTGAGGTCTCTTCTTTCGTGTTTTTTTCTTTTTCGATTCGCTGCAGTGTTGGTTGTTCAACTCGATTCAGTCAGTCAGTTTCTGTAGGTAAGTTAATATTATTATTTCGTTGTTGTTAACAGTGAAACGGTACAACGACCTCTGCGATTAGAAAGAAAGAACGCCACTAAAATATTATATTCTTTCCATTACTGTGTGTTCGGTTCAACTTGTTCACGTTTTATATAAAATCGTAAATAGAACGCGCGCTGCAATTTATTTTAGATTATTTCTTCGTTTTTTTCAGTCAAGAGTTGGAATTTTATTCGAATGTCGACTTACATTTTGTCGGTTTTTTTCCTCGTTTCTTCCAAATGGTAATGATATTTGTGCTCCGATTATCGACGTTGTGAAAGTAAGCAAACAACTCGTTTCTTTTTTTCCAATTTTTTGTGCTCATTGTTGGCCGTTCGTGAAATTTTTTCCCATATTGCGTGTTCGTTTCGTCGTCATCATTGTTGCTAGAAAAATTATTTTTTCACGTTGCTTTTTGTAATTTTAATTAATTTTTCTTTCTATCAGCTAATTGGAAGTAAATATTGTTTGGTATTAAAATTTTATACTTATAAATGCGAATCCGATGTACGATGAGTTGTTTTCAAAATACCATTCTTGATAATTATGACGTGATAAGAACTTTGAAAATGGTAACGATTTCGATTCCATATTTTCGGAGAAATTGATTCATTGATATCGGGAGACTTTTCTTCATTCGTTTTTTCTTTTCTAGTCGGCCAGCGAATTAGAACATATTATGCGTGCAAGCTTTTGCTTCGATAATTTCCAGTGATAAGAACGAATACTGCAGTCTAGGATCTGAAATTCAGATTTCAATTTGTAATAACAAGTATAGCTAAAGCTACGACTCAACAGCAACATATTTTTGATATTTTCATGTTTAGAAGACTGTGAATGCGCATTATTATGTTTTATACGGCGAGTGAAACGTGGCCATAACAATCGACTTCCATTATTGTATTATCTGTCGTTATATTTTCGAATGTACAAACCATATTCATTGAGCGAGTCCCATTCGTACAGGTTACCGTGTAATATTCTCGAGCGTAGAAGTGGATTCGATCTTCACGAAATATTTCTTCAGGAATTCGTTTTAAAAGCAATAATGTTTTCGTTGATTACACACCGGAATGGAAATTTCTATTCGAGTTGAATTTTGTTCCCCACTAAAGAGAATTGAGAAAAAAATCTTTCGACGATATCGTGTGCACTTTGTATCCGTCGAAAACATCTAGATACGCAAAATTCGCTCCGTGAATCATTGTATTATTCATCATCTAATTGCTGGCGTTGTTTCATTGTTGTTTTTCGCAATTGGTAAAAATAAAGTCGAAATTTTGTAATTTGGTTTTCGACAATTTCTTCGAACTACGTTGGTCGATGATGACGTAACAGAGTAATATTCCATTCCGACGGCGTTTGATCAATTTCCAGCAACATTCGGATTTTACATTCAACCTAGAAAGTAGACGGGGTAATGTCTGGATCATTATTCAATGCTTACTTTACTCCTCGACGTGTATAATTCTAGAACAAACTTCTTATTACTCGTCGGTCGTGTTTTATTGGTTCGCTGGTTTTTGATTCATTAAATCAACTGAATCACGATTCTTCATTGTTTTCCGTACCGTATTTCTTACCCCGAATTTCTCTTCGTATAATTCTCGCAGTTGTTGGAATTTTTATCGTTGCTCGTCAGGTCTTCGATCGAACGAAATATGCGATGAGAATTCTTGATTCTTGAAATTACGACGATCGAGCATTTGTGGCTAGACGCCGAAAAACGTACGTTCGGCTTCGACCGCATGATTAGAAAACAAATTCGAATTAGATTAGGTATCGATGAGTATATTATTTTCGCGCGTGGCGTGAGTAATAATCCGATATCCGAAGAATGATGAACTCAAAATTACGATAAATAATTCGTAATATTAATTACCGATTACATCACCGTTGAATCGTAGAGTAGAAATGCCAATGGCAGTAAATACTTAATTACTTACATTCGTGTGGTACTTCAGCGCCGGTGACGTTGAAATTCTGGGTTTCTGGAAAATTGTTGTTGGTTGTTAATTGAAACTTCTTTGCTATTCACCGGAAAAATATCACGAATTGATGATTCTAATCGAACGTCGTACTAAAATTCGAATTAAAACATGCAAAAATGTTAAAATTTCGCCAAATTGGTATTTTTCATCAAAAAATTCGAAATCAAACCACGTTGTTTACCTCCTCCACCACCATGCTACGCATCACTTGATTAAACAAAAACAAAAGGTCGGGGGAACAAGGTACACGCCGTTGAATTTCATTTCAAATCAAAATCCTCGAAATAAAAATCTTCAATTCTGATTGGCCTGTTCATCTTTTTCTTGAGGTTAACAGGTTAATGAAACCGAAATGACGTAATGATTAACCAATCAGAAAGAAGACAGTAACAATTTTGCCTGGAGCGTACGTAATTTCAAAATGACTCGTAAGGGTTGAATTTTTCATATCGGACCAAAAAAATCATTTTTAAATTTTCTCATTTTTTTCCAATTTTCAACTTGAGAATAAATTACGCGTAGAAATAATTTATCGCAATCAAAAGTACATTCACACTACTATTTTTATTGATACGATTAGCAACAAGTTGTCGAATAAAATTCTCTTTGTTCGAGTCTAATAATTCCAATTGATTCTTCGATAAAGCTTTGGCATTTTTTTATAATGCCGTCTGTCATCCGGTTAGTGATTGCCTGATAGGTGATAAAAAAGATGGCTGGAAGATGGAAGAATAAATTATAAATTACACCTTTGATGTGAATATGAAATTGATTATTAATTATTAATTAATTAATATCGAATAAAATATTTGTGAAGATAAAAATTTATCAGTGAGTTTTAAAAGTTTTAGTATAACGAAGATAACGTGTCGTCAAGAAAAGTTGAGTATGAATTCGACGAGTTTTTTGTTTGATGTAAGTAAATGAAAAATTTCATCTTCACGATGAATGATTTTCGCGTTGAAAAAAAATTTTAGTGAAAGTATGTAGATTTTTAATGGTGCTGAAATTCTTTCTCGTAGTCTATATTGGGTTGATCAACGAACTGGTATAAGAGTGAAAGTTCTTTCAACAAAATAATAAGTTCGTAGATCATAAATGTCGTTTATATTATTGTCTCTGTATTAATTTTTTTCTCCTTTCCATCGCGATATTATTTAAATGAATGGAAAAACGTGTATACACCGTACGGTACACATATATCGCATCAGTGAAATATAGAAACCGGATAAACAATTTTTATAGATAATTAAATTTGTTCATTTTCTACGTTATTTATGAACTGATAATTTTTATCTGGTGCTGCGGTCGTTATACGTATTTTTTTCTTCTTTCATGTGAACGTATGTATAAATAATACCTACGTGCTGTTTTCCTCAATCGTAGTCTTTTGTTGGCCTTATTAAATCGAAGAAAATAGAGGGTATGCGGTTTTTTTTTTTTATCGAAGATAATTTTTCGTTGTTTTCGAAGACGAACCGAAAGTATTGGATTTTTGGTCCCAGTGAGCTTGTTTTTCTCTTCGTTATTGATACGGAAAGGGCAATAACATTTTGAAATGTAGTTAAAGGTTTTAATTACACGTGTGTTCATTAACGTGATCGTCACTCGAACACTCGAATGGAATAATTTTTTTTTTGCAACTTGGTGGAAAAGAAGAAATTCCGAAGAATTGGAAAACAACGTTATTGGCATCGAATTCGCGCCTCGGTTTTATTATAGTCTTGCTACCTGCGTTCTGCGTTGGAAAATAAATCGTCGTTGGAAAATATCGCATACCTATAGTTTGTGATTCAGCTGTCGTACCTTCGAAACTCGACGAGCGTCAAGTGTGAAAATAAATTCGCAAATTTCACGGTATATTTTTTTGTCTGGTTGCTGGTTATTTGGTTTTTTTTTTACTTACCCACACAGGTGTAAATAAATCTTTGTTGCTTTTTTAATAAGCTGGGCTGTGTGGTAGTGTAGTCGATGTCGATCGTTCGAAAGGTATTCGCGATTCGCGCGCAACAGTGTACCGGTTTTAATTATTTTTGATGGAAGCAAAGCGGACTGGAATTTTCCATTATTTTATGCGATAGTTTATCGTTGGAGGGGTTTGTTGTATTGTACGGTGCGTCGATTGTGTTACATTGTGAACGTGTTATGCATAGTAAGATGCGCTCATAATGACAGCGTTCATTGTGCTGCGCTGCGCCGGTTTCCAATAGCAATACGACGATTTATTGTCATATTGTATACATATATCGAATAGAAGTTCATATTACCGACGAGTATTTCTATATATGTACATTTTTTTGCCCTTTCCTATATCGTCTAATTAAACGATTACGTTGTTTTCTCTGTTTTGCCTACGTACAGACGAGCCGAGTCGAATATTGGAATCGAGGCAGCGGCGGCGAAGGCGGCAAATTGGCTAAGAAAAATCACCGGATCGATATAAACGGTAATCGAGATAGTCGTCGATTTGGCAACAAAGTTGCTGAAATTTGTACCGCAGATCAGCACGTTGAAGGAAAATTCCGGTGTGCGGAGGAGCGCGGCATGTGCTCGCAGCCTGCCGCCGGAAAAATGGAAGCCCCACAGCAGTACTGTTTGCGATGGAAGTACCATCATTCCAATTTGCAAGCTATGTTTTCGCAGCTACTAGAAAGGGAGTGCTTCTGCGATGTTACTCTGGCGTGTGAAGGGAAAACATTAAAAGCTCACAAGGTAATTGAGTCTTTATCCAAGTTTATTTCTAATCAGTACTTTGAGTAGGGTTTAATCGACTATCAGAACCTTTGGTATCGTCAGAAGCAGCTTTACTCGAAGAAGATGAGAGTTCCAAGTTCATACCGCAACTTAACTAACCACTGATTTTGAAACTCTAATCGAAGCTTGCCCGTTTTTCTAACGTTTAACTCGTGTACTCGAATCGTACGTTAAACTCGTAGCCAAATAATTTATATACTTTCTTCAAATATTAAAATGAAAGATTATTCGCGTTACGATAATATAATCGACCATATAAAAAGTTTAATTACCCGTCGATGTACGTTCGCATATATACGAGCACGTACATATTTCGAAACGACGAACAGTTCAACGCTTCTGCTGCCCAACAATTCGACAATTTTTTTACTCCAGCTCTGTAAGGAAAAAAAGTATAAACGAAAACAAATCGAGAAAGATAACGAGTTTTTTATTTTTTTTATTTATTCGGCTTTGTTTATTTTTCTCATAACCATTGTGGTGGCCGAAGAAGCGTTGTAATTATTAAAGTAACGTGTAATTTATGCTAAATGTTTCGATATGTGCGCGATGTGGTACTTTTCCGTGGCAAACGAGCGGAGATGTCGGAAATGACCTGTTATTTTTGAATTGATTAAAACTGTTTCCGTTTTAGAAAGGAGTTTTATATATAAATGCGATTTTCTTCTCTTATTCTGTTTCCAGGTTATGCTTTCGGCGTGTAGTACATATTTCGATTCTATATTTTCGCAATACGAAGAAAGTAACCCGATTGTTATACTTAAGGATGTCAAATTTTCCGATATTAAAGCCCTGGTTCAATTCATGTATAAAGGAGAAATTAATGTAGATAATGTGAGTATTAGTTTTACAAATTTTGGATGGTGAATTGGTTCGGGTTGATTCTCGGTCCCTTCCCCAACCCTCTCCCCGGTCACCACTTTCCTTGAGATGAGATCATGAGAATTTCATAAGAAGCAGATTTTTCGAAAAAAATGACTGCATTCGTGGTTTCTTGGATTGTATATCAATTTTTTTGAATCTGCGATCGTTTAGCTTTCGAACTTTTGTCCTAATTTTTAATTGTTTTGTCAATTTGGATAACTTGAGTCTATTTTCATTATATTTTCTGCTGAAATTTGTCAAAAAGTTTTGTAAAACCGAACTCCATTGGTGGATCCGATCATCTCTCCTTTTTTCGTAGTATCATTTTATCTTATGGAACTAAGTATGAATGAAATTAATTTTCTCCAACTGGGCTGCCTTCGGGAAAAATTTTCAAAATCTGAAAAAATTGTTATTGAACTAATAACTTTCTAAAAATTTGATAATTTCTTAACAATTGAACTAATTATTCAAGATTTGGATAATTTTTTCGAAATTGGACAGTTCTTTAAAATTTTGATGATTTTTTCGAAATTGGACAAGTTTTTAAAAATTGAATTTTTTTTCAGGTATGAAATCATTGCAAAATTGTTAAATTTTTTCAAAGTACTTCATAAAAATTAAATCAAAAGATTTTCTTTTTTCCCAAATGTAGGATAATTTTTTTCAATTGCAAAATTTTCCATAAATTGAGACCTTTTTAAAAAATTGAATGATTTTCTGAAAATTTGTATTGAAGGGTTGTTAAATTTTTGATTTTTTAAAAATTGGACAATTTCTTCAAAAAAGCGATGAAAATTTAATAAAATGATTCGTCCTAATATTAAACAATTTTTCAAATTAGTCAATTTTTTAAAAACTGGTTCATTTTTTTTAAAAATTGGATGATTTTTCTAAAATATAACGAGTTTGTCAAAAATCAACTAATTAATGGAGAAGGTATAAAAAAATTCAAAAATTTAACAAATGGAGTAAAAGAAATGTGATTTGAATTTTTTGAAAATAAGAGCTTTTCCATGCAAACAATACCCCATTTTTATTAACTCTCAATCTTAATTTCTAAAGAACCATTTTAAAATTTTGGCGGATTTTTGAAAATCCTTGATCCAATCAATGTGAAAAATTGAAATTTGTTACCTATCCTATTTTGGGCCTCTAAAATCGATTGGGATCAATTTTAAGACATTCTGGAATCTTCAAAAAATTTTCTGCACTCTTCAGTTTAATAAGTCCTTAAAAAAGGTTCGAATGAATTTTTTGCATCTGCAAACGCAGATTATCCGAATCTATGATCGATTTAATTGTTTGAAACACAATTTTACAAAATTCGTATCTCCTTGGTCAAATCCATGTTTTTCTCCAGTAAAAATTTTCGGGGAAAATTGAAACGTATATCTACAACGTATGAATCGATTTCCTCATTTTCGAGCTCCTGAATCGATTGCAACCAATTTCAAACCGATCTGAAGTCTTCTGTCAATTTTTTCAATTTTTGCTGAAAAAAATATAGATTGACCTGAAAGTTGAAAATTTTGAAAATTGTGCTTTAATCAATCAATTAAGTCATCAATATCAGTAATTCCACTGTTTCAAGTACTAAAATAATTAATTTGGGCTTTTTTATGAGCTAAAGATTGTTGAAACTGAATCAGTGCGATTCTGGAATTCAAAAATAAAGTACGTACCATATTTCAGTATTTTTCATTCCTTGAATCAAATTTTCATATTTTATGCTTCGGTGAGGCCATCGAGTAATTTATTCTAAATTTTCATAAACTTACTAAAATTTGAGAAATGGGGTTCTTTTTAAATCTATTTTCGATATTTTTTATTTTGGTTTAAAATTTTACTGTCGACAGGGTCGTGCTGGAAATCGAGGCCCAGATAGAGTCCTCGCCGTCCAAAGAAAGCAGATCTCTGAATAAAAACTAGAGCCCGAGGAAACCCCCCTTTACCCTCCCTCTTCGCAGGCCTTTCTGTCAGCCAAGATCCTTTTTTTTGGAATTCTTCATTTCTAAACCCATATTCATCTTCTAATACTTCTTATTTCTATTTGCTTTACAGTCAGAACTGACTTCATTGTTAAAAACGGCCGAAGAATTACGAATTAAAGGCTTAGCCGAAGTATCATGGAGATCAGATCGAGAAATGGAAGCTCCAGAATCTGGCGACGAAGATCTAGATCAGCCGCAACCTAAAAGACTTAAATCTGAACCATACAGTCCTAAATCCGGTCAGAATACGATTACTTCGTTATCATCCAGAGACGATTATAACGTACGCATCGATCATCTCCATTTTTCAACCATCTAAAAATCATCCATTTAACGATCGAATCGTATTACAGGAATCGCACGATGACGTTATCGACGAAGACGGAGACGACGGTTCAGAAAACGAATGCAGTACCGGTATCTGGGATGGGGACCGAACGTCTCGATCGGATTCTCATTTCGACGACTCGATAGACGTGAAACCTCCTGGCAGTTTGTCTCATTCTATAACCACAAATCGTATTCACTCGGTGGGTTTATCTTTCAAGTTCCAGTTGCGATTCGATTTTGATAAAATTTACCAATTTTTTGCCTCTTTTTTTGTAGACGAATTACTCGATGCAACCTCAGCCTCCGAATTTGGTCAATGCGCAAAATACGGTCGTCTCTCCTCAAGTAGTTAGTAGTTCTTCGGTGACCGGATTGTCGGCAGCTGCCGCAGTGGCCGCTGCCGGTTGCGCTATCGGTGGAGCAGTCCCCGACGACGATAAATGCTCGGTTACTTCCGCTTCCGCAGTTCCTGGTAATACTCCCTATTCGGCCGAGACAGCTTCCACCGCCGCTAGTGTAGGTCAGTATCATCTCCGCTGCAATCAATCGAGATAAACTTTATCGAATTCTAAACGTGACTGGCTGGTTCGCAGATTTAAGCCAATATCCTGATATAATGAAGATGAACGATTATCTCGAGCAGGGAGGCAGACGGCCTCAATTCTGGGAAGAACCCTTTACTAAGAGACTGATGGAAGCAATAAAAAACAAAGAGCTTGAAATGAAAGTCGCCGCCGAACTAATGGGTGTCTCCTACGGTACACTCTATGGCCGCTACAGAGACGCATACGGTTGCCTTAAACATCCTTATAGGTAATCATTGTTACGTTGCTTCGAAATTGAAACTCGACGACGGCCATTTTTATCTATTACCGCTACCTAGTACGTAGCTGCCGCAGCAGCGCACGAAAATTACGCGTCCGTGAAGGTTTTCGAATTAATTCGCGGTTTTTTGACGAAGTGAAAGTAGTTCGAATGCTATGAATTGGTGTCAGAATACAATCGAACGCGTATGCGCCCGAGACTATGTTACAGTTTAATTAAACCACCGCCGATAATTTTTTGCGGTCGTGAAATTTTTTTACGCGATCCCCCGCCCTCCTCGGCGCCCTGGTCCGTTTCTATTAATCGAATGAAAATTGCCATCGTTTCGGTTCATTTTCGAGCTTCGAAAATGTTTTGGAAACGATTCAGATAGAGATAATTACGTTTGCCAATTGGGCGAAATTTTAGCCGTTTGGTGACCGCGTTTCTCGGTTTATTATTTTTTTTCATGCGATGGGTTTCCAAAATGATGGGATGATCGGTTTTTTGCGCCGTACGCTCGAGTTCATTTGGAAATAAAGCTGTGACGCAAGGCTGCGCCGAGGACGGGGAGGCTGGTTTTCTTCACCGTGGAAGAATTCAAGGTTGTTGGTGAATTTCTTGGAAATCGAAAAAGTGAAATTTACGAAAAATGAGTCAGTTTTGCCCGAGGTTGAAAAACATTGCGTGATGACGTGATTTTGGAATTTGTCGTTATGATAATTTTTAATGGAATAATAGTCGAAATTCGATCAAATTGAATTTAGCATGGTGAAATATGCGAATCGATTTGGAGAGAATTTTTCAATTTCTTCAAAATCAATTTGTCGCTGTGGACAATCATTTTTCGACTCGAAAATGACATCCTCGCTCCACTCGAGTGAAGAGTGACCTTGAAAATGGTGATTTTTTTAAATTCATTTTAGTGTTTTTTAAAGTATTTTTACTCAATTTATTTATGAGTTGTTGAATATTTTCAGATTTTTTCCTCCAAATTGACCTTGATAAGAGTTTCTAAACCATCAAAAGCAAAATATGAATGTAAAAAATCGAAAAAATTTCTCACATTCTGGACATCCACCTCGTCAGAATTTTTTTTTGAGAGTTGGCCTTTCTCAGAAACATTTCAATTCTGCCCAAAAATATCAAAAATTGTGACAACTCATTGAAAAAAATCCTAACAAAAAATTGTTTGAGAATTTGATCAAAATGATCGCGAAAAAAGTATTCATCGAAGTATTTTGATGCTCTGAATACTCATTCGGTCTTATCTTTCAACATAAAGTGCCCAAAATTTGAAAAATTACAAATAAATAAAAAAGCAATTTTGGAACTGTAGGTGAAAAGGTTGCCAAAATAGTGCTCGAAGTGGCATTTTGACCTTCTGAAAAAAGCACCAATTTTAATTTTTACTTCACGTCTCTCGATTTAATCTGGCGAAAGAAATTTCTGAATCATTTCACTTGAATTTTCGGAATTTACTTTTGCCTTTAATTTTTCAAGAAAAATCATTAGAAAAAACATTGCCCCCCCCCCAAAAAAAAAAAAAAAATCCTCAGAAAACTCGAGCTTCCTTTTCATATTTTTTAAAAAAAAATTCATCAAAAAAAGTGAATTTTTTACTTTTTAAGCACGATTTTCCAAAAATAATTTGCCCTTGTTTAGCTCGAGCATTTAATCAATATTTCTTGAGTTAAGATTTTATTTTTTTTTGAATTAGTCAGATTTGATGAATAGGTACTGCTTTTTTGAATCAGTACAGCAAATTTCACTGAAAGTTTGAAGGTTCTAAACTGATCTTACAATAGTCAAAAATCACCAATTTCTCAGACCATTCCTAAATTGACAAAAAGAATCAGAAGCCAGAGAAAAATTACTGATTTTCAGTCGGATTTATTTTACGGATTGAAGGAAGTAAAATTTCAACAAATTTTTCTAATTCAGATTTCAAAAATATATTATTGATCGGTCGTTCCAAAAATCCGGCAATTTTTAATTTTTCTGTGTTCTGGCAATGTACATGTATCATACATCTAAAAATAACCTGTCCTCATTTTTTCTCGAATTCTCAGTGCCTCATTATGTAATTTCTAGATGTACTTTTGGAAAGAAAATATGAATTTCAGATATTGCTGAATATGAATCCATAATCCAGCGTTGGTTTTTCAATTTTTACATTTTTTCTCCTGAGTATTGATAAAAAATGAGAGAAAAATAGTTTTCGAGGGGTTTTTGAGAGTACCATCAACCCAGTAAATGTAAAAAAATTCAAGTGCTTGCAGGATACTTCTAAATTTACGTGAGATTGAAAAAGCAAAATTCTACTCTAATTTGCCATTTTTACAAACTCGAAATTTTCAAACCCAGTTTTAAGGTATCTGTGTTGCAAAAATGTAAGAAATATTTCCCATTACTCCTTAAATTTCGCTTCGTCTGATTTGAAAAAATGCTGAAGATAATGCTCGAAGGGTAAAAATCATATTTTAAGGTCACTTATTTCTGCCAGATTCGCATTCAGCGCCAAAAAATACCAATAAACACTCCTTTCGCGATCAATTTGATCCGATGAAAAAATGAATTTTTGGACTGACTTACTGAACACAAATCTGATGATAATTTTTCATTCAATTATTTTTTCTTCAATTTTAATGAAAATTGCAATAAAAAAAACTGTTTTTAGAAATGTTTTTAAGAAGTCTTCGCTAAAAAGAATCTGAAAAAATTGAGATGAGTGCAAAATGAAGGGAGTTGAGATTTTAAAAAAATTTTACGTTCATGTTCGCCATTTTTACAGAATTTTTAAGGTATAAAAACTCTTTTCAAGGTCATTTTTGAAATCGAAAAAAACGAAAAAAATTCTACAACTCATAAAATTTCGTTTCATTTGACAGGAAAAAATTCAAGATAAGAGCAAAAATATGAAAAACACATTTTCCAACTTCATGCCTTTCTTTTAGAGTCAAAAATTATATTCCATGGTACCAAATCGATTTTGAGGGGGGGGGGGGGATTTAGAAAGGGCGATCGATTTGTCCAACTTACCTTTCCAAAGCTTTCTAAAAAGTTTTTGCCAATAAATTACTAATTTTTCTCGTTCAACGAACTCTGAAATTTAAAATGACGTTAAATCAAACGATGGATTTCCCCAAATCATCCAACTCTTTATTTCGTATCTAAATCCTTAGTATAAATTTCACAATCGACCGAGGAATAGAAGGTCGAAGTACATTTTTTTGAACTTTACCAAAGACGTAGAAAGAACCCATATCACGATGGTAAATCGCGTAAAACTCGTGAAAAAGCTAAAGAACCGATAAAACATGAATCATTCATCATCGAAATGTTGAATTTAGGCTGTTTCAGATATCGAAAAAAAATACGCAATTCGAAATAACGAGTTTTAATTACGACAGCTGACTAAAAAAATCGTAAAAATTGACTACAAATGTCTCAAACTAATTTATTCGTCCAAGTCGCGCGTAAATATTCGTATCGTATAAATAACAAAATTTAGCGAAAATTTCGTGGAAAAAAAAATAAAAAACTGATCCATCATCGGAATTGCAGAAAAGCGTAAAATTCCAGAAAATTATAAACATCGACGCGCGATAATACAAAAACAATAAATTTCTCGCTCGGGCTGGTTTCAAGAGGCTCAAAAAAGGTCAATTTTTTTTCCAACTCGCGCGCACGCGAATTTCGATAAATCATTATTTTCGATGGGAATGGGCGGGGAAAGGCGACGAATTTTAAGTTGCCACCGCCTGTCTTATCTACGGTCGTCTTGGTAGAAAATTCAATTGAAGAATTTCGTCGGAATATTTTTCTCATTTTTTTTTTTCATTTTTTCAGAGTTCGTGATTTCTGGTCTGAGCAAGGTCCTGCCGAAGTATTAGCCAAACTGCAACGAAAAGAATTGACTTTATTTCGAGCCGCCGAAATGTTAAATGTTACGGTGACCACGTTAGCTAATTATTTATCTACGCTGAGACAAGGTGCAGGATCTTCGGATAACGAAGACGTCTCCGATAATGAAGATATGGTCATAGACGAAGATAAAGTATCTACTCATTCCTCATCGACTACGCACTCTTCCATTCATAATAATCCCGATATCACTATTGTGAAGAAAGAAAATCTCACCAATTTGAACGGAAATTGAAATGAATTTTTCGACGAAAAATCTACTTCCAAACTTGGAAAATTTTCGAATCGTTTTTTTTCGTACGTTTTATGAAAACACATTTCTCGATCGAATTTTTTTTTTTCGTATAAATTTTTATTATTTTCTAGTTTTTTTTCCCTAAAACACGTGTGAATTAAGGCGAACTCGCGCGTGTTTATAATTAGAAAATGGCGGTTGTGTTGGTACGTGTGCGAAAGACGAAGTACGAAGGGTGGTGGCGATTTTATGACGTCGAGAATTTTCTGCCATAGCCTTTCGAATGTTTGTTTATTGGTTATTTTTTTTACACGCGTGTCGAATTATATACTTTCGTCGCGAAAGTATTAAAAGTCAACATTGAAAATATTCCATCGTACGATTCGCAGTCACAACCAAAGTTTTTTTTTCACCAGCAAAAAAAAACATAATCACGTGGTATTTTTACAAAATTCATAGATACGGAGATGCTGAGTAATCGTATTTTTTTATTACGAAATAGTGATATCATTTTTTGTTTATTAATTTTCGTGTTTGATTATTTTAGAATGTAGCTGCTTAGAGCAGTCGCCTGTAGTAAATTATTTTAAGGTGGAATATTTTTTTTCCAACAGTATAAATAATGGATATTATCGTGTCGAAGTGCGAGACTATAATAAGGTTATTACTTTGTGATAAATTGAAGATTTTTGTTACGAGAAATTTTTAGTTTAGTTTCGCCATTGTTTTAAAAGAAAGGCGCTAATTTATACGCTGGTGTAAATTTTTTTTTTCGTTCGATTAGGTTTTTTTTTATTATTTATTTTCCCTGAATTTTTTTGTTTTTTTTTAACGCGTGCGTGTGATTTTTTTTCTCTCTCGAGTGCGTGTTCCTCGCTAATTATCGATGTTTTTATTTCTCTTCTGTGTGTTCGAAAGTTTTTAATTCTGGTTTGGTCTTACACTGCCATTGTAGTAGCTTCAGCTTATCTTTGTATCTAGAGAGACCTGACACTCCTCGCAACACATCAACTAGTGGAACAATTTTTCGAACTTATTGTCATCATTCGACATATCTTTTTAATTTCAACGAAAGTTACCATATATGCCTTCTCTTTTGTAACCGGCCCTGGTGCCTAAGCGATAATTAATTGAGGACATGTATGAATGACGCGATTTAAATTGTGCTTTTTCCTGAATTTTTTTTTTAGTTTCATACACGACTTTTTTTTCTTTTCTTTTCGTTTTCTTTTTGTATCATTTTCTCTCTATGGAATTTTACTTTTTTATGTGTATAACTCATCGATTATTTTATAGTAATTTATTGGTTTTTAAGATTTCACGCACGAATACTCTCTCGTATTGGTTATTTGGACGAGGTTACGGAGGCTTGGTGGAGCAGATGTAGGGATCGATTGGTGCTGAACGGATACTTTGTAAAAATTGCCTTGTTTCGATGTTAGGAAATTTTTAATTCGTTTTCCTCGCATTTTTTAGTGGTTAGATGGTCGATATTTGGGAATTAGTATGTTTGGGTTAGCTCGGTGAGCTTTTTTTGGGGTGTGATTTTTAGGTCCATTTTGGTGGGCTGGCGGATCCAGCTGTGTGTCCATGTGTGTTTGTTTTGCAAAAAAAATTTCTACATAGTGGATTCGGATTAGTGTGATTTGTTTGTTGAAGTGTTTTCTACTTATTTTAATTTTTTTTAATGATCTGTTGAAAAATTTTTCGAATTGTGATGATCAAATTTTTAGATAATTGTTCATTTAAAATTTTTTTAAAACTTGGTTAGTTTTCAAGGAATTTTAATTTTTTAATTTTTTCAAAATTTAATTTATTTGTGAAAGTTTTTTTGTTTGTTTGAAACATGAGTTTCAATTTTTGTGATGATTTTTTTTGAATTTAGAAATAAGATGATTTGCGTTTTGAAAAACGTCCCAATTCTCCAATAAATGACCAATTTTACGACAATTTACCACCATATTTTAAAGAATTGACCTATTTTTTTGAAAATCCGCCGTTTTGAGAAAAGGAATCAATTTTTGAAAAATTACTTTACTATCGGAGATATTTCCAATCTTAATTTTAAAAAATTGACTTCCAATTTTTAAAATCCTGAAATGGTAAATTTGTTTGGTGAAATTTAGTTTTTTTAAAGACTAACCAATGTCTAAAAAAATGAGTAAATTTATGTTCAAAAGGATTTATAGTTTTTGGAAGTGTTCAATTTTTAAAAAATTGACTTTTAATTTTTAGTATTTTTATTTTTGATTTTCAAAATATCAGTGACCCAGTTTATGAAAGATTGGTTACTTACTATTTTAAAAAAATGCATTTTTTAAAAAATGACCAATTTTTTCAAAAAATAGGGTTTGTTCAATTGTTTTGAAAAAATTTTATTTCGATCACTTTTTTTAAAAAAATTCATTTTGGTCATTTTTTTTTTTTAAATTCATTTTGATAAATCTTTTTAAAAATTTTTGTTTTGTTGAATTTTTCAAAAAATTAAGTTTAGATTAATTTTTTCACTGAATTTAGTTTTGATCAAATGTTTCAAAAAAAAAATGAAAAATGTAACGAATTTTCAAAAAAAAAAATTGAAAATATCCTCAATCTAATTTTTGGAGATAAAAATAGTCCATTGTTTGAAAATTGCTCAATTGTTTGAAAATTGCTCAATTGTTGGAAAATTGTCTTAATTTTTTTTAGAAATGGCCGATTCATTGAAATGAGCAAAACATTTAGTAGTTGAAAAAACTAGCACAGCTGCTCGAATCATCTGGATCCGCCCATAAAAATCATTGAAATTATTCCAAGCTCAATCGAAACTTGATCAAAGCCCATTTGGCAAAATATTACGTCGAATTGAAAAAAAAAATCCATCGAGGAATTTTCACTAAGCTCGATACCTTTTGATAAAAAACTGACTGATGAAGATTTCCGGTTCCTTAAAATTCGAGGTGTTCGTTTAAAGTAATTTGCATAATTTATGATTTAAAAAATAAGTATCTCTAGTCCCGATCGAGCAATTCTTCGAAATAATTATGCCCGTTATCGTCGGTCCCCCTAAGTTACTGGTGCTATATTCCTTTTTGTGTAATCGATTCGAATGTCATTTCAATTCAGCCGACGAATATGAATGTGGATTGGCTGTGGTGCGTGAATTTGAATTTGAATTTGTATGTTTCTCTGTCTGTTTGTGTATTGTGTATACGTTGTCATTAGGGGTAAAAATATGATTTTCGCTGACTTTGGGAATTCACACGTATGGTGGTTCGTTGCTTTTTTTTAAAAAAAAAATACCATACTTATTGAAAATTATTATACTTATTCGAGTATAGATACGTAAGCCTCTGTCTTAAGTTACGTAATGTGCTGTAGAAGTGAGCGAATATATCGAAAAGCGTTATTAAGCATGCAATGCAACTTTCATTACTTATCATTCAGTTTAATTTAAATTACGTTTGTGTACTTTTTTTTTCTCTTGTTTTTACGTGTAATATTTATTACTTTTTTATTGTATTATGACAAATTAACGCTGTTGACGATTTCAACGCGATGCTTAGATTCCTGAATATAATTAGCGAACCGTGTCATTTTTAGCGAACGTTCTTCTTATACCGTAGCAAATATTATGTAATCACCTATGATCTGTCTTACAGGGTTTTTTTAGATTTATTTTACCTAAGTATCGTCGTCTTCGTGTTTAGTGTATTTTTACTCAATATCGATGGAAACTATTGAAGTATTCGGGTCCGGATTAAAAGTTACAGATTTTTCTGATCTGAAGTAGTTTTTTTTTTGTCTCCTTAGATAACGCTTGTTTTATTATTTTACAGAAGGACTGAAAGAATCTTATCCTAATACGTACAATCCTTTTACTTTTTTTTTTATTTTGTTAGTATGGATTTTGTTGATAATGCGTGTATATTGTAAATTTTATATAGAACTATAATAGTAAAAATCAGGTGTTAGAAGTGTGAGATTTCTTTTATTTTGTACGCTAAATTGTAATTATAATTAGTTCTTTTTTTAAAAAATTTTATTATTAGGTAAGTGTAAGCATTGAAGTATATACATTTTTTTTACGTCTGCATTATTATATTTAGAAAACACTGTAAAGAAACAAAAATTATACTATTCATCATCGTCATTGTTATCATCAATCTTTCATTTTTTTTTCCAACATTCATAAGTCGCAATTTTTAAGCACATTGTTTATATAAATTTTAATTTTATCAATAAACTTGATGATTATTATATTATTGTTGCTGTTTCATTCGTCTTATCAGATGATGGGACTTGAGGAAAAGGTTTTCCATTTTTTGAACCAACTGTGTTAGAGCTTGGAGAATGGAATTGATCACAATCACAACATTCGATTGAGCATTTCTCGAAAATTGCAAATTTTTTGAACTGATTTTCTTCAGATTTTGAAGGATAATTGTGATTGAGTGAATATTTTAGCTAATTTTCAGTTTGGAAGTTTAAATAGGTGAGGGAGGAGGGGTGAAGTAAGGTACTGTACCTGAATCTTGAAAAGGCTTACTTCGAATTTCAGCTCCCTCCCTTGACCTCCTCCCTGTCTGATCGTGTTTAAAAATTTGATTACAGTTGAAGAAGTTTTGAGAAATTTAAATTGGTTTCAAAAATTATAATGTGGTATGGTGTGTGGCAATTTTCTTTCATTTTCTTAATTTGAGAAAAAAATTATTTGTTTTTAAAAAATGGCAAACAGGATAGTTACCTAAATGATGAAAAATAACGGTCGATAATTTTTTCTGATGAGAATCAAGAATCATTTTCTATAAGAATACGATTTCGGAGTTATTTTTTTCGAACATGATTTCTTCAATGGGCTGAAATCTTTATTGAATAATTATGAAAATCAATTCGAAAATTCCATTCAATTTTTTTGGAAGAATTTTTCATTCGGTACCTAATTATAATTTTTTAAAGAATTATTAAGGTTTACTGAATTTTAAAATGAGAATTATTTTTATTATGGCAGTTTTTTCCCCTTGAAACTTTTGCTTTTGACTGTAATATTTTCCTTTTGAAAAAATTGGAATAGTGAGTACAAATTTAGTAAAATTACCATTTCAAAAAAAAAACATATTTTTTAAATAAAATCATAATTTTAAATAATCACCTATGTACTTTTTAGTTTTTACTTGGATACTTATCTACTATTGTGTGAATTTTTCGACCCTGGGACACCATAAAAAATGTCATTTACGAATTAATTTTCTAGCACCGGACTGGGCCAAAGTTTGATGTGGCATTATAACTTTTTTGGGGCTGGGAGTGTATAAATGTTCAACCTTTCATTTTTTTTCTATTGTGCATATTGCCTACCTTACGAATTGAAATGTTTGGAAAAAATATTTTTTGTATTTTGAAATTTTTTGTGAGAAGTGAAGGGGACAAAATTTCCACCTGACAGATATTATAATTTGCCCAAGTACCCTTTTTATTAAACTGGCAGGAAAAAACTGATATTTGTGCCAGTTAAAATTTTTACAGTAACGCTTGTCCCTTCAAATGAAAAAGTAGGCAATTTGCTGACCAGCGGAAATGAATGGGAGACATAGCGCGCATAAAAACTGCAAAAGAAGCCCGATCACATCTTGACCATCGAAACTTTTTCAAATTCAATTTTTGAAAGTCTCTTAGGTACCTATAATTTTCTAAACTTTTTTACTATATGTTCAAAAATTACTATTAATTCTTCAAAAATAGGTATTAAAATCGAGAAATTACACATTACATTTATTACACAGGCGCACCCAGAAATTAATTAAGGGAGGGACTGAGAATTTGAAAAAAATGGGGAGGGGTCAAATTTAAAATTAAGCTATTTTAATTTAATTATCAATTTTTTTCAACAAACAGAGAATTTAGGGAGAAATTGACAATTTTTGACTGAAAAATCAGTCAAAAATTATCAAGTTTTACAATAAAATGACTAAAGTACTGCTCGAGCGAAGCGAGGGCGAAAATTTTTTGAAAAAATATACTTCGAAGAGCAAAAAATGCACTTTTTCACATTTTTGCAGTCCAAACTTGAGGAGGGGGCTCGAGCCCCTTGAGCCCCCTCAGGTGCGCCTATAATTTATTACCAAGCGGTAAAATTACATTTTTGAGAAAAAGAACATGTTCTGCGAAAGGTACAGTTTCTGAGAAAAATTACAATTTCGGAAAAAAATGTCAATTTAAGAGAAAAATAATTACAATTCTTGAGAAATATGGCAATAATTAATAAAAATTAAAAAAATACGTTTTTAATTCAGAAAAATTTTTTGCACATGGGTCATTTGATTTCAAGTTTGACGAAAAAAGTGGAGTAAGGACTAAGGGAGAGGTGAAAATTTTACTAGGTTTTCTGAACTTCTGAAGTCTCGACAAGACTTCCCAATTTCTCCGGCATTAAACTTCCGAAAAAGGCTAAAATTGTCACCTGCAATGACTAAGAGTCTTCAAAATCAAAACTTCAAAATTTTCAACAACTGCTAATCAAAAATTCCCAAAGATGAATTCAAATTATTTACCTTCATTAATTCTTTATCAACTTCACATTTTTAAAAATTTTTCCACCTCGAAAACAATTTTCAATAATTTTAAAATTTTTCTTCAATTTTCTCAACACTAAAATCTTTTTGATTAAACAATTTTCTTCAAATTGTTTCCCAACTTCGATTTTTTAATAAAAAATCAAGCTTCTTGTTTTTCAAAATTATTTAATAAGTAGGATAATTGGAAGAAATTTTGAAAAAAGACAGAAATAAGTATGAAAATCAAAAAAGAGTTGAAAAAAATGAACTTGAAATAAATTTGAACTCGCATCGTTGAAATTTCGTCGGCAACAAAATCATGAAGGATCATATTCCATTTTCGAGTTAAATAAATTGAGTGGTAAAATTACCTGGAAGGTATGAAAAAAATCGAATCGTTTTCGTACTTTCAAGGAACTAACCAAAATTCGTGGTAGCATAATTTTTTTAAAAAATAACTTCTCATCTTGGCATTTTTTGAAGCTCCGCCCCTCTCTGGACAGTAGCTCAAATTTTTTCAAGAGATCTCCCTAATCAAAGTACATTACATTTTTGTACCTTGTCTTTTGCATCAAAATTTAAGATAGGGAGGTACCTCGAAACTCGAACACTCATTTTCATAACAAAAAAATATATATTGGTATTGGTAGAGTTCTTACTTAATCTATAGAGGTAGGTAGGTAAAAGTCCGTATCCCGATTTGCAAAATAAAAAAATAAATAAAAAAACTACACACAAAACTGTGGAAAAGTGTAAGAAAATGATGCAAAACGAGTGAAAGCTCCCAATGCATGTTTTCGATTGCGAATCCTTACTTTTGTCCACCCCATGTATACCATTTATCTACTACCTACATATGTACCAATATTAAATACTTCGCAGAAAAGATTCGTTTTTGTTAGTTACTGTTTGTTCTTAGAATTATCACAAAAATGACAGAAGAAGATGGATTATTGTATTTTTTCAACTTGAAATCGGTAATACCGAGCATTTCTTTCTGAACACTTTTGCGGATGAATAACTTGATTAGAAATGTTTAACATGAGGATTGAGGTAGGTACGTGCGTCATTGGCTGGTGGATTGCAGCTGCCTGGTGTCTAGGTCTAGGTCTACTGTCTGATATAGGTATTCCCCTGGAAGATTTAACATCTGTAAATGTATTACCAACAATACGAACACGATAAATTCATATAATTTATGTCGTATCTTCAATTTCTGAACTTGGAAATGACTTTCACATCAATTTTTTTGATTAATAGAATATTGAGTAACATCTAACATGCCAGACGTCATTCTGATTCAATAGCTTAGGTACCTACTGGATATACTGGTACCGGCATGATTGGTTCGAATTTGTATAAGTTTTAGTTTTCTAATGCGTAAAATCACAAATAGGTATTAATTTTTATGTAGAAATTTGCGTTTGATTTTTCTCTACTAGTTATAAATTTTATTTATTAATTTTGATTTTTTCCAGCATCCATGCAGTCAAGTGTACATAGAAGTTCATCTTATAACTACCAAAATCTGGAAAACTCCAATAAAATATATAATTCGTAGGTAGGTATAAAATATGGCAATGATGAAACGCATCAACCTAGAGCTCTGTTTTCAGCAAGATATGTATTTTTTCAATTTATATATTTCTTGGATTCGACGAAGGTTAAGCGAGATTCTCCCCTCCTCTGACATCCAGATTGAGCAGTATTTTCCAATCATATAAACAAAAATTTACACGTAAATTGTTTCCGCTAAACACGTATTTGAATACTGCTGAAAACATACGTCATTACCTTCTTCGTCTTCAAATAGCAGTCCAACAACCTGTTTTTATATTCGCAGCTAAACACTAATGGTATATATAGAAACATATTAAATGGTTCATCTTTATAAGCTAACGCTATAGATGCAGAATATTTTATGATTTTGAGTGGTTAGGTTTTGCTTGGAATATGCGATAGCATCGAAGAAAAACATTTTTTTCTCTCATTTCCAACCTCGTCGCCGTTATCGTTTCGCGATTATTTCATTCGACAGTTATCTAGCGACGAGAAAAGACTAATTAACGTAATTCGTAATGTATTCTAATCGGATTTTTGTGACCGTTTTGGTTCTAGTGTCATTATCTAGTGTAATATTCGCAGCTAGAACTACCACCGTAAAACCATCTTCGACCACCCCTGGTAAGACGACCAAACCAACCGTAGGTAAGAATACGACAGCCAAAGAGGGAATTTCTTTGAGACTCGGCGAGCAAGGTGCTCAAAATGCTACACGTAGAGGTCCCAGTGGAGGTAAAATAATCACCACAAGGTTTGGCGCAAATGGAAATCCGGAGGAGCAGTGCCAATGCACGTTGTTTTATTTGTGCGATACTGGAAATGTTGTTGAAGTTCAACCAGGATCTGGGTAAGGATTTGGTAGATACTTGGAATTGTAAAAAAAAATATGATTTAAAAGCCTAAATGAGGAATAGGACGCTTGTTTGTGAGGTTTTTTTTGAATGTGTCTATGCTTTAAAAAAAGACTTCATTTTTGGAAAGAGCATGTCTTAGAACCCCGAAAGCTGAGATTTCAGCAGCCCCAACTGATATCTTGATTTTTGAAGAATTTTGAAAATTTAAAAATTACTTTTTTTTCAGCGAAATTGTGATTAATTTTTGTAGGTAGCGAGGTACTTACTTTTTGACCACAATTTATGAAATTTAGTTTCCTACGAAATATTGAGCCCCCGAACAGCCATTCTGGAGACTCCTGCACAATTTCAATTTTCTCCTGTATCTATTTTTAAATTCTCCGAGAAAGAATCCAATATTTTTGGAAGCTAAAAATCGAGTTCTCGCTTCCTCTTGACTAATTTAACAATAAAACCCAATTTTTGCTTGATTTCCAGACGAACACCTCAAATTTTTCGATATTAAATTAGAAAAAAAATCGAACCAAGTACCTAACTAAAATTAAGTAAGTAGGTAATTAAATAATGTAAAAAATCTGAGCCACCGAATTTGGCCACGGAAATAAAGTTTGTCTGCCTGGTTTCAATTTTTTAGAACCAAATCTGACCATTTCAGTCAATTAATTTGGAATTTCCAGCACAATTTCGGTTTTCTTCAGTATTTTTGAAATCCTCCATATCTCTAGTAGGTATCTTGATCGAGTAAGGCAGCTGAAATTGAGTTTCAAGTATAAAAACCAATTTTGACTCAATTTTCAGACGAAGTGAATAATTTTTATCAGATGAACCTACTTATTTCATTGGAGAAAATTTGAAATTACACTGGAGGCTCCAGAATGGCTACATAAGTCTGATTTGATTTTAAGAAAACATTAAATTAATAAGTGAAAGTCGTAAGGTTCATTTTCGGCGACATGTTTCGATGGTTCAACAATTTTACCATCTTCAATTATTCCAGTTTTTTCCAATTTAATAAAATAAATTGTCAAAAATGTACATTTGAGGTGCCCATTCTTTGAAATCGAGCCAAAAGTGGATTTTTTCGTTAATCTTGCCGAATGGAAGCGATAAATTTGATTTTTTTTTTGCTGCTCAAGTCAATTCTAATATCTTTTGAAAAAATTTAAAAAACACTAGAAAAAATTAAAATTGTGCTGAGAATTCAGAGATGGCTGGGAATGGTCAAATATGGGTTCAGAAAGTCGATATTTGATAGGGACCTGAATTTAATCTTTGATTTTAAAAAAAATACGTTTAGAAAATCACTTTTTTAAAACAAAAAAATCGATTTTAAAAACTTCAAAAATTCGCCCGAAATTGAGAGATCAACTTAGGCAGCTGAAATTTGAATTACTGGGACTTTTTCCAAAAATCGATGTTTTATTCCAATCGGAGGCAGATTGGTGCATTTTAACCACCATTTTGCAATTTTCTCGAAATTCGAAGAGGGAAAGTTGCAACATAGAAAGTTGGGTATATTCCATAAACCTCAAAAATGATGAGAAAGAAATTTCACCTTTTTTTTCTCCTCGAGTTCTACATTTTACTCCTCTTCACCAGAATCAAGAATTTGAACACGTTCAACGATTTTTTAATTTTTTCAAATGTTCTAAGTCAAAATTTTTCCTGGGGAGGAAGGGAGAGAGGGTAAAAGCACCAATTTTTTCATGTACATTACCTAGGTATTGGGAAGAAATTCAAAAACATTTTTTCAAAATCGGTGATTTTCCATCAAAAATCCCTGACAGGATATTTTTTCAAAATGAAAAATTAACTCTATTTTGATTTTTTCAAAAATTAGAAAAATTGCGGGAAATCTGTCCTAATGATTTTTAGTGGATTTTGATAGATATTCAGCGAATCTAACATCATTTCAAAGAAAATGTTCAACAAAAGTGATAGGTAGGTTTTCAATATTTTTGAACATAATTAGATAAAACGGTAGAATCCAATGAAAATATCTAAATGTAGAGTAGGTACTACGAAGGATGAGATTTTTGTCAAAAATAGTTTTATGCTTCTAACTACTCATTTTCTCTTATTCAACTTTCGGAAAGTGCGAAACGATTACCAATTATAGGTCACCGACACCTCAAAATCAAATTTTTTAGGTTCCGAAGATGTTTTTTGCGAATATTTGAAGGGTGCTATAGGTAATCAAAAATCATATTAAAAACATCGAAAATCCATATCAAATCACACATACAAAAATTACATCAAAATATTATAAATCACATCAAAAACATCGAGAGTCAATATAAAAAATCAAAAACATCAAAAATTTGAAACAGACAATGTACACGGAGAGGGTAGGGGGAGGTAGGAAATTTAAAAGCGGAATTATCGAGGTTGCAACCAGACTTTTGCCCCTCTCCCATAAAAATAATAAATCACAAGATAAAAATCAGAAAATTGAATTATCTATTTACAAAAATCAATTTTTCAAATCAACTGCAACCATTTTCAAGTCGATCTGAAAACTCTGATTAAACTTAACTTTTCTTCAGCGAATTGAAAATGCTTCAGCAAAAGCTGGAATGAACTTCGGCAGCTTAAAATCTGATTCTGAAACATCAGAAATTCTTTTAACAAACCAATTTTGATAAATCAGCAAGGACAGATTATGAAGGTTTACCTTTTTAGTAGGTCTAGGTAGTAGGTTAAGTACCTACCTACAAGTTCATTCGAAGAAATTGCAATTTTAAATGGGTAATACCTGCTATAAAATATATATTGACATGAAATTTACTCATAATAAATCAAGGGTCATCGATGTTATGATAACTTAATTTTAGATTCACTGAAAGTCGTCGATATATCTGATAACAAACTCTAATTAGGAAAATATAATATGTTGAAATACGCTCTATTATAACCAAAGGTATGACGAGATAAGATAGGGGATTTACCAGGTCGAAATGGTACTAATATTGTTTTTCATTTCGTGAATTTTTATTTATTATTTATTGTAAAATACCTATTATATTTTTTGATAAAAACAACAAGATACCAAATCTATATTCTTTTCAGAAACGAATGCCCAGACAGCAGTAACATCTGCTGCAGAATCCCGTTGGACTCTCTAACCACAGATGAACCAATATTACCCAATGTCAATCCAGATCCATCGCAAAATCCAGTCGTCAGCGAACCATCTCCGACTTACTCGCAACAACCGCCCATCGATAATTCCAATACTCCATCGCAATCGAACTGCGTCTGTGTTCCGTTTTACCAATGCATGAATTACGATCCATTAGTGCAAACTGCCGGAGCAGGAATCATAGATCCCAGGTTCGAATCGAGGTCGTTTCTTTGAACCTGGCGAAATTTATGCACATATTTAAAAAAAACTGTCACAAATTCCAGATTTCCGTGCAATGCTCCGGATATTTGCTGTCCAACTGATATTGTGACTCCGCAAACTCCCATTGTTACTGAAATAACTCCTTCGCTACCATACAATCCCCAGACATCTGAAACACCAATTAATCCACCGGTAAACCCACCAAATCCGGACGAATGTGGTATTAGGAGACCATCAGTGGATAATCGTATTTCAGCACCAGAACGTAAGTATTTCAGGAGATAGGTATCTGAGTTCTATAGTTTGAAATCTCCAATGACTCGATATTTTCCTTTGTATAGATTTAGCTCAAACATCCTTCGGCGAGTTTCCTTGGATGGCTTTGATTTTGAATACTGAAATCGCTCCCAATGGAACTAGGACTGAAAACGTATTCGTTTGCGGAGCTTCGTTGTTATCAGCTTCGGTCGTCCTGACCGCTGCTCATTGCGTTTAGTACGTATCACTGGAAAGATTGACATTGTCTATGTGATTTTAATAGTTTTCGAATGACACGTACCTATTTCCATGTTCTTGTAGTCAACTGGATGTGAACTTATTGCGAGTCAGAGTTGGAGAATACAATACTCATCAAGGAAGTACCGAACCGATGATTCATCAAGATCGTTCCGTTAGCAGAATCACTGTACATAATAATTTCAACAACAGGGTATTATTTAATGATTTAGCTCTGATCAGAGTATCTGAAGATTTCAATCTGGCTCCTCACATTTCTCCAATCTGTACCGGATTTACTAATACGAGATTTGCTGATCCAAGTTCGTACAATCCTTCTCAATGTTTAGCCACCGGATGGGGAAAGAACGCTTTCCGTGAGTTTTCCAATTTTTTATACTTACCTGAAAAATGAGAACAAACAAGAATTTATTTTATTTTTCTAATCGGTAAATTTTTTGCAGGCGAAGGCAACTTCCAAACTACCCTAAAAAGAGTGGATTTGACCATCATACCTAACGAAGACTGCCAAAATCGCTTGAGACAGACAAGATTGGGCGGATATTTCATTCTCGATCCTAGTTTCATTTGCGCCGGAGGACAGCCCGGCTTCGATACGTGCCAGGTAGATATTCAACGACCATCATAGGTTTAATTTCGGTGATAATTGAATCGCTAATTGTATTCAAATCGCAGGGTGATGGTGGTGGTCCGTTGGTTTGCGCTTCGCGAGATAACCCAAATAGATACGTTCAAGTAGGTATTGTCTCGTGGGGTATTGGATGTGCCACCGATATACCCGGAGTTTACGCATCTTTGGAAGCCAATCGTGACTGGTTGACCACTGAATTCAATACCATGACCGTGTTCAGACGTGGTGGATCTTCGTAAATTATTTAATTCGCGTGTATCTAGTTTTGTGTGTTGGCTGTTTTGTGATTTGATTTTCTATAAATATACGAGGTAATTTGTACCTTTATTTTTCAAATAAATTATTACTTATCGTATTTCGTAAATATTAGAAAATTTCGTACGTTAAATTTCTTATCTGCAGTTGCACTGAACTATTGATCCGTAGCCGCGTTCTCTATAAAAATAAAACGAGGAACCTTATTTTTTTATACCTACGTCAGCGTTAAATCCGTCGTCGAAACAATTTTGAGAAAAAATTGGAAAGTTACCACAACGCATGTTCCACCTGAAAGAAAAAAAAATATACCCTAATGTATTCGGCAGAAGGAGGGACTCCCACCGTTACCTCGAATGTTTTAGACTTTTTGCATTTTTTCCAACCCTAATTCGAGCATCGATTTTCCATTTACGTTAAACATACATACTTCTTCGCGCTCAAACGTTGGCAAAATTTTTTCCTCGAGAATCGATTTTTCTTTAGATTTAATTAAAATCTCAGTTCAATGTTGAGATTATGGGTTTCTCCCATTCACCCCTCTTGTACGTCGCAGGTTGATATTAATTGAATTTTTTATTCAGAGAAACCTATCTCTTGTAGCCTTTCCTATTTTATGGCAGTGAAAATAACCCGAGTGAAATTTTTTATTTTGTAAGATCGTATATAATAAATGTAAATACCCGTAGATTAATTATAACCGTATTCACGTGTTCGAGAATCAGCTATTATGGATATTTCAAGGTTAAATAGGTATCTGATTCGAAAACCAGTAAGTTTTGGCTCGTAGGAAATGAAGAATTATTACTTATTAGCTACAGTTTGCATATAATTGTCCCAATTATTTTTCGCAGCAGACAGGTATAATCGCGAATAAGCCTAAAGCGCGAATATAAGACTAGTTTTCACTAACTCGTGATAAAGTAAGTATTTGTATAAGAAAGCGTTTCAAAGACGAGCTGGGTCATTTTTTTTTTGTCGAATTTAAAGAAAATCATGACTATTGCAGTAGGCAACAGCGCACAACTTTCGAAATACCTATGAGGCGAGATGAATATTTATCACGTTTTGGGTCTACTGAATCCAAAAATTATTGATTTTTCAAGTCATGATAGTTGTTTTAGGAAGACTCCAAAATCAACCCAGATGGACTTAGTTTTTGAGACCTAAAAACATGAAATTTTTGGTAAACGACTGAATTTTTTCTATTTGAATCACGCGAGTCTTCAATTACCACGCAACTCAATTTTTTCGAAGTCTGTATAATTTTTCAAAATTTTTTCAACTCCAATAAAAGTTTTTCTCTTTTCGCAGAATTTTTTCAAATCCAAACATTTTTTCTAAATAATATTTCAACTGAGAAAAATTCTTCTCAACACAGACATTTCTTCCTCAATGTTTCCCATGTTTCCTCCGGTTTTAAATTCTGATATTTTTTTCCAGAGATATATTTCCACTCTCGAAATATTGTTTCCCACATTTTTTCAACTGTGATGAAATTTTTTTTCAGCTGTGAAATTCCTCTTGGAAAATTTTTCTTTGGCACTTGGATAAATTTTCTCAAAATATTTTCTAATACTGTGGTGAAATTATAATGCAAAATTATTTTCAAATCTTGGAAATTTTCTCTCATTTTTTTTCGAATTTCAACTTCATTAATAATATAGGTAATAAATTTCCTGAATTCTTAAATTTTTCCTCCATTTTATTCAACTCCGGTATTTTGTTTTTTCCATCTCAAATTTTTTTTCTCGAAATATTTTTCAACTAAAATTTTCAAGATGAAAAAATTAAGAAAATTTTTGAGAAATTCAAGAAAAAAATTCACGAGAACTTCAAAGTTTTGAAAATGTTAAATGTTCAAGGCCAATGAGAAAATTTTAAAGTTTGCAATTGAAAAAAATTAGAGCTGAAAAAAAATTGAAAAAATATTAGAGACGAAAAAATTTTAAAGAAAAATTTTAGAGTTGAGAAAAAATCTGATCGAAGTAAAAGAATTGAAATAAAAAAAAAATGTTGTTGAAGAATACATAGGGATGTGCGTGTAGCCGTGTACCTCGAAAAAAATACCAGCGTTGAAAAAATTTTAACCAAAGAAAAAAGGGAAGGAAAAATTTCAGAGTTGAAAAAAAATCAGTAGAGTGGAAAAATTTTTGAGAAAAAGATAAAAATCTTGAGAAACGAGAAAAAGTTTTACTAGAGTAGAAAAAATCCGTTTAAAAGAAAATGGGATTAGAAAATATCGAGTAGGTCACGTAAATGTCCTTCAAAGTTTTCCATATTTCAACTCGAAAATTGGAATATGAACCTTTTTTTTTTCGTTATACTTTAAAATTGACCTAATGCAAGAAACGATTCCAAAATTTTCTCCAATAATTATGCATTTATATATTTCAGATTCCTAGTTTTTCCCTACTCCTTTTGAGCAGGGACCGGAAGCCGATTGATAAAGCTTAGGCTTTCGGCTTTCGGCTTGTGATAAGGATTATAAAGCTTAGGCTTTCGGCTTTTGGCTTTTGAAATTATATGGCTGTTACAGCTGGCTTTCGGCTGGCTTTCAGCTGGCCAAAAATACGGCTTTTTTCAGCTTTCAGCTTTCGGCTTTCGGCTTTTGGCTTTCAGCTTTCGGCTTTCAGCTGTCAGCTTTCGGCTTTTATTACGATAAATTTCAATCAAATTCAAAGTTTAAATTTTTTAATCTGAAATGTGTAAAATCAAAAGATCTTAAAAGTAAAAAAATGAAAGAACACCAGTCAAATTCAAATCGTCAACTTCAAATAAAATAATGGTACATAAAAAACGAACATTTGCACCATTAATTTCAATTTTTAAATTTTGAAAAAAAGCTGTAAAAAAGCCGAAAACATAAAGCTTTCGGCTGGCTTTCGGCTGCTGAATTATAAAGCTGAGCTGACAGCCAGCTTTTCAAAAGCATCAAATTATCGGCTGAATCGGCTGAATCGGCTTTCGGCTTCGGCTGGCTTTCGGTCCCTGCTTTTGAGGTTCCAAAACGTGAATTTTTCGAGCACAGGAAAAGGGACTCTTCAAATTTTTTCTAGAATAAAAATGTCCGAAAACCGAGATTTCATGTTTTTTTTTCTAGTTGCCAAGCCTCTATCACCAACAGCTGAAATTTTAAAATGAAAGTTTTCAAAAAATTGACCCAAAACGAAGAAGTATTCAAAAATTTCTCTCAGTATATGAGAAAAAAGCTCAAGTGTAAATTTTTTTTTCAGCTTCTGACAATGAAAAAATTTTAGATGAAAGTCCTTTTTCTCATACACGAAGCTTGAACTTGACCCACTTTGGAGAATAGCTTCATAATTTTTGAACCCATATAAAAATGTGAAATTTCTCACCATTTTTTGACGTTGTCCTGCACACAGGGTCATACTGGAGGTCCAAAATACGTTCACACGTAGAATTGGATAGTTTATCCTTGACGAAAATTTTGGAAGTTTCAGCAATTGAATTTCTTATGGTTCCGCGGAGGAGCTTCTACTGAATAATAGGCATACTGAACTAGTTTTAAATAAAATGCGATTCCGATGCCAATGGGCTTTTTGCACCGACCCTATAGATCCCTTTAAACATCAAAAATTAAAAATTCGCAGGTTTTTTTCCTGTTCCAATACATACCTACTCAGTTTTTTATTCGTTTTTCCCGTGATAACTTTTTTTCTGTAATACTTCTCTTGAACAAAAAAAAAGTTTTGTGCTATGCAATGGGTAATAAATCCTTTAAAGAAGTATGCAACCGAAAATTGGCGTCTTATATTGCTGCCTGCCCGCTACGATAATTCTCACGTACCTACAAGCAGAAAACATGTTAATAGGTAAGCAAAAAATAGTCTAAAAATACGAATGAATGCAGATGAGAGTTGGTCTTACGTAGGTAAATCCATATTTTTACGGCATCTGGAAATTTTGATGTCATATTCGTGAATGTATGGTATGGCTACATACGTATTCGCATGTACCTACTACCTACCTACGTAAAGATGTAATACGATGATGAATTGATGACAAAGAATAATACGTCATTGGAATAACTGGTTCCTGCGATTCTGTTTCTATATACATGAAACCGGGTGTTGTTTTTATTGACGTTGGCCATTATCATCTTAAATAAATTATATACTATAGCTAATAGTAGTCATTACCCAGCTCACTAGTTGAGTTAAACGTGCTACAGTATTAACCATCGAACGGTTATCAGTTATATTCTGGCAACGAATAACGTTCTCGTCTTCTCATTTGAACATCTTCGTAGCTGTGGATTAGCAGTAATTTGACTTTGAATATTATTCTTTATATAAGGCTTTCGAGATATTTTAGCCTATCATATTTTTATAATATTTTACAATTAGTAAACATATATCGCGACAATGTAGATAGATAGTGAATTGAATACCTTCGATAATAGATGTTATCTTTATCTGTTTCGTAGTGTTATTTATCAGCGTCAATTATCATCAACACGTATTCGTTCTATCGTCTCACTCTCATTGTACATTGTTTCAAAAAAACCCGTCGTAAAAAAGCTGAAAATTAAAAAAACCTATTATGGTGAGTGAAAATACCAATATTAATATTAATTTAGAAGCCTATCTAATCGTAAGCCTACTATAGTTGTGCGGCGAGGGGAAAATATAACTTGGAAAATATCGCTGACGTCGTATTTTCCCAGAACGCACTCCATGTTGTTTTATACGTAGCATTTTCGTATTTGTGGAATTTTTTTGGAATTTTCTAGTTTGAAATTTTGCTGAAATTTCTGGCGCAGCTAACTATACTTTCACTGAATATCGAACTTCTGAAAGGACAATACCAATACCAAACAACAACATTAGATCCTTTGCAGCCTTTATTGAATGAAATTTTCAACTTGACTTACGAAGGCGACAGTAATAATAATGATAATAGCAATCGAACCAGTTTTCCGGAACCAACGACGTCCAATACTTGTAATTGTGTTCCTATAAATCAATGCCATCAATATAATAATTCTCTTCTTAACTACGGAGAAGGACAAATCGATATCAAGTACGTTTGCTGAACTATTATCGAATTGGAAATAAGTTCTTGTCCACCGAATCGATCAAGTCTAGGTATTTGCCTACTTGAATTAAAGTAGGTACCTAGAAATCAGCCCAAATCATCATTAATCCGACAGATATTCTTTGTTTTTGACAGAATAGGACTATGTCCTCAATCCCTAGACATATGCTGCGATCAAAGAATCACTCCGACGAATACGAAACCAATACCGAGTTATGTCAGAACCAAAAAATGCGGATACCGAAATGAAGACGGAGTAGGTTTCAAAATCACCGCCGGTAATTTCGAAGCTCAATTCGGAGAATTCCCCTGGATGGTGGCGGTTCTAAAGATAAAACAGAAGGATGGCAAAGAAGTGATAGAATATCACTGCGGAGGATCCCTAATACATCCGAAAGTTGTACTGACAGCAGCTCATTGCGTAATTTCATACGAGTAAAACTTGATCTCGTTTGCGTCTTTGATACTCTGTAAGCAAATTAGATAATTGGAAATTTTGTGTTCTAGGAAACAACCGAATAAGGTTATAATTCGAGCAGGAGAATGGGATTCTCAAAGCGAAGCTGAGATATTACCTTTTCAAGAACGAACGGCGCAGAAAATCATTATCCACAGGGATTACAAATCGGGTCCTTTATTCAACGATATCGCATTGGTAATTGTGAAAGAGAGTTTTGAATTCAACGAAAATGTCGATGTTGTGTGCTTACCTAATCAATACGAAGATGTAAATTATCATAATTGCGTTGCTAGTGGATGGGGAAAAGATCAATTTGGTGAGTATGAGAAATTGGAAATACCCATACCTACGTGAAGCGTGTAATTAATTCCTGTTTTCAGTATTTTAATGACGTTGTTATATCTTTGTTCCAGGTGAAAAAGGAGTCTATCAGAATATTTTGAAGAGAGTTGATCTTCCTGTGGTTCCTTACGAAGAATGTCTCAGCAGACTCAGACAAACTCGTCTAGGTCCTAAATTCGTTCTTCATGAAAGCTTCCTGTGCGCTGGTGGTATACCAAAACAAGATACCTGCAAAGTAATTGATAAAATTCTCTATCATAAATGTTCATTTTCTGCACAAACAAATGTATTGACATTTTTTTAATCACTTGTGTAAAGGGTGACGGTGGAAGTCCTCTCATGTGTCCGATTCCCGGAAGGAAGGATAATTATCAACAAGTTGGAATAGTCTC
Organism: Pseudococcus jackbeardsleyi; assembly: GCA_038380155.1. Lineage (NCBI taxonomy): Eukaryota > Metazoa > Arthropoda > Insecta > Hemiptera > Pseudococcidae > Pseudococcus > Pseudococcus jackbeardsleyi. The sequence continues at coordinate 57,729,765 of CM076240.1, read as the reverse complement.
CTGGGGTATCGGATGTGGGAATAATATTCCTGGAGTTTATGTCAGCATTCCACAGCTACGATCTTGGATCGATGAACAATTTATTGATATCAATTTGCCTTTAATGTACCATAACGAGAAATACGATTAAGTCAATTTTAATTAAACGAAAAATCATTTCAATCAAGGTGTTAAAACACATTGTTTTGTTTTTCATACCTTATAATTTTTGAGTGGATTTAAAAATTATCCGTACAATGTGATAATTCGCTTCGCAGTTCGCTTCGATAATTTACACTGTGTTTAAATGTTCGATGAGTAAGCAAAATTTACATAATTCATTTCAACATTTCCTTTACTTGCCGGCTTACCTACTTGCTTGTTTTCTCATGGAAACTATCGTCAATTTCGGTGGAAAATGTGAACCATTTCAAGAGGCAGTTCAGCAGTTGACAAAATGATGTTGACACGAACCAGATTTCGTATTTTAATGCGTAAATTTCGAAATCATATGAATATTCGAATCTTTTTTGCAACTTCAATTAACCAGGAAATATATTGAAAGAGAATGAAAAGAATCATGTTTATGCATGGATATTTGATACATTACGTGCAATGTGAGATTTTATACGCTGTTACGATTAATAAAGTCTTATTCTGAAAATAATTCTCGAATATTATTCATTTTTTCGATCCCTCAAGAAATCAAGATCGAAAATTTCAAAAAATTATCTCAAATTTTCGTTTTTTTTCAAGGATAAATTGATAAGAGCAAAATTACCAAAATTACCGTCGAATCAGCATTTTTACGTAATTACTTGGTAATTATCATTTTAATGTATCGATACTTTCGATTTTCGACTGTCAGGTCAAATTCGAAGTTTATCGATTCTCGATTGTTTTTGTTTTGTATTTTTTTTTTGATCGAATTATTATCAAATCACTACAATAATCATAATCATTTTTAATCTCATTTTCTCTGCGTTGAAAGTTCTTTTAATTAATTAATAATATAATAACTCCAACTTCTTTGTTTGAAATAATGGATAGTTTTAACTTCGATTACAGTTTACTCAACATAGACACAAATTTGAAAACATCTCTTGGAGAAAATGTCCGCTTCAATCGACCCATGGAACAATGTCAACTATGCAATAAGCTGAGAAAAACTTTCTATTGCAAAACTTGCATTAAAAATGGTGACTTTGTTCATTCAACTTCGCATTTCTCCGAAAGGTGAGCTCGTTTATTTTCAATTCATCGATATTTCACTCTTATTTCATTTCAAATTTGTATGATCTAGATTCGCAGAAAAACGTCTGGCTTTACTGCGTGCTCAAAATGAGAAAGAAGAGCTCAATAAAGAGTACGAGAAACACTTTGCGAAAATTCGTACCAGAGAAAACATAGTAAGGTTTACTATTGCTTTGTGATTGCAATTGATCCGTGTATTTAATTGATGTAAACTTTTAGACCGAAGAAATTCGCGAAAAAAAGGAGAAAATTGCCATATTGCAATCTCTACTGGTCGAAAAAAAGAAAACAGTCAAACGAAGTACGTTTATATTTAAATTGCGTTAATATATGAAAAATACTCGCTATTTTTGTATTTGTAGAAAAAAAGATGTTGGAAGATTTGAAAGAATTTAACGAGAAAAGCAGTAAAGAATTGCTCAAAAATGAAGACTGTCATTTAGAATTGAAAGAAAACATGACAAAGCTGAGTGATCAGCAACCTCTTATTTTGAGTAAATTGGAAATCATACGACCACGTTTAAAGGAACTGATTCGCACTCGAATCGAAGAACTGGTTCAGTTTATATTTCCCATTAATGAAATCCAGTCGTCGAAAAGGTTAGCTGATTGATATGTTTTTAACCTAACTCAATAAATATTACATCAAGTTTATTTTACAGTATCACACAAAATACCGATTCTCAAGAAGATATCAAAAATAAATTGGCCGAGGCTCAAAGAACTGCGTATATTCGAGGTCGTTGGGTATTCACCGATAGTTGGGGTGAAACGCAGCATTCTATTGTAGCACCAACGTTACCTGATTCTGGAGATTATTCTCCTTATTTAGATTGGGGTAAGTGTTTTGGAATATTTCGATGCTCAGTTGAATCGTATTTTGACATTGTGTTACGTATAGTTTCAGCTGATAAAGACAACACTTTGGCCATGACCAGCAGTTCGGATGTTGATCATAATCCAGCATACAATTTGAGTGCTGCTTTGACGTATACCACACAATTGATCAACATAATTGCTTACTATTTGGATATCAGATTACCAAATAAATTATATTATAGGTATACAATGGCTCTATTCGAACTTTATGGAATTTTCGTGTTCTAATATTTTGAGTCTGGTGTTTCAGCGATTTTTGTGAAAAACACCTCAACGAGAGACGTTTTATGAAATGCGTCACCTATTTGAACGCTAACGTCTTATATCTATGTTTAACACAAAACGTCGACCCAAGTTTGTTACACCCTCCCCAAACCATACGTAACTTGCTTTTATTGCTAGATCCCAACCATAGTGATTTAGGAAGGTAAGCAGTACTTTCGCTCATTCCTCTCTTTCTACACAATTTCATAAGTAATTTTGATTCCAGACAAGAAATCACAGACATCGATACATCTTGTATAAGTTACTACGAAGGGCAGCTCACTCATCAAATTCGAACTGCCACCACCAGGTTGAGTATTTCAGATGCCGAGGAAGACGATCGAGATACCCTTCGAATGGAAACAATGGGAATCGACGATGACGACGAATACGACAGCGATCACCTACCCACAGATTGGGAAGCAGTAAGTATTTTTTATTCGCAACCTCGTTGCGTAATTCTGAACACGATAAAAGTAGTTCAAAGATCATTTATTCTAATTACATATGTTATGTGTTCACAGGTCCCCCTGGTTTCGTGTCCGGAAGCACAACCAGGTTCAAATGTTAACCGAAGACCCATTATGAGTACTGCGCAAACTAGCAGCATCGCTGGCGGATTAGTCAACAGTGCTGCTGCTAGTATTGCATCGATTTGGCGAGGCTGGAGTGCTAATAAGTAGTTTTTTTGTGGTTCTTTTGTTTCAGTTTTTTAATTAAATATACCTTTAAATTATCTGAGTTTTTCTCTTTCGCGTGTTCGCTGATGTGAAATAAATATACTCGAATGATCACTTTCGGTTATATTATTTAAAACCACACAATGGTAAATTAGCAAGATATGAGTTTTTTAAGAAAAAAAAATAATAAAAGAAAAAGAAAAATGAAAAATATTACACAAACATGGAATAAAATTCTAAAACAATATAGTACGCTACTTTTGTAAAAAGTATTTAAAAATATATAAAAATGGAAATTTACACGCCAATAAGTCTGGTGTAATTAAAATTTTACGACTACGTAACGCACGTTGTCGGCCTTTCTACGCAGAAAGTTACACACAATTTATTATCTAAAACATTATTACCAGCTTTGTCAAAAGAATAATTTCTACAATAGTAATTTATTTTATAAACCTTAAAATTATGTCGTACATTCAGTCGTGATGCCCGCACCGTTCTGTAGTAATACTTTTATCTCTACCGTAGGTAATTTTGCTTCATTCAGACTGCTGAGACTTGAGTACTATCATCTGTAAAATAATACGAATAAATACATCGATTAACATTTTTGGATATGTCTTATTTTTCGACGAAAAAGGTGATGGATTAATGATGATTTGAAAAAATGGCCCATTTGTGCTTTTTTTTAGAATCACAGTTGAACTTGTAGTATTTCCCAAAGTTTGACAATACGTAAACGTTAAATTTTCAAAATTGAGTTTTATATTTTTTGTATAGGTAATCAAGAGTTAGAGTTAGGTATAATAACGAAGATCAAACCAAAATTCTATCATCAACTTTATTATGGAGATGAGCAAAAAATATTTTTGAAGTTTTTTTGCATTTTTTTTTTTTTTTTTTTATCGAGAAGGAGGAAAATCGCTACGGAGTTTCACTTTATTAGATGCAGAAACTTTCAAAGTTTTTTTTTTTTTTTTTGAAAATATTTAAAAAATTGAAAAATGGAACATTTGTACCTAAAGATCAAATCGATATGAACAAACCAAAATTTTTTTTAAATTTGAAAAATAAATCGAATTTTGAAAAATGTATCTTAGAGGTCAATTTGATGAGAAATCAAGAATCACTCGATTTGTTATTTATTGCTCCTAAAATTGATATAAAAAATCATTTTCAAATGTTCTAGTTGGCGGAAACTCCTCCAATCGAACAATTTTGCTCAGAGACAACGCAAACTCTCTGGTTAAAATGAAGAATAATTTTTCTTCAAATTGTACACATTATTTATTCACATCCGAAAAAATGCATTGCAAATAGAAATTTTGATACCCATCTTCTTCCCCTTCCCCCAAGCAAAAAAAATGTGCGTAAATATTCTTTGTCCAAATTAATCCAATACAAAAACTATATTCGGATGACAATTTTCATAATACAAACCATCTTCATCTTGCGAAACATCGCGATACGGTCTGGTAACACCCTCGTGCGAGTAAGATCTACCATGAATATATATTTTGCTCGGTATTGGCGGTATATTTGGAGGATATCCAGAAGACGGCCTAGGCATTCCCGATCGATCAGGTACGCAGCTGTTATTACCTGCGAGGAAAATATTTGATTATTAGCATTTTTTCGTTGCTGACGAACGAGGATAAAATTAAGATAAGATTAAACTCAAAAAAATTGACAATCCGGAAATTTCGTTGAAAATCTCCACAGCTCAGCCTCCTCCGAACCATCCCCTTACCTGCTAAATTTTTCCTAAGGGGTAAATTGGATAAACTGGTAACGCTACTACTTTCGGCATTCAGATCGACTGCCGACATCAAAGCGGACGCATGGAAATCTTGATGTGGGACGGACGTATCGCTATAGGATCTCTCATGCGTTGACGACAATAAAGCGGTCGGCGGTTTAATGACGTTAGGAACACGGCCGTGAGGTCCTATCGACGACGACATCGTATGTCTCGATTGATGTGGTCGAGTTTTACATTGTTCGCTGAGTGATAAAAGTTTTCGAACGGTTTGAGGCGACGCCGAACCTGCACAAATCAAAATTCAACGTTAGTCTACAAAAAATCTCCGAGATTGCAATTATACTCATAGTTTACGAAACTGACCGAATTTCGGGGCCGTTGCTTTTCGTCCTTCACTAGTACTGCTGGTGCTACTGGCTGTTGACAATGTAGGCGAAGGATTACATTTCCTTAATGGAGGATTCATCGAATACGAAGATGGACCGGTTACTAGATTTTCACATTGGATCGATAACTCGTGTAATTTCTCTTCGTCTGTTATGACTTTCATTTTGGCGAGGTACGCTTTTACTCTACGTACCATTTGTGCCTAAAAATACGAACGAAGATGAGATTAGGATTTGAAAAATTGGCTTAAATTAGGTGCAGTGTTGAGAATTGAACTCACCTCTTCGTACATTTTCCTTTGGTTCAAAGCACCGGACGATTTTTTCCTCCTTTTTACCGTCAAAATACCGTGACTAATTGGATTAACAGCAAGGTTAGTCGGTCCCTGACCGAATCCAACCGGTGCACCGGGCTCAGTTAACATCAAATCGTAACTTAATGAACACATATCCGATAATTTCCTAATTTCTTTTGCGATCATTCGTAATTTTTCAAAATTAATCAACCCGTCGATATTGGAATCGTTTCCTAAATGTATAAACGTCAAGTCTTTCTTGACGACGGGGTAAAATGGAATCTAAACGAAACAGAAATATAAGATAGGTAATGCGATTTCAATGTGAATTTTAAAGGGCTATTCTATATTATTAAAACGAACCAAAAATGAAATTAGAGCTTTTGATCTCGCTCAATTTTTTTTACGAGTTCTCCTCGATGGTCTATTCATAAATCCACCATCATTTTTCTTCTAACCCTCGAGGGAGCTGAGGGGTGGGCCTCGTAATTTTTAAACAATTACAATTTTTTGCCAAATAATCCAACTTTGAAGGCTCATATCTCGAGATAAGTTGCACTAGAAGGAAAACTGTTTGCGGGGTTCGAAAGAGAATTGATAGGGGATTCAAAAAGGATAATCACATTTTAAAAAGCTCAAGTTGAACTTTGGTGATGGAAGCTCAACTTCCATGATGATCACAACAGATGAAAGTTACCATTTAAAAATTAAAAAAAATTACTTCTTGAGATCCCATCTTGAAAATTGATCGTGATTTTGTGAACAGACCACTAAGGAGACTCGTAAAAAAAATTGAGTGAAATCGGAAGATCTAACTTCATTTTTGGTCCATTTTAGTAAGGAATAGCTCAAAATTACAGCAAAAGGAAAGCTTACCAAAGCTCGAGAATTCGATACACTCGTAACCAGTTGTCGATATTTGCTCATATTACGCGAAGGATCCATTAAAGCTTGTAAATCCAGAAACAATTTATTGTACTTGGTAGGTAATTTCTCCCATGTTTGCTTCAATCGCATGACCGATGCGTGCCCTAGGCCTGATATAACCGCGAACAACGAATTGAAATTCTTATACTCTTTACAATGACCTGCAAAATGATATTTTAATTAAAATCTGCATCGAGAATGTACGAATCGTTCAGTCATAGTCGTACTCACGGGCAAGTTTAATAAATTGTTTAATTATTTTAGATCTTTTGACTAGATTCGTTTCAGAGCATATTTCAGTAACAATCCAAAACATCTCCTTGTTTACGAGCTAAAAAGAAAAAAAAATCAAATAACTTTCATTTACGAAGAAATTACAAATATAAATCCATCGAAAACTGCTCAAATTACATCGGCAAACTGCGATAGCGCCGGAGTACCGTAATTACTCTTCAATTCGAACAAATCGTCGATATATTCGGTTGGTTCGATTTGCCTAAAGACGTTGTAATCTTGCAAAGTGAGTTGTAAAGCGACCTCGGCAGCGTTCAGTTGTAAAAAAGTGACCGTACTTTCTCTCACCATGTCGGCGGCGATCTCGTCGGTTACCAAAGTTTCGGTTACTCCGTTCGTTTTCAGGTAATACCTAAATCAGAATAATTAGAATTCGTTGAATTCGAATACTTATCGGTAATTTTCAAAATTCGCAGTAAACGAAGATAAATCCTACCTGCTGCATAGTTCTTGTCTATCTGCCAAGTTTTGCATTTGATCGGGGAGTCTTTTTTGTTTAATTATGCCATCTTCGGTAACCGAGACTTCGCAAAGCGAAAAATTCGAACTGGGATCTGTCATGCCGAATTCTTGCAACGCCAACATCACCACCTCATGAGCTGTGGTTTCCTGTGCAACGTGAGAGAAAAATCATGAAACACGAGTCAACAAAGAAAATACTGTATAAAATTTGACAGAATTTTTTAGAATTTCTTTTTTTTTCAAATATATTCATATTTTATAATAACTTTCGACACTGGAAGCAGATTTTCTGAGTTAAGAAAGGGCCCATAAAAAAAAAAGAATAGAATACGAATAGTGAACTTTTATTTCCGCAGAGTTCAATTTGGTTTTTCCAATGAAGCATCGTGATAGTTTCAATCGAAAATTCAAAGTTCAATTTTTATCTTTTATTAAAAATATCTCGTGAGCAAAGATTTCTAGAAAAAAATTGATTGGATTCAAAGGAAAGAAAATTTTACATTCTATAATTCACTTTTTTTTCATTTTTTTTCGTAGAACTTATGCTCATAAAATTTACTTCACGAGGTACCAATAAAACAATTTTTGATAAAAATTCTAAATTGGAAGAAATACTGGGGCGATGGAAAAAAACTGAAATTATATTCGAATTCAGCATTAAAAAATATACCAAAATCACTTATCAGGATAAACTAGGCTGAAAAAAATTGAAAAAAGAGCAAGCCCGTGTAATTTCTTTCGGGGGGGAGGGGTCTCAAATTTTTGGGTCCAATACATATAGTAAAAAAAAATTATTTTAAACAATGGAAAAATAAAGAAAACATTTTTGAGCCAACAGATTACGAGAAATTAAGGAAATTGGATTGAATTCACTTTAATTTTCAAGAAATTGGCTAATTAATATTTCGAATTGAAAAATTTATGCAGTTCATAATCTCTATGAAAAGATATTACAAAAATTTTGAATTTTGTGGAAATATTTTAGAATTGCAATGAAATAGTTAGGAAAATGGAAAAAGGGTATCATTTTTTTCATGGAAAAATCAGTTTTCACTTCTTGCTCCATTTTTTCTGGAACTACTCGATCGATTTTCTTCATTTTTTAAAATTATGTTCAGAAATGTTTCATTTTCAATTTCACAAGAGGATTTTTTCCGATTTCAATTCATTTTTTTGTTCAATTTACTTCTGTAATGGAACACTGATTTGAATAATTTTACGAAATTTTTGCGATAAAAAGGGTATTTTTGCAAACCCTCTTATTGAAATATTACTGAGATACTCCTACATAATGGATAAAAAAATTAACTTTGGGGATCAGGTAGTTCCTGAGAAAATGGGTCGTCAAGTGAAAACTAGTTTTTCCATGAAAAAAATATGCCATTTTCTTATTTTCACAAATTATTTTATAGCAAATCTAAAATATTTTCACAGAATTCAAAATTTTGTACCTAATTTCTTTCCTTACTAATGATGTATGCAATTTTCAAATCAAAATATCAATTTGCCAATTTCTTGAAAATCAAAGTGAATTCAATCAAATTTCCAAAATTTCTCGAACTCTTCTGGTCCAATTTTTTCCCCTTGTTTCTCCATAATTTAAAATTGACTTTTTTCCTACTGTAGGTATTCAACACAAAAATGTTGAAAAGCCCCCCACCCTCTTTTACGAATTCCAACGCTGATCACTAGGAATAAAATTTACCTTATGGACTAGCAAATATTTGAATATTTGATCGGATTTGTACACTTTTAAAACATGCTCCGGGTAATCGTTGTTTTGCTCGTCGTAAGACATGGAGACTAAATCGGGTTGACTTTGCGAATGATAATGCGAAGTGTATTCGTTTTGTTCGCCACTTGAGATGGAACAATCGTCAGATGCGTCGCTGTAAACAAATCAAACAATGAACAAGGATTGATAACACAATCTTGGTCTTAACAATGTTCAACTTACGGATTATTATTGGTTCGAGATAGAATACTGATTTTCTGTAACACTTTTTGCATCTTTCTTTTGGGCGCCAAGGTCATGAAATTTCGATTTTTGGTCGGGGTCGAATGCAGTGACAAGGAATGCATCGAGTTACCGTCTCTTCTGAGTGGATCTGGTTGTAATACAGCTATACTGGAGCTGGTTTTCCCCCTATTATTTTTGGCGGCCGGAACGTTATCTCCGGTTTTCATTATTTCTTTCATTGCTACGAAAAACATGATTTTAAAAGATTAGTACGAATACAACGGTGAAGGTGGTTTTCGAGATGTTCAAATTTCCTCACCGTTAAGATTAGCTTTGACCGTAATACTTAAATGCGTCGAGGAACGAAGCGCTTCGATGGCTTTATCGTAAGTAATATGCTGGAAACTTTGTCCGTTCACGAGTAATATTTGATCGCCTCTTTTTAAACCGATTTCTTCGGCTTTTGATCCTTTTTCCACCTGAGAAAACATAAGAAATAGTCAAATTATCATTTTTCAACGTAGATTCGATTTCTCTTCCGGAAAACTCACCGTCGACACGTAAATGCCTGTAGATCGATCGAACCCGCCGACGATTTCGAAATTCAAAGGTTCATTACGATCGGATCTCGTCAACGTAACGCAACGTACTCGAGCTTTCGATGTACACGCCACATTCAACATTCTCAATTGACCGACCATGTTTTCTTCTTGCAAACATTCTTCGAAATTTTCCAAAAAATTCATCATCAAGTTATCGTTTTCGAAATCGGTAAAATGATTTTTGACCCATAGCACGACGATCCTAGTAACGCGATCTTTCGTATCGGTATTTTGGAACCTAAGAGAAAATCGATCGATTAATAACTTTGAAATCTCTTGGCTTTTTTCAATCGTTTATATTTACCATTTCATTAATTGATCGGTTATTTGAGACGGGTTTTTGATAAAGGTACGAAAAGTCAAAAGAAAATCTTCTACGTAAGTTGAATCGACCGGATTATCTTCGATTAGTTGAGATATCAACATATTTTCCGTACCCTAAATAATCACATTCGTCGTTATATATTTACTAAAAAATGAACATATCAAGGACACGCAGGACAAATACACCAAAAAAAAAACTAAACAGATAAATTAATCAGTTTCGCGTAAAAAAAAACGACTCTACGGTTGGATAAATGAAAACCTTGATTTTAGGACAGTATCAAACCACCGACGGAAATTACTCACCCTGATTACAACGTAGCCTTTACAACTTCTATCTCTAGTGTTAATGGTTCGCTGTTCAGTGACCAAAACAACTTTGTCATCCTCATCTTTGTGTCTTTTAATATTCTCTTCGCCTTGATGCAAAATACGATAATAGTCGGTTTGCGTAATACAGACGAATTGACAGTCTGGGCATTTGGTACGCATGACGCCTTCGTGGTAGAGTTTTTCCATCGTTGGCAGGATACCGAAGCTGTAAAAGAATCAGGATCATCGTATTAATTTTCACATTGAAATTTTTCAAAGCCATGATTCGAATCAGGAGAGAAATATACATAAAAGGATCGTAATTTTGTAAACAAATTACGTAAGGCTGAACTAACGTAGGATTTCGAGGAAGTTAATCGCACGTCAATTGAAAACGTTGCGAGTGATTCATTTCATTCATCATTGAAATAGATAAAATCGAACATAGGATGTTAACGTCGGTGCGAGTGATTCGATTAATACTTTTATATTTACCTATCCCCGCATTTCAAATGCTCGATTCTTCCATCATTATGTTCAATTTCTACGTGACCATTGATGATCACGCTCCACGAATCTAATTCTTCGCCATGGTTCATAACAACCGTTCCGGCTTTCTCGACGATGGCAAAAACCTGCTCGAAAAAAGCATTTAGACAGAGTATGGCGATAAATTCGTAAGAAATTAGATTCATTTACCATTACGCTACATAGCGCTCTCCGAATCGATAACGTTATATTGGTAAAGGCTTTCAAGTGCTGAGTAAATTCCAAAAGAACTTCCACATCGTCTTCGGTCCGGTCTGAAGGATCTTTTTCCAGACATTCGCGAACTTTGTCACGTACGTTCAAGATCTAAACACATAAAATATTAGAACTGGTTCATTTCAGGTAATTACCCATTATTCAAGATCTCTCATACTTGGCCATCTTCAACTGGCTCGTCGGGATCGGAATCGACGACTGATTCAATGAGACCGCTTAAATCAATATCCTCTGGTTCCATAGAATGGATACTTGAAATTGTATCACTGCCAGAGTAAGCCGAACTAGTGTCCGAGCTTTGCGAGTCTCGGTTGTTTGACTAATCGGAACATAAACTAATGAATTAAACCATATCGAAGATTTAGTAGGAATTAAAAATGAAAACTCACAGGATCTTCAAACATTAAATTAACGCCGCGATGATCCATACGGAAAGTAGATCGTTGAGTACAATTTGAATATACTGATTGCATTTCTGAGTAATCGATCTGAAATTATATACCTTTGTGAGTTTCTTCTCTTTCGAATTGCTTTCTTTAACGAATATATAACTTACTACAATCATTTCAGAAGGTTCGAGAACGAAGCAGGCATTTGGTCTTCGTGCACTTCCAGCGGTCCGTTCCCCGATACTGGAGAAAATTCCGAATTAATTTCACATCACACTCGAAAATAAAATTCGCAACAAAAACACTCACCTATTTGGTGGTAAAAACATGCGGCCATCGATGAACACTGAACCAGATAAAAGCACGTACCAACAAGTCGCGAGTTCACCAGTTCTAAAGAAACGATGATTAATGTTTAGGTTCGCAGCGAAAAATAAATGTATATTAAAACGGAGACTTACGAGTATAAGACGTCATTGGCTTCATGTTTTTCGTATCGAATGGTTTTCGACAAAGACCTCAAGGCGCTATCGTGATAAGTCGCAAATGCTTCGGATGTTTGAAGACCGTAATAAATTATTTGCAAATCCTGTACACGAACAAAAAATGTAGTTGAAGCATAGCTTAAATTCAGCACTGATAAAACTATCGTAACAAGTAACAACCAATAAGTACTAACTGGTAGATTACGATTTTCCGGGTTCTTTTTGACTGCTTTAATAAAATGTGGATTTATATTATCGGTCATATTATAACAGCAACCATTAACGAGAACTCTTTGATGTAGGGTGTTGAAGATATCCTACCCATTATAATACAAACATCTACCCTATTACTTCAAATAGCAAAACGTACAAATACCTGAAACAAAACAGAAAGATTGAAATTTTATAACTAAATCATCAAAATACTCAATACACAGACAACGAAAACTAATCAACGTAAGAATGTAATGAAATAGAGCAATTATCATAACAGAAAAGATGTTATTATTGGAAAACAATACTATCACTGGAAAGTTGCAAATATCAATTAGTTGTTTCCAGATAAACATAGTGATTGTCAATTAACATTACTTAAAGCAGCAGTAATATTTTATGAAGATGAATGCAATAAATACAAAATCATACCAATTATTGTTTTGAATTAACTTCTGGGAAACTTCAACTGATGTACTAGGATGAAAGTGAATCAGACGACGGCTGCAGAGATGAAAAGGAGATCGTACGAATTTGGCATTTCAATACACTAACTTACCAATTTATTTGAATACTATTGAACACGCAACTAATTTCAATTATCAATAAACTACACTTTCTTTTGAAAAATTAACATTACAATCGTTCACTGATGTGATTGCATTTTTCGTTTTGGATTGGAGTAGATCTCGATCAAATACTCCAAATTGGGTCTGTCTATCCTCACTCGGAATGATCATCAAAATGACCGAACTATGCGCGATCTCGTTCATTTTTTTCGTTATCTTCACTGCTACATTTTTTGATTTTTTTTTTTTTTTAAATTCCAATTTTTTGCTCAGTTTAAATGTTTTTCTGAAATCATTTTTCAGCTCTGAAATGTTTAGAATAAAAAATAAAATTGGATTAAAAACATTTCAAGGAAAGGAACTTAATGTGAGAAAAAAAATTAAAAAATCGAAAAAATGTCATCAAGTTTTTATAAATTTTATTTCAGGATTCGGAGTCGAAACCCGCTCCAAGTATCATTTCGTCACTGCGCATGTGTGGGCACTTGTTCTTTTTCGTAGCTTGTTACGAAAATGTCGTTTAAGAAAATACAAGAAAATAAGAAAATCTTCAACCTCCATTGAATACCTTTAGGTTGACTACATTATTATGCAAGTATTTTTGTAAAACCAAAAATCATCACGATTATTGGATTTACAAAAAGTAAGGAATAAATAAATCCAGCATAACATAATGCTGTCAAGTTCCTACATCAATTTCGTTAACGATCAATCTATTTACGCATTACTAGCAAAAAATTCTCATAATCCAACGAATAATTTATAAATCGAAATACACACAAATGAAAATAAAATTTCAATGGAAACATTTTTTAATATCAACTTTTTAAGGCATGATACACCGAAATGCACCATCTACATCAAGTAGGTCTGATTGATTAATATTTCATCAGTATGTTTTATTTGAAATTTGCCAAATAAAATTAATATGTAGCTAACAATAGAAATGATAAAATATTATCAATTGTTGTTAATACTCTCTTCAATAATCCAAAATATTACGCTTGTTTTCTCACGAGTCTATGCACGAGTCGTCCTCTTCGTCCATTCTTGGTTTACGACATACGAAAAAAACGCTTTCGTATTCATACTGCAGCATAGATTTTGGATTTTGAGCATACTTGGATTTTATATTCGTTTTCTCTTTCTGAAATTCAAAATTGTCAAATTTAATTGGCATACTAACATGATGCAGCATCATAAAACCGATATTGACCTCGTAAATAAATCCGAAGCCTTTAATGATATCCCTCATCATTTCATAGCTAGGCTCGATAGAATTTTGATCTACCATGTTACTGAAATGATAAAGTAGGGGGCCCAAATTAATCCAAATGCCACCTGTAAAAAATTATTTGCGTCAAGTTAATCGTTAATGGATACTAGAGTTACGAAATTAATGATATTGAAACGTATACACTACCGGGTCTCAAAATTTTATAAATAGTTTCGATAAACGCTAAAATATTATTTGCACAGTCGATAAAAAAGCAAGTTGACACGCAATCCCATGAATTTTCTTTTGTATAAACCTGAATAACATTTCAGCAATTGATATGAGCACTGAAATTAGGTAATGTAATATTTTTCGAAATTACAGAACTGCGAGCTACATACTTCTAAGAAATCACCGGCAACCATAGAAAATTGCGAATCCTTCGGAATGTTTTCTGAGAGGTTGATATCGGGGAAGTAAATACTTGCTAATTGATCCGTTGTATCTAAATTATTATCACATTGATGTATCCAAGGATATATCTGGTGTAAGTTAATTCCCTGACATCTGAAAAATTACATAATTGTACAAATTGTTAACATACAAAAAGTGTTTATAAATTTTTACAAATGAAAATACCTATTTATAACGAAATTAGATGCAATAAGCATGAATAAAGAGAATTCATTCCCTTCACATGTATAACCGTGTCGGGCAATTTCAACCACCAAACGACCGAGACCAGCTCCAGGAACGAGAACTTTAATTGTGGGAGATTCACTATAAAAATACCACAAAAATGAGTTAATTACCAAGTCTAGTCTAAGATATGGTACTTTAAATCTTACTATAAATGTTTTGGAAACTGGTTAACAATTTCTTCGACAATAGGTTCGTAACAAATTTTACGTTCTTCGCTACCTTCCGTACTCCAATCACGGACAAATTGTTTTATAGTGGATTGTACTTTCTCTTGATCTGCTTCGACAGCAGTTACTCGAGGTATAACCTACAACACACAGATGCATCAAAGTTGGTTATTTTAGGTTTCAATAATTAAGCCGTCAGCTGTATTGAGGTTTCAACAATAACTAGGTAGGGATAATTTCACACTTACGGTACGAGGATTGTTTTCTTCAGGATTTATGTTTTCGAATAGAGTTTCCACATCTTTTAAGATTAATTTAATAACGTTATAGTTTTGTTCAATACAGCTGCGAACATTATCCAAATGTTCTTTGTAAGTTTGCAGTAATTCTTGATGATTGGCTGGTAAAATGCTTACATATTTTTCAGTACGATTGATTCTATTCAGAGAGTGATTTCTGAAAGAAGAAAAAATAAACATGAAGAGTAGGCATCGATATGTAACAGAAGTAATTTTTAGCTATTCGAAGATACATTAGGACTAATTCATTTAGGCAGATCAATGACATAAGTGTACAGATACATTAATACGTGACCATAGATAATTGAATCAGACATGAATATCAATTAGGCGAATGTAACATGGAATCAGGCATATCTCGACACAACACAAAACAAAATCTCAAAAATATTTCTACAAAACACCGCTTCTAGATCTCCCTCAAATAGATTTTCAAAATCAATACCATGGATTTTATTTAATGACCGGTATTCGTTCGTAACGTTGAACTTTACTGAAATGTAATGACAAAAAGAAAATGAAAAAGAAACGCCAAAAACTGAATTTTAACTGATCACCGAATCTACTTTGGCAAAAACAATAAGATACAAAATAAGAAACTCAAATACCTGTAACTGTTAAATGCAGAGACGATCCTTTGGAAGTTCAATTTTTCTTCTTCATTTTCAACGTTGCTGTAATTACTCATAATGGCAAAGATTTTAATCTAAGCTCAACCAAACAGCGAATTCGATAAGATGTAGAAGATTGCTCTACTACTGAAAGAAAATTCGTACAATTATTTGATTTCATCAATTTTACAAACACTTTTCACTAAATATAATACCACGATGAATTTTTGTTAAATTTTGCCTGAAAAAAACACACATGCGCACAGAAACATATTTGTTCTTGCAACTGTATGTACAATTCAGTTCCTTTTGACGAATAATGGAATAATGGATGTGCATTGAAATTTATGGGATAATAACAAGCATGATAATGACGATTTTCACTTCAGTTCGTTCGCAAGCTGTGCTTTGTACATAGATAGTGAATTGAAAGAATTTAATGATAAAATTTGAAAAGTTTGAGAAAAGCTCAGCTGAAAAAGTGTACTCAGTTAATTTTTTCGAAAATTTTCGTGAAAAAATGAAATAAATTACCAAAAAGTGATGACTCCAGGAAGATAATGTCGAGTGTAAACTGAATACGAAATAATTCTCTCTAGAATTGGACCGCAATGAAACTGCTTTTCTTGCGTAGGAAATAGTTACAAATTTTTCGTAAATTCACGTTTAATCTACTTGAAATAATTATGGTTTTGTAAAAGTGTTTTTGCAGCAGTTTTGTGTTTTCAGACTAATTTCACAAATTTCAGTTTCAGATCAGCCCATAAAAACGTAATCAATTTGATAAGAAAATTATTATTATCAGTTTATTATTTTCGAACGACACGAAATTGAGATATTATTTTTAGGTTTTGGTTTTTAGTTTCGTATTTTCAAACTTGATAATATTTCGTAAGTTTATTCTTAAATGTGTTCTTTACAATGGACAGCAATCATTTGCAAACACCGGAATATAAAATCAGCGTCATACTTCTACAAGTGTTGGAAAAGCTGAAAGAAGAACCAATCTGTAGTAAACTGAAGTCGGCGAAAGTGATGGCTGGGAATGATTCGATGAAAGTTATGCAGTACGTTTTACCTATCGTTATGCAAGTTGAAATGGAAGTATTGAAGTTTCATGGTTATGACGATAGCCGAGATGGCCTCATCAAATTTACCCAGTTGGTCAAAGAGTTGGAAGAAATAGATACTGCTATTCGAAATTTACACGATGTATTGAAATCTCAGTATTTGCCCCCTGTTTCTATTTACCACGACCAAGATTCGTCTTTGAGTTCTTTCGATTAATTACCTAATTACTTACCTTTTTACTGACTTTTTTGTACTAATTTTCTTAACGATGTTATTGCATGTGATTTAATAAATAAGGTTGCCTTATGTATACTGTCTATAGATTTTTTTCTGTCTGATTTTCTGAAAGGTGTCTTTGAAAAGGAATTGCATCTATCGTATTGAAATGAGAATGAGGTGGAAGTGAAAATTATATTAACATTAACTGATCGACCGTGCCTTTCAGCATCGGCCTTCCATAATATTATTATAGAATTGAATTGGAAATCAGGATTTTATAACGATTGAAGAGTGGAATGTTCATGAAATTGAAATTCTTCACTAAGTAATCACGAAATGCTCATTTCATGTTTCGCTTTAAATTTGAACTTCAACTTTGAGATTCCAGATTTCAGATAATAATGATAATTATAGAATCGACTGTTTCTGTTTACAATTTTGGGTAACCCTCATTGAAAGCGAAAGTTGAGAAAGCTCAACAGTTGCTGTTATTTTCACACAAATTCGATATCCTTGGGTTTCTTCAATTTTGCAATTTTTTTAATTGTTTTCAATTTTTTTTGTAAATTTATTTCAAATAATTCGCAATTAGCTTTCATTAAAAGCTTGGAATTGAAATATATTTGAATTTAGCAGCTATCAATCCAAAAAAAACATGTTTTAAAACTAAGTCCAAGAAAATAAACCAAGAAACAAATAATGGAAAAATGTGTAGAAATTAGCATCGTCCATAATTCCATAAATTATGCTTTCCCCTTCCCCTTCAGGTTTCGCCAAGAGAAATTCTGTTGAGAAAAGAGTTGAGAAAAAATAGTGAAAATATCGTATGATTATTGATTCATTTGTAAAAATTAATATTGATTTTAATTGTTTTAAAGTGATGCATCGAAACTGCAATAAGTGATTGTTTGAAAAACACCAACGATTAAGTAAGTAAGTGTTTTATTCTAACAATAACCCGAATATAAAGTGTTGTTTATATCTATATCAGATAAAAAATATGTACTTATCTGGTTTTTAAAAGCTTCGGTAATTTATCTATATTTCTCACTTTTCTCCGAAATTTTGAAGTCAACTCACGCTTTAAAATTTCCAATTATGAAGTAACCTGTGCGGTATGATAATTCTAATGGAGAGAAATTATTCGCCTTTGAAAAATTTCACTTTTTGTCCCACTTTATTTTTACGCGGGTTATAAGTGTTACGTTTCAATTTTCATACATTTCAAACAAATATGTTTTATCGTTTCAGTAACGTAATGATACGTGTAAAAAATGGACGATGAAATTCAAGAAACAGTCGAAGCAATTTTGGGTAAAGATGTCAAAGTAATCGACGTTGAGAAAAAATCGACCATTAAAGAAGAAGAAGTTCTGCTCATTAACGGTTGTCCTGTTACGCTCGATGGTGAAGATGGTGTCGCAATTAAGGAAGCTCTGTTGAGAGGTAACATTCCTAACTGTCATTCGCTCAATCAAATTCTCGTTCGAGTGGGCATACTCCAAGCGCCAGTCAAATTGGAGACAAATTTGGTCGTTAAATCTAACGTAGTCACTCGAGAAGAGGTGACAGTCGCTAAAGGGGGACAAGTGGTTGATGAACGGTCCAGAGAAACCAAAGAGGATAATTTTTACACCAGCAACACTTCTGAAATCTGGGAACCTGTTGGTATAATATCCAACGATAATCTTTCCTCCACTAATTCCACGAGTAAAGATTTCTCTTCTTTATCGTCTACTCCGGTCACTCATAGCTCTGTCAAATCCTCCATTGACGTCACGGATTTACCTCAAGAACAATGTTCTCGTTACAATACACCTAAGAAATTTCATGAAACTAAAATGAAGAGTTCGGTTTCGAAAAAGTCCTCGTCCGATTCCGAAGATAAAACTGATTTTGTATATTCTTCTAAAACTGTAAGCGGTGCTAATTTAAAAGACGCATCCGCGGTGCATGTTTTACCATTAGGTCCTGAAATCAGCTCTAGAGTGGGAAATCTTTCTTTGGTGAGAATATTTACTTCATTCGATTCTTGTATAATTGTTTGCAAACTAATTGTTGTATTTTTAATTCTGCAGGAATTGATTTTTCGCGATGGAATTTTAGTCTCCGGCAGTTTAGACGCTCTGATACATCATTTAATCCCCTCAGTGAATTATTATCCAGATAAAGAATTCATCTTTGCGTTCCTTCTAACTTCAAGATTATTCATCAAACCAAACGAACTGATGGATAAAATCGTACATTTTTGTGATATCGAACACAATTTCAACAATAAACACACTCAGAATAAAGTAATTCGAAGAACTGCTCAATATTAATTTCTATTAGACGACCCTTATCTCATATTTTTATCATTTCGCAGGAAAAAGTAACGTTGTTTATTCCTCGTTTGGTACAATTAATGGAAGACTGGATTGAATCATTCCCATACGATTTCCGCGATGACAAATTGATGGCACATGTACGAGCCGTAATGCAGAAATGTGTCAACATAAATCCAGACCTGTTACCGAAAGTTTCGACGTCGATTCGAAACCTCTTAGATCGTTTAACGAATTTAGAACATTACGAAGAATTTTTACAACAAGTTAATCAGAATTCTGTCAAACAGCCGATCGAGATTTCCCCCCCAGTGAGCGAATATTTTGCCCATTTCGATGATAAGTATTTTGTGAATTTTTAAAACTCTTGTTATTTGCAGGTGAACGTTGTGGAGTTGTGTCCAGAACCTAAGATCCTAGCGCAGCAATTATGCCACATAGAATTAGAAAGATTATCTTATATTGGGCCTGAAGAATTTGTTCAAACGTTTGTCCAACAGAATTGTAATGGCTCTGAGAAGTGTACTGATTCGAAAAAGACTTGTAACTTAGAATCATACGTGCAATGGTTTAATAGATTAAGTTATTTAGTAGGATCGGAAATTTGTAGAGTGAGTTATCGATGTTTCGTTACACGAATTTTTTTTATTGCCAATGAATAACCTTTTCCGTTCCTGCACAGCATTTGAAAAAGAAATCGAGAATAAAAACAGTCGAGTATTGGGTTGAAGTAGCTCGAGAGAGTTTCAACATCGGTAATTTCAATTCTTTGATGGCTATCATTGCGGGTTTGAATTTATCTCCGGTAGCGAGATTAAAAAAGACGGTAATTATTAAAAAATTGATTTTTTTTTTTTTTTTTCAATTATTTTTTCAATTATTTTTCTAATTTTGGTATGATTCTGAGACTACCTAATGTGTAAATTTTAAAAACTGTGTAATTTTCAGTGGGCGAAAGTGCAATCAGCCAAATTTTCAATACTAGAACACCAAATGAATCCTACCTCTAATTTTAGTAGTTACAGATCTACGTTAAAGGCGGCGATGTGGCGGTCTACTGGAAATAACGTTCAACACCAGTGTTTAGTTATCCCATTTTTCTCTCTTTTAATCAAAGATATTTACTTTTTGAATGAGGGTTGCGCTAATAGGTAATATAATTTTGAAATTACTCTCAGAATCCGTAATCGAAGGTATTAATCTATAAAATTTTGTCCAAGGTTGCCTAATGGTCATGTAAATTTTGAGAAATTTTGGCAATTAGCGCAGCAAGTTGCTGAATTCATTAAATGGAAGCAGACAGCATGTCCATTTGAAAAAAACCTACACATTATCACATTCCTTCAATCTAGTCCAGTATTATCCGAAAAAGGTAAAAATACAATATCTCTGGTAACAAGAATTTCTGAATGGGTGATGATTGCAAAATATTTTCGATTGTGCCGAATTTCTGTGATAGACGTTTCAGTCAACATTTCGTAAATTTTCGAAATTTGGCCATCATCTACGATGACGTGTTGTTTATTTTGAAATCTTCTAGTTGATTCTCAAGCAGTCACCGATATTAAATAATGAATATTTCTGGTTCTTCAGGAAATCGTGTATTATCAGATTTTAAAAGAATTTTGCAATCTGTCCATTGGACAAGAAGTAGAACTGAGTACTTACATTGATTTCTTTCTCTTTTTTTTCTAGCATTATTATTAGCATCTTTCGAGTGCGAACCTCCGGAAAATAGTCATGAAAAAGAACAATACAAGCATATGAAGTACATATTAATTTACGTAGATAACTAATCGATTGAATTTTTGCTCAATTTTTATGCCAAATTTGTGATATTTTGCAGAAACGGAGATACATAATTCAACCACGATTTCAGTTGAGACTCAGATCAGAAACACACAGTACATGCAGTATTCTTGAAGCTATTTTATGAAATTATACTTGTTTTTAAGGTAATAAAATAAAACTTTCAATTCGACAAAATATACTTACATTAAATTCATATTAAGTATTGGTTAATTGATCTCTCTATAAGGTTGTAATTTAATTAGACGCTTTTTATGTAATATTCGTTTAGCATAATTAGCCTTCAGTTTTGCCATTTCATCATTTTTACCAGATAATTGTAACGTTCGCGCGTGTATCTTGTTCCATTTGACATTTCAACGCTTGTTCCTGTTTTTACATTCGTTTTTTTATCGCTTTGATTTAGTAATTTTTGTATTTCCTTTTTTAAATTTAAATTTAGCTCGCTGATTAATTATAAGAGGTGATTAGATTTTGTAGAGCTATCCTCTTTAACTGCCAATTGAAAATATTATCGGTTGTCATTGGCCTAATGATGCTTTAATAACTGCTTAAATTTTAATTTTATCGTTTAACAGTAACGAAAAGTTTACAAGTGAGTAGATTTCATTTTTTACTTTTTTACTTACTTTTGCAAATGTAAGTTTTATTGTTTTAATGTGATAAACCTATTTTTTTTTGTTTTTTCGTTTTATGATTTTTCTTGCTGGTCGATTGTACAGTATTATTTTCCTGACGTGGTAACAGACGCCAGTTTTAATTTATAGCATTTTTTCGTTTCTCTTTTAATTCTATATGAGTTTAAATTTCAAATTGTGTCGTTGGCGAGTTTTAATGATGAAACTAGTTGGCAGATTGTTTAAAAAAGCCAGAAATTGAGGTATTAATATAATTAAGCTATGTTTGTTTTGTAGAAAGAGGTCTTTCGGATAGCGTAGTCGACCGTATCAGCTTTCAGTTTACTGTTTAAAAGCTTTATTTTTCCCAGTTTAATTTATGAACTTAAGAGTTATTGAACATTCCAAATTGATCGAGTTGAACAAAAAGTTGGGTTACGGTTCCTATAATTGAAATTGAATCAAAAGATGTTTTTCGATGAGTGAAACAATTCCATTCAACAATTCATTTTATTAATATACAACAGTGACATTCAGTGGCAGTTCCTTACTAATTTATAAAAGAGCAAAATTACTTTTAAATATTGTAAGTACATTTTCTGTACTGCAGAAATTGAGTTTTCTTTCTTTTCCAAGTAAATACAGAATTTTTTTTCTGTTTGGGATATTTATTCAAAAAATAATGCAACTGTGGTAAAATTTAGCATTTTCCAACAGATTACGTTTAGACTTTTTTTTTCTTTTTAAAATAAAAATTCATACTTCATACTTAGAAGAATCATGCTCTTTTATTTTCCTTTTGGGATTACCACTGATAACATTGATTATTACATAATTTGTAACTATTATAAGTTTCATTGGTAAGGTTTTCGGAAGAGTAATACTAATATTAAAGTTACCGTTCATTATAGTTAATACGCGAATAGTTATTTATAATTGTGAATTTCAAACTCATCTGCTTCTGAAATTAACAATATGTATATTTTATACGTATTAAGTAAATAGAAATAAAGAAGTTTACGAAGTACATGTATACAGATTTTTTTCTTCATATTTGGCTATTTAAAGGCGTAAATAAAGCTCACAAATCGTTCAAAGTAATTAACACTTCCAAGTTGAGGAAGACGACTGCGGAGGTAACAAAATCGTACAAGTATTTCGAAATGGTAAAGTGAAATAAAATTAACAGGTAACTAAGAAAAAAGTGTATGACGTATTCATACGTAGGTAGGTGTAGGTAAGGTACGTAGTAATATTCTTCATCTGTCATCAGTCGTTTGGTAGGTTACAGGTTACAGGTATATAAAATTGGAACTTTAATAACTAAAAAAAAGTTATGGTTTTATCAATTTCTTTTAACGAAAAATGCTCACTATTTATGATATGTAGTCGTTGATGTAACTTATAATTGACATCGCAGTACGGAAGGTTCATTACGTAGTTGAAAATTTGAAACAATTCCTAATTATACTACTAAAATTTCAACACAAATAAGTAATACAGATTTCTGGTAAATTACATATCTGGTAACATTCAAGTAGAATAGCTTTTGAAGCCTTTTGGTAATAATTTTATATCTATACATGTAAAACAAAGAAACTAAAACAATAGACTAGGTATAGGGTAGGTAGGTATAAGTTTCATGAGGTAAATACATAAATAACACACAAACACACACTAAGCCTTAATGCAACAACCAAAATCACTAATCTATTTACGTATTGGTAATTCGTCTTAATTCTTATAGGTCAAAAGATCCTTCATCGACAATAAACTCTCTTTTAACCGTTCGGTAAAACGATTTGTACTTGTAGTTCCGTTAGAATAAAATGAAGATATGCAGAATATGATGCTATCTTCTTTCAAATTGTAGGATGCTCCGTAGCCATCAGGAACGACAGGACCATAACCCATAAATGAATTAGTTTTCGTGGTTACCTGTCAAAAAATCAGCATTAGGTGCGGCTCTGAAACGAATGTCGAATAGGTGTCATAATAATAGGTACTTGGCTGGTTGATAACGAAAAGTGATTGGCGATTGCGAAAGCTTCGTCTTCAAAAATATCAGCATTGATGAAATAATCTTTCGCAGTTTGTCTTAATCCTAAAAGGTGAATATCAATTCCTTGACCGGTTATATTCTCGGTGATGATCTCAACTTGTTTTCGCATAGCTGTATCGAAAAGTTGTAATTTCTTTTCAACCTGTACGAAGTTATCAAAATACCATTTAATTGATCAAAGGGATGGAGATGGTGTTATTTATTTTACTGTTACCAACCGATGTAGCATTAGACAAACGACGAGGTCTGGACAAATCAGTATACTTGTACTCAGAACTTTGATCATGCATGGCTGAAACCCATTCTAGTGCTTCCATTGTGGCAGCTCGGATACAGTCAACTCGACCCAAAAGAAATCTGCGAGTAGATGCGCTCTCATAGGTAGCGCATAATTTACTGTGTAACCTAAAATTAAATCGATGTCAAAAGATGGATTTAAATTCGTAATAAAATTTTAGAACATGAGCATATACTTGAAGTAGGTGAGTTGGAGAGCAAGTTGAACGTATCCATCTGGGCTCACTTTGCAAGACTTGATGAAATTCTTTCCGTATAAGTTGAAACGAAACACATTGAAGTCTAGATCTTGAATGCAACTGCAAAATGACGAGAGAAAAATACTGTAGTTGTAGTGGAGTTGTTCGGGTAGCACAATTTTGATGAAATGAAATTACTCACTTATCAATTTGTTCTTTAGCTGAGTAAATCTCCTTCTCCATACTTCGGGTAAGATTCCAACTGAGTTTTTCGGGAATAATTTGTGGATCATTTGGCTCGTTTATGCTTCCTAGATCGCTACAGCTATTCATCATCGATTCTACAGCATTGATCACTGCTACTCCTTCAGCCGGTGAATGTTCGTAGCATAAACCGCTGACACCATCGGAACCGATCACAATCTGAAAATATGTCATTTTCAAAACATCAAACATCCATTTCATACACGGCAATAACTCGTGATAATAGTTATTTATGATCACAGTTGGTGTATTCGTATTTATCAGTTGTTACATCATGTGAAATTGTGAATTTGCGCCTGAAATAAATTAATTTAGACAACCCCAACTACGCAGAAGAAACAGTTGCCATCAGTTTTAAACCAGTCCGGCAGTTACGTGAAATTTTCCATCATTATTTGAAAAAAGAAAATAAACCCATTTTAATATTTTCTATTTCATAAGCGTATCGAAATCAAACATAAATACAAATAAATTACTTCTATTATCGTTTTGAGATTTAAAAAACTTTAAGAATATTTTTCTTTGTAGGAACTATGTTTTTCGAAAAAAATGTTTACATCCCCCTTCATCCCGCAACATTGTACATTATTTACATTACAAACGCGCCGCAGCGCATGCAACCATTTAAACGTGCATTTTTTAATTTTTTTGCAAATGGCGACATGAATTCTGAATTTTTAGTATTCATTCGCCAGTTGGCCAGTTTATTAACGCTAATTTTCGTTGTAGTGAAGTGCGTTTTGCGTGTTTCAATCTTATTTTTGGATCAAATGATCAGATTTATGATCGTGAAATCGTGAATTTTAGTTTTACAGTGTCGGGATATCGTTTTATTACTTCGTAATCAACTTTCGCTCACTTGTATCGTTTTTTCAAACCATCGGTTTCCAGTGTTAGCTGAAGATCCGCCGCCGTGTATCATTTGATGAGCCATATTCGTTTCATCTCTGGTAGCCGTTTTGAAACCAATATTTTCGTAATTGTATTTGCTATTAAATGATGATCGTAATTCTTTCAAATCGAAACAAATGATCATCATGCATTTCTCGATGAACGACGCGTTCCTGTGATTGGTTTCATCTAAAATTACGTTAATATCTTAATATAATATTCTGCGTCTTTAAGAGCGGGTTTCGTTCCATCACTGTGTTTCTTTCAAGTAACGAAATGTTCAAAAATTTATCGTTTTTCAAGTATACTTACCTTTCATGAGCTGTTCGCGTATTGTCGCCCATTTATCGCGTCTTAATCCGGTCAGTATTCCTACTGGAGTCGGAGTAGATTTTTTATCGATATTGTCCTTGATTATGTGCAGCATTTGCGACATGATTTCGTTTTCGGAGAGGACATCTGCATTTTTACCTGCCGTCAAGTGTATAACGTAAAACTGAAATAATTCGCGGATTAGGATGTGGTTTATTTTTTATCGTATAAGTGTATTAGTTCATTAAAAAGAAAGTCACCTGTTCGTTGCAGATGACGATGATGTGTGGTCGAAATTTTGTGAATTCGGTTTCCGATTTCATCAACGAATCTTTAGTAATTCCTGGCATCCGGTACGAAGTAAAAATCCGATAATATTGAGCCATGCACAACGGTTGCGTTTTACCATTCGATTTCACTGTTTCCGTTTCAATTTCGTTCCTGCGGGTAAGTTTGATTATTTATCGAATTGTTATAACAATTCGATTTAATAGTGTCTGCTGTTGAATAGAATTACTTGTCCAGTTTTTCCTTGAATGCCATCGCAGACGTAACCATTCTCGCCGCATATTGAGCCATTTGCAATGGACCAAATACGTCTGCATTAGGACGTAAAGGGAATACCATTCCGGGATTAGAATTGATAGGTAATGCCACCTGGTTGTTCAGGTACATGTCGTCCAGCCACCAATCATACGCCTGAAATTAAACATTATTATGTATTTTACATAAATACATAATGCATTCAGATTTGCCCAATTAGAGCCACATAATATGTGTTACCCAGTTCGCGTATGTTTCTCGACGCTTCTGCAGCATCTGTTGCAATTTTTCACCCGTGCCATTTTCCGAACCGAAGTTTTGTACGAGTTTTTCCGTGTATTTGTACTGTTTTTCTGTCAGAATAGGTTGAACTGCTTCTAAATACCTGCACATGGTATGTTGCAACTCGGGCAATGGTAGTTTCGGCAGCGAATAATCCTGAATATGGAAAATATTGTAAAAATACGAAAATATACGCCAAGGTTTACACAATGGGAAATTACCACGCCATTTTCTATCAAATTTGTGGCAGACTCCTCCGGTATTGTTGAATCGTTCGTGGTGGATCCTAGGAACCAATCTGAAATACTTACTATACTCCTTCGCCATCCTGCAAAAAAACAATTCATGTTGAGGATTGAAAGTGTTTCACAAATAATTAAATATACTGAACAAGTAATTCGGTAATTGTAATCATTTGGATATTGTCCGATTGATTAATTATCCAGTTTCAGTTCCCGTCCAGATTGTAGACAGAATAAAAAGTAATTTTTTTCATTGTATTTATGTTTAAATGTTATACAGTTGCTTTCTTTGGTACACAATAATATTGTATATCGAAATGAAGAAAATTTATCAAATTATAAACTCGTGGTATCAAAAAAATTGTTTTTTTTTATCCTGTCTATAATGTGGGCGTTGGTCGAAATAAAATAGACATCTAGTAAATGTTAACACTTCGGAAATGGCATTACTGATAATTAGTAATTGATGATTAAAACCGATTTAACCGGTTACAAAATTCTCGATAATTCGATGTTTCGATTTTCCCAATTAATCGGTAGTTGGGTGGCACTGATTGAAGTTATTTTAAGGCTAATTTTGAGTTGATTCTGACGTTGGTAAAAGTTATTTTCATTTCATCACTGTCTTAAAAAATGACGTATGTAGATATTATTTTTTGAATTATTATGGAAAATTGCTTACCCGGGTAAGAATTGCTTAATGTCTGTGAAAGAGATGCGTTGAAATGGAACGAAGTGTTTACAGAGTGAGCAGATTACGTCATAAATGAAAAAATTTGAAATTTTTATTGTACTGTCTTATCAGTGAAATGTTATACAGAGTTCTTCAATATCTGAGAATGAGGTAGATTTCTTTGGAATGAAATATAATGGGAGAGTTGGCAAAGTTGAGAGGAAGGCTCAAGGGACTGGAGTGCCTCCCTTGAGCTCAGTTAGAAGATTTTTGGTCAAGGAAGTGTCAAAAAATGCAGTTTTTTGTTTTTAAATTATGATTTATTTTTTTTAAAAATATGCTCGCAAATATGAATCTGTGTGAAATATATTTCATCGAGAATCATGCTCACTGATCTTTCCATTAAAATTTTTTAATTTGTCATTTACATAAATCCCTCTGACAGAAACGCACATTTTCATCAAGTTCAACTGATCCAGGTTAAGAATGTACATATCTATCGATTTGATTATTTCAATAATTTCGCAATTTATCAATTTTTTTCGCTCAAACTGCATTTGAGTTATTTACCTGTTGAAATACCACTGAATCGATCAATATTATTCAGTTTTTTCCAATAAATTTTCACCCCCTCTCATTTTTTATTTCCGAGTAGGCAGAATAGTTGTAATAGAGAAATTTGAAAAGAGAATAGGCCAATTCATTTAAAGGCGATTAATAACTTTTTGATTTTGGGTCCTACAAGTCAATGTCATACACATCTGGCTAAAAATTGGTAATTTTTTCTAAATTTTTCTCTATTTGGTAAAATCCAAAAATAAATTAAAAATATGTTTTAAAAATGCCCATTTTCTGATTTTGAACTTTTTTTTTCGAAAAATCTCCCGCACCTTGGCTTTTCTTGATTGAACAATTTTTTTTCAATAATGTACTAAAGAATTATTCAGTATGTTTATTTAAAATTAAAATAAAGTTTCAATAAAAGATGGAAATTTTATTTTAAAATAATCACACTTTCGAAGTTTCAAGCTCCACCCTTTCCTTCGTTTGGGAATAAGGGACTGTAATGATGTAGCGATAGTAGCATCCTCAGAAGAAACAATAAAAACCAAGTATTTATTTGTTTTTTCTAACTGATTTTTTTTTTTTAGTGGCTTCGGACTGTGAGATCCATTAGCCCAGTCTAACAAAGTATTTTTTGAAAAGAAATCTACCTTTCTTCGCTTATATCATGAATAATTACTTTTATACTTCGTTGAAATCCTTTCAAAAATCTTGATAGATACTTGAAAATGAAAAATTTTCAAAATATTGTACATTTAATCGAGAAATAGACTGTTTTGACTATCATCCTCTACCTCCCCTCTAACAACCGCCACTTTCGCTGGTTCTACCACTTTTTATTTATGAAAATTTTACACTTACTCTAAAAGATTCAGAAACTTGGAAAAGCAACAGGAAGGTGGAATTTAAACTATTTTCAATTTTTTCATCTTCTTACGTATTATAAACATTAGTTTTAGATTTTATTTTTAAATTTCGTTAATTTTCGATTCTTCATCTTTCAAATTCTTGAAAAAACCTGAAAAAAATGTCGTATGAAATTTCACCTTTTCCTTAAAGTCTTCTCGTATTTCAAAAAAAATTATTCTGAATTGGGAATTCAGTCTTTGAAAAAAATCATTATTCTGTTTTTCATTTCTGTTTAGCAACTTTGATTCGTAGCTCCTTCAATTTTAATGCCAGGCGACAGATTTTTCAGAAAAAAATTTCAAGTAATTAATTTCTTCATTTGTTTTTTTATCTAGATATTTTTGAAATTTTTGAACGATTTTTCTCGCAATCTTTTCAATTTTAAAATTGAGCAAAAATCATAAGGTGAATATCCAGTTTTCAGAGTTTTACCCATCACCATTATTGAAAACAGTTCTATCAATCTTTCGAATCAGCTTTTGCTCCTTAAATTTTTAAGGTAGGCAACACATTCATCTTGTGTTTCTTCAGTGGTACCTCTATCCAATTCTGTGAAAATCCGAGATAGGTACATCTTCCCACCCTTCCTATGTAAGATATTCGTATAGTTTGGTGCTCGCTCTCTTCAGTGAGTACGATTTTTGAGATAATTTCAATATTTGTTCTGTGATTGAAAAAACGAAACCGATAATTAGAACATAGAAAGTTTATTTATTATTCAGTTACATCATAAATTAAGATATATATTTCGATTTCACAATAAATATTCGTTTTCATACTTTTTAAATATTAGAACGACGTAAATCTACAATATTATAATTAAAAGTACCCATTACATTCTATGCTATGTATAAAGGAGAAAGAGAGAGAAAGAGAGAAAAGAGCGATGCACTCGTGTGTTTTTTTTTTTTCAATAGGCCTAATTTCTCCGCAGTCTAAAAAAGAAGACCTATTTATCCTTAAATTAATAATATTGCTTGTACATACATGTATGTTAAAACATAACAATTTTATTAGTCTATGTGAGCAGCGAACTTTCACGTATATCCGAGCAGGATTACGATCCTGTTAATTATGATATGTATTAGATTCATTTTCATTTAAAAGTCGTTTCGTCGCGTCGGTCGTAAATCTACGCAACGACGTGCTTGTTGACAAAGGAAGGTAAACATGGGGAACTGAGGTGAGGTGGCAGATAAAAAATTCGCCTTTAATATAAAAGCCTTTATTTAGGTATATAAATTAGATACATATTATATAAATACGAAGTATAAGCTTTTAGTAAAACTCGGTTCTTTTTTTTTTCCGTATATACGATTATACATAGTAATTAAAAATAATGATATGTATGTATTCTTGGTTGTCGAATCTCGATATGAAATAGACAAAACAAAAAACAGACCGTAGTCACGCTTATAATTAATTCCCTTATATTAACGAAGCTTATGTTTTATACGTAATGCACCTACCGTGTGTTTGGATGATTTTAGACAAAAAAAATATTGAAATTTATCGAATATCGAGGTCGATGTATGTTTTTTTTTGACATAGTTTGATAGAAAGAACGTTTGATTTTGATTTTTCAGTACAGGGTGTTCGGAGAATCGTCTGCCATTTGCTAGATACCCGCCACTTGAAAAAAAAACTCTGAATTAACACTAAGGGGTAAAACTTCCTCTCTAGAATATGAATAATGTTAATTTTTAATCGTGAAAAGGAGCAGAATAATTATGATGATATTGAATAAAATTTAATAATGATTTTTGTCTAATTTCAAAATTGAAGAGGCTTTGAACGAATTTTGAAGAAAAAAAATTCTCAAAAACCTTGGTCATCTCAATAATGAATAATTTTTGTTCCATTTTTTCTCTCAAAATCAACATTTTAAAGGAGCAAAAAAATTTGAAGTAGTTTTTTAAAATTCTCGTGTGTTTTTGCTTTTATTGATTCAATTGTTTATTGAATGAGTACAGGGGGGGGGGGGTAATATTTTCGTTTAATTCGTTAATTTCGAGAGCGATGCTTTTTATTATATTTTGGAAGTTTGGATCAGCCGCATGAACAATATACTTTTTTTCTCGTTTTTTTTTTTTTTTTTTTTTTTGGTGGAGTCTTTGAATTACAAGTAAATCGTTAGTAATTGCTGGTAATTACCCGTAATTACTGGTAAATTTGTGGTCGATCGAACTCGAAATTGTTTAAATTGAAGTCTGTAAGTAATCTGAATGACCAGGGACGAAATAAATAATTTTTGGAAGCAGGGAAAGGTACCAGGTGCTTGAAAAATTCAATTTTTTCTATATGTAGATTACACTTTTAAAAAATTGTAATGACGATGCCACAAAATCCAAAAGAAACAAAAAAGTGGATTTGAGGAAAGAAGAATTGAAAAAAGATGCTTTCAAAATATAAAGTTTAGAAATATTTCATCTATATAAAGACATTATCGAACTTTTTTTGAAAAATAAGTAATCCAGGTGAAGCTAAAATACATATTTTTTAAAGGATTTATTGCAGTAGATGTACGTATTTTGAATGTCATGAAAGGTATGTTTTTCCCTTACTTTCTCCCTTGATTAAACTTTCACAATCACTTAATATTTTTCTAGATTTTACTGAGAATTATTTCTTCAAAACTCCACTATTTTTCATTTTTAAAAGTTTTTGTTGCAAAATTTTGTTAATTATATCAAATCTGAAATTTTTCAAAATGGTCGTAATCTGAAAATTTCAAATTTGGGATTTAAAACTCTGTAACAGTTTCACGAATTTTGCAAAAGTTTTCCAACTTTTCGCAAAGTTTGGTTAAATCTTGAACGAAAAATTCCTGGAGGTTACATCCCCTCCCCAAACACCCTCTCCCATCACTCGTAGTTATCATCTCTGCAAATGAACGCAAGTCTTTCGAAAATTTCGTCTAATTTTATAAATTTTAGAGCAGGTAATTACTGTTTAAAAATATCAAGACAATGAAAAATCACTTCGAACTTCTACGAAACTTTGCCAAAATGAGCAATTCATAACGAACAGTAGTACCAACCTCGGGCGAATTGACGTAAAAATATAACAATAGTGTTACTTATAATCAACCAAACACACCGCATATCCGAATATTATTTTAGTTCTAATAAATAACATACGATAACAATTTCGAATGAGGAAAAAATGTATAAATTAGAGTAATGAAAGGAAAATAACAAAAACAATGTAGTACATAACATTTAAAACAACTATAAAGAAAAAAATTGAAACAAGAGAAAAAAATCACCACTATCGAGTGACGGCGAACCAATATAGACTTTGAATATAGGTACTTGTTTGATGACTAGAAAAAAATTGATCAGTCTGATTTTCCGTCAAACGATGATGAGAAAATTGATTCCAAATGATCAGATTCGCGTTTCACGCGATCCTAGCAAAACTAAAGATGCAAGATTTTTTTTTGCGATTTTCTGTATTTTTAAAGGAAATAAAATGTGTTTTTTTTTGGGGGGGGGAGAGGGAAATTGACCCCAAAAATTCACCTATATTTTTAAAGAAAGATATTCGAGCGAGTGGGTTTTCGAATTATTAGTTTGAAATTTCCAACTGACTAAAGAACAGAGATCTCTTGTAAGTATAGGACGGAGGAGATAATACCTAATCGCCGATCGAGCGAAGAAAAGATACTTAGAAGATAGTCGATGAAATAGGTTATTTTTGGATTTAAATTCCGGCCATGGCGAAATTGATTTTTCAATTTTTGATTGTTTTAACGTACTTAAATTTCGTTTGAGTCTCGGTGAAAACACGACACTCGACTCGTAATTACCGGTAAAAAAAACCATTACGAAGAGAGGAAGGGAAGCGGTTCGGTAGTTGAGAGAAATCGATGTGGTATAGAGCTTTTGAAAAATTAAAGCGTAAACTCGAACGAGGGGAATAGTAATTCAGGTAACATGGGTTTTCTTCCCTTTTCATTATATAGGGCACTTTATCGATTTTCTGCTGAGCAGACTGTGAATACCTCGACTGCTTGTGTGCGAGAAATATCAAAATGTAAACCATTGCAAGTTGGAAATAGCGTGCACACAAAGCCGCTGCTAGCACCAACGCCGCCCGCCCCACACCCTCCGGCCCTAGTTACGTTGGCTCTCGTTAAACCATGAAGAAGGGATGTTTTCGCGAGAACTTTTTCGCGCGTACCGTGCCGCAAATAAACTTATACAGGCCTGCTTTCTCCTCGGAGAAAATTTTTTCCAACCAATTTTACACAAAGGGTGAAAATTTTTTCGTTCCTTCCAAGTCGTTTGTTATTAACGATTCGTCCAAGACAAAAGTAACGCCGAATTGATTGTAAATATCGATAAAGGCTAAAGTAACAACGAAATGTCGAAGGTGTCGTAGAGCTAAGAAACGTTCAAGGTTACATAGGCGATATTTCGTGTATTGTATGCTATTATATTGAATTGAAATTGGAATCGGGCATACTGAAGCGGCAAGTGGTGTATAAAATGGAGTTTCAAATCGCGTTCGACTCATGTCACGTCGTTTCGTATTTCGTCCTGTTCGACG
This sequence comes from Pseudococcus jackbeardsleyi, assembly GCA_038380155.1. NCBI lineage: Eukaryota > Metazoa > Arthropoda > Insecta > Hemiptera > Pseudococcidae > Pseudococcus > Pseudococcus jackbeardsleyi. The sequence goes on along the minus strand of CM076240.1, from coordinate 57,696,156 downwards.
AGCACGTGAAATCGTAAGAAAAATTGGCACTCTTGAGTACGAAGTGTTGGAAAAGTATGTTTTTATTTGTTCGAGGTCATTTGACGATTATGAAAATAGACTCCGAACTAGGTGTTTTGGCTCGGTGCGACTTATACATACGTAGTATTTGTCAAGTAAATAAATTTACACCGGATTCGAAAGGTTTCACGTAAGCGTTTCCTACATTCAATATTGAAAGCATGCGCAGGGATTTCCAAATCCCATAACATCATTTGGGGGAAAAAAAGTTCTCAGTCTCGAAATGCCATCAATATTTGATTTAAAAGAAATGTTTACTTGTAGCCTTTCGTTTGTTGGGTAGATTAAATGAACAGTTGCCTAATTTTCGAGTCCAAAACGAGCTTCAAGGCAAAGAATTTTCGTAAAAATTTTTCCAAAATTTTTTACGAAGGTTTACGAATTGAGCATATTAACGGAAAATGATGAATAGGTTGGTATGAAACTGTTTTCAACCTCTGCCACAAACCTCCACCTTGAAATTTTCACTTTCAGGAAAGTTGTTGGACATTCAAGGCTAGACGATGCACGACACCCCCCTCCCCAAAACAATAAATTTCAAATCTTGATTGAAAAATTGGGTTTGAATTAAGGAATTCAAGTAGCACTACTTTTTTAAAAGAAAATTTGGAAAATTGCAATGTCAAGTCAAGAAAGTGGGCAGATAGGGGGACTTGAAATTTCCATTGTAAGGCCCAGCAAATAATGAAATCTTATTTACGACGTAGTTGAAGCTCAGTTCTGTTCAAAAAAATATTAACTCATCCTTCATCGTTCAAGAATCACTAAAAAATGTTCAACTTTTTTAGATTCTTGAGTTTTTCAAAAAAAAATTTCAAAACTATTCAAAAATTAATATTTGCATATCGATGGTATACTTGCAAAAGGTTATATGTCCAAAATTTTTCATCCTTTTTTTTTTTTTTTGGATATTCTGATACTTGATAGTCCATCAAGTATCAGAATATCCAAAAAAACAAAAATTGAAAATTTTGGACGTATAACCTTTTGCAAGTATACCATCGATATGAAAGGCCATTAAACAAGAATCAAACATTGTTGCATACCGATTTTGCCCAATCAAAAATTTGAAGGGGCGAAAATTTATGAAAAAATTCAAGTTTTTGTAAAATTGTCAACACTGCCTCCCTCACTTAACCCCTCTCGGATATTTTGAGTACAGCGCTGCAGCGTTGGCATTGTCCCTTGTCGACCTACATAGGCAACCCCTCGCTCAGATTCACGCGAGACAATATGGAACGATTCCACGCAGTACGAAAGAAACGTTGCGGTCCGAAACTTTTGGGTCACCCTGTATGTTAAATACATAAAAAATCAAGATTGCAGATAACGAATGAAAAAAATTCAATTTCAGTTCAATTTTTTTCTAGCTGCAGATGTAGTTTTTTCATCTTACAGGTGATCAAGGTTTTGAGTGGAATTTGTTGTTTTTTCAAACTTTTTTTTCATGGATTCAATCAGGACAAACAGAAGCAAAATAACCTCGAATGATTTTGCTCATTTTTTATGAAAATTTAGATACAATCTTGCATGTACCTCGTAGATATCAAATTGAAAGTTTCAATGAAAAAAAACACATAGAGATTGGCCCGCCTTTGTTTAAAGCCATAAGCAGTCTTCCAACTTCATTGGAAACACCAATATATCGTATAAGACAAATATTTAGTAGGTCTTGGTATTTTTCTATTCACGAATTCGTGAAAATATCTTAAAATCGGTTTCAATTATTGCGTAGGAAAAAAGCAGTGGAAAAAATTACTGTCAACGTTGGAAAAAATTTCGTGCGGAAAAATCATTACAATATTACCAAGAAATTAATGAAAATCTCCTCCAAAATCCATTATTACATTTAAGTAGTTTTTTAGCAATTCTCACTGATTTATTATGTGATGCAATTCAGACTGTATTTGGGAGCCATGGAAAATATTTCTTACGTCAAAATTATGAAACTCGTGATGTACGAAGGTTTTCAAAAACGTTGAATTAATTTTTTACATTATTTTGATTCAAAACTCAACAGGAGGTGGGGAGAGGGAAAGCAGAACTCGAAATTTCGAAGTTTTTTTTTGGAACAAAATGTAAGTTTGTTTTGGCATTACAAATAACTCTGATATTCCCTTTCTTTAAAACCTCAAAAAGAGCTGTAGAGGGGAGGAATAATTAAAACTTTTTAAAATCATCGAACAAGATATCGAATCACAATTTCGCAAATTCAAAAGAGGCTTCCATAAAAGGCGGGGAAACCAAAAATTTTAAAAATTTTGTTTCGCTTTATTCGTCTCGTTCTTCCTTTTGACTCTTCGTATTGATATTTTTTACTGGTTCAGAATATTATGCCAGCTCATTTTCTCCTCCCCACTTAAAAAACTCCTTTTAGGGTATTTATACAAATTGAATTTTTTTTTTTTGGATAGGTATTTCTAGTTTTAATGTTTTAAAAAAAAGCACACGTCTCCAACACTTTCGTACTTAGTAAACATAAAATATGTGTTTAAAAATAGGTACGTGGGTAGGGTAGGTATTAGAAAATTCTGAGAACAATCAATATGGAAGTTACTCGGTCCTTATCAATTTCGAAATATTTTCTCAATCAATAGACTCTTTCTTAAGGTTAAACATTCACATTATAATTAAATTACACGCGATAAAGAAGAATAAAAAGAAAACGTAAAATCAACCCGCGAAGCTTAAATAGATACAAGAGTAGTCGTAGTAAAATATGCTATAAAGAAAATCAAAAATTTCGGTCAATTATGAGGTACCATGAATACACATTAATATTCGAAAAGATGGTGATGGTAATTGGAAATACTTTAGTATAGGTATAATAATATGTATTATTAAATAGGTAATATATCATTTTTTTAAAAAATAAACAAAAAAAAATTGGAAAAAACTCAACAACGAAATATACACGTACAAGTTAACAAGTTAACATAAAATTATTATTTTTGGTTTTTGAAAAACTATATTCATTTTTTTTTGTCAAATATTTAAAAAATAGTACAATAATTCAATAATAATATAGGTATAAAACATTAATATATCATGTAATATAAATAAATGAATGGATAGGCGAAAACGATACGAAAAAATTTGTTAAATTTGTGCATTTAAGTATAGTAACATGCGACGGTAACCAACTGAAAACGTAAAATAGATAGGTAATGAATAATTAATGATAACGACGAAAGTATTTATAGTAGAGGCGTTGGGCGTTGCTCCACAACCTAAAAAAAAAATATGTATACAGATACACTTTGGGGGTATATTTTTTTGGTGAGTAATTCAAGAGGTATAATCACACGTACACGTGTTACAATTAGAGCTATATCACAGTAAAAAACTATCGCTACGAATGAGTATAAATAATACTTCCAAGGCTTTATGGTATTTATCTATAATGTAGGTACTTGAAAAGTAAAATTATTTACATTGTATTTACGAACATACGACCTACGGTGACGATGACGGTGTTGGCAATGAAAGTGATTCAGAAAGAAGATCGGTTACGGAATTCTAACGGTTAGCATACGAAGAAGCGTAATCTCTGTCGACGCTGGTCTCTCGAACGTCGTAATTCAACGACGTATCTTCGGCGCCGGATACCTCCTGATATCCGGCTTGCTGCTGCCAGAAATTTCTGGAGTCGGTTTCGTCGGAACCGGCTGCCGGCCCGGTCGCATTCAAATTCGAGCCTCGTTCTTGCATCATGTAAGTCTGGTATTCTTTGTCGGGCGGATTCGACATTAAAATATTGGCCTCGTTTTGGAACGGTTTGAAGTCGTAAATGTTACGAAGACGATACAGTACCGGAGCGTAGAGCAGATTGGAGAATGCAATTAAGACGTTTAGGCAGGTGAATCCGATAACGGCGACGATCTCGCCGGCGATAATGGGACCTAAGGCGTAGGCGAACGAGTACGAAATATCGGCGATGGCGTATATGCTACCGTAGACCGATACGTACCGAACGTCGACGATGTATCCGAGGGTAGGCAGGATGGCCGTGTCGACCAAGGCTATACCGAAGCAAATTCCGCAAATCGGAATCATCAGCATTTGGTAGGAAGTAGAAAAAGGAATTATGAAACAGCACATGCCCTCCAGAGCCAAACCAATGGCCACCATTAGCCATTGGTATTGGGCGTATTCTCTGGCCATTTTTACCGTCAGCATGACGCCCAGTACGTGCGGAAAGAACGCCGGTAACCAGATCATACCGATTTTCCAGCTATCGGTGGTTATGTGCTCTTCCATCCAGATGGAGATGGTGGGCTCGAGAAAGGCCAACGCCACGTTCGACATCATGAGAGCGCCGGCGCAAACAGCGATATCCTGATCCATGAATAGTTTCCAGATGGGCGTCGTGGCTACTTTTTCGAAATGTTTGTGTTCGCTGAGCTGCTGTTTCAGCGGTTTCATCACCAGCAACAACATGAAACCGTCCATTAGCGAGACTAGGGCTAAAATCAAGAATGGTATCTCTTTGCCGGCGAATTGGTACAAAGCTCCGCCGAAAGGAGGAGCGAATAGGCAACCGAAACTGATGAAAGCCAACGCGATACCTAAGGCTTTCGAACGTTCATTCTCCTCGGTGAATCTATCGGCGATCATGGCGAAACCGGAGGTATCAGCGAATGCGGATCCGACCCCTTGTAAGCTCCTGGCGCAGAATAACAAAGCGTAACTTCGACCGCAGGCGAACAACGCCGTCGACATGAACATTATCGATAGGCCGATCATCATCGGAATATCGTATCCGATACGATCGATTAAGGCACCCGAGAACGGATTGATCAACAGTTGCACGATGGCTTTGGAAGCGAACAGTATACCGGTGGCGGAGTCTTCGCCGTGGTGGGCTCTCGGTATCGGCTGCGCCGGCTTGGTGATGTTGTACGGTCCGTCGTCCCAAGCTCCGACGTAACGCAGATAGTCCGGTATGATGGGCACGATCACCATGTACAGCATGTTGTCCAGCAGCAGTGCGATACAGACGATGACCAGGATGAGTCTGCGTTGAGACGTCGGCTCCTGGATCTTCTCCCAGATGATATCTTTGACGACGGTCACCTCCAGGTTGATGATCGGCACCTTCATCGTACCCAGTCGATCCCATAGCGCTCGAACGACGTCCACGAATACGTTCATCTTGGCTGGCCAGTGATGCGGGCAGGATCTCAGAACATGTCGAACTGGTCGCACGAACCGAACACGCAAAGGCACTAAACACCGACTCTCCTCTTACCCGCAAGTTAGACCGATTGCATTGGGTGTTTCGAAGAAGCGGACATGAGCATTTTCAGAACGCCGTTATCGATCCCAAACCTTTAACAAAGATACAAAACAAACGGTTATTTAGAGATTTCGATCGTATTGTACCAAAGTGTCAGAGAGAGTAACAGAGAGAAGAGAAACAAGAGGCGATAGATGGAGCTTATGCAAGGATTACGCTTATTTTATTTAAAAAAAATCAGAAGTTGCGAAATTGCCAACGCTACGTATGTGAACATTGTCTCATCATTGATTATCTGTCTTGTATCTTTTTCAAAGATATGGGATCTAAGCGTACCGAAATTATGTACTGAATTGAGGTAGATGGGGGCGGGGGCACGCGACGCACCACGAGTCGCGTGATTACGATCAATTCGGCGAGCGCAGGGAGGAAGTGCGTTTCGAAAGTAACATCGCGTCGTTCGACCAAATGACCCGATAATTCGACCGAAATGGTCGCAACTTGCGTATTAATTTAAGGGTCGTTACGTAATAAAAGGTCGTTTTGGCGTGGTGTTTATCGCGTATGTATCACTATTCGAAACAAGCCAGTGTTTTCCAAACGTGCTCCGAGTAACGTGATCGAAATTGAGGTAGGAGTGAGGAAACGCGAGTTGTTCGATTTTCGATGTGCCAGGAATTAATTTTTTTTCCACGTACACCGTGTTGCCTGCTCGCTTGCCGGGTAGATGGTGGAAATGAATGGCGAATATCATCGAATCTGTTATTCCGCACTACCTACGAACAAGCCAGCATAACTACATAGTGAATATTATTAAACCGTCTAATATTACGTATCGACCTTTGAGAATATGCAGGGGAAGGGATGCTCTTGAAATGTGAAGGTAGCATGGCTAATGTAGTTTGTGGGGTTGTATGTGTGGCTTCTGGCTTCAGAGATTGATCTGGGAGTGTCAGATATGGCTGCTAAATGGAAGAGTGATGGGGGGAGGTCAATTGTTAGGGATGATCGTTTTGCAGTTGAAAGAAAATTACAGAGGGTGGTTAAGAAACTGGTTAAGAATTTGAATATTCGAAACAACGAAGTTTGAATTTTACCTCCATCCCGCCCCTCCTTTTTTTCTTTCTCTTTGGTCTTAAGATCTGATCATATTCAGTATCATTGTTTTGAAAAACAAAATAATAATTTTTTATAGATACCTATCGTTTCAAAAAATGAATGTTTTTGTCCGAAAATTAATTTTGTTATTCCATCAAACTTTTCAGAGGTCTTTGAATATCATTTTTTCAATTTCAAAAGAAAAAAACATGTAATGAAAAATTGCCCCTAGGTCAATTTTTTTTAATTCAAAAAAAAAAAATCCATTGTAGGTAAGTAGGTAGCTAGGTACTTTATTCAAAAATCGAGAGCAGGAAAGTTATTTTTATTGGTTGAAAATATTCATGGTAATGTCATTTCAGGAAAAAAAATTTTCAAAGGTATTTTCCTTTTTTTTTAGGGTGTCTACTTTTAGGAAGATTTACATATAGGGAACCTAAAAAAGTCAGGGAATTTCGAACATCTAGAAAAGTCAGATAAATTTCAAGGAATTTTGAAATTTTCTCTGAAATTGAAAATTCAAAAGAAGGATAAATTATGAAGGAAAGTATTCGTTTGCTTATTTTATTATAATATTAAAAAAATTCTCGGGCGAAATTGGTACACCTTTTGACTGATAGTGATGTTTTATTCATCATTCTGTTGACCATGATGTACCTAGGTACAAAAAATTGATTAAAATGCATGGTTGTGTCCATGAAATTATGAATTCTTTAGAATACAATTCTTCGCTGCGCTCGGAGATTTATTCTTTTTCTTTTTCCTATTACAGAATTCATTCAAAATTGAATTTTTTTGAAAACAGGTTTTAGTAAGCTGTGATGAGAATGAATGTCATGATGCCCTTGGCCTCAATGTTGAAAAAGAGGAAAGGAAATGGTATAGAATGTATAATGTTTGATAACGTTTTGGAAATTCTTTTGCGAGAAAATTGACGAATTTTCAACTTTTGTAGGTCTTTTTTCGCAAATAATTTTATCCTCGCTTTGTTCGAGTTTGAAACGATGAGGTGATATATCTCAACTCTCAGCAAAATTATTGATATCTTACCCTCCCCCCTTCATCTGGTTTTTATTCATTGGGGCGAGTCAATAACGTATTGTTCGACCGTTATATCTTGGCAGGTTTGTATTTGTGTAAAAGTAGCAAAACTCCGGAAATTTTCATGTAGGGTTTCTCAAATTTTCTGTCTAAAAAATCTGAATTTTCATTTGAACATTTGAAGGTGTTTATGCCGGGGGATAATTTCAATTGGTTTATTTCTTTAAAAATTGGAAGTAAATTGAAAATAAACAAATAACTCTTTTTTTAGAATCACTGAAACAGAGTGAATGTTACTGCTTTTACACAAATACAAACCTGCCAAGATATAACGGTCGGACAATAGAATTTATTAATTTGAGGCGAGTATTCTCTTTTTCTTTGAACGAGGAAGGGGCGAAGAGCGATGAATTTTGAAGAAATTCTCAAATTTAATTTTCTGTCTAAAAAATCTGAATTTTCATTTGAACATTTGAAGGTGTTTATGCCAGGCCTTTTTTAAAGCATAAAAGCTTGCGTTACTGCCTTAAAATTGATTTTTTCGAATTTTTTGTAATATTTTCTTTTAAAATTAGCATACAAAAATATACCGATATCTGTACCAAGAACTCCAGACATCCATAATGATAGGTTCCAGTACTCTAGTTAAAATTGACTGATGAAATCGAAAGAATCATGTCTTTGTAGCAATTAGTGAAAAATTAATTGATTCATTCAGTGAATTTTCATTTTTTAATCCGTTAAACTAAAATTTCATCGATTCAATCAGTAGTTAATTATTGATTCAATCGTAATAATTACTAATTCAACCAGTAAATTAAAATTTTCACTGATTCATTTCAGTAGTTGAGCAAAAATTACGGATTCAAAAATGAAAATTTACCAATTGAATCGGTAATTTTTCACTGATTGACTGTCATATTTCACCGATTAAGTGTGAAATCAGGGAAATTTCACTGTCAATCAGTGACATGATTCCGTCTCTTTCAATCAGTCGATCTTCAGATTTTGACTGATTCAAGTTTAGAGAGTACAAAAAAATATGGAAACTTTAATTCTAAATTATGAAAAAATTGAATTAGTTTAGAGCCCCTGGTCAGGACTCGTGGAAGAAGGGGAAAATTGTTAGCCAGCGAGTACCGATTTAGTTTTGAAATCCAGACCCTTTTTCCTGATTATGATATCTTTTAATTCTTAAATAAATGAGTATTTTTTTTCCGCTGATGGATGTCACAAAACAATTGATAAATTTCAATACGTAATATTCTTTTGAAAAAGTACCATTTTTCTACAAATTTATTACCTTTTGCTAGATGATTGTAGAAAAGTATGTACTCACAAAGCATTGTGCGGTATCTTGAAGAAGTAACCAAAATTAAGTGAATGGGGGGGGGGTGGGGGTGCAAAAATAGGAATTTTCATTTTAGAATTCAACAATTTTTGAAATTTTTTTGAGTAAATTGCCCTTTTGCAAATTTTTATTTCGATTAAAAATGCAATTGTCATTTTTGAAGTAGGATAAATGTGTTTAATGTACCTACATATTTGGGAGTGTATAAAAACTGATGCACGTCGAAAGAAAAAGCTCACTTTTATGGAGAGGTCATTGATATACAGTCGTCTTTCTCAAGTTTCCAACATTTCTAACGATTTTTTACGATTTCCAGTATTCTCTTACAGTTTCCTCCTGTTTTTCTCGTTTTACTTCTTTGCGCCAGTCTCGCGCAGTTACGTTGATACGTCATTTTGACCTTTGCAAATTATTCCCAAGATAACGATGATATGGAAGAAAAACTATTGTTACTCGGTTATACTTATACAATGGTTGAGAGAAAACTCGTGAAAAAAATAGCCTTTGGGGTTTGGTGATATTAATAAAGTCTCGCCTTGTTTTTAGATTTCAGCCCAAGTGCGCGAAATCAAATTACCAAGATATGATTTTTTCGGGGTTTCGTTAGCAGCACTTTGTGCTATCGTTTCGTATCATAATCTGCTGATGAGAGCCGCGAGTGATTTTTTATGGTTTCGGGAGAAAAGTAGAGTTTTGGTTACCTGTTTGGTTGTGTTTTTTTTTGTAAATGTTAGGAGTAAGTATCGAATTTCAGTGATAGACGAGGATTTTTAAAATGAATTGAAGTTGATGTGAATAGTTTTTATGTTTGTTAGATTAATCAAACCGAAAAAGGTGCAAAGTATGTAGGTATGTTTTTATCCCAGTTGAAAATTTTTTCGAAACCAATGGTACCTAATTGAATTTTTTTTTAGTGGGTTTCTCATGATAAACTGTTATAAAATTTTCTGATGGTTTTCATTTGTAAAATTTATGGATTATGGTATTAAGATTCTTAGAACGCAGAAGTCAGAATTTAGGTAGGTGGATGATTTTTCCAAAAAATTGAATTTTACATTTGTTGGATTTCTAAAATTTTTTCATGTGTGAAATTTTCAAGATATTTAAGTATACATATTTGCACCTAATTCATTTCATTCGCTCGTGTGTGAAATTCGTAAAGTCTAAGATATCTCTTGCGTAAAGTTTCAAGTCAGCCAAATTTTTCTATTTTGAAGCACCAATACGTGTGAAAAGTTTTGAAAGTTGTATAGACTGCAGATTATCGTGTATATTTTCGAATAATTAAATTGAGGAATTTTACGCTCAAGGAACTGAAAAATCGTGAACGATTTGCATGAAAAAACTTTGCTAATCATTCAAATGTGAAATTTCTAAAGATTCTTCATACTTAAAACTTTCTTAAATTATTATACTTATTACCTATAATTATACACTTGAATATTTTCCCTCATAAATCCGAAAATTTTTCCTATACGAATTGTTATCAACTTTTTTTTCATTTGACACCTCTAAGAAAAAAATTCATTTTCAGCTATTTTCAGAGGGTTTAGCTGATGATAAGGATGAAATTGTTCTGCAAATGGAGAGATGAGAGGGATTTCTGCAGTCTAACGAAGTCGCTTGTGATACATGATAAAAATTTAAAGCTGTCCAAAAAATTGGTTTTGCCCAAATCAATGAACATTTGGTAAATTTTCAAAGATTTTTCGTGAATTTCAAGAATTTCCACAATTTTAATTAATACCTAACCTGGAAGTAAGAATGTTGGCCAACTTAGGCATAGGCATAGTGATCTGAGTTTCAAAACAAGTGTTCTGTTTTTGTGTAAGTAAAATATATGCATTCTAACATCAACTTCAATTAAAAACGGAATGGTTTTTAAAAAATTTTGGTGCTTCAAAGTTTTGATTGAAGGCTTTGTCAAATTGCAGATTTAAAAACAAGTGAAACTGTGTATATGTGCTCTAACCTAAAGATCGAAGAAAACAAAATCAATAAAATTCAAATTTTATAATCTTGTTCATATAAGCGTGGTCAGAAATTACCTGAAGAAGGAGGGGCTGAATTTGAAATCCACTGGGAGGGAAGGTGGGTAGATACTCGTATTCAACGAAAAAATTGTGAGTTTTTTTTTGTTATGTTATGGTAACGTAGGCAGCTGGGGTATTTTCAAAAATAGAATGAAATAAATGATGGATTTGAACGAAGAAGAATTGAAAAACTGAATGTTGATTTTTTTTGTCGATTTGAAAATTTTCTCAATTTCGAGGCTCCTTTACTTTTTACTTTTTAGATTATGGCCTATCTATTACGAATATAAATGAGCAGTTTGTCTTTCCAAACTTATAACGATGTGGTGGAACATTTTAGTGATAATAAATTGAAAATTTGTAATTAGGCAAGAAAGAAAAATAATTGTAATGTGGAAACGTTGAAATAACACAGCCCCTTCAATTTTGAGGATAGACAAAAAATCCCATTGAGGGTTTTGTAACTTTTGCTCTCAGATACGAGTATCTCCTACTTTTTTCCGGTCAAAGTTTAGATTGGACAGGAATGATAGAGAACATTTCATAAAATTACTATACTTTTACTCAATTTTTATGCCTTGATTGTAATTCCATTTCAAGAAAAACAAAAAGAACCCTGAAAATAGTAAGAATTTTAATGATTTTAAGTAGGTATGCATTTTAAAGAGCCAGCATTTTTATCATTTACTTTGTCCCTTGAATTTTTTAATAAAAGGATGAAAAAGAGGTTCTTTTTACATAGGCGTACCCAGAAAATAATTAAAGGAGGGGCTCAGAATTTCTGAAAAAATGGGGGAGGGGTCAAATTTCAAAATCGCCATTTTTCACTGATCTTTCAGTCAAAAATCAATTTTTTCTGGCAATCGGAGAATTTATTGAGGAATTAGTGATTTTTGACTAAAAAATTAGTCTAAAATTATCAAATTTTAAAATAAAATGATTGAAATACTGCCCGAGCGAAGCGAGGGCGAAAATTTTTTGAAAAGATATTGACTAAAGAGCGAAAAAATGCACTTTTTCCACATTTTTGCTATTAAAAACATATTTTTTCCGAGCTTAAGAGGGGGCTCTCAAGCCCCCTGAGCCCCCTCCCCTCTTGGGTGCGCCTATGGAAGAGTCAAATTTTAAAGAGCGAGAAAACTTTGGAAAACAAGAAGAATTTTTATTTTTCAAATCTAAAGGACACCATGTTTTTATTTACTATGAACTCACCATTATTGAAAAAATCTCAAAATTAGATAAAAATGTTTTTGTTGTTTGATTAAACTCGTTTTCCGATGACTGATGGAGAACATTAGTTACCCAAGTATTAATAATTCAAAATCGAGCATATATGATCTTATCTATAATTATACGTTTTCATTTCGTGAAGACCTTATCGCGAATGAGAATACTTCTCTTCAATTCATCAAAAATTCCTCTCTGAATTATTTTACTTTTCTTACACTCCTCTACTGTCTGCTGACTCGAATAATACACCTGTAATGGTTAAACCCAGCAGTCCCACCGCCAGAGTTGGGTCGTTCGTGAACGCGTTCGCGTTCAGTTCGTTGCGGCAATCTCGTTCATTCGTTCGTTTCTCGTTCAGTTCATTGCTGAAAAATTCGTTCGTTCGTTTCCATTCGTTCAATTGGACCTTTCGTTCGTGAACGTGAACGACTCGTTCGTGAACGTGAACGAGTGTGAACGACTTTTTCGTTCACTTCTCACTATATTTTTTTATGTATTATTGTTTGTAAAATGACCAGAAACGTGTCTAAGCCGTTGAATTTTGAAAATCAGAATTAACCAATTCAAATTAACTCAACCCTTAAAAATTTAGTATGTTTTATTTTTTCAAAATGTAAAAATTTTTAGAAGGCATGTACCTACGTATTTACGAGTAATTTCAAAAAAAAATTGAATTTATTTTTGTACGATACTGGTGGTGAATACCTAATCCTAATACCTACCTACAATTTTATTTTTGAAATTACTCGTAAATACGTAGGTACATGCCTTCTAAAAATTTTTACATTTTGAAAAAATAAATCATACTAAATATTTAAGGGTTGAGTTAATTTGAATTGGTTAATTCTGATTTTCAAAATTCAACAGAATGAAATTAATTGCTCTCTTTGAAAAAAATAGCTCAAATTTTATTGTAATTCATAAACGTAAGATCTGTCAATATTCAAAACGCGAAATATTCATCATCATTTTTATTGGCTTTCATTTTAAGACGTTTTTAGCGTTCTTATTTTAAAAAAATGAACGAAACAACGAACGTTTGGGTCGTTCGTTCGTTCATTTTCGGTCTTTTTTTCGGTCGTTCACTCGTTCACGTTCGTTCATTGTTAAAATACTCGTTCGTTCGTTTCGTTCAGTTCATTTTAGGTCTTCGTTCACGAACGTGAACGAACTTTTCGTTCGTTTTGTGAACGTCGACCCAACTCTGCCCACCGCCACATCCGAGATAATTCGCAATACCTTCGGAGCAAAAATGAGCCCACTCCACTTCTCCAGCAACCATAGGAAACGATGAACCCTTTGCACGATAAAATAAAAAATTATACGTTATGTACATAATAAAAGAGAAACCGGAGGTTTGTATTTTCGCTCGCGCATCCCATGGGACTAATATTTCGTCACGCAGCGGGTTATGCAAAATGGTTATTTTCCTTTCAAAAGCTGTCTCGAACTCTCGAGCGCTTTAACAAGGTTATCATTTCGTTATTTTCTTTATGCTTGGTAATACGAAGATATTCTTGGCGTATATTCCAAACGTGCCATTTGAAGGTCATCGAATGTCATTACAGTTCAAACGATGCTACTTGCTGTAGCTCTAAATGGGTGGCAGGTGGAGAAACTAAAGGAATTCTTTTATGTACCTATTGAAAGGGAAATGAGCGCGGTTCCAGCAGATACCGAGAACATGCATCTAATGCTTTCTTTGGAAAATTTTCATCAAAGATGTGACTTGGGAAAGTAATTATCTTCAAGCATCGTTAATTCGTTTCAAAAGATGCGGAGTCGTCGCGAAGGATGCTTTTAGCTTTATTCTTGTTGACGGCGGTGCAGATAATGGCCAGATATAGGTGGGAGTGTTCGGCAACTTTGAACGTTGAATTTTTAATCGTTTTGGTAGTTCGCAAGTTCGAAGATCGAGATGCTGCGGAATGTGGAATTGGATTGTTTTGCAGATTTTTTGGGGTATCGAATGGATGAACGGAAGGTCTCGGAATGATTTTCGATGTGATTTATGCCACCTACGCGAAAATTTGCTTACACCTAGGATGCGTTATCAAATGGTATTTACCTGAATTCCGAAAAGTACGACGTAGTTTTTCGGATATATGTTGAGGGCCGGATGGCATACTATCATCGGCAGCAGGCTCGCTGGTCGGTTCGGCGGCCGATGCTGTTGAAATTGAGGTGACCACCGAATTCAAGTAGCATGTGCCTTTGGCGAACGCATCTCGAATTTTGCACGCGATCGTGTCCTGATTGCCTGGTTCAGTTTCCAGCTTTATCGAATATTGTCTGACGGGTGTATCGGAGAAGTATCGGATGAGCTGTTGAGCAGATCTCTAAAAAGGATGCCTAAGCGAGTATCGGCGTTGGTTGCTGCTGGGTAATTCTTCTAAGGCACTGGAAGTACTGGCGAGAGCTTTCGAAGAACGCGAAACACCACGGTACGGAAAATATAGAGGATGAAAAATGATTTCCTTTTATTCGTATTTCCTTTCTTTTTTCTTTTCTTTTTTTTTGGTTGGTTTTTTTCTCGTTCTCGCGTCGTATAACAATTACGTTGCAGTTGTCATTCTCGTAACACACGGCGGACGACTACGATGACGATGGTGACGGAGGCGACAACGGTGACAGACGAAGGCGAAACTCGTATACCACACAGGCAGGTTCGTAATAGCGGAAAAGCTGCCTGAACGCAGGCGCCGTATATTTTGGAGAAATAAACTTCTGCCCATTCAGCAAACCCGACGTTCTTTTTGGGCGTTTCGTCGGCGTACTCGCGAGAGATATACGTAGGGGCAATACGTACGTACGCCGAGTCTACATACACCTAAAATTTTCCCAACCTGGCAGCGTAATATCGAACCCACGCCAACGAACGGTTTTGTTTCGTATGTTTTTTTATCTTCGTTTTAACCTTTTTTTTTTTTTCGTTTCTTTTACGATATCGCGTTTATTATGCTTGGAGTGCGTAGGTGTATGTGGAGGTTTGGCTGCGTTAAATGTCTACCCGAATGGTGGAAAAGTTGTCGAATTTATACGCGATTTTGGGCGTGAAAGTTACTTTACATTACACTGATGAATGAGAGGGCATCGACGTACCGGTCATCACGATTAAGTGGGGTCTCTCGCGCTGGAGAAATTGGCAATACCCCCGGCTACTTTATTAAAAGCTTCGTTCAACTGGTGAAATATGTAAAGGTATTGGCAGCTGATGTGCCTCCGGCGTTTCAAGTTTACCATCCTCGACTCGATGCTTAATTAAGCGTAGGTAGAGTTGATTATTTGATGAGAGGATTTTATACTCGTAAAAACGAAGCCTCAGGAATTATTAATCGAGATTCATTATTTTTAGATGCCGATTGATCGATGCTATTAGACTTGGACGTATCCTGGCATCTGTTTCTCCTGTGTAGTGTTGAATTTCTTATACCTACATGATGTACTCATGTACGTTTCGAGAATTAAACTAAAGAAAAAAAACTCCAAGGTATCGTGAGATTATGTTTGAGAGATTTAAATCCATTTCCTCGGTTATTTCGGGAAATTCTTTCATGTGAATTCTAATACAAGTTGGTGTGTTGAAAAAATGTTGGTAGTTTTTTGAAACGTCTCTTTCTAGTATGAAATTACCGATTTGCATTCTTATTTCAAGGAAATGCTTCAACAGGTCAATGAAAAAGTCATAATTTCAGTGGGGTGGTGAGGAAAGTTCACTCAAAAATTGAGTGAGTTTAATTTCTGTTTTTGATTTTTGTTTCAATATTGTGGTATAATTTTTTTCAACTCTTACAGGTTTTATTCATTTTTGTGATTTTTTTATTTTAATCAGATGTCCAATTTTTGCGAAACCTGGAATAGATAAAAAAAAACTCACACAAGTAGCGTGAGGAGACCGACTTTTTGAAGAAACAAACATTTGCCATCAAACGACATTATAAAATACATACGATCATTTTTTTCTTTTTTTCGAATTCGACTTTTGGTTCTAGACGAATTTATTTGGTATCTACGTGTATTGTTGAGAACAACACCGTTAAAATAATTTCCAAATTTTATCCAATGTTACGATGATGGAGATCTTTGTGCCCATTTAATACATTGTACATACATGCTTTAAAAAAACTTTTCACCCTTCATAGCAAGAATTTCATTTTTGCCGCAATAAGAAAACTAGAGAATGAAAAATTGATGATTTTACTTTTAAAAAACAATATTTTTCAACTTTTTCCTCTTTTCTTTCATTTTTTTAATGAAAGAATACAAAAGAAATTCTTTTTTGGGAAGTTTTAAAGTAAGAAAATTTGCATGAAAATGGCCAATAAATCTCAAAAAATGGCGAGAATTTTAATCTTTCAGATCTTCAGGCATCATGAAAACCAAGAAATTACCTTGAATGTTGAAAATGTTCTAAAAAATTAGCAGGAAAAGGTGAAAATTTGGATGAATAACGAGGTAATACTGCATTGAAGTCAAAGAGGCTGAGATTTGTGTTGATTTAGAGTCATATTGCACATGATTTTGTGTTGAAATTAAACGCGAAGGGCTCCATTTTTTTTTTTTGATTTTGCACAAATGATTTGACCAAAAATCTCTTCGATTTTTTGACTGAAATTAATCAAAATGGTGGAGTCGAAAATTCAACTGCAAATAAATTTTGTTGGAAATGGTCTAACGACAGTATTATTTTTTGGAAATTTTTCCCGTATGTAGAACTCCCCTGAAATCATTTTTTGGGGAGGTAGGGAAGCTACTCTATTTCTAGAAAGTTGGGACTAGTTTATTGTCAATTGAAAGAGTCAGAAATTCATTTGAAAAATATTACAAGTCTGCAATAAGTTGAATTGTGAAAAGTTCAGTTATGTAAAACATTTTGAGAAAATAAGGAGCAGTTTTTGAGTTTTAAACTACCTACATATTATTCAAATATTTTCCTTCATTGATGTTTGAAAAATTTTTGGTTTTTTAAATATTTTTGCATTGCTTTTTCAAATTGAATATGAAAGAAAATTCAATGAAAAATAGTTATATAATTTCTTCACTAGAGCTCATTAAAACCTAAAAATTGTTCATTAAAAAAAAAAATCAGGGAAATGATCGATTACACCAAACTGCTAACAATAGATAACTGAAAATCGAATAAAATCAGTCCCGAAAACTTCTGAATTTCACATCTTTTTTCAGAATTTTAAAACACTCAAAGAAACCTATTATTTTAAATAATTTTTGTCATAATATTTTGGCTTTCGTAAAATTAAAATGTATATAATTTTACGAGCCATTTCAACGACTCTGGAGTGATATTTTAAACATTTTTTGTGTATTTACCTGCTTCGCTGAATTCTCCCCAAGGAATACATAGTCAAAGGGCAAAAAATAGCAGAAAATGAAATTCGTAGTAGGAGGGAGGTGGAGTTGAAAACTCTTGAATAGAGTTGAAAAAATTCTTAATCGAAATAATAAGCGTACTTAATGTAAATTGTTTTAGTTTTTACATTTTCTTGAGTGAGTAATTTTGAATTATTCTAACATCAGTCGACTATACAACAGTTTTTATAATGTCTATGAGTTCATTGCTCTTTAATTTACCACCCTTAATAGGACTTTTAATTATTTTTACGAGAATTCGTGTATAATTATTTCGAATTATGTGGGTTAATTTCGTATATAAATCGTTCCATAAGCTGAAATTACAGCCACAATCGTGCGATTTATGATTTGGTGTGTTGTGTGTTTCGAGGTTACTCTCATATTTCTGTTGATTTCGTTATGTAAATGAAGCTGGTCGTTTCTGTTGTCGACGTTGTCGTGGGTGAGTTTTGATTGACATGGACATTTAGGAAAGCTCTGTGCGTATCTGCGAATTCGATCGAGATTTGTAAATGTTTTGTGGAAAAGACCAGAATGTAAGATGGATGTCAGCACCAGCTATGTCGACGATAGAACTATCGTAAACGTTGAAATTTAGGATGACGCTGACGTAGGTATAAGTAAAATAAACATTTAAACGGTCGTGGTTACGGCTATATGCCTGAAGGATCTACGTAAGTTATACTTGCTGTTGACGCGTTTACGACTCAGGTATTAAGGCTAACATCAATATTTTACGACTAATTAAGCGCGACGATGAAATTGGCGAACCGTGAAGTAGAAAAGTGTCATATGTCGTCAATTTTTTTTCATGTGTGGAAAATATTAATGTGGGAAGTGGTTTTCTTCGAAGGATTTTTCCATCTATTTCACGTTTATATTCTTTATCTCCAGGGAAAAAATAACAGAATTGTGGGAAAAGACCGTACTTCTGTTATTTTAATGACGGTTGGCTTCTGTTTTTGATTATTTTTTCATTTTTTTTCCACATGTTCCAACATCGATCGCGGACTATATGCATTTACCTGTAGTCTGCGATCGATGTTGGAATGTGGGGAAAAAAATGAAAGTTACCTACGTATGAAAAGAAAATCAGAAACAGAAGCCAACTGTCGTTAAAATAATAGAAGTAAGTGGCGTCTTTTCCCACAATTCTGTTGTTTTTTTCCTTTCTCTGGAGACAAAGAATATAAAGGTGGAATAGATGGAAAAATCCTTCGAAGAAAACCACTTCCCACATTAATATGTGGGTTTCGAATGGAAGTACATTTATGCACCAATCACCATTTATTCGATAAAATTGCTGGAAATTCAAATTAAAGAAGTGGTCCTGGTGATTTGAAATAAATTATGAATCTTTAAGATTTCAAACATAAGGTATTGGAAATTCAATTGATTTTTTGTTGATTATCTCTTTCTACGTTCAATAAGTTCGTAGAATTCAATCGAATGATCAAGTCATGTAAAGTTGAAGAACTGTAATTTTGAGGAGGATTTTGAGAGAGAAATGCTAAAATCTCTCATTTCAGAATTCTTGAATTCCGTGGGATTCAATACTGCATCGAAAGGAGACATTGGGACATTGGCCCAATTTTGAAAAATAGCTCTCCAAATACTGTTCTAACAGCTGAAAATTTTCGAAAATTGAGTTGAGAGAATTTTTTAAATTTCTTATCATAATGTTGCACTTAACTGTATTTTCTCTATTTCTTTTTTTTGAATTTTTCCCAAAAATTTTCAATTAGGTAAACATCATGACAATTGAAAATTTTCTAGCGAATTTTTAAAATTGTCAACTATGTAGTATAAAAAATATTTCTATAATTGTTGGTTAGAATGCTGTGGTTGGATTTACCTTTAAGTTAGACTTTTGAGCAAAAAATCGTAAAATTGGAAATCGTTGAGGAGGTATCATAATGTATTTGTATAGCTTCTGACTAAAAATCAGTGTCTAAAATTTCCCCAGCTCTTTGAATTTTCTCGAAAATTTAATTTTCAAGTAATAACTTAGAAGATTGAGAATTTTCAAGCATTAAAAGTTTAAAACCTATGCAGAATTTTTGAAATAACTGGTCAGAACGAGTACTTATAATTTTTAAAATTGCAAACTACGTTGAATTTCTGGCATTTCTGCCCCAGATGCAGTGATGAAATTGTCTCCATTTTGTTGGATTTTCCTCCAAAAAAAGTTTTCAAATTGGAAATCCTGAAAATGAATCATCTTCGAGTCGCTACATAGAATTTTCTAAAAATTTTATTAAGATGCTATGCAAATTGCAAAGGGATAATTTTTCAACTTTTTTTAGATCTTACTACCAAAAAAGTTTTAAATGTTCAGTACGATCTTCATTTTTAATTCATCGAAGGTATGCTTATTCGTTCAGATTAGAAAAACAATTATGGATATTCCATGTAAGTTGTCAACTGGTAACCGAAATTTCGAAATTCCGGAAAAAGTGGGTACGAATTTTGCTGAACAAGTCCGACAGTACGAATAACTTGAAAAAACTATACCTACAACGTTTGGCTAAAACCCGGATTATCAGAAAAATTATAAAATTATTTTCGTTTTTTATTGTTTTTTTTCTAAGATTGGGTGATTGGGCCTAATTTCTTAATTGTCATCACGACTGATAAATTTTTCAAAATTTTTATTCGTTCATTTTCTTCGCGAACTTCGACCTTTTTCTTTCATTTGATAATATGTAAGTCCAAGTACTGAGTTGTGTACATAGTGATTAATTGAACCCCAGACATTATAGCGAAAAATCTCGTTTTGCCCTCCCATTCCATTTATTTGCATTGAAAAAAATTATCAAAGGAGAAATTTTTTCGCTTTTTTGTTTAGGGTTCAATTAATCATCCTGTAGAATAAGTAAGTTGAAAATTTTGCAGAGTTTGCGCAGGATTTATTGATTTGAAGCTTGAATTTTTTCAAGAAGTGAGGTGAGCAAAAAATTGTGAAAAAATTCAAAGTTTTCAGTCCATAAATAGTATGAATTCTCCCTTCATGGTACATACTTGATCAACTAGTTGAAAAAACACACTCATTTCTAGTTCAAAGTTTTTTTTTTCAAGATGAATTGTTATCAAAATTCGTTTTGAATCTGAATCATTCTGAGTTGCTTCATTTATCGCTGATGAATTTTGTCAACATTTTCTCAACGATATTTCCTAATTTACTACAGAAAATTTCTCCACACTCGTGTCAATGCAATCTTTCATGTATTTAGTATTTTTAATGGAAAAAGAAGAAGAAAAAAAGAGAAAAAACAACAATAACAAGGAAAGTCGATTTGTATATATAACGAAAGTATATATACGTAAAATATATCTCTAATATGAAGTATAGGTAAACAAACAACGAACAAACAAAAAAAAAGAATCAAATTTTCAACGCGAATTACAACAAATTCATCAACAATTATTTATTCAAAAAATTTTTGTCGAGTATCTACAAAAAAATTGATAGTTTAATGGTTTTAGATTACCTTTTTTTTTTTAAAAAAAAAACAAACAAACAAATAACAACTGAGGTAAAATTTTACTACTTTGAGTAGTATACGCAGTCAATTTTAGATTCGAAATGATTCAAATCATTAAATTGGTAAGAAGCTGAAAATTACACGACAGACTTTCGATACAATATAGTTATTTATGGTAATACACACTAAATGCGGGCTTAAAATTAAATTTTTACACAAACAATTAACGATAATGGGGTTTAAAATAGGGATGGGTAAGATTATAGGTACAGTAAAAGTAATTTTTCAAATAGATAGGTATGTTTATTGATATGTATAGGTATTCTCATCACTCGAAAATGTGACTGATTTTCAAAATATTGTACCAGAGATTTTTCGTTATTTACATCATTTAGCAGTAGGTTTCAGTTGAACTAATTTTAATTTTATAGCATTTGGTAACATCGCGATAAATTGTAAGTCTAGAGGGCTACAGTTTTGTGCTTTATTGGAACCACGAAATGATTAGATTCAGACAAATCTGTTTAAAATCTAAGTAAATATATTGGGACGAAAAACTGTATAGGATCTACGAATTTTGTTATAGGCCCCCTTTGAATTTTTATCTGAAATTAGATGGGATGAAAATACGATTGAAATTGATTATGACAATCAAGAGAGGTAATTTATAAATAAAGGTATATAAATTCGCCCAATGTATGAACTTGAGGCGAGAAAAGAGGAACATTGAAAGCACTGAAGGGAAGAACTAATCTACGAAATACTAAATTGGAAGAAATCGTCTATGTAATATAAGCGAAAAAATCAAATTCAACAGGGAGCGTAAATCCAGTCTCGATAATTTGAAACAAAAGATAAGAGAATTCAACATCTTTGCAAATTCGTAGATCCTAACCATGAACTAAAGAAGTCGAAAACGTTCGACAATTTTTACGATCATCTACACGAAGAAGAATTTTCGCTATCCTGCAATTTTCCTTTACCAATTTCATCTTTAGAAGGTAACTTTCTTTTCCTTTTTTTTTTTATGGTTTTTTCGAATATTTTTTTGTAAACAGCTAAATAACACACATAAATAACCAAACAAAAAACTAGATTAAATATTACGTTAGTATAAATACAGAATATGTGTAAAAGCAACGGAAACATAGGAAATGTTTTTTATAATGCGGTTTGACCTTGCGTCGCAAGAGTATTCGAAGGGCGGATATTTTGCTGACCCGCGGCAGCCCTTTTCGCTTTACGTCTTTTCATTTCGGTCAAGTCGATTTCATCGTCGTTCACTTCCAATGCCGGATTCACTCGGCCGTTTCGTTCGTCGTTGCCGATCAAAGTGCTCGAAGTTCCTCCGTATGTCGGCATTCCGGTCGCCGAGGATGAAGATGTTAGCACTGTTCTGTGTTCGTCATCTTCATCGCCCACTTTTACCACATCTTCTGGGATATTGACGACGCAGTGGAAATAATCGTGTTCTGGGCCCAAGCGGCCAGTTTCGAATAACCATCTGAAATGAGATGAGTGCTAATACGAGTTGAAGGGGTGCTGCGAATGGATTTAGGATGACTTACTTGGATAACCAGGACACGAATGCTAAGGTGAACAGGGATAGTAACATGGCTGTCGTTCTGAATGGGAAATGCTGTTTTTCGCCGTCCCATCCGGGAAAATGAATGAATGCTGGGAGACCTAACATAGCCTCGCCTCCGGATATCCGCACGAACAGAGCTATGATGTAGGCGCTCAAGGAACCATATGTGTTGCAATATTTCTTAAAATGAACTACCATCAATAATTGCGGAAATAATATCACGTAAACAAGATCAGAGCACATGGACCTGTCGAACATACCAGAAAAGTTAATTGAAGATTCTGAATTTTGCAAATTTTCCCACCATAGTGGCCAAAATTCAATATTTCGGTAAAAGTTTTTTTTTTCATTTCAGATTTTTCAATTTAAATAAATATTACGCCATGCCAAAAAAAAAATCCACCAACAAATTTTTAACTGCTCAGAAGTAGAAATTTTGTACAGAAAGGATGCAATATTGTATAGCTACAGGAAGATATGGTAAATTTTCAGTGGCATGGTCCAAATCTAAAAGACCATGGATAAATTCAACAATGTTCTTTATTTTGGAAATGATTTTCTCGTCAGATCCGGAAATGATACCTACTGGAAGTCGATTTATGCAATACACAATATTCTATTTCACTTGAAATTTAGCTGCTAAAATTCATTACTTGACTAGGTAATCAAATACGTACAGAATGAGCCATTTATATAGTGATAAAATCCTAGAAGAAATGAGCCAAAGGTCATAATTGCAAATCATAACCGAAAAAAATAACCACCTTAAAAGTGTCAAAATATTTCAAATGGCTGCTTGGATGATTTCGGGTTAAAATTGAAAATTTAGCTCCAAGGAATACCTATTCTAAGTAAATTTTAAAAAAAATATTTCCAATGCCATTCTGACTCTAACCTAAAATTATGAGTGAGGAGGAGGGGGAGCGAGAATATTTTCTTGCTTTCTTAATCTATTTTCAGAAACACCTCCTTCCGGAAAAAGAAGCTTCAAAAGGATGAAAATTGGAGGAAAAAATTGAGAATTATGCACCCCAACTACAAATCCCCAAAGTGAAAAAAAAGAACCAAAAAATCAAATTTTTGCTCTCTATTGAGCCTTTGACCTCTACTTTACATCCCACTAGGTTGCAGTTTATGTAGGTTGGAATAAAAATAATCTCCTGAAAGTCAAAAAAATATATGCATTTTGATTCTTCTTTCAAAATTTTTCCAATTTAATCTTGCTTTCCTGGAATCTTGTTTGTGGGGAGGAATGACCCCTAAAACCGGGTCAAAAGGTCAAAAACATGGATTTTTATGCCACGTTTCGATATTTTCGAATTTTTTTTAATCTCGAATTTCATCCTTTTAGCTCTGTGCTGGGTACTGTTTCGAGGTTGGAATCCTGAACATGCCTTTAAGGATTTCAAATACTCTTTGGAAACTAGATTTATAATTTTTTATCAATAATGTATTATTTTGATCAATTTTTTCATATTCTTCTTGGCTATAATTTGCAATTATTTTGGACTAACATCCACATTTCTAAAATAGCAATTATTTCGACCCAAAAAAAACTTCCGTAATCGAATCCTACTTATTAGAAAATTCTATCTCTATTGGATGTCTTTTTTATAAGTTCATATACATTTTGGGGGGAAAAATCCTAAATATCCATCAAGCCATGTATTTATTTTAGCATCAGAGAAACAGAATTTTGATCGGAAAATTATATGAGACAGGTTGACGTGAAGAGGTGCGAAAATTGCAATTCGAACGGACCCAAACTTTTTGTACGATTCTTTTTTTTGAGATACAATTAGGACCACATTAATAAATGATAATTGAGTACTTCTTTGCCGAGAAATGAATTTTGAAGTTATTTTATAATTAAAAAATGAAAAATTCAATGTATCAAAATCAAAACTGAGAAAAATTGAAAAAACGATAGAGCTCCCATAAGAATCAATGTTCATTTTTTCGACGATCCCCTTTTTTAAAAAGTGCACAAATTCCCGTCGTGCAAACGCAGCCGTCACGGTGACGAGGTTGTGGCTGATAATTTTGACGGCAATCCTGGCAGTATCCTGACGATGTTCCACCAATCAGAGAGAGGCGGATTATAACCGGTTTTTCGTGGCCGCGAGTAGAAAAATGACGGTATTGTGGCGTTTCACTGCGACAGGGTCCTGGCGTAAGCGTGACGCTGAGGCAGTGAAATGTCACAGACTTGACAATGGTTTGGCGCATTTATGACAGATTTGTGGGCACAATTTGTGGCAAATAAATGGCGAGTTTGTGGCATAAAAATGACAAACAAGATTTGAACAAACTGGTTTTAGAGTGGAGTGTGGAGGGTGGTGTAGGACGGATGATTGTTTGTTTCAGTTTCTTTATACCCTTACGGAACTACACATATGTTGTACCTATCCGATAATTTTTTAGTTGTTTTACTTGCTACGAGATGGATCGGCGAGGATTCGAACCCAGGACCTTCGGAATAATAGGCGGCTGCTCTACCAACTTGGCTACATGGCTACTTCTAGTTATTAGGTGGTTGAAAAGAATAAATACACTGCTGTTTTGCAGTAATTTTAGTCTTACAAAATAGAAGAAAATACCATTATAATTTTGAAAATTGAAATTTTTCTCATTTATGGTACTTATTTTATCAAAACAATGATTTGAAAATCAATCTTCTAATTTTTTTTTTTTCTCAAATGGCCTGTCAGTCTGTACATTTTTCTGTTTTTTGGTTTTATTATTTTTTTTTAATAATTTGAATAATACATAATTATCTATGTTTTAGTTTGCACACTGCATTGAATCTTGATTATTATTTCAGAATGCATAGAATCGTATTATTTGAAGTCTATACCCAGTTCATGTCTTGAAAAATTTGAAATCAGATGAATTATAAAAAAAGTAAAATTTCATTATCTTGATTGTTTTTAAAATTCATTTTAAAATTTTCCAGCCACTAAAATTGAAATTAATGTAATATTTTATAAACTAAGTAGACATATTAATAGGGAAATGCAATAAGCATTTTATTTGAGATATAGGTAGGTACTTAAAAATATTTTAATCAAAATTCAATTGGCAGGGAATTTTAAAAAAATTTATTGTAAGACATTTTTGTCATAAAGAGATGGACTATTTTTTATTTTAAAAAAATGTAATTCCATTAAAAATGACTTTGAGGAGCTGAGGTTCATAATAAAATTCTATTTACGTATAGGTGCCTATCTATGTTTATGATTGATGATTAAATACTTTGAGCAATTTTCAATTTTTTTTTACCAATTAAAAATTTAGCTCATTTGTTATACCTATTTCATTTCTGGTAGATAAATAACACAGAAGTCATCTCAGTATCAAAATTTTCAATTTCATTTGATAAATAAAGCCATTTTCTTCAATATTTATGTCCAGGGCCAATTTTTTTTTTAAAATTTTCTAAAAAAAAGAGGTCTTGAAACGATGGTTTTACTTTTCTTTTGTTTTATAATTTTCATAGAAAAAAAATCCCTCAAAAATGGTGAAAAAAAATTTGCGTCATAAATGTGTCAGAAGTTCGCCAGGTTCGTTCAAAAAACTGCCAAAATGTTGTCAGAAGTATGTCACATTATTGCCACAAATTAGTTGATACCTAACACAATGATTTGACAAACATTTGACAGTGGCTTGACTTTCGAAAAACGGTTTCAATCTTGAAACGAGAAGTAGGCTCCTCCTTCTTTGCCTGGATTGGTGGGAATTTCATGACTCGTTTGTGACTGAGTTTTGACGCGTCACATGGCAGTAATGTGACGGCGTTTGCACGACGGGTTGATACAATTTTGCATTTAGCATTTGTGATGGTGCAATAACGTCAAGACTTGACAGCCGAATATCTCAATGAATATTGAATTAAAATTTTATTAATTCAACTTATAGCCCTGGAAATACTTGGGTATCGTTTTTGAATTTTATTGTCCACGGAGGAAAGTATAGAAAATAGTACCTTATTCGATTTTGATGCTTCAAAATTTATGATTACGAAGTCGTAAAATACGAATACTGTAAAAAATTAATCAGGGCATTATGAAAATCGAATTTTGGATTGCCTATTTTCATTCGCGTTTTCATTGCTGTTGGTGCTTTTGTGGGTACCAAAAACTAGCTTTAATGTCGAATACGTGAACTTGTAGGTACCAGATTGAAGATGTTGTGGGTGGAGCTAGAAAATTAAAATTTTTGTCTATTAAGCTGCGCGTTACGTTAGAATCCATGTTTTCAAGGTCGTGGATTACGAATTTGGGAGTAATTTTCTTCATGTAAAATGAAATGAGATGGGCGAAACTTGGAATGGAAATTTTGCCATTTTGGTTTGAAATTGTTGAAATCAATGTTGCTAAAGAAGTATAGGTGAAACTTTTTACATTCTCTTCTTTCAAAGTTTACGTCTTACCTGCCATTGTAATACGCCGTTCGGAAGATCACGTACTTAATATTTTTTTTTTGTAAGCAGTTGAA
The DNA here is from genome assembly GCA_038380155.1 of Pseudococcus jackbeardsleyi. Lineage (NCBI taxonomy): Eukaryota > Metazoa > Arthropoda > Insecta > Hemiptera > Pseudococcidae > Pseudococcus > Pseudococcus jackbeardsleyi. Next base: position 57,669,164 of record CM076240.1, on the reverse strand, counting down.
AATGCGTAGAGCAAAGTGAAACAAGGCCGAGGGAGAAAATTTCGTTTATAAAAAAATGCTCAAAGTCAAAAATTCCATATTTTTAATATTTTCGAGTTTTCGAGTGAGGATTAAAACTTCAGATTCCCTTTTTTGTTCATTCGTATTTTCTATACAAAAATTATGCTGACAGATTTGAATTCTGGTATTGATTTAAAAACACATGGCAAAATTTTATTGTGAAATTTACATTTTTGAGCCTCACTACTTAGGCGAATTTTGAATTCGTGTAAAATTTAACTCAATATTCGTATTCGAAATTTCCCTTCAAAATTTTCACTCAAGTACTAGAAAAACATGATGGAAATTCAAATTTTCATTTGTGCCGTTCTGCCCCCCCCACGGTGGGCCAGATGATGTGATGAAAAATCAAACCTCTCAAAAATCAATTTCATAAGTTCCAATTGGAATAATAATCCAAAAACTTGGGTTTAGGGGTAAAAATAGACACTGATTTCGATTTTTTCAACCATTTTTGAGTTAACCTCAAAACAAGTCTTTCGAGGGGGGAGGGGTGTCAAGATCCAGCATTTTTCAAAATTTCGAAAAAATTTCCCAAAAAATTAAGATGGTGCTGAAATGTGTGTTGCCGATCACGCTGATTTCAAATCTTTCAATCATTTTCAAGTAGGACCCAAGTTGGGCTCACAAGGGGGTCGAAATCCAAAATTCTTCAACATTTTCAGATGGGTGTTGAAATATAGATTTTCGAATGCGTTGATTCCAAAATTTTCAACCATTCTTACGTAGAGCTCGAATTGAGCCCACAAGGGAGGATAAAAATCCAAAAATTTTCAAAATTTCAAGATGGGTGTTGAAAATTGAAATTTAGTTATTGAATATGCTGATTTCTGTCCTACAGTGTCGCATGAAATGAAAATTAGCCTTTATATTCCTAAATATAAGACCATGAAATTGCTTTTGAGAAGCTAGATTTCTCATCTGGCTCACTGTGTCCCCCCTCACCCATATGAAAATTGATTTGCCGATTCGAATTCTGTAACCTAAAAACCATAAAATGTCAAAATTTTCGCGTTTTTCAAAGTCTGCAGTCTGTACTGACGTGTAATATTGAATTTTAGTTACTTGAGGGATTCTTTCGGAATTGGACCGCTGCTATGTGGGTTGTCTAAAGAACAAATGATACTTACCACAGCCCATAAATAGACGGAATAGTTAAAGCCATAATAGTAGATAAAATACCGACGACAAAAATGGCCGCTCTCATTACCCATATGATTTCCATTTCTGAAGCCTGTTGAATGATATCATAAAATGTAATAAATCTGACGTACGAAGTGAAGAAAAGCGGAAAATTATTTCCATTCCGATCACGCTATCTAGCAACGAATTCGCGTGCTGCTGCGATATGAAAGCCATTACAGAAGCGCTCTCTATTCGTTTACGTAGATAAACTGGAGTGTTAAACATCGTAAAACAGACGAATTTTATGAGGCGGTAAAGCGCCAAAGTCACGTATCAGCGTGTAAAAGCTCACCTGTTGTCTTAGCATTAATTTATAGATATTTCTGGCGAACATGGAACTAGCCGAAAGCACGCTCGAGTCTGCCGATGACATAACAGCCGCTGATACGGCACCTAGTCCGAAAAATGATACCCAATCTGGCGTCAAATATTGTAATACCATAGGTAGCACCATACTGGTTTCCACTGGTGTCAATGGGTATGGACCTTTGTAGGCTGTTTCGTTCCAGGCTGAATAAAAAATGGAATTATCAACATTTGGTATTCAAGAAATGGGGACTGAGGTAAAGTTATTTTGAAATCTTACGCGTGGCTTTTGCTATGGCTCCAATTAAAACGGGTGGTATGGCCATTATCATGCAGCCAAATGCAGCCACGTATGATAGAATTTGCGCTTGTACTGCTGATTTGCTTGATAATACTCTTTGAAAGTATACCTATAAAAATTTGAGTTTTTAAAATTATGGTAGGTATGTAAAATAAAGGTGAATGGTTCAGATTCAATGGATGTACCTGCCACGGTATTCCACCGAATATCAAAAGAAGCCCATAATCGATATATGACCATAAATCTTCTTTTGGTACTTCACCAATCCAGTCTACATCCTGATCTAATAATGGTTTCACTTTTTCGTTTGCCCAAGCAAATGGTACACAAAGCCACTGTTGAAAAAATTAACCAATGATTTAGCTGACAAGATAACTTTTTTTGTAGTTGAATGGCTCAAGAGCAAGATACTGTCTAGATAGTGAAAAATAGTGATTTTGGAAGAGGTGGTAAAAGTATGTCGAGAATTTGGTCAGAATTTTAGAGAAAAGTGCGAAAAAATGATAAAAATGTCATATTACGACCCAACACTCCTTAATAACTGAAATGATGGGGGAAAATAGTGAAATTTCAGTTTTCCAAGACCTTTTTTTATAAAAATTTCTGTCCTAGTTACGCTCGGGTCCAGGAAATTTATAAATTAGAAAATACTCATGACAACGAAATGATTGAAAGTTTTCGAAACTATGATGTACCTATACAATACAAAAAAAAAGTCATGATGAATTCTCTGTTCAGTTAGACAAGTTAGACAAATTTTAAGGGCTTTTGTGGGATAAATTTTTTGGAATTGAGGAGAGGGAGGTGAAAAGAAATGAATTCCAATAAAAATTAAAAATATGTAGGTACTTTATATAATTTGATTCATTTTTCAAAATTTTTAATAGTAAGTACCATTCTTTTTTAGGTATTTGAATTTTTTCTATAATGAATTCAAGTTCTGAAGTTTTTTGAAGAAAAGTGAAAAGATCTGAAAATTTTCAGAATTGAATTGTTAGAAGGAGAGGAGTTTTTTTTTTTTTTTTTTTGGTAAATGGCAAGAAAATTAAGAAAATCAGAAAAATTGTAAGAATTTTCAATTGTTTTCTCTTTCCTTGAATTTTTAAATTAAAAGTGGAAAAAAGTTTTTTTTTGGGCAACTTGAAAGTGAAAAAAATAGCTTGAAAATGTCAAGAAAAAATTGAGAAATTGGCAGTAATTTTCATTTTTCAGATCCATCAGACAGTGGATACATGCAAAAATTTTGTAGAAATTAATGAAATGATTTTTAAGGGGAAAAAGTATCAGCAAAATACCTCGAAGAAATAAACCAATCGTCAACTTACCAATCCTATAAATATACAAAACAATTGGATAACATCGGTATAAGCGACGCTGTATAAACCTCCGAATAGCGTATAAAATACTGCTACACAAGCACTCAGGATGACGCTGGTATTTTGATCCATATCAATAATCACACTCAATGTTGCACCTAAAAAAGAAAAATAATGTGTAAAATTTGGCAGTGATTGCTGTGGATTAAAAGTACCAGACCATCGGATGTGTATCTAGACAGCATTTTTTTATTTTTTATTTTTATTTTAATAGAGTGGAAGAAAGAAATTTGCAAAACCTGTTTTTTGAACTTTTCTTGAGAAGAGAACGATAAATATTGAAAAATGGGGAAAAAACGGAAGTCGTGCGATAAAAAATGAATCAGAATGAAGTTTGTACGATAAAAAATTGAAAATGACGCGGTTTTTGTTGAGAAAATTTTTCAAAATACCTACAAATTAATAATTTTATGCCAATAAAAAAGTAAAAATACTGTTCGAGCAAATGTGGAAGCGAATATGTTTTGAAAAATTACATTTGAAAGTAAAAAATAGCCATTTTTCTTATAATTACGAGCCTCTTTGGGCAATCGAAATGATTTTACCGTTCTCCTCTCTTGGATTTGCGTTTACTATTAATTATTATGAAGTAACTTAAGTGTAAACCATCAACGGTGGTTCTGAATAGAATGAGGGAAAGAAAAAAATGTTATTAGTTGATGGGAGCATTTCAAATTCTCTGTTCAAATGAAATTTTACAATCAATAGTTTAGTTTGAAAAAAATAGCAATAACAAATCAGGATCTTGAAATAACTTACTGCAAAATAACAGAAAAGATTTCTTTGGTATGCATTCTTTTCACAATTTAGGAGTTTTCGAAAAAAATTACTAGCTTGATTAAAATATGCAGGCGTTTTTTTCGCGTAGGCTGCTGTGCGAAACATGTTGAATACTTGATGAGATCAAAATTCAAATGTGATATTCATTCGACCTAATTTATCTGAAGTGAATGTTCGTAGGGTCTTACAAGGAGATGACGCTGTCTTGTTTTAGATGACCAACGAGTTGCCTAGTTCTTGAGCTCACGGAGCAATATCTTTTTCAATTCCATTTTTGGTGTACTTTCTCAGAAATTGTATTTGAGAATTGCAACAAAATTATGATTTCATTTGATTTTCTGAATTTTTATTGGAATAATTTTGTATTTTTTTCAGTACAACTAACGTTTTTAAGCCTTCAGAAGATTTTAGCATTTTTCAGTGGGTTCCTATTGAAAAAAAAATCCTATAAAAATGGCTCAAATGAATTTTTAGAATTCGAGTAACTACTCATTTTTTAGTCTCTCGAATGAATTGGAAGTAATTTTGAACTAATCTGAGGTCTCCTGAGTATTAATTTATTGATTTTTACGAAAAATGTTTGGTGGTGAAAAAAAAAATGAATTTGGCCCGATGGCTCGAAGACGTTTTGAAAATCTTGCTTCAGTCAAATAGGTCATCCGAATTATGGATAGTCTGTGTTTATATTTTTAAAAGTTCATTTGGGTATTTTTTATGCGGGGGTTTTCAAGTTGGAGAAGACGAATTTTTTTTTGCAATCGATTCGGCAAGTTAAAAGTGAGGTACTAAAGAAATTTCAACTTTTACTTCAATTAGTTCAATCTTTGAGAAAATTTATCCAAATTAAAAAATAAACCTAAGCACTTGTAATGACTGCCGTATTCGTTTTGCTTTCACTTTTGATTTTTATCAATTGTTTCAGCTAAAATTTTTCTGTAAATTGGTAATCGGAATACCTTTTTGAAAATAAATTTAGATAATTGGATGCTTTTAGGCGATAAAATACTACACATAGTTTAAATTTGATATAATTTTACTTTGCCGTCACACGTTAACGTATCTACAATATGTACGTGTACAGTTTTCTTTCCCAAGCCTGCTAGACGGTTTGACGACACGCCGCGCCAAAAGCTAATTTAGTTATAGTTGTTGTTCATTTCGTGTCGTCTGTCGCTCACAGTAGTCGTCTCCCAAATAATTAATGAATCTGATCCGACCTGTTGTCTCGACAAATATTTCACGAAAGATTAACTCCCCAAAAAGATTTTGATTAATACCTACGAATCATGGAATTGAGCTATCCTGAATGCATATAAATATTTGTAAGAAAGTCGATATTGTACGAGGTGTTTGATCTCTGCTAGCGTGGTATGCTGGCAAGAGAGGTCAAAGAACTGCTCCTATGAATTATAAATGAAAGATAGTCTAACTTGTCGCCGACGACGTGAATATCAAAATGCCAGATCGAAAATACACATTTTTTGCCTAATCTGTATTCTGAAGGAGTAACAAAAAGTGATCAAATTTGGAGATTTTACAATATTTTATTTATAAAAATTTTAAGTAATGTGCGGTGTCTCTGTAATTTTTGAATTGGACAAAAGCGTACGTCATATTTTTGGTTTTTCTCGACATGAACTATCGATTGGTCATATCCAAATCAATATTTTTTTATTCTTTCACTTTCGTATGTATAAAAAAATGAAAACATTGCGGGATAAGAAATGAGACAAGTTCAAAAAGTCATCTAGCTCCATTTCTCATACGTAGTTTTCATGTTTTCTGATGATAGTAATTTTCTTCCATGTTTTTCCAGATGCTCGTGACTATTTTGAGTAGAATAATTTTGAATATAGTTTCATACCTGAGAATAATTTTTTTTGTGGGGAGGATTCCGGTATTCAGAAAAAATGTATAGAAAAATTAAGATGGCCTTGGAGCTGAGAATGTTGACCTTTGAGATGAAAATGATTTTCCTGGATATGGATGACTTTAGAATAGAAAATCGTTTTCTCTCAAATCATCCCTTGCTTTTTTTCAGCTTTTGAGGGTGAGAACTTTTGTTTTTACTATAGTTTTCAAAATTTGTAAAAAAATTTCAATAAATTGAAAAATCATAACCAATTAAATTTTATACTTCTGTAACTTTTCAGCAGTGTTTTTGATGGTCTTAAATTTCTGATCTTCGAATTTTAATCCAAATTTTTAGTTTCCGGTTTAAAATTTGAACTGTAACGCCATTACATAGATAGGTAAAAAAATTTTCGTGTTGAAAAGTTGAAATCAGCAAATATCTGACAAGGACGATCGATTTTTGATAAAATCGACTTCTTTCTAAAATAAATATAGATCAATTTTCTCCAAATACGTACATTTTCCGAAAAATGCTATAAAATTTAATTCATCTGATTTAATTTTGGTTTTTATTTTTAAAAAAATAAGAAAAAAGAGAAACTGAAATTTTTCCTTCAAGACGTTCTGTTAGTTGAGAACCTAAAATTGATATTTTCTCTGTGGAAAGGAAGGACCTGAATTTTTTGTTTCAAATCATAGTTACCTATTCAAATTCGTCGTCTAATATTATTTTACTCTGATGGTTTCAAGAATTACTCATAGTTCTGAAGTGGGGAAATGTTGAGAACCTAACCCATTTGTTTTGTTATTTTGGTTGCCGAACGTCAAAAAATTGAATAGACAAAATCATATTTAAATAAAGTGGGCTGAAAATTTTTAAAATTTTCTGATTTTTATGTTCAAAGTGCAAAATACTTACCTAAATCATAAAAAATTAAGTCCTGGTTTTAGGAGAATCGTGACGGAGTTATTCAATATGAATTTTTAAAATTGAAAAATTATTAAAATTGGTCATTTTTTGAAATAATATGAATAATACATGTCTACTGTTTTTTAAATTATTACCCATGTTCTTTTTAGTATTCCGTTACAATAATTCTGAAACTCTTGCGAATAAATGCAATTTTTTGGATAAGGGTCATTTATCTGCTCAAGAGATAGAAACTGAATTTGATTCTGAGAATTTTATTGGATTTTGTTTCTTTGCTCCATCAATTTCAATTTTAGGTAAAAAGTAAAAAACAAAACTTATTTATTTATTTTGAAATTCTTAAAAGGTTTTTGCCTGGTTTTCAATATCATTGTTCTGAATAATCATGTGCCTAGGTTTAATTGAAAATGTCAAAAGTATATTTCTATTTGAGATTATTCGACATGAAATTTAGCTCTTTTATTCTGAAATTGGGCAAATACTAATCCAAATCTCTGCTAGTGATATCCACCACTCGCCAAAACATCTGACAAAATATAATTTGATTCAAGAGTTGAATTCAAGTTTGCGAACTATATGTAAATGATCTTTCGATTTTCTTTGGGGCATATTAAAGAAAAGTCGAAGTGTACGAAACTCCACCGTTACCAAAGTAACGACTCCAGCACTCACGGTTAATTGGTTTTATTCGTGCCTGCTTTCGAATTGAAATACATAGAAGGCGAGATTTTCAGCAAATTAATTACGCGAATAATCACGCATTAATGCGGATTCGTCGCCACGTTTCAAAAAGTATCTCATCGAGTTACTTCTCGACGATGATTTACGCGTAAGAGGGAATAGGTTGATTTGAATTTACACGAATGATAATTTTACTCAGGTTGTCGCAGATGTTTAAAACTTTTTTCTGGTATCTTTTCGAGCCCGTATGAATTATTTAAAAGCACACTCGACGATTTCTTGGCGTAATTTTTTTAGCCAACTTCTCGGTATCGATTGCGAAAGTTGTTGGAAAAGTCTTAATTTTATACTTGTTGTTGTTTCCTTTGCGGCGGTTATTAATTTTTAACGATGTAATTACTCCCGCCTTTCGTCACCCTGGTCGGTTGCCTAACCGCGTTTTGAAAGGTCGATGAAGTTTTTGAAGGTATACATACGACGTGTACAAGTGGAAACCTACAAAAGAACGCCAGCGTATTATAAATTACTTAATGCTCGCCATCTTAAATGGTATTTCCCGAAACATTGATTTTAAATTTCACATCTTATCGAATATACGATTACGATAGGTACCTTACGTCTTCGTAGATTATGACTCGAGTCACGCGAACTGTCAATTAACTCGCCATTCGACAGACTTGCGGTTTATTGACACGCGAAATTTTACGGAAATTTTTTTTTCGCGGGTGCTCGAATCCGCGATAAGATGGTTTGTTGAAGTTAAACGGTGAAAAAAAATGAAAATATCGGAAGGGACGTGGTGATTGGGGCGATAAGGGTGAAATAATGGTGAGCGTGGTTGATGTGTAAGTTATGCCTATACCTATACCTACGAAAAACCGGACGGCAAGAGTTGTTTATTTTTAGATACAAAATGCGAAGTATTGACATATAAGCGTGTATAAATGAAGCGCCAATTAAACTATGACGTCAGCATGCGACTCTGTATATTTATGTAAGAGGGAAAATAATAATTTGATGAATTATTTATTACGTGGGATTGATTTTTTTTCTAAACGTATTTGTGGAAAAGTTCTTGGTATACAAGTACAGGTATGAGCTATTTTCGAATATACCTGTATAGATATTATTTTGTAGAAAAATGTCAACGTTGATGGTTTACCATTACGTAGGGTACGTAGGTAAATAAATAAGTGTATTTGTATAACGTAGTACCGATTAACTTGACATATGTAAAGTAGGACGCCGGCTGATCGAAAAAGAAAATAAATTCTGAATTTCGACGAAAATTGGTGAGGTAATTTATTCTAGGTACGACCTAGGACCCCCCCCCCAAAAAAAAAAAAAAAACCTTACCCCCTCCGACCTGTGTAAAGTACTCTCTAAATTTGAATCAGTTAAAATTGACTGATTAAAAAGCCAAAAGTGTGCAACTGTAGAAATCAGTGAAAATTTGCCAAGTGCCATAAAAATAATTCCAAAAAATCAATGCACTTTTAATGACCAAAGAAATTTATTGCGTTTTAAATTTCGTTAATCAGAATGCAGTGTGCGATGCTGCTGTTAGAAAAAAACTGGAAAATGATTCTTGTTTGGAAAATATAAAAATAATGACTCTTTTTTGAATTAAAAAAACATAAAATTATTTTCTTGAAAAATTTTCAAAAATGATTGTAGGAGACTAAAAAATTATGAATTCGAATCTGTGAAAAGTCACTGGAAAAAAAGTTGTGATTGTGACACAAGAAAAATCAGTGAAATTCTATGATTTTTTGCTAATTTTTTTTAAAGAATTTCACTGATTTTTCAGCAAATTTTAGGTGTTTTTCTGAATTTTCATTGATTTATTACTGCGCTAGAATTCTGTCTGTTTTCCAGTGATTTTTGATATTTTTCTCTGATAATGGAAGAGTAGTTAGAATTTGGTAAAAATAAAAATCTTCTAATTTACGATCTGAAATTTTTTAACCACGTTGTAGTAAGCAAAAAGTGGTGTCCAATTTCGAGGTCAGTGGTTCAAGAAAGTTTTAAGAACTTGAAGTGCACTTTTTCAAGGGGTGATCGAAGTTTCCATGCCGGCTGTACTACCCTAAAGCGAAAAAAATCGCGTTTATTTCAAAAATAACTTTATATTTTGGGGTTCTCCAGTTCTGTCCTTTTTCAGATCGAAATTCGTGAAGAGGCCTACTGACAAAAGTAAACTGCTTCTCCAATTTTCGTTGAAATCCAGGATTTTTCATTTTCGTAGTGTAAACGATGTTTGAAAGTTACCGTCATTAGACCTCCTGTTTACCTCATCACCTGAACACCTTCCTGTGATCAAATAACGTCAAAATCCGAGAATTCATTTTTTGGGCGGAGGAGGGGGGGGGGTAAAAATCTATCATGAAAAAATCACTAAAAATGTATTCATTTAGATTAAGTATGAAAATTTGAAAATTATGAAAAATAAATTGATCTGAGTATAGTGAAGAGATTTTGTGCTTGTTTCATTCAAAATTTCAGTTCAAGTCTTTCAACATCAATATTGAAATTTTTATGGTAAATAAATTTCTAAAATTTCCTCGATCCTTTTCAAGGAATATTCTAAGGAGGTTTAAAATTTTCTAAATGAAACTCAAGATACGACTTAGTATACCATTTCTGATGTTTTCCAAGATGTTAATTTCAAATTTCAATTCAGTTCCTTAATTTGACCTTCTCATCGCCTTGTGATCTCAAATTTAGCCCTAAATCCTGAGAAATTTCAATAAACTTGTGTATACCATTGTTTGTAATGTTGGAGAACATTGGTCCAAATTCAACTTGCTGATGGGATTGACCTCTTTAGTTGTCCATCCATACTCTCCAGTTTTTCATTTGAATTGATGGTTGGGGGATGGGGGGGTAAAAAAGTAGGGTATGTATAGTAGGTTGAAATGGGTAATATTTTTAATAGCGGAGAAAATTTTTCCAGTGCCTTACTTGCCTATTTTTTGGTGAATTTTCAAAAAACTCGTTGAATCGAACTTACGTGGGATTTCTGAATCCCCCTTCTTCTCTCAAATGGGTCAATCAATCCTAAAAATATTCAGTTTACAAGGGAGAAAATTGAATTTTTCGAATCCAGTATCATTTGGCTGTTGAGAGGTTCGATGGGATCGAACAATAGGCTGACTGACGGTAGTTTCATGAAACCCTTTGTATATAATATAGCTAAAGTAAGATAGAGTTACCTACCTAACGCGGCTAGAATTCCTGCTGCCCAAAATACCTCTCCGCATAGCGCTGGTAAAAATAACAGTCCTCCCATTCTTTCACCAAATGAGTCTTGTAAAGGGTCTAACATGGTTACATAACCTTGAAGTCGCATCGGATTCGCAAAAAATATTCCTCCTGTGGAAACGTACATAGAAGGATATAGATGTACGTATATAGACATAGACCTATATCAACTCGAGAGCACTTATCCGCGCGAATTCGAGTACATTGTAGTTCTTTTGTCTTTCATTAAGCTTATAGGAACACTTACCGAAAACTAAACTCAAAGCGTATCCGAATGGTGCTTGACACCAAACCAAACCGGATGTGTAGATGGCTTCGGCAGTACCATTGATGTATCCACCTCCGACCCAGGTGGCTGTAAAACAATCGAATCGTTGTGATAAATTGATGTCGTCGTGTATCGCACTACATGAGTAGGATAAAGATGGAGATATCCATTAAGTAGAACATACTAAAGAGTATATTGTGAAAATAAGGATTATTATATCAAACGCGAGCGTATGTAAACGATAATGAGCGACGCGGCGATAAATTTTAAACCTTTTAAAAGATCAACTTTGATATGTAAATTTGTCAGCTGTACGAGTTTTAACGATGCAAGATGAGAACTTTGAGTATTTTATGTACCTATATAAAAGTTGGGTATATCTACTCGAATAATTGATCCCGACCAGATGATGACGCGATACATGGTATAAAAGTTTTAAATAATTTTTTTTGTCAAACTATTTTATCAACAGAGCTGCCAATCGAAACTAAAAAAATTATCGGTATATAGGCAATTATTGAGCTTTGAATTATAATATTATGGAGACAAAAGTGTTATGTATCTTTAAATGTTGAATTATTTTGATTTGTGGTGAATTTTTTCAAAAATGAGAAATTCATGCCACGGATCTTGGTGAAGTTTTTGGAAGGAACAGCAAATATTACAAAGTCAATTTTTAAAAATTTCACGATTTTCGACCTTTTTTTTTAGAACAGTTGAAAAAATTTGGGACTCTCATTCTGAATTAGATGCTGAAAAATTTCCGATAAATAGGTAAGGATTATGTAGTCAACTTGCAGCAGAGAGGGAAATTTCAGTGAATTGTTACCCATATTTTAGCGAATTTCAATATTTCACTCTGAAGCAAGAATTTTTCTACGTTTTCCTCTTCTCAAATTTTTTGATCAAAGAATAAAAAGAGAGTTCTTATTTGGGCAAATTTGAAACAATAAAAATTATATGAAAATGGCATGAAAAATGCAAGAAATAGCAAGAAATTTTATTATCAAATCTTGTAGACGCCATATGACTCAATTTTCATTGATTTTCACTGTATTTTATCAGGGGGCAAAAAAGTTCAAAAAAAATCGAGAAATTCTGACTTTGAAGTACAAATTCTTTGAAATTTTCTGATTATTAGCCCAGGTGTTGTGGATCTTGCTTTCCTTTCAAAACTGAATTGATGAATTTGATCTTGAAATAATTGCATGATTTTCCTTCTCATTTCATCTCAAAGAATTTATTCCTTGCATTTTTTCAGGGGCTTAATCCCTGGTCAAAAATAGAAACCGAATGCATTTTTATCTTCGCTAGAGTGTTTCTTATGAACAGGTCTGGAAAAATTGTGAAAATTGGTGTGAGAAACCTAAATAAAAATTTGGAAAAAATAATTTCCGTAAAATAGTGGCAGCAATGTGCAGTTGAAAACAAAAAATAGGTGGGTAGTTAGGTACATATTATTAAAGAGATAATTTTTTTTTTATCACGAGGTCAATTTTTTTGCTATTGAATGGCAAATAAACAATTTTTGAGATACCTATTAAAATTTTTTAAAAACTGTTTGTGTAAGTCTCAGAAGTAATTTCCAAAAGTTAAGACCAATTTCCAATTTTTTTGAATTTTTTAAACGGAAACAAAATAATATTTTCGATTTTTTTTTTTCAGTATGGTGAGTATCTTAAGGCAGGCATAAAGCTTTCTTTGCTTACAAATCAAAGAGAACAAACTAAGTTTCGCTTCTGCTTATTTTTACATTCAATGATTTCGAAAACTATATTTTGTGAACATTTTGACCTTTTTCATGTGGAAAGTCTACTTCAAAGAATCTTCAATTATTTGAATTGTGAAAAATTAATGCCGCACTTGGCAGGTAGCATTCTAATTTTAATTTAGCATCTATTTACGTGGTCAATTTCTAATCTGAGAACCTGGTTAGTGCCATTTTTGTGAAAATGTCCATAAAACTAATTCTTCAGTCTACTCTCTCTTTAAAATCCAGTGAAAATTATCGAAAATTCACTGAGAAACAGTCAAAACTGCAGCACAAGAGAAAATTAGTGAAAAAAGTCACTGGAAAATCAGTGAAAATTCGCTGGAAAATCAGTGAAGATTCCTGAAAATGAGTGAATTCTGCTAGTTTTTCCTGTGCTGCAATTTTAACTGTTCTCATTAGTGACTTTTCATTGATTCAAGATGAGAGAGTTGATACCCTTGACTTGAATACCTACCTATTCAGTATTTTTTCATGCAGAATTTGCCAACAGAAAGCATCAAGTTCCGATTTTTAAAAAATTTCCCTGTATCTCCTCTGTCCCAGTTCTGAATCATCAAAATAAGCTCAAATGGCAGCCCTGCTTAGTTTGTAAGTCTAGGTTTTCGTTAAGTGAATCATATTTGCTTAAAAGTCGATCATTTACCTAAGCATCCTGATGGAAAATTAAACCTTTCGTTTGTGTATTATTTATTAATTATACCTATTATGCCTATTACGATCAAGTAAGCATCATTATACGTAAAATTACCTAAATTGGACGAACTAATAATTTAGCAGTGTTATCATAGTGTTTTACCAGTCATGGTGAATATTCCGACAAATAAACCGATGTTTCTGCCTGCTAACATTACCTCCTCTTCGGAATCGTTTCCTTCTTCTTTTTTTCTCCCAGCCCATATTCCCACCACTAAGATCAATAGATAGAATAACACAATCGAGACGATTCCAGCGATGTTGAGCATCTGCGCATAAAAATATCGATACCAAAATGATAAATACCTGATCGAACAGATTAATCGGATTTTTGATGATCTAGATACAAGAAGAAAAACTACTGTAGCATCTACTTAGTTTTGGTTACTTCTGCGATTGCTTTGAAATAATGTTATCCCTTCTTTAATTAATTAATTTATTCTTTCATCATTTACCAAATTCTAATTCAATGTTTTTTTTTGTTTTTCCAAATAGAATGGAATTGAATTGGAAAGAAAATGAAGTGAAGAAGTGTCGAGATAACGATGCACGTAAGTACAACTTGGATATACATTTATGTGCAATTCGTATTTTGTATCATTTGCACTATTTTTGAACTCGAAAAAAACGTAGCAATTTGGAAAATCGTTTTTACGGTTCGACTGATTATAAGAAAGTGGAAACGTGGAAATACCGCCGTCAAATGGTATTATCATCGTAGTAGAAATATCTACTTTACGGAAATTGCCATTCGATTTTATTTTTCCCCATGTGCGATATACACCTGCTGATGAGAGTCGAGCAGCATGAAAAACATGATGCGCTGTCGATGTCGTTGTGTAATGGTTTCGCATTCGCAGTACCATTATACTTAGTTCCTTTTTTCGTGTCATGAGCTAAATGTAGGTGTACCATACTTGAGGCGGAATCTGCTTATTCGACGTATTTATTACCTAAATCAAATTTTGAGTGGGACCCCTTTCATACATTCGAATCAAAAAAATTATTCAAATATGATATCTGTATTCAATTTTACCAAAAAGAAATTAATTCGTGATGTTTACGAATGGTGTTGTTTTATACTTGACGAGAAACCCTCAAAATTTGGCTCACGAAAAAAGTGAGGACAGCTTGAAATTAAATCTTAAGCCGTTCAAATTGACTGTAGCTCTTTCTAGAGCAATTCAAGAGTGCTAGAGATGGGTCCACTTTTACTGCAGCTGCAGGTCTCCAAATCGACTCGAAAATTGTCGAATTAGGCACCTGTATGTTTGTATTTGGGCGAATCAAAAGCGGAAAACATTGTCTGGTCTCGATATTCACGAAAAGAGGTGAGTTAGACAACAATTTAACCCCCCCCCCTCCCTCACACAAAAAAATCAACTCTCCACTCCACTTCGGTAGAGGACGGAGCTAGGAAACTTCGAAGTGAGGCTGTTCTTTTTTTTTTTTTGAACAAATCATTTTATGCCATATTTTGGGTAACTTTACCAGTTGGAAAACTTTTTTCTTCCTGAAAAGGTGCAATTCGAGTTTCTGCACTTCCTTGAATCATTGATTTTGAGATTGAATATCATTCTCTCTCTCTGCAAGATATTTGTTAAACAAACTGTGAATATGTGACCCTGCCGGAAAGAAAGTACCTTGTGTAAAAAATATCGATGTCTTTATTCGTATGTGTTTGGTCCAGATTTGGTGCCATTTGGACCCAAAAACGTAAAAAATGAGGCATCGATTTTTTTTACATAAGGTCCCTTCTTTCCGACAGGGTCACATATAGAGATTTTTCAATTTTTTCGAATTCAAATTCCTCTTTCAAACGCCTCAAAATTAGGCGAATTTTTTTCAACTTTTACAGTAATTTTTGATGATATTTTCCCAAAAATTTTCATGACAGTTTTAGAGAATTTTCTTCAAATTTAAATTATTTATTCAATGGTTTGAAAAGAGAGCCAAAAACTGTTTGGTTGTTGAAATTAAATTAAATTTAAGATTTCGGTTTTTTGAATTTTTTTTTGTAGAAATTCTGCCAATGGAAATTAAATAGAAAGATGCTGTAATCAAAAAGCATTTGTGAAAAGTAAAAAAATTTTCTGGTTCGATTGAGCAATTTGAATTTGGTAAAAATTAAAAAAATCGTAAAATTTTCGATCTGCAATCTTTTGATTTCCTTTTTAAGAGAAAAAATTGGTACCTATCCAATTTCGAAGCAACGACTTTGAGAGATGTAGAAACTCCAATCGCGTTTTGATAGAAGGGTGATCGAGGTGCCCAGGAGGTGGCATCATGGTATGGCACTGCCCAAAATTAACAGAACTCGAGTTTTTCTAGAAAATGACTCAAGTTCAAAGTTAACTAGCTCGCCTTTCTTTGGATTTTTAAACCAAACATCATTTTGTAAAGTTTCTTTTTCAACGTACACTGCCTTGCCAATTTTCTTCAAACTTCAAGATATGTTTTCTTTTTTCGTTCCTTCAAAAAATTCGAAAATAAGCCTTGCATGGTGTCTATACCCAGGAGGGGAGAGGGGAATAAGAAACCCCAGAAAATAGCCCAAACATTAATGATTTTATGGCGAAAACAAAAATTTCAAAACATTTTCCTCTTTTTTTGAATTTTTCAATGGTGGGATGGAAAAAAGTGTTTTTTTTTTTTTTTGGAAAATTCAGAGCCAGAAAAATGTCTGAAAATTATTTGAAAATTCAGAAAAAGAAATATAATTTTTTAAATCCGATAGACACCATGTCCTTTTACAAAGGTATAAAATCCAAACTCGAAAATTAAGAAATAGCTGTTCAAATCTCTTGCGAGTTCCAAGGAAATCTACGAATTTCCCAATTCCAATGTAAGTAGGTATGTTTGTGTGTACCTATTACGTCTTATAATTGATACATTTTGTACATATTCAATGTGTAATGTGTGAATTATCTTATTTTAATAGTGTGATAAAGTGTAGTTTTTGGTGCACGATAAATAAAAAACACTGCAGTGATCAATAAAGTGATATATTTTCTTAGAAAAAAGCAAGTGAATCAGACTACATTTTAAGTTAATACCTACAATCAGTATATTCTAATACATCTACACAGACAATGAGACAAATCTACAAAAAATGAAAAATAATCAAGCTATACGATAAGTACCTTCAATATTTCTTAGCATACGATAATATCAATTTATTTGAACTACTTGAAGTTTTTCGTTTTGCTTTCAGTGACAAATGTACGTACAACGAAGTAAGTAGGTAGAATACTAAAATATAGCGAATCTCCGATTTCGAATACAGATTTTAAAATGTAATTTCAGATGCTTTTTCATCAACTTGAGAAATTTTTATCAAAAGCTCTGTATTTATTGCCATTTTCCCCTCGAGTTTTCATTTCAGATAATCAGAAGTCAAATCAAAAGCAAAATGATCAACAATACAATAAACAAGCTCGTTCGAAATGATTCAAGCAACGAACTCAAAGCTTGAGGAAGTGCGATAAAGATGGAAAATTGTGTTACGCAAATATTTACGACAACGAAGATAAACTAAACTTAGTTTGCTCGCGATTGCAACCATTATTTATCCCACTCTTTGACATCTTCATTGTTTTAAAAGTAGGTACTAGGTATACTACTGACAGCAGCCAATCATCATGCTGAACTGGTTCTTTAAAACGAACAAGTACCCAACATGGTGGAAAACAATTCGAATTACGTGGGCGTGATAAGAATACGAGTTGTTCATTTGTCGTCGCCGAGTGAAATGTGTCTAATCAAGTATTTATACATCGATCGAGTATGTAGCTTCAAAAAACTAGCTCAAAAAGGTATCTAGAGTACATTTTTTATGAAATTATTTAAAGAAAGAACAGTCACAGTGTTTGTAATCGTATGATACGTACGCGAGTAATAAGTATTTTCAATGTTGTCAAATTTTGTTCTAGGTACGGTCGTTTTTTCGACTCTTTTTAAAGCTCAGAATCTACACGATGAAGCAACAATAAGAAGAAAACTTGCAGTTAGATGTGGTTTACCTGCGATTCGTGATCTGACTCTGACTACACAAGGATTCAATCGACGTTCAATTGGTAAATTTTCGACTAGTTTTTCATCCTGTACGTTTAGCTTTCAGAAGAAAACACATTTCACTGCGCGAGACTGAAAATCGATAAGTGACCCTTTCGCAGGAATGAAATAGGTTTACACTGTTGGCCTTTGCATAGCACAATGGTATATATACTCGTAGTTGTGGTATTCTCGTATGTTGGTATTTCACCATTCACGTGCTGATTTTTTACCAAAGTATAAAAGTAGTCACGTTAACGCGGCGGCGTGCTGTGCGATTAACAAAATACTAAGTACAGCGGTGCTGATTCGAATTACATAGAAATATCTCCTACCTTGGTATTACGGTGTGCGAGATTTCCGTTTCGGCGATGGTCACGATATAGTGGCGGCTGCGATGGTATTTCACTCTAGGCTAATTTTGGGCCGGGCTTTCGGTAATGGCGAACCCATCACGATGTCATCGGTCTGCGAATAGTCGACGGTGAGAAGCCTGGAAGAAAAATTCGACCATTTGGAAGTTATGTACGAAAATTTTGCGGTATTTTTTTCCTAGGAGCCCTTTATTGTATGGATTTTTTTCGAAGGGACGTTTCAAATTGAACCAGAAAAAAATGGGTACACTTTTGGGGCTTTTTTTGGCCGTCTCTTTCGATTACGTATACATTGAAGATTTCAAAGCTGTGGTGGGTGAGAGAACGTACGCGCGGCAGTGTTGTTGAATAGATTTCGTCGAAACTAACCTCTCGACGTGGGCTTTCAGCGCTGGAATCGGAGACCAGTTATCACACGCAACTGGATAAATTTGAATTAAAGCAGAGACGCGAGGAGAGATGGTAACGTCGAGTTATTCCCCTATCGCTCTTCTCTCGTTTGAGAATAGATGGCTGGGTCGCGACGCACATGCGCCCATTTTTATACCGATTTCGCATCGGTGTCTGGGTGTATTTTGGAAATTTCGCGATAACAATTAATAAAGCCGTCGAGAGCGTCATTTTTTTTTCTCAGATTTCTATTTAAATCGCGAATGAATGATGCATTGCGGAGGCGGAAAAACGAGGGGAAGAGTATCGACGAGCCAGAAACGACCTCGTAATAAACAGTCGATTGGAAATTGTATCAAAAATTCACCCCCTTTGAAAATTTTCGGCTCGAAATGGGCGTCGATGGTGAGGTTGATTCGAGGGTGGGATCGGCGAAGGTCGTTTTTTCAAAACTATACCTATACGTATGTTTACGTAGTCTTGGAATTTTCTAATTGGCGGTTACGTAAGCAGCGGGCATATTAGTCGAACGATGGAAAAATCATTGAAAATTTATACGTCGTCGGTCGCTGTGCTCGCTCTGCTGGGTTCTCTTGAGGTTTGAATTTGACACGAGCCCAATATCCGACCGATCGCCGCAGGAAGGTTGGATGTATGTGATTTACGACTTCGGGGAGATTACATTTAACCTTTAATAGCTTTATATGGTCCGTTTTGTTTGTACGATTGTATAGATACGGTAAAGTGGGTATTTCTGACGGGTTCCTGGCGTGTTGTCTTAGGCAGACGTACGCCAGTGAAATTACCAAACGTTACACAGCTGACTGGGATCTTGAGGTCTTGGCAAGGTTACTGATCGCCAGTACGTTGGCGGGAGAGGGTGATGTTTCGGGTGGTTTGAATTCGATGTTTGGTTCGGGTTCGTGTAGGTTGTAGTAGGTATAGGTACCTATAATGAATTTATTAATGGTTTACATTGCGATTACGACAGGCGTTGACATTGATTCTTTTCATTTTCCTTTAATGAGTCGAATTTTACGATGGGTAGTTGAGAAATTTCTGAAGTTTGGTGATTTTTTGCTGAGTAACCGGACCCAGGAGGAGGGGTCTCGATATTCCTACTTTTGTTATTATGGATTGAAATTATACAGATCTATTTTGAATAAGTGAAGGAGTTTCAAAAAATTGGTCAAGATGATGAAAATTATTCGTTTTTTCTCATTTCTTTAGAAAAAAAAATGATTTAAAAATAAAAAAAAAACTGATTTGAAGTTCAAATCTCGTCTTTAGGTACTCTAAAAAGTCATTCGAAAAATGTGGGTTGAAAATTGTATATAAAAACTCCAAAATATGCGATAAATCTCTAAAATTCAAAAATTTTAATTTCAATTTTTCATTCTGTACCATTTTTGTGATTTCGTTAAGAATTGCCTCAACCAAAAAAATTGAAAAATTAAACAATAGGAAATCGCTATTTTCAAATTTTTTGGATTACAGGCTCTCAAAACTTGTTTTTCTGAAAAGCTCGCTCTCCCCTCCTTATAAATTGTTTAAAGCTTTAGAACAATGAAGAATTTAATAAAAGTTATTGAAATGCAAAAAATATACAAAAAATTGTGAAAATATCGTATAGATTTGTTAAAAAATGCAATGAAAATTTTTTTAATGAAAGAACACTATTCAAATTTTATGAAATGACTAATGAGTTTTTTGAGCTATTAAATTTCGTTGAAAGAATAAAATTCAATTTATCGCCAAAATTATTCAAGATATCGAAAAATAGAAAAAAGGTGAAATTTCATTGAAAATGTGCTCTAAACGAACATTAGTTCTGAAAGCCTTAAATATGTCTTACATTTTTCTAGGCACTGATCTTCCAGGAAGAGGGATGTCTTTGAAAAGACCTAAAATTTTTTGTAAAATGTTTTTAAAAAATGGTAATTTTTGCTTTTCAAACGTAATTATTTTAAGGTTTAAAAAAATTTTGCTCGTGTAGGTTACATAAAATCTACGTACTTATTGAAAACTGTTTTAAAAGACCCTCTCATTTCTATTTTTTAAATTTTAAACCTCTTTTTTCCGTTTTCACTTTTCACTATTTCTTTGTCACATCTGAAATATTTAAAAACATTTTATATGAAAAATTTCTCACCTTCTCCCTAAATCTTCGTATGGGTCTATTATTGACTTTCCATTGAAAATTTGTCTTTTTAATATTTTTTCGTTGATTTTTTTCATCAATAACATTTTTAAAAGAATTTTGAGTACAGATCTGCAAAACATCAAGAAAAGGTATATTATGTACCTATTCCAATTTTTCTGGGTTATGATGCGAGGGAAGAGGAGGAGGGAAGTGGAAACATTTCTCGAAGTCTTTTAAAAATTCTAAAAACTTTGTAGAAAATTTGACTGCTCGAAATATCGTAGAAATATAAAAAATTAGACTAATTTCAATGAAAATTGGCTGAAATGTTGAAAATAACGAAAGTAAGTACTCGTAACAGAATTCAACTTCGTATTTCAGCAGATTTTTCTAAAGTTTGAGTTTTTTCGTAAATTGAAAATTTTCAAGACATTTCAACGTCTTTTCTGGCATCTTAGTGGGTCACTTTTCTAGGGTGTTTGTCACTTTTTTCGACTTCAGTCACTTTTGATTACTTTTCACGTCTAAAAGGTCACTTTAGTTTACCTTTCGTTCTGTAAATTGCTTTTTCTTCCCATTTTCAAACAAAAATTCTAATTTTCCGCAGAAATTGTTATTTTTTACAATTTTTTAAGAAAAAAATGAAAAGCTGATTTTTTTAAAGTTATTCGTATTTGTGAAAAATTGCAAAAAATTTGTCCAATAATAAAAAAAGGATTTTTGGTTGCTTTTTGTTAATTTTTTGGTCACTTTTTGGTCACTCTTCGCCCAAAAAAAGTTACTGAAAGTTACTTTTTTCTTCAGAATTTCGCTGTGATGCATTTTTTTTGGTTTTTGGTTTTTCTTTTTTCTTTTTAATTTTCAATTTTGGGCTTTTGATCTGTTTTCATAACATTTTGACAAATTTCATATACTTATAGGTATTTTTTTGCATGATTAGAAACCAGTTTTTTGGAAAAAGTTCCATCATTTTACAATTGAAATTGTCTAAAGTATTTTCTACAAGTGTATGAGTGTCTATAATAGCTAAAGGATAGAACCTTTTTTGCATTCAAACAATAACGTTTTTTCCCCTATCGGCTTACTGGCGAAATTTACGCGAAGAATATTTATCAGTACGTTATCAAACCACGGGATTCTGCTCGGCTTACAAGATTGAACGAAGCTCTTCGTATCTTCGTACTTACTACCTACTTATCATCAATCACCGCAAACCCTGCCGCAATGTAATTTTTTACAAGTTTGTATGTATATCGATAGTGTAGTACTTTTTGCTCGCGTGTCGGCGTCTATCATCTCCCGAGAGATTTAAAAGTTTAATTTAGGCATGAAAAGTTAGACGGCTTTGCAAGAAAATATTACATTACGTATGGTCCCGTATCGAACAACTTTTTCAAAATTTTATACGATAATGTGGTCTATATTGCTGGCAATCTAACTCGCCATTAGTCCGTGGGTTAGTCGAGCTTTTGGATAAATTTTAAACAACGAATTAGGCTGTTACCGAGAGAAGATGCATGGGTATGTAAGTATCCTGGGCGTGGCTCGAGTTTTCATTCTCGAGTGAGAAAATTCGTTTTGGTAGGTTACGTAGAGTCTAATTTCAAAGGTACCTTCGTGATGCGAAAAGGCCGACGAAGGTTGTTTAATAAATTTCCATCCCTTGATGCAGATTAATCCGTTGTTTTGATAATTTTTTATTGCAACGTTTTTCATCAATCATCATTTATATAAGTGTTTTAGTCGCCTGGAGGGTTCTGCTACTCGGATAAGTACGTTCTCGACGATAATTATCGTTATTAAAATATATTGCGGAGATTTATGTATTTTCGTCTCTTGATGAAAGACATATTTCGCTCTGGGTGTGAATGATTTTAAATTGTAAACTGGTTTTGAAGAAAATATTGATGTTATTCGTTAGGTAGCTAATTTGCATATGTTTTCGAAGATAATGAATTTTTCGATATGTTTTTGACTACTTTTAACGTTGCATTTTGTTTTTTCTTCGCTGCGTGAAACCCGAAAATATTTTGAAACGAACCAAAATGCAAATATTGTGACGTAGGTTTGTAGGTATACTCGATCATCTTACACGTAAAAATAGATTCTTACACTATAAGCAGGTATGATTAAATTATTTTGCCAATAGACCTTATACCACAATTTTATAAAATCAATTTCACGTCCGAAGGTGAGCGAGCAGACCGAAACGTGTTTTGCTTTGGCATTCGTGCAAAATTTACTAATTTATTTGTTCAATTTATTGTTTGGAATAAAATTTTGTTGCTATATTTAGGTTCTTTACGTGATCAGTAACGTAGGTAATAACATATCGATTGGTGAGAGCAGCGATTCTTTAAAAACTGCATCTATGTACTACCTATATTCCTTATACGATAGAAGCGAAAAAAAGTACCTACTCGTGGCTATTGCCTGTATAGATTAGATAGAGATACTTATTTTCGTAGAAATGAATTAGAGATCGATGAGAGTGATAGAAATTTGTCGATTGCAGGTTCAAATGATGCGTTTTCTTACAAAAGAAAACTTGAGAAATTAAGAAACCTATAGTCGAGATTTGATGCATGTCGAAAAAAAGTTTTTAAAAAAAGAAAAATATTTTGAAAAATTTTAAAAATTGGAATTTTTAATCCTTAAAAAAAACTTTGGATGAATTTTATACATTTTTTACTCAACTTTGATTTGATGAAGTTGAGATGAGTTCCTATAAAATTCATCGAGCTACGACGAAAAAAATAGGGCTCGTGGGAAGTGAATGCTAAAGATATACATAAGTGGAGCTTGAGCCATACATAATTAGGTACTAAATCGAAGCTTTTTGTTTTTTGATTCCTTGAAGTTTCCTACCAAAAACTTTGGGAGGTGAGCTCATATTATAGAAAAAAAACTGTGTAAAAAGTACTTATCTAATTTTCATTTCTTGTTTATTTTGATCCTAAACACCGAACCAAAATTGCATTTTTGAAATTTTTTCAAAACCCATGATTTGTGAAAAAATTTTTTTTAGAATAAAAAATATTTTTTTTTAGTAAAAAAATCCCCTTTTAGTAAAAAAATTCCCTTTTGGTTGAAAAATTCCCTTTCTAGTGAAAAAAACCTCTTTATTAGTGAAAAATTCTCATTTATGATGAAAAGAAAAATTTTCTTTTATTGTGAAAAATTTTCAAAATTTCCTATCTTGAAAAAAATGCTCTTCGCAGTTTAAAAAGTCTCTCGAAAAAATAATTTCCTGCGATTTTTTTTCTATTTTTGCATTTTTCCAAGTACTGTTGAAGTCGATTTGAAAAAAATTCTCATGTCCGAAAAATTGGAATACAAATTTTCCATCAGAATTAAACATTGTCCTTTAAAAATTTGAACTTTGCTGAGTTCTCTCCCTTTCGTAAATGTAGCCATTTTTAATTTTTTTACCTATACTTATAATGATTTTGTGGAATAAGCCGAAGAAAGGCATTGAAAATAGGATTTGGTTAGGAGAGGCACATTATATTTTTATTTTCATAGTTCGCCATTTTAAGTGCTCACTACTTACCTATTATGCTAAAAAAAATCAAAAGAAATTCAATTTTTAAATTTCGTTGAAAATATAAAAATTCATCTAATCTCGTATTCTCGTCTCGTCTTGTCTCTAATAATTTTCGTTTCTAACCTCGAACCTTTCTCACGCAAAAAAAAAACTTGTTCAAATTATACATATCTTACTTATATCTTGCTGTTTTAGATGCAAAATGAAAAGCTGCATATTCCGTAAAAAATCTAATTGCTGCAACTTGGAATTTTTTCTCGCGACGTTGTTTTTCATACTTTATTGTTTCAATGATAAAGAAGCCGACTAAAATATAATAATGGATTTTTAAGAGACGTGTAAAATAATTCGAAACACGCGAAGTTCGTAAAATGAAAAAAAAGGTCTCTCGAACAAAATGTTAGAGTTCGATTGCCACGGCATTAAGTACATTTACGTCGAACTTGATGGAATTTCTAACAAAATAGGTAGTCGATTTTTCTAATTTAATAAAAATTCAGCTTACATTTATTCGACGTGAAGGAAGTAATCACGTTCTGGAGGCAAAACCCGTTAACTCGGGGTAAGAACGTGTATTTGCATAGATTTACCTTATAAATTGCCCATTCGCTCTGCAATTACTAGAAAGTATTAGTTTTTTTCTTTTCTAATAATATATTACGACGTAGAGCCACGATGTTACAAAAACGTCAAAAAGTAACGCTTCTATTCATAATGAAATCGAATGGTTTATTTTTTGTATTTTTCCATTCAACGGAAGTAAATTGAAATTGAAAATTTTAATTTGTTTACAGTGCTTATGTTTTCCTACCCTTGGCGAATAAAAGAAGTAATTTGTCGATGAATATTATCGAACGATTCGTTAAGTGTATGTGTTCCGTAAGAGTTATTTTCATTGTGTTGCAAGGCTGCAACGACGCGAGTTTTTTTCAGTGGCGGATTCAGTTGAATTTTTTGAAAGGGTCATGGATGGGAAGGGTCAGTTTACGAAGATTAATATTTTTGATTGCATCGGAAAGGTGGGTGGGATGTTTTTTTTTTTTGAAAGGACCAAAATCATTGTTTTCTCCAGAAATCAATTTTTAATCGTCAAGGGTAATTTTCATTTCCAGGTTCACATATGAAACAGTTCAAATTTTTCTATGAATTACAGCAAAGTCCTCAGCTAAAAATTGAAGAAAATTTTTTAAAATTTTCTATTTAAAAAAATGTTTATGCCGAATTTTTTTAAAAGAAATATTAAATTCAAAAGAAGACGAAAAATTTCAAGAACATTGAAATTTGAAAAAATGTTACAGTTGAAAAAAATTTTCTATTCTATATTTTCAAAAATATTTTCTTCCAATTCGAAAATTTCATCAAGAATTCAAGAATATCCTTCACCATTTCTATCTCCCTCTTCCCCCTCCCCCCACAAAAATTACACCATGAGAACCTTAAAATCAAAATTTGAAACATTTTCATTCATATGCATCAAGGAGTCACAGTTACAGTTTTTATGATCTTAAAAAGCGAAAATAATACCGAGCAATTCCAAATGGAGACTTGAAATACCAAGAGGAAGCTTTTTTTCGAGTAATCATGCCTCAAAAAGGCATTTTTTCTAGTCAATTTTTGACGGGGAGGGGTCCGGACTTCCTGGATTCCCCTGGCAATGCCACTAATCATTGATTTTTTCAAGTCTAAGAATATGTAATAAAAGCACAAATGCGTTATAAAAATCCGTTACAGAAAAATATTACATCCTTCAAATCTCCCCCCCCCCCACCAATAAGACATTTCCATGTCAAACAGGAAGACCATGTGATTTTTTTTGAATCATATTTGTTTGAATTTGTTCGAGAAATTTTGAATTTAGGTGCTCATTATGATTTTTTGGATTTCGAAAATTGATTTTTCGGAGGGAAAGGAGAAGGGGGTAGGCTCATATAAAAAGTTGGAAAAATCATACAAAGAGGTCAAGCTTAATCAAGCTTTTTGATCATCAAATTTCGTTAGATAACCTGTAATAATTTCGTCATGCATTTCATTAGAATAAGCCAGTCGTTTTTCTTGTGGTCCTCCATACTTCACATTGAAGATTCAACGAGAATCAAAATTTGACTTATCTGTATAATAAAAAGGTCATATGATTTACCCGTTTAAAAAAAAAAAATCAAAAATCGTTTGGATGTAAATTATGGTACCAGTTTGAGCTCGACACCCCCCCCCCTCCCAAACACGTTTTTTCTCCTCCGGTATTTATTTATTTCGATGAAAAGTTATCGCTGAAAAAAAATCGCCACATTTTCGATATTTTTTTCGATTCGTTAGATGATTAAAGATCCGGCCTCGTGCGACGACGAAACAAATTTCAAGCCCACACGACACACGACTGATTCTTATCAGTCTATGCGAAGTGCACAGACGCAGCGAGACACCAGACCGCAAACGCAGAAAATTTTAATTTACGCCGGACAACATGGACAAGTTGGCCAGCGAGATAACCGCGCATATTGCGTAGAACGCACAGGCGATAATTAATTTTAAAAGGCCCGATCAGCGAAGCATGAATGAGATGGAATGCAAATAAGATGGGAAAAAAATCGCGGTGCGACGAAACGTCTACGCAACGTTCAAAGGCAGCAAAACAACCTCGGACGGGCGGCGTTGTTTTCACGCACCTACGAGAATTTTTTGTCGTGTCGATGGCGGATTGAAATAGGCTGTGGAAAATTTTTCATACTTAGGCGCGTGTATTCGTATATTAGCGATGAATTTTTATATAGGTACGACGACTTCGCATATATTATTCGCATACTCTGGTCGCAATTCGCAATGCAATCGCCAACTATTATTAATTTTTTTGAGCTTTCGAGAAACGTTACAGTGCTCGTACGTTACGGTCGCGTAATGAATTCTCGCCCGCTATCGATCCCCACCAACGACGGTAGCAGTTATTTTCGTTTCTCTCCACGAACGGCGAACAAATCGTTGCTAAGTTACTTCTACACATTTTCGAGTTCAGTAGTACGGAGCGGATTGCGCTGGAAACCTTAAGTCTGTTCGGGCTCGAAAGCGAATTTTCCCAGGTCGTTTTTTTTTCCTCGCTGGTTTTTCCTTCCATCGAATGCTGATTCGCGGTAAATTAGTGCGTCGGATACGCGTTAACGATGTATTATAAATCGGCCGTCGCTGATTGATCGTGGTCAATGTTTCGAAACGAATTTCCCAGCATGATTACGTGAAGAGGTGAAAACGCTAACGCCAACGCTGCCCTAAGATGCCGGAGAAAATATCCGAATGCTTGGTGGTGCTGAAGGACCATTTCGAGCAGCCAGTGCCCACACAAAACGAATGCCTGGAGGATCGAAAATGGTGGTTTTTCTTGCTATCCAGCATATTCACCTTTTTGCTCGGCCTGCTCATCGTGCTGCTGTGGAGAGCGTTCTCGTTTCTGTGCTGTCGAAAAGAGCCCGATCCTTGTCAGCATGATCAGCTCGCCAAGAAGGAGCCCAAGAACTCCAGGCAGCAGAAGCAGGAGTTCGAGGGCACGTTTATGACCGAGGCGAAAGATTGGGCTGGCGAGTTGATATCCGGTCAAACTACAACTGGAAGAATTTTGGTAAGTTGACAGACTGCTGGGGTATGATGGATGCCAGTTTGGTGGGTTATCAGGTGTCAAAAGTCGATATTTATAAAGGTTGTTTGAGAATTGGTCTTTGAGTCTCGAAAATCGATTGGTAACGAATCAGAACCTAATAATGGAGTGATCAGCCTTCAAGGTACAAAAATGGTTAAATTACGAATTGATACGAATTCATCAAAATTTGGCAAGCATATAAGTCTGAATGGTGGAACGTTTTGATAAAACTAACTCTCACTTTGGGTAAAAGTCCTGCCCGTAATTACGTCGCAAGGTCATTGAAAATCGTTGAACTTTTTGCCTATACCTGAAAGGTACCTAAACCTAGAACGAATCGGCCCATTGGAAATTATCTTCATTACGAATCTTCTAAATATTCGCAATATCCGTGGATTTCTGCTGATTACACGTATTTGGTCGAAAATTGATAATTCTCCACCACGAATCACCAAACGACGGGTAGATACAAGTACATAGTACATCATTGTTTTATGCCAGATAGAACGTACTCCTCGATTGACCCACTTTCGCCACGAATAGGGGTATCCCTTAGAGCAGTATTTTTACGAAAAAAATATAGGGGATTCGACGACGTGTACTTTGACGAGGGTGTTATTCTATTTTTTTCGTTGGATAGGGTACCAAAATTTCAGAATGTGTTGCTATTTTATTCTTACGTTTATCATAGAGAAGTGCTTTGTAACTCGACACGACCTATTCTGTGAACAAATGCCCATCGCGAACAATTTCGTATTTTTTTTTTATTAAAAATAGTCGAGTCGTCGGTGGAAACGAAACAGATGACCGACGGTATCTCTCGGATATTCCATGCGAATTTCAAAAAAATAATAAATAATCTATTCGCGAGTCTTACATGCGCGCTAAAAGCTAATGCAGTTCAACGTTCACGGAATTGTGAAAATAAAAGTTATTTTGGTTGATTTTTTTCTGCGTCCCTTCGTCTTTATTGTAACGGGAAGTTCATTCACCAATAATGAATCAGAGATGAGTTTCATGACACGTGACATGTGATGACGGTGTTGTGGAATTTTAATCGTAAAATTGGGAATTTCGCACGATTGTTGTTGGTATCTTGATTTACCTATTTGTTTGTTTCAGAAGTTATTTTTGTGGAGCGAGTTCTTATTGAAGTGAAAATCACTCTCGAAATTTGTTACCTGACACGAAAAAAAAATTTACAATTCAATAATTTTGCATTGCAACCTGAAATGTTCATAAGTTAGATGTGCCGAATTTTGGATCAAAAAGAATAAATTTTAATAAAATTACAGCCCCAAATTTTAATATAATCTTGAAATAATATGAAAAAATTCAGCTTGAACACTATTCAACTTCACTGTACTCTCTTAATTTATGAATCAGTCAACATTGAATGATTTAAATCGAAAGAATTTAGTCACTGTAGGAATCAGTATAAAAATGTACTAGTTCAATAATAAAAATTCACTGATTAAATCAGTAAATTTTGGCTGATTTCAACAGTGCAATTAATTTTTACTGATTCAGTGATTAAAATTCACTATTTGAATCAGTAATTTTTCGCTGATTGGCAGTAAAATGCCGCTGATGGCGCTGATTACTAGGAGAATCAGTGGAATTTGACTGACTATCAGTGACTTGGTTTTCTTTATTTCATCAGTTAATTTTGGCATTTTTGATTGATTCAAATTTAGACAGTACTCAAAACCAATAGAAAATACTTGGATTTTTATTTTTGGTATCAGATGAAGGATTTTCAAAAAAGTTATAAAAATGGAAAGGTACCTCTCCTGAGAATTGAAAATTCAATTTGCCCTCACGTTGCTCGGCCATGAACAAAACCCAGAAATTGATCCTCTGATTAGAACGTTTTTTACCGAACGAATTCAAAAATTGAGCGAATATTCGGAATCTGTTGAATGGTTTTTATTTTTTTGAGGAAAGTAAAAAATTTTTGGAATTTTTGCTTCAAAGTCATGGAATTAATTGATAAGAATACTCTCCCATTCTAAATTAGTGAAAAGTCACTGATGAACAGTCAGAATTTGCAGCACAGGAAAAAGTAGCAAAATTCACTAATCTTCAGCGAATTTTTACTAATTTTCCAGTGATTCTTTTCACTGATTTTTTCCTACAATTCTGACTGTTTCTCAGTGATTTTGGATAATTTTTTCTGATTTATAAATTAACATCATAGATAATTAATTCTTGTATAGCAATTCAAATTTTTAGCGAAAATTTTCTGTTGGTTGTGTATTTTTAAGGAAGTGTGATGATGACGACTGAGAGAGGAGGAGAAAGCAAGAAGAGATTAATATTAGTTACGTTCAGAAAACCCTTCTTCCGTTTTTGAAATAAAAAGTAGGAAAATCAACTCGAAATTATGGAAGAATTGCAAATATATGAATTCGAAACTATACCCTTTTTGCTTCCCTTAATGCTGAAATTTCATCTTATTTTTTTGACATTTTTTAGCTCGAGAGCTGCGGGAAAGTAAAATTTTCTTTAGATTAAAATTCAAGAATTTTTTCCATCTTAAGATCAGTTTTGATTGTGGGAAGGGGGGATGAAACGAGCAGAGAATAGTTTGTGTCTTATTTTAACCTGAAAAATTGATTTAATTTGAAAAAAATTTATTGTGAGTTGATAAAATTAGAAGGAGTTTTTCGGTTTTTTTCCTCCAAGTTCAGCTCATCTCTATGAAAAGCATTATTCAGAAAACTTCGATGTCTCTAAAACTACCTATCTAATTTTTGAGATCAGAGGAGGGTGTAAAATTTTTCATCGATAAGTTTCAACTCTCAACTTTCAACTTTGAAGAAACCATATGGGTACTACAAAAATTGTCGAAATCTGTGATTTCTAATCAAGTAGATACATATCAATTTTTTGATGATCCATGGAGCATTTTTCGGTAAAAGAAAGGAAAATGTGAGGCTAGTTTGTTTTTCTTTTACAGTCGTAATCTTATATATTGTTTTGAACTTGAGATACTTATGAATGAATTACTTAGGTGAACTTGAGAAAAAATCAATGCTGACATTTTCAAGGAAAAGTATGAGTATAGAAAAAATGTTTACCAATCGCTTTAAATTTTTCCACATTGTGTATCTTCCATGACACACGACCACTACCGACTTAAAACAAAGAAAACGCCATTAAATTTTATCGCTCGCGTTTCACCGATTCGTTCTGATAACGTGTGGTCTGCCGATAATTATAGCAAATTAACACCCTAGGGCGTGAAATTATCCTTTAATTGATGATGAATACGTGTAATTATTATACTTAGGTTATTGTAAACGCTTACTTAGGTACTTATTACCTACGTGTTAAATGTTCGACTAAATTTTTTACTGATTGCTACGCTATGTTCTCTGGTGGCGTTTTCGTTACCGATGCCAATGTTGCGAAGAATCGTAGATAATTGTTATCTAATTTTAGGATACATAGCGATTTTGTTGGTTACGGTTTATTTTATTGTTGGCGACGAGTATAGGAAATTTTTTGATCGTTTGACTCGATAGGTGGCATAATTTGGGGTGTGAGGATTAATTTTCAGTTTAATTTGAGAAAAAGTCTCTGATATCAACTTTTTTGTTATATAATTTTAGTTTTTAGTTGACTTAGATTTTTGGATGTAAATTGTAAATTACTTATTCATTATTATTGTAAGAAATTGATCCAAGGTGGAATATTTGAAGTGTTTCTCGAAATTAAAAGTCGCAATGAAGGTACTTTCTCATTTATCAATCAGTGAAAATAATCGAAAAATCGCTGAAAAACAGGCAGAATTGTAGCGTAGTAATGAATTATCGAAAAAAATGGTGAAAATGCACTGAAAAGTCAGCAAAATATCTGAAATTTGCTGAAAATTAAGTGAAATGTTTTGAAAAATCAGCGAAACTTGGCAAAAAATCAAAGAATTTTATTGATTTTCCCTGTGCTGCAATTTTGACTTTTTTTTCAGTGCCAGACTTTTCACTGATTTTAGATGAGAGTAATTTTTACAATTTCACCGAGTGAGATTTCTAAATCGATGTTATTTGACACCCTGAATTCATTTTTTGGGTTATTTCGATTTCAGATGCAGAAGTAGGCTCTGAATAAAACAAGATGAGACCAAAATCAAAAAATTTTCAGTTTTATCAAGTTTTGATTCCATGAATCCATTTTTGGAGCCATTTTTGCATCAAATGTAAAAATTGGCTCTCAAATCAAGAGTGAGAAGAAAATTGAGAAAATTTTCTCCGAATATTTTTCAATTTTGAACCCTTCTCCCCAAGAGAGTTCATTTTTTTGTGTTTGTTAGAAATGAGGTCAATTCGATTCATTATTTAATAATGAGGAAATTTTTGGAATTCTTCAATTTTGCTTTCACTTTGCCTCCCAAATGGTTTGTTTTTTTATTTCAAACTGTCGAAATGACCCAAAAAATAGATTCAAGAAAAATGATAATTTTCATTTTTCTCAATTTGATGAACTTTTGGATCAGAATTTTTCTGTGTTTTCAAGTTTGACATTATGTCATTTTCATTATCATTTTTGAAGACGCCAACCCGGCCGGTTTGGATTGAGTTTTGAGTCGATTGGGGTCGTTGACTGGGGTTTGCATGAATCTTTTCCATTTTTTTAATTTGATGACTTTTTAACAAGACTACTTGAGCTTAAATATTCCAATTTTCTTCCCACTTCTTCCTTCTTCTCATCAGGAGTGAATTTTGAATTTGAAGTCAAAATCACGTAAGAAATGACTCAACCTTCATGATAAATACAAAAATACAACTTGAAAGAACGGAAGTGAAGACTTCATTTTTGGTTTGAATTTTTGCCATTTTCAATTTTATTCGAATAATGTTTGTAGGTTTTTCCTCAAGTTTTTTGCTGTGGTTTGAAATTGAAAAAAAAAATTATACAGGTATAAATTTTTGTTCAGATCATCGAAGAACAGAGACCAATTTTTTAAGAATTTTTTTGATTTAATTTAATTAATTTCTTTGGGGCGTAAAATTTTTTTAAAAAATTTTGACTCTGATAAACTGAAAAATGAAATGTTGTTCACTCAAAGGCTCTATTATTCTCTATTCATTTTTAAGTATTTGTTTTCAATGCGACTTTAAATTTCGATTAACATTGTAAGTAAATAACCCACCTTGTAGATTATTTTTATTCTAGCTACAAATGCGTAAAAAATTGCAAATCATTTATGTGTTCCAAATTTTTCAAAATGACACTAATATCATTTTTGATTTTTTAGGTTGTCCTTGTGTTCATTTTAAGTATCACTTCCTTGATAATTTACTTCATTGACGCTTCCAGGTAAAAAAAAAATTTTAATGACCAACGAGTTGTTTTTTCGAAAAAAATCACCCGATCTAATCAATTTCATTTCAATTTATAGCGAAGAAGTTGAACGATGTGTCGGATGGAGTGAAAATTTCACCCAGCAAATCGATTTAGCATTTAACATCTTCTTCATGGTTTATTATTTTATTAGGGTAAGTATTTCACATTTAGGTAGGCATCCTACCTGCCCAAATAGAAAAACCCACAATGACAAAATAGAGCTTACTTACGAAAAACTAGAACGCTACTAAAGGTTAATTATCAATCGACCGAATGATTTGTGTAAATAGTAAAAAAATTTAACAGTTTTACGAGTAATATTGGCCAAACGCCAGATTTATATTAAGTTACCTAAACGATTTGGGTTTTTTTAAATGTTTATAATTATGTTTACGGTTATTCGGCTCGGATTTTGGTAGCCCATCAACATTTTATTAGCGTTCGGTTACTGTTACAATTTACCTACAACAATCGATCGATATCGAGTGATTTTTTTTAACGATGTGTAATAATTATTCGTTATTTTTACAGTTCATAGCTGCTAGTGATAAATTATGGTTCATGTTAGAGATGTACTCTTTCGTCGATTATTTTACGATTCCGCCGTCTTTTGTGTCGATTTACTTGGGAAGAACGTGGATCGGTAGGTGTATTGTTTGTTTATGACGACGGAGCTTCTGTTTGTATTTGTACTATAACGAACCGAAGCTGGGTTTAATTCGACGATAGATACTTTGGTTTAATTTGCTCTCTTTGAGGTGTTCATTGATTAATGGCCGATTTTAAGTGGCTGTTTTTTTAATTCGAAATCGTACATGAAGTGGGATCGTTGCCAGAATCCTGGAAATGTCGTTTTTTTATATCACGACGGTGCAGAAGGGAAGGAGGGCAGATGAAGTTTTTTATTTTTTGGTAAAATGAGAATCGAATCGGTAAAGAAAAAACTTTTTCTATGTTTCAGGATTGAGGTTCTTGAGAGCTTTAAGATTAATGACAGTTCCAGATATTTTACAATATTTAAATATACTCAAGACGTCGAGTTCGATACGATTAGCACAATTGGTATCAATTTTCATTTCCGTTTGGTTGACGGCGGCTGGAATTATTCATTTGGTAAATTCGCCAGCTTATTCAAACTGCATACATATTCGATTGAAATTTACCTTTCTTTGTCCATTTTCAGCTTGAAAACTCCGGCGATCCTTTCGAATTCAAGAATCCGCAACAGCTTTCGTATTGGACATGTGTTTATTTTTTAATCGTAACCATGTCTACCGTAGGCTACGGTGACGTTTATTGTCAGACTATTTTAGGACGTACATTCCTTGTTTTTTTCCTACTAGTTGGATTGGTGAGTGCATTTATTTTACATACAAGTACGCTCCGTTTTGCCAAAGGCGGGTTTCCTTTGTTAGAATAAATATCGACGAACTCCGTGAATCTAATCAACTTTTACTGGAAGCGACGAAGTACTTAATTGAAGAAAAGCATCTAGAATGTTTTCAAAACGATGAGAGAGTTGAAAAAACAAAAAAAAAAAAAAGGAAACAATGAGAGTAAAGTTTTGATGCATGCACAAAGTTACATTCGCGAATAAATTCCATCTCTGAAAATGCCAAAGAAAAAAAGTATACAGTCAGCTTATGCAAGCGTATACAAAGTTTACATGTAAGCTTTTGTATTAATACACCAAGTTGAAGAAGACGAACGAGTGAGAAAAGACGAACAAAAGCCTCGTTGTACAAATAGGTACATAGCATATTTCACGTTTTTCCCTCTTTTTCGTATAAATAACCTATTGTTCGTGTTACTCGTCGGTATTAAATTTAAAAATATTTTTCGCCCCGATTGTTGGCGATGGCCGACAAAAGGGTACGAGGTTTTTGTGCGTGTGTGAGTGAAATATATTTGCGAAGGCATAAAAAATGGTTACCAATTAAAAATACCCATCCTAATGGAGTCAAAATTGGAATAAAAAATTCGCCTCGACCGTTTTCCTTAATTAAATTTTTTCTTGGCAGTTATTCATGTTTCGAATGCCGGCGGTCGGCTTTGAATTTAAATTGAAATTTCACCATGTCGTTCGTTCGGTTACTCGGGCGAAATTTATTTTTAATGTTTTAAATAGACTAGAAAAAAATTTTTTTCGGTGATTCGAAAATTTTCTGTTTCCAGGCGATTTTTGCGAGTTGTATTCCGGAAATTATCGATTTAATTGGCACTAGGCCAAAATACGGTGGAACGCTGAAGAACGAACGTGGCAGAAGGTGAGTTTACGTCGGTGGTGAATTTTTGATTTTAATCATACCCTTGGAGGGGTGTTTCGTGTAGGGTGGTTTTCGAGATTAACGAGGAAAATGTTCCTTAGGTCGTGATTTTTCTGTACGTTATTGAGAAAGTTTAGGTATTGGAAGAGAATACGTAGCCTTGATGCGTAAGTTACTCGGAAGTTTGTTATAATGGAATTTTTTTCTTTGACATTTACTTCGAGCTTTGGGGGTTTTAATAGGGCAATAGGTGGAGTGGAATTTCTCTAATGTGAACAATTCTACTAGTTTTTGACCTCGTGCATTTTGAAAATTTTTCTAAAAGTTTTAGTCGACTCGTTCAAGGGATGAAGAGAAGAGTTCTTTTAATTCGTTTTTAAGATATCTTATGAAAATATCAAATTTTGATGCCTTATACCCATGTAAGAACTGAAATTGGTTCATTATAAAGTGGAAAATCGAATTTTTTGTCTGAAATTGGATTTTTATCTGATTTTTACCAATTTTTTCATTGTCCGAAGTACATATGAATTTTAACTACGAATATTATTTTTAACCAATTGATAGAAGAGATGCCTCTTTTGGTCCAGCTTATAGTTTATGACTGTTGATACTAAAATCAATCCACATGGAAAATGGATTCGAAAATGTTCATGAAATTTTTCTTCGGTTCGAATTGAAAGTTCTAAAAATTTGTATTTGTTTCCATCATTTCCTTAATATTTCAATCGAAAATCGTCGATTTACATTTTTCAAATTTCAAAATTGTGAAGAAAATTGACGGGCATCTAGAATTTTTTAAAAATAAATCATCATTTTTTTGTAGGTACCTTTATTTTCAACATTTGTAAAATTTTGTAAAGTTTTATGTTTAGTCTTCAAAAAGACGTGGTAAGAATTTCACCCCCCCCCTCTTGATCTTTGATACTCTTCCTCAATTGACCTTAGAATTCAACTGCGTTGGGTTAAGAATGGACGTTTTTATATGCGCTCTCCAAAAAAACAATAAAAATACTGGCCCTCATTTTTTCATCTTGACTATTTTTTGAGGTAATTGAAAAGATCATTATTTTCAATTAAAAAATCGAAGGAAAATACTGAGAAAATGTTTCCTGCGGTGATATTTATACAGGAAATAAACATTCATTTAAACCCATAAAAATCATCGATGACGATTTTTCTACATCATCTTTCGTTCAGGTCTTTCTTTCCAATTTACGATAAAGAAAAACTAATTTTTTCAAAAATTTAAAAAATAGTTGAAAATTGTAATTTATAATTTTTATGGGTCAAAATAACCATGCTGACAAACAGGTAATTTCAAGATTTTTTCGGGGAAATCAGAAAACTTGAAAATTTATATTTTCAAGAGCTGCTAAAAAATAACACGAATATGATATCAAAGATTTTTTCAATTTTTCAAACTTATCGAACAAAATCAGATTTTAAGGTCGAGTAGGTAGAGAAGTGAAATTCATTTTTGAAATTTGCGCACACCTTTCATAGCTCTGAAATAAAATTCAACGAGGACCTGAATTTCATTCAAGTTTTTGATTTCCAGTTTTTCTGAACTTTTTGATCCCTTCTTCTCCTCTTGAAAATTTGAAAAAATACTATGGATACACCTTAATTATTAAAATATTTACGATAGTTTACTGTAATTATTAGAATATTTACAATAATTACTGAAAAATTTACGGTAATTTACCAAAATCATTGAAATATTTACAGTAATTGACCGTAATTATTAGAATATTTACGATACTTTACCTTAATTGTTGAAATATTTACGGTAATTTACCGTAATTGTTGAAATATTTACGGTAATTTACCGTAATTATTAAAATATTTACTGCAATTTACCGTAATTAATGAAATATTTACGGTAATTAAGCGTAATTATCAAAATATTTGCAATAATTTACCATAATTACTGAAACACTTACGATAATTTGCCGTAATTAATGAAATATTTACAGTAATTTACCGTAATTATTAAAATATTTACGGTAATTTACGGTAATATCAAAATTTTAACTATAACATGGTGTCTAACGGCCATGAAAATCATGAAAAACATTAAATTCGCATGAATTTTCATTTTTTCAATTCAGTAGACACCATAGTTGAGAGGAATCCATGCGATATTAAAATGGATCAGCAGAGTTGAACCAAAATTGGCATCTCATCCCCATAGAGTAAAATTGGAAATTTTTCTCTCAGAATTTTTTTTATTTTTCAAACTTGAAATGTGCATTTTTTGATTTTTTTTTTCTCAAACCTTATTTTTTCGATTCATCCTTCTCTTCCCACTCCTTTCTTTAGACTAGCCTTTTGTACAAAATTCTGTAGTGCTGTGTTTTCAACTTATCTACGTCTTGGACCATTCTCATGATTTTTTAAATTTTTGGTTAAAAATTCGATAGGTAATTGATACATATTTCTTCATTGTCTCTGAGTCATCTCCGGTTTTTAAATTATTTTCTAACAATGTATTGATTTTTTTTTCACGCAGGCATATTGTCGTCTGTGGCCATATAACGTACGAGTCCGTTTCACATTTCCTAAAAGACTTTTTACACGAGGATAGGGAAGATGTAGACGTTGAAGTAGTATTTTTGCACAGGTAAACACCATTTCCTACTCATAGATTATTACTTAGAGTCGCTTTTATCCAAGTTACGTATACTTACGCAGATTGTAATACCGTGATTACGAAACGTGATCGTGTGCAACGATTTCTACGTAAATTTCAATCACGATATGAATCTGATAGTGGTTAATTCGCTTATATATATTTTACTGGTTAAACTGTAATTTTTAAGGTAACGTTAATAGGACATTACCTATATAAAGTGGGCCTTTTGGGACCTATTTATTATTATTTATTAGGCCTAGAATGAACAAAAATTCGGCTATAGAGGCCCACTCATCAACCATTAGGTATAACAGCTTATTAGTTAGGAGTAGAATTAAAAATTTTACCTTTAATCGTAGTTATTCGAAAAAAAATTAGAGGTACGAGTTATTTCGAATTCGTCGAAATGGAATGTAGTAAACTCGATGCGTTTTCGTACGACGAATTTTAAATTAGGAAAAAAAATAATAAAAAAACGAATGTCGTGTCTCAAGGCTATTAAAAGTCGCAGAAATTTACGACGAATGTTAGGTATATGTATTATATACCTAAGAAATTCACTGGCGTGTTTACTGTTTACCATATTCCATATTCGACGACGTAAAACGATCTACGAGTACATACCTTTACGTACGGTTTAGTTATTTAAAGAGCGTATTGCGCTCTAAATGACAAATAGGTACCTACTTAGAATATTTGTACTTTCGTACAAACGATTAGAAAACGGTAGTGGATGAGTTACTAAATCAAACGATAGAGTACATTACAATAGACGATTCGCTTTTATAATTTATTTACCTACTTGTACCACCTATTAAATTTTATATTTACGATTAATTTTACAACGATATACTTATTTATTTCAGTGCAGAAATGTGTATTTTTTTAAACCCTTTTTTTTCTTTTGTGTTCTTTGTCCTTGTGTGTGTGTATGTGAACGGTCGGGCATTTTTTTTTTGTTAATTACCTTCGTAAACGTGAATACGTAATACACTCGGCTAATTTATGTCTAAAATGGATGCCTGATCGTTGTACACGCATACGTTTCCATGAATCGAGCTTGATTGACTGGTTGATTATTTCAGAAAAGAGCCTGATTTAGAATTAGAGGGTCTTTTGAAACGGCACTACACTACTGTCGAGTTTTTTCAGGGGACAATGATGAATGCGGTAGATTTAGAGAGAGTGAAGGTAAATTCAGCTTATTCTCGCTCTTCGATGTATGGCTCTATAATTTTTCTCTCGCCTGTATGTAGCCAGTATTAGATACTAGATACGGATTTACGTATTAATTATCTCGAACCAAGACTTATTCATTGAAATCATTGATTTTTTTGAAATTTAGTTTTATACATGGTTATTTCATTGCGTAGTATATTTTCCTGTTGTTTTTTTTTTCGTTGTTTCACCTTTCGAATTTTTTTTTTTTTTTGCTCTTCGTATGTTTAAATGCACCGATGGTGTGGTTTTGAAATCAAATGGATCGAATGGATTCGGTCGGGTGAAAATATCGAGGGTAATTTGGATGAAAATTAATTATTTGAGGGAAGGAGAAATGAGAATTTTGAGAGAAAATAGTGTTTCCAAATTTTAATTCTGATTCCAGTATGTCTCAAATTGTATATGTTTTTTTATCTGTTCTTGAAGGCATAGTTTCCATCACTTTTTGCATACTCTTTTGCCTGGTAATTTAAATTGAGCTTATGAGATTTCATGAAGTTGAAGAGTGCAGACGAGACTGGTGAAATTAATTGGCTTTATATTTGAAATTTACATTTTTCGAGATGGTCTGCAAAATCGTGGGCATGATTTTCTCGTCATGTCTAATATTTTACAAAAAAAAAAAGCACTTATTTGAAAATCGGAACTATACCCTTAAATTAGGTACCGAATTGATTGTAGGTATATTTTGCAGGGTGTCTGGAAAATCACAGGATCTGAATAATTATTGTTCGAAAAATAGAAAAATTGACTAATTGGTTTGGTATCAAGTTTCAAAAATCGGTTTCGGACCGACAGTTTACATTTTGCAACTGGTTTCCAATAAGAAAAAAATTCGGAAGTTTTTATTATTTGGAATGGAGAAGGTAAAAAATTGAAAATTTATCAATTTAAATAAGATTTTTCACTTTTTCTTAAATTTTTTCGGTTATAAATTTTAAATTTCTCATTTAAAAACTGGAAAACTGTAACTATTTATTGGATCAGAATTATTTTTCAGAAACCGGTTTTGTTCAAGCAAGATAACTAGGAAGAGGTTAACAATTGAGCATCAGTATCAATTTTCGATCCAAATAATTTTTTCAATTTTAATACTCGAGTAAGTATAGGTATAGTTTTTTGAAAAAATTTTAAGCTGAATTCAAAATTTGTCAAATTCTTAAAACAAGAGATGGGTAAATTTGTGGCATGTAATAAAAAATGAAAAAAAGTACTAATAATGGTTTTCATTGACTCATGTGATCAAAATTATATTTCAGAAACCGGTTTGTCCCGGTAGTTCAGTTTTTACAACCAGTTTTCTGTAAGAGAACGATTGAAAATGGGATAAGTAAGTAGGATAGTAAAGGCTAAAAATTGAAAAATTATAATTTTAGATGAAGTATGAGGTGGTTTTAGGAAATCGAAAGGAAGTAAGTTGCATAAAATGAATTTAGTTTTTTTGTTGTAAATTTCAATTACCTAGAAATTGATTGAGAAATTTCCAAAAATGGTTTAAAGGAAAGATCTTGCGCCGAATACTTCAAAAATATTTTTCAATTTTTTAAATTTTTGATTCTGGTGGGTGAGAAATTGTAGTTACCTACTAGAAATTCTAAAGAGCTGTTTTGAGAATCATGTCATGCCCTCAAAAAATTGTAATTTTCCAAAAAAATATGTAATAAAATCAATTTTTGAAAATTTTTCTAGTTTTGTTCGTTTTTAGGCCATTGAGAGTAAGGTTGTGGCTTCAAACCAACTTTTTCGACATTCTTGGTACATTTTAGAATCAGAATACTATACCAATGTTTTTCAAGTAATTCACACCTTTTTTTTTCAAATGTAATTGATTTTTCAACTTACTTACCACTTTTTTGAAACCAAATCACAATTTTTTTCCAATTTCTCTCACTCAGAGTAAAAAATACAATTTAAAAAAAAATTTTCTGGCTAAAAATTTGTGATTTTTTGAATGAAAGGTACTTACTTTTGTACATGATATGCCATTCTCTTGATTTTTTCAAAAAATAAAACCATTTTTCTTTGGTTTGTTAACAGATTAGGTCAAAATAATTAATATTTCAGAAACCGGTTTCTTGCCAGTATGTAATTTACATTTTGCTGCCAATTACATATGAGTCAAGGTATAATAGAAATAGCCATTTTAGGAATATGGTGGGAGGGTTGAACTAGAAATTTGGACAATTTTGTATCACTTTCAATTTTTTAAAAAATGTTTTTCAATTCGAGTGTGGTTTTCTTTCATTTGTTTTTGCTGTTTGAAAATTTTCCTTGAATAATGGAAAAATTACAAGCATGCTTTTTATTCACCAACCGAATCAGGATTTCATTTCAGAAACCGGTTTCGCCCGAATAATTTACATTTAGCCATGCAGCAAATCAAAGTTTGTATTACCTATTGAAGTAAAAAGATCAAAAAAAAAAATGAAAAACTGGCCTCGGATAAATCTTTTCTCATCTTTTTGGTCTTTGAGTGCGATTTTTTTAACTGAAAATTTTGAATTTTTCCACTTGAGAATAAATTTTAATTTTGTCTTTTTTTGAGACGAATTTTCATTCTTTCTCTCCCCCCCCCCCCTATTTAGATTTGGTAACTATTCTTATGTTTCTAGAAAATCAATTATTTTAGGGACTTGAGACCACGAGGAACTCTCCTCGCCATCCAATCCGTCGATTTCAAAACCACCAGTACGCGAAACTATCGAAGTACATTATCACGATGCAACCAAAAAAATTACAAATTTGTTCAAAATTGTACAAAACAAATCTCTCATATTCATATTTTGTGCATGTTTAGTTGAAAGTTGAAAATCGTAGCTAAAAAATTCGAAATACTATACCGACAACGTGCATACGCATAATTTTAATCGAAATCTCAACGTATATCGCGTTGTGTGTGTGTGTACGCGAATGGACAAAAAATCATCCCTCTCGTTATAATTTTATATGCAAAATACTCGTTGAAGGAAAGAAATCGAAAGTTGTTTTCATTAACGTAGCCGGTATCGTCGTGACTTCAATGTATAAGCCCTTTTTTCAATTACACACTTACGTGTTGGAAAATTTTGACAATATGTACAAAGTGTATACTTAAAAGACGCCTCCTCTTCCAAAACTTATGAGACGTTTTTAGATGTGCGCACGCATAAGTACATAATTGCTTTTCGTATTTAACTTTCAGTAAGGAAATGGTCCTATCGATTTTTAACAAATAGGTCATAGCGCCAAGTTGATGTTTTTTTCTCTTTGTATTTTTTTTTTTTTTTTGAAAATGTACATCCGAAGAATGAGTATGTTGCGCGTGAGAGTAAGCGAGAGAGGGAGCGAGAGA
This sequence comes from Pseudococcus jackbeardsleyi, assembly GCA_038380155.1. Lineage (NCBI taxonomy): Eukaryota > Metazoa > Arthropoda > Insecta > Hemiptera > Pseudococcidae > Pseudococcus > Pseudococcus jackbeardsleyi. The sequence continues at coordinate 57,626,756 of CM076240.1, read as the reverse complement.
GAGGGGTCATTTATGTGTATCGAATCTCTCTCTCGAGACAAATAAATACACGTACGTGAAGCTTTTAGTCATTTTCTTTCTTGTTGTAGAACGGTGGTTGTTGAAAGAGCTTCAGTTATATTCTAGATGCATGATTAACATCGATTCATACGCAACTAGGTCAAGAAGTTACTCGGTAACCTTTTCTCTGAGCTTATGTATACGGTTCGTGGCAAGATTTTATGTAGGTACTTGTACCTATGTACGAATTAGCCCGCTGTATACGTAGGTAGAGGTACCTATACCTAACCTACCTACCTCGAGCTAACTTTACTCTACCTATGTACTTTTGATCGTATTGTGTAATAGAAGAAACCCTCTCGATATGAAGCCTGTTACGATGATGAATTTTCACACAAAAGCTCAACGTACAAGTGTTATTATTATTCGATGTACCTTATACGCGAATATAATAACAAAACAATGAAAAACGATCCGCGTATGTGCAATATATGAAGATACCTTTCTATAAGTACTCTTTGTACGTGTTGTACTAAACGAGTTCTGTCAACTTGTCACATACGTACGTAGTTGTTACGTACACGTAGTCGTAGACGTACCCACGTAAATCTAATAAACGATGATTATAAATACTGCCAACCTAAATTGAGAATCTTACACCGCGTCCGTGTTTAGATTTAGTGCATGTGAGATAGCGCCTTACCCAGCTTCGTATTTCTAATTCGAAATAATTATTTTTCATTATGGCTTTCCTTTTTTTTGTTGTTGTTGATTTTCATTCCGTATGTTTTTTTCTCTGTCATCATTTCAGTACGTCTGTCGATCAGGTACGATTATTTATGCAGTGTGTCCTGAAATTCGTTCGTGATTGAATGGAATTGGAAATAATGTTTGGATTTGAGGAATTGGGAGATTTAAAATTATACGGTGACAGCGCATAGGGAAAGGGACCTAAGGGAAAAAGTGAAGTTTTGAGTAAAAGCTCTTGAAAGTTTAGGTGTCATATTTTTGTGATATTTCGTCATATTTCTATTACTTTTCATCTTTATTTGTTCCGGTTTCGATTTTACTTTGTGCTGTGACATCACGTAAGTGTTCATCAGCTCTGGACCGGGAATATTTGAAAGTTTTGTGGTGCATAAAAGAAAACAGTTGATGATTTGACTCAAATTTTCGTGAATTTTATGCCATTTTTCTTACTTTAAATGTCCATATCTTCGACAAAAATCTTTTTTATGACTTGGGACCGGTTTTATTCGATTCTTTAATGTTTTTTACTTCAGAATAAACAAAAAACACAAAAAGCGATATTTGACCCTTAGGTCCCTTTCTCTATGCGCTGTCACTGGAATGTGTGTTATAAAATTTTATGAAATTAGATTTTTATGCTTAATTTTTTTTTTTGTTTTTGATATGACCAATTTTGGTTGTTTAATTTTCTTGAAGGTTGAAAAAATTATGAATTCGGTGTTCTGGGAAATTTTTTTACTGGAATTCGTGTTGAGGAATTAAGTGGGAAGATTGAAGTCTATTTTATATTTGTTCATTAAATTTTATTTGATGGGAAAAAATCTACTGTTAGATTTTGAACAGATATATTGGGTTTTTGTCAAAAGTTTTTACATTTTGTATACTTAGTATTTATCTATTTTTTTTCTCTAAATTTGAATCAGTTAAAATTGACTTATAAAAAACTGTAGAAATCAGTGAAAATTTTACTGATTTAATCAGTGAATTTTCATTTTTGAATCAGTAATTTTTTTAACTACTGAAATGAATCAGTAAAAATTTGAATTTCCTGATTGAATCAGTAATTAATCATTGATTGAATTGGTAAATTCAAATTTTTACTGATTTATTTCAGTACCTAGTTGAAAAAATTACTGATTGAAAAATTAAAATTCACTGATTGAATCAGTGATTTTTTACTAATTGACAGTAACATTTGCACACTTTTCGCTGTTTAATCAGTCAATTTTCAGTTTTTTGACTGATTCACATTTAGAGAGTTGATGGAATGGAAAAAAAGAAACATCTACTTACTGAAATTTAATGGAAAAAAATTGGAAAAATGAGCATCAAATTGGCATATTTGAGCGGAGAAAATGATGAATTTATAGTATGAAATAATTTTTCCATCAACAAATTATTCGAGAAAAATTCGAAAAATCTGAATTTTTATTGGGAAATTTTTTTGTAATTTTCTTTGAAGAAACTCCCGTGAATGAAATTTGAAACAAACGTTTACTTATCAAGCGTCAAAACCAGTACAGTTCATCTATATGCACTGCTCTCTTATTATGAATCACTCTCTTAATTTGAATCAATCAAAATTGACTGATTAAAATCGACAAAATCAAGTCACTGTAGGAATCAGTAAAAAAATTACTGATTCAATCGGTGAATTTTCATTACTGAATTAGTAAAAATAGAATTTCACTGATTCAATCAGTGAATTTTTTTTTTGCTGATTTCAATCAGTCAACTAATTTTCCACTGATTGGCAGTAAAATGACACTGATTACTTGGGTAGTCAAAAATGCCTAAATTGATTGATGAAATAGAGAAAATCAAGTCACTGATAATCAGTCAAATTCCACTGCATCCCCAGTTGATCCGCATCATTTTATTGCCAATTAGTGAAAAATTACTGATTCAAAGAGTAAATTTTGATTGTCGAATTAGTAAAAATTAGTCGACTGATTGAAATCAGTGAAAATTTATCAATTCAAATCAGTAAATTTTCATTATTGAATCAGTAGAAAAAAGTTTCACCGATTGAATCAGTGAAATTTAATTTTTACTGATTCCTACAGACCCTACAGTAATGAAAAATCACCGATTGAATCAGTATATTTTTCACTGATTCCTAAAGTGACTCAATTTTGTCGATTTTAATCAGTCAATTTTGACTGATTCGAATTAGGAGAGTGATTATCAATTTTTTTGGTGTACATACAAGAAGAGTGATTTCGTTTTTGAGTTGAAAATTTAAAAAAATACTTATTCCTGATTTTTTGAATTTTAGGTGCTCTGAATTTGTTGAACTAAAAATTATCAAGATTTCTTTTCGTATTTTTTTTTTGCTCTCTAAATCTTAATCAGTCAAAAAAACTGAAAATTGACTGATTGAACAGCAAAAAGTGTGCAACTGTTAATCAGTGAAATTTGGCTGTCAATCAGTGAAAAGTTACCGATTCAATTGGTCAATTTTCATTTTTGAATCAGTAATCTTTTTTTAACTACTGAAATGAATCAGTAAAAATTTCAATTTACTAATTCAGTCAGTGATTAATTACCGATTCAATCAGTAAATTTAAATTTTTACCGATCCAAAAATGAAAATTGACTGACTAAATCGATAAAATTTTCACTGCTTTCTACAGTTGCACGCTTTTGTTTTATTAATCAGTGAATTTTAACTGATTCAAATTTACCAAGTGGAAATTAATTGAAAATCACTGATTGAGAAAAACTGAACCGGTTTCAGAAATTTTTTAATTCGTATTACAACATTATACCAATAAACACTAATTATTAATAATTCATAAAAATATTTTTTTTTTCAAATTTCATTTTCAAAAAATATTTCACATGAGCTGAATTTTAATATTCAATATCGTTCCTTTAGCCAGATTTCAACGACATGACACTGGAAAGAATTTCCGGCACACACTGTATAATAATTGTTTAGCAGATTTGTAAATACACATACCTACTTGAATCAGCTGAAGCTCTTTTCGATATCTACCACAAAAAAAAGGGTGAAAATTTTCTCGAAATGATTGAGTCGATTCAAACGAACAATCCACGTCATTATACCTATATTCGCTTCATAGTGTAGCCGTAATCTGTACGTAAAAGTAACGTAGGATAGGTGTACCAGTATCAGACCGCATGTGTACCATAAATACTCGTACTATGGCCTACGTAGAGGAACATTCGTAGCACTTTTGGGGTAATATTTAAAACTGAAATCATTTCTGTACATTATTACAATAATTCTCGTACTTACGTATTCTCGCATTAGAACGTACCATTCTGCACTAAATGATTAGTTTATTTCCGGTAGTTTTACGATTATTAATGTTACACTAATGAAAAAAAAAAAAATACGACAAAGAAAAAGAAAAAACTTATTACTACATTACATTAACGATGAAAATGAAAAATAGAGCTATTAAAATAGGATTAAAATTTATCTGTAGTTGATTATTATTTTCTTTTCTTATACGGTTGTTGCTGCCTTTATTATTTGTACTGCTACGCATTTTTTGTCCTTCTTTTATTTTTAAATATAATTGTTAGGAAACCGCCAGATTTGGAATTAGAGGGTCTTTTCAAGAGACATTTTACTACGGTAGAATTTTTCCAAGGATCGATTATGAATCCTATCGATCTGCAGAGAGTTAAAGTAAGCATTTTGGCATTTATTATTGCGCATCATCGCGATATGATACCTATCTAATTTTATACAACCTTTGGTCGTTTTATTTTTACATCCTGTTTTCTTTTTTAATTACCTACGAATCACGCGACATTCAACGATGAAATCCGGTATCGAAAAAATTATTTCGTAGATGTTTTGATGTAGGTACCTAAACCTTTGTCGACGGGTAGCCCGAAAATCACTGGTGCAATGATGGTCGACGATGGCTTCTTAGTTGAACGTAAATATCCCAGTATGTTGTACTGTAAATAAGCGCATTTTTTTTAGTAATTTGCTTCCGTATACGTACACTGGTGTCCATTTCATAGAATAGTTTATTTTTCGAGCTGTCGTCGACTTCGGTTTGATTTTGGTTTTCGGTATTACGCGTAATTTTTTTCCCCCCAAAGATCACGATTTTTTTTTCCGAAACGACACACATTCAACTGGCGGTATAGTATTTTATCTACCTTTTTTTTTTTTCTGTATTCCGAAAATATGAATAGAATTGCACTGTGGTCTTGAAAAGAGCCAGTAATTGTCGATTTAACGCCTTTAATTGATTTTCGAAACAGGTACACGAAGCAGATGCTTGCCTAGTATTAGCTAACAAATACTGCCAGGATCCGGATGCCGAAGATGCTGCCAATATTATGAGAGTAATTTCGATTAAGAATTACTCGGACGATATACGAGTTATTATTCAGCTAATGCAGTATCACAATAAGGTAATGTGGGCTGATGCTCGGTGAGAGGGGTGGTTTTGCGATTTGCTTACTGAAGAGGATTCTATGTTTAGGCTTATTTATTGAATATTCCGTCGTGGGATTGGAAACAAGGCGACGATGTTATTTGCTTAGCCGAATTAAAGTTGGGATTTATTGCTCAGAGCTGTTTAGCTCCCGGATTTTCCACCATGATGGCGAATCTGTTCGCTATGAGGTCGTTTAAAACGGTGAGTAAATGTTTGAAGATGAAAATAAATAGGATAAGTAATTTAATAAAGTGTGTGGGTTGATTTGGATTACGAAACATTTTTTTAATTAAGATGGTATCTAATTTGGAAACCGAAAAAAAATGAAATTTCGGTATTTTTTATTTCATTTTCGATATAATCCTTCATTATTAAGGGGTTTCCTCCAAATATACCGAAAAAAATTTAGAATACTTACTTCGAAATGGGCTTTTACTTATTTTACCTGAAATTGAATAGACGATTTGGAGAATTTATTGGTTTTATTACCTATATGAAAGTGTTTATTGGGAATTTTTCATTTCGCCACTATTACTCGTGGCTTTTATGCTCGAGGTTTTAGTACCAGAGTGAAGCTAATCTTACGATATGGCGTATAGTAAAAGAGTTGATTACTTTTGAGCTATAAAGTAACGAAATGATGTATTTTTTGCACAGTCGCCGGATACTCAAGCGTGGCAGAATGATTACTTACAAGGTACTGGCTGTGAAATGTATACAGAGACGTTATCGCCGTCGTTTACCGGAATGACATTCCCGCAAGCAAGCGAGTAAGTTGAGTTATGAGTATATTTGGAGGTACGTGGCGTCTACTAGCGAGAAAAACGCGGAAAAAATTGAAAATTTTGCTGAAAAAAGCAGGGATTTTCAATATTTTTATTCATTTTTTGAATGGGTGAACAGAAAAATAGAGTTTGGGCAAATTCGAAGCAAGAAAAATCGTCCAAAAATGACGAAAAAAATTCAGAAACAGCAAAAATTTTCATTTTTCAGATTCAGTACACTCAGTGGGTTTGGAATTTTTGATTTTTTTACGCATATTTCAACTTTAGAATTATTTTCAATTTTTGAGTCTTGTGTAGAAAGCGGAGAAAAATTCGAATTGAAAAATTTTTTCCGAACTAAGGCGAATTTTTTTCATTTTTCTCATCGAAATTCGATTGAGGATTTGTAACATATTATACATGTGTTCAAATAAAACCAAGGTGTTTAGTGGGTAGAGGAAAGATCGAAAACCAGAAATTAACAGAAAAATTGTCAAAACTTTCAATATTTTACTCTTTCTCGAATTTTTTTATCGAAAAATCAAAAGATGGATTTTTTTGGGAAAATTCAAAGATAGAAAAATAGTATGAAAATAACAAGAAAAATCCAGCAAACAGAAATAATGTTATTTTTCAAAATTAGTATAACATAAACTGTAAATATCTTGAAAAAAATTTCATTTTGATCTGATCAATAATTGATTTTATTGTTTTTGACTGCTTGTACAATTTTTTTTAGTTATTAAAAGTAGGGGGGATTATTAAGGGTCTATAATTTTTAGCGAAACGTCCAACAAGCTCTGGATCCATAAATTAGAAAATTGGTGACAATGACAGAAGTGATGCATTTCAGGGGCGGCAACTTGGATTATTCTCATGTACAGCAAACAAAAAATTCCAGCAACCGAAGGTCGAAAAAAGGGGGTCCCCCTCGCCAATACAGCGTTATTGTAAAATACAGCCAATTTTCTCGTGTACAGCATGCTGTACACAGAATTTGCCCATGTACAGCATTCGCAGCACCGCTGGGGTATAGATGCCGCCAATGATGCATTTTATTGAAAATATGTATCATCTCAAATCATTTTTGAAGGAAATACTACTTTAATTGTCTTCAATTTCACTGGTCAAAATAGTCAGCATGAGCAGAATTCACTCTCTAAATTTGTATCAATCAAAATTGACTGATTTAAATCGACGGAATTGAGTCACTGTTGGAATCAGTCAAAAAATTTACTAATTCAAGCAGTGATTTTTAAATATTTAATCAGTGAATTTTTGTTTTTCTGATTCAATAATGAAAATTGACTGATTTGAATCGGTAAATTTTGACTAATTTCAATCTGTCAATGAATTTTTACTGATTCAATAATCAAAATTCACTATTTGAATCAGTACTTTTTCACTGATTGGCAGTAAAATGTCACTAATTAACTGGGGAATCAGTGGAATTTGACTGATTATCAGTTAGGTACTTGATTTTCTCTTTTTTCATCAGTAAAGGAAATTTTTGACTGAATTTCAGTTCTCTCGGAAATTTCAAGTCTATTCTCAATTTTTAAAATTCACGAGTATTCCATATTTTGTTTTGGTAGATGAATTCTGACATTTTCGGATCATAATTCAAGATATTAAGATATTAGTTTAATTTGTTTTCAGATTATGCTTCACCAAACTAAAACTGCTTTTACTAGCGATCGAAATCAAAGGCGAGGGAGGCAAAGATAGCAAGATATCGATTAATCCTCGCGGCGTCAAGATCATGCCAAGTACTCAGGGCTTTTTCATCGCTCAATCGGCCGATGAAGTGAAAAGGTATCAACTATTGACCAATTTCACCCCTCCCCCCAAACACACACCCAGAAAGATGAACGCTTTTTAATCTCTATATCATTTTCAGGGCTTGGTTTTTTTGCAAAGCCTGTCATATTGATATCAAAGACGAAACGCTGATTAAAAAATGCAAATGTAAACTTTGTAAGTATTAAAATTTTAGTAATAAGGGCACCCAAGTTATTCAAAAATTGACTAAATTTTTTTTCACCTTGGTTGCAAACACAGGCGATGTCATTAGCAAAGAGAAAGAAGATTTAGGTGAGTTGAAAATTGTGTTCTTTTCTCCAGGGGAGGTTGGGTTTAAAAACAACGACGTCAGTTTCACCTAATTGTTTGATTATATGGTTTCGGAATTTCCCCTATTCAAAAATTGGGAACTTTTGAGATTTTTTTTGTCGAGAAGTGGGCGGTTGGGATAACTTTTCCATTCGAGAGTAGGAAAATTTTCCCATGTCGAATGCGAATCGTACATAAACATATGTGGTTAACGACGTCATAAATGATTGTTACGTTTCGTAGCCAAAATCAACTTGGCTGTGATTCATGTTTTTCGAGTTGGATGTCTTTTTTTTGATAAGGGTTATGTGTTGTTTTGTTTAGCTGCATCTAACAAGAATCAGAAATTATTGTATAATGCCATCGATGCGTCAGCTAAGCAGAACTTTTCCAAGGCTCCGTTCAAAAATGAAGCCGATTTGAGCGTTGCGAGGACTAATCACGATAGGTAAGTGATATTTTTACATATGATTTGTGAAATATCCCAAAAGTTTTGATAGAAATTCGAAATTGAGAAGAATAATTCCACGTTTTTAATCAACTTTTTACTTTTTTTTTCGTAGGAATCAAGATAGCTCCACTTATGCTGGATATCACTTAGCTTACGAAGTCAAAAAGCTCATGTAAGTTGAACTCGAACTCATTGAGTTGAAGATATTTCAATCTTTTTAGATAAATTTGACAATCAATGATTTAATTTCATTTAAAGGCCCACAAATCGAGGCTCAGTCGGTAGCGATATGAAGAATAACACGTTACAAGTGGGAATCGCCGACGACCAAGCGAAAGATTTCGATTTCGAGCGCACAGAAATGAAATACGATTCGACCGGCATGTTTCACTGGAGTCCGTCCAGAAATCTGGAAGAATGCATATTAGTAAGTTCGCACCTATTTTCACGTTACGACTGGCGACGAGCGTATCTAATTTGCATATTTTTTGGCTCGAAATCAGGATAGAAATCAAGCCGCGATGACGGTACTGAACGGGCACGTGGTTGTGTGCCTTTTCGCCGATCCCGATTCGCCTTTGATCGGTTTGAGAAACTTGGTGATGCCTTTGAGAGCTTCCAATTTCCATTATCATGAACTGAAACACGTAGTTATTGTAGGAGCTGTGGAATATATTCGAAGAGAATGGAAAATGTTGCAGAATTTACCGAAAATATCCGTTTTAAATGTGAGTCGAGAGAATTTATTTGATATTCTAAGTTGATTTTCATCATTAACCGGTTTCATTTTTTAGGGATCGCCGCTGAGTCGGGCGGATTTAAGAGCTGTGAACGTAAATTTATGCGACATGTGCGTCATATTATCGGCCAAAGTGCCCAGCAACGATGATCCGACGTTGGCCGACAAAGAAGCCATCTTAGCGTCGTTAAATATTAAAGCTATGACTTTCGACGACACCATCGGTGTTCTTAGTCAAGGTAAAAAATCATCATTTTTTTCGACTTGATAAACCCTGATGGGTGATTCTGGTCTTTTTTTTAGTGCTGGATTTCAATGTGATTTTTTTTTTTAGAAATCTCAGCTTTTGAGGTATTTTTAATGAGAGTTTAAAGGTGAATTTTAAATTTTCGGTTGAAATGTCTTGAAAATTGAACTTTGTAAAAAGAAAAAAACTATGAGAACTGAACAGAATTGTTTTGCTGGTACCTTTCTTTGTTCAGAAAATCCACTTCAAGTATTCAACATCATCAAAAATGATGAATAAATTTTCATTAATAAATTTAAACTATGAAAATCCTGACTTTTTTTTTGTAATCAGCGCGAAAATCCTACCAAAATCTCTCATTAAAAAATTTTAGACAGCATTTTCTACGTTGATCTATTTTTTACATTATTATTATTATTATTATTATTATTTACAAAATGAATTCTTGATTACAGAGGAAACTGGTACCAAGTACCAACATCCCGAAGGTATCAATTGCACCGGCGGACCAATAATTTTACAAAGAAGAGGCTCCGTGTACGGAGCCAACGTACCAATGATAACAGGTATGATACCCGCGCTCCACACCCTGCCTAGCGCGACCTGCATTATGATGTGAATTGAATTGCCTACCTCGCGCCGTAAATACTGATTCGTGTGTTATTTTTATTTGCTGTAGAACTCGTGAACGATAGCAACGTGCAGTTTTTAGATCAAGATGATGACGATGATCCAGATACCGAATTGTACCTTACTCAACCGTTTGCTTGTGGTACTGCCTTCGCCGTCAGTGTGCTAGATTCACTTATGTCGACGGTGAGAATTTTTTAATCGAATTGGATATAGCTGGTTAAGTGGTGTGATTTGGACTTGGAAACTGATTTCAATATTTCCTACCATGAAGGTTTTCCTATTCTGGCAAATAATTTTAAAAAACTGTTCTGGACCCCAGCTCAACTCCTTTTGGGGGGGGAGGGGCGACGCAAAATGCGTGTTTTTAATCGTGATTTTTTTTTCATTTTTTTGTAAATAGAAAATCATAATTTTACGTTTTTTCAAAAGATTTCTAGTAGGGCTATTCCATTCTGAAATGGACCAAAAATGAAGTCGGATCTTCCGATTTCGCTCAATTTTTTTCTCGACTTCCCCCTGATGATCTATTTACAAAACCACGGACGGACCTCGAAATTTTTATATAATTACGATTTTTTGCCAAATTGCCCAAATTTGAAGGCTCATATCTCGAGATAGATGGTACTTGGCGGAAAACTGTTTACGGGGTCTGAAATAGAATTGATAGGAGATTCAAAATCTATAATAATATTTTGAAAAGCTCAAAGTTGAACTTTGATGGCGGAAGCTCAACTTTCATGATGAGAACAAAATATGAAAGCTACCATTTAAAAATCTGAAAAAATTACAGTAAGTAGCTTTTTCTACCTTTTTTTTCAACCAATAAATTTTCAAGAAGAGATCTCTAGACCAGGAGGGGGGCTGTGGGTGGAAGTATCCTTAATTTTGAGCAAAATTCAAAAAATCGAAAAAAGTGAAGTAGCACATCAATGTTTACTAATTCGATAGCGCTGATTTCGAATATGTAAATGGTTTTTTCATCCAACCCCTCCACTCCCCCCATCAGTCCCCTTGGTAGGGGTCAAAATTCGATAAAATGAAAAATAACGTGCGACCTGTCGTTTGTTTGGTATTTGAGGGCACTGAGTTCGAATATTTACTTATTTTTTGAATTTGACCCTTCACCGCCCCTCTAGCACCCCCTCCCATTTCCGGGAAAAATATATTAAAAAATTGAAATGACGTGTGATATGTCGATTGTCACTATTTTAAGGTCGTAGAATTCGAATATCAACTTATTTTTTGATTTTACCCTGTTTCCTCTGCTTTAACCGACCCAATCCCCTCCCAAATTAATTGTACCCATCTATAAATGGAATAAAACAAATACAAAAAACGTAATTTTCAAATTTCCACCTGTCATGAAATAAGGGCTTATCAACAGTTGTAAAAAAAAATCATTCGTATTAATTGAATTAATTTCTTACAGACGTATTTCAATCAAAACGCACTCACGCTTATTAGATCACTAATCACCGGAGGAGCTACACCCGAGCTAGAGTTGATTTTAGCTGAAGGAGCCGGACTACGAGGGGGTTACAGGTACGCAAATAAACACTTCAAAATGCCTAAATTGATTCGATGAAAATGGCAAATTATAGGGGGAAAAAACTCACAATTTGTATCTATTCATTTTACGTAGCACATCGGACAGTCTATCCAATCGGGATCGTTGTCGAGTAGGTCAGATATCCCTATACGACGGTCCTCTCGCTCAATTCGGAGAGAACGGCAAATACGGCGATCTATTCGTGAACGCTTTGAAATCGTACGGAATGCTGTGCATCGGCTTGTATAGGTAAGTTGACGACGAGTTCTCGAGATGCGGCCAAAGTGTAACGTTTGCGAACCTCTCACCCATACTAGATACCTTTTTCGTAGGTTCCGCGATACGAGCTCGTCGTGTGACGCCTCTTCTAAACGTTATGTGATCACTAATCCGCCAGATGACTTTCAATTGTTACCAACGGATCAAGTAAGTATCCTTGCGTTGTCATTTCGCCAGATACACATCGATCAATATTCGTGTGTGTCCAGTGAGTGACGTCGTAAGCTTGGTTTTTTTGAGAGGCTACTAAGTGTAAGTAGGCATTACTAAGATTGGAGATACAAGATAGATTTTAAGGGGAGAGGGTAAAAAGGAGCCTTTTCCTGCATTATAGAATTGTAATTTTTCACATACGCGAGCAAAGCTTTAAAAAAAAATACGATTTTTGATGTTCAAAATCGACATTTTTTTCAACGCTTTGAAAATCCCTATCTGGTGTGGTGTGGGAGGGAGGGAGAGAGGGGTTAATTCAACACTTTGTACCCCAGTCGGCGTTTTGGGATGGTGCAATGTACCCCTTGCACCCCACTTTCCTAGAACGATAAAATTGTCAAGTGCCTTTTACTTTTATTTGATTTATTACTTTTTTCAATTCAAAAATAATATTCTCTTGAACCAAAAAATTAAAAATTTTTCGATTGCAATAAAATTTTTCCTGAATTTTGACCCAAATCCATGGAGGGGGGTCTGATTCCTCCGGCTTTGGGTTCAGGACTTTTAAAAAAGTACTTCCGGCTCCGAGATTTTCTTAAAAGTGTTTTCGGCTCTGGAAAAATTACCCGAAGAAAAGGCCCTGCTCCATACGGCTTCGCTTTGGATTTCTAGCCGTCCTAGGGATCCAGAGAGGCCTTCTTCTCTTCGGTTCTGGCTCCAGCTCCAGCTCCGAAATTTTTGATGGAAGTTTCTCCAGTACTAGCACTTTTTAAAAGTCTCTTCGACTCCAGTTCCGACGCTGAGATTTTCATTACAGTGGCTCCGGTTGTGAAAAATCGCCTGGAGAGGATCCTTTTCCTTCCGGCTCCATGCCGAAGTACAATTTTTTCCAATTTTTTATCTCATTGCAAAAATTGGGTTCATAATTTTCGAAGAATTTCAATTTTGAACCAATTTTTTGACTTTAAATGCAATTTTGACGTCATAGAAAGGAGCCTTGTTGTCCATCCAATTTGATTTGGTTCAAAATAGCCTATCGAAACATTGAAAAAATTGAGTGTAATAATTATTAAAAAATCATCTGTTATCATCAATCAATTTTTTCAACATTTTGTACTTATTCAAATTTTTAATAGATTCTTCCATTATGATTCACAAGATACCATCGTTTTCAAAAAAAATTCGGATTCAGCTCCAACTATTTTGACTATAAATATGCAATTTTGTCAAGCCAGGAGGAGCCCCCCCCCCAAATTATTGACTGAAAAATACTTTTTTCTGATTTTTCTATTCAAAGAAGATGTTATTCAATTAAACATTAAACCATCTACCTATCTATTTGATGAATCCATCACTGTAAGATTGAAGTCGATATTATTTCAAAACTGATGGGTGAATTTATTGTCCATTGTCCTCTTTGAAATCAAATTTAATTTATGATTTTGAGTATTTTTGAAATTTTGTTTCTTTTTGTCAATAATCAATTAGATGCCTATTAACTAAAGTAAAAATTATTTTTTCAAAAGAATGTTCAAAAAAAATATAGTTCAAGTTCCCTGAGGGGGAGGGGAGAGGGTAGCATGAAAATTTCACCATTTCCATACTTTTTTGTTCAACTTGGAAAAAATTCAGGTACTTCGCCTGCTGTAATCGTCCATGTATTGTGCAGGTTTTCGTACTGATGCAATTTGATCCCGGCCTGGAGTATAAGCCGAATCATAAAGGAGGAACGTCCAGAGGAGGCAAAGATGATAATTCCTGACTTTTGCTGTGTAGCGCGCTCACCGACGGTCCGTACTCTTACATTTAAATCATCGTAAGTCGTATCCTCTCCTCTCTTCTCACCTCATTCGAATCGCATTTGATGTATTCGTTCGGAAGAGAAGAAATGAAGCTAAATATGATTCGGAACCGAAGAACTTTGATGGAACGATCTTGTCGAATTGGCGAATACTGCTGCATGTTCAATACATCCTTTTCTACCTCTGTCGAGCTTACATCGTTGTTAACACAGGGTCTAAAAACTATATTCATCTGTGATCTCATTAATAGAGCGACGTACGTAGAACCCTGACTTGCTCAAGAACCACAAATACCGTAAATAAAATTATCACATTCGTTCAATTCGTTATTCGGTTACGATATTCTCGGGAAAAAATGCTGAAAAAAAGGAAGAGGAGATGGAAGAAAATACTAGACGATGAAACGGATCATAGGTGGGCGTTGCTACACCCTCCAAATATGGATTAATTTTCTGCGAAACTCATTCATTTACGAAATCAGGCGCCCGAAGCGTCTTTGTACGTTTTTATTGTTTTTTTTTTCGACGCCGACGCTGCTGTTGGTAGATACTTAGGTGTATTTTTTTTTGTTTTTAAATTTTTTTCAATTTCGCGCGCTATTATGTATTTTGTTCGAGATAGATGGAAGATGTTATGTGACGCTTATTGTTATTTATTATGTACCAGTTGAACAATTTTATACGTATTCGTTAAGTTTTTCAAGTTTTCCCCTCCCATTTTTTTTTCGTTATTTAATTTATGCCTCGTTTAACGCGGTTGTAAATATCACTCGAATTTTGTAAATTTTACGCGCATTAAAAATACGTTATTGAAATTGCCTTTGTTTTATGTCATTTAGTTTCTTCGGAAACGTGAAGTAGGGTTGGTGCAAAAAAATTAGATGCGACTACATGGGGCTGAATAATTGTTTTCTTCAAGAAATCCGTATTTTGAGAAGCCACGTTTTAGCTTTCTGGAGCAGCAAGAAGCTTAAAAATTTGTTGATGTCCTCTCTATTTCAAAAAAAATTTTGAATTTGATGGGAAAATGATTTCATACCGTATTGGATAGGACGTATAGGATTTGGGAAAATTAAAAGTGTCACTTCTGACAAAAATAATTTTTTTCTGGGGCAATTCGAAATTTTCACAGCCGAATTCAAGGTCATTATAGGGGTCGAAAAAAAATGTGAAAATATTTCAGGGTAGGTACTCCCTAAATTACGGAATTGCTTCTTCCAGTCTTTCTTTTTAATTTTTCAGGCTTGTTTTTTTAATTGAAAAAACTCAAAAAATACGTATTTAAACTTCAATCAAGAAAATTGCTTTGATTGATCCTTCCTGTAATTCTCAAAATAGATACACTACACTGATTATCAATTTCTGCGTAGAATAAAATCCTAAACATTTCCATTTGTAAAAACTACCTATTTTTACAAATCTTTCATTTTACAAGCTAATTTTTACCTATCACGAAATTTGCCAAGATTTTTTCATCTGATGAAGATCTTAAGAGCTGTTTTTTTTTTTTTTACATGAAATGAAAAACATAAGCAGATCGAATATTGTACGGAGATTTTATTTCAAATTAAAAAAAAATGTTTGAATCAAATTATTTCATCATTATTAACTTATATTTAATAAAAAAATTAAGTTGTTGGCCATGGTCGCCTCGTTGCAATGATCTTAGTTTTTTCAGTTGACAGTTGTTTCGGTTGTTGTAGACATTGTCGTAGCAGCCAATTTGGGGAAATGTTGATTAAACAATTCTATCAAGGAATCTTTAACCTTGTTTTGTATAAATTCTTTTAAATTTATTTCTAATCTAAAGAGTCTTCATTTTTCGATTCTTCTTCCGGTACGGTGACTATTTTGTCAGATTTAATAGCAGTGAAATTTTTATTGGCATTATCATTGAGTCGTGTTGATTTTATGGTTGTAAGTGAGATTGAAATCGGTAATATTTCATTATTTTCATCGACGTCAGTTTCCAATGTCTCGTTTGGCGAAGGTTCCGAAATGGTTGACAAAGGTGTATCCGTTGTTGTAGACTTTGTCGTAGCAGCCGATTTGGGGAAATGTTGATTGAACAATCCGATCAACGAATTTTTAATCGTGCTTTGTAAAAATTCTTCCAAATCTATTTTTAAAAAGTCGAGTGCCTCGGAAAAGCTTTCATCCAAAATGTCTATATTTATATTGTCAAGATCTACATCAATGTTTACGTAATTCAAATTCCAAGACTCAGAAAAATAAACACCGACCTCAAATCCGACTGGGTAGATTATAAACGAGAAAGAATGGTTAATAGTGGATTGGTGAGAGGTTTCTTTCATCAAACTCCAGTCACACTGACCATAGATGATTCCGGATATTGCGTGTAAACGGAAATAGTTGGATGAATCTTGTAGATGGCCTTTTATAGCAGTCACTTTTCGAAAGGGAAAATTATCGAGTCCTTGGATTATAATGGGGCCAAGTTGCAAAGCAGCTGGTGTATTTTTTCCAAGAACGACAGTTTCCTCAATAACGTAATTATACTGACTTTCCCAGGGTTTCTGGATTGGTGGTGATGGTGCAAATGCTTTATATAGGAACGGAAAAGTGAGGATGAATTGGTCCATTGATTTCGATATGAATGACGATATAAATGATGCATCCGAGTTTTTCACCGTTTTAAATTTTGAGGTGTGGAACATAGGGAATAAAAAAGTGGGAAACCTGTCTTCGCACTTCGCTGTAAGTATTGTCTTTGAAAAAAAAATATATAGGTATTATTGATCTTTCAGATTTAGTACTGAAATATGTAAGTACCATTGTTTTACCCTTTTTTTGGAAGAATATATTTTGCCATTTTTTTTCCAATTGTGTCCGTTATCGTGAATTTCCGAAATGTTAGTAATTTCATAGCGTAAAGTAGTACCAATTTTGTCTAAAACTATAACGCCATTGCATATTCTATCTCTGTCATCCGGATCTATTTTTCCTACATAATTTCCCTTAAAAGTCATATTCTCTGGAATCACGTTTGATTCAATCTGAAAATTAAAAGTTATAATAAAGTGTTATTAATAAGCTCCTCATAATCTCATAATTGAGCAGATAGGTATCAACTGGGATGTAAATTTTTCAAATTATTGCAATATGACTTCTAAAAAAAGATGGTAGAAGTTAATTTTTTATCCAGCTTACTCCCCTCTCTTTGGCCAATGTTGAAAAATTAATTTGGTTTCTTTGGTTGGAGAGCGAAAATAATTACTATAATACATTTTAAAAAAATTTTATTCTCGTGATTTTTGAGTATAGTCAGAAGTTGTTAGTTAAGATGTTTAGGAACAAGACGGTCAAACCTGGAACTCGACAATCTTCATGACGTCACTACTCAAGTACTCGTACCACTGAATGTCGTTTCGACTTTTTTTTTTCAAAGTCCAGAATATTTACGTCATTTTTCAACAGCTCATAATTTTCTGAAGTACCTAGTTTTCCAAATTTTTTCCTCGTAACTTTTTAAGCTCTCAATTTTTTCTCCGAATTTTCTCAACTAAAATTTTTTCCTGATGTTAATTTCCCCAGTCAATTTTTTTTCTAACGTAATTTTTCCACGACCAAATTTTTTTCTCGTGATTTTCAACAGCAATTTTTTCGCTGCAATTTTTTCTGAAGAATTTTTCCATTGTTGAACTTGTATCTTTTTTGAAAATCATAGGTAATTTCTGTTTGATTGATGTCATAAAAAATATTTACCTCACAATTTTCAAATCTGAAATTTTTTTCTGAAGAATTTTTCCACGTGTTTAAAAGTCGGAACGACATTCAGCGTTACGAGCAGTGACGTCATTCGAGTTCCAGGTTGTCTTTTTACTTAGGAGGTAACTTAAAAAAATAATTGCGAGGCTTTCATCGATTTTTGGGGGTAAATTCTTACTCTAGATGGGAATCGGATGACCCTCCAAGCTATTTTTCTTTTATTGAAGAGTTTTTCATTACCGTGAAAAAAATCTAAAATTACCGTGTACAAAATAAAATTTAATGATGTCATTGTAAAAAAGTTTTAGAACACTTGAAAAACAAAATCCGGTGTTGGTGGACAAGACGATATGTCCTGCACCCATCACAAGTAAAAATCGGCCAACTTTTTCCCAGCGAAAAAATTGATAGGTACTTCTGAAAAAATTTTCGCTTGGAAATACTGATAAATTTTTACCACCTCTATTTGAATTCTGTAAACGCTTTTGGAACAAAAAAAAAAAAACTCACTGAACAATGGTGAAACCAACAGGAGATATTATTCTGATATGTATGATCGGAATCGGACGATGAAGTACCAGAAACGTGGATACTGCTAAAGAAGAACGTCTTCAATATTTTATCTTCGAATACCAAGTTGGCATTCACGCCAGTCAGGTTTACGGGTTCACCAATTGGTGAAATGTCGTATTTATTGCGAGAAAAATTGAGAAGGTTGGTCACAACGAAAGAATTATTGTATGTGTGAGATGCCATTAGTTCTACGACGGATTTACCGGACTTGGTTGACAAAAATTCTGTAAAAAAATTAAAATGTTGAGAAATGCGTTTCAAGTACGAAAATCTTGAATTTTATCATGTTTTGCACAATGAATTGTACTTATTATCAGAGATGATTCAAAATAACATGGGAGGAAGAGGGGAAGGAGGTACAAAAATTTAAGAGTTTCAATTGATATCTATCGATTTTTACGACTTGAAAATGAGTACTTGTTTCCATTTTTTTCTTTTTTGGATTTACAAAAAAAATAATTTCTTATAAATTTTTTAATTGGACTTGATTGTTGAAAAATCTGTCCAATTGTTCTGAATTAATTCTGCAGAGGTACCTACTTAGAACTGATCAGGGTAAGAATCAAGGATAAGACTTGAGCAAAAATTTTGAGATTGAAAAAAAATTTGCCGATCAATATTTCATTATTATGAAGCTCCCTGATATAAATGGAAAAGGAATTTTTTTCATTTGAAAATATTCATCATTTATTTGAGCTACAAGGGATGGGGATTTGCTCCATCATTTTGAAAATAAATTGTGCAAAGGCAATTTACTGAGCCCGAGCGAAGCGATGGCGAAAATTTCTTTGATATATTTTCGGATTTTTCCAATTTTTCCAACTTTACAAACCAAAAGTTGGGAACTTTACCCAAATTTTTTCAATTTTCTTAACTTTTTGCAACTTTGGAATAGTCTGGGGGTTTTTCCTGTGCTGCGATTCTTACTGTTCATCAATGACTTGTCACTGATTCAGAATGCAAGAGTATTTTTCAATATTACTCGAGAAAAAAATTTAAAATCAAAAAATTCGTCGACGAGATAATTTGTTTACTAGATTACATTCGTTTTACAAAATCAAAAGCACTGCTCATTTCAAGTCAAATTCGATCATTTTCAATTTTTCAATATCAGAAAATTAGGACCATTTTTTTTCAAGTAATAATTACAAACTTACCTTCATTCTGATTTTCATACGGTAACGAGCAAAATTCTAAATCTCCAACCGCAGCAAGGATAACAATTAGACCGAAAATTTTGTTCATTTTCGCTTCGAATATCAACCTTTAACGATCGAAAAATACACAACAACAGAAGATGTTCACCGTTCTGGCACAGTATCGAAAATATTTCACAAAATCCAGTTCGTTTACGAATACAAAAAACAATCAAATGACTTCGTTAATGACAAAAGGCCATTTGCTTCATGGCAATAACAGGCCTAAGTGAACTATGTACCAGACGATACCTATCAAGGAAAGAAAAGAATACTGAGAATTATTTCGATTCGAGTTGTCAGAAAAACCACATTAGTAGGTACCTAAAATATACGTACAGCAGAAAATGATAATTTTGAAAAACAATTATCTTTATCTGATAATTTTTAAAAACAATTATCTTTATCTATTTGTATCTTCCGAAAGATATTCATATTCGCCCCCCTCCCCGCGTAACGTAGCCTCCAGCGGTTTGGTGTAAGCTCGCTACGAGTATTTATTCTATTAATGATTCGTCTGATTCGTGGAAAATTCGATGATTTTGAAGTTTAACCCCGAGTGTTAATAATGTTCAAATTGTTTTTCCGTTTTTGACATTTATGTAGGCTTTTTCTTTGAAAGATCTCAAGTCCATAGTGGAGATTGGAGGACACATTTGCAAACTTATTCACCTCATGTTTGATCGACTTGGTAAAGTGTTCAAAACGTACACTTGGTACATATTTCCATTCGTAAAAAAAAGAAGTTCAACACCTCCCTGTATATCTATTCTGTACTTGAAAAGCGTCTGTGTTTTTTCAAAACCAATTCTCTTCTATTTTTCGCGCTTCCATGCAAAAAAATTTGACCACTCGCCAGATGTGCAATTTGGGTTCCTAAATACCTTCCAACTTGGATTCAGAAAAAAAAAAAAATCGAAATCATACAGGTATCTTGAAATCTCTTCTAGGTAGTTCTGAATTTGAATAATATATTATTTTAATTTTGAAAAAAAAAAGTACAATTGAAGTGATGGAAAAAATTTTAGGCTTGAAAAAATTTAAACTTGAAAATTAGATTAAAGAACTTTGGATCGTTGAAATTTCGTTAATTGTAAAAATAATTATGAAAAAACCTTGCTCTGGGGTAGAATTTAATTTGATTTGTCTAATTTTTCTGAGCCCATTTTAACGGGAAAATTGGTATATCTACTTCTACAGGTTTGAAAAAATCTCATTCTTGAAAAAAAAAATCAATTAAGGTCCGACTTCCCTCAGTTTCCTGAGAAAATCGTCTCTGGCAGTGGCGTAGCCAAGGGGGGGGGGGCGACGGGGGCGATCGCCCCCATGGCCATTTTTTTTGGTATTTTATTGCTTTTTTTAAGTGTGATTTTTCAAAAAATATTGCTCGAGCGAAGCTCGGGCAATATTTTATCAACTTTCTTTCTTAATTTGAAAGAATTATGTTTTTTTTGCACCAGTGAAATAATTTTCATTGAAAATATTGTTGATTCGTCACTGGTTTTTCTGTCAATATCCCATTTGTCGGGAAAAAAAGTTTGACCCTCTCTTCCATTTTTTTTCTCGAATTCTCATCGCCCCTTTTTTTAACGCAAAATTATCAGTGAATAAAAAACCGGATCTTTTTACGTAATTCCGGAACATTTTTCGGAACTTTCTTTTCAAATATAGGCGATTATAAGGTCAATGGCCGATCTCGTTCTAATAGAGTGATGACTCATTGTAGATTAGCCGGGGTTATGGCGGGGTTCGGGTTGAAAGTCGTTCAAATTGTTCTCTCGCGCTAGACCACTACGCTACTGTCAGTGCGCAGTCGCGAGGCTGGCAGTGGGAACCTGTTATGCCGGAAGGGTGCACCTGCTGCGTTGGTGGACAGAGGAGTGCGGAGTTCAGTATGAATTTGTAAACCTTTGCGGGTGGGTGATTTCGTCGCCTAGAGCTGCCTTGTGTTTCGTGTTGTATGTTTTTTTTTTGTACAATGCAAAGTGATTATGTTTTTACGTTTTCTTCGTTTTTCTCGTGGTTCTTATTTATTTTAAAATTCTATTGCTTAGGTACGGTTTAAAATGTCGCGAAAAAAATGACGATACTGTTGATTTTGTGTTTCAATTTCATTAATATTGTTTTAATTTTTTTTTCAGTGGCCTGAAATCGGGGTGAAGTGTTGTGAAAAGAAGCGATTGCATCAGCATCCGAAGTAATTGAGTGAGTGTTTTTATTATTCATTTAATAACTAATATGTAGGTGTTGTGTTTAAATTCACTGCAATTTTTTCTTGGTTTTATGTGAATTTTTCTTTCATTATTTACGTTTTGTGGTTTCAATGAACCTAGATAGTTTTCATTTCTATTTTGATTTAATTAATTTATGAAACAACTAAGTCGATTTTACCTTTCTTATTTCTCTTTTCTTTGTCACTTCCGCTTTTTTTTTGCAATCCCCTCCCCGCTTTAAGGTAATTTTTTAGGTTTTTTAAAAATTAAAAATTCTTCCGATTTCATTGTGAATAATTTCGACGAATTCGTGCTGATCCCATTCTCTGAAAAATTTTAATGTTCAGAAAAATCTTTGTTTCGATCAATTAATTTCCGTTTTTAAAATTTTTTTTTATTCCTTTGTAATTCATTATACTCTTATAATTTCCTTTTTCTTTTTATACCTACTTCTGCTTTTTTTTCTTCGTGTGAATTTCTTTGAATTCTTTAGTAATTTTTTTCCAACCTTCTTACCATCACTTTAATTTTAGTTCTTTCCATATTTTCGTTTCTTTTTTAGTTTTTTACGTGTCCTGATGGTTTCAAATTTCAATCATTTTTTTTTCAAAAATCGAAAGTTTTTAGTTTTGAATTTGAATGTTTGATTTTGCTCAAAATTTTCATGCAAACATTAGTCATCCATTAATTTGAAAAACCATCATTATCTTTTTCAACCATCCGGTGAAATGGTGAGAGTATCCCTTTTGAGTTTCTGGCGCAATTAGAGTGAAGAGCTCGTGGTAAGATAGTGCCAATAAATTTTCCATTCCCAATTCAGATTATCCGAAAAAAATACCACAATTATTATTAAAAACACGGTTTTTTCATCTTATTGTAGTTCTTTATAATTAAAATTTGATTTTTCATTGAAAAATTACGTTAAATTAAATTTTTCGTTCTCAAACTAGGTACAACGAAATTTTTAAAAAATTCAAAACTTGGTTGAATTTAATTTTTTTATTCTGAAAGTACTGGTTAAGACAAAATTTTTAAAAAAATGGCAATTTGCGGGATTTATTACCCATGTAATTTTGAATGTAAGTAAATTATCTAAAATTAACCCTTTTAAAATTTTTTTTCTCCTTTTGGATTGAAAATTTCAAAAACCAATACATTTTTGGAATCCTCTCGTCGAGACGAATCGAATGGTTTTTTCCGGATCCAAATTGGAGCATTAGAACAAAAGTTGAGTCGGAAGGTCGATGTATGGTCGGCGCCGCCGCGCCGCGCCGCAGAGAAATGCCCGTAACTCGGTCGAAAATCGCTCAAATTTCAAAAACCAATACATTTTTGGAATCCTCTCGTCGAGACGAATCGAATGGTTTTTTCCGGATCCAAATTGGAGCATTAGAACAAAAGTTGAGTCGGAAGGTCGATGTATGGTCGGCGCCGCCGCGCCGCGCCGCGCCGCAGAGAAATGCCCGTAACTCGGTCGAAAATCGCCCAAATTTCAAAAACCAATACAATTTTGGAATCCTCTCGTCGAGACGAATCGAATGGTTTTTTCCGGATCCAAATTGGAGCATTAGAACAAAAGTTGAGTCGGAAGGTCGATGTATGGTCGGCGCCGCCGCGCCGCGCCGCAGAGAAATGCCCGTAACTCGGTCGAAAATCGCTCAAATTTCAAAAACCAATACATTTTTGGAATCCTCTCGTCGAGACGAATCGAATGGTTTTTTCCGGATCCAAATTGGTGCATTAGAACAAAAGTTGAGTCGGAAGGTCGATGTATGGTCGGCGCCGCCGCGCCGCGCCGCAGAGAAATGCCCGTAACTCGGTCGAAAATCGCTCAAATTTCAAAAACCCATACAATTTTGGAATCCTCTCGTCGAGACGAATCGAATGGTTTTTTCCGGATCCAAATTGGAGCATTAGAACAAAAGTTTAGTCGGAAGGTCGATGTATGGTCGGCGCCGCCGCCGCGCCGCGCCGCGCCGCAGAGAAAAGCCCGTAACTCGGTCGAAAAACGCCCAAAATTCAAAAACCAAAAAAATTTTTGAATACTCTCGTCGAGAAGAATCGAATGGTTTTTTCCGGATCCAAATTGGAGCATTAGAACAAAAGTTGAGTCGGATGGTCGATGTATGGTCGGCGCCGCCGCGCCGCGCCGCAGAGAAATGCCCGTAACTCGGTCGAAAATCGCTCAAATTTCAAAAACCAATACATTTTTGGAATCCTCTCGTCGAGACGAATCGAATGGTTTTTTCCGGATCCAAATTGGTGCATTAGAACAAAAGTTGAGTCGGAAGGTCGATGTATGGTCGGCGTCGCCGCGCCGCGCCGCAGAGAAATGCCCGTAACTCGGTCGAAAATCGCTCAAATTTCAAAAACCAAAACATTTTTGGAATCCTCTCGTCGAGACGAATCGAATGGTTTTTTCCGGATCCAAATTGGAGCATTAGAACAAAAGTTGAGTCGGAAGGTCGATGTATGGTCGGCGCCGCCGCGCCGCGCCGCAGAGAAATGCCCGTAACTCGGTCGAAAATCGCTCAAATTTCAAAAACCAATACATTTTTGGAATCCTCTCGTCGAGACGAATCGAATGGTTTTTTCCGGATCCAAATTGGAGCATTAGAAAAAAGTTGAGTCGGAAGGTCGATGTATGGTCGGCGCCGCCGCGCCGCGCCGCGCCGCAGAGAAATGCCCGTAACTCGGTCGAAAATCGCCCAAATTTCAAAAACCAATACATTTTGGAATCCTCTCGTCGAGACGAATCGAATGGTTTTTTCCGGATCCAAATTGGAGCATTAGAACAAAAGTTGAGTCGGAAGGTCGATGTATGGTCGGCGCCGCCGCGCCGCGCCGCAGAGAAATGCCCGTAACTCGGTCGAAAATCGCTCAAATTTCAAAACCAATACATTTTTGGAATCCTCTCGTCGAGACGAATCGAATGGTTTTTTCCGGATCCAAATTGGTGCATTAGAACAAAAGTTGAGTCGGAAGGTCGATGTATGGTCGGCGCCGCCGCGCCGCGCCGCAGAGAAATGCCCGTAACTCGGTCGAAAATCGCTCAAATTTCTAAAACCAATACATTTTTGGAATCCTCTCGTCGAGACGAATCGAATGGTTTTTTCCGGATCCAAATTGGAGCATTAGAACAAAAGTTGAGTCGGAAGGTCGATGTATGGTCGGCGCCGCCGCGCCGCGCCGCGCCGCAGAGAAATGCCCGTAACTCGGTCGAAAATCGCTCAAATTTCAAAAACCAATACATTATTGGAATCCTCTCGTCGAGACGAATCGAATGGTTTTTTCCGGATCCAAATTGGAGCATTAGAACAAAAGTTGAGTCGGAAGGTCGATGTATGGTCGGCGCCGCCGCGCCGCGCCGCAGAGAAATGCCCGTAACTCGGTCGAAAATCGCTCAAATTTCAAAAACCAATACATTTTTGGAATCCTCTCGTCGAGACGAATCGAATGGTTTTTTCCGGATCCAAATTGGTGCATTAGAACAAAAGTTGAGTCGGAAGGTCGATGTATGGTCGGCGCCGCCGCGCCGCGCCGCAGAGAAATGCCCGTAACTCGGTCGAAAATCGCTCAAATTTCAAAAACCAATACATTTTTGGAATCCTCTCGTCGAAACGAATCGAATGGTTTTTTCCGGATCCAAATTGGAGCATTAGAACAAAAGTTGAGTCGGAAGGTCGATGTATGGTCGGCGCCGCCGCGCCGCGCCGCAGAGAAATGCCCGTAACTCGGTCGAAAATCGCTCAAATTTCTAAAACCAATACATTTTTGGAATCCTCTCGTCGAGACGAATCGAATGGTTTTTTCCGGATCCAAATTGGAGCATTAGAACAAAAGTTGAGTCGGAAGGTCGATGTATGGTCGGCGCCGCCGCGCCGCGCCGCGCCGCAGAGAAATGCCCGTAACTCGGTCGAAAATCGCTCAAATTTCAAAAACCAATACATTTTTGGAATCCTCTCGTCGAGACGAATCGAATGGTTTTTTCCGGATCCAAATTGGAGCATTAGAACAAAAGTTGAGTCGGAAGGTCGATGTATGGTCGGCGCCGCCGCGCCGCGCCGCAGAGAAATGCCCGTACCTCGGTCGAATAGCGCTCAAATTTCCAAATCCAATACACGTGTGGAATCCTCTCGTCGAGACGAATCGAATGGTTTTTTCCGGATCCAAATTGGAGCATTAGAACAAAAGTTGAGTCGGAAGGTCGATGTATGGTCGGCGCCGCCGCGCCGCGCCGCGCCGCAGAGAAATGCCCGTAACTCGGTCGAAAATCGCCCAAATTTCAAAAACCAATACATTTTTGGAATCCTCTCGTCGAGACGAATCGAATGGTTTTTTCCGGATCCAAATTGGAGCATTAGAACAAAAGTTGAGTCGGAAGGTCGATGTATGGTCGGCGCCGCCGCGCCGCGCCGCGCCGCAGAGAAATGCCCGTAACTCGGTCGAAAATCGCCCAAATTTCAAAAACCAATACATTTTTGGAATCCTCTCGTCGAGACGAATCGAATGGTTTTTTCCGGATCCAAATTGGAGCATTAGAACAAAAGTTGAGTCGGAAGGTCGATGTATGGTCGGCGCCGCCGCGCCGCGCCGCAGAGAAATGCCCGTAACTCGGTCGAAAATCGCTCAAATTTCAAAAACCAATACATTTTTGGAATCCTCTCGTCGAGACGAATCGAATGGTTTTTTCCGGATCCAAATTGGTGCATTAGAACAAAAGTTGAGTCGGAAGGTCGATGTATGGTCGGCGCCGCCGCGCCGCGCCGCAGAGAAATGCCCGTAACTCGGTCGAAAATCGCTCAAATTTCAAAAACCAATACATTTTTGGAATCCTCTCGTCGAGACGAATCGAATGGTTTTTTCCGGATCCAAATTGGAGCATTAGAACAAAAGTTGAGTCGGAAGGTCGATGTATGGTCGGCGCCGCCGCGCCGCGCCGCGCCGCAGAGAAATGCCCGTAACTCGGTCGAAAATCGCCCAAATTTCAAAAACCAATACATTTTTGGAATCCTCTCGTCGAGACGAATCGAATGGTTTTTTCCGGATCCAAATTGGAGCATTAGAACAAAAGTTGAGTCGGATGGTCGATGTATGGTCGGCGCCGCCGCGCCGCGCCGCAGAGAAATGCCCGTAACTCGGTCGAAAATCGCTCAAATTTCAAAAACCAATACATTTTTGGAATCCTCTCGTCGAGACGAATCGAATGGTTTTTTCCGGATCCAAATTGGTGCATTAGAACAAAAGTTGAGTCGGAAGGTCGATGTATGGTCGGCGTCGCCGCGCCGCGCCGCAGAGAAATGCCCGTAACTCGGTCGAAAATCGCTCAAATTTCAAAAACCAAAACATTTTTGGAATCCTCTCGTCGAGACGAATCGAATGGTTTTTTCCGGATCCAAATTGGAGCATTAGAACAAAAGTTGAGTCGGAAGGTCGATGTATGGTCGGCGCCGCCGCGCCGCGCCGCAGAGAAATGCCCGTAACTCGGTCGAAAATCGCTCAAATTTCAAAAACCAATACATTTTTGGAATCCTCTCGTCGAGACGAATCGAATGGTTTTTTCCGGATCCAAATTGGAGCATTAGAAAAAAAAGTTGAGTCGGAAGGTCGATGTATGGTCGGCGCCGCCGCGCCGCGCCGCGCCGCAGAGAAATGCCCGTAACTCGGTCGAAAATCGCCCAAATTTCAAAAACCAATACATTTTTGGAATCCTCTCGTCGAGACGAATCGAATGGTTTTTTCCGGATCCAAATTGGAGCATTAGAACAAAAGTTGAGTCGGAAGGTCGATGTATGGTCGGCGCCGCCGCGCCGCGCCGCAGAGAAATGCCCGTAACTCGGTCGAAAATCGCTCAAATTTCAAAAACCAATACATTTTTGGAATCCTCTCGTCGAGACGAATCGAATGGTTTTTTCCGGATCCAAATTGGTGCATTAGAACAAAAGTTGAGTCGGAAGGTCGATGTATGGTCGGCGCCGCCGCGCCGCGCCGCAGAGAAATGCCCGTAACTCGGTCGAAAATCGCTCAAATTTCTAAAACCAATACATTTTTGGAATCCTCTCGTCGAGACGAATCGAATGGTTTTTTCCGGATCCAAATTGGAGCATTAGAACAAAAGTTGAGTCGGAAGGTCGATGTATGGTCGGCGCCGCCGCGCCGCGCCGCGCCGCAGAGAAATGCCCGTAACTCGGTCGAAAATCGCTCAAATTTCAAAAACCAATACATTATTGGAATCCTCTCGTCGAGACGAATCGAATGGTTTTTTCCGGATCCAAATTGGAGCATTAGAACAAAAGTTGAGTCGGAAGGTCGATGTATGGTCGGCGCCGCCGCGCCGCGCCGCAGAGAAATGCCCGTAACTCGGTCGAAAATCGCTCAAATTTCAAAAACCAATACATTTTTGGAATCCTCTCGTCGAGACGAATCGAATGGTTTTTTCCGGATCCAAATTGGTGCATTAGAACAAAAGTTGAGTCGGAAGGTCGATGTATGGTCGGCGCCGCCGCGCCGCGCCGCAGAGAAATGCCCGTAACTCGGTCGAAAATCGCTCAAATTTCAAAAACCAATACATTTTTGGAATCCTCTCGTCGAAACGAATCGAATGGTTTTTTCCGGATCCAAATTGGAGCATTAGAACAAAAGTTGAGTCGGAAGGTCGATGTATGGTCGGCGCCGCCGCGCCGCGCCGCAGAGAAATGCCCGTAACTCGGTCGAAAATCGCTCAAATTTCTAAAACCAATACATTTTTGGAATCCTCTCGTCGAGACGAATCGAATGGTTTTTTCCGGATCCAAATTGGAGCATTAGAACAAAAGTTGAGTCGGAAGGTCGATGTATGGTCGGCGCCGCCGCGCCGCGCCGCGCCGCAGAGAAATGCCCGTAACTCGGTCGAAAATCGCTCAAATTTCAAAAACCAATACATTTTTGGAATCCTCTCGTCGAGACGAATCGAATGGTTTTTTCCGGATCCAAATTGGAGCATTAGAACAAAAGTTGAGTCGGAAGGTCGATGTATGGTCGGCGCCGCCGCGCCGCGCCGCAGAGAAATGCCCGTAACTCGGTCGAAAATCGCTCAAATTTCAAAAACCAAAACATTTTTGGAATCCTCTCGTCGAGACGAATCGAATGGTTTTTTCACGATCCGAATTGGAGCGTTAGAACAAAAGTTGAGTCGGAAGGTCGATGTATGGTCGGCGCCGCCGCGCCGCGCCGCGCCGCAGAGAAATGCCCGTAACTCGGTCGAAAATCGCTCAAATTTCAAAAACCAATACATTTTTGGAATCCTCTCGTCGAGACGAATCGAATGGTTTTTTCCGGATCCAAATTGGAGCATTAGAACAAAAGTTGAGTCGGAAGGTCGATGTATGGTCGGCGCCACCGCGCCGCGCCGCAGAGAAATGCCCGTAACTCGGTCGAAAATCGCTCAAATTTCTAAAACCAATACATTTTTGGAATCCTCTCGTCGAGACGAATCGAATGGTTTTTTCCGGATCCAAATTGGAGCATTAGAACAAAAGTTGAGTCGGAAGGTCGATGTATGGTCGGCGCCGCCGCGCCGCGCCGCGCCGCAGAGAAATGCCCGTAACTCGGTCGAAAATCGCTCAAATTTCAAAAACCAATACATTTTTGGAATCCTCTCGTCGAGACGAATCGAATGGTTTTTTCCGGATCCAAATTGGAGCATTAGAACAAAAGTTGAGTCGGAAGGTCGATGTATGGTCGGCGCCGCCGCGCCGCGCCGCGCCGCAGAGAAATGCCCGTAACTCGGTCGAAAATCGCCCAAATTTCAAAAACCAATACATTTTTGGAATCCTCTCGTCGAGACGAATCGAATGGTTTTTTCCGGATCCAAATTGGAGCATTAGAACAAAAGTTGAGTCGGAAGGTCGATGTATGGTCGGCGCCGCCGCGCCGCGCCGCAGAGAAATGCCCGTAACTCGGTCGAAAATCGCTCAAATTTCAAAAACCAATACATTTTTGGAATCCTCTCGTCGAGACGAATCGAATGGTTTTTTCCGGATCCAAATTGGTGCATTAGAACAAAAGTTGAGTCGGAAGGTCGATGTATGGTCGGCGCCGCCGCGCCGCGCCGCAGAGAAATGCCCGTAACTCGGTCGAAAATCGCTCAAATTTCAAAAACCAATACATTTTTGGAATCCTCTCGTCGAGACGAATCGAATGGTTTTTTCCGGATCCAAATTGGTGCATTAGAACAAAAGTTGAGTCGGAAGGTCGATGTATGGTCGGCGTCGCCGCGCCGCGCCGCAGAGAAATGCCCGTAACTCGGTCGAAAATCGCTCAAATTTCAAAACCAAAACATTTTTGGAATCCTCTCGTCGAGACGAATCGAATGGTTTTTTCCGGATCCAAATTGGAGCATTAGAACAAAAGTTGAGTCGGAAGGTCGATGTATGGTCGGCGCCGCCGCGCCGCGCCGCGCCGCAGAGAAATGCCCGTAACTCGGTCGAAAATCGCTCAAATTTCAAAAACCAATACATTTTTGGAATCCTCTCGTCGAGACGAATCGAATGGTTTTTTCCGGATCCAAATTGGAGCATTAGAAAAAAAAGTTGAGTCGGAAGGTCGATGTATGGTCGGCGCCGCCGCGCCGCGCCGCGCCGCAGAGAAATGCCCGTAACTCGGTCGAAAATCGCCCAAATTTCAAAAACCAATACATTTTTGGAATCCTCTCGTCGAGACGAATCGAATGGTTTTGTCCGGATCCAAATTGGAGCATTAGAACAAAAGTTGAGTCGGAAGGTCGATGTATGGTCGGCGCCGCCGCGCCGCGCCGCAGAGAAATGCCCGTAACTCGGTCGAAAATCGCTCAAATTTCAAAAACCAATACATTTTTGGAATCCTCTCGTCGAGACGAATCGAATGGTTTTTTCGGATCCAAATTGGTGCATTAGAACAAAAGTTGAGTCGGAAGGTCGATGTATGGTCGGCGCCGCCGCGCCGCGCCGCAGAGAAATGCCCGTAACTCGGTCGAAAATCGCTCAAATTTCTAAAACCAATACATTTTTGGAATCCTCTCGTCGAGACGAATCGAATGGTTTTTTCCGGATCCAAATTGGAGCATTAGAACAAAAGTTGAGTCGGAAGGTCGATGTATGGTCGGCGCCGCCGCGCCGCGCCGCGCCGCAGAGAAATGCCCGTAACTCGGTCGAAAATCGCTCAAATTTCAAAAACCAATACATTATTGGAATCCTCTCGTCGAGACGAATCGAATGGTTTTTTCCGGATCCAAATTGGAGCATTAGAACAAAAGTTGAGTCGGAAGGTCGATGTATGGTCGGCGCCGCCGCGCCGCGCCGCAGAGAAATGCCCGTAACTCGGTCGAAAATCGCTCAAATTTCAAAAACCAATACATTTTTGGAATCCTCTCGTCGAGACGAATCGAATGGTTTTTTCCGGATCCAAATTGGTGCATTAGAACAAAAGTTGAGTCGGAAGGTCGATGTATGGTCGGCGCCGCCGCGCCGCGCCGCAGAGAAATGCCCGTAACTCGGTCGAAAATCGCTCAAATTTCAAAAACCAATACATTTTTGGAATCCTCTCGTCGAAACGAATCGAATGGTTTTTTCCGGATCCAAATTGGAGCATTAGAACAAAAGTTGAGTCGGAAGGTCGATGTATGGTCGGCGCCGCCGCGCCGCGCCGCAGAGAAATGCCCGTAACTCGGTCGAAAATCGCTCAAATTTCTAAAACCAATACATTTTTGGAATCCTCTCGTCGAGACGAATCGAATGGTTTTTTCCGGATCCAAATTGGAGCATTAGAACAAAAGTTGAGTCGGAAGGTCGATGTATGGTCGGCGCCGCCGCGCCGCGCCGCGCCGCAGAGAAATGCCCGTAACTCGGTCGAAAATCGCTCAAATTTCAAAAACCAATACATTTTTGGAATCCTCTCGTCGAGACGAATCGAATGGTTTTTTCCGGATCCAAATTGGAGCATTAGAACAAAAGTTGAGTCGGAAGGTCGATGTATGGTCGGCGCCGCCGCGCCGCGCCGCGCCGCAGAGAAATGCCCGTAACTCGGTCGAAAATCGCTCAAATTTCAAAAACCAATACATTATTGGAATCCTCTCGTCGAGACGAATCGAATGGTTTTTTCCGGATCCAAATTGGAGCATTAGAACAAAAGTTGAGTCGGAAGGTCGATGTATGGTCGGCGCCACCGCGCCGCGCCGCAGAGAAATGCCCGTAACTCGGTCGAAAATCGCTCAAATTTCTAAAACCAATACATTGTTGGAATCCTCTCGTCGAGACGACTCGAATGGTTTTGTCCGGCTCCACGTTGGAGCATTAGAACAAAAGTTGAGTCGGAAGGTCGATGTATGGTCGGCGCCGCGCCGCGCCGCGCCGCAGAGAAATGCCCGTAACTCGGTCGAAAATCGCTCAAATTTCAAAAACCAATACATTTTTGGAATCCTCTCGTCGAGACGAATCGAATGGTTTTTTCCGGATCCAAATTGGAGCATTAGAACAAAAGTTGAGTCGGAAGGTCGATGTATGGTCGGCGCCGCCGCGCCGCGCCGCGCCGCAGAGAAATGCCCGTAACTCGGTCGAAAATCGCCCAAATTTCAAAAACCAATACATTTTTGGAATCCTCTCGTCGAGACGAATCGAATGGTTTTTTCCGGATCCAAATTGGAGCATTAGAACAAAAGTTGAGTCGGAAGGTCGATGTATGGTCGGCGCCGCGCCGCGCCGCAGAGAAATGCCCGTAACTCGGTCGAAAATCGCTCAAATTTCAAAAACCAATACATTTTTGGAATCCTCTCGTCGAGACGAATCGAATGGTTTTTTCCGGATCCAAATTGGTGCATTAGAACAAAAGTTGAGTCGGAAGGTCGATGTATGGTCGGCGCCGCCGCGCCGCGCCGCAGAGAAATGCCCGTAACTCGGTCGAAAATCGCTCAAATTTCAAAACCAATACATTTTTGGAATCCTCTCGTCGAGACGAATCGAATGGTTTTTTCCGGATCCAAATTGGTGCATTAGAACAAAAGTTGAGTCGGAAGGTCGATGTATGGTCGGCGTCGCCGCGCCGCGCCGCAGAGAAATGCCCGTAACTCGGTCGAAAATCGCTCAAATTTCAAAAACCAAAACATTTTTGGAATCCTCTCGTCGAGACGAATCGAATGGTTTTTTCCGGATCCAAATTGGAGCATTAGAACAAAAGTTGAGTCGGAAGGTCGATGTATGGTCGGCGCCGCCGCGCCGCGCCGCAGAGAAATGCCCGTAACTCGGTCGAAAATCGCTCAAATTTCAAAAACCAATACATTTTTGGAATCCTCTCGTCGAGACGAATCGAATGGTTTTTTCCGGATCCAAATTGGAGCATTAGAAAAAAAAGTTGAGTCGGAAGGTCGATGTATGGTCGGCGCCGCCGCGCCGCGCCGCGCCGCAGAGAAATGCCCGTAACTCGGTCGAAAATCGCCCAAATTTCAAAAACCAATACATTTTTGGAATCCTCTCGTCGAGACGAATCGAATGGTTTTTTCCGGATCCAAATTGGAGCATTAGAACAAAAGTTGAGTCGGAAGGTCGATGTATGGTCGGCGCCGCCGCGCCGCGCCGCAGAGAAATGCCCGTAACTCGGTCGAAAATCGCTCAAATTTCAAAAACCAATACATTTTTGGAATCCTCTCGTCGAGACGAATCGAATGGTTTTTTCCGGATCCAAATTGGTGCATTAGAACAAAAGTTGAGTCGGAAGGTCGATGTATGGTCGGCGTCGCCGCGCCGCGCCGCAGAGAAATGCCCGTAACTCGGTCGAAAATCGCTCAAATTTCAAAAACCAAAACATTTTTGGAATCCTCTCGTCGAGACGAATCGAATGGTTTTTTCCGGATCCAAATTGGAGCATTAGAACAAAAGTTGAGTCGGAAGGTCGATGTATGGTCGGCGTCGCCGCGCCGCGCCGCAGAGAAATGCCCGTAACTCGGTCGAAAATCGCTCAAATTTCAAAAACCAAAACATTTTTGGAATCCTCTCGTCGAGACGAATCGAATGGTTTTTTCCGGATCCAAATTGGAGCATTAGAACAAAAGTTGAGTCGGAAGGTCGATGTATGGTCGGCGCCGCCGCGCCGCGCCGCAGAGAAATGCCCGTAACTCGGTCGAAAATCGCACAAATTTCAAAAACCAAAACATTTTTGGAATCCTCTCGTCGAGACGAATCGAATGGTTTTTTCCGGATCCAAATTGGAGCATTAGAACAAAAGTTGAGTCGGAAGGTCGATGTATGGTCGGCGCCGCCGCGCCGCGCCGCAGAGAAATGCCCGTAACTCGGTCGAAAATCGCTCAAATTTCAAAAACCAATACATTTGTGGACTCCTCTCGGCGAGACGAATCGAATGGTTTTTTCCGGATCCAAATTGGAGCATTAGAACAAAAGTTGAGTCGTCTGGTATTTGTTTGGTCGGGGCGGCCGCGCCGCGCCGCGCCGCAGAGAAATGCCCGTAACTCGGTCGAAAATCGCTCAAATTTCAAAAACCAATACATTTTTGGAATCCTCTCGTCGAGACGAATCGAATGGTTTTTTCCGGATCCAAATTGGAGCATTAGAACAAAAGTTGAGTCGGAAGGTCGATGTATGGTCGGCGCCGCCGCGCCGCGCCGCAGAGAAATGCCCGTAACTCGGTCGAAACTCGCGCAAATGTCACAAACCCATACAGTGTTGGAATCCTCTCGTCGAGACGAATCGAATGGTTTTTTCCGGATCCAAATTGGTGCATTAGAACAAAAGTTGAGTCGGAAGGTCGATGTATGGTCGGCGTCGCCGCGCCGCGCCGCAGAGAAATGCCCGTAACTCGGTCGAAAATCGCTCAAATTTCAAAAACCAAAACATTTTTGGAATCCTCTCGTCGAGACGAATCGAATGGTTTTTTCCGGATCCAAATTGGAGCATTAGAAAAAAAAGTTGAGTCGGAAGGTCGATGTATGGTCGGCGCCGCCGCGCCGCGCCGCAGAGAAATGCCCGTAACTCGGTCGAAAATCGCTCAAATTTCAAAAACCAATACATTTTTGGAATCCTCTCGTCGAGACGAATCGAATGGTTTTTTCCGGATCCAAATTGGAGCATTAGAAAAAAAAGTTGAGTCGGAAGGTCGATGTATGGTCGGCGCCGCCGCGCCGCGCCGCGCCGCAGAGAAATGCCCGTAACGCGGGCGAAAATCGCCCAAATATCAAAAACCAATACATTTTGGAATCCTCTCGTCGAGACGAATCGAATGGTTTTTTCGGGATCCACATTTGAGCATTAGAAACAAAAGTTGAGTCGGAAGGTCGATGTATGGTCGGCGCCGCCGCGCCGCGCCGCAGAGAAATGCCCGTAACTCGGTCGAAAATCGCTCAAATTTCAAAACCAATACATTTTGGAATCCTCTCGTCGAGACGAATCGAATGGTTTTTTCCGGATCCAAATTGGTGCATTAGAACAAAAGTTGAGTCGGAAGGTCGATGTATGGTCGGCGCCGCCGCCGCGCCGCGCCGCAGAGAAATGCCCGTAACTCGGTCGAAAATCGCTCAAATTTCTAAAACCAATACATTTTTGGAATCCTCTCGTCGAGACGAATCGAATGGTTTTTTCCGGATCCAAATTGGAGCATTAGAACAAAAGTTGAGTCGGAAGGTCGATGTATGGTCGGCGCCACCGCGCCGCGCCGCAGAGAAATGCCCGTAACTCGGTCGAAAATCGCTCAAATTTCTAAAACCAATACATTTTTGGAATCCTCTCGTCGAGACGAATCGAATGGTTTTTTCCGGATCCAAATTGGAGCATTAGAACAAAAGTTGAGTCGGAAGGTCGATGTATGGTCGGCGCCGCCGCGCCGCGCCGCGCCGCAGAGAAATGCCCGTAACTCGGGCGAAAGTCGCTCAACTTTCAACACCCAAGACATATTTGGAATCCTCTCGTCGAGACGAATCGAATGGTTTTTCCGGATCCAAATTGGAGCATTAGAACAAAAGTTGAGTCGGAAGGTCGATGTATGGTCGGCGCCGCCGCGCCGCGCCGCGCCGCAGAGAAATGCCCGTAACTCGGTCGAAAATCGCTCAAATTTCAAAAACCAAAACATTTTTGGAATCCTCTCGTCGAGACGAATCGAATGGTTTTTTCCGGATCCAAATTGGAGCATTAGAACAAAAGTTGAGTCGGAAGGTCGATGTATGGTCGGCGCCGCCGCGCCGCGCCGCAGAGAAATGCCCGTAACTCGGTCGAAAATCGCTCAAATATCAAAACCAAAACATTTTTGGAATCCTCTCGTCGAGACGAATCGAATGGTTTTTTCCGGATCCAAATTGGAGCATTAGAACAAAAGTTGAGTCGGAAGGTCGATGTATGGTCGGCGCCGCCGCGCCGCGCCGCAGAGAAATGCCCGTAACTCGGTCGAAAATCGCTCAAATTTCAAAAACCAATACATTTTTGGAATCCTCTCGTCGAGACGAATCGAATGGTTTTTTCCGGATCCAAATTGGAGCATTAGAAAAAAAAGTTGAGTCGGAAGGTCGATGTATGGTCGGCGCCGCCGCGCCGCGCCGCGCCGCAGAGAAATGCCCGTAACTCGGTCGAAAATCGCCCAAATTTCAAAAACCAATACATTTTTGGAATCCTCTCGTCGAGACGAATCGAATGGTTTTTTCCGGATCCAAATTGGAGCATTAGAACAAAAGTTGAGTCGGAAGGTCGATGTATGGTCGGCGCCGCCGCGCCGCGCCGCGCCGCAGAGAAATGCCCGTAACTCGGTCGAAAATCGCTCAAATTTCAAAACCAATACATTTTTGGAATCCTCTCGTCGAGACGAATCGAATGGTTTTTTCCGGATCCAAATTGGAGCATTAGAACAAAAGTTGAGTCGGAAGGTCGATGTATGGTCGGCGCCACCGCGCCGCGCCGCAGAGAAATGCCCGTAACTCGGTCGAAAATCGCTCAAATTTCTAAAACCAATACATTTTTGGAATCCTCTCGTCGAGACGAATCGAATGGTTTTTTCCGGATCCAAATTGGAGCATTAGAACAAAAGTTGAGTCGGAAGGTCGATGTATGGTCGGCGCCGCCGCGCCGCGCCGCGCCGCAGAGAAATGCCCGTAACTCGGTCGAAAATCGCTCAAATTTCAAAAACCAATACATTTTTGGAATCCTCTCGTCGAGACGAATCGAATGGTTTTTTCCGGATCCAAATTGGAGCATTAGAACAAAAGTTGAGTCGGAAGGTCGATGTATGGTCGG
Source organism: Pseudococcus jackbeardsleyi (assembly GCA_038380155.1). Lineage (NCBI taxonomy): Eukaryota > Metazoa > Arthropoda > Insecta > Hemiptera > Pseudococcidae > Pseudococcus > Pseudococcus jackbeardsleyi. The sequence goes on along the minus strand of CM076240.1, from coordinate 57,589,898 downwards.
CGCCGCCGCGCCGCGCCGCGCCGCAGAGAAATGCCCGTAACTCGGTCGAAAATCGCTCAAATTTCAAAACCAATACATTTTTGGAATCCTCTCGTCGAGACGAATCGAATGGTTTTTTCCGGATCCAAATTGGAGCATTAGAACAAAAGTTGAGTCGGAAGGTCGATGTATGGTCGGCGCCGCCGCGCCGCGCCGCAGAGAAATGCCCGTAACTCGGTCGAAAATCGCTCAAATTTCTAAAACCAATACATTTTTGGAATCCTCTCGTCGAGACGAATCGAATGGTTTTTTCCGGATCCAAATTGGAGCATTAGAACAAAAGTTGAGTCGGAAGGTCGATGTATGGTCGGCGCCGCCGCGCCGCGCCGCGCCGCAGAGAAATGCCCGTAACTCGGTCGAAAATCGCTCAAATTTCAAAAACCAATACATTTTGGAATCCTCTCGTCGAGACGAATCGACTGGTTTTTTCCGGATCCAAATTGGAGCATTAGAACAAAAGTTGAGTCGGAAGGTCGATGTATGGTCGGCGCCGCCGCGCCGCGCCGCAGAGAAATGCCCGTAACTCGGTCGAAAATCGCTCAAATCACAAAAAACAAAACATTTGTGGAATCCTCTCGTCGAGACGAATCGAATGGTTTTTCAGTATCCAAATTGGAGCTTTAGAACAAAAGTTGAGTCGGAAGGTCGATGTATGGTCGGCGCCGCCGCGCCGCGCCGCGCCGCAGAGAAATGCCCGTAACTCGGTCGAAAATCGCTCAAATTTCAAAAACCAATACATTTTTGGAATCCTCTCGTCGAGACGAATCGAATGGTTTTTTCCGGATCCAAATTGGAGCATTAGAACAAAAGTTGAGTCGGAAGGTCGATGTATGGTCGGCGCCGCCGCGCCGCGCCGCAGAGAAATGCCCGTAACTCGGTCGAAAATCGCTCAAATTTCAAAAACCAATACATTTTTGGAATCCTCTCGTCGAGACGAATCGAATGGTTTTTTCCGGATCCAAATTGGAGCATTAGAACAAAAGTTGAGTCGGAAGGTCGATGTATGGTCGGCGCCACCGCGCCGCGCCGCAGAGAAATGCCCGTAACTCGGTCGAAAATCGCTCAAATTTCTAAAACCAATACATTTTTGGAATCCTCTCGTCGAGACGAATCGAATGGTTTTTTCCGGATCCAAATTGGAGCATTAGAACAAAAGTTGAGTCGGAAGGTCGATGTATGGTCGGCGCCGCCGCGCCGCGCCGCGCCGCAGAGAAATGCCCGTAACTCGGTCGAAAATCGCTCAAATTTCAAAACCAATACATTTTTGGAATCCTCTCGTCGAGACGAATCGAATGGTTTTTTCCGGATCCAAATTGGAGCATTAGAACAAAAGTTGAGTCGGAAGGTCGATGTATGGTCGGCGCCGCCGCGCCGCGCCGCGCCGCAGAGAAATGCCCGTAACTCGGTCGAAAATCGCTCAAATTTCAAAACCAATACATTTTTGGTATCCTCTCGTCGAGACGAATCGAATGGGTTTTTCCGGATCCAAATTGGAGCATTAGAACAAAAGTTGAGTCGGAAGGTCGATGTATGGTCGGCGCCGCCGCGCCGCGCCGCAGAGAAATGCCCGTAACTCGGTCGAAAATCGCTCAAATTTCTAAAACCAATACATTTTTGGAATCCTCTCGTCGAGACGAATCGAATGGTTTTTTCCGGATCCAAATTGGAGCATTAGAACAAAAGTTGAGTCGGAAGGTCGATGTATGGTCGGCGCCGCCGCGCCGCGCCGCGCCGAGACGCAGAGAAATCCCCGTAACTAGGTCGAAAATCGATAAAAATAAAAAAAAAAATACATGTCTGGAATCCACTCGTCGAGACGAATCGAATGGTTTTTTCCGGATCCAAATTGGAGCATTAGAACAAAAGTTGAGTCGGAAGGTCGATGTATGGTCGGCGCCGCCGCGCCGCGCCGCAGAGAAATGCCCGTAACTCGGTCGAAAATCGCTCAAATTTCAAAAACCAAAACATTTTTGGAATCCTCTCGTCGAGACGAATCGAATGGTTTTTTCACGATCCAAATTGGAGCGTTAGAACAAAAGTTGAGTCGGAAGGTCGATGTATGGTCGGCGCCGCCGCGCCGCGCCGCGCCGCAGAGAAATGCCCGTAACTCGGTCGAAAATCGCTCAAATTTCAAAAACCAATACATTTTTGGAATCCTCTCGTCGAGACGAATCGAATGGTTTTTTCCGGATCCAAATTGGAGCATTAGAACAAAAGTTGAGTCGGAAGGTCGATGTATGGTCGGCGCCGCCGCGCCGCGCCGCAGAGAAATGCCCGTAACTCGGTCGAAAATCGCTCAAATTTCAAAACCAAGACATTTGTGGAATCCTCTCGTCGAGACGAATCGAATGGTTTTTTCCGTATCAAAATTGGTGCATTAGAACAAAAGTTGATTCGGATGTTCGATGTATGGTCGGGGCCGCCGCGCCGCGCCGCAGAGAAATGCCCGTAACTCGGTCGGAAATCACTCAAATTTCAAAACCAATACATTTTTGGAATCCTCTCGTCGAGACGAATCGAATGGTTTTTTCCGGATCCAAATTGGAGCATTAGAACAAAAGTTGAGTCGGAAGGTCGATGTATGGTCGGCGCCACCGCGCCGCGCCGCAGAGAAATGCCCGTAACTCGGTCGAAAATCGCTCAAATTTCTAAAACCAATACATTTTGGAATCCTCTCGTCGAGACGAATCGAATGGTTTTTTCCGGATCCAAATTGGAGCATTAGAACAAAAGTTGAGTCGGAAGGTCGATGTATGGTCGGCGCCGCCGCGCCGCGCCGCAGAGAAATACCCGTAACTCGGTCGAAAATCGCTCAAATTTCAAAACCAAAACATTTTTGGAATCCTCTCGTCGAGACGAATCGAATGGTTTTTTCACGATCCAAATTGGAGCGTTAGAACAAAAGTTGAGTCGGAAGGTCGATGTATGGTCGGCGCCGCCGCGCCGCGCCGCGCCGCAGAGAAATGCCCGGAACTCGGTCGAAAAACGCTCACATATCGAAACCAATACATTTTTGGAATCCTCTCGTCGAGACGAATCGAATGGTTTTTCCGGATCCAAATTGGTGCATTAGAACAAAAGTTGAGTCGGAAGGTCGATGTATGGTCGGCGCCGCCGCGCCGCGCCGCAGAGAAATGCCCGTAACTCGGTCGAAAATCGCTCAAATTTCTAAAACCAATACATTTTTGGAATCCTCTCGTCGAGACGAATCGAATGGTTTTTTCCGGATCCAAATTGGAGCATTAGAACAAAAGTTGAGTCGGAAGGTCGATGTATGGTCGGCGCCACCGCGCCGCGCCGCAGAGAAATGCCCGTAACTCGGTCGAAAATCGCTCAAATTTCTAAAACCAATACATTTTTGGAATCCTCTCGTCGAGACGAATCGAATGGTTTTTTCCGGATCCAAATTGGAGCATTAGAACAAAAGTTGAGTCGGAAGGTCGATGTATGGTCGGCGCCGCCGCGCCGCGCCGCGCCGCAGAGAAATGCCCGTAACTCGGTCGAAAATCGCTCAAATTTCTAAACCAATACATTTTTGGAATCCTCTCGTCGAGACGAATCGAATGGTTTTTTCCGGATCCAAATTGGAGCATTAGAACAAAAGTTGAGTCGGAAGGTCGATGTATGGTCGGCGCCGCCGCGCCGCGCCGCGCCGCAGAGAAATGCCCGTAACTCGGTCGAAAATCGCTCAAATTTCAAAAACCAAAACATTTTTGGAATCCTCTCGTCGAGACGAATCGAATGGTTTTTTCCGGATCCAAATTGGAGCATTAGAACAAAAGTTGAGTCGGAAGGTCGATGTATGGTCGGCGCCGCCGCGCCGCGCCGCAGAGAAATGCCCGTAACTCGGTCGAAAATCGCTCAAATTTCAAAAACCAAAACATTTTTGGAATCCTCTCGTCGAGACGAATCGAATGGTTTTTTCCGGATCCAAATTGGAGCATTAGAACAAAAGTTGAGTCGGAAGGTCGATGTATGGTCGGCGCCGCCGCGCCGCGCCGCAGAGAAATGCCCGTAACTCGGTCGAAAATCGCTCAAATTTCAAAAACCAATACATTTTTGGAATCCTCTCGTCGAGACGAATCGAATGGTTTTTTCCGGATCCAAATTGGAGCATTAGAAAAAAGTTGAGTAGGAAGGTCGATGTATGGTCGGCGCCGCGCCGCGCCGCAGAGAAATGCCCGTAACTCGGTCGAAAATCGCCCAAATTTCAAAAACCAATACATTTTTGGAATCCTCTCGTCGAGACGAATCGAATGGTTTTTTCCGGATCCAAATTGGAGCATTAGAACAAAAGTTGAGTCGGAAGGTCGATGTATGGTCGGCGCCGCCGCGCCGCGCCGCGCCGCAGAGAAATGCCCGTAACTCGGTCGAAAATCGCTCAAATTTCAAAAACCAATACATTTTTGGAATCCTCTCGTCGAGACGAATCGAATGGTTTTTTCCGGATCCAAATTGGAGCATTAGAACAAAAGTTGAGTCGGAAGGTCGATGTATGGTCGGCGCCACCGCGCCGCGCCGCAGAGAAATGCCCGTAACTCGGTCGAAAATCGCTCAAATTTCTAAAACCAATACATTTTTGGAATCCTCTCGTCGAGACGAATCGAATGGTTTTTTCCGGATCCAAATTGGAGCATTAGAACAAAAGTTGAGTCGGAAGGTCGATGTATGGTCGGCGCCGCCGCGCCGCGCCGCGCCGCAGAGAAATGCCCGTAACTCGGTCGAAAATCGCTCAAATTTCAAAAACCAATACATTTTTGGAATCCTCTCGTCGAGACGAATCGAATGGTTTTTTCCGGATCCAAATTGGAGCATTAGAACAAAAGTTGAGTCGGAAGGTCGATGTATGGTCGGCGCCGCCGCGCCGCGCCGCGCCGCAGAGAAATGCCCGTAACTCGGTCGAAAATCGCTCAAATTTCAAAAACCAATACATTTTTGGAATCCTCTCGTCGAGACGAATCGAATGGTTTTTTCGGATCCAAATTGGAGCATTAGAACAAAAGTTGAGTCGGAAGGTCGATGTATGGTCGGCGCCGCCGCGCCGCGCCGCAGAGAAATGCCCGTAACTCGGTCGAAAATCGCTCAAATTTCTAAAACCAATACATTTTTGGAATCCTCTCGTCGAGACGAATCGAATGGTTTTTTCCGGATCCAAATTGGAGCATTAGAACAAAAGTTGAGTCGGAAGGTCGATGTATGGTCGGCGCCGCCGCGCCGCGCCGCGCCGCAGAGAAATGCCCGTAACTCGGTCGAAAATCGCTCAAATTTCAAAAACCAATACATTTTTGGAATCCTCTCGTCGAGACGAATCGAATGGTTTTTTCCGGATCCAAATTGGAGCATTAGAACAAAAGTTGAGTCGGAAGGTCGATGTATGGTCGGCGCCGCCGCGCCGCGCCGCAGAGAAATGCCCGTAACTCGGTCGAAAATCGCTCACCTTTCTAAAACAAATACATTTTGGAATCCTCTCGTCGAGACGAATCGAATGGTTTTTTCCGGATCCAAATTGGAGCATTAGAACAAAAGTTGAGTCGGAAGGTCGATGTATGGTCGGCGCCGCCGCGCCGCGCCGCGCCGCAGAGAAATGCCCGTAACTCGGTCGAAAATCGCTCAAATTTCAAAAACCAATACATTTTTGGAATCCTCTCGTCGAGACGAATCGAATGGTTTTTTCCGGATCCAAATTGGAGCATTAGAACAAAAGTTGAGTCGGAAGGTCGATGTATGGTCGGCGCCGCCGCGCCGCGCCGCAGAGAAATGCCCGTAACTCGGTCGAAAATCGCTCAAATTTCAAAAACCAATACATTTTTGGAATCCTCTCGTCGAGACGAATCGAATGGTTTTTTCCGGATCCAAATTGGAGCATTAGAACAAAAGTTGAGTCGGAAGGTCGATGTATGGTCGGCGCCGCGCCGCAGAGAAATGCCCGCAACTCGGTCGAAAATCGCCCAAATTTCAAAAACCAATACATTTTTGGAATCCTCTCGTCGAGACGAATCGAATGGTTTTTTCCGGATCCAAATTGGAGCATTAGAACAAAAGTTGAGTCGGAAGGTCGATGTATGGTCGGCGCCGCCGCGCCGCGCCGCGCCTCAGAGAAATGCCCGTAACTCGGTCGAAAATCGCCCAATTTTCAAAAACCAATACATTTTGGAATCCTCTCGTCGAGACGCATCGAATGGTTTTTTCCGGATCCACATTGGAGCTTTAGAACAAAAGTTGAGTCGGAAGGTCGATGTATGGTCGGCGCCGCCGCGCCGCGCCGCAGAGAAATGCCCGTAACTCGGTCGAAAATCGCTCAAATTTCAAAACCAATACATTTTTGGAATCCTCTCGTCGAGACTAATTGAATGGTTTTTTCCGGATCCAAATTGGAGCATTAGAACAAAAGTTGAGTCGGAAGGTCGATGTATGGTCGGCGCCGCCGCGCCGCGCCGCGCCGCAGAGAAATGCCCGTAACTCGGTCGAAAATCGCCCAATTTTCAAAAACCAATACATTTTGGAATCCTCTCGTCGAGACGAATCGAATGGTTTTTCCGGATCCAAATTGGAGCATTAGAACAAAAGTTGAGTCGGATGGTCGATGTATGGTCGGCGCCGCCGCGCCGCGCCGCAGAGAAATGCCCGTAACTCGGTCGAAAATCGCCCAAATTTCAAAAACCAATACATTTTTGGAATCCTCTCGTCGAGACGAATCGAATGGTTTTTTCCGGATCCAAATTGGTGCATTAGAACAAAAGTTGAGTCGGAAGGTCGATGTATGGTCGGCGTCGCCGCGCCGCGCCGCAGAGAAATGCCCGTAACTCGGTCGAAAATCGCTCAAATTTCAAAACCAAAACATTTTTGGAATCCTCTCGTCGAGACGAATCGAATGGTTTTGTCCGGATCCAAATTGGTGCATTAGAACAAAAGTTGAGTCGGAAGGTCGATGTATGGTCGGCGCCGCCGCGCCGCGCCGCAGAGAAATGCCCGTAACTCGGTCGAAAATCGCTCAAATTTCAAAAACCAATACATTTTGGAATCCTCTCGTCGAGACGAATCGAATGGTTTTTTCCGGATCCAAATTGGAGCATTAGAAAAAAGTTGAGTCGGAAGGTCGATGTATGGTCGGCGCCGCCGCGCCGCGCCGCGCCGCAGAGAAATGCCCGTAACTCGGTCGAAAATCGCCCAAATTGCAAAAACGAATACATTTTTGGAATCCTCTCGTCGAGACGAATCGAATGGTTTTTCCGGATCCAAATTGGAGCATTAGAACAAAAGTTGAGTCGGAAGGTCGATGTATGGTCGGCGCCGCCGCGCCGCGCCGCAGAGAAATGCCCGTAACTCGGTCGAAAATCGCTCAAATTTCAAAAACCAATACATTTTTGGAATCCTCTCGTCGAGACGAATCGAATGGTTTTTTCCGGATCCAAATTGGTGCATTAGAACAAAAGTTGAGTCGGAAGGTCGATGTATGGTCGGCGCCGCCGCGCCGCGCCGCAGAGAAATGCCCGTAACTCGGTCGAAAATCGCTCAAATTTCTAAAACCAATACATTTTTGGAATCCTCTCGTCGAGACGAATCGAATGGTTTTTTCCGGATCCAAATTGGAGCATTAGAACAAAAGTTGAGTCGGAAGGTCGATGTATGGTCGGCGCCGCCGCGCCGCGCCGCGCCGCAGAGAAATGCCCGTAACTCGGTCGAAAATCGCTCAAATTTCAAAAACCAATACATTATTGGAATCCTCTCGTCGAGACGAATCGAATGGTTTTTTCCGGATCCAAATTGGAGCATTAGAACAAAAGTTGAGTCGGAAGGTCGATGTATGGTCGGCGCCGCCGCGCCGCGCCGCAGAGAAATGCCCGTAACTCGGTCGAAAATCGCGCAAATTTCAAAACCAAGACATTTTTGGAATCCTCTCGTCGAGACGAATCGAATGGTTTTTTCCGGATCCAAATTGGTGCATTAGAACAAAAGTTGAGTCGGAAGGTCGATGTATGGTCGGCGCCGCCGCGCCGCGCCGCAGAGAAATGCCCGTAACTCGGTCGAAAATCGCCCAAATTTCAAAAACCAATACATTTTTGGAATCCTCTCGTCGAAACGAATCGAATGGTTTTTTCCGGATCCAAATTGGAGCATTAGAACAAAAGTTGAGTCGGAAGGTCGATGTATGGTCGGCGCCGCCGCGCCGCGCCGCAGAGAAATGACCGTAACTCGGTCGAAAATCGCTCAAATTTCTAAAAACAATACATTTTTGGAATCCTCTCGTCGAGACGAATCGAATGGTTTTTTCCGGATCCAAATTGGAGCATTAGAACAAAAGTTGAGTCGGAAGGTCGATGTATGGTCGGCGCCGCCGCGCCGCGCCGCGCCGCAGAGAAATGCCCGTAACTCGGTCGAAAATCGCTCAAATTTCAAAAACCAATACATTTTTGGAATCCTCTCGTCGAGACGAATCGAGTGGTTTTTTCCGGATCCACATTGGAGCATTAGAACAAAAGTTGAGTCGGAAGGTCGATGTATGGTCGGCGCCGCCGCGCCGCGCCGCAGAGAAATGCCCGTAACTCGGTCGAAAATCGCTCAAATTTCAAAAACCAAAACATTTTTGGAATCCTCTCGTCGAGACGAATCGAATGGTTTTTTCACGATCCGAATTGGAGCGTTAGAACAAAAGTTGAGTCGGAAGGTCGATGTATGGTCGGCGCCGCCGCGCCGCGCCGCGCCGCAGAGAAATGCCCGTAACTCGGTCGAAAATCGCTCAAATTTCAAAAACCAATACATTTTTGGAATCCTCTCGTCGAGACGAATCGAATGGTTTTTTCCGGATCCAAATTGGAGCATTAGAACAAAAGTTGAGTCGGAAGGTCGATGTATGGTCGGCGCCGCCCCGCCGCGCCGCGCCGCAGAGAAATGCCCGTAACTCGGTCGAAAATCGCTCAAATTTCTAAAACCAATACATTTTTGGAATCCTCTCGTCGAGACGAATCGAATGGTTTTTTCCGGATCCAAATTGGAGCATTAGAACAAAAGTTGAGTCGGAAGGTCGATGTATGGTCGGCGCCGCCGCGCCGCGCCGCGCCGCAGAGAAATGCCCGTAACTCGGTCGAAAATCGCTCAAATTTCAAAAACCAATACATTTTTGGAATCCTCTCGTCGAGACGAATCGAATGGTTTTTTCCGGATCCAAATTGGAGCATTAGAACAAAAGTTGAGTCGGAAGGTCGATGTATGGTCGGCGCCGCCGCGCCGCGCCGCGCCGCAGAGAAATGCCCGTAACTCGGTCGAAAATCGCCCAAATTTCAAAAACCAATACATTTTTGGAATCCTCTCGTCGAGACGAATCGAATGGTTTTTTCCGGATCCAAATTGGAGCATTAGAACAAAAGTTGAGTCGGAAGGTCGATGTATGGTCGGCGCCGCCGCGCCGCGCCGCAGAGAAATGCCCGTAACTCGGTCGAAAATCGCTCAAATTTCTAAAACCAATACATTTTTGGAATCCTCTCGTCGAGACGAATCGAATGGTTTTTTCCGGATCCAAATTGGAGCATTAGAACAAAAGTTGAGTCGGAAGGTCGATGTATGGTCGGCGCCGCCGCGCCGCGCCGCAGAGAAATGCCCGTAACTCGGTCGAAAATCGCTCAAATTTCAAAACCAATACATTTTTGGAATCCTCTCGTCGAGACGAATCGAATGGTTTTTTCCGGATCCAAATTGGAGCATTAGAACAAAAGTTGAGTCGGAAGGTCGATGTATGGTCGGCGCCGCCGCGCCGCGCCGCAGAGAAATGCCCGTAACTCGGTCGAAAATCGCTCAAATTTCAAAAACCAAAACATTTTTGGAATCCTCTCGTCGAGACGAATCGAATGGTTTTTCACGATCCTACTTGGAGCGTTAGAACAAAAGTTGAGTCGGAAGGTCGATGTATGGTCGGCGCCGCCGCGCCGCGCCGCGCCGCAGAGAAATGCCCGTAACTCGGTCGAAAATCGCTCAAATTTCAAAAACCAATACATTTTTGGAATCCTCTCGTCGAGACGAATCGAATGGTTTTTTCCGGATCCAAATTGGTGCATTAGAACAAAAGTTGAGTCGGAAGGTCGATGTATGGTCGGCGCCGCCGCGCCGCGCCGCAGAGAAATGCCCGTAACTCGGTCGAAAATCGCTCAAATTTCAAACACCAATACATTTTTGGAATCCTCTCGTCGAGACGAATCGAATGGTTTTTTCCGGATCCAAATTGGAGCATTAGAACAAAAGTTGAGTCGGAAGGTCGATGTATGGTCGGCGCCGCCGCGCCGCGCCGCAGAGAAATGCCCGTAACTCGGTCGAAAATCGCTCAAATTTCAAAAACCAATACATTTTTGGAATCCTCTCGTCGAGACGAATCGAATGGTTTTTTCCGGATCCAAATTGGTGCATTAGAACAAAAGTTGAGTCGGAAGGTCGATGTATGGTCGGCGCCGCCGCGCCGCGCCGCAGAGAAATGCCCGTAACTCGGTCGAAAATCGCTCAAATTTCTAAAACCAATACATTTTTGGAATCCTCTCGTCGAGACGAATCGAATGGTTTTTTCCGGATCCAAATTGGAGCATTAGAACAAAAGTTGAGTCGGAAGGTCGATGTATGGTCGGCGCCGCCGCGCCGCGCCGCGCCGCAGAGAAATGCCCGTAACTCGGTCGAAAATCGCTCAAATTTCAAAAACCAATACATTATTGGAATCCTCTCGTCGAGACGAATCGAATGGTTTTTTCACGATCCAAATTGGAGCATTAGAACAAAAGTTGAGTCGGAAGGTCGATGTATGGTCGGCGCCGCCGCGCCGCGCCGCAGAGAAATACCCGTAACTCGGTCGAAAATCGCTCAAATTTCAAAAACCAATACATTTTTGGAATCCTCTCGTCGAGACGAATCGAATGGTTTTTTCCGGATCCAAATTGGTGCATTAGAACAAAAGTTGAGTCGGAAGGTCGATGTATGGTCGGCGCCGCCGCGCCGCGCCGCAGAGAAATGCCCGTAACTCGGTCGAAAATCGCTCAAATTTCAAAAACCAATACATTTTTGGAATCCTCTCGTCGAAACGAATCGAATGGTTTTTTCCGGATCCAAATTGGAGCATTAGAACAAAAGTTGAGTCGGAAGGTCGATGTATGGTCGGCGCCGCCGCGCCGCGCCGCAGAGAAATGCCCGTAACTCGGTCGAAAATCGCTCAAATTTCTAAAACCAATACATTTTTGGAATCCTCTCGTCGAGACGAATCGAATGGTTTTTTCCGGATCCAAATTGGAGCATTAGAACAAAAGTTGAGTCGGAAGGTCGATGTATGGTCGGCGCCGCCGCGCCGCGCCGCGCCGCAGAGAAATGCCCGTAACTCGGTCGAAAATCGCTCACATTTCAAAACCAATACATTTTGGAATCGTCTCGTCGAGACGAATCGAATGGTTTTTTCCGGATCCAAATTGGAGCATTAGAACAAAAGTTGAGTCGGAAGGTCGATGTATGGTCGGCGCCGCCGCGCCGCGCCGCGCCGCAGAGAAATGCCCGTAACTCGGTCGAAAATCGCTCAAATTTCAAAACCAATACATAATTGGAATCCTCTCGTCGAGACGAATCGAATGGTTTTTTCCGGATCCAAATTGTAGAATTATAACAAAAGTTGAGTCGGAAGGTCGATGTATGGTCGGCGCCGACGCGCCGCGCCGCAGAGAAATGACCGTAAATATGTCGAAAATCTATCAAATTTCAAAAAACAATACATTTTTGGAATCCTCTCGTCGAGACGAATCGAATGGTTTTTTCCGGATCCAAATTGGAGCATTAGAACAAAAGTTGAGTCGGAAGGTCGATGTATGGTCGGCGCCGCCGCGCCGCGCCGCGCCGCAGAGAAATGCCCGTAACTCGGTCGAAAATCGCACAAATTTCAAAAACCAATACATTTTTGGAATCCTCTCGTCGAGACGAATCGAATGGTTTTTTCCGGATCCAAATTGGAGCATTAGAACAAAAGTTGAGTCGGAAGGTCGATGTATGGTCGGCGCCGCCGCGCCGCGCCGCGCCGCAGAGAAATGCCCGTAACTCGGTCGAAAATCTCTCAAATTTCTAAATACAATAAATTTTTGGAATCCTCTCGTCGAGACGAATCGACTGGTTTTTTCACGATCCAAATTGGAGCATTAGAACTACAGTTGTGTGGGATGGTCGAGGTATGGTCGGCGCCGCCGCGCCGCGCCGCAGAGAAATGCCCGTAACTCGGTCGAAAATCGCTCAAATTTCAAAAACCAATACATTTTTGGAATCCTCTCGTCGAGACGAATCGAATGGTTTTTTCCGGATCCAAATTGGTGCATTAGAACAAAAGTTGAGTCGGAAGGTCGATGTATGGTCGGTGCCGCCGCGCCGCGCCGCAGAGAAATGCCCGTAACTCGGTCGAAAATCGCTCAAATTTCAAAACCAATACATTTTTGGAATCCTCTCGTCGAGACGAATCGAATGGTTTTTTCCGGATCCAAATTGGTGCATTAGAACAAAAGTTGAGTCGGAAGGTCGATGTATGGTCGGCGTCGCCGCGCCGCGCCGCAGAGAAATGCCCGTAACTCGGTCGAAAATCGCTCAAATTTCAAAAACCAAAACATTTTTGGAATCCTCTCGTCGAGACGAATCGAATGGTTTTTTCCGGATCCAAATTGGAGCATTAGAACAAAAGTTGAGTCGGAAGGTCGATGTATGGTCGGCGCCGCCGCGCCGCGCCGCAGAGAAATGCCCGTAACTCGGTCGAAAATCGCTCAAATTTCAAAAACCAATACATTTTTGGAATCCTCTCGTCGAGACGAATCGAATGGTTTTTCCGGATCCAAATTGGTGCATTAGAACAAAAGTTGAGTCGGAAGGTCGATGTATGGTCGGCGTCGCCGCGCCGCGCCGCAGAGAAATGCCCGTAACTCGGTCGAAAATCGCTCAAATTTCAAAACCAAAACTTTTTTGGAATCCTCTCGTCGAGACGAATCGAATGGTTTTTTCCGGATCCAAATTGGAGCATTAGAACAAAAGTTGAGTCGGAAGGTCGATGTATGGTCGGCGCCGCCGCGCCGCGCCGCAGAGAAATGCCCGTAACTCGGTCGAAAATCGCTCAAATTTCAAAAACCAATACATTTTTGGAATCCTCTCGTCGAGACGAATCGAATGGTTTTTTCCGGATCCAAATTGGTGCATTAGAACAAAAGTTGAGTCGGAAGGTCGATGTATGGTCGGCGTCGCCGCGCCGCGCCGCAGAGAAATGCCCGTAACTCGGTCGAAAATCGCTCAAATTTCAAAACCAAAACATTTTTGGAATCCTCTCGTCGAGACGAATCGAATGGTTTTTTCCGGATCCAAATTGGAGCATTAGAACAAAAGTTGAGTCGGAAGGTCGATGTATGGTCGGCGTCGCCGCGCCGCGCCGCAGAGAAATGCCCGTAACTCGGTCGAAAATCGCTCAAATTTCAAAACCAAAACATTTTTGGAATCCTCTCGTCGAGACGAATCGAATGGTTTTTTCCGGATCCAAATTGGAGCATTAGAACAAAAGTTGAGTCGGAAGGTCGATGTATGGTCGGCGCCGCCGCGCCGCGCCGCAGAGAAATGCCCGTAACTCGGTCGAAAATCGCACAAATTTCAAAAACCAAAACATTTTTGGAATCCTCTCGTCGAGACGAATCGAATGGTTTTTTCCGGATCCAAATTGGAGCATTAGAACAAAAGTTGAGTCGGAAGGTCGATGTATGGTCGGCGCCGCCGCGCCGCGCCGCAGAGAAATGCCCGTAACTCGGTCGAAAATCGCTCAAATTTCAAAAACCAATACATTTTTGGAATCCTCTCGTCGAGACGAATCGAATGGTTTTTTCCGGATCCAAATTGGTGCATTAGAACAAAAGTTGAGTCGGAAGGTCGATGTATGGTCGGCGCCGCCGCGCCGCGCCGCAGAGAAATGCCCGTAACTCGGTCGAAAATCGCTCAAATTTCTAAAACCAATACATTTTTGGAATCCTCTCGTCGAGACGAATCGAATGGTTTTTTCCGGATCCAAATTGGAGCATTAGAACAAAAGTTGAGTCGGAAGGTCGATGTATGGTCGGCGCCGCCGCGCCGCGCCGCGCCGCAGAGAAATGCCCGTAACTCGGTCGAAAATCGCTCAAATTTCAAAAACCAATACATTATTGGAATCCTCTCGTCGAGACGAATCGAATGGTTTTTTCCGGATCCAAATTGGAGCATTAGAACAAAAGTTGAGTCGGAAGGTCGATGTATGGTCGGCGCCGCCGCGCCGCGCCGCAGAGAAATGCCCGTAACTCGGTCGAACATCGCTCAAATTTCACAAACCAATACATTATTGGAATCCTCTCGTCGAGACGAATCGAATGGTTTTTTCCGGATCCAAATTGGTGCATTAGAACAAAAGTTGAGTCGGAAGGTCGATGTATGGTCGGCGCCGCCGCGCCGCGCCGCAGAGAAATGCCCGTAACTCGGTCGAAAATCGCTCAAATTTCAAAAACCAATACATTTTTGGAATCCTCTCGTCGAAACGAATCGAATGGTTTTTTCCGGATCCAAATTGGAGCATTAGAACAAAAGTTGAGTCGGAAGGTCGATGTATGGTCGGCGCCGCCGCGCCGCGCCGCAGAGAAATGCCCGTAACTCGGTCGAAAATCGCTCAAATTTCTAAAACCAATACATTTTTGGAATCCTCTCGTCGAGACGAATCGAATGGTTTTTTCCGGATCCAAATTGGAGCATTAGAACAAAAGTTGAGTCGGAAGGTCGATGTATGGTCGGCGCCGCCGCGCCGCGCCGCGCCGCAGAGAAATGCCCGTAACTCGGTCGAAAATCGCTCAAATTTCAAAAACCAATACATTTTTGGAATCCTCTCGTCGAGACGAATCGAATGGTTTTTTCCGGATCCAAATTGGAGCATTAGAACAAAAGTTGAGTCGGAAGGTCGATGTATGGTCGGCGCCGCCGCGCCGCGCCGCGCCGCAGAGAAATGCCCGTAACTCGGTCGAAAATCGCTCAAATTTCAAAAACCAATACATTATTGGAATCCTCTCGTCGAGACGAATCGAATGGTTTTTTCCGGATCCAAATTGGAGCATTAGAACAAAAGTTGAGTCGGAAGGTCGATGTATGGTCGGCGCCACCGCGCCGCGCCGCAGAGAAATGCCCGTAACTCGGTCGAAAATCGCTCAAATTTCTAAAACCAATACATTTTTGGAATCCTCTCGTCGAGACGAATCGAATGGTTTTTTCCGGATCCAAATTGGAGCATTAGAACAAAAGTTGAGTCGGAAGGTCGATGTATGGTCGGCGCCGCCGCGCCGCGCCGCGCCGCAGAGAAATGCCCGTAACTCGGTCGAAAATCGCTCAAATTTCAAAAACCAATACATTTTTGGAATCCTCTCGTCGAGACGAATCGAATGGTTTTTTCCGGATCCAAATTGGAGCATTAGAACAAAAGTTGAGTCGGAAGGTCGATGTATGGTCGGCGCCGCCGCGCCGCGCCGCGCCGCAGAGAAATGCCCGTAACTCGGTCGAAAATCGCCCAAATTTCAAAAACCAATACATTTTTGGAATCCTCTCGTCGAGACGAATCGAATGGTTTTTTCCGGATCCAAATTGGAGCATTAGAACAAAAGTTGAGTCGGAAGGTCGATGTATGGTCGGCGCCGCCGCGCCGCGCCGCAGAGAAATGCCCGTAACTCGGTCGAAAATCGCTCAAATTTCAAAAACCAATACATTTTTGGAATCCTCTCGTCGAGACGAATCGAATGGTTTTTTCCGGATCCAAATTGGTGCATTAGAACAAAAGTTGAGTCGGAAGGTCGATGTATGGTCGGCGCCGCCGCGCCGCGCCGCAGAGAAATGCCCGTAACTCGGTCGAAAATCGCTCAAATTTCTAAAACCAATACATTTTTGGAATCCTCTCGTCGAGACGAATCGAATGGTTTTTTCCGGATCCAAATTGGTGCATTAGAACAAAAGTTGAGTCGGAAGGTCGATGTATGGTCGGCGCCGCCGCGCCGCGCCGCAGAGAAATGCCCGTAACTCGGTCGAAAATCGCTCAAATTTCAAAAACCAATACATTTTTGGAATCCTCTCGTCGAGACGAATCGAATGGTTTTTTCCGGATCCAAATTGGTGCATTAGAACAAAAGTTGAGTCGGAAGGTCGATGTATGGTCGGCGCCGCCGCGCCGCGCCGCAGAGAAATGCCCGTAACTCGGTCGAAAATCGCTCAAATTTCAAAAACCAATACATTTTTGGAATCCTCTCGTCGAGACGAATCGAATGGTTTTTTCCGGATCCAAATTGGTGCATTAGAACAAAAGTTGAGTCGGAAGGTCGATGTATGGTCGGCGTCGCCGCGCCGCGCCGCAGAGAAATGCCCGTAACTCGGTCGAAAATCGCTCAAATTTCAAAACCAAAACATTTTTGGAATCCTCTCGTCGAGACGAATCGAATGGTTTTTTCCGGATCCAAATTGGAGCATTAGAACAAAAGTTGAGTCGGAAGGTCGATGTATGGTCGGCGCCGCCGCGCCGCGCCGCAGAGAAATGCCCGTAACTCGGTCGAAAATCGCTCAAATTTCAAAAACCAATACATTTTTGGAATCCTCTCGTCGAGACGAATCGAATGGTTTTTTCCGGATCCAAATTGGTGCATTAGAACAAAAGTTGAGTCGGAAGGTCGATGTATGGTCGGCGTCGCCGCGCCGCGCCGCAGAGAAATGCCCGTAACTCGGTCGAAAATCGCTCAAATTTCAAAAACCAAAACATTTTTGGAATCCTCTCGTCGAGACGAATCGAATGGTTTTTTCCGGATCCAAATTGGAGCATTAGAACAAAAGTTGAGTCGGAAGGTCGATGTATGGTCGGCGCCGCCGCGCCGCGCCGCAGAGAAATGCCCGTAACTCGGTCGAAAATCGCTCAAATTTCAAAACCAATACATTTTTGGAATCCTCTCGTCGAGACGAATCGAATGGTTTTTTCCGGATCCAAATTGGTGCATTAGAACAAAAGTTGAGTCGGAAGGTCGATGTATGGTCGGCGTCGCCGCGCCGCGCCGCAGAGAAATGCCCGTAACTCGGTCGAAAATCGCTCAAATTTCAAAACCAAAACATTTTTGGAATCCTCTCGTCGAGACGAATCGAATGGTTTTTTCCGGATCCAAATTGGAGCATTAGAACAAAAGTTGAGTCGGAAGGTCGATGTATGGTCGGCGTCGCCGCGCCGCGCCGCAGAGAAATGCCCGTAACTCGGTCGAAAATCGCCCAAATTTCAAAACCAAAACATTTTTGGAATCCTCTCGTCGAGACGAATCGAATGGTTTTTTCCGGATCCAAATTGGAGCATTAGAACAAAAGTTGAGTCGGAAGGTCGATGTATGGTCGGCGCCGCCGCGCCGCGCCGCAGAGAAATGCCCGTAACTCGGTCGAAAATCGCACAAATTTCAAAAACCAATACATTTTTGGAATCCTCTCGTCGAGACGAATCGAATGGTTTTTTCCGGATCCAAATTGGAGCATTAGAACAAAAGTTGAGTCGGAAGGTCGATGTATGGTCGGCGCCGCCGCGCCGCGCCGCAGAGAAATGCCCGTAACTCGGTCGAAAATCGCCCAAATTTCAAAAACCAATACATTTTTGGAATCCTCTCGTCGAGACGAATCGAATGGTTTTTTCCGGATCCAAATTGGAGCATTAGAAAAAAAAGTTGAGTCGGAAGGTCGATGTATGGTCGGCGCCGCCGCGCCGCGCCGCGCCGCAGAGAAATGCCCGTAACTCGGTCGAAAATCGCCCAAATTTCAAAAACCAATACATTTTTGGAATCCTCTCGTCGAGACGAATCGAATGGTTTTTTCCGGATCCAAATTGGAGCATTAGAACAAAAGTTGAGTCGGAAGGTCGATGTATGGTCGGCGCCGCCGCGCCGCGCCGCAGAGAAATGCCCGTAACTCGGTCGAAAATCGCTCAAATTTCAAAAACCAATACATTTTTGGAATCCTCTCGTCGAGACGAATCGAATGGTTTTTTCCGGATCCAAATTGGTGCATTAGAACAAAAGTTGAGTCGGAAGGTCGATGTATGGTCGGCGTCGCCGCGCCGCGCCGCAGAGAAATGCCCGTAACTCGGTCGAAAATCGCTCAAATTTCAAAAACCAAAACATTTTTGGAATCCTCTCGTCGAGACGAATCGAATGGTTTTTTCCGGATCCAAATTGGAGCATTAGAACAAAAGTTGAGTCGGAAGGTCGATGTATGGTCGGCGCCGCCGCGCCGCGCCGCAGAGAAATGCCCGTAACTCGGTCGAAAATCGCTCAAATTTCAAAAACCAATACATTTTTGGAATCCTCTCGTCGAGACGAATCGAATGGTTTTTTCCGGATCCAAATTGGAGCATTAGAAAAAAAAGTTGAGTCGGAAGGTCGATGTATGGTCGGCGCCGCCGCGCCGCGCCGCGCCGCAGAGAAATGCCCGTAACTCGGTCGAAAATCGCCCAAATTTCAAAAACCAATACATTTTTGGAATCCTCTCGTCGAGACGAATCGAATGGTTTTTTCCGGATCCAAATTGGAGCATTAGAACAAAAGTTGAGTCGGAAGGTCGATGTATGGTCGGCGCCGCCGCGCCGCGCCGCAGAGAAATGCCCGTAACACGGTCGAAAAACGCTCAAATTTCAAAACCAATACATTTTTGGAATCCTCTCGTCGAGACGAATCGAATGGTTTTTTCCGGATCCAAATTGGTGCATTAGAACAAAAGTTGAGTCGGAAGGTCGATGTATGGTCGGCGCCGCCGCGCCGCGCCGCAGAGAAATGCCCGTAACTCGGTCGAAAATCGCTCAAATTTCTAAAACCAATACATTTTTGGAATCCTCTCGTCGAGACGAATCGAATGGTTTTTTCCGGATCCAAATTGGAGCATTAGAACAAAAGTTGAGTCGGAAGGTCGATGTATGGTCGGCGCCACCGCGCCGCGCCGCAGAGAAATGCCCGTAACTCGGTCGAAAATCGCTCAAATTTCTAAAACCAATACATTTTTGGAATCCTCTCGTCGAGACGAATCGAATGGTTTTTTCCGGATCCAAATTGGAGCATTAGAACAAAAGTTGAGTCGGAAGGTCGATGTATGGTCGGCGCCGCCGCGCCGCGCCGCGCCGCAGAGAAATGCCCGTAACTCGGTCGAAAATCGCTCAAATTTCAAAAACCAATACATTTTGGAATCCTCTCGTCGAGACGAATCGAATGGTTTTTTCCGGATCCAAATTGGAGCATTAGAACAAAAGTTGAGTCGGAAGGTCGATGTATGGTCGGCGCCGCCGCGCCGCGCCGCGCCGCAGAGAAATGCCCGTAACTCGGTCGAAAATCGCTCAAATTTCAAAACCAAAACATTTTTGGAATCCTCTCGTCGAGACGAATCGAATGGTTTTTTCCGGATCCAAATTGGAGCATTAGAACAAAAGTTGAGTCGGAAGGTCGATGTATGGTCGGCGCCGCCGCGCCGCGCCGCAGAGAAATGCCCGTAACTCGGTCGAAAATCGCTCAAATTTCAAAAACCAAAACATTTTTGGAATCCTCTCGTCGAGACGAATCGAATGGTTTTTTCCGGATCCAAATTGGAGCATTAGAACAAAAGTTGAGTCGGAAGGTCGATGTATGGTCGGCGCCGCCGCGCCGCGCCGCAGAGAAATGCCCGTAACTCGGTCGAAAATCGCACAAATTTCAAAACCAATACATTTTTGGAATCCTCTCGTCGAGACGAATCGAATGGTTTTTTCCGGATCCAAATTGGAGCATTAGAAAAAAGTTGAGTCGGAAGGTCGATGTATGGTCGGCGCCGCCGCGCCGCGCCGCGCCGCAGAGAAATGCCCGTAACTCGGTCGAAAATCGCCCAAATTTCAAAAACCAATACATTTTTGGAATCCTCTCGTCGAGACGAATCGAATGGTTTTTTCCGGATCCAAATTGGAGCATTAGAACAAAAGTTGAGTCGGAAGGTCGATGTATGGTCGGCGCCGCCGCGCCGCGCCGCGCCGCAGAGAAATGCCCGTAACTCGGTCGAAAATCGCTCAAATTTCAAAACCAATACATTTTTGGAATCCTCTCGTCGAGTCGAATCGAATGGTTTTTTCCGGATCCAAATTGGAGCATTAGAACAAAAGTTGAGTCGGAAGGTCGATGTATGGTCGGCGCCACCGCGCCGCGCCGCAGAGAAATGCCCGTAACTCGGTCGAAAATCGCTCAAATTTCTAAAACCAATACATTTTTGGAATCCTCTCGTCGAGACGAATCGAATGGTTTTTTCCGGATCCAAATTGGAGCATTAGAACAAAAGTTGAGTCGGAAGGTCGATGTATGGTCGGCGCCGCCGCGCCGCGCCGCGCCGCAGAGAAATGCCCGTAACTCGGTCGAAAATCGCTCAAATTTCAAAAACCAATACATTTTTGGAATCCTCTCGTCGAGACGAATCGAATGGTTTTTTCCGGATCCAAATTGGAGCATTAGAACAAAAGTTGAGTCGGAAGGTCGATGTATGGTCGGCGCCGCCGCGCCGCGCCGCGCCGCAGAGAAATGCCCGTAACTCGGTCGAAAATCGCTCAAATTTCAAAAACCAATACATTTTTGGAATCCTCTCGTCGAGACGAATCGAATGGTTTTTTCCGGATCCAAATTGGAGCATTAGAACAAAAGTTGAGTCGGAAGGTCGATGTATGGTCGGCGCCGCCGCGCCGCGCCGCAGAGAAATGCCCGTAACTCGGTCGAAAATCGCTCAAATTTCTAAAACCAATACATTTTTGGAATCCTCTCGTCGAGACGAATCGAATGGTTTTTTCCGGATCCAAATTGGAGCATTAGAACAAAAGTTGAGTCGGAAGGTCGATGTATGGTCGGCGCCGCCGCGCCGCGCCGCGCCGCAGAGAAATGCCCGTAACTCGGTCGAAAATCGCTCAAATTTCAAAACCAATACATTTTGGAATCCTCTCGTCGAGACGAATCGAATGGTTTTTTCCGGATCCAAATTGGAGCATTAGAACAAAAGTTGAGTCGGAAGGTCGATGTATGGTCGGCGCCGCCGCGCCGCGCCGCAGAGAAATGCCCGTAACTCGGTCGAAAATCGCTCAAATTTCAAAAACCAAAACATTTTTGGAATCCTCTCGTCGAGACGAATCGAATGGTTTTTTCACGATCCAAATTGGAGCGTTAGAACAAAAGTTGAGTCGGAAGGTCGATGTATGGTCGGCGCCGCCGCGCCGCGCCGCGCCGCAGAGAAATGCCCGTAACTCGGTCGAAAATCGCTCAAATTTCAAAAACCAATACATTTTTGGAATCCTCTCGTCGAGACGAATCGAATGGTTTTTTCCGGATCCAAATTGGAGCATTAGAACAAAAGTTGAGTCGGAAGGTCGATGTATGGTCGGCGCCGCCGCGCCGCGCCGCAGAGAAATGCCCGTAACTCGGTCGAAAATCGCTCAAATTTCAAAAACCAATACATTTTTGGAATCCTCTCGTCGAGACGAATCGAATGGGTTTTTCAGGATCCAAATTGGAGCATTAGAACAAAAGTTGAGTCGGAAGGTCGATGTATGGTCGGCGCCACCGCGCCGCGCCGCAGAGAAATGCCCGTAACTCGGTCGAAAATCGCTCAAATTTCTAAAACCAATACATTTTTGGAATCCTCTCGTCGAGACGAATCGAATGGTTTTTTCCGGATCCAAATTGGAGCATTAGAACAAAAGTTGAGTCGGAAGGTCGATGTATGGTCGGCGCCGCCGCGCCGCGCCGCGCCGCAGAGAAATGCCCGTAACTCGGTCGAAAATCGCTCAAATTTCAAAAACCAATACATTTTGGAATCCTCTCGTCGAGACGAATCGAATGGTTTTTTCCGGATCCAAATTGGAGCATTAGAACAAAAGTTGAGTCGGAAGGTCGATGTATGGTCGGCGCCGCCGCGCCGCGCCGCGCCGCAGAGAAATGCCCGTAACTCGGTCGAAAATCGCTCAAATTTCAAAAACCAATACATTTTTGGAATCCTCTCGTCGAGACGAATCGAATGGGTTTTTCCGGATCCAAATTGGAGCATTAGAACAAAAGTTGAGTCGGAAGGTCGATGTATGGTCGGCGCCGCCGCGCCGCGCCGCAGAGAAATGCCCGTAACTCGGTCGAAAATCGCTCAAATTTCTAAAACCAATACATTTTTGGAATCCTCTCGTCGAGACGAATCGAATGGTTTTTTCCGGATCCAAATTGGAGCATTAGAACAAAAGTTGAGTCGGAAGGTCGATGTATGGTCGGCGCCGCCGCGCCGCGCCGCGCCGCAGAGAAATGCCCGTAACTCGGTCGAAAATCGCTCAAATTTCAAAAACCAATACATTTTTGGAATCCTCTCGTCGAGACGAATCGAATGGTTTTTTCCGGATCCAAATTGGAGCATTAGAACAAAAGTTGAGTCGGAAGGTCGATGTATGGTCGGCGCCGCCGCGCCGCGCCGCAGAGAAATGCCCGTAACTCGGTCGAAAATCGCTCAAATTTCAAAAACCAAAACATTTTTGGAATCCTCTCGTCGAGACGAATCGAATGGTTTTTCACGATCCAAATTGGAGCGTTAGAACAAAAGTTGTAGCGGAAGGTCAATGTAGGGTCGGCGCCGCCGCGCCGCGCCGCGCCGCAGAGAAATGCCCGTAACTCGGTCGAAAATCGCTCAAATTTCAAAAACTAATACATTTTTGGGATCCTCTCGTCGAGACGAATCGAATGGGTTTTTCCGGATCCAAATTGGAGCATTAGAACAAAAGTTGAGTCGGAAGGTCGATGTATGGTCGGCGCCGCCGCGCCGCGCCGCAGAGAAATGCCCGTAACTCGGTCGAAAATCGCTCAAATTTCAAAAACCAATACATTTTTGGAATCCTCTCGTCGAGACGAATCGAATGGTTTTTTCCGGATCCAAATTGGTGCATTAGAACAAAAGTTGAGTCGGAAGGTCGATGTATGGTCGGCGCCGCCGCGCCGCGCCGCAGAGAAATGCCCGTAACTCGGTCGAAAATCGCTCAAATTTCAAAAACCAATACATTTTTGGAATCCTCTCGTCGAGACGAATCGAATGGTTTTTTCCGGATCCAAATTGGAGCATTAGAACAAAAGTTGAGTCGGAAGGTCGATGTATGGTCGGCGCCACCGCGCCGCGCCGCAGAGAAATGCCCGTAACTCGGTCGAAAATCGCTCAAATTTCTAAAACCAATACATTTTTGGAATCCTCTCGTCGAGACGAATCGAATGGTTTTTTCCGGATCCAAATTGGAGCATTAGAACAAAAGTTGAGTCGGAAGGTCGATGTATGGTCGGCGCCGCCGCGCCGCGCCGCAGAGAAATGCCCGTAACTCGGTCGAAAATCGCTCAAATTTCAAAAACCAAAACATTTTTGGAATCCTCTCGTCGAGACGAATCGAATGGTTTTTTCACGATCCAAATTGGAGCGTTAGAACAAAAGTTGAGTCGGAAGGTCGATGTATGGTCGGCGCCGCCGCGCCGCGCCGCGCCGCAGAGAAATGCCCGTAACTCGGTCGAAAATCGCTCAAATTTCAAAACCAATACATTTTTGGAATCCTCTCGTCGAGACGAATCGAATGGTTTTTCCGGATCCAAATTGGTGCATTAGAACAAAAGTTGAGTCGGAAGGTCGATGTATGGTCGGCGCCGCCGCGCCGCGCCGCAGAGAAATGCCCGTAACTCGGTCGAAAATCGCTCAAATTTCTAAAACCAATACATTTTTGGAATCCTCTCGTCGAGACGAATCGAATGGTTTTTTCCGGATCCAAATTGGAGCATTAGAACAAAAGTTGAGTCGGAAGGTCGATGTATGGTCGGCGCCACCGCGCCGCGCCGCAGAGAAATGCCCGTAACTCGGTCGAAAATCGCTCAAATTTCTAAAACCAATACATTTTTGGAATCCTCTCGTCGAGACGAATCGAATGGTTTTTTCCGGATCCAAATTGGAGCATTAGAACAAAAGTTGAGTCGGAAGGTCGATGTATGGTCGGCGCCGCCGCGCCGCGCCGCGCCGCAGAGAAATGCCCGTAACTCGGTCGAAAATCGCTCAAATTTCAAAAACCAATACATTTTTGGAATCCTCTCGTCGAGACGAATCGAATGGTTTTTTCCGGATCCAAATTGGAGCATTAGAACAAAAGTTGAGTCGGAAGGTCGATGTATGGTCGGCGCCGCCGCGCCGCGCCGCGCCGCAGAGAAATGCCCGTAACTCGGTCGAAAATCGCTCAAATTTCAAAAACCAAAACATTTTTGGAATCCTCTCGTCGAGACGAATCGAATGGTTTTTTCCGGATCCAAATTGGAGCATTAGAACAAAAGTTGAGTCGGAAGGTCGATGTATGGTCGGCGCCGCCGCGCCGCGCCGCAGAGAAATGCCCGTAACTCGGTCGAAAATCGCTCAAATTTCAAAAACCAAAACATTTTTGGAATCCTCTCGTCGAGACGAATCGAATGGTTTTTTCCGGATCCAAATTGGAGCATTAGAACAAAAGTTGAGTCGGAAGGTCGATGTATGGTCGGCGCCGCCGCGCCGCGCCGCAGAGAAATGCCCGTAACTCGGTCGAAAATCGCTCAAATTTCAAAAACCAATACATTTTTGGAATCCTCTCGTCGAGACGAATCGAATGGTTTTTTCCGGATCCAAATTGGAGCATTAGAAAAAAAAGTTGAGTCGGAAGGTCGATGTATGGTCGGCGCCGCCGCGCCGCGCCGCGCCGCAGAGAAATGCCCGTAACTCGGTCGAAAATCGCCCAAATTTCAAAAACCAATACATTTTTGGAATCCTCTCGTCGAGACGAATCGAATGGTTTTTTCCGGATCCAAATTGGAGCATTAGAACAAAAGTTGAGTCGGAAGGTCGATGTATGGTCGGCGCCGCCGCGCCGCGCCGCGCCGCAGAGAAATGCCCGTAACTCGGTCGAAAATCGCTCAAATTTCAAAACCAATACATTTTTGGAATCCTCTCGTCGAGACGAATCGAATGGTTTTTTCCGGATCCAAATTGGAGCATTAGAACAAAAGTTGAGTCGGAAGGTCGATGTATGGTCGGCGCCACCGCGCCGCGCCGCAGAGAAATGCCCGTAACTCGGTCGAAAATCGCTCAAATTTCTAAAACCCATACCTTTTTGGAATCCTCTCGTCGAGACGAATCGAATGGTTTTTTCCGGATCCAAATTGGAGCATTAGAACAAAAGTTGAGTCGGAAGGTCGATGTATGGTCGGCGCCGCCGCGCCGCGCCGCGCCGCAGAGAAATGCCCGTAACTCGGTCGAAAATCGCTCAAATTTCAAAACCAATACATTTTGGAATCCTCTCGTCGAGACGAATCGAATGGTTTTTTCCGGATCCAAATTGGAGCATTAGAACAAAAGTTGAGTCGGAAGGTCGATGTATGGTCGGCGCCGCCGCGCCGCGCCGCGCCGCAGAGAAATGCCCGTAACTCGGTCGAAAATCGCTCAAATTTCAAAACCAATACATTTTTGGAATCCTCTCGTCGAGACGAATCGAATGGTTTTTTCCGGATCCAAATTGGAGCATTAGAACAAAAGTTGAGTCGGAAGGTCGATGTATGGTCGGCGCCGCCGCGCCGCGCCGCAGAGAAATGCCCGTAACTCGGTCGAAAATCGCTCAAATTTCTAAAACCAATACATTTTTGGAATCCTCTCGTCGAGACGAATCGAATGGTTTTTTCCGGATCCAAATTGGAGCATTAGAACAAAAGTTGAGTCGGAAGGTCGATGTATGGTCGGCGCCGCCGCGCCGCGCCGCGCCGCAGAGAAATGCCCGTAACTCGGTCGAAAATCGCTCAAATTTCAAAAACCAATACATTTTTGGAATCCTCTCGTCGAGACGAATCGAATGGTTTTTTCCGGATCCAAATTGGAGCATTAGAACAAAAGTTGAGTCGGAAGGTCGATGTATGGTCGGCGCCGCCGCGCCGCGCCGCGCCGCAGAGAAATGCCCGTAACTCGGTCGAAAATCGCTCAAATTTCAAAAACCAAAACATTTTTGGAATCCTCTCGTCGAGACGACTCGTATGGTTTTTCACGATCCAAATTGGAGCGTTAGAACAAAAGTTGAGTCGGAAGGTCGATGTATGGTCGGCGCCGCCGCGCCGCGCCGCGCCGCAGAGAAATGCCCGTAACTCGGTCGAAAATCGCTCAAATTTCAAAAACCAATACATTTTTGGAATCCTCTCGTCGAGACGAATCGAATGGTTTTTCCGGATCCAAATTGGAGCATTAGAACAAAAGTTGAGTCGGAAGGTCGATGTATGGTCGGCGCCGCCGCGCCGCGCCGCAGAGAAATGCCCGTAACTCGGTCGAAAATCGCTCAAATTTCAAAAACCAAAACATTTTTGGAATCCTCTCGTCGAGACGAATCGAATGGTTTTTTCACGATCCAAATTGGAGCGTTAGAACAAAAGTTGAGTCGGAAGGTCGATGTATGGTCGGCGCCGCCGCGCCGCGCCGCGCCGCAGAGAAATGCCCGTAACTCGGTCGAAAATCGCTCAAATTTCAAAAACCAATACATTTTTGGAATCCTCTCGTCGAGACGAATCGAATGGTTTTTTCCGGATCCAAATTGGAGCATTAGAACAAAAGTTGAGTCGGAAGGTCGATGTATGGTCGGCGCCGCCGCGCCGCGCCGCAGAGAAATGCCCGTAACTCGGTCGAAAATCGCTCAAATTTCAAAAACCAATACATTTTTGGAATCCTCTCGTCGAGACGAATCGAATGGTTTTTTCCGGATCCAAATTGGTGCATTAGAACAAAAGTTGAGTCGGAAGGTCGATGTATGGTCGGCGCCGCCGCGCCGCAGAGAAATGCCCGTAACTCGGTCGAAAATCGCTCAAATTTCAAAAACCAATACATTTTTGGAATCCTCTCGTCGAGACGAATCGAATGGTTTTTTCCGGATCCAAATTGGAGCATTAGAACAAAAGTTGAGTCGGAAGGTCGATGTATGGTCGGCGCCACCGCGCCGCGCCGCAGAGAAATGCCCGTAACTCGGTCGAAAATCGCTCAAATTTCTAAAACCAATACATTTTTGGAATCCTCTCGTCGAGACGAATCGAATGGTTTTTTCCGGATCCAAATTGGAGCATTAGAACAAAAGTTGAGTCGGAAGGTCGATGTATGGTCGGCGCCGCCGCGCCGCGCCGCAGAGAAATGCCCGTAACTCGGTCGAAAATCGCTCAAATTTCAAAACCAAAACATTTTTGGAATCCTCTCGTCGAGACGAATCGAATGGTTTTTTCACGATCCAAATTGGAGCGTTAGAACAAAAGTTGAGTCGGAAGGTCGTTGTATGGTCGGCGCCGCCGCGCCGCGCCGCGCCGCAGAGAAATGCCCGTAACTCGGTCGAAAATCGCTCAAATTTCAAAACCAATACATTTTTGGAATCCTCTCGTCGAGACGAATCGAATGGTTTTTTCCGGATCCAAATTGGTGCATTAGAACAAAAGTTGATTCGTAAGGTCGATGTATGTTTGGCGCCGCGCGCCGCGCCGCAGAGAAATGCCCGTAACTCGGTCGAAAATCGCTCAAATTTCAAAAACCAATACATTTTTGGAATCCTCTCGTCGAGACGAATCGAATGGTTTTTTCCGGATCCAAATTGGAGCATTAGAACAAAAGTTGAGTCGGAAGGTCGATGTATGGTCGGCGCCGCCGCGCCGCGCCGCAGAGAAATGCCCGTAACTCGGTCGAAAATCGCTCAAATTTCAAAAACCAATACATTTTTGGAATCCTCTCGTCGAGACGAATCGAATGGTTTTTTCCGGATCCAAATTGGTGCATTAGAACAAAAGTTGAGTCGGAAGGTCGATGTATGGTCGGCGCCGCCGCGCCGCGCCGCAGAGAAATGCCCGTAACTCGGTCGAAAATCGCTCAAATTTCAAAAACCAATACATTTTTGGAATCCTCTCGTCGAAACGAATCGAATGGTTTTTTCCGGATCCAAATTGGAGCATTAGAACAAAAGTTGAGTCGGAAGGTCGATGTATGGTCGGCGCCGCCGCGCCGCGCCGCAGAGAAATGCCCGTAACTCGGTCGAAAATCGCTCAAATTTCTAAAACCAATACATTTTTGGAATCCTCTCGTCGAGACGAATCGAATGGTTTTTTCCGGATCCAAATTGGAGCATTAGAACAAAAGTTGAGTCGGAAGGTCGATGTATGGTCGGCGCCGCCGCGCCGCGCCGCAGAGAAATGCCCGTAACTCGGTCGAAAATCGCTCAAATTTCTAAAACCAATACATTTTTGGAATCCTCTCGTCGAGACGAATCGAATGGTTTTTTCCGGATCCAAATTGGAGCATTAGAACAAAAGTTGAGTCGGAAGGTCGATGTATGGTCGGCGCCGCCGCGCCGCGCCGCGCCGCAGAGAAATGCCCGTAACTCGGTCGAAAATCGCTCAAATTTCAAAAACCAATACATTTTTGGAATCCTCTCGTCGAGACGAATCGAATGGTTTTTTCCGGATCCAAATTGGAGCATTAGAACAAAAGTTGAGTCGGAAGGTCGATGTATGGTCGGCGCCGCCGCGCCGCGCCGCGCCGCAGAGAAATGCCCGTAACTCGGTCGAAAATCGCTCAAATTTCAAAACCAATACATTTTTGGAATCCTCTCGTCGAGACGAATCGAATGGTTTTTTCCGGATCCAAATTGGAGCATTAGAACAAAAGTTGAGTCGGAAGGTCGATGTATGGTCGGCGCCGCCGCGCCGCGCCGCAGAGAAATGCCCGTAACTCGGTCGAAAATCGCTCAAATTTCAAAACCAAAACATTTTTGGAATCCTCTCGTCGAGACGAATCGAATGGTTTTTTCACGATCCAAATTGGAGCGTTAGAACAAAAGTTGAGTCGGAAGGTCGATGTATGGTCGGCGCCGCCGCGCCGCGCCGCGCCGCAGAGACATGCACGTAACACGGTCGAAAAGCGCTCACATTTCACACACCAATAAATTTTTGGAATCCTCTCGTCGAGACGAATCGAATGGTTTTTTCCGGATCCAAATTGGAGCATTAGAACAAAAGTTGAGTCGGAAGGTCGATGTATGGTCGGCGCCGCCGCGCCGCGCCGCAGAGAAATGCCCGTAACTCGGTCGAAAATCGCTCAAATTTCAAAAACCAAAACATTTTTGGAATCCTCTCGTCGAGACGAATCGAATGGTTTTTTCACGATCCAAATTGGAGCGTTAGAACAAAAGTTGAGTCGGAAGGTCGATGTATGGTCGGCGCCGCCGCGCCGCGCCGCGCCGCAGAGAAATGCCCGTAACTCGGTCTAAAATCGATCAAATTTCAAAACCAATACATTTTTGGAATCCTCTCGTCGAGACGAATCGAATGGTTTTTTCCGGATCCAAATTGGTGCATTAGAACAAAAGTTGAGTCGGAAGGTCGATGTATGGTCGGCGCCGCCGCGCCGCGCCGCAGAGAAATGCCCGTAACTCGGTCGAAAATCGCTCAAATTTCAAAAACCAATACATTTTTGGAATCCTCTCGTCGAGACGAATCGAATGGTTTTTTCCGGATCCAAATTGGAGCATTAGAACAAAAGTTGAGTCGGAAGGTCGATGTATGGTCGGCGCCACCGCGCCGCGCCGCAGAGAAATGCCCGTAACTCGGTCGAAAATCGCTCAAATTTCTAAAACCAATACATTTTTGGAATCCTCTCGTCGAGACGAATCGAATGGTTTTTTCCGGATCCAAATTGGAGCATTAGAACAAAAGTTGAGTCGGAAGGTCGATGTATGGTCGGCGCCGCCGCGCCGCGCCGCGCCGCAGAGAAATGCCCGTAACTCGGTCGAAAATCGCTCAAATTTCAAAAACGAATACATTTTTGGAATCCTCTCGTCGAGACGAATCGAATGGTTTTTTCCGGATCCAAATTGGAGCATTAGAACAAAAGTTGAGTCGGAAGGTCGATGTATGGTCGGCGCCGCCGCGCCGCGCCGCAGAGAAATGCCCGTAACTCGGTCGAAAATCGCTCAAATTTCAAAACCAAAACATTTTTGGAATCCTCTCGTCGAGACGAATCGAATGGTTTTTTCACGATCCAAATTGGAGCGTTAGAACAAAAGTTGAGTCGGAAGGTCGATGTATGGTCGGCGCCGCCGCGCCGCGCCGCGCCGCAGAGAAATGCCCGTAACTCGGTCGAAAATCGCTCAAATTTCAAAAACCAATACATTTTTGGAATCCTCTCGTCGAGACGAATCGAATTGTCATGTCCGTATCCTAATTGGAGCATTAGAAGATTAGTTGTGTCGGATTGTCGTTGTATGGTCGGCGCCGCCGCGCCGCGCCGCAGAGAAATGCCCGTAACTCGGTCGAAAATCGCTCAAATTTCAAAAACCAAAACATTTTTGGAATCCTCTCGTCGAGACGAATCGAATGGTTTTTTCACGATCCAAATTGGAGCGTTAGAACAAAAGTTGAGTCGGAAGGTCGATGTATGGTCGGCGCCGCCGCGCCGCGCCGCGCCGCAGAGAAATGCCCGTAACTCGGTCGAAAATCGCTCAAATTTCAAAAACCAATACATTTTTGGAATCCTCTCGTCGAGACGAATCGAATGGTTTTTTCCGGATCCAAATTGGTGCATTAGAACAAAAGTTGAGTCGGAAGGTCGATGTATGGTCGGCGCCGCCGCGCCGCGCCGCAGAGAAATGCCCGTAACTCGGTCGAAAATCGCTCAAATTTCAAAAACCAATACATTTTTGGAATCCTCTCGTCGAGACGAATCGAATGGTTTTTTCCGGATCCAAATTGGAGCATTAGAACAAAAGTTGAGTCGGAAGGTCGATGTATGGTCGGCGCCACCGCGCCGCGCCGCAGAGAAATGCCCGTAACTCGGTCGAAAATCGCTCAAATTTCTAAAACCAATACATTTTTGGAATCCTCTCGTCGAGACGAATCGAATGGTTTTTTCCGGATCCAAATTGGAGCATTAGAACAAAAGTTGAGTCGGAAGGTCGATGTATGGTCGGCGCCGCCGCGCCGCGCCGCGCCGCAGAGAAATGCCCGTAACTCGGTCGAAAATCGCTCAAATTTCAAAAACCAATACATTTTTGGAATCCTCTCGTCGAGACGAATCGAATGGTTTTTTCCGGATCCAAATTGGAGCATTAGAACAAAAGTTGAGTCGGAAGGTCGATGTATGGTCGGCGCCGCCGCGCCGCGCCGCGCCGCAGAGAAATGCCCGTAACTCGGTCGAAAATCGCTCAAATTTCAAAACCAAAACATTTTTGGAATCCTCTCGTCGAGACGAATCGAATGGTTTTTTCACGATCCAAATTGGAGCGTTAGAACAAAAGTTGAGTCGGAAGGTCGATGTATGGTCGGCGCCGCCGCGCCGCGCCGCGCCGCAGAGAAATGCCCGTAACTCGGTCGAAAATCGCTCAAATTTCAAAAACCAATACATTTTTGGAATCCTCTCGTCGAGACGAATCGAATGGTTTTTTCCGGATCCAAATTGGAGCATTAGAACAAAAGTTGAGTCGGAAGGTCGATGTATGGTCGGCGCCGCCGCGCCGCGCCGCCGAGAAATGCCCGTAACTCGGTCGACACTCGCTCAAATTTCAAAACCAAAACATTTTTGGAATCCTCTCGTCGAGACGAATCGAATGGTTTTTTCACGATCCAAATTGGAGCGTTAGAACAAAAGTTGAGTCGGAAGGTCGATGTATGGTCGGCGCCGCCGCGCCGCGCCGCGCCGCAGAGAAATGCCCGTAACTCGGTCGAAAATCGCTCAAATTTCAAAAACCAATACATTTTTGGAATCCTCTCGTCGAGACGAATCGAATGGTTTTTTCCGGATCCAAATTGGTGCATTAGAACAAAAGTTGAGTCGGAAGGTCGATGTATGGTCGGCGCCGCCGCCGCGCCGCGCCGCAGAGAAATGCCCGTAACTCGGTCGAAAATCGCTCAAATTTCAAAAACCAATACATTTTTGGAATCCTCTCGTCGAGACGAATCGAATGGTTTTTCCGGATCCAAATTGTAGCATTAGAACAAAAGTTGAGTCGGAAGGTCGATGTATGGTCGGCGCCGCCGCGCCGCGCCGCAGAGAAATGCCCGTAACTCGGTCGAAAATCGCTCAAATTTCAAAACCAAAACATTTTTGGAATCCTCTCGTCGAGACGAATCGAATGGTTTTTTCACGATCCAAATTGGAGCGTTAGAACAAAAGTTGAGTCGGAAGGTCGATGTATGGTCGGCGCCGCCGCGCCGCGCCGCGCCGCAGAGAAATGACCGTAACTCGGTCGAAAATCGCTCAAATTTCTAAACCAATACATTTTTGGAATCCTCTCGTCGAGACGAATCGAATGGTTTTTTCCGGATCCAAATTGGAGCATTAGAACAAAAGTTGAGTCGGAAGGTCGATGTATGGTCGGCGCCGCCGCGCCGCGCCGCGCCGCAGAGAAATGCCCGTAACTCGGTCGAAAATCGCTCAAATTTCAAAAACCAATACATTTTTGGAATCCTCTCGTCGAGACGAATCGAATGGTTTTTTCCGGATCCAAATTGGAGCATTAGAACAAAAGTTGAGTCGGAAGGTCGATGTATGGTCGGCGCCGCCGCGCCGCGCCGCAGAGAAATGCCCGTAACTCGGTCGAAAATCGCTCAAATTTCAAAAACCAAAACATTTTTGGAATCCTCTCGTCGAGACGAATCGAATGGTTTTTTCACGATCCAAATTGGAGCGTTAGAACAAAAGTTGAGTCGGAAGGTCGATGTATGGTCGGCGCCGCCGCGCCGCGCCGCGCCGCAGAGAAATGCCCGTAACTCGGTCGAAAATCGCTCAAATTTCAAAAACCAATACATTTTTGGAATCCTCTCGTCGAGACGAATCGAATGGTTTTTTCCGGATCCAAATTGGTGCATTAGAACAAAAGTTGAGTCGGAAGGTCGATGTATGGTCGGCGCCGCCGCGCCGCGCCGCGCCGCAGAGAAATGCCCGTAACTCGGTCGAAAATCGCTCAAATTTCAAAAACCAATACATTTTTGGAATCCTCTCGTCGAGACGAATCGAATGGTTTTTTCCGGATCCAAATTGGAGCATTAGAACAAAAGTTGAGTCGGAAGGTCGATGTATGGTCGGCGCCGCCGCGCCGCGCCGCGCCGCAGAGAAATGCCCGTAACTCGGTCGAAAATCGCTCAAATTTCAAAACCAATACATTTTTGGAATCCTCTCGTCGAGACGAATCGAATGGTTTTTTCCGGATCCAAATTGGAGCATTAGAACAAAAGTTGAGTCGGAAGGTCGATGTATGGTCGGCGCCGCCGCGCCGCGCCGCAGAGAAATGCCCGTAACTCGGTCGAAAATCGCTCAAATTTCAAAAACCAAAACATTTTTGGAATCCTCTCGTCGAGACGAATCGAATGGTTTTTTCACGATCCAAATTGGAGCGTTAGAACAAAAGTTGAGTCGGAAGGTCGATGTATGGTCGGCGCCGCCGCGCCGCGCCGCGCCGCAGAGAAATGCCCGTAACTCGGTCGAAAATCGCTCAAATTTCAAAAACCAATACATTTTTGGAATCCTCTCGTCGAGACGAATCGAATGGTTTTTTCCGGATCCAAATTGGAGCATTAGAACAAAAGTTGAGTCGGAAGGTCGATGTATGGTCGGCGCCACCGCGCCGCGCCGCAGAGAAATGCCCGTAACTCGGTCGAAAATCGCTCAAATTTCTAAAACCAATACATTTTTGGAATCCTCTCGTCGAGACGAATCGAATGGTTTTTTCCGGATCCAAATTGGAGCATTAGAACAAAAAGTTGAGTCGGAAGGTCGATGTATGGTCGGCGCCGCCGCGCCGCGCCGCGCCGCAGAGAAATGCCCGTAACTCGGTCGAAAATCGCTCAAATTTCAAAAACCAATACATTTTTGGAATCCTCTCGTCGAGACGAATCGAATGGTTTTTTCCGGATCCAAATTGGAGCATTAGAAAAAAAAGTTGAGTCGGAAGGTCGATGTATGGTCGGCGCCGCCGCGCCGCGCCGCGCCGCAGAGAAATGCCCGTAACTCGGTCGAAAATCGCTCAAATTTCAAAAACCAAAACATTTTTGGAATCCTCTCGTCGAGACGAATCGAATGGTTTTTTCACGATCCAAATTGGAGCGTTAGAACAAAAAGTTGAGTCGGAAGGTCGATGTATGGTCGGCGCCGCCGCGCCGCGCCGCGCCGCAGAGAAATGCCCGTAACTCGGTCGAAAATCGCTCAAATTTCAAAAACCAATACATTTTTGGAATCCTCTCGTCGAGACGAATCGAATGGTTTTTTCCGGATCCAAATTGGAGCATTAGAAAAAAAAGTTGAGTCGGAAGGTCGATGTATGGTCGGCGCCGCCGCGCCGCGCCGCGCCGCAGAGAAATGCCCGTAACTCGGTCGAAAATCGCTCAAATATCAAAAACCAAAACATTTTTGGAATCCTCTCGTCGAGACGAATCGAATGGTTTTTTCCGGATCCAAATTGGAGCATTAGAACAAAAGTTGAGTCGGAAGGTCGATGTATGGTCGGCGCCGCCGCGCCGCGCCGCAGAGAAATGCCCGTAACTCGGTCGAAAATCTCTCAAATTTCAAAACACAAAACATTTATGGAATCCTCTCGTCGAGACGAATCGAATGGTTTTTTCACGATCCAAATTGGAGCGTTAGAATAAAAAGTTGAGTCGGAAGGTAGCTTTTTGGTCTGCGCCGCCGCGCCGCGCCGCGCCGCAGAGAAATGCCCGTAACTCGGTCGAAAATCGCTCAAATTTCAAAAACCAATACATTTTTGGAATCCTCTCGTCGAGACGAATCGAATGGTTTTTTCCGGATCCAAATTGGTGCATTAGAACAAAAGTTGAGTCGGAAGGTCGATGTATGGTCGGCGCCGCCGCGCCGCGCCGCGCCGCAGAGAAATGCCCGTAACTCGGTCGAAAATCGCTCAAATTTCAAAAACCAATACATTTTTGGAATCCTCTCGTCGAGACGAATCGAATGGTTTTTTCCGGATCCAAATTGGAGCATTAGAACAAAAGTTGAGTCGGTAGGTCGATGTATGGTCGGCGCCGCCGCGCGCCGCGCCGCGCCGCAGAGAAATGCCCGTAACTCGGTCGAAAATCGCTCAAATTTAAAAAACAAAACATTTCTGGAATCCTCTCGTCGAGACGAATCGAATGGTATTTTCACGATCCAAATTGGAGCTTTAGAACAAAAGTTGAGTCGGAAGGTCGATGTATGGTCGGCGCCGCCGCGCCGCGCCGCGCCGCAGAGAAATGCCCGTAACTCGGTCGAAAATCGCTCAAATTTCAAAAACCAATACATTTTTGGAATCCTCTCGTCGAGACGAATCGAATGGTTTTTTCCGGATCCAAATTGGTGCATTAGAACAAAAATTGAGTCGGAAGGTCGATGTATGGTCGGCGCCGCCGCGCCGCGCCGCAGAGAAATGCCCGTAACTCGGTCGAAAATCGCTCAAACTTCAAAAACCAATACATTTTTGGAATCCTCTCGTCGAGACGAATCGAATGGTTTTTTCCGGATCCAAATTGGAGCATTAGAACAAAAGTTGAGTCGGAAGGTCGATGTATGGTCGGCGCCACCGCGCCGCGCCGCAGAGAAATGCCCGTAACTCGGTCGAAAATCGCTCAAATTTCTAAAACCAATACATTTTTGGAATCCTCTCGTCGAGACGAATCGAATGGTTTTTTCCGGATCCAAATTGGAGCATTAGAACAAAAGTTGAGTCGGAAGGTCGATGTATGGTCGGCGCCGCCGCGCCGCGCCGCGCCGCAGAGAAATGCCCGTAACTCGGTCGAAAATCGCTCAAATTTCAAAAACCAATACATTTTTGGAATCCTCTCGTCGAGACGAATCGAATGGTTTTTTCCGGATCCAAATTGGAGCATTAGAACAAAAGTTGAGTCGGAAGGTCGATGTATGGTCGGCGCCGCCGCGCCGCGCCGCAGAGAAATGCCCGTAACTCGGTCGAAAATCGCTCAAATTTCAAAAACCAAAACATTTTTGGAATCCTCTCGTCGAGACGAATCGAATGGTTTTTTCACGATCCAAATTGGAGCGTTAGAACAAAAGTTGAGTCGGAAGGTCGATGTATGGTCGGCGCCGCCGCGCCGCGCCGCGCCGCAGAGAAATGCCCGTAACTCGGTCGAAAATCGCTCAAATTTCAAAAACCAATACATTTTTGGAATCCTCTCGTCGAGACGAATCGAATGGTTTTTTCCGGATCCAAATTGGAGCATTAGAAAAAAAAGTTGAGTCGGAAGGTCGATGTATGGTCGGCGCCGCCGCGCCGCGCCGCGCCGCAGAGAAATGCCCGTAACTCGGTCGAAAATCGCTCAAATTTCAAAAACCAATACATTTTTGGAATCCTCTCGTCGAGACGAATCGAATGGTTTTTTCCGGATCCAAATTGGAGCATTAGAACAAAAGTTGAGTCGGAAGGTCGATGTATGGTCGGCGCCGCCGCGCCGCGCCGCAGAGAAATGCCCGTAACTCGGTCGAAAATCGCTCAAATTTCAAAACCAAAACATTTTTGGAATCCTCTCGTCGAGACGAATCGAATGGTTTTTTCACGATCCAAATTGGAGCGTTAGAACAAAAGTTGAGTCGGAAGGTCGATGTATGGTCGGCGCCGCCGCCGCGCCGCGCCGCAGAGAAATGCCCGTAACTCGGTCGAAAATCGCTCAAATTTCAAAAACCAATACATTTTTGGAATCCTCTCGTCGAGACGAATCGAATGGTTTTTTCCGGATCCAAATTGGAGCATTAGAACAAAAGTTGAGTCGGAAGGTCGATGTATGGTCGGCGCCGCCGCCGCGCCGCGCCGCAGAGAAATGCCCGTAACTCGGTCGAAAATCGCTCAAATTTCTAAAACCAATACATTTTTGGAATCCTCTCGTCGAGACGAATCGAATGGTTTTTTCCGGATCCAAATTGGAGCATTAGAACAAAAGTTGAGTCGGAAGGTCGATGTATGGTCGGCGCCGCCGCGCCGCGCCGCGCCGCAGAGAAATGCCCGTAACTCGGTCGAAAATCGCTCAAATTTCAACAACCAATACATTTTTGGAATCCTCTCGTCGAGACGAATCGAATGGTTTTTTCCGGATCCAAATTGGAGCATTAGAACAAAAGTTGAGTCGGAAGGTCGATGTATGGTCGGCGCCGCCGCGCCGCGCCGCGCCGCAAAGAAATGCCCGTAACTCGGTCGAAAATCGCTCAAATTTCAAAAACCAAAACATTTTTGGAATCCTCTCGTCGAGACGAATCGAATGGTTTTTTCACGATCCAAATTGGAGCGTTAGAACAAAAGTTGAGTCGGAAGGTCGATGTATGGTCGGCGCCGCCGCGCCGCGCCGCGCCGCAGAGAAATGCCCGTAACTCGGTCGAAAATCGCTCAAATTTCAAAAACCAATACATTTTTGGAATCCTCTCGTCGAGACGAATCGAATGGTTTTTTCCGGATCCAAATTGGAGCATTAGAAAAAAAAGTTGAGTCGGAAGGTCGATGTATGGTCGGCGCCGCCGCGCCGCGCCGCAGAGAAATGCCCGTAACTCGGTCGAAAATCGCTCAAATTTCAAAAACCAAAACATTTTTGGAATCCTCTCGTCGAGACGAATCGAATGGTTTTTTCACGATCCAAATTGGAGCGTTAGAACAAAAGTTGAGTCGGAAGGTCGATGTATGGTCGGCGCCGCCGCGCCGCGCCGCGCCGCAGAGAAATGCCCGTAACTCGGTCGAAAATCGCTCAAATTTCAAAACCAATACATTTTTGGAATCCTCTCGTCGAGACGAATCGAATGGTTTTTTCCGGATCCAAATTGGTGCATTAGAACAAAAGTTGAGTCGGAAGGTCGATGTATGGTCGGCGCCGCCGCGCCGCGCCGCAGAGAAATGCCCGTAACTCGGTCGAAAATCGCTCAAATTTCAAAACCAATACATTTTTGGAATCCTCTCGTCGAGACGAATCGAATGGTTTTTTCCGGATCCAAATTGGAGCATTAGAACAAAAGTTGAGTCGGAAGGTCGATGTATGGTCGGCGCCACCGCGCCGCGCCGCAGAGAAATGCCCGTAACTCGGTCGAAAATCGCTCAAATTTCTAAAACCAATACATTTTTGGAATCCTCTCGTCGAGACGAATCGAATGGTTTTTTCCGGATCCAAATTGGAGCATTAGAACAAAAGTTGAGTCGGAAGGTCGATGTATGGTCGGCGCCGCCGCGCCGCGCCGCGCCGCAGTGAAATGCCCGTAACTCGGTCGAAAATCGCTCAAATTTCAAAACCAATACATTTTTGGAATCCTCTCGTCGAGACGAATCGAATGGTTTTTTCCGGATCCAAATTGGAGCATTAGAACAAAAGTTGAGTCGGAAGGTCGATGTATGGTCGGCGCCGCCGCGCCGCGCCGCAGAGAAATGCCCGTAACTCGGTCGAAAATCGCTCAAATTTCAAAACCAAAACATTTTTTGGAATCCTCTCGTCGAGACGAATCGAATGGTTTTTTCACGATCCAAATTGGAGCGTTAGAACAAAAGTTGAGTCGGAAGGTCGATGTATGGTCGGCGCCGCCGCGCCGCGCCGCGCCGCAGAGAACTGCCCGTAACTCGGTCGAAAATCGCTCAAATTTCAAAACCAATACATTTTGGAATCCTCTCGTCGAGACGAATCGAATGGTTTTTTCCGGATCCAAATTGGTGCATTAGAACAAAAGTTGAGTCGGAAGGTCGATGTATGGTCGGCGCCGCCGCGCCGCGCCGCAGAGAAATGCCCGTAACTCGGTCGAAAATCGCTCAAATTTCAAAACCAATACATTTTGGAATCCTCTCGTCGAGACGAATCGAATGGTTTTTTCCGGATCCAAATTGGAGCATTAGAACAAAAGTTGAGTCGGAAGGTCGATGTATGGTCGGCGCCCCCGCGCCGCGCCGCAGAGAAATGCCCGTAACTCGGTCGAAAATCGCTCAAATTTCTAAAACCAATACATTTTTGGAATCCTCTCGTCGAGACGAATCGAATGGTTTTTTCCGGATCCAAATTGGAGCATTAGAACAAAAGTTGAGTCGGAAGGTCGATGTATGGTCGGCGCCGCCGCGCCGCGCCGCGCCGCAGAGAAATGCCCGTAACTCGGTCGAAAATCGCTCAAATTTCAAAACCAATACATTTTTGGAATCCTCTCGTCGAGACGAATCGAATGGTTTTTTCCGGATCCAAATTGGAGCATTAGAACAAAAGTTGAGTCGGAAGGTCGATGTATGGTCGGCGCCGCCGCGCCGCGCCGCGCCGCAGAGAAATGCCCGTAACTCGGTCGAAAATCGCTCAAATTTCAAAAACCAAAACATTTTTGGAATCCTCTCGTCGAGACGAATCGAATGGTTTTTTCACGATCCAAATTGGAGCGTTAGAACAAAAGTTGAGTCGGAAGGTCGATGTATGGTCGGCGGCGCCGCGCCGCGCCGCGCCGCGCCGCGCCGCGCCGCCGAGAAATGCCCGTAACTCGGTCCAAAATCTCTCAACTCTCAAAAACTAATACAGTTTTGGAATCCTCTCGTCGAGACGAATCGAATGGTTTTTTCACGATCCAAATTGGAGCGTTAGAACAAAAAGTTGAGTCGGAAGGTCGATGTATGGTCGGCGCCGCCGCGCCGCGCCGCGCCGCAGAGAAATGCCCGTAACTCGGTCGAAAATCGCTCAAATTTCAAAAACCAATACATTTTTGGAATCCTCTCGTCGAGACGAATCGAATGGTTTTTTCCGGATCCAAATTGGTGCATTAGAACAAAAGTTGAGTCGGAAGGTCGATGTATGGTCGGCGCCGCCGCGCCG
Source organism: Pseudococcus jackbeardsleyi (assembly GCA_038380155.1). Lineage (NCBI taxonomy): Eukaryota > Metazoa > Arthropoda > Insecta > Hemiptera > Pseudococcidae > Pseudococcus > Pseudococcus jackbeardsleyi. Next base: position 57,549,999 of record CM076240.1, on the reverse strand, counting down.
CGCCGCGCCGCAGAGAAATGCCCGTAACTCGGTCGAAAATCGCTCAAATTTCAAAAACCAATACATTTTTGGAATCCTCTCGTCGAGACGAATCGAATGGTTTTTTCCGGATCCAAATTGGAGCATTAGAACAAAAGTTGAGTCGGAAGGTCGATGTATGGTCGGCGCCGCCGCGCCGCGCCGCGCCGCAGAGAAATGCCCGTAACTCGGTCGAAAATCGCTCAAATTTCAAAAACCAAAACATTTTTGGAATCCTCTCGTCGAGACGAATCGAATGGTTTTTTCACGATCCAAATTGGAGCGTTAGAACAAAAGTTGAGTCGGAAGGTCGATGTATGGTCGGCGCCGCCGCGCCGCGCCGCGCCGCAGAGAAATGCCCGTAACTCGGTCGAAAATCGCTCAAATTTCAAAACCAATACATTTTTGGAATCCTCTCGTCGAGACGAATCGAATGGTTTTTTCCGGATCCAAATTGGAGCATTAGAACAAAATTTGAGTCGGAAGGTCGATGTATGGTCGGCGCCGCCGCGCCGCGCCGCAGAGAAATGCCCGTAACTCGGTCGAAAATCGCTCAAATTTCAAAACCCAAACATTTTTGGAATCCTCTCGTCGAGACGAATCGAATGGTTTTTTCACGATCCAAATTGGAGCGTTAGAACAAAAGTTGAGTCGGAAGGTCGATGTATGGTCGGCGCCGCCGCGCCGCGCCGCGCCGCAGAGAAATGCCCGTAACTCGGTCGAAAATCGCTCAAATTTCAAAAACCAATACATTTTTGGAATCCTCTCGTCGAGACGAATCGAATGGTTTTTTCCGGATCCAAATTGGTGCATTAGAACAAAAGTTGAGTCGGAAGGTCGATGTATGGTCGGCGCCGCCGCGCCGCGCCGCAGAGAAATGCCCGTAACTCGGTCGAAAATCGCTCAAATTTCAAAACCAATACATTTTTGGAATCCTCTCGTCGAGACGAATCGAATGGTTTTTTCCGGATCCAAATTGGAGCAATAGAAGAAAAGTCGTGTGGGATGGGCGTTGTATGGTCGGCGCCTCCGCGCCGCGCCGCAGAGAAATGCCCGTAACTCGGTCGAAAATCGCTCAAATTTCTAAAACCAATACATTTTTGGAATCCTCTCGTCGAGACGAATCGAATGGTTTTTTCCGGATCCAAATTGGAGCGTTAGAAATAAAGTAGGTTCGGAAGGTCGGTGTATGGTCGGCGCCGCCTGGACGCGCCGCAGAGACATGCCCGTAACTCGGTCGAAAATCGCTCAAATTTCAAAAACCAATACATTTTTGGAATCCTCTCGTCGAGACGAATCGAATGGTTTTTTCCGGATCCAAATTGGAGCATTAGAACAAAAGTTGAGTCGGAAGGTCGATGTATGGTCGGCGCCGCCGCGCCGCGCCGCAGAGAAATGCCCGTAACTCGGTCGAAAATCGCTCAAATTTCAAAAACCAAAACATTTTTGGAATCCTCTCGTCGAGACGAATCGAATGGTTTTTTCACGATCCAAATTGGAGCGTTAGAACAAAAGTTGAGTCGGAAGGTCGATGTATGGTCGGCGCCGCCGCGCCGCGCCGCGCCGCAGAGAAATGCCCGTAACTCGGTCGAAAATCGCTCAAATTTCAAAACCAATACATTTTTGGAATCCTCTCGTCGAGACGAATCGAATGGTTTTTTCCGGATCCAAATTGGTGCATTAGAACAAAAGTTGAGTCGGAAGGTCGATGTATGGTCGGCGCCGCCGCGCCGCGCCGCGCCGCAGAGAAATGCCCGTAACTCGGTCGAAAATCGCTCAAATTTCAAAACCAATACATTTTTGGAATCCTCTCGTCGAGACGAATCGAATGGTTTTTTCCGGATCCAAATTGGTGCATTAGAACAAAAGTTGAGTCGGAAGGTCGATGTATGGTCGGCGCCGCCGCATATATGCCGCGCCGCGCCGCAGAGAAATGCCCGTAACTCGGTCGAAAATCGCTCAAATTTCAAAAACCAATACATTTTTGGAATCCTCTCGTCGAGACGAATCGAATGGTTTTTTCCGGATCCAAATTGGAGCATTAGAACAAAAGTTGAGTCGGAAGGTCGATGTATGGTCGGCGCCGCCGCGCCGCGCCGCGCCGCAAAGAAATGCCCGTAACTCGGTCGAAAATCGCTCAAATTTCAAAACCAAAACATTTTTGGAATCCTCTCGTCGAGACGAATCGAATGGTTTTTTCACGATCCAAATTGGAGCGTTAGAACAAAAGTTGAGTCGGAAGGTCGATGTATGGTCGGCGCCGCCGCGCCGCGCCGCGCCGCAGAGAAATGCCCGAAACACGGTCGAAAAACGCTCAAATATCAAAACCAATACATTTTTGGAATCCTCTCGTCGAGACGAATCGAATGGTTTTTTCCGGATCCAAATTGGAGCATTAGAACAAAAGTTGAGTCGGAAGGTCGATGTATGGTCGGCGCCGCCGCGCCGCGCCGCAGAGAAATGCCCGTAACTCGGTCGAAAATCGCTCAAATTTCAAAAACCAAAACATTTTTGGAATCCTCTCGTCGAGACGAATCGAATGGTTTTTTCACGATCCAAATTGAGCGTTAGAACAAAAGTTGAGTCGGAAGGTCGATGTATGGTCGGCGCCGCCGCGCCGCGCCGCGCCGCAGAGAAATGCCCGTAACTCGGTCGAAAATCGCTCAAATTTCAAAACCAATACATTTTGGAATCCTCTCGTCGAGACGAATCGAATGGTTTTTCCGGATCCAAATTGGTGCATTAGAACAAAAGTTGAGTCGGAAGGTCGATGTATGGTCGGCGCCGCCGCGCCGCGCCGCAGCGAAATGACCGTCACTCGGTCGAAAATCGCTAAAATTTCAAAACCAATACATTTTTGGAATCCTCTCGTCGAGACGAATCGAATGGTTTTTTCCGGATCCAAATTGGAGCATTAGAACAAAAGTTGAGTCGGAAGGTCGATGTATGGTCGGCGCCGCCGCGCCGCGCCGCAGAGAAATGCCCGTAACTCGGTCGAAAATCGCCCAAATTTCAAAAACCACTACATTTTTGGAATCCTCTCGTCGAGACGAATCGACTGGTTTTTTCCGGATCCAAATTGGAGCATTAGAACAAAAGTTGAGTCGGAAGGTCGATGTATGGTCGGCGCCGCCGCGCCGCGCCGCGCCGCAGAGAAATGCCCGTAACTCGGTCGAAAATCGCCCAAATTTCAAAAACCACTACATTTTTGGAATCCTCTCGTCGAGACGAATCGAATGGTTTTTTTCCGGATCCAGATTGGAGCATTAGAACAAAAGTTGAGTCGGAAGGTCGATGTATGGTCGGCGCCGCCGCGCCGCGCCGCAGAGAAATGCCCGTAACTCGGTCGAAAATCGCTCAAATTTCAAAAACCAATACATTTTTGGAATCCTCTCGTCGAGACGAATCGAATGGTTTTTTCACGATCCAAATTGGAGCGTTAGAACAAAAGTTGAGTCGGAAGGTCGATGTATGGTCGGCGCCGCCGCGCCGCGCCGCGCCGCAGAGAAATGCCCGTAACTCGGTCGAAAATCGCTCAAATTTCAAAACCAATACATTTTTGGAATCCTCTCGTCGAGACGAATCGAATGGTTTTTTCCGGATCCAAATTGGTGCATTAGAATGCAAAAGTTGAGTCGGAAGGTCGATGTATGGTCGGCGCCGCCGCGCCGCGCCGCAGAGAAATGCCCGTAACTCGGTCGAAAATCGCTCAAATTTCAAAAACCAATACATTTTTGGAATCCTCTCGTCGAGACGAATCGAATGGTTTTTTCCGGATCCAAATTGGAGCATTAGAACAAAAGTTGAGTCGGAAGGTCGATGTATGGTCGGCGCCACCGCGCCGCGCCGCAGCGACATGCCCGTACCTCGGGCGAAATTCGCTCAATTTTCTAAACCAATACATTTTTGGAATCCTCTCGTCGAGACGAATCGAATGGTTTTTTCCGGATCCAAATTGAGCATTAGAACAAAAAGTTGAGTCGGAAGGTCGATGTATGGTCGGCGCCGCCAGCGCCGCGCCGCGCCGCAGAGAAATGCCCGTAACTCGGTCGAAAATCGCTCAAATTTCAAAAACCAATACATTTTTGGAATCCTCTCGTCGAGACGAATCGAATGGTTTTTTCCGGATCCAAATTGGAGCATTAGAACAAAAATTGAGTCGGAAGGTCGATGTATGGTCGGCGCCGCTGCGCCGCGCCGCGCCGCAGAGAAATGCCCGTAACTCGGTCGAAAATCGCTCAAATTTCAAAAACCAAAACATTTTTGGAATCCTCTCGTCGAGACGAATCGAATGGTTTTTTCACGATCCAAATTGGAGCGTTAGAACAAAAGTTGAGTCGGAAGGTCGATGTATGGTCGGCGCCGCCGCGCCGCGCCGCGCCGCCGCGCCGCGCCGCGCCGCAGAGAAATGCCCGTAACTCGGTCGAAAAGCGCTCAAATTTCAAAATCCAATACATTTTTGGAATCCTCTCGTCGAGACGAATCGCATGGTGTTTTCCGGATCCAAATTGGTGCATTAGAACAAAAGTTGAGTCGGAAGGTCGATGTATGGTCGGCGCTGCCGCGCCGCGCCGCGCCGCAGAGAAATGCCCGTAACTCGGTCGAAAATCGCTCAACTTTCAAAAACCAATACATTGGTGGAATCCTCTCGTCGAGACGAATCGAATGGTTTTTTCCGGATCCAAATTGGAGCATTAGAACAAAAGTTGAGTCGGAAGGTCGATGTATGGTCGGCGCCGCCGCGCCGCGCCGCGCCGCAGAGAAATGCCCGTAACTCGGTCGAAAATCGCTCAAATTTCAAAAACCAAAACATTTTGGAATCCTCTCGTCGAGACGAATCGAATGGTTTTTTCACGATCCAAATTGGAGCGTTAGAACAAAAGTTGAGTCGGAAGGTCGATGTATGGTCGGCGCCGCCATGCCGCGCCGCGCCGCAGAGAAATGCCCGTAACTCGGTCGAAAATCGTTCAAATTTCAAAACCAATACATTTTTTGGAATCCTCTCGTCGAGACGAATCGAATGGTTTTTTCCGTATCCAAATTGGATCATTAGAACAACAGTTGAGTCGGAAGGTCGATGTATGGTCGGCGCCTCCTCGCCGCAGAGAAATGCCCGTAACTCGGTCGAAAATCGCTCAAATTTCAAAAACCAAAACATTTTTGGAATCCTCTCGTCGAGACGAATCGAATGGTTTTTTCACGATCCAAATTGGAGCGTTAGAACAAAAGTTGAGTCGGAAGGTCGATGTATGGTCGGCGCCGCCGCGCCGCGCCGCGCCGCAGAGAAATGCCCGTAACTCGGTCGAAAATCGTTCAAATTTCAAAACCAATACATTTTTGGAATCCTCTCGTCGAGACGAATCGAATGGTTTTTTCCGGATCCAAATTGGTGCATTAGAACAAAAGTTGAGTCGGAAGGTCGATGTATGGTCGGCGCCGCCGCGCCGCGCCGCAGAGAAATGCCCGTAACTCGGTCGAAAATCGCACAAATTTCAAAACCAATACATTTTTGGAATCCTCTCGTCGAGACGAATCGAATGGTTTTTTCCGGATCCAAATTGGAGCATTAGAACAAAAGTTGAGTCGGAAGGTCGATGTATGGTCGGCGCCACCGCGCCGCGCCGCAGAGAAATGCCCGTAACTCGGTCGAAAATCGCTCAAATTTCTAAAACCAATACATTTTTGGAATCCTCTCGTCGAGACGAATCGAATGGTTTTTTTCCGATCCAAATTGGAGCATTAGAACAAAAGTTGAGTCGGAAGGTCGATGTATGGTCGGCGCCGGCGCCGCGCCGCGCCGCAGAGAAATGCCCGTAACTCGGTCGAAAATCGCTCAAATTTCTAAAACCAATACATTTTTGGAATCCTCTCGTCGAGACGAATCGAATGGTTTTTTCACGTTCCAAATTGGAGCATTAGAACAAAAGTTGAGTCGGAAGGTCGATGTATGGTCGGCGCCACCGCGCCGCGCCGCAGAGAAATGCCCGTAACTCGGTCGAAAATCGCTCAAATTTCTAAAACCAATACATTTTTGGAATCCTCTCGTCGAGACGAATCGAATGGTTTTTTCCGGATCCAAATTGGAGCATTAGAACAAAAGTTGAGTCGGAAGGTCGATGTATGGTCGGCGCCGCCGCGCCGCGCCGCGCCGCAGAGAAATGCCCGTAACTCGGTCGAAAATCGCTCAAATTTCAAAACCAATACATTTTTGGAATCCTCTCGTCGAGACGAATCGAATGGTTTTTTCCGGATCCAAATTGGTGCATTAGAACAATAGTTGAGTCGGAAGGTCGATGTATGGTCGGCGCCGCGCGCCGCGCCGCGCCGCAGAGAAATGCCCGTAACTCGGTCGAAAATCGCTCAAATTTCAAAACCAATACATTTTTGGAATCCTCTCGTCGAGACGAATCGAATGGTTTTTTCCGGATCCAAATTGGTGCATTAGACAAAAGTTGAGTCGGAAGGTCGATGGTTGGTCGGCGCCGCCGCGCCGCGCCGCAGAGAAAGGCCCGTAACTCGGTCGAAAATCGCTCAAATTTCAAAACCAATACATTTTTGGAATCCTCTCGTCGAGACGAATCGAATGGTTTTTTCCGGATCCAAATTGGAGCATTAGAACAAAAGTTGAGTCGGAAGGTCGATGTATGGTCGGCCGCGCCGCGCCGCGCCGCAGAGAAATGCCCTGTAACTCGGTCGAAAATCGCTCAAATTTCAAAACCAATACATTTTTGGAATCCTCTCGTCGAGACGAATCGAATGGTTTTTTCACGATCCAAATTGGAGCGTTAGAACAAAAGTTGAGTCGGAAGGTCGATGTATGGTCGGCCGCCGCGCCGCGCCGCGCCGCAGAGAAATGCCCGTAACTCGGTCGAAAATCGCTCAAATTTCAAAAACCAATACATTTTTGGAATCCTCTCGTCGAGACGAATCGAATGGTTTTTTCCCGGATCCAAATTGGAGCATTAGAACAAAGTTGAGTCGGAAGGTCGATGTATGGTCGATGCCGCCGCGCCGCGCCGCAGAGAAAATGCCCGTAACTCGGTCGAAAATCGCTCAAATTTCAAAACTAATACATTTTTGAAATCCTCTCGTCGAGACGAATCGAATGGTTTTTTCCGGATCCAAATTGGAGCATTAGGAACAAAAAGTTGAGTCGGAAGGTCGATGTATGGTCGGCGCCGCCGCGCCGCGCCGCGCCGCAGAGAAATGCCCGTAACTCGGTCGAAAATCGCTCAAATTTCTAAAACCAATACATTTTTGGAATCCTCTCGTCGAGACGAATCGAATGGTTTTTTCCGGATCCAAATTGGAGCATTAGAACAAAAAGTTGAGTCGGAAGGTCGATGTATGGTCGGCGCCACCGCGCCGCGCCGCAGAGAAATGCCCGTAACTCGGTCGAAAATCGCTCAAATTTCAAAACCAATACATTTTTGGAATCCTCTCGTCGAGACGAATCGAATGGTTTTTTCCGGATCCAAATTGGAGCATTAGAACAAAGTTGAGTCGGATGGTCGCTGTATGGTCTGCGCCGCCGCGCCGCGCCGCGCCGCAGAGAAATGCCCGTAACTCGGTCGAAAATCGCTCAAATTTCAAACCAATACATTTTTGGAATCCTCTCGTCGAGACGAATCGAATGGTTTTTTCCGGATCCAAATTGGAGCATTAGAACAAAAGTTGAGTCGGAAGGTCGATGTATGGTCGGCGCCGCCGCGCCGCGCCGCAGAGAAATGCCCGTAACTCGGTCGAAAATGGCTCGAATTTCAAAACCAAAACATTTTTGGAATCCTCTCGTCGAGACGAATCGAATTGTTTTTTCACGATCCAAATTGGAGCATTAGAACAAAAGTTGAGTCGGAAGGTCGATGTGTGGTCGGCGGTGCCGCGCCGCGCCGCAGAGAAATGCCCGTAACTCGGTCGAAAATCGCTCAAATTTCAAAAACCAAACATTTTTGGAATCCTCTCGTCGAGACGAATCGAATGGTTTTTTCACGATCCAAATTGAGCGTTAGAACAAAAGTTGAGTCGGAAGGTCGATGTATGGTCGGCGCCGCGCCGCGCCGCGCCGCAGAGAAATGCCCGAAACTCGGTCGAAAATCGCTCAAAATTCAAAACCAATACATTTTTGGAATCCTCTCGTCGAGACGAATCGAATGGTTTTTTCCGGATCCAAATTGGTGCATTAGAACAAAAGTTGAGTCGGAAGGTCGATGTATGGTCGGCGCCCCGCCGCGCGCGCCGCAGAGAAATGCCCGTAACTCGGTCGAAAATCGCTCAAATTTCAAAAACTAATACATTATTGGAATCGCCTCGTCGAGACGAATCGAATGGTTTTTTCCGGATCCAAATTGGAGCATTAGAACAAAAGTTGAGTCGGAAGGTCGATGTATGGTCGGCGCCGCCGCGCCGCGCCGCAGAGAAATGCCCGTAACTCGGTCGAAAATCGCTAAAATTTCTAAAACCAATACATTTTGGAATCCTCTCGTCGAGACGAATCGAATGGTTTTTTCCGGATCCAAATTGGAGCATTAGAACAAAAGTTGAGTCGGAAGGTCGATGTATGGTCGGCGCTGCCGCGCCGCGCCGCCCCGCAGAGACATGCCCGTCACGCGGTCCAACAGCGCTCACAGTTCACAAACCAATACATTGTTGGACGCCTCTCGTCGAGACGAATCGAATGGATTTTTCCGGATCCAAATTGGAGCATTAGAACAAAAGTTGAGTCGGAAGGTCGATGTAAGGTCGACGCCAGTGCCGCGCCGCGCCGCAGAGAAATGCCCGTAACTCGGTCGAAAAATCGCTCAAATTTCAAAACCAAAACATTTTTGGAATCCTCTCGTCGAGACGAATCGAATGTTTTTTTCACGATCCAAATTGGAGCGTTAGAACAAAAGTTGAGTCGGAAGGTCGATGTATGGTCGGCGCCGCTGCCGCGCCGCGCCGCGCCGCAGAGAAATGCCCGTAACTCGGTCGAAAATCGCTCAAATTTCAAAACCAATACATGTTTGGAATCCTCTCGTCGAGACGAATCGAATGGCTTTTTCACGATCCAAATTGGAGCGTTAGAACAAAAGTTGAGTCGGAAGGTCGAGGTATGGTCGGCGCCGCCGCGCCGCGCCGCGCCGCAGAGAAATGCCCGTAACTCGGTCGAAAATCGCTCAAATTTCAAAAACCAATACATTTTTGGAATCCTCTCGTCGAGACGAATCGAATGGTTTTTTCCGGATCCAAATTGGTGCATTAGAACAAAAGTTGAGTCGGAAGGTCGATGTATGGTCGGCGCCGCCGCGCCGCAGAGAAATGCCCGTAACTCGGTCGAAAATCGCTCAAATTTCAAAAACCAAAACATTTTTGGAATCCTCTCGTCGAGACGAATCGAATGGTTTTTTCACGATCCAAATTGGTGCATTAGAACAAAAGTTGAGTCGGAAGGTCGATGTATGGTCGGCGCCGCCGCGCCGCGCCGCGCCGCAGAGAAATGCCCGTAACTCGGTCGAAATCGCCCAAATTTCAAAACCAATACATTTTTGGAATCCTCTCGTCGAGACGAATCGAATGGTTTTTTCCGGATCCAAATTGGCAT